>CM030008.1:49967112-51363542 GCA_017639485.1 Pluvialis apricaria
CACTTTGTGACTTTGCTACTACAGGTGGCCGGTCAGCAAGCTCACCAGAGTTGTTCTGATGGTCTCAACAACTCTGCGTGATGTACTCTGCAGTTTGGGCTTGTGCCCAAACTTGCCTCGGCTCTGCCAGTGCCTGATGGGATGCTGGAGCAGCACACACAGCGCTGCCAGGGAGCACGTTGCCGGTGCTGGAGGAGTGAGACTGCCACTAGCTAAGCAGCTCTTGTTTCTAAAACGAACCTGAAAGGTGCCCAGTCCTGGCATGAAAAAAACCTCACGTTTAGACAGAGGAGGGAAGCTGAGTCCTTGGACTGGTTCAGACACTTTTTATTGCTACAGATGCTGCTGGTAGCCTCATTCACCGGGAAGCCTGTCCTAAGTGGTTGAGCTCAACGTGTACCTTGGCACAGGCCCAAGTGCACAGGGTTCGTGTTCAGACCTGGCATCTTAGTGTGCGTTCAGACGCCCCAAAGGCCTCCTATGTCCTTCTGCCTCCACAGCAGGCCACAGACAGACACCTTTTTCCAGTGGCCTTTGTAAATATTTGGTCCTTGCTGCTTAAAAGTACTTTAAAACAGCAACCCCTCAGAAAAGTTCATCTGCAGCAGTGGGATTTGAGCATGAAGGTAAGTGAGAAGAGACTGGGCTATTTCGCACTCTCGCACGCAGATAGAGCACGCGGAGGGAGAGTGGTGTTCCCAAAGAGTCAAACTGAAGTGTTGGACTCAAGGCTGCAGCAGGCTGGGGACCTACGTGGCTGAGAGGGACTGCTTCAAGGCCACTTCTGGAGAACTGGGGAGTGTGCTGGGCGGGTTGGGCTGAGCTCCAGGGTGCAAGTGATGGGATGCCCAAGGACCCGTTTAGGGCAAGGGACGCTGGGAATGAAACCCCGCTCTGACAGCCACTAAACTCAGTTCTAATGGTGTGGGAACCCCTTCTCTCTGCTATCAAAAATCCAAGCTGGCGCCTCACACACACAAATGCCACTCTTAGGGAAGAGAGCCCTGTGGGGAAGGAGCTTCCCATTTCCAAAACCAAGCTGCAGCCCCAGTGTTATTTCCTCCCTGTGTCAAGTCAGCACGTGAGCCAATAAAAATCCTTGGGCTCACATCCTTCCCAGAAATGCCGGTCAAAACCCAAGCAGCTATTCACCCAAAGTGCCAATTTTATAGTTCTCTGTGTGTCTATAATCTATTTACCAGCATTCCTACTTCAGTATGTGCCTGTTAATAAGATTAGTAATTAAAAAGCTTGATAGGAATTGGCAAGCATAGTTCCTCCGCCTTTCCCTCCCCTCCAAGCTGGCGTGGAGTCTGAGGCAGGGCTGGCAGAGTACCTGAAGGAGGGAAGGCAGGAAGGCTCTCCTGAAACCTCTGCCTGCAAGTAGGCAATGGAGAAATCCCGGCCGCTGTGGGACAATCCCCTGCAGTTTGTTTTCGCCTGCATTTCCTATGCTGTGGGGCTGGGAAATGTGTGGAGGTTTCCATACTTATGTCAGATGTACGGAGGAGGTAAGTGTGGCTTATGTTTCTCGCTTCCCTCGAGGAGGAGTGTGGCAAGCTTTAAATCCAAATGTATGTTGTCCATGCTAGAGCCCTGTCCGCCCAGCAGGATCCAGGGCAGAGCAGGAGGTCAGGCTTGCTGCTGGTGTGCAATCTTTCCTATTGCTGCTCTATTTTAAATATTCTTTAGCATAAGGCTTTTACCTGACAGCTGCGTGGCACTCGTTTCCCAGTCGTGCAGTGAAACAGTGGGAAGGCCCATGTTTTGTAAAAAGGATGGAGGTAGAATGAGAGATGTGGGTCCACATGGTATTAATTTATTACTTTCTTGCCCCATCGAACCACTCTGAAGGCGTCAGAAACTAGTTCATTTCCTTGTTAGTTCACTTGGAACATACTGAGAAAGGGAAATGCTTATGCTGATTTAATTTAAGGATCAGCTGTATCATTTCGAGTTGCTGTCATTAATGTGTTGTCTCTTATACAAAGCCTTACTTTAGGAGGTGATAACTTGGCTGCAAATCTGCCTTGAAGTTGGCTGAAACTCCTTAATCAACAGGAGTCCCGCAGGTAAAGCCTCCCAGGGAATAAATTGGTTTGGGCTCAAAAAAAAAAAAAAAAGAAAGGTCTTTGAAAGTTTATCACTCTCCTAGGTCCAAACTGGAGAAAGATGAGATATATATATATATCATATACAAGCCACAGATGTTCTTTCTTAGAAATCAAAAGTCAGTTAATTAGATTAATTAAAAAACAGCACTAATAATCACTTCTAGTATACATCTACCACTGCTTAATAACCATGTTTTGAAGATTCCTTATAAAGAGCTTCTCTTTATAAGACATCCCAGTTTTATACTGCTTCTTGCACTGCATCTGTTGTTGTAGTGTTGGACCCGTTTCAGTTGTGCATTAAGCGCCATGATGAGCATCTGCCTCGTTTATTTGCTTCTGGTCTGCTTCTGCCTTTTCTTCCTTTCAGGAAGAAAGTTTAAGTGCTTTTTGCTTGTTTTGTGCTTGTTTTGTTGGTTTGTAGCTTACTTCTAAATGCCCGCGTGGTGGTGGTAGGAGTTGGTTCGTGCTAGCTGTTGAAAAGCCAGCTCGGTGCTGGGATGGCATCAGAGCTGCTCTGTGGGATCAGGTCAGAAAAATCCAGATAATACACTGAGTGAGCTTACAGTAGAAGCTAGATGCTGCAGTGGCTGAAGCTTTCTTAGATGTTTCAGATAGCAGAAGTGATAGATGTGCAGTAATTCAGGGTGTATTCCTCCACCCGGATGCTTTTGAGGGTAGGACTTCGTGTCTGACGCTGAACTCTAGCACAAAGCTTAAAATGCAAGTGTTTCTGTATGCAATTAAACTGCACGTGATTAGTTCACTAGCAGCCTATCTTGGCAGACATCCTGAAGGACAGCAAAACTCAGACACTGGGGTCTTCGCGTGGTTTATCCTCTTCTTATCAGCCATCAGTAGTGTAGTAGATGGTGAAAATTCCCCAAAATGTAACCAAAACTGCAACACTCAATTAACCAGAAAAAAAAAAATTCAATAAACCCAAGTATTTTCTGAAAAACATGTTTTTATAAGAGTAGTTTCTCCACCACTTTTGTCCTCCCTGGTTACATTTCCCAGGGGAGAGGCAGCTCTCCCTACTGTGAAACTAAAACTCCTGACAGCAGGCTTTGCTTTTCTTAACTGTTTTTCACTGCTCTCTTAAAAAGGATTTGGTGGCTTTCCAGGGGTCTGCAGAACCCATGCAGACAAAACATCATTTCAGGAACTTAAAAGCTGGATACACCAGGAACTGGGCTTAGGGGGGATGCCAGCAACTGCTCGTTTGGCATCTTCCTTGTAGAAAAGCAGAGAGCCAGTCCCTGGCCTGCCCAGCAGAGCAATAGCATCCTTATCGCTGATGATACTCATAAACAGGGTATTTGCAGACTTTACCACCTCCGGCATTTCTGTTCATCAGCATATTGCTTCCTCCTTGTTCACCTCCAGAGAACTTGGCCCGAACAGAGCAAGGCCGGGGTGCTCAGCAGCGCTCAGCCCTGAGTGAGGAAGCCCCCGGGCAGCAGGCGGGATGCTGAGCAGAGGCGAGGGTGCTGCTGGCCAAGCCTGGTTCCTCGACCAGACCCGCGGCGCACTCCACGTGTTGTGCCAACTGCAGGGATCTGGCCTGCGGGCTGGTTTTCCCAGGCGGTTGGCACCAGCCGGGAAGTCAGCGGAGCTGTGCTGGTCCACAGTGGATAGGGAGCTGGTGCGTACAGCTGCCCTGAGTCACTTACATGAGACATTTTGGTTTTACCCTTTAGGAAAAGTAGCATCAGGAGCAAGATCTGCGTGCAAACAGGGCGCAGAGCAAGGGGCAGGGGGTTCAGCCCCAGCACAGCTGGCTGCAGGGGGGACATTGGGCTGAAGAGCAAGGCTGGAGGCACTCCTCCTCCTTGCACGGTGGCAAAGCCGACACCAAGCGCACGGCAATGCCACTGGGAGGGTGGAAAAGCCTTCGCAAAGGGCCTAACGCTGTTTCCACCCCCCCCCGCGGTATATGGCAAAACTCCCCTTGGCGGCCGCTGGGGCAGCTCGCACCCCACCAGGACGGAGTGGCTGCAGGAGCTCTTAAACCTCCAACAGCTCCCTTGCGGCATAGGAAGTTATCTAACAGACTAACAAAGGGGTTCTAATAACGTGAGAGACGGGAGGTGGGAAATTAATTCCCAGAATAAACCGGATTATTGTTCGGTGTTTATTTCCAGTTCTTTGCCTCAGTCGCTGCCTGGAGTTCATTCCTCTGCAGCGCTGCACCGAGCCCATTGTGAGGAATGTTAATGCCACAGATTAAATCCTAAATAAGAGATATTTACGTAAATATTTTTGGCTTGCTGTAAAAAGGGAAGCAGGAAAGCCTTCGCAAAAATCCAGTTTTTGACTCAGTCAGCAGCTCTTTCTAAAGCAAGCCCCAAGTCGAGGACAAGGATTTTATTTTATTTTTTTTCCCTGCAGAAATTTAAGCCAAAGCGCATCCTGGTTGCCAGGTGGGAAGGTCCTTTCCCCTCCCTTGCTGCCTGCCCATCTGTTCCTGCTGTTCCTCTTCTGCAGGAGCATCCCCACAGCTCTGTGCCAGGGAAGCGGGGATGAGCAGACGTGGGGCAGGGGGAGATTGTGCCTCTGTCCCAGGGTCTGCTCCCGCTGGTGGGACCCTGGGGAAAAAGCCTTCAGCCCTTTGCTGGCATTTGCAGCCTCAGCATGGGGTTTGGAGGGAGTTTTTTTGTAATTTTGGACTTTTTAAGCTAGGCCAGACTTTGATATGTTACTTAAAACTCTATTCAATGCAGATGTTGCTGTTACTCTTTCATCGAGTGCTTCAGCTCTGCCGCAGACCACCGCACAAGAAGTAAATCTTTCCCTCGTCCTCTTTCTCTCATTATCTTTTACAAGGTTTGGCTGGCGGTTAGTTACCCTTTAACAGCCCCAGCCCCGAACATTGCTCAAATCGCCCGCAAAGCACCTGGGCAGCTCCGCCACACCGAGGTGGCGACCGGCACATTTTAACAGCAGAAATCCCAGCGCTGCCAAGTGCGCATGGAAAATTCCCCACACCCAGGCACTCGGTGCCCACCGGCATCTGGGATACCACCTGAAACCCTGTGAGATATCCCTCGGGGTTGTGGTGTGCCCTCAATGCACAAGGTGCCTGGACAGGACGCAGCTCCACCCACCTCCTGGGACACTAATGGGACGATTTGACCATGAATAGGGCAACCTGGTGTTTATTACACTGCTGATCTGCTGAAGGCCATCTGTTGGGTTTTTCTTGCAGGTGGCTTTTTGATCCCGTATTTTATCATGCTGATCGTCGAGGGGATGCCACTGCTCTACCTGGAGCTGGCCGTGGGGCAGCGCATGCGTCAGGGCAGCATTGGTGCCTGGAAAATAATAAGCCCCTACCTCTGTGGTGTCGGTATGTTCTCAGTTTTCATCTTTATTTTTAAGCACCTGGGGAACACAGGTGATTTTTGAATGGAGAGCGTTGTCTTTCAGAGAAGAAACCAGGTGGGAACTGGGGTTTTACTGGGGTCTCACTAGGCTGAGCAAAGCTGTCATCTGGATGCCTCACAGCAAGCATTTACCACATCCCTCGGCATCAGGGCCAGACACTGCCTCGCTGCACCAGATCCCCGAGCCCGGAGGTGTGGGTTCCCCTGCCCTCGGGCAGGCTGCCAAAATCATGGTGTGAAGGCCAGGGCTTAACCCAGCCCCTGGGGCTGCCTACGCTGGGCTTTGACCCCAAGAGCATCGTCTTGACAAATTCAACACTGAGTGATAAAATGGTGCCTTAATATCCTACCGTCACTGCCTACTGTTTACCGATGTCTGCTCTTAGCTACATTGTTATGTTATTAAATTACCCTGATAGCCCAAATGATCTCTAATTTGCTTACAAGCACATTGTGTTTTTAATGATACTTCGTATATTCACCCTCCAGGGGCTAAAGTATAAAATCCAGTGCAGGATGGCCCTGACGGGAGGAGGAGGAAGCTGCAGCGGCAGGAGCGTGCCCTGTGCATGGGGCTGTGCAGAAGCAAAGTCCCCATGGGGCGTTATGGGGCCCTGGGTGTTTTGGGTTTTTTCTACTGACCAAGCACCTTCCTCCATGCCCGCAGGTGTCGCCAGTGTTGTTGTCTCCTTCTTCCTCTCCATGTACTACAATGTGATTAACGCCTGGGCCTTCTGGTACCTCTTCCACTCCTTTCAGGTGTGTGGGCACCCGGTGGCACAGCTCGGCCCCGCTGTGGCCACGGAGGGTTGCGGTGGCTTTGCATTGGTGCTGGATGTTACCCGGCACCGTCATCAGCCAGGGAGGAACAAAAGCTCCAGCAACCCACCCAGAGCTTTTCTGGGGTCAAAAAATGAGACAGGGGTGTGCCTCTCCGGAGGGTCCCCAGGGGCATCGTGGTTTCTTCTCAAAATGTAGGTTGAAGCCAGCCCCCCGATGCCTTGCTTACATGCGCCTTGGTGGCCATGGTGTCCTGCACCCTGGGGTGGGTCTGTCCAAAGGCAGGGGAGAGGGGATCAGGAGGGTCATCCCCAGGGAAGAGAGACAGAGTGGATCTGTCCTTGGGAGATGGTCGTTCCCAGGGGAGAGGATCGGAAAGGATCAGTTCTCGGGGAGAGGGTCATCCCCAGGGGAGAGGGTCATCCCAAGGGAGAGGGGTCATCCGAAGCCCCAGGCAGCCCAATGTGGGGACAAGCAAGCCCAGGGTCCAGAAAGCCACCCTCACCTCCATTCCCACCAGCACCCTGGCTCTCCCTGCCATGCTGATGGTGGGCACTTGCCCCGTGCTCCTCCCCTCCCTCGCAGGACCCCCTGCCGTGGGCCACCTGCCCCCTGAACAGCAACCGCACAGGCTATGAGGAGGAGTGCGAGAAGACATCGTCCACCCAGTACTTCTGGTACCGGGAGACCCTGAATATCTCTCCGTCGCTGGAGGTCAGCGGGAGCGTGCAGTGGGAGCAGGCGCTCTGCCTGATGCTGGCCTGGCTGGTGGTCTACCTCTGCATCCTCCGCGGCACTGAGTCCACCGGCAAGGTGAGAAGCGGGCGCAGCCGCGCTGAGCCCCGGCAGGACACGGGGAGGATACATGAGCACACCGAAAAGGCAGCTGCTGTGGCTGCTGTTTGTTAATTGGAGTTATGGCATCTCCGCCAGAGCAGCCAGCCCTGCTGCCTCTGCCACCCTGTTAAGCTGCACCTGAAAAAGGCTCAATAAAAACACTGAGTGATATTAAAAAAAAAAAAAAAAAAGAAAAACAAAATGAAAAGTCCTTTAAATGCAGCCTCTTCTGCTGCGAAAGCCACCTGCCACAACAGAGCAGTGTCAGGAGATGTCTGTTCCTCAGTCTTTGGAAGGAAAAAAAAGAAGACATCTACTGGGCATTTTTGCTTGCTTTTTATTTGCAGCAGAAGTTATGAGGAAGGGGGGTGAAAAAAAGCAATGTCCCGGGTGAGCCTGCACTAAGCAGTAGGCTGAGGGCTGTAATCCCCAAATCGTCTTAGCCAAATGCAGAAAGCCAGGAGTCTGTAAACTAAGAATAACCTCTTAAACTTGCTGCAGCTGGCTTTGGGGGCAAAAAAGAAATAAATAAATAGCCAAGGATCATTGAAACAGCATCATGAAGGCAGGATCTTGTTGGAGGTGGGGGGGAGGAGCAGGGGGCTTCCCCTGCATCCCTTGTGCAGGAACAGCCATGGGTTTGGGCAGCGGGCGCAGGGCCGTCCTGCTGGGAAAGGTGAAGCTGATGCATCTCCAGGTGTGTAACGGGGAAAGGCAGATGCCAGCAGCCAGCGGAGGCAGGTGCAAATCGGAGGAATATTTCGTAATTCCCCAGACAATTCTCTTCCCAAGAGCTTCGGAAGGTGTGTTTTTTTGTGAGTTAATTTTTATGTAAGTTTTTGGATAAGCCATTGGGGTACATCCCAGCAAAGAGAAAGTGATTGGATTCTCCCTTTTTTCTTTTTATCAAGTGGCTTTTTCCAATGTGGAGATTGAACATTTAGATTCGAATTCAGAGGTTTGATCAAAAGCTCATGGAAGACAAGTGAAAGATTTAATTCCCTCCATCCCCTATCTAGGTTACATTAATTTTAAGTCTTTCTCACATCCGAATTAAAATAGTTTCATTCAAGTTTGATTTTGACCTTTTATGAGACCCACTCGCCTTCCTCCTAGAGCAGATGATGGATGACTTTTGCCTAATGCCTTCCTGACAGACGGCTGCAAACTGGTGTTACTCCACTAAATGCTGCAGAACTGAGTTTGCAAATGCTGCAAATATTTTTAGATTTTGTTCTTACTTTTCCAGTCAAAGAGAAGACCCTGGAAACAGTAGCACAGGCCTTTTTTATTAATAAAATTGTTTTCCTAAAACTCAAATCTAAAGTTAGATTTATCTAAAAATATTTCTTTAAAGATTAATGCAAGGTAGCAAACACAATAATGGAAATTATTTATGTAAAGTAAGTGAGAAAGAGCTAATCTACTATGATCAGTTTTGTGTGTTCTTTCTTTAGACCAAATTATTTTCCCTCCTTTCCGCAGGTCGTCTATGTAACAGCCTCTTTGCCATACTGTGTTCTCATCATATATCTCATCAGAGGATTAACACTTCACGGTGCTGTGAACGGGCTCGTCTACATGTTCACACCAAAGGTAAAGAAAAACCACACTGATTTTTTTCATGAAATGTTATTAGTTACCAAACACGTAGGTTTTTAAAAGGTGGCAACGCTCCTTTCCCTTATGTTGGCTTTTTGCAGCAGCAGCTTAGGTCAAACAGCTGAAACCCCGCAGCTGGGAGCAGCTGGAGGCTGTTCTGCCACGGTGCCTGTAAACAGCTTCCTTTCTCCTGCAGAAAAAGAGCTGCCCATTATCGTAACCTGTAGCATATTACTTCCAGACTGAGCAGTAACTCTGCCCGAAAACCACCCGTGAGCTAAGATGGGCGCACAAAGCGGCCTGGCCCCATCTCCGTACCCGTAGGCTGGAAGGGGCAGTGCTGGGCATCTGCGCACAGCTTCATGCTCCTGCTCTCCCTGTCTGGTTTTGCAGCTGGAGCAGCTGTCGAACCCCAAGACGTGGATCAGCGCCGCCACGCAGATCTTCTTCTCTCTGGGCCTGGGCTTTGGCAGCCTCATTGCATTTGCCAGCTACAATGAGCCCAGCAACAACTGCGAGAGGCACGCCATCATCGTCTCGCTGATCAACAGCGCCACGTCCATATTTGCCAGCATCGTCACTTTCTCCATCTACGGCTTTAAGGCGACATTTAACTACGAAAGCTGTATAAACAAGTAAGAAAGAGGCTGGCATTTCAACTTGTTTTCCACCACAAGTGGAAAACTCGTTCTGGGGAAGGTAAGGCGAGGGAGGTAAATAAATAACAGCACACAGCGCTGCCAGAGCTGCCCTGACCCCAGCTGTGATACTGCTCTAATAAAGCTAATGGTGTGATTTAAAGCGACAAAGGATGAGATGAAAGATCAGAGCTGGTGTGCCTTGTGACCTCTGGGTGCCGCTTCCGGGCATAGGCCATGTCAAGAGGATGAGTTTGCCTGCGCAAGTCACAGCGGCACTTTCTCCTGCGCCCCAGTCGTAGCACAGGCTTTGTGTGTGTGTCGGAGGGCTGATTAATAAAACACAGTGCTGCTCAGATCCTCCCCCTTTAAGGCTAAGCCTGAGCCAGGAGCACAGCTTCCTCAGTGGTGATGCTCTGGAGGTGCCCAGCAGACTGCAGGATCGTGCCCCGAGGCAGCAAGCTCGCGTGCAGTCCCTAGTGCAGGGCCTGTGGCAGTTACACTTTTACTCATATTTTTACAGCTTTCAATCTATCTGCTGATCAGAGAGGAAACCAAACTGCTAGACCCTGCTCATTGCCAAAAGGCTCATTAAATTGGTGGGGTGCGGACATGGGACCGGAGGGCAAAAGGGAAGAGACGCCAGCTGGCCCTGGCCAGCACCCAAAATACCTGCCTGGGAGTGGCGGTGTGGGTGTGGGAGCTGCTCCCTCTGAAGCAGAGATGAGTGGAAGGTTGCCCACATCCCAACATAGCACTGCAAGTACCGGGGCTCCTACCCACGGAGAATGGAGCCCTGGGGCCAGCAGCGCATCCCCGGGTAGGGGCTGATGAAGAAGGGGTCGAGAGGTAAAACCAGCATCAATCTTACACCTTGGCCTGAAAGCCATTAAGTTCCTATAATCTTTCCCAGGGTGATCCTGCTGCTGATGAATGCTTTTGACCTGGAGGAAGGCTCTTTAACAGCAGACAACCTCAACGATATGAAAGAGTACCTCATGGCCACCTACCCGCAGGAATATGCCCAATTGTCACCACAGCTTAAAAACTGCAGCTTGGAAGCTGAACTAGATACGGTGAGTCACCGCTTTGTGCTAATGCTGGGACTTGGCTCCCTCCTTTCTTCCCACCAAGCCCGGGCAGCCCCTCACCTCCACATGGGCACATCCACACCCTGAGGAGCCGCCTGGCCGGGGGGCTACCATGGGGCTCATTTCTGCACCTTGGGATGGGCCGGCAGGCGCTGGTTCAACCGGGCAAGGGGCTCGCTTGGCTCATTAGCAGCTGAGATGGGTGGCGATGCAGCCGGGCTGGTGGCTGCAGCTGCGGGACAGGGCAGGTCGCAAAGGTATGGGGTGAATGTTTTCACTACAAGCAGGACTGTGCCAGTTTCTACCCAGTTTGGATAAACCAGTGAAGATCTCATCTGCATCTGCTGTGCAGAACCCGTCACCACGGGTGTGTTTTGTCATTGTGGAGGATCAGTCTCATATGTCCCTTATCGAGCTGAGGAGCTGCCCATAACTCACTTCTCACCTGCTTCTCACCGACAGGCCGTCCAGGGAACGGGACTGGCATTTATAGTCTATTCTGAAGCCATCAAAAACATGGAGGTGCCCCAACTGTACTCCGTGCTCTACTTCATCATGCTGCTGATGCTGGGCATCGGCAGCATGCTGGGAAACACCGCTGCCATCCTCACGCCGCTGACCGACAGCAAGGTCATTGCTGCCCGTTTCCCCAAGGAGGTGATCTCAGGTGAGCACCTGCCATGAGCGGCATAGGCCATGCAGGGAGAGGGCGCATGCGTGCAAAAGCTTTGGTGTCCCACAGCTCTTGAGGGGTCCCTCTCTGACCTCCGGTGGAGCAGAGAATATCAAATATGATGCCAGAAGGGTTTGCCAGCCCTTGGGAAATCCTGCCCAGCCTCTATTGCACCTTCTCTCGGGAGCTCTCAAAGCACTAGGGTAATTGTGGCTGTGTATTTGCGGGCTCCACAATGCACCCCAGCTCATTCAGACTGGTGGCTACTGCCCAGTGAAACGCAAAAGGGCCAGGAGCCATCGCACGGCACCTGCAGCGAGTGGCTCTTCAGCCACATCAGTGATAGCCCAACTGCAAACCAGCTGTCTTTGGCCAAAAGCAATATGTGCTCCCATTCGGGCATGGAAATCAGTTGTCCCACCTTAAAAACCCGTTTCAACTGGATGCCCGGCAGCAACAGCAAAACAGTGGCAACAGCGAAAACTGGGTCTTTTTACTCTGGAGAAGATGGGGGGATCTTATCAATGCTTATAACTACTTAAGGGGAGGGTTCCAGGTAGATGAGAAGAGTCTTTTTTCAGTGGTGCCCAGTGATAGGACAAGAGGTAACGGGCACAAACTGGAGCACAGGAAGTTCCATCTTAACATGAGGAGGAACTTCTTTCCTTTGAGGGTGGCAGAGCACTGGCACAGGCTGCCCAGAGAGGCTGTGGAGTCTCCCACACTGGAGACATTCAAAACCCGCCTGGACGCCGTCCTGTGCAACTGCTGTAGGTGTCCCTGCTGTGGCAGGGGGGTTGGACTGGATGATCTCCCTTCTAACCCTGACCATTCTGTGCTTCTGTAACAGCAGATGCTGTGCACACACGCGACAAGGCTATAGCCAGGACTCAGTTGTCATCGCCGTGCTGATGTGCCGTGAGTGTGCAGGTCTAAGGAGCAGCAATTTAAGGATACACCAGCACAGCACATTCACACACACACGCACAGAGCCAGGTTGTTTCCAAAGGGTAAAAAAAATTATCTTTCTCTTCTGAGAAAGCTGCTCCCCAAGAGAAATTAGTAGAAATCCCACCAGTTTTTTAGTCACTGGAAGTGTGACATTTTTCCCACGCAATTGGGATTTCCAGGTGTAATGGCAGGGTCCCTGTTTTATCTGCACAGGTGTTGTGTGTTTCATTAACTGCGTGATTGGCCTGACCTTCACTATTGAGGCTGGAAATTATTGGTTTGACATATTCAACGACTACGCAGCCACCCTCTCGCTGCTGCTCATCGTGCTGGTAGAAACCATTGCTGTGTGTTATATCTACGGGATAAGAAGGTAAAAGCTTGAACCCTCTTTTCTTCATAGCAGGCTAGCCGGGATGTGGCCAATAATAAAAATACCACCTGGGGCTAAATTTTGCTCCTACGCTATGGCATCAGCAAGGCAATGGGGTCTCCCCTGCCCTGCAGACCCCTTCCAGGGCCTGGGGTTCAGGGTTGCGTAGGGGAAAAGCTGGGCTGACACCTTCTCTGCAGGCAGGGGAGCCGTGATGGGACATGCTGCTCCCTGCTCTTCGTGTCTTTGGGCTCAAGAGCACCTTCTGCCCAAACTCGGCTTCTCCTTTCACAGCAGTTTGGCACGAGCACAAGAGGGCCAGTACGTCTGGTTTCAAACCTTGCACCTCGCCGCTCTCCCAAGTCGTGCCTGGTGGGCAAAAGCACGATTCAGCGTCAGGAAAGGTTTTACACAGCGGAGGTGTTTGCGCTCAGGGCGTCTAAAGGAAAAGGCTTTCGCATTTGCTTTGTCAGTCCTGCAGCACAGCACCCGTACGGGCACCGACACTGGCATTACGTTGTCCTTCATGCGCTCAAAGCCTTTAGGTCAGATCCAGGTTTCCTGCGCGATTTTGGGTACCATCTCCAGCATCAGTGCTGCTGCAAAGACAGTTGAGTAACAGTAGTGAGAACAACTCAACTCCACAAAAATGAGCAGTGTTTTCTCCACAGTATTTAAGCATCGTTGCTGTTCTCCATCAGCTGACACCAGCAACCGTCTGAACTTACACCCTGGGCCAGTTCCTCCAACACTGCCTCTCTGCTCATTAGCCTCCTGCACAACTCTACTCCCCTTTCCCAGCCGCCGTAGTTAATTCTGTAGGTGGTTTTGAAGTAACTCAGACCAAAATATCGTTTGAACATATACAGCTCTTCTCGAAAAATATATTTGTGTTTTTTTTTTTTTTTTTTTTTTTTTTAATTTAAACACAGGTTTGAGAAAGATCTTCACACCATGATTGGACGCAAGCCAAACTGGTATTGGAAAATTATGTGGGCTTTTGCTAGTCCTTTGCTAATTATAAGCCTATTTATATTTTACATCACCGACTATATCCTCACAGGAACGCTGCAATACCAAGCATGGGATGCCACACAGGTAAACTAGTTTTGGGTTGTTTTCTTTTTTGTTTGTGTTTTGTGGGTTTTTTTTTAAAACTTTCCTTAATTCCTGCAAGGACACAGCCTTCCTTCCTAACTACATTGTTCCACAAAACCGCCTGCTGACAGCTTGTAGCCGCAGTTGGGGCCATCCCTTCATTTTGTAGAAAGGTAAACCAGGGAAAACATGACCTCGTGACGATGCCACAGTTCTTTAAAAGGGACTCATTTCCCTCTGCAGTTCTTAATCAACCCATTCCAACAGGAAAATTTTATTCATGTTGAAAAATCCAAACATAATCTTAAAAACACACTTTAAACAGAAAAATTACTTCTGAAGTGTAGTATTTTGAACTAAGTTAGTGGTATTTTAATAGAACTGAGCTGCTGCCGGAATAAATAGCTTTCATAATTCCCATATACATTTTTCTTCATGGCCAAAATGCTTTTGTACAAAAGCTGAACTGTGTATTTATCACAGAGGGATTACTATTGGATAAGTAATCACTGGTTTCATAACCTTTTGTGGAAATGTTCCTAGCACGCAGAAACAAATTACACACGTTGTTTTCATGTCACCACTGATTTGGCACCCGCGGCGGGCTTGGCCTGTTGACTGGTGTCAGCGTGAGCCCACCGGCTCCAGGAGAGGAACGCAGAGACCTGACAGAGGTCAGGGCTGAGCCATCTCATTAAGAAACACGGCTCAAGCCAAAATCTGCTCCTTGCCAAAGCTTACGGACAGTTTTCCCCTGATATTTTTGTCAGCAGCTCTGTTCTTACCAATTTTGAGCTCGTATAGTTGGACAAAGAAAAGCACCGAGTCCTGGGCTGCCGCGGCCTGCAAGTGCTTCTCTGGTGTCCTGCTGAAACACACAGCTTTGCCTCAGACCCCACTCCAGGATGCCGAAAGCCGCGGGTACCACAGCTCCAACGCAGCTTCTCTCCCTTGCAGGGGCAGCTGGTGACAAAGGACTACCCAGGCTACGCCCTCGCAGTGATCGGGCTGCTGGTGGCGGCATCCACCATGTGCATACCCCTGGGGGCACTACTAACTTTTATAAGGAAGAGACTGAAGAGGGAAAGCGTTTCGACCCTTGCATGAACGCCGACAGCTGGATTTGGGAAGACCTTACCCCCCTCATCAGTCACCGGGCGCTGCTGGAAGATAGCAGCAACCATTATTTGTAGCAGCTATTTATAGAGTCGAGAACGGTGGGTGCTATCTTGACCAAAAAGTGCTCTTAGGAGGTTCCACAATGGTTTTGAAAAAAACCCAAAAGCTCTTCTGTAACAAGATGAAGCTTTAATACGGCCTCTGTGAGAGGGGAAAAAACAGAAGAGCAGCTCACTAAATGCTAGCACAATTAACCAGCATTATCAACTCATTATACAATGTTAGGTAATTCTTTTCCACTCTGTTGTAGCACTGCCTATGTGGAAACATGAGCAACCAACCGAGCGTGTTCCTGCACCAAAGTACTGGCAAAGGCCCTTTACCGTTCGAGAAAGCCACACTCAAGCATGCACGTTATTTGAAATGACATCTGTATTTTGTCAACAGATGGAACTGTTGAAGTCTTGCAATGCGAATAATCCTTTTCCTACAAGGGAGAAGTCAGCAGGATGGTGTGCGAGATTAATGTGGCTAACACTGCTGCTCTTACACTTGTGTCCAGCAAAGCAATTTTATATACACGAACTGCAGAAGTTCTCCCATCTCCAGAAGTAAACTTCCCCTTCCAATATGTGCACTGTGCTGTACTTTGTGTTTTCTAGGGATGCGCTTTTTAAGTACACTAAAAGAAATCAGTCATAAAGCTGCTTTACAAGCCCTACCCCATATAAGTATGCCATATAATTAGCTTTGACAAAGTTCATATCCAGGTATACTTTAATCATGAGATGTAACAATGCAGCAGTTCCACAGAACCGGTTGATTTCCCTATGTGAACGTTGTATAAAGAAAGCAACACGTTTAGATTATAAGCTTCATGTAATAGAAAACAGTAAAATAATTTTACCTATGAACTTTAAAGAGGTTACTCTGCAGAACAACATTAGAGACACACATGGGATGCAGGTTCTTCATATAGTGTCTAAACTATGTAACCATTAGAAGATGGCAAGTGCCTTACAAAAGAGGGATTAATTTCAAACCAACATTGTTAAAGCACACCAACACAAGTCTCCTGCTCTGGGGCAAAAAGCAAGAGGTAACTGTACAGCCTTCGGGGGTGGGTGAAGCCTTGACAATGACAACTGACACCAACAAGACATGCTCAGTCTGCAGCAGCCTCCACACACAGGACATGCCTCCCTCCCCAGACTTCACTAACAAAGGAAAGACAACTTTTCCACATTTCAGTTTATTAAAAATGGATACCATAAACAAGACCTGTACAAAAAAAAAAATTATCGGTAATTGCCCAGAATTTTGTAGCAGTTGCGTGGTGAGAAGTTATCGTCTTGGGCCCCCTCTTCCTCTTCCACGACCTCGGCCTCTGCCACGGCCTCTGCCACGGCCTCTTCCAGCAACTTCGCAGATGAAACAAAAAGGATAAATCAAGTGAGACCCAGGAATACTGTCATTTTGATTAAAACATTCTGTATCAAGCACAAACAACATAGTGTCTCATCACAGGGAAGCAGTAAGTCGGATATTAAGTCTGTTAATGCTCAGTAAGTTTCAGACAAGATTTTCATCTTTTGCGCAAGGTTTTCCAATATACAATTTCCGCAGACTGCCCTCTGTCTTTGGCTTCACGGCCGAGAACAAGGGGGTATAGGGCCACAGTTGGCTGCTTCCAAAGGCTGGAAGTCTGACAGAGAACTATGATTTCTCTTCTTTTTTTCTTTTTTTTTTTTTTTTGATAAAATCTAGTTTTTCAGGCATCAGAAAAAGCATATGCGAGTATTTTGTTACTGTTCATTACCGTGGACAAAACCTTTTTTTTGCTGCAGCTCGCACTGCGGTTTATAAAGTACTCTGCTAAAGGGAAATGCGGGTTGTAACAGGCTGTGATATTCCCAAGCTCAGGCACCATGTGAAAAGGCAGCGTTTTGAAAGGATCCCAGCGCCAAATAGCTCCTGCTGTTTTCAATGATGCCTCTGCCAATTTCAGATGTGATTCTCAGGCCAAGGTCTTGGCCTTGCGCTCCTACTTTTAAGTACCGCTATTTAACGGTAAAGGGAAGACAGAATCACAGAATAATGCAGGCTGCAAGCAACTGCTGGAGACCATGTGATCCATGTGGTGATAACACGTTGTTTTACCACTTTTTCCTAAAGAAACACAACCTGTCTCATCAGGTTGCAAGGCCACCCTACAAACTTTTGAAATTACTGGTTAATTTCAAACAAGTCTGTAAATGTAAGGCTGAAAAAGATAGGGAGAAACTTAAAATTCTGTGGAAGTGGGTGGCTGGGCGAGAGACACACAGTAGCATCCACATTCAAGACACAGGCTGTAAGAATTACTCTGTTCAGTCTGATGGTATTAGATTAGAAATGGAGTAACAACAGAACAAGCAGAGGCACAGGACAAATCTGTGAGAAATAAGGTGTGATTTGTTTTGCTGGTAATAGATTGACTCTTTGTAAAATACACGGCAGCATCATCACCGACTCAATGATTACAGCATCAGCAGAGAGTCATGTTCACTGTGTGCCAGCACACTCAGACCCAAGGCACACGTGCCACGTACGTCTCTTGGCCAGCATCCTGCCTTCCGCAGACAACTTCATTTGCCGAGGACAGACCATGCGTTACAGGCTTTTGAAGCCCAAAGGCATTTACAGATTAAGGCAAAGCGCAGCACTGTGCAGCTGCGGTCTGCGAGTGCTTCAGTACAGTGAAGATGCAAGGAATATTAAACCGAGGTAAATAGCGCGCTCACAGCTCCTTTTCTTTCTTCAAAGTTAAAAAGAAACAGCGATGTTCTTGTTCACATCCCATCAAAAGTAATCCAACCATCCTCCAATTTCTCCATGTGGTCAGACTATTTTTAATGGACGTGAGAGGAGCCAAAAACTTTCAGGAGCTTTATCCTTATTCTCTATAAAGACAGCAGCCACAACACTTGCACTCTGCGATGTGCGCACCTAAAAGTTCCTTGTATCATTTCAGTAAGGTTAACACACCAATTCATAACGTACGCATGGATAACAGACTGCAGATCCAAAAACTTAAACACTAATTACAGGAGAAATGGTATGACATTCTTTTAGAGTACTGTTAACTTTCACTTAAAATTTACTATTATAAAAACACACAGATTAGCTGTTGGGCAAAATATATACTGCCTGAAAACAACCTACAGATTTTCTGGGGTTTACTGGATATTAATCTTTAATAGTGTGGACTAAAACTGAATTACTCTCTGTACTGTTAGGCTTTTAAGGAAGAGGTTTTTCTTCAGCAGCCTTTTGAAAAAAAAAGGTTTCAGGAAGAGCGCAGAGTGGGACACTACTGGGAGCCAAAGCTAGAGAGCTGCTCATCGGAATACAGCCTGGAGTTCCTCATATTCTCAAGTCTCTTGAATTCAGTTCTCTGACAGACTTTTTTTAATCCACAATCAATCAAGTGAGATTTCAGTGAAGGATTCAGCACTGTTCAAGAGGCTGTTCTGTACTTTCCCACTAGGCTATGTGAAGTTCCCCATACAAACTGGGGAAACAGCAGACATTCAGAGAAGAGGAAATGTAAATCTCTTTGGTGTCAATGCAGAGTCTGTCATAGGTTAAAATTTACTCAAGCTTAAAAACATTTACATTTTTAAAAACAGATGTATGAAAAGTCATACGCATAATGCCACATGAAAGCAAGCTCTACAGATGCTAAGAAGGTGGGCAAGGCAGACTTAGCTAGTTCAGTATCAAACCCTCAAAGATGATAAAACTAACTGCCAAACGCAGACATTAAGACACTCAAATCAGACATGTTCAGATTCAGAGTACTAAAGTGCATAACAAAGGCAGAACAAAACACAGACCGGGAAAGCACAAACTAACCTGCTTCTCTCTTCTTGGACTTGACTTTTGGTTCCACATCCACTAGCAAAGTATCCAGAGGCAAACTGTCCGGCAGAATGAAGTATCGGATGTTATTCCCTCGAATACTCAGCGTCTCCAGCTGCACGGGTTCTCTGTTCTTCAGTGTCATTTTCACTGCTTTGAGATGCGTATTCATACTGACATCCACTCCTGAAACAACACAAGTTTAACTTCAGGGATGAACACCTACAAAACGGTCCCTTGTTGATTATTTTTAAGTATGCAGATGCTCAAGATTTATCCTGTTCATTAACACCTGCTTCTGCCATTCATTAATTAAGCCTCTGACTGAAAGAAATGACATGTCTTCTTCTCTCTTAAATTATGCTTGCTAATTTATCAATTGTTGCTTTCATAGCAATTTTGTAAATGGTTAAAACAATTCCTTTGATAACAAATGTACTGCTGCTTATTACAGAAGTCCAATACTAGTCATTTGACTCTTTTAAAAAGAAGCAAAACAAACCTTTGTGGAGGAAAAATAACCTGATAATTTCTTCTTTGTGTAAGCCTTAGAAAAAGTCCAACTGCCAAAGAAGCATTTATTTATTATCTCTCTGAGAAAACACATTTAATACTAGTGTGATACTTTCTATCAAAGTACGTAAGATAACACTACTGCAAGGAACAATCACAGCGGTTACAAACTCCGTGAACCAGCAGTATGTAAGAATTGTATGCAGTCAGTACTGTGCCCACTATGCAGTGCTAAGCACAATCTGAAACTATAGAATAAAGTCTCAGTTGAATGCATTTATTGAATAACAGCCCTGAAAAGCATTAAAAAGTGCCCTATATTAATTTTTATTTTGCATATCACAAGTCTTGCATGGGATTTGAACTCAAACTACGAAGATCAAAATGAGAGTAACTTTTTCAGATCAAAAATTTAGGCAAAACATGGAAATCATAGTTTACAAACACCTGCTAATTCAGTGACAGGGCACCCACATGAGCAAAATCTTTTGTGTGTTCAAACTTCTGTACAAACAACCCTTTATGGTAAAAATAATTATTGTCTCGTTTCATAAACACAGAAAGACAAACTGTAAGATGTCTTACATGTAAATATGTTATTTACATAACATAAGTGAGTAGCAGGCCAGAACCAGAAGAACCAATTATGCTGCGCTTATTCCATGTATTTTTCTGTCCTCCCCCCTCATTTCTAGATTTTGCACAGCTCTGACACCTGCACTCCACCTGACCCGCCCCCTTGGTTTCTGTAACGCATTACATGAAACCTGCCTCTTCAGCAAGCCTGCTCTGCCAACCCGCACACCGCGAGGAAGAGGAGATTGTACAATTTGCAGATGGTATAGCAATTATGAACATAGCTCAGGCACCACTGTAAAGGGAAGACTGTCATTTTAGAAACACGGATTGCATTCAAAGTTCTTACAGATTCTTAGCAGAAAATGAGAGAGACTTTGCTCAACAATTAAGCCTGCAGGAGCACCGAGGTCAGGAGACAAGCAGTTTGTTTGCTTCCTACCTAGCTGGGTTCAACAGAGCATGCTGCAATCAGATACCAGGGTGATGCATTCAGGTCTAATCAAAGCTGATGGATCCAGCTGCAAAACAACGCCAGTTTTTAACTGCCAAATATCAGCCCATTGCTACTGGCCAAAAAATCACCTAAGCAATCGCCTGGAATACAACTCTGCCAAGTTTGAGTTTTTATTTTTTTTTTAAGTGTCTGGGCAGAAGAGCTTCTAAAAGTAGCCTGGGGTGACTGAAGGAAAGGAGATCAAGCACGTTTGCCAACTTAACTGTAAAGGTTTGCGTCATTAAATATGGTGCCCCACCTACACACCTGATCGTCTCTAAAGTAATGCCAAGACAAACGTTCTCAGAACATCCTTCACTAACAGTATGCAAGCAAACAAAATAGTCTGCACATTTGTCAATACATACGAGAATCATACAATGAACCATCGAGGCTTTTCCTGCAACTATCAGTTCAGTAATACAAAGAAGCACCTGCAAGACAGTAACACCCACAAACTTATATTATATGACAGACCTCTGGCAACAGCAGGGGACCAGGTTCCTTCCACCAGGATTCCCTCCTGCCCTGTATAAAGCTGTTTTCAAACCAGTTTAATGAAATCTGTGCAAGTATATGCAAAGACGCATTTCCACAGAAGTTCACCTTAACCAGAGCAAAACCCTGTTCAATAGAAATTAATAATTTTTAAATTAAAATTGCCTATGCACAAAGTTTAACCAATTTAAGACCTTATCAACACCTAACATTTGCCATTTATCTGTACTACCATTAAAAAAGTCCCCTCTCTTCTGGCAATTCAGCTGTAAGGTTTTTATGTGACTACAGCTTATTACAATTTCACAAATGAAAGTCAGATGTACTAAAACACCTTATAAAAATCTAGCTGTATATCCACTGCCAGTTTGATTTGGCAGTAAAACTACCACAGCAGCATTATTGTGCTGCTAAAATTCTAAGAGAATACCATGCTTACGCCAGCTTTGCCAACGGTTTGGAGAAGTTTACTTCCTTTGCCCCCAAGCCCGTTTGTAAGCAAAGCCTGCAGTCAGGCTCCCAGGACAGCGAATTTGCTGCCTCCCACAAACTTCTGCAAACATCCAGACTCGTCTGTAACAAACACACCTTAAGCTTGCACATAAAGATGTGAATTAAAAATAACATCTCCTGCATCTTACAGAGAAGGTCACCACAAGAGGGAGTATGAAACAAAAAAGCTCAGTCCAAACCGCAGCTGCCAATTGTTAGCAGAAAGGTAACGGCGACACTTTGCCGTAGTCTCCCATGCCACCATACCTGTGATAGTTCCATGCACCTGTGTCCCATTCTTCAGTTCAATGGTCACAGTCTCATGGCTCAGCTTCATTAGAAACCTAGAAATTAAAAAAAAAAAATAAATTGTTCACTCCCACATAAAGCCTCAGACGTTTAACATCCTGGTACAGAAAACCAATATGCACCAAGTATTCACACATCCTGAGCTTCCAACGACAGCGTTCCCAGAGCTCCAGGATTCTGCTGGAGACGTTCAGTAAAGCATTACGCGAGAGCAAGACACAAAAACCCAAATAAACCCCACGTCCCACCTAACCACCGGCAGCTGGGACACTCCACTGACACACTGTTGAATCCAGCATCCTACTTCCAGGCCAAGTAATCATTACTGTACGAAGAATGGAAGCGTTCTGGAGCTTGTTAATATCTCAGGAGAATAATTCTAACCAAAACTGGGTGGGTTTGTCCCCCCCCCCCTAAAGAAAGGGTGGTGCTACCGAGGAACCCGGGCAGGCCCCGCTGCAGCAGCCCCCAGCCCCCTGTCGCACAGCCGTGCCAGGCCGCCAGCCCAGGGCTGAAGCAGCGGTACGGGCGAGCAGGGCCGCACCGCCGCCGGCTGAACCCGCGGCCCGGCCCGGCCCCGCAAGGCGGACGGCCCACCGCCGCCGCCGCCCGGGGGTCCGCAGGCGGCCGCTGCCCCCCGCCCCAAGGGCCGGGGATGAGGGAGGAGACCCGCGAGGCGGCCGTTACCGCGGTGGGGGGGGGCCGTTGAGCGCGCGGGCGGCAGCCGCTGCGCGCGCGGGCTGCCTCGCCGCCGCGGCGGCCGATCCGCCGGCAATCCGCCTCCATCCGCTCACCTGACGAGCTTCATGGCGGCGGGAGGCCGGCGCGGCGGCCGGGCGGCCTCGGGCAGGGAGCGGCGGCCGCCCCGCGGGGAGAGGAGAGCCCCTGGGCAGGAGGGCCCCGAGGCGCGGGCGGTACGAGGCCTCCTCCGAGCAGGCCGCGCCGCGCCTCTGGCGCCAGGAAACGGCCGCCCTCCACAGCGACGAATGGGCGGAAGGGGCGGTGCCGGCGCATGCGCGGTGCGGGGGCGAGCCCGGAGCGGGGTGGGGGGGCAAGTTAGAGCTGAGGGAGAGAGATGGCGGCGGAAGGGATCAAGGGGGGGGGGGCTGGCCGCTTCACGGGCAAAGGTGACGAAGTACCACCTTTAAAGAATTCATTTCTTTGGAGAACTTACAGCTTCAGCATCCAACATTCTAACAGTAATAATTTTGTCTAGGTGACGGAAGCTAGGTGATTTAAGGCATACACACTAGGATCTGGGACAGACCCAGCTCAGAACCTGTGTGTTTGAGTTTGCGATGGGTGGACGTGACTGTCTAACATACCACGATACAGTAACAGAAAAAAAATAATACAAGAAAGCTGATGCATGCCTGCAATGAGGGTGAGAAATAGGAGACAACTGGAATTTTCACATCACCAAGCCACTCTTGCTGTGGTCAGTAAAAAGCCCTGAAGCAGTCTGGTGAGGGAAGAAGTAAAGAGCCACCAGTACTGAGCAGGGGTGACACTTCAGATTAAGCATGGGAGAAATTCAGCCACAGTAGTTCATCCACACCTGGCAATGAAGGTTGGAAGGTGATGCTGATGCCAACCCAATAGGGTACGGTGCAAGATCATCGATATTTAAGCACAAGCACAGAATAGTACGATCTTCACATGCAATGAGTAGACACAGAAGTGAAGCATCCTTCTCATGAGAAACAGCTCCTAAGGAACAATTTGGGAAGAGCCCATTCCAAAGCGCAAAAATGCACCACAGACAGTATATCTAGAAAAGTTGAACATTTTATTGTCATTTATGAGTACACCATTTGTGATTTTAGAAGTACAGACTCTTTGCAAAGCACTGAAATACCGGTGCCTTCCAACTTCTAAAACCTACGTTATTCTGTCTTACAAACCTTTTATATTAGTAATTCAAGTTTGGTCTTTGCTGCAACAAGTTCTTCACCAAAGATGCAAAGATTTAGTTGACTGCAAGACAACTGAACCGAGTTTCAAACACCACCTGCCAGTGAGCCATCAAAACCCATTACGTTCACATACTGGGTCTACGACCTTCTTGTACTTTGTGCCCATAATGGAGTTCACCTTTGAAAATTTTAAGTTAAGAGGATTTTCCAGTTGACAGTTAACTGGCACTTCCATTACAGCATCTAGAAGCAAACAGATACTTTGCAAGTACTAGTGCTTATGAACAGGTTATGCTTACACAAAACCCAGAGAGGCCTCCAGAAACATTCAAGGTTAAAATGAACAGTTAACAGTTGCAAAAATCTGTACATATTTTCAGTCGTAACACAAGGAAACACTGGAGTAGCAGTGCTTTGTGTTCTAGCTTCAATAGTGACAACTGTGCTAGTCCTAGTATTCTACATGTTTCTCCCCCCATTTAAATTTTATAATCGCAATCTGAATATACAGCTGTACTTACAGGAAATATTAAACAATGCACAGCGCCTTAAGCAAGTTCCATGTCTGGTTTTGAACAAACCATATAAAATAAGTGACAAAATAGTTTAAAATTGGTCCTTGATTAGGATTACTTATTTTTATACAGCTTGGAAGCACTAAATTTAAAGACACACATTTATTATTAACCAGCACAAATTACTCTGTAGCTTTTTTCCTCCTTTTTTTTTTTTTGAAAGAATGTGTTACAGTATCATGCATGAAAAGCAAGCTGCTGCTCCCAAGTGCAAACATGGAGTTTAGACTAAAGGCTTTCTCCTCATGTTGTTACTCCTTCTTTCATAAATTATTTCAACATAACCAAGAATAGAAGCAGCCGACTAGCAAAACAATATGAAGTTCACCTTTTACATTGTGACCCATTCTTAAAGTAATGGAATACTTTGGACCTTTAGCATAAGGAAGGTTTGATAAACACTGCAAAGGATTTTTACATTCTTTGATTTCATTTATATCTTTAGAAAGAAAATGCTATCTTAACTCACTAACTAATGAATCATGATCTGGAGACTGTAGTATTGAAACAGTGCAAGACATTTTCAACTTCAGGAACATCCAATTACACTGTCCTTTCACCCATACAATGATTAGTAGAATATTGCATCAGTCCTAGATAAACAAGACAGGACAAAAAGCTCATTTTAGAAGAGCATTAGGATTCAAAAAATCTTTTATATTTAGTGAATAGAATCCACACACAAATATGCACAAAGGACTCCATAACATGGACTTTATCACAACAAATGTAATCCAGCTGTAAGTCTGGGAACTAGACTTTTTATTGGTATGAAGCCATATTTGTTCAGAGACCACAATTAGAAGCTCCATTATTAATGCTTCAACATCTGGGTTTTTTGACACATGAACAGCATCAGAGCTCTCTCCTGTCAAGACAGAGACCAAAAATTCAGCTGAAACAGCCCAGGTGGACTATGAGCTTAAGCAGTCCACTTGCATCCTAAAACTTTCCAGATAGCAAAAAGCTGGCTTTCATCCTTGCATTACCTCAGTAAGAGTGGAACCCCCTCCACTAATGCAATATTCCAAAGACCATTGCAACTGACTGCTGAGTCAGGTCTCAGTTGAAAGCTTCCACCACCAAAGGACATGATTTTCTTTCACCACCACCCCCGCCACGCTGCCAAGGAAGAATGTTAAAAAGACAACTAATTGGTGTGGAAAGCAGGTCAGTAGAGACTCCAAGTGTGGCTTGAGGAATCCTCAGTACCAAGCCGCTTTCCACACACACAAATTCAGTCCATCTTCTCTTTCTGGACAAGCTTGGGCGCATCTACAAAATCCTTGCCGTTGTAAAGGATGATAGCAAAAGTTCCAAAGCTTGCACTTCCCCAGAAAAGCACATAGGCCAGTGTCTCAGTCCATGTATCACCTGTTAAGAGTCAGATAAACATTTTAGTTCATTATCTCCAGTTACCAGAAAGTTTTTTTCAGTACGAAAGCAAAATATTTCAAGCCCTCCCTCAGAGATCTGCTGTTAAATGAAGTTAGAAGTCCTTCACGGATACTGGGGTCTTTTCTTTTTCTATTTCCTTACCTAGGAAAACTCTGTTTGTCACACAGTTCCTAGAATATTTTGAATAGACAGCTACAGAAGTCAGAGTCAAGAAGAACTCTACTGGCACTGATGTTAGAAAAGTCAAGGCAAAAGTAGAAGGCAAAACCCTTCAAACTCCCAATGCGGACTGAGATTAAAGGGACATCTATCAGAACAGGCTTATGTCTATACATGACTTGTCTGAACTGTCTTTCTGCCCAGAATTAGGTAGGTATTCTTCTGGGGATTCATCCAGCCTATAATAAAGCTAGATGTCTACTCAGGTGCAATTAAATGTGGGGGCAATTTACTGCCTTTTAAGTGACTTAAGATTGTTTTCCTATAGTACCTCATTTTTTTCCGTATTAATGATATAGTGCTAACCCTCAATGTCCAGACCCACGCTCAAACACCTCTTAGTATGACCAAGAAGCAATTTTATACTGGATAGTTTTGGTAACCATTTATAGAAAGTCCACATACAAGCAAGCTAATTTTGTGAAATTAAACTCAATAGTGACTTACCAGCCATTAGCAAACAAATAATGCACATGGAGAAAGCAACCACCATAATAATAGGCAACTGGGGAAAAAGGAAAAAGAATAATTACTTGATATAGTAGCACATCTATTCCTTCATTTCCTTTCAGATGGTCTGTACTGCAAAGCTGTATTTATTACTGGCTTTGCAATAAAGTTGCTTTAATTGCTGATTCACCTGCTGCCAGGTACAACTAAAATTTTAAATAGTTCCAAAAGTGGGAGAAGTGTGTTCAATAACTAGGTTAAGAATTAAAATACACCTTTTATCTATTAAAAAAGTGCGTGTTTTGTTTTTTAAAAAAAAAATACACCAGCCACTAATTAAACCCATAATATCCCCAAATCCCGCTGCACGAAATAAAAGGGGGGAAAAAAAAGTGTTTTTTTTGTGTTACAGTCTATGCTTCTGCATGAAGCATGAGAAGAGATCTTCACAAGTTTCTTCTGCAGAAGGAAACAGTCATTGATGGTGACTTTCTCCCTTTCAACTTGATGAAGCAGATTTTTTTTTAAAAAAAGAAGCAAGCAGCAGTTTTTTCAATACCTCAGGGACTCTCCATTTTCTGTCAAGGGAACAGTCTGGGTTTAGTCCAATAAGCAGGTAACAGAAATATAACTAGACTATAGGGAACGCTTAATTACTAAATAGGCAAGTTCTACTTAGTCATATGAAACAAGTGACTAGAAAGTTGTATGTGTTTCTCCAATCATGAATAAAGTCTCCATACTCACAGCTAAGAACTTCCAATCTTTCTTGACATGTAGAGGACTAGCAGGTTCTACTTCATCCACTGAATAATTTCCAAGAAAAAGGTCAATCGCATCCTGGACAAGAAAGAGAGCAGGAGTTAAAATGCACAGCGATGTTTATCAAATACATTTCCCCACAGTTAAAAGCCTAACTTACTTGTCTAAATCCATCAGAAAAGTTATTTTTGTAGTAACGTATTAATGAGTTCCAGCCATCCATTATTAAGCCCCACTGAGTTCTCTTCCCAGTTCTGCAAGAAGTTTTGAAAAACATTTAAAATTGATTTATAAAAATCAGGAAGATAATTTCAGATTTGCAGTTATTTCATTATTCAAATGTGTTCCATGCTTATTGAATACCTGCATGTAAATACATTTATCTAGTGCTGCCTCTGCATTATTACCACACATACTTGTAATAAAGTAGGAAAGTAAAATTACATTTCTCTCCATCCCACAATATAAATGTGCCTTGAAGAAGCACATCCTTTGGTTTTATTTCCAGATAGCCTTTTCTCCTTTCATATAAACACAGTGAAGAATGGTGTTCTGTACATTTTACTGTGACATTTTACCAGTTGAACCACTGAAAGACTCATTAATGGTCTAAGCCCCAAATTAATAACCTTCTCAGATATGAAGACTTAAAGAAAATACCAAACATGCCCCAAAACCCGGAAGGCCTTTACAAGAAAGGCTGACTTGCCTTGTGTAATCTGTCTTTAAGGCACCAGTTCCAGCATATTGTTTGGCACAAGCATTCGCATTATCAGCCCATGCTGTGAGTAGGAAAACATTAAGAAAGATTAAGGAAGTTATGTATTCTATTTGGAAAAAAGTGTTTGTTTGAACTGTATAAACAGCCTACCATTTTTGTAGATTTTTTCAAAGTCTGCTTGCTCTTCAATTCTCTGTCCAACATGCAGAACACCTAGCCTCTAAAACAGAAAGCATATTGAAGCTTACTAGTAGTTTGCTAGAAAGATTAGGATTTGCTTTCAGAAAAAGCTGTATTTAATAAACTAGAGTCTGGCCAATGAATTTCAAGAAAGTAGTACAGTAACTCATGTATGCAAGCTCTTATTGAAGTGTTAAAATTACATTTCTGTTCTAAATGGAAAGCCTCTTTCCTCTTCCAGATTGTTAAACAAGAATAAAACATTTACCTGAAGCTGGGCTTGAAGAGATCGGCGTGCTAACAAGCTCTGGATCACATTAGTTCGATCAAGGCAGTCCATGCAGTTACTACGGAATATTCCTTCCTGCTGAGTCACAATTTTACCATCGGAATCAACTAGAAAATAACTAACACATACAATCCACTTAAGTATTTATAGGTAACAGTACATATAAACCACACATTTTCAGAAGTACATATTCTAGCAATAAAAACACAGTTGTCTTGAGCGTACAAAGAGTTCTTAGCCACGGTTAAGAACTTTGATGCCTCCCCGAATTCTTCCCCTCCCACACTGAAAAACAGCATCACTATGTGAACATTTAGTAACCTCAGGGCAGTATTCTCAATCATTTAGACAGCCAAGCAGCAATACTGAGTTATATGCCACTGGGAAGAACAGCTTCTCGTGCAAAGTCAGCCACTTCCCCCCCCCCCCCCCCAATTATTATCAGGCCCTAGCTCCACAGATATCAAGATCATTAGCAGAGTGTAACATCAGAAGTAACCAGATTTGTATACAGCTGGTCACCTGGTTCAATCCACTCACCACTGCATAGAGAGTCATATACACTGTCAGGCACACTTAATCCAGGAAGGTGTTCAAATTTTGAAGGCCACTACTGAAAATCTGCTACTGTCACTTACTCTTCTCTCCATTATGCGAACATCTGGTTCCCCCAGATGTTCCTTCTTGCAACTGCATTGCTAATTGTTACCTCAGTCTTTTTAATCAGCTAAACCAGGTGTTTCTAGTAATTGATAACAAACAGGTCATTTTAAATACTGAATTGCATGCAAGTATTCTGATAACTGAGCTGATAAAACAAATATGCTGATCAAGTTATCAGTTTGATGTGTGGATGGGACCGAACTATACTCATCCTTCTGCCACAGCATTAAAATTCAGTTGCCTAAAGATTTACAGATCATATTCTGTAGATTGAGTTACTCCATTATGTAATTATAAACTTTGCATGTGGACTAGCACATGATCCACTCTTACTGTACAGCATTTTAAGATTATAAAGCCTTGCAGTCGTGCAGTACTAAAATCAAGAGCCTTAGAAGCATATGCATTTACTTTGATCAACCTTGTGTCAACATGACCCATTTCTGTCATTCTTAGAGAACTAGTTTTGTTAAACCAAGTTTTACATTGTTGTATGATTTAAGGAGACAATGACACCTGTGAAATCTTCATTTTCCCCCTTCTCCCACCAAGCTTTGCCTCAAACTGGTATTAGAATAATTAGTGTAGTTGAAGAGTAAACATTTGTGGTTAGTAAGATAGTTGAAATGTTGCATCTCCTATAATTGCTCTAAAAAAATAAAAAAAATCCCAAAACACCTCCACGGAACCCAACATCTTCCTCCCCTCCAAACTCCAGCAAGCCAGCTCTCCTTTCTGACAGTTTTCACAACTGGATTTAACCTGGAGAAAACAGAGTTCTTTACCTCCATAGAACTGTTTACCTCCCACAGTGCTGCAGAACTATTTTCTAAGCATATCAGAACTCAGACTTTTCTGTTCCTATTTAAGCAATAGTCACCCTAGATGAAACGAAACAAGGCAAGGTAGAGCCAACCTAATCTTGGGAAAAAGCCTTCATTCTTGTATCTTGTTTAAGACACATGGCCTTCCCCCCCCCCCCCCGCTTCATTTCAAGGAAAACTGGCTCTTTTTTAAGCCTCCAATGGCTGGTGACAGTAAACAAGTTATGCGATTCAGTATTTATTCTAAGAATAAAGGATCCTTGCTGTATAGAAAACCCACATGCTTATTTCTGCTTATTTGAAGTGCTCAAAACCAATTTATTCTCTAGCTCTTCAGGTGTTCTTTAGGCTTTTTTTTGGTGGTAGGCAGAATATTACCTATCATCTGATTAATTTATACTATTAACACAGCTTTTATTCCAGGCAAGATATTTATGAGACTCCTATTCTAGTCTGCAGCTCACCTCCTTTTTTTAGGACAGAATATACCACTGCCAGTTTTGTAATGTTTTAGCTGATCTACTTTGTGCCTTAGGCACAAGACTTTTGAAACAGGAAGGAAGCAATCAGAAAAGGAGAACAAAGTAAACTGTTTCCCTAACAATCTATAAGTCTACAAGTAGCAAAGACGAAGAAGTGCTTAAAACAACACACTTGTGGCACTAAACAAAGGTTTAAGTCCATTTGGACATTTAGTCTGATTTTATATGACCAGACAAAATGAGAATTTGTTTCCTTGTGGGTTACTTATGTTAGCATGGGCTAACAATCAGTGCCAGTGCCAAGGTTTGGTGCCACAAACAATATGTATTAGAGAAACCAGTTTTAAAAACAGAGCAGGTGCCTGTGGAAGGAGCACTAATTGTTTGACACTATGCAGGAGAACAGTTTGCTGTCAAAACCACATGGAATTACTCTTGGATGAAAAAAATATCACCTAAGGAGCCTTTTTTTTCTCGTTAATAGTTTCAGTTGTATGCATGCTCATTTCTTTATCTAACCTTTTACCCAAAGGTACAAAGGCAGCTCTTGAGTCACAATGCAGGGTTGCTATGATTCTCAGAACCATTTTATTGGGACATAAAAAGGATTCTACATGTTACCCACTACTAGGTCTCTAACCTTGCACATGGTATCAAGCAAGAGATGAGAGATATGGAAGCACTGACATATGAATGGATCTTCTTTATAGAGAGGTCTGTTTTACTATGCCTTAACTCAAGACAAGAGAATCATAGAATGGTTTAGGTTGGAAGGGACCTTGAATATCGAGTTCCAACCCCCCTGCCACAGGCAGGGACACTTCCCACTAGACCAGGTTGCCCAAGGCCACGTCCAGCCTGGCCTTGAACACCTCCAGGGATGGGGCTTCAACAACCTCTCTGGGCAACCTGTTCCAGTGCCTTACCACCCTTAAAGTGAAAAACTTCTTCCTAATGTTTAATCTAAACCTGCCCTCTTCCAGCTTAAAGCCATTCCCCCTCATCCTATCACTACATGGCCTCGTAGAAAGTCCTTCCCCAGCTCTCCTGTAGGCCCCCTTTAGGTACTGGAAGGCTGCTATAAGGTCTCCCTGGAGCCTTCTCTTCTCCAGGCTGAACAGCCCCAACTCTTTGAGTCTCTTCTCACAGGAGAGGTGCTCCAGCCCTTGGATCATCCCCTGTGGCTCTCCTCTGGACACGCTCCAGCAGGTCCATGTCCTTCTTATGTTGGGGACTCCACAGCTGGATGCAGTAGAAGTTAAGAAAGCAGTCACATTTTAACAGTACAGAAGTAAAAACCGCAGAGCCTTACCTAAACTCATCTTGCTGTTCTGCTAGTTGATCCATCAAAATCTGAAGTCGATCCCACCTCATCCGACTGCACTCTTTATGGAAGTCAAATGCTACATATCTGTTCAGAGAGAGAAGCATCTTTTTAGATTACATATGTACTGCAGTGAAGGTCTCAGAAAACACCACAGGGAAGGGCTGATCTATTAAACAGGTAGTGACAGAGGATTTGTTTTTCTCTAGAGATTGCTTCCAGTAGATCTGGGGATTTTGTCAGTGCTCAGTAATCTTCCTGAGGCTGGACCCTTAGTGTGCATGGCGACAGCATTTACATTTCTTTACAATATGCCACTAATCTGAGGAAGTACACATTCAGTTCCAATTTATTCATTCTACATTCTGGCTAGTATTTTCCCCTCCAGAAAGTACAGAAGGGATTTGCGTCTCATTTCATCTTTTTTCCCCCCATGAGGATTCTTTTGCTCTCCTCTTTCCCAAGCAACCGCATTGGGAACTTCAGTTCACTTTGTTGCATTTCAACACCCATGTCTCTTTCATTCTTTGCCGGCATGCAGCACAATTCCCTTGACAGCTTTCTAGAAATCTGAGACAGGTTCTGTTTAAACAGCTAGCCTACTCTATCATAAGAAAATCAAACAGCTACTGACTTGGAACAAGATCTTAACAGCCAGTTCATTTCTGATAAGATGTGCTCTAGATGAGTGGTATTTGATTCAACATTTATGTATGTACCCATTTGCTGTAAATTACAGGGCATTACATTCCTCCCCTCAAGTATTCATAAACCAAAAGTTATTATTTTCCAAGTTTAAGACTATTTGCATGAAGAAAGATGGCATACATAAACTGAAGACTTAAGTCTTAGTCTGGCACGTAAATGCCACCAAAACTGGTTAACAAAGAAAAGGATTTTGGCAGCATTAAGAAAGCGGGGTTGACAAACACCACTTTTTAATGTATACAGAACAACAAGAATCACTAAAACACACCCTGACAGAATTTTACATCTTGATTTCCACCAGATGACTGTATAGCAAAGATGCACAGAATTCCACAAGCTTTGTACAGCTAAGGTATCAACACCAGCCTGGGTGTGAGAACGAGGTAAGAGCTCACCTTAGATGCGGGCTTTTTTTAATCAAAAAAAATCCACACCCCCACACCAATAACACACACAAACATGCCCCTGAGAGTAGTAAAAGCAGCACACAGAGTGAGACAGACATCTATAAACTACCCTGGTGAAGGTGGCAGCAGGGCATCATACAAGCAGAAAAAAAGCTTGGAAAAAATTCAAAGTATGTCAGGATTTAAGGGCATTTTGATTATATGCTGCAATTCCTTATACTTGGGCAAGAGTGAATCCTTACATAAACAGGATGCCTTTTTGCTTACAAGTAGGATGTTGTCCTTTGACATACATGAGTGACAATAATACTACGCAGCAATTTCAATGAAAAGGTAGAGGTAAGTGTCTGTGGGAGCTGGATGCCAGCCCTCCCTCTGGAAGTTAGTGAAACCAAGCACAGGCAGATCATAGAATTGTGTACTGCACTCAAGATTCCCACAAAGATGGGATTTCTCCTGTGATTCTCCACTCTCTTGGCTCATTGTCACACTGAGGTCCAGACATTTAAATTACATGTTCCCCTTACTGTTTCCTCCTTTATCTCAATACGGGTTTGCTTACACTCAGCACTCCCTTACTAAGTCAGCAATGTAACCAAGCCTTTTTGCCAGAAGCCAGTATACTATAGGGCAGGATTTCTTTCTCCTAAAATGCAGAAGATCTCCACAGTTCTCATAGCATACTATTACTCCAATACTGGCATTACCATTGCTTCTGAGCTCCCTTCTTTAGTCTGTCTGTCTCCTCTTTGTCCCATATTCACTTCATAGTCTCACTTCTGCTTAAGATGTGAGCTCTGAGGCAGAGGCATTGGTCATATTGAAGTTACTTCATAAAAATAAAACACAAACAAATCCAACAGTTGGTAAAGGCCCCCAAAGAACTGATCACTCAGTGTGTCTCAGAGACAAGGCTCAACTTTTAACACAGAACGTATCATTTCACTTCACACGTACCTGACCATTCTGTTTGCCATGCTGTTTACCATTTTTGCAAATGTTTGCTCAAGAGGTTTCTCGGAACCTTTTTGGTTAACCTGGAAAAAGAAAACAAAAAAGAGACAGTATTACTCAAAAGCCTGCTTAAAAGAACAACAGCTTTTTCAGGAAGAAAAAGTGAAAGCATACCAAGTTGACAATCATCTGCTTTCCATAGCTAATTATTTGCGAGTCAAAGTGTCTTTGGAAGCCATCCATCTAGAAGAGAAAGGAAATGTGTTGACAGACGTAAATCACAGCTCTTAATAGTAGCATACAAGAAATCTCTATAATCATCTTTTTGATGATACTGCATAGGTAGCTTTATAGCTAAGAAAAGTGTTCGATGTTCTCTATTGTGCTAACACATTTCTACTTTCATCCCTGCAATCCATTCAGCTCTCCTTATTAAACAAGCCACAGATAATAAGTACTGTGCAGCTACCAAAACTGCTGCAAAGAACCACCAAAGAGAAACTACCCCCATTGATGTCTGGATTTTTTTCAGGTTCTGAACTCATCTTAAGGAGCACAAGGCTTCCTGCTACTACTTTTTAAACATAAAGCTCAATCGAGTATTGCTGATTTTTATTCTTCTGATTACAGTTTGTTACCCTATCACATAAACACGAGCCCAGAAATATCTTAAAACCCCAAGACACAAACACTCACATACATGATTTACTGACTTGCTGATCTGTGGCTTTGGTTTATACTTGAGGTTTGGTCTTTGAGACCAGAAAAACGGAATCGATCCACGGGTCTGCAAAACAATGGAAATAGTTTTAAACAACAAAACTTACATACTCATTTGCCATTTAAAAGTAAAGCAGACTGGTTTAGTTTGTTTATTTGTGTGCACACACATCTTGGATAGCTCTGTCTATGCTTCTAAATACAGATTATATGTATCTATATATCTTAAGCCACTGAGAAGTTCCTTCCACCGACTTTACCTGGACAAACGATGCTTTGCTCCCCTTGTAATGCACAATTTGTTCTGTTTCAACAAAGTTAGCAGCATGTCCTTCTGAATCAATACCTATGTAGGAAAAAGACCTTGTTAACCAGCTCAGACTGGCTGCAGAACAGCGACAGTTTATCAGCAAAAAGCTTCCTACCCATCCCTTTCAAGCACTCACAGAAAGCATGAAAATACCACAGAGCTGCCTGAAGATGGTAATTAAACACACCTTTGGCAAAAGTTTAACATGATCTGTACTAAATTTAACTTGAAGAACAGTTGTGCTTAACACATTTTGATATTTATAGTCCTAGAAATAGAGTAGTTTAACACAAAATAAAATACAAATGCTTTGACACTGAAATATTCACAATTCAATAGCAATGGTACTGCAGAAACAGACCAATTTCTTCAAGAGCACATATGCTGGGACTAAGAACAGAGAAAATTATTTAAATCCATTTCCTTGTTCACTTTTTAACTTGAAACAATTAGAGAACACCACTCTTCAGGGGTCCCCTGCCAGCACCAATGATGCTCTTAGTTGAATTTACTGCCAGGCCAGACGGGCTATTACACACTTGCATTTAGCTCCAATAAAAACAGTAAAGTGTTAAAAACCCCTACAAAGCTTTTGCAGTTATCCCTAGGAGGAATAAAGAAGAGTCAGTTTTAATAACTACCAGAACATGCTTCAGTTCATACAGGTTCCTAAAGTTTTCTTTGGAGCAAGGACCTCTTTGAGACAAACTATTATAAGCATTTTTTGTTCAAGTCATTATACAGCAATTACTCTTAAAGGTAAGTCACATGTATAGATGGAATTCACATTATTTTTAAATAAATCAATTTGCTGTTTTACCTCTTACATAGTAGCGTACACCAGCCCTGAAACAGCTTCTTCTGGAAACAAGCAGCCAGTCAAAACACTTGCCATTTATAGAACAAGAGTGCATAGTGATAACTAATGAATAACACTAAGGAAAAAACTCTAAAATTTCATTAGGATTTTGTTTTATGTATTAAAAGAGAGGAAACATCAAGGAAACAAGTGAGCACATTCAAATAAACTTGTAAATATTTCTCACACCAATAAGAGTTGAAGATTAAACTTGAGAGAGTAACTTAATATTAGGATCACTATGCGTATCACAAAAGGAAAGGCTATAGGTGATGTCACAATGAACACACATTAAAACTGCTATAATTTTGAGAAATTAGGATTCTAAAGAAGATTAATCTGGTCTCATCATCCTCTGGATACCATTAAATAGACTTGCTTCTGACATTCAATTCAGCACAACATCCATCTCATATGTAATTTTATTAAGCTATCTTAACAGTTTCTTGCCCCTATTGCTTTTAACAAAAAGAACCACTCCAAACCTTTTTTTCTAGGCTTTTAGAAGAGTGAGTATGTTGGGCTGTTATACCTTGCACCTGTAAGTGCAACATACATCACGTTTACAGATACCAGAACTAGCAGGAAGGTAGACTGGCTTTCAAATCCATGCCAAGAAAAAGAATGAACACGTAGGAAGTCTCCAGTGGGAGCTTCTTACATAAGAATGCTTTCCAGCTCAGGCTGCATACCCAAAGTGGCCGATAAACCGTAATGTGGGACTAATCAAACAAACAGTGATAATTGACACCTAGTTTTGGATTGAGTCTTGTTCTGTGCTGCTTATAATTGCCTTTATTTGGACTAGAGTAAACTATCAAGTGTAAGAACAGCATTCATCATCAATAACTTCTTCAGGTAGAATCATGGACTTTCGTCCTTTGCCCCTAAAAACTGAAACCTACAACTTTAAAGCAAGCAAAAGATCAAAATGGTCAATTTTGGTGAGCTGCAGTATTAGCATACTGCAGTCTTCTATTCTTTGAGGAATCTAGATACTTTGTCTTAAGGTTGGCAAAGTGAAAAAAAAAGATGTATTTTCTTTTTTTAAAATAGCACATTTTACAGTGAAATCTAGATTCTGCATTTGTGATTCAAATGTGACATACAGCAGTTGTGTCACACATGAGCACCTAAGCTATGTTAAAGAGCACACTGACTGCACGCAGGGAACATCTTGATTTGTATGTGCATTTGTGCTAATACTGTTTGTTAAAAATTCAGTGTGTAACACAAATTGGCTCCACATAACACAGAATGTTCTCACAATTTGCAAGTTAGACTGTGAAAAAGACCTATTCCTCTGCTATCCTGGAAAATTACTGCCAGGTCTTACACCCTTTAATCCAACACTTGTACAGCCAACAGTTTCCTGCAAGAAAGGTTACCTCTAAACTTAGCTGCTTAGCAATAGTCAGCCCATTTTCTGTCTGCAATCTCTGTCCTGACTTTAATGGCAACTTGCTATTGGCTACTTTCCACACACACAAAAGGGTAAAACCCCCATAATTGATTGTACTTTAGAAGGTTACGGGGGATTTTGGGGGGGGCAGTAAGGGAAATATTAAATATAGGTTAGGCTTTAGGTGATCAAAGTCATGATTACCCAAGTAAGTCCATTATTTCTCATCACTGCAAGACTAGAGTCCCAGTACAGGTAGCTGAACAGAATATATTTAGGTTTACACGGGGAGGTGTGGGGGGAAAGAATCTTTGATTTTACTGAAATAACTGCTAGCAGTGCTCTACCAGTTCTGCTTAAGGCTCTTCCTAGCATTTTCATCACTAAAAATCCAGTTTCTTTGAATTCCTGCGTTCTCTAAGGTGTTTGGTTAATATTAGAATTACAGCAAAACATACATTACTTATGCTAATTACTCATATAGTGAAAATAGGACAGAGGAAGGTGTTAATTGCAGTCTGCCAATTGCTAATTGCAATCCACCCAAGGACCTGCAGGATAAGGACTGGGTTGTTCTGACAGTTCCCTTTTACTATCTTTCCTTGCTTTTCCACCTACTCCCACAACATTTTCCATTAAATGAAGTCACAGGAAAGAAGGACTGGAGATCTGCCAGCTGCTAACAGTCCTACCAGAACAACTGATCCAGCCTGGAAGCTGTTCCCTGCACATACCTGAGGGGCCTTTGCAACGGAGGAACTGAGGAGACTGCGGCATGAGTTGCTCTGTCCAGTCCTCTGTCCTTTACGCTGCCAGTTCAGGAGCACCTGGGACTTACTGTCGATCACATGCTGCATGAGGAACACTGCCTCCAGAAAGCATTAGGCTTACTCACAGCATACACCCCTTAAAAATAAACCCATGACTGCTTTGCTAAAAAGCCTGTTATCCAAAGCGCTGGTGCAGGAAAAGCAGCTGGCTAGGAGAAGTGGTCCAGGAGCCTTCAGCAGAACTCCTTATCCTTTTATTCATCAACGGGAAGATCCATAAGCACTCCTTCAAGTCAAAACTCTTCTCCCTTATTTGAAGTCCAACATAAATGCTAAGTGAAGGTATCCTTACAGCAAGATAAAGAGTACTAAGGCTGATGTGAGAGCATTTGCCATATTCATCATAACCTTCACTCCCATTGAAAGGCAGTTATGCAAATCATGCCTGTAAAATTAAATACATTAAGCCTTAAAAGCAGAATATTCAAGTGAGTTAACATATGACTGGGCTATCAAAGAATACGTAACGCTCATATCTGAACAAGTTACATCAATTCTGACACTGTTATACCTGCCAACATAGCCAATAGAGCAGCCTCATCAGCAACCATTTTGCTGTTAGGCTACCATATTCAGCACTGAGCTTTACAACATAAAAGGATACATCCGTGCATCACAGGCGTAGCGAACCTATGGATCTGAAACACACACACAATACATGTTAAAAAAATCTTAAACACTAGCAGCCAAAAAACGTGAGTGACTATGCTTTGTCTAGGAGGTTTTTTTGGTAGTTTTATATACTTTATATCCTCTACTTTGTTTAGGGTGTAGTAATTCTTTCTGAGAAAAAAGTTCAAAGAAAACTGTCACATACATAACCCTTATTAGCAGCAGGGAAAAAGTGAAAGTCTAATCCTAATTAAGTGACCTTGACAAAAAAAATCAAAACCAATCTGCTTTGTCCTCCTATACATGGCATTTATTCTTCTACAAACATGCCAGATACGAAGCAGTACACACTGAAAACCTTTAGATATGGTATTTGCTGTACCTCCACAGTAGAATGTAAGCAGAGAGTAAACAACACAGGTCTTCAGTAAGGAATACTTCTATACTTGAAATGCTTGTTCCAGGGTTTTTCCCCATCCTGCCACTCCTGAATAACTTGGTCTTTCAAAAACATTTAAAATTAAGATTTTTCCAATACTAGAAGTCAGAAATACCACATCTCATTGCCTAGAACTGTTACTATAACACGCTACCTGTAGTCAACATTAGGTCACGTATCTCCTCACAGAACAGTTATCTCCCTTTCCAACATCTGTGTTCTGCCTCCTACGTCTGTTTTCACCAACCAGCCACACTTGGCTTTCTCTGCTGTTCTCACCACAGCTTCTCTCTCATTTCCCAAGCTTTGTTTGCATAGCACTATCCAAACCATACCCAGTCATATGCCTCCAGAATATACACAACAACCTTTTGCTAATTCATATCTTCACATTCCAGAAGCACTGCACAATTCAGCCTTTTGGAACAGTGCTGTCTCATATAAGAGCGCATCTCCACAGGTTACCAAGACAGAAATAGAAGCAGTGCGTCATTCACTTTGATAAGTGAGGAGTACTGACAGAGAAAAAAGGCTGCTGTAGTGCAGACAATTCGAGAAGTTTAACACACATCTGAAGTCTCTAGTAGGAAGGAGCTTAGATCAGTCTGGCCACTGAGGTACTACAGTTGTGGCTCATGGTCAGGCACTTGTATTTGCTGGACTAAGTGAATTCAAAGGTTATACTGTGCTAGTCTTCATTTGAAATAAACTGAAAGAATCTAAACTGTCAGTTTAACTCTTAATTATAAGCTTTATGACCTATTCACTAGGCAAATGGAGTTTAAACTGCACTCATGGAGAAAGATGCTAGCCAGTCAGACAAAAGCAATGAGCTGAACCTTGCCCATACCTAAAGATAAATAAGTAGCTAAACTGCAAAGAGCTTGAGAACCATATGCTGTGCAGTTTGGCTTCCCTTGTTTTATATGAGCATGGTCTCAGCACAGTATCTTCAAACGCAGACCTTTCCAAAGAGTCAGCTTTACTATATGTACTACTGAGGACATTGATATAGAGCTGGAAGTTTGAAAGCAGAAGATTGTCACTGATAAACTAGAAGGTGAATAACCACACTACTCTACATTCTGGCTGTCTGAAATAAGAGACAGAATTACAGGAAACTGTTGTGTACATACAGTAGAAGTACATTCACTCTGTATTAATATAATCGTTACAGAATGTTTACCTCTGGTTGAGCAGCAAATTCTCTAAGAAGATGTCCATTCCATACAAACCGTGGATCTGCCTGCAGCAAGAAAAAAACCAACATGTTTTTAGAGACTGTCAGTTCTGTTTAATTCAATGTAAAGGGAGTATGATAGTATCCATGCGTTACACAAGTTTAGGTGAACAGATGTACATGGAGATGGAACACCTTCTTTCATCAGTACCATTTATAACGTCAACTACAAATCCAAATAAAAATAAAAATAGTTAAAAGAACAACAGTACTCTCCAGTCTTTAAGGGTGTTGCCTGACACTTCAGGCACACTGAACCATTAACTGAGCTGCAGTATTGGAAGAACATTCTAGTCTTTGCCTCTTTTAAAGAGATTATCCAAAATTTTAAGAACAGTAGCAAGGTAACACTCCTAAAATGGGCAGAAGGTAAAAATGCAAGGAGCCCCGTATGCAATAAGGAACAATTCTGAGAATTGAATGTTAAGCAATACTTGTAGCTTAAAAGACAAAAGTATTTATACTCCACTGCATAAGCAATCCTCCTCAACTTTGTGTATTTCCTATTCCTAATTCACCTCAAAATTGTCTTGAGCAGGTTGCTGAGCACATTCCAGAAAGCTACCAGATTAGTCACAAAAGCGACATTTGCTGCAGAATGTAGTGCAGGCTCCAGGGAAGTGGCGTAAGTCTCAACTTTAAGACGAGGCAGGCAGACAGTGCATCACTGAGGATGAGGGTTAATTCAAGCTCACTGTTGGAGCAGTCCTTTGTTTAACAGAAAACAATAACTACAACTATCTGCCAGAAACTGAACAAAATACTGCAGATAGGCTTTGAACTAGTGAGAAAGAACATGACATGATGCTTTGGTGTCCTTATATTGGGGCTTTTTCCTTCTACCAGTACAGCTTAAAAAAACACCAAACAAACCAAAACATCCACAAACTAACCACAGGCCAGGCTTTTCTTATACAGGTGAACCAGAAATACCCAAGACTGTCACCATCCTTCTATTTAAGTGGTTATACTGCAACCACATGAGTGTGAAATTACATTAAAATGGTTTTAACCACCTAACATCTAAATTTACTTGAAACTGACTCCCTTTTACTGTATTTTGCCTTTCAAAGAACCTTCTGAAGTGCCACAATTTTAAGGCAAACTAATCCTTTCATTTCAGGAACTGCTCTTCCAGGCAAAAGTACTGCCAGAGCAGCATTTGATAATGCAAAATAGTCCAACTATAAACTGATTTTTTTACCTTTTTTTAATTAAATCTTGGAAAAAGTGTACTGCTTCCCCAGTTTAGACAGTTTCAGTAACTAAGAGACAACATGTCACAACTCCTCTGCCACATCTTCTGCAAAGGAAGAAGTGCTATTGACTTCCAAGGTTTCAGTATTTCAGTGCCTAAGCAGTTTAGAACTTGATTGCCCTGCAGTATACAGTAAGTTACCAGACTAAGGATTCTGGAACTCTGTGGAAACACAAAAGAATTTTAACCTCAAATTGCATTTGGCTGTGTGATTCTGTTGTCTTTAAGACAAAATCAGTCTGTTAAATTCATGCTTCAAACATAAGGAATAGGCACAGTTTAGAGAGACTGCAACATCATAGGGCCAACAGCCATAAAACCCACAGTTCTGTTCCACGTTATTCTGGAAGAGAATAAGAAATCAAGTGCCATTTATTCTACCTTGTGGTTGTTTCCCCCCCCCCCCCCCGATTCTAGGTCAGAGGAATGACTTGCTTACTCTTGATTTTTCTGCTAGCTCCTTGTTGCAGTTAGTGTTCAATATTGAAGTCAGAGGCAAACTTGCATTTGAATTTAAATTCATTTAAAGCAGGTTTCAGAAAGTACTTCTAACTGCCTGATCTAGAAGTCTGACATCACATCTGAACAGATTTCTAGACCTTCATGTGGCTCACAAGCTATCAGACAGAAGGAAGGATGGGCTAGTATGCTCAGCCACAACCCCTAACAGTTTCAGTAAAACGCCACAGTGCTGAACAAACTTGTGTACTGAAGCATTACAGAGCAGCAATTTCCACCCTTATTCTAACCACCCTACGAAGCAAACAAACTGTAACTTGACTCTATGTACTTCGCATACTTGCTTGGTTGCTTCTCTATCCTCTTGCTGTCAGCTTCTTATTCCAGAACTGCCACAGTACAACTCAATCAACATGACCACAGAGATAGTATAGTTACACAGTTTAGCAACATAATGCTATGTTTTGCTAGTTCTATTATAAGGATTTGCATCTAAGCAACAAGCAAATACATTTCACTAGTTTAAATTAATGATTAAAATAGTAAAGCCATTTTTAGTTTAATGGAGGACCATAAATGCTTTAACAGTATCTGCTAACATTTAGCATATCATTCATTGTAAAAGGAGAAGGTTTAAGCTCAAGTGTAATGAGACCACTGATTATCAACATCATCCTCCTAAACTTTATGTAAAGTTTCCTTTAGTTTGTGATAGTTTGTTTTGACATCATTTAAACACCAGCTGCATAAACTAAAGCCATGCAGAACTGATTGGCAATGTCTGAGACAGACACTAAGCAAAATAAAATCCTTACCCTCTCTAGGAGGCTCATTTCCTGGAACTCTGGGCTTGTGTTGGCTAATCGTTGCAGAGTGTGTGTTAGGTCATACGTTGTTGAGAAGTAAAATCCATCCACGCTCAAGACATGACTAAGCATTGATAAAAATACTTTATTGTCCTGCAACTGTTAAGAGGAGAAAAAAAAAAACAAACAGGATAAGTCTCATTTATTACTGTCAAAAAATCTTATTCTTATAAGTTACCACTACTTCAAGTGATGAGATGAACTTTGCTAGTGTTCTTACAACAAATGACATCATGCAGAGATTATCATACAAGAAGGAAAACATAAGATTGTAATTTTGATAATAGCTCAACTGATAACTTGCAGATAGCACACTACAACCAAATTCTGCAACAACAGCGGAGAGCAGAGAACAGTATTCATGTGAGATAAATAGCTACTGTTATTAACAACTTCTGAGCAAAAAGGAAGCCATTAGTTTCCCTGAAAACCAGTCAAAAAAACAAGACAAGATGATCAATGAAAAAGAAAGGATATAACTTACTGTCAAGATTACCCCAATAACTAATGTGTTCTGGTTAAAGTTTCGATTAACCTCATTCCTTTTTTGAAAGAGTACCAGATTCCCTTTCAGCTCCATGGGTTAGACACACTTATCTACTCTTTATCAGTCCTCAACATATCTTTTTTTAAACAATCTTTATCCTTTCCCTCCCCTCAAGAAAAAAAAAGAGAAAAATCAATTCTTCCCTGCTGGGCAATTATGTAATTGAACAATTTCATAAATTAAGCAAGACCGATAATTAGATGGCAGCAAGGCAGCTTATTGTAGGGGCTATCAGAATTGTAAAGCTGTAAAAAAGACGTAATAGAAAGAGCATTGTGATTTTGTGGACTGGCTCAGGAAGCTTGCTTTGCAATAGGCTGCTTTTGTGCCATCTATTACAAAGCAGCACTAAAACACCTCTGCAGTATGCCAGGTAAGCAAAGCCTTCATGAAGGTCCTCAGAGGAGAAAAGATACAGGATTTAGGAACAAGAACAGAGATGCAGCAAGACAGTACACTTCATCCTCCCATACTGCACCATTTTAAAAGGGGAAAAATATACAATATGCAGATCAAACTCTGAGGATGAGTTGCACAATGTGAGTTTCTTACCTTGAATGACATAACTTTATATACATCTATACCCAAATATTGCATCAATTATAGTAGCCTGAACAAACCAGAGAAGAAAGTATAGTTCAAAGAGCTTCTTAATTTATTTTTTTTTTCCCCCATAGTTTCATCAATTTAGGTCCTGTGGTAATGGACATTAACGTAAGATAACATTCCCCCGTACTACCCTAATCAATACACCTACCTGAATATCAGTTAAGTGCAGCATGGTCTTTTTGTAGGAGAGGATGTCAAAATCTGTTGCTTTCCAGATTGCATGACTGAAAATCTCACCCACTTTTTTCTTTTTTGTTATTACAATCAGGTATGTTCCTTTGAATCAGAAAGAGCAAAGTTAAAAACCAAACAAACAGATGCACATATTAAGAAAAACAGCCTATAACCATACCAGAAAACTGAAGTCAATAGGAAAAAGTGAGGTTCCTTCAAGTTACACCTAGGACTTTATGTTCTTAACAGTAAGGGGCTGGAACAAAAAAAACCCCCACACTTACTAAGCTACCCACTTCTCTATGCTCACAGAACTTGAGCTACTCATAAGCTTAAGGAACTAAAAAAAAATTGGACCAGATAAAGTGTCAGCTACTCTTGCTTCAGACCAGAGACAGTCTGAAAGTCTTCAGGATTGCAAATGAAGAACGAGGCCAACGGTCCTGAATGTGGTTGGAAAGCACAGAGCAAGTCAGAAATACACAAAAGGAAGCACGCTTCAGAATCTAAAAAGCCTATTCATCTTACACTAAAAAAAAAAAAGTCCTATTAGGTTCAAAATGGATCAAAGAGAAGGGGGTTTCCTTTAACAACTTAAGATGGGAAATTTATTTTTTTTCCTGGTTGCATAAATAACAAAGCAAAAAACATAGCTATGACAGTTGACTCAAAGCAATTAATTTACACTTGTCGGTAAACACAACATAGCAGTATTTCCAAGCCTACCATATTTCAGTGCCATCTTGTTTTGGAAAAAAAAGTTACTTTATTAAGTTGGATATTGATGGATAAAAATGTCTCATCTACATCTTATAACCATTAAATGCTTAACACTTTAATAGAGTTAAACAATGAGCAGGCCGTGCAGAAGTACAGAACCACAAATCTAGTACACTTTTGTACTAAAGCAAGAAGTATAAATGCCAAAGCAGAACATTGCATGTTGTGTGCAGTAGGTTTACCCATTATTTGTATTTACTACTATACCTAGATATACACCAAGTGTTATGGACAGGTAAATTACTGTATCAGGTATCTAGTCTATATAGTCAAAGAACAGGTACCACCACTGCTTTTTTTGACCTCTACAGCTCTAGTCTTATACTTCTTATTTGGGTGGAATATTCAAGCACTTAAGGATGCTCTAACACATTTGCATCTTAAGTTATAAGTATTACTTTCAGTTGGTATGTCAGAAGCATCCAGATACCTTATAAAAACAGCAGATTATATCCACAACTATGCCAAAGATGCTGCACAAATAGATACATTTAATCTGACGTGAATTTTCAATATTTTCTTCTCCTATTTGGGTATGCAACCTTCTGTTTAGATTTCAGAGCTTCAGATATTACTTCACCACCACCCCCCCCAATACTGTAACAGGTAAAGAACATTGATGCTTCTTAAAGACGCTGCATTGCTAGACATAGAACCAGTTTTACAGTTAACAGATAACACTGAACTGCCTAACAACACTTAGCTAAAACATTTACTTTAACTGATGCCATCTTTAGTTTGACAGCTGTATCCTAACAATCAGTGCAAAGCTTTGGGGGGTGGAAAGAAAAAAACCCAGGCTATTAAAAGAAGTTATATACTTCTGTATGTTATATACTATTCAGTCACATAAATGAAAGTTGTTACCAAGCCTGTAAGCTGTGAGAATTCCCCTTTGGGGCACTTTAGTTTTAAGTACTTGACAAGCCCTGACTGTTTTAAGACGCAGTTGTCCATTACATTGCCCTTACTCCGCAAGATCCACAGTTCTTTCGAATATGAAGTTCAGTAGTTTAAGATCCTGTCAGAATTTACTGCATTTAACACAATGATACTTTGCTTCAGTTGAGGATACTGCAGTGAGCGAACTTAAATCCCTTCTATGTATGAAGACTTATTCAGTATACATGCTCCTTATTACATCATTTTTCAGACTACATTAGTTTCAAACTCTAATAAAGTCTACCACAAAAGAACTTTTGAATAGCAACACTTACTTTCCTGGAAGCTTAGACTTTACACATCAGGTTTATTTGTAGCAATGACTGTTTAGATCTGAACATCACTGAGATACTTAGAAAAGGCAGACAGCTTATTCTTACCTTATCCTACAACTCCTTAAAATTTAGAATTGTTCCAGCCTGTCCTTTTTCTTTTAATGTTTTCTATGTATTTGTAGGATAGTTGGAACACAATCATTACATGAACAGCTACATCTACTAATCTGTCACCCTGTCACTCTGTTATTTGTGTACCAAGATTACTGATTTAAAGTCAAACTTCATGACCCAATATTTGACTATTACATCAAATTACATGCAGCATTACTATTACATCTATTACATGCAGCTGAGATCAACACAATTATGAAGAGGAAGTAGATGAAATTCTCTGAACACATTTGAAACACATTCCTTAAAACTCTACAAGCAGTCAGTTAACCCTACCCATACACCAGCTACAGGTTTAAGAGGTACATCAACATTCATGATAAACTATATATGGATACCTCTATCCTCTAGCAGTCACAAGGAAAGCCCATAATACTGATGAAAGTGTAACCTCAGATACTTGCCAATACTATTTTTGTCTTTAAAGCTTCTTTAGCAATATATTTTGCCTAAGTATTTTTAAAGAGCACAGTTCTGTTTTCCTTACCTGCCACCAATCGGATTGTTCCCAAAATACCATATATAGGCCTTGTAACAGCTGAAGGGGGAACATCTTTCTTAACTGAAAAGCAAAAGAAAAGCCATCAGAATTTCAGACTGCTTCTTTCATGACTATGTCGAAAACTATTAGCCTAGATTTGTCAAAGCTTCTTGGTCAAATCAAGTTTTGCTAGAATCTTAAGTATGATAATTGCTTCAGAATTTCAAAGGGGGGAAAGGATGTGGAAGTATTCTAACCCAATTTCTCATGTTGTTTAATCAAAATAGAAATTAAATTGAATAAATTCAAGCTTATTTACATGATAGTATAGCAAGTAGACTCCTCAATAATGTATTGTTCTGCCAGCTTCCAGAAACTTTTTTGTTTTGAAGCCATCAAGGACAAACCAACCATAAACGCTTCTGCCTCCCACTTTTGACTGCTTCTTCTGTGCCTCAGCCTGTTTCTGTTTCAGAAGACCTAGTTTACTTTTTGGTCTATCTGTGCAAAGCTACCAACAACAGCTTAGATGTGGCAATGGATACAGTATTCCAGACAACATACCAAAAGATCCAAAAGGTATCCAAATTTCAATTAGAGAAGTTCTAGCATGTTAAGCTTTCATCTATCCACATTTCTAAAATAGCAGAAGGGATATTAGAGAAGTTTAAAAAAAGGCAACAAAAACAACAACAAAAAACCAAACAAAAAACCCCACAAAAACCCAAAAACAAAATCCAAAACACAGAGTTAGGCATTTTCCCAGAACTTGGAAACAGAGAAAGATAGCTCTTGATTTTTCCTTTGCTTTAAGCACCTTGCAGGTTCATCTGACAAAACACCAGTAATGACAACAGATGAAGACTAACAAAAGACCTGGGACAGCTATCTTTACAAAGTTGTCCCTTCAAAACTGAAGGAGAAATTTAAATATTATACTACAACACCAAAATTATCAGTGAGATGGGCATACTGCTCTTACATACAAAAGACATAATAAAAGGAAGAGAATGACTGCTTTTATATTAATATTACTGTAGCATTTCTGTCTGTTTAGAGATTAGTAATACTGAGGTACAAACTCCTAAAGTATCAAAAGGGAAATCACCCATTGCCTTCATTTCATGTTATCATTTAATGAAAGTTCTTTGATTAGTTTTTTTTAAAGAATGAAACTAATGCATAAAAACAAACTAAAATTTTGAAGACCTCAGCATCAGTATGCTTAGGACTACTTGCACTGGCATTTGAATCCAGATTTGCAACTGAACTAGTTTTACAGCGAGGGTTTTTTACTGTTCTTGTTTTTAGAGGCTTTATGAAAATTCAGGTTTCAATATTAAATAAAAGACAGCACTGAGACAATGAGGCAAAAGCTGCGGAAGCCCAGTGTTCAACCCTTCCCATATATAATCTTGGGTTTGTAGCACCAATCCCAACTAGCTTGGATGAGTCAGTTTTACTGTTGTGATGCAGAGTCTTACCAGAAACAGGCAAGCATTATCACCCTAGTTACCCATAGCAAGAAGGCATTTCAAACAGTTCTTTGCAGGACAGAATAAAAAGTACTATTTTAAAACAGTAACTGAAGAAAATAAACCCAATTCTTCCACTATCAATTTAAGGTTCTGAAAACTCTTCTGAGAGAGCCTAGAGCAAGATAGTAGATGAGAGAAGTTTATATTGAGAAATGCTGCTGAGGAAAATACCTGTAAGAGTGACTTCTGTGGAGACTCTGTCAATAGCAAGCACATCATCCGCTCCATCATCACAAGCTTCCACATAGAATTTCTCTGGTGTTATATGCCTTTAACAGAATGCATAGGAAAAAGGAATTCATTTAGCAATGCTTACTTTGGGTTTGTTTATTTATATTTAAGCTCTTCACCAGGTGAAGATAAAGCACTCTTAAACCTTATTTCAGCTGCAAAACCAACATTCTCACTGGATTGCTTCCCAACAGCCACCGATGTTGACAGTGCACACAAAGTAAATCAACCTAATCAGTTACAGCAAGATACATAGCTTGTTTAATAATCTTAATTCTTATTTAATACTGAAAGTTAAAGACACAAAAGTGAATTTGTGTACATAGTGGTCCACTACATAATTCATGTAAGCTTGAACTATGTCACTTAGAAGTCTGATAAGCCAAAACCAAACTTCAAAATAAAGTTTCTTTTAATGTTTCTTTTAATGAAACACTTTCTAGTATGTCAGAAACTAAAGCACCACATCCCTGATGCAAGTCTAGTAGACAAAAATAATGTCCAAAGTGATAAAAACACCTGTTTCACATTAAAGTGTTCTAAGCATTGTTAAGAATCCACTAGAAACACCACAGGAAAAAACCCAGAAGAGTTAAAGTCACACACTAGTTTATTGAAGCAGGTATCTCAATGTTACCATTCCCCAGATTAGTTAGCCAGGCCTATGTGATGCAGATGTGGTAACCTGTATCCTCACCAGACACATTAGATACATCGTACACCGACAGCAGACTTCATACCTATCTTTCCTTTAGATAAACTGTACACAGTGCAACACTAGCCATAAAATTAAACATTCCTTAAAATACACCTGTTGAGATACTTGCAAGAATCCCCACCTGGGAGTACTGCATCCCCCACCTGGAGTTCCCAACATAAGAAGGACATGGACCTGCTGGAGCATGTCCAGAGGAGAGCCACGAGGATGATCCGAGGGCTGGAGCACCTCTCCTATGAGGAAAGGCTGAGAGAGTTGGGGCTGTGCAGCCTGGAGAAGAGAAGGCACCGGGGAGGTCTTATTGCGGCTTTCCAGTACCTAAAGGGGGCCTACAGGAGAGCTGGGGAAGGACTTTTTACAAGGGCATGTAGTGATAGGACGAGGGGGAATGGCTTTAAACTGGAAGAGGGCAGGTTTCGATTAAACATTAGGAAGTTTTTCACTTTAAGGGTGGTGAGGCACTGGAACAGGTTGCCCAGAGAGGTTGTTGAAGCTCCATCCCTGGAGGTGTTCAAGGCCAGGCTGGACGTGGCCTTGGGCCTGTCCACCTGGTCTAGTGGGAGGTGTCCCTGCCTATGGCAGGGGGGTTGGAACTCGATGATCTATGATTTTAAGAAGCCAGACAGGTTATGCTGTACAACAATACAAAAGTTATGCAGAAACAACCCGTAGCTGTATATAGGAAATGCTAAACGAACAACCAACCCCAAACACTCTTGAACTAATATTCTTAACTCTCACAATGATTTTTCTTAGTTTAAGGCTTGACAAGACTAGAGGTCAGAGTTTAAACATCTCATTCTGGAAGCTACAGGATAGATATTTTTAGGCTCCTTCTCCCTAAAGAGATCTGGCATTTCTTTTCATCTTTTGTACATTTTTTTTTTTAAATCCTTCAAAAAGCTGAATGAGAATCCTAATTAGATCAGAACAGCCCTTTGAAAGAAGCCTAGAGGGCCTTTAACATGTCTTAACACCCTACCTTCCACCCACTAAAAGCAGGGCCAACTTCAAAGTTTACCCAACCTCAAAGTTTCTGAAGGTGTGTTTTGACTCTCCTCAAGGATGGTGATTCTGCAGTGTCTCTGGGCAATTAGAAGAAAGCCAGAGGAGACCAAATCCTTAATTGAACTAAAAAGAAAACCCCAAAACCATAACACAAACTGTAAAGCAATCAATAGTTAACTGTTCATCAGGTAATTTAACGTCTTTAAAGGAAAATTAGTCTATGGGTCCTAAAATGGGATACACGTCAACAGTATTGCCCTTGTAAATCAGCCTTCTTAATCTTTCGTGTACTCATATGAAATGCTTTATCTTTGAAGCTAAAAACATCAGAGTAAGAAATACAAACATACAATTCATTGAACACTGAAGCCTTAAAACCCCTACTTTACTTTCATTGCTTCTGGTTTTGATGAAGTGCACATGTGCACCCTGGCTCTTTAAAGGGGGTTTCATAGCAATCATGGGAGCTGTGAAGAGCAAACAAGCTTACACAGACAGAATGGGCAAGACAAGCTTAAGGACATTTATACGCCCTCAATTTGTTAAAGAATTTAAGAGAAATCACGATACACTATTTAAGGTGCAGCCAGAAACCTATTGCAGTTGGCAGGGGACAGTAGTAGACATTTTTTGCCACAAGAGCAAGCTGCAGCTACTTCACTTCTGTTGGTTTAGTTGAACAATCCACTTTTTCTGAGAGGTCAACTGACACACAAGAATCCAGCTAAAAAAACTGGGGAAAAGACACTGCGAAGTTTAATAACGGACCTGTTATGCCTTTAATGCAGATGCTCATGTTCTTTTACTCATCTGACTATCTTAAGCAAAGTTGAAAAAACTATCTTTTAACATGGCAGGCTATAGACCCAAACAAAGTGTCCAAAGTAGTGAGAGCAATAGTTTCAGTTTTTTTATCACCTTTATCTCCTCTTATACCATGCTTGTACATTTCTATCTTTAGTTAAACTACATTTTACCCTCAACATGCATCCAGAAGAAAAGTTTGCCATCAAAATCCTCCTTCCTGCGGTCTTCTCTAAGACCAGATTTGGTGACGAGTGACATGGAGAACACAAGGCAAGTGATCCCTATTTTCAGTTCAATGGACCAAACTGGCTCTAGGCTTCAGCAGCTTTGCAGCACACTGGAACAGTCTTTGCATCGACTGTTTTGGAGCTTCGGGTCTTTTTGTTTTGGTGGTCTTTCGAGGGGTGCACGAGGAAATCAGGTTGCCAGTTTGTGAAGTTGAGAGAACTTAAACAAATACTTCTCTGTTGGGATCACCATTAAAAACTGCCTAAAATACAACTGCACAATATCATAAATTGAAAATCCCAGTGCCCTGCAAAAAGTTGCTTTATTGCTTCAGAAGTGGGAGAACTAGTGCTCTTCAAAATTTTTAACAGAACGATGATTCACTTAGTCCTTGCTTCATTAGTGTAAATAGTTGAAAGTTTTCTAAAATAAACATAGTTGAAGAGGCCAAGACTCAAAGAGGTTTCAGTCCAAATGCCGATTTGCAAATTTATCAATTACAACAACAGGCCAGTAGGCTCATTCTTGTTTAGATGACCTTTTCAATGGTAAGATTGCTGAAACTAAGATGACTGCCTCCCACTTCTCTTTCAGGAAGAAACCTGAGTAACACTGCATGCAAGAACGGTGGTTTTCCACAGAATCTACTCAGTACCAAGTCTGTATCTGTACCACAAGCTTCAGAAGATAACACACATGCTTCTTTTACAGATCTAAGACGACACTAAAATACTGAAAGAAGGATCATTCACAATGAGAGTTTGTTTGCAGATTCCTAGTGTTCCTTTAATGAAGTAATGAACCGATGAAAGTCCAAGTGCTAGTATTATAACAAAAATAGTAATAAAGAAATTGGTATTTTCTAGAAGCCCATAATCTCTGTAGTTTCTTTTGAAACTCGTTTTCATAGACCAGGCTATATTCTGCTTTTGTATAACCTTCATATTTGACACTGGAGCCTGCCTTCTCCTTGGCTACATTGTCACTGCTGTCCATAACCACCCAAAACATCAAGAACTCTTAACAGCAATATTTGCTTCCATTACAGCACATAACACCTTCACAAAATTAGAGTTCCTCCCATTTAGTTTTGTTTTGTTTTTTTTTTTTTTTAAACCTGACCATCATTATCATGGACCATTTCTCAGTGTTGCTAAAGAACAAAGGGAGTGATAAATGGAAGTAGTTGACATTGATAGCATAATTCACAGTACTCAAGAAAAGGAAAAATATCAAAGCATTGCAACCACCAAACCTGAGTATTACTGAAGGTGACTTGAACCTCATTTTTAACATCTTCTCCAACTGAAACTGTGTGGATTGCTGCCAGGATATAAAGCAACTCATTCAGTAGATTTCATCCCCACAATTCAAAGCTGAGAAAAAAAAGTACCTGCAAGTGATAAAGACGACCTAGAAGGAAAACACAGCACAGTGACACATCAGACCTTAGTCTGAGTTTGGCTGTGGTTTTTGTTTGGGGGTGGGGTTTTTGGTTTTTTTTTTTTAAACTAAAAGGCTTTTTTCATTATTTCAGTTCATGTTGCCAAAGAAGCAGTCAAAAGGAGAACCTATGTAAAAAGGGTGTACAGAGGCTACAATTAGAAAATGCTTTCAACTATCTTGCCTTTAAGAAGCAGAAAGAAAATTAAGTGAAAGTCTCACTGAAAATTAAGCTTTGAGTTTCTAGTTTCTTTAGTTCAGGGACTACCATTCTTGTGAAACTATTCTGGCCATTGACAGAAATGAGTGCACCTAGTAGTGTAGTAAAACAAGAAAAAAATAGATGGCTCTACTGAAGTTAGTCCCCATACTCTCCAAAACTGGGCTAAGTACTGTGTTGCAGCGTAAGTTTAAGATTCAAAAGGCATTTTTAATGCCCAGACAGACTGTTCAACACAGGCCTCAGAAGAGGAAAAAAGGACAAGAGCACCTATGACCAGTTAGAATCTGAATGAGAGTTAACTCGGTATCTCTCATGTCTGTAGTTATTTCAGTAGCATTCAAGTCATGCTTTGAATAAAAGATGTTTTCCACATTTATAGTGAGTGTCTGAACAAGGCTGGTGTTATATCAAAAGTAGCTTTCCTCCAAAACTTCCTGACAGTTCCTACAAAGGCAAAGATACTTTGAAGTTACCTTAAAGCAGGAAGTTTCACAGTTTTTGTGGTTCTTCTTGTTAGCTACTTATATTGCAAAAGATTCTCTAGTCTTCGCCACTGAATTCAGGTTTACCGTATTCCTATGCTTCACAAGAAATCAACACAGGAAGTAATCCTACCTCAAAACCCTTGAGCTGCATCTTAGGATCTTCTAAGAAAAACCATCTTCCGTTGTTTCAGCTGACCACTTTAAAAAGAATCCATGAAAGACATTGCCTTCACTTTCAAGCCATTCATCAAAGAGTTGTCCCATTTAATACCCAAGGTAAAAGACTGCCTTACAAAAGAAAGTGTCGATTCCCAACACAGAAGAAAAAACAAAACCCATTGTTTGCTTATACTACATACAAAGTCAGCTTAATTCACAGTTAAGTGAGATAGTCTTTTTTAGCTTGTATATTTGTTGTGAAGTTTCACTTCATTAGTTATATTATAAAGCAGTGTTGTACATCATGAAGATGATGCAGAGTTGCATCCCACATTTTAGTTAGGCAAATCTTACAGACAAAAATATTCCTGTGTTCAGATACAGCATGAAAGAGGACACATCATGCTCTAATGGCAACTAAAGATCATACTTCACTCGATATCACTTAAGCCTTCTAGGCCTCAATAGCCAAACCCTCACTTCAGTAATTGATTATTTCACCATAAATACTTAACATTGCTCTAATGCAGGAAACTCTTTGATGTCAGCCTCTAAATACTGTAATAAAGCAAGCCAAAAGCACATCCTGTACCGTGCAGCAATGCATTTGCTGTACTCAAGATACCAAAGTGGTCTGCAGTGAGATATAAGAAAGACATTAGTATATGCACACAGAGTCCCAACAGCGTGTTAAGTAACAGTGCTAACACAATGATGGTTTCAACACTCCAGAGATTCCAGATTTTCTAGGTGAGCAGGTGTGCTAATTATACATCTACAATAAATATTACTCCTCAAGCAGAAACAGCTCAAGGAACTGGAACATCTCCCATGGAGCAGTAGTTGTTGCAGGGAGGAAAAAGGGAGTATAATCCCAGGATTAAAAAAACCACAAATGGAAATACCATCGAAAACCAAAAAAAGGTATGTATTAAAGGCATAGCTTCATAATAACTATTTGCAGTGAAGTTTCACGTAAGATGACAAATAATTTACTGCATAAGTTAATGCCCTCCTCAACCAACATCCTGAGCTTCACTATGACAGCCACTTAGATTAAGCAGAAAAAAAAAGGATGTGTAGCTGTTCTTTCTAGAAGTATTATCCAAGCACTGAAAACTCAGTTTAGAAGACAAGCCAAAAAAAAACACCAGGAAAAAAAACACCACAAAACCCAAAGACAAGATGCACTTTTAGACCTCTCCCCAAATACGGGCAGGTGGAAGGCACTGCATGCAAGTGCAGTAGCTACTAGCAACTGACCAGCACATTCACAAAATATGTAGGCATAACTGTGCGCAGGAGGAGTTAAACTTGAAACACAGCTAGTGTCAGAGACCCACAGGACACTGACAAGGTTATCAGCAAGATAAGTCTTCACCCAAGCACAAAGAAAAAAGTTATTTTAAGTGAGCCAGAACAACAGCCAGGATTCTTTCTATTCTGCAGACAGCTTTACCAGTCAGTTTTTATTGATTAATTGGACTTGCAGCTTCACTACCATCCCCTAGCTTGCTACCTGAAATAGCTGTTTGAGTTCTACAATTTATTCCTAAGGCTACGACAGGAAGTTAAATAAGTACAGCAGTGACACAGATGTCACAACTATGGATAGCAGCTTTCAGGTTAATAATTCTCCCCAATAACTGTTGGTGTGACTTAACTAGTTCCAACAGTAGTGCAGACACTAGACATCAGCATTTTTACTGGTATCACCTGAACTTGACTTATGACACTGGTCAAGGAACAAAGGGTTTGAGTCACTACTACTGATAACATGAGAAACACAAGAGTGTTGCATTCAGAGCTAGAACCTGCCACTGGGTGTACAGACTAGGACCCCACGGAGCGACACAGTCAGTGAAGCTCCATGCAGGGCCACCAGATTACCCAGAAGAGGTGCAGTGCAAAATCTGACCTTTTCATAGTAAGAACAAGTCAGTTCAAAAAACTCAAAACACTTACCACTGAATTCCCAATCTGCAGTCTAGCCTGGATTACTCAGAAGAACGTTCTCACTTGACTTTGCAAATCTAATAAGTTCGGCTCATCACCCAAGTTATGGCCCTATATCTTAAAATGCTTGGTAGAAAGCTTGCAGGCATTACCACAACTTGGTGTAGTAACAGCAAGAAAAGCCCGTTTTTCAGAACAGAAAGCAATTCTATTTTCAAGTTCATGAAAAAAATCATGTTAAACTACATTTGACACAGCTGTGTTCTAAAAAGATCAAAACTTACTTTTAGTTAAGATTAAACTTTAAATGAGAGAATTCTTTACTAGCCTGTATCCAGAAAGAAGTTTTTACTTAAAAAATGAATTCTCAGCAAGAAGGACCATGTACTACAAACCACATAACTGCTACTCATACGACTCACCTTTTCTCCTCTGCAGGCAAAAAGATCACAAGTTCAGCTTAAAGAAAGACAAACATTGTTTAGGTGACAAGAGGGAAGAAAAAAAGAAAGCTTTCTGCCAAATAAGCAAGTCTTTCAACCATCACTGATAATCTTACTCTTCAGTAATACTCTGTTATCTCCAATGTCTGTGTACCCTCACATAACTACCTAATCAAAATAAGGAAAGAAGCCCAGTGATTTTTAAACACGTAACAGCATTACGACAAACTGTTTATACAGATCTCTAAGAAAGATCTAAGCATGTTTGCTCTGAATCCAAACCATGACTGTCAAATGAAATTTAACAGAGCATTAAGTACAGTTAAATCAGGCTTAAAAATCACTTTCAGATACTGCTGCCTGAAAATGGCATCAGTAACTCAATGATAGAGCTTCAAGCTAATATTTAGAGGTCAAAAGCCTGGGAACGCCTTTAGGACACACAAGGACGTTTCACTGTTGACTTCAGACAGCCATGAAGAGTCTCACACGCTCAGAGTAATATTTTCAGGAGTTTCCACCGGCCAGTGCGAGGGCTTATAATGGAAACGCCTCTTCGTTTTAACTTTGTATTGCTTCGGTTATGCAACTTTTTTTTTTCTCTGTATAAAAGGCAGAAAGCAAACATCTGGCATACGCCAGTTCACAGGGTGACATTCTCCCTTTCGTTTTAATGAAGGGATCGCGCCAGGAGGTCAGAAGAATTTATTCGGAAAGTCACAGGAGAGCCCCGAAACTTCAAAACCACCAAAACCACACCACAAAAAAAAAAAAAAAAAAAAAAACCAAAACCCCAAAACCTGTGCCGCAAACGACTGATGGGCAAGCACGCTCCACGAGCCTTCTGCCGGCAACGAACATCGCCCACACACAGCTTTAGGTTAGCATCGCTACTCGACTTTCTACGAGAGTCACCTATACGGAGAGCAGAAGGCGGCCGCGGTTCCCCCGGCTCCGTACACCGCCCCTTTTACAGCCCAGCAGCCACCCCGGCGCCCGCCGGGCAGCGCGGCCGCTCGCTCCGCCTGTCACGCCGAGGCGGGCACCGGAGGAGACCCGCGGCACCAGCCCCCCCCCTCCCCCCCTCCCGCACATGCAACGGGGCGGGAGGGGGGGCAACGAGCGAGACACGGCAGCGCTTCCACCCACAGCGGCGCTTACCGGATGGACGCCGAGAGGGGGTCGGAGCTGCACCCGCGGCCGAAGTCCTCCTCCTCCTCCTCCCTCTCGCTCCGGGCCGCCGCACGCAGCCGCGGGCCGAACCCTCCGCCCTGACCCGGGAAGCGAGGGAGAGGCGGCCAGCCCGGCACAGCCCGCCGGCGGCCCCGGGCCGCGACGGGACCCCCCGCGGGGCCGTGAGGGGACAGGCGACCGTTGCTCCAACGGCCGGCCCCTCCCTGCCGGCAGGTGACAGCGCCGCGTCGTCCCCCGCCCCGTCCCCCACTGCCGGCGGGTCAACTCACAGCTTCAGGCTGGCGTAGGCCGCCGCTGCCGCCGTTCCTGCCGCCGCTGCCGCCGCCATTCGTCCCCCTCCGGCTGTCTCCGGCCGCCGCCGGCTCCGCTCCGCGTCGCTCTCGCCCCCTCCGGCCCGGCCGCTCCCCTCCCGTCCAGACTGACGCGTCCCCTGGCCTTAAGGGACGGGCACCCGCACAGGACAAACCTACTGGGGGCACGCTAGCGAGCGCCACAGGGCGGGGCACCGCCTATGGAGGAAAGGGGAGGGCCTGGGCTGACTCGCCAGCCCCGCGATTGGCTGAGCCACCCCGACCTGACCCCGCCCCCCGCGCGCCAGGGTCCACTAGGGCACCGCCAAACGGTGACGCGCGACCGGGGGCGGAGGGGGGGGGCGGGGGGAGTTCTGACGAAGGCGCTGGGGATTGGCCAGCGAGCGGGTGGGGCGATAAGCCACGCCCCAGGGGGCGACTGGGAGTGAGGCGGCGGGGAGGATGCATCGGATTGGCTGCCCTGCGAGCGGCGGCCCCGCCCCCGCGCGAGACCTCTGATCAAGTTCGCGGGAGCACGAACGCTTACTCGAGCAGGGCCAGTGGCGCAATGGATAACGCGTCTGACTACGGATCAGAAGATTCTAGGTTCGACTCCTGGCTGGCTCGGCTGCTCGCTTTTTATTTTCATCCCGCCTTCCCCATGGTTCTTTTTTTCCCCCCCTCTCCTGTTCTCCAGCCCGAGGGTGCTGCTTGCACCCCCTCCGCTGCTGGGCAGCCCCCTCGCACTCCTGCACTGACCCACCCTAGCTACCCTCATGCCCCCCAACCTGGGGGTCTGCAAGGTGGTGGGGCCTCCAAAGCACCCCAGGGCTGGGTGGTGTTGCAGGGGGTCACGGCCTTCTGCATGGCCCTTGGCAGCCCCCCACCACGGGGCGTCACTTCGGGGACGGCGGCTGCAGGGGAGGCCGGTGCCCACCTGGGATGCCGGGGGGGAGCATCTCTGGGGGTTCAGCGCAGAGCAGGTTGGGGGGGGGGGGGGGGGGGGGAAGGGCACCTCCTGGCCAATTTCCTGCCGGATCCAGCCCCTCTGGGTGTCATCCTCTGCTTTTGGGCAGCTTCGTGCCTCAAGGAGGGGGGAACCCCAAAGTATAATTCCAGGTAATCCTATTTATTCGCTTCATCTTAGCTGGTCGGCCCGTGCTGCTGTGGTGCTGCTCAGGCAGCAGTACTGAAGCATCCCGTCCTCAGACACGAGGCGTCACGGTCGCCGACTGCAGCGAAGCCTACGGGGGCACCCCGTGGCCGCCTGCCTCCCAGAACCACGGGAACTCTCCCCAAAACCCTCCCCACCAACGCCCCAAAGGAGACACCCGTGCTGGGACCAGAGCCTGCTCCCACCCGTCGCACACCCCCCCACAGCTCCTCACCCCGGGACCAGGGTCTCCCCGGAGGGATGCTGGAGCAGGACAGCAAATCCCAGCCGCCTGCGAAGGACTGGAAATCCCCAGTGAACCCCACAAAGAAGGCTCTCCCCCACCAGCCCCCGCTTCAGCTTACTGAGGCGGGGGGAGCGGAGGGAGGCAGAAGTTGGGAAACCATCCTTTCACAGCTCAACTCCCTCCCTGTGGACCCTGGGCGATGAAAATCATTGGAATTTTAGGAAAGACGCTCAGCACTGCTTTACGGTATTGTCTTTAATCACTGAAATCACAACAGGCCAGCGGCTTCACCCCCTCTGCCAGCCTTCATTCTTTATAAATATTTAACAGCACAGAAGAAAAGAGGGCTGTGTTCACAGGTGGCTAAGGTTAGTTACACCAGCACAAATCCTAAAATACACTCTCCCGGAGTTGAGCTTTGAAGGAAACATAAACAAAACAATTAGTACCGTTCTGTATTGTTAGTCAGGCTCCGGATTTGCTTTCCGGATACAGAAATCCACAGCCTGCATGTGTGTGTGCCGGGGTCCCCATCTGGCCGTGCACCGCAGACCTGCTGCGTGGGGACGAAGGTCGGTGCCAGAGGGGCTGGGAACTGCAGCCCGGCCATCCCTGCACCGGGGGCCGCAGGGCATCCCTGTCGTTCTGCCTTCAGGGGCTCCACGCCACGTATTTTCACGTGGGGACAGTTTCTTCCCTTCTCTCATCTTGCCTTAGCAGGCTACTACTGATGCGTGTTGCCACGCAAGCCTCTGGCTGCCTTGGAAGAAAGCAGGGTGAGGGTTTTTATTGCTCAGAAAAGCTTAATTTGGCTTCTCCTTAGGATGGGGGCGCAGCTCTGGGCTCTGTCTGGGTTCACAGCAGGAAGACATCTACCTGATCGGCTCTGGTAAGTACACCTAGTGCCACTGCAGCCAGTGAGCGGCAGGACACAGAAACAGAAAAGAGAAATGAACACACAAATGCAACGTGACAAGAGGCAAAACCCGCACTCGCAGCTTCTCCCAGTGACGCAGGGGCTTGGCCTCAGAGGATGGAGGAAAAGGGATGTGTACCTGGCCCTGGCCCTTCCCTGCCCGCAGGTACTGACTCCTGAGATGTTTCTCCAGCAATAAGCCTCGTCAACTTGTTGTTTTTACATTCATGCACAGAAGGTTGCTCAAAATGCACCTACAAACACTTGGTGTGGGCACAGAGACGCCAAGGGCAGGTCTCTCGCAGGCAGCGCCCGCCGCACGTCCATGTGCGCAGACCCGACAGCACACACGACACCAAAAGCAGACACAGAGCACACAGCCAGGCCGACATGGGAGAAGCACAGTCCAGAGCAGTGTACGCAGGTGCTCTTCCCCTCGAACCCCCCTGCAATAGATGCACAGGAATACAACAAACAAAAGCGAATCCCCTCCACGCCGCCTCCTCCCCTGCTCTCCGTAATCACCTGCCCTCTTTTCCCTACAGCTACTGTATTTTTTAAGTCACACCCTCCTTTCTCCATGCACCCCCACCGCTTCAGTACATATTTTTGTTTATTGAACAAAAAAGTTGGCAGTCCATTTCAGCAATCGTTTCAAGGCAACTTTTCACACTGCCGCAGGCTCATCCTCAGGTATGTCTCGTCTGTAATAAAATCACGCTGCCCTTGATCCAACACTGACTTACGGACACACATTGATTTTCATGTATGTGCGCAGCCTTATTGGTTGCAATGGGACTGCCTGCCCGTGCACTTCAAGTTTAATGCAGACGGAGTCCTTCATGCGATTTTCTCAGCAACAGCAGCAGAGTACAAAGCTGCCGCCGCATCGACCGGCACCAGGCTGATATTCAGGTAATTTGGAGGATCGGGTCAAAGCGTTCAAGGAAGGATGGAGAGCGCGTGTCCATTTTCCTTTAAGCAAGGACAGAGTTTTGCTGTTGCTGAAATAATAAAGTGGTAAAATTTCCAGGGAAGTGCAAAATAGGGGCTAAATTCATTACGAAGCATGCTCCTGTGATTCTCCCCAGGGCTGTGAACTCATGGGAGAGAGAGGAGGAGGTCACAGCAGCGCTTACAAACAGACCCGAATACTGAAATTCTGGGATGCCAAATATTTGCCCAGTAATAAAAATCAGGACAAGGAGCAAGCACAGGAAGGTATTTGCTTTCTTCTCTTGGCAGCCAAAGATACCCCTTCCTTTTGAACGGCCAGCCAGACCCATACCAGCTCTTACGAGCCCCATTTCCCCCTTTCACATCTGCCATAGCACACATGACGCTGATGAGAATCCACCATTTCCAGACCAAGGAGCTATTCACTTTGTAGTAAAAAAGATCTAAAAAAAAATATCATTTAAACCCTGAAAGACTGGGAAAACATTTTAAAAGCCCCCAAATGAAACTCAGAAACTGAAGAGCCACAGACCTCATCAAACGCTCCTCACCAGGGTGTTTGAAAATGCTGTTCCCTGTGTTTAACATCAGGGCAGTTTCCTAAATCACTTTGATCACAGCTGTTTCTTACACTTTAAATTACACAAAAATGTCTGCTTCTTCTATAGCCGGGGCTTTTCCCCTGGCTTTTATGCAAAAATCCCTATTTAAATAAGTTTCCATATTCTAAACAACAGAAATCTAACAGCATGATCTGAATGAAAAAATCTATCGAGCTCTGGCTCCTGAAAGCAAGTTTCAGGGAATTCACTTGAATAACTATTTGCATGTGAGTTACTCATTACCAGCACAATGGGACTTCCAAGGGTCCCTTACCCTAAAACCAGTCAGAAAAGCACATTGCGGGGGGAGGAATTAAGACTAACTTTTCATAGCACGTTTCAGCATCTTAATAAATAAAAAGACAACAAGGTCCACGTCAACAGCAAAACCCAGTGCGTATCAGCCGGGTGACGGGCAGAATTTAACACGTCTTCTGAAATTCTTCTGTGAAGCCTCGCACCTCCGGCTCCATTTTGCCGGCCCGTTTTTCCCCTTTGGGGGAGCTGCCTGACGGCAGGCAGTGAGGGCTTGCAGCTCCACGGATGCCTGCTGGGGGTCCAGGAGGAGCAGAAGCCTCCCCTGTGCAGGATGCCCCTGCCTCCCCCTGTCCCAGACCCACCGTCAGGCAGCTGCAGAGCCGGGGACAAGCCGGGGACAATCGATGGGGGCGCAGGCACCCACAGCCTAGGAGAAATAATAATGAGCTTAAATGAATTCAAGCTCCCAAAGATAAAAGCAGCGCAAGTCAGGACACGTAAGGGAGCAGGGCAATGCAGCAGATGCTTTAGCTTCAGAACCACAAACTCACACGTTTCATTTTCAATAGCTTCACATTGTCATTTCCAGCTCTGCGTGAACACAGGAAAGGAGAGCATTGGCACTTAATAATTTACACAGGACCTCAAAACCGAAAGTAGGTCAGCCTTCGTGTCCCCAGCGCTGAGGGATACGGGATGGCTGACAGGAGTAACGAGACACCCTGTGGGACCCGAGGCCAAACTTTCCGTTGATGGAAAGCAGGCTCCTGCAAGACAGCTTGCTGCGAATGGGCTGCTCGTGGCTTTCCACGAAGGAAAATTGACCTTCTCCCCTTCCCCTTCTTGCCTGCTTATGTTGGGGTTGTGGGGAAGGCTGCAAGAGCGAGACAGGAGCTAACACCGCATCTTAAAAAGAAAATATCAGCCCCGCTAGAGTTTTCAGATCATTTCCCAAAACGGAGGCCAGAAAATATGCGTCAAGAGCTGCTTTAAAAATCAAGAGCTAGCAAAAGCATGAGCCACGTAGTAGCTGGTCTCTCAGAGACAGAACAACAGATCAGAACCAGTGTTTACAGCTCACTTCCAGAAGCCACTTTGATATCTCACTGCCTTCCCTGCCAAAGAAAGCTCAGGGAGGGGAACCGCTTGCCCAGGACTATCCGAATTATTCACTCGGAACACTCAGCTGGCATTATTTCTCACCTCAGTTCCTGTAGACAGTCCTAAGATCACAGTAGCATCTTGAGACATCCCCCTCCCGCCATGCCAAGCTGCGTGCCAAGCTGACACGGCGCGCCGGGGTGACAGCACTGCAGGATCTGCCCCTGCCCTGGGTGTTTTGTTGCCCCCAACCCATATTGCCTGGATACGGCACCAGTTACACATTTTGTGTCGGTTCCCCTCCCTTCGCTATCCAGCATTTGGAGGCCAAATTTAAGGCTCCTGGGAGCTCACGTATTTGGGGTCAATTTTACCTCCTCTAAAATCACAGGTAAAACTCTCTGAAGATATATATGCCCCAGAGCCACGTATACTGCAGTGGGAAAGTCCCCCTCCTTGATCTTTCGGCCACTCACTGAGGGGTCGCATGTCCCCCAGAGAAACGGTGTGGCAGAGCCAAGCTACACCAAAGCTGGGGCTCTGGATGGTTTCCAGTGCGGGACTGACCTCCAGCCACGTGCCACCATCCCCATCCCGAAGAGCAGCAGCAACAGGCGGAGGCGCTTAACGGCCGGATGGGGCAGAAGGCGGGATGGTCTGCCGGCCCCACGAAACTCCACGCCAAAACCACCCAAGCTTCCCGAGCAGTTTCAGACGTTCACGTTTCAGACAAGGCAAGCCCATACAGATGCGTAGGAGGGCGCGAACAGGCCACTGGTCTCCATCTGTTTCACAGCCGATGCTCGTGCCTCTGTTTAATACTTGGCACAGCAACTTGCACCACTCAAAACAGAGGCCCGTGGTGTTTATTAGTGCAGGCAGAGCCAGGCAGCGTGCTGCACCAGGCACCTGCATTGCTCCAGACGGGTACACGAGGCAGCCTGACAACATGGCGTGAAGTCCAAGCTCCTATCTAGCTACATCCACGCTATGGGAAAACAGGTTTGGTTGAACGATAGTGGGTTCTCGGCACAGGCTCACAGCAGGAGTCCCAGTGCCGCTGCTGTGCTAATTTATTGTAGTTTCCTCACTAAAAAGATCTTCAAGAACGTCATCCTGTCCCCTATCAATCAGAAATGAGTTTACGCATTTACGCAAATGAGTCTTTCGCATGGATACACGAAGATTTAACTAGTTTTCAACTAGTTTTCCACACAGTATGTCAGAAAGGGTAGCTAAGATCCCTGATTGCATCTGAGACTTTAAATTAAAAGCTTTTTCTTCAACAAAAACTTTGTACCTGTAGACGAGGGGCTGCACAGCTTTGGTACCCACAGAACACACGCTGCAGGCACATCTATCTTATATGTAACATAAACTGGGGGAGCAGATTTCTTTGACTACGAAGCAGGGGGGTTCAAAAAGAGAAACGATCTGCCTTCCTGCTTTCTCAGCAGAACGGAAAGCAAGGGCCAAACTCAGTAACCCCTTTCTCAGATAAGCTGTTATTATCCATGGGAGCAAATCTGTTTATACCAACATACTCATTTGAGTACAGGTTGTGGAGCCGAGCTCTAAATCCCTGTGTAACAAAGACTTCATAACGATAACAAGTTTGTTCCCAGAGCTCTAAATAAGCACCATTATGAAATGGCTTTGTGCTGGGTAAACACCACAGAAAGGAGTGGCCAGGCTGGGGGCTGAGCTGTGGGGACGAGCTGGAAAACTCAGGCAAGTGTTTGTGTACGGAGAGCTTTTTTCCAAAGCGAGCTCTGCAAGCAAGAACGAGGCTGATTTCCCCGTGTCCACACTTTCAGCATCCCGACCTTTCTTTTCCAAATATAATCCGCTATTCAGACTCTGACGCAGCAGTCTGGCCACGGCGTATCACACTGGTACGCAAGCCCCAAGTCAACGCGGTATTTTAGCCTAGCTTGTTCCAGTTTTTTGTGCTGTTTGAAGCGGGATGTCGGCCTCCATCTGCCAGCCAGCACGCCTGGTTTGTGCTTGGAGAGTTGGTGCGATTACAGCCAGACTTGATACCGGAGTTCAGGGAATCAACTGGAAGGTCTGAGTGCGTCATTTTGCACAGACCCCTATCTTTTCTTCTCCTAAAGAATTAATAAAAAGAGAGAGTGTCTAAAAAACCTGGTATTAATAGGATGATGTCCTTCAGGGAATCTGATGAAATGTGCTTGTCAGGAAACACTTAGTAGGCTGCTGGGATGTCCCCGGCAGGCAGGCAAGCCAGCCTCTGGCTTTTTAATTGTGCACGGCACGATCGGAGTCCATAGGCACGACAGCAAATTGTGCTTTCCCTGAAGAATCTTCCAAAATGAGCCAAGATGAACCTCCAGAGAGCAGAAAAAGGCACGTAAAAGTAAACTGATCACTTTAGATAACATGCCACATTCTTGGTCAAGGAGACATGGTTTGATACAGTTGGAACTCACAAGCATACAAACTCTGGGAATCCAGCAAAAATCTCTCATATCCTTTTACAGGAACATTGCCGACTGGCGAAAAACATGCACAGGAAATCAACTGAGGGTGGGGAGAGGGAGATCACGTAACAGGTCTTCTGTCCCGGCTTTCCCGTTATCGGCCGCGCTGCCTAGTAGTGGTGCTGGTACACAGCTGCTGGGGTTGTGCCGTTCTCTATGTGTTTCAGATGACAGGAGTGACAAAGCAAATGTTCATCGAGTGGGTAACAGCGATGCCCGTCTTCATCGTTCAGTTCCATCCCACAGTCCTGCAAAGAGAGGCCATGCAAATTATTGGGGCACACGTTCATCTTCCAGTGTCAACAGGGGTCTGGCTTCCAGGGGGGCGATTTTGTGACAAGAACAGAAGACACCCAGCCAACAGCTCCTTCCTAGCAATTCCAACATTCACTACGAGAAGGAAGGCACCTCACACAGGCATTTTGAGGGGCAGCCTTGCGCAAATTTGTCTTAAGTAGTTTTACTGAATAAGCTTTATCTCATGGTGAGGTGTAACCCTATGTATTTTAAACATGCCCGTGTTTCCTTACACTCACAGGTAGGATTCCCCTCTTCATGCTAAATTAATTGCGGTTGTACTGATGTGAAACCAGCCTGCTGAGTCAAGGCCTCTTTCCACCGCATTATGAGTACAGTGAGAGAAGACATCTATTTATTTTAATTCACACAGCAGAAGTATGAAGGCTCTCTGGGAAGTCCTGCACGGAGACCAAACGGTGTTTAAGAGCCGGTATCTCTTGGGAATTTTTAGGCAGCCATATCCTCTCCCCAGCCCTGACCACACATTTATTTCCCATGAAAGTGAAGGTAACTTACACCGGCAGGATCAGTCATCACCTTAGCATTTTTGAATAATCTGAGTTGGAAATCAGATACACTAATGTGATCTGGAGCTCAAGGCTCTGAAAGGTAACAACAGAACCTTACTAAGTCACCACGGTTCCTTCATTAACAAATAAACTGCCAAGTTTAAAAGTGATAATTAACTCTTTGCCTGTAAGTTTATGGAAGCAAATGAATTCGCAGCTGGGACACATTGCTGCAAAAACTTCTGTCTTCAAAATGGAAGTTTCTCAGCCACTGACAGAAAGGGTCACACAATGCGAGGTTTGAATTGCTCATCTACTGCCACTGGAAGGCAGGAGATTTATTTCCATTTTAAAAATAATCGCAGTTATCACTACTAAGTGCCCACTCTCTGAGAAAGCTGCTGACCTACCTCACAGTGGTAACATTCCACGTGGTAATCCTTGTCCATGGACACAACCCGAATGGTCTCATCGGACCCCTGTAAGCATTCAAGCAAAAGAGAAATTACATAGGATTACAGCAGGATCAGACACGTACGCTCTGTAGATTGCTTCCTGCAACAACGTGAATGTTGAACAAATGCATTTGAAGTGCTGGCTGGACACTACAAATAAATCCTGCCACCTGCAGTTATTTTTTTACAGTAAAGCTTCATCATCGACTGCAGATATCCTCTAAAATGTAACATCAGAAATGTTAAAGTCTCTCTGTTTAACAGTCATATCTATCCCAAATCATGTATTAATGCTTTGGTAATTTCAATATATCACACTTCTCAGCATTTTAAATTGGTTTTGCCCAAGATGTATCTCCTCCAAGTATTAAAATGAGTTAGTCCCAGAGGGGTCACACAGAGGTCATTCATGAGCACCACCAGCATTTATTGACATGAAGGAAAGGTATCCTGAACATAAAACTAACAGCAGTAGAATCCTGCAGGAGATGAAAAAAGCAGCGTGCTTCAGCAGAAATAAGCTTCATCATTGAGCAAAAGAAGGGTCACATCTCAAGGGCAGAGTATGAGTTTAGGTCAAAAGGTTGCAGGCTGGAGGAAGCGATCATCTCTCCCCATCCGCAAGGACATTCGTCTTGACATAAGGTCAAATGTGAAAGAGAACAAGACCTGAGACATGATGCTCCCTCCCCAGAGGGGATATGAAACAAAAGGCTCTCACCTCGGAGGGCAGAATGGGAAGTCCACATGCTGCACACTTTGGAGCTAGAACTCTGGAAAAGCAATGAGAAAGTGAAGGCAGGTTATAGATCAACATAAAAAGAGAGGCCTGTGTGTTCCTGGCGGTAAGATGAAAAGCTGCAGCTGTAAATAACTTATCCACAGGAAAGCTTCGCATCCCGAGATCATTAATTCATTTTAGCATTGATTGTTAAGTAATGCTTGGCACACATTACTCAATTAGGCAAAAAGAGATCTTACATTTTACACTTAGTGCCAGGAAAAAACCAAAACCCACTGTAAAATTCTTGGCTGCTACTGAGAGATTTGGAAGAGAGAATGACAAGAAACTGAGCAGGACTGTCCCCAGAAAAATACATCAAAAGAAGTGGCAGCCTTGGGGCAGGAAACCTCAGAGAAAATACCACGGGACTGTACGGTTCCTTAAGGCCTTATTACACAGTGTAACATGATAAATAAACAATTAAATTAAATTAAATTGCAAGAAAATATGCATCATTTCAGAACAACAGTGGCACACAGAGGCAACTCTAATCTTGGCACAACACAGAACAGTTACAGGCGCTGCCTGAGCAACACTTAATACTCTGACTGCTCAGAAAATGGAGCAAGGAGCAAAGCAAGCCAGATGGACACTCAAATTGTATGCAGCTCTAATATCATCACCACCAGCTACGAGCACAGCCATTTCACTTTACTGTCTAAATGACAAGTGATTTTTTAAGTGGATTTATCGGTTGTTTAATTTAGAGCTGGATAAAAGTTTCACTTCATGCGTTCAGTGGTGATTTCTAAAAGCATTCTTTAAAAGTCAAACTCAGCCCTGCAACTACTCAAAAAGCAACTCACATTCATTTCAGCAGGCATTCACAGTCTTACTTTAGAGTGGACTAACTCCTTACATCACTGACCACTTCATGAGCACTATTTCTCACTGCTTCTGCTTTGCAGAAGGGGCAGCTGAAGCTCAGGGATTAAGTGACTTCCTCAAAGCCACACAGAGTTGGCAGAAGGACAAAAGGAGAGACACCAAGAATTTCTAGGGCCTAGGCCCACCCTCAAACTTCTAGCTTCTAATCCTGTCCGTACTTCCTAATTAGCTGAGAAGCTAAATTATGGGCTGGTTGATTGGAACATCTCTGCTGTTTATTTTGTCCTTACTTGTGGTAATCTCTGACACAGTAGATTTTGTTTTCAGAGTCTACAGTGAATGGCACACCATCCAGACACTCATTGCAGACCACGCATCGGAAGCAGCCTGGATGATATGATTTCCCGAGAGCCTGTAGGATCTGCAACAAAGAGACAGGAGAAAAATGCATGTGAACAGCCAATAAAGGTGAAAATAATAAACACACAGCTTTGTATCAGACAAGGCTGCATACTCATCAGCGGGGCCGTGTCTTTTTTCAGGCACCCCATCTGAAAAATGAGTTAACAGGGATGGAAACGGCAGCTGGAATCAATAGATATCCCCTGGTTCCAGAGAAATTAATTATTAGCATGGGTAAGAAAACAGTTTAGAGTCTCAGTCAAGTTATTTAGCATTACAAAGGGTAGAAGTGACAGAATATAAAGGAAAGAAAATAATTTCTGAAGCCAACAGGTGGAGAACACTTAGTAGGATCACAAGGCAAAACGTAACAGGCCAACAAAAGGAAATACATCGTTATATTCTCCATGAGAGGCTGAAACAAATACTATTGCTAGGTTTTCATAATGCCTTGGACATCCAAGAGCTTTGTACTCGCTAGCCTGGCTTTCTAATTAACACAGACCATGAAAACTGTATTGAACTCAACAGCTGCAATACACCTGCTGGCTTTGGGGCAGCTATTTTTACCTGGAATATCATGGTCCATCAGCCAGGTGATCACACTTCTGAGTATAAAATAGCTCTTCCAATTTTAATGCTTTCCAGTGTAAGCAGGCAAGATAATTAACGATAAGCGTTAGGAATTCTTGGGAGGCATGCTGTGAACTGACCACCCAGAAACTCCTAATGTCTTTGCCCCAGCTCTATTTTTACACCACCGGCTACACGACCATGAATTCCGTCTCCCTCTGAATGACCCACAACTGACCACTGCCCAGTGCTGGCTGGAGGCCAGCTGACCCCCTGAGCCCTGACCCACTCCGTCCACACCTTGAAGGGATGGTACCTGCTGTGGGCTAATGAGAACTGCCTGCTTCAGCAGGATGTCCACCCATCTACCGAAGAGTTTGCAAGGACTTGGGCAGATCTGAACTGAGGTCTGGATCACATGCTCTGGGTTGAACCTGTTCCCCGGAGTATCAGCACCCACAAAAAGCAGCAAGAAGACAGTCGTTTCATCCTGATGGTAGGTGGGAAGCCACAGCTTGACTACAGGAAAGACAGGCTCAGCAGAGCCGCGCTGATGCCCCACAGCATCTGCCACTGCAGAGCCACGGCACTTCTGAGCAGAAAGCAACGACAGGATTACAAATACACTGTCCATGGAAGCCCGAAAGGGTATGAAAGAGCTGGAGGCTCTGATTTTCAATTTGCACTGAAAATAGGCAGAGCAAAGACTCCACATCGCATACAGCAGGGTGCCAGCTTCACTTCCTCGCAAAAATCAACAAAAGGCTTAGCGGATTTTCTTTCTGCTACAAATCTCACACTAGGCAGACTACCAGATGATAACAGACAGTACTGGATATGAATATATTTTGCTTTTGATGTATTCTTCTAAAAAGCTGTGGGATATTTTCTCCCAAAGCAATTATCACTTACCATGTCCATTATCAAATGACCACAAATGAAACACCTGTCAGCTGACTGCTGGAAACCAGAATACTGCAAGGACAAAAAAAGAATTGGCTTAAAATTTCACAAGGCCAGTCGAGCATAAACAACAGCATATTATGGGTTGTCAATTGCTTGGACTTCTTCTGTACTCCTTACACAAGCTAAACTTTCCAGTGCTTTTTTCAGTATATGAAGCTGTGGATGGGTCCCCAGAGGATATTCTATAAAGAGATCTGTTCAGAAGGAGTATGAGTCCCTGTAACTTTCAAGTCCTAAATTTAAGTTTAATTAAGTACGTAAGTAAGTACCATAAATGCACATGCAAATAAGGCATTTACGAATAAGATTTATTCTTATTTGACCATGTGAATCTAAACGCCGGGAAGTTATTTGTGTTTATCACAAATGCACATCACATCTGTATATATAGGCTCGGGAAGCCAAATTCTTCTTTTGGTTACAGCGTTACAGGCCTACTGGATCTTCTCCAAGGCCAGTGGTGTCATCCCAGCACTCTGGTAGTATAACATTCAAGTTAGGCCCAGAGCACCTTTCCTGCTGCTGTTGCTAAGATCTAATGGTAAGGAACACGTCATGTCTACGACATGCACCTCAGGCGCAACTCATCATTTGTCTAAGATTTCAGTCCTGTCTGAATGGTGGAAATGCAAACCAAAAAAATGAAATATTTTAGATGCATTTAACTAATCCTTCGATTTTCAGCCTGTGTAGAATATACTGATGACAGCAAAGAAGATTAACTCACTTCCCTCTGACAGAAATCACTAGACTTACCCCATAAATAGGCAAATATGACTTTTTCAAGTGCCAATGAAGGCTTAATCTATGAGGGCTCGAGGACAAAGGGGTATATGGCTTTCTACCTCCACCAGCCAAGGACAGGACTATGGGGTTACTTCATACCCAGGTACGTTCACAAAAAATCCATTGAGGGCAACAGAAAGATATCCATTAAGATGCCCAAGGAAAACCAGTTCATTGGAAAGGGAAATACACTCATTGATTCTTCTGTAGCTGTTCATCTCGCTCCTGTCTCCACAGCATGGCCACAGAGACATGCTTTGAAGAAGCCATCACAAGAGGCTACGGCTTCAACTACAGGCTCTGTACTGCAAAACCATGGTGGTACACTCAGCTACTTCCAGCACCGCATGTGGGTGGCCACCATGGCCGGGGGTGGCCCTGGGTAGAGGGCGAGCAGGACCAGGCAGGATGCTGGACCAGAGCTGTGTGAAATGTGGGCAAAGCTGCCGGGCAGAAATGCTGCGGGTCCGCTGGAGAGGCTGAGACTTGCCAGCACAAGGGTCAGCTGTGTGCTTACCAGGAAATCTTCTTCGCAGAACACCTTGCCATTGACAAAATAAAAGGCTTTTCCTCTCAGCTTTCGACCTGAGGAAAAAACACAGCAAGAAGAGAAAGGTCAGCAGAGAGCGGGGAGAAAACGTGAGCAAAAGCTGGCTGCTGAGAAGTGAGCAACAACGAGGACATCCGAGCATGGCCACCACACAGATGGAGAAGAGCACCCAACCCCAGCACGGGTCTTCCCAGCTTCCAGTGCGACCAACCCCATCTCCTCTTCCTCTGGCAGTCACTGATGAATGCCAAGCATTGGATCCAGACAACAGTCCCACCTCTGGGCAGGAGGAGCTAGCTTTGCAAGCCTGGACCACCTCCTGGCAGATTACAACACAAAATAACCTGGCAAGAGCGAGTGAGGGTACTCTGACTCACGCTGCAAAAAAAACCCAGGAGAGGAGCAAGAAGAAGGGCTTGCAGAGGGTGATCCATACTTGACATTGTTCCTCAAAATGTCACCTCCCATGCTGTTCCACTAGAACGTGCCTTCAACCAGATAAGCCACTGCAATACCCAAACACCAGGTCTGCCTCCAGCAGAGTGTAACACTGGAGCACTGAACACGCTTCTCTCTGCTCCCTACCAGCATATTCATTATTGCAGCTACCAACAAAAAATTGAAAGCATTTAAAAAAAAATTTTTTTTTTCAAACCAGAATGTCCTAACGACAAAGTTTTTCCAAGAAAGGACTCTACACATGGGGAAGATTTATATTTACTGCAGCTTTTGTGTTTATGCCTTGCATTCGCCGTCTGTTTTCAGTTCCACATAACTATGGCAACACATGCTCAGGCTGCCGCCACTTCTTCTAAATGCCCTGCCTTCTCCCTGGAGAAAAGGACTAGGCTTTCTTTGTTTATAAAAACCTGCTCCTACCTCTTTGCAGCCTGATTTCCCCATTCAGCCAGGGGTCTGAAATGCAGCCTAGCACTGGAGTGGCTCTGGGTGCCCGCAGGCAGTGCCTGGGGCAGACGGAGCAGCACTGCCCGGGCACAGCTGGAGCAGGACCTACTGCAGGCTGGGTTTTGGGGACCTGCCAGGCCTTGCTGGAAGGAAATCAGGACCAAGACACCAAGGCCCAGAAGCCTCCTGCTTGATATGCGTGTATAATTAAAAAATGATCATCAGCTGCGAGGCGTATAAACACAGACGACACACGGGACTGGTCTGGAGCTCACCTCTCGGCGCTTTATGGCATGCACCTACCTGGCAGCCTTTGATGATTAACCACGCTGGCTGCAAAGTATTAAGAAAAAGAGGAAGCCAAGTAAAACCACTTCAATCAATTAAGAGCTTTACCATCTCCTGCATACGCCAGAGGGCACTCTCAGGTTGGGAAACAACTCACACTGCTCCTCGGGAGATGGAGATGCTCCAGTGAAGCTCTAAAGTTTTGCCAGTTAAGTCAGCCAGACCAGCATTTCACCGGTAGCCCTTAGTGCCCTGCCCAGGTTCCAGCCAGCAAGGCAGGCGGAGGACGTGGCAGCGTGTTTCCCAAGGAAGAAGCCCCGGTTTGCGTGCGCAGCAGCATTGTGGTTAAGTTGCCGGCGTTGCTCAGCCACGTGTTTACCGGCCGGCGTAGGAGCCAGAAGCGTGCCGCCCCGACACGCTCGTCATCCCCTCTTCTCCTCTAATCCCCACCAGGGACAACCGCGTTACCCGGACGCCAGCTCATCCTTGCATCAACGTGGATGTCGGACGGGACATGGAAGAAAACCCCACAAACCCGAAAGCATCCCGCTCTGATTTCTCTCACCCACCCCGATGCTTTGCCAAGGTTGCTGACACCAAAACAGGACCCGGAGCCCAAAATAAAAAGTATCTAATCTTAGCTTTGTGGCCCATAACCCAGGGTGTGTATTTGTATGATAACCCCCTTCTGTGTGCCTGCTTGTCAGCAGGTAAGCCTGGCATGCTCACCAGCAGTCGCAGAGTCCCAATTTCTGAGGAGGGGACAGAGAGGCATGGGGACACCTGGGATTTGCAGCACCCTTGTCAACAGTGGTCCTAAGCAAGTTAACAAGAAGCCTAATGCAGCAAGAAGTACCCCTGAAAATCTACAGCTGATTTAAATACAGCATCGGGATTTGGCACTCCTAAAAACAAAAAACAAACAAATAACATTTAACTCTGATTTTAAATTACGCGGCAGCGCGGGCTCCAGTTTAGTGCCCAAGCGACTTTCCACCTGCGTAAAATGTCTCTCCTTAAAGACAAGCTAGCAGCGGTCAGGAAAAACATACGCATGGAGCCACGCAATGAGGAGACGCTTCTTTGGACGATGGCCGGTGCATCCACAGTCTGCTGCAGAGGGGATAAGGTCTGGATCGCTGCCACCACATCATTCTTCCACAGTGACAAAACCAGCATTTACCGGCCGTTCTACACCCGGTATATTTTTAACCCTGTGACATTAGCAGGTCAAGATTGATGGCAGCAGACCTTCAGAGAAGGTGCCACAGCCGGTGCGCTGTGTCTGGGCTTCTGCTGCAAGCTCATCCAGCAGAGGGATGAAACCCTTTATAAAGGATTTATAATTTGGCTGTTGGCATTACATGGGCCCATGAAGAAGAGATGCTGACACCAACAGCACTATGAGGGAAAGGGGAGGGATGATTTAATTACTTTGTTTAGGGAAGAAGTGGTCATTTTGACTATTTTTAGCTCCTCCCCACAACTGTCTCTAAGCCCCTGGCAGAAGTGTAAGTGAAAATTCATCAAAAAAGCAAGTAACTAGGTACCACTGCAGCGCCGCGGGAGCGGTGCGTGCGAACAGAGCCATTTTCTTCTTCTGCTGCTCTCAGCCTCTCCCTGCCCACATCGGGACGGACTTCTCCTCCCACAGCCCCTTTGAGGTGAGGAAGCATCTCCTCATCCCACGCATGGGAAAGCAAGATGCAGGAAAAGCTCACTTCCCCAGGCTGCGCTGGGGACCGTCCCAGTGGAGCTGGGAAATGCTCGTTCTGGCTGCAGCCACACCAGTAGAAGAAACCATGCTGGCACGGCCCCACGGCACAGAGCAGGGCGGCACGGGTTTCGCTTGAACACAGAGATGCTGTTGTAATTCCACCGAGAGGAAGAGTTGAGAACTTAAATGGCATATAAGGAATCACATATTGATCACTGCCCACTTTAAATACACATCACTTTAAATATGTGTCATGATGACTACAGAGACCATATCCTTTGATACACCCAAGAATATTAATGTGTGGTTTGCCACTTTCAGGATCAGTTGCTCTACTACATGCCTTAAGCTGCTGGCGCCTGACTGTATTTCGCTTTCACTTCACCCTGAATTTAGCTAATCTCTCACCTGAAAAAATTCAGACAATTAAAATTCTTGTGCATTTCAACTCTACCATCTAGTTACAAGATTTCTTCTTCCTTTTCCTGACAGGAGGTTTGAGCCTCGTGCTTTTATGTACTGCTCATCCCTAACACGTCTGTCTAATCTGTTTAGCTGCGAGACCTTCAGGGTGACCTGGAGGTCATTGAAGCACCGATTTCAGAATATTTCAAGCTTAGCCACTAGTGCCTTTGTGCTAAAATAAACACACTTTGCTTAGCAGCTGATATTAGGCACACCACCAGGCTGCGCTCCCAGGATGCTGGTGCTTTTGTCCATCGTTTTCTCAAACGACAGCTCTCTCCTTTTGAAGTTCAGGTTTACCAGGGACTTGCCATGGTCCAGGGAGGATGCTGGGGGATGCATCATTTGCTTGCTGGGGAGCTGGACCCAACTTTCTCTTTTGAAGTTGCTTTTCCATTATTAATTAAAAGGACCATGAGGTCACAAACCCATGTTCAAAGACAAAAGATGGCTCTCGACACATGTAATGGTACGGGGCTGTGTCCAGATCCCAAGGCTCTACGGAGATGCATGACCAGGACCCTGCACTGCTGGGGAGGAGGCAGCGTGGACCTCACTTATCACTTATCTAAGCACCACGGAGCTCCCTGCGGTATCTGCACAGCAGATGGGCGAGAATCACTGCAGACTGGCAGCTGCTCCCAGGTCCCTTTCACCCTGACCACCCTGGGCTTCTGTCCTTACAAAAATCAGTCCTTCCTAGAGTGCCACAGCTGTAAGATGAATTTGGACACGTGGTTACTAATGGCAGGTTAAGTACAAAAGGATTTAAGTTCCCGGATTCACTGGATGTGACCTCCTGACACTAGTGGGACAGCAGGCTGGAAACACCGTCCGCCTAGCTGCTAAGGATCACAAGAAACTCCTCCTCAGTCCTGGGTGGCTCTGGCCCAAGCTGCAGTCCTTCCCCCAGTTTTCATTTCCCCCATGAAGAAGTATAAGGGGGTTCGGATTGAAGAACCTAGTCTGGTCCATTGCACGCCCCACAGGCAGGACAACGGGTGCAGGGAGAGCCCAGAGGTCTCAGTTCCTCCATACCATACAGAAGTCCTCGCTGCCCACAGTTGAGCAGCACATGAGACCGACCCACTGGTGCCTGGCCAGCACACGTGTTTACGGAGCCCTCCATGGATACTGACTCTCCTGACAGGCAGTACGGTGTACCACCATGCGCAGCAGACTAGGTTGAGCATCAGAGAGCTCTACTTAATTTCTGCCATCTGTGCTATTTCGGTTGGCCGCCAGTAAAGCTGGCAGCAGCACTGAGCTCGACACACAAGCGTCAATATTTCCAATCCGCTCTTGAACGGGGGCTGCATGGAACGGTCACTTAGATGCCTGCACATCCTCCACATCAGGGAAACTCAAGGCTGTGATCAACCAGCAGATCAAAGCATTGGTGAAACCATGGGCAGGGGGACAGGATGTCTCTTAGAAAAAGACACAGTAGCTCCATTACCATTAAGACGTTCAGTCTCTCTCAACTACACCAGCTGTATTGTAAAATTGCAAAAAAACCCGCCCTCTGCACTCTCACCACACATCTGAGGTGGTTAAAAAAAAAATATATATCTGAGAACATGATCTGATGCCTGAACGCCAAAAGCATGCTTGGGTGCATGTAAGAAAAAGTCAGCCGTCTCTAACGGCAAAGCAACCACAGGTGAAGGCAAAAGTGGCTCCTCAGAGGGAAACATTGCGAAACCACAGTAAGGCACACAACAGAGCAACACCTCTCCCTTGACAATGGCAAACCGTTGCAAGAAGATACTCAAATGTTTTTCTTTTTAGGGAAAACCCCTAGAAGCTTCAAAATTCAGAGGTAAGATAAAGTCACCCTGTGACAAAGCAGTGCTACAATCTGGGGAGTCTCTGCTGAGGTACCAGTTTTCAACCCAGTGCCCAGCCGCTCTCTGCGTCGCTCCAGGGACGGCTGCCCTGTTCCCCAAAACGCACTAAAACCGGGCAGCCATCAGAGCTGGCCTCCCACCCCATCACCCACCGACTGTCACCGAAATGCGTGGAGGCTCAGAGGAGGAAGGAGGGGGAGGCAATCTCTGTGTCCTCGGTGAATGTAACTCTGCATTGAAACTATATGAGAGAGCAATTTTTAAATTTCTCTAGCTATGGAAGAGGCCGCAGTGCTTATTGAGCCACTACTCAGAAAATTATTCATAGGTACCATTAAAACATTATAAGAAACCCCCTAAAATCTTTAGAGCACAATTAATCCTATGCCTGTTCTTAACAAAAAACAGTACTTTGAAGATGACATTATAAAATAAAAAGACCAGAAAGACTGGAAATATATTCCATTAAAGGTTTCAACCTTTTTTTCTCACGTTGTCCTAATGATTTCAGACTTTCAGCTCACACTAAAACACATGCAATCGACTCAAACCACTAACATACAGATAAAACCCTGACTGCATCTCCTGTGTGGGAGCTGAACGCTTGTACCTTTCCAGCGGCGATATCTACTGAGGACACCTGGACCATGCTAAAGCCTCTTCAGCTCAGACCCCAAAGCACTACCAACCTGAAATGTGGCCAGCAGAGGAACAAGCACTGTCACCCTACCGTGAAAGCTGCCCTGGCGTTTCTCACCTACGGCAAGCACTTCTTCTGCCAAACAGCGGGGAGTTCTCACCAGCGAGCTGAGAGACTGAAGACAAAAAGTCAGCAAGGACAAAGCAGCAATTTAGACTGGGGCAGAAACGCGCACTGATGCCTTCCCTGTCTCCCAAACTGTTGGTAAAGCCAGGGACAGCTGAATCTTTTCTGAGACTGCTTTTGCTAAAAAAATATATTGATTACTACATGGAGTCTTGCATGATAATTTTATTATAGGGATGCTGAGGAATGCGTGCCCGCAGTACTTTGTACTCTCTGCTTTGAAGATCTACGGATTTCTCACACGTGTTGATCAGTATAGTGGTTTTATATCAAATTACAAGCAGTAAATTCTGCCTCTACTAGAAGAGCTGGTAGTTTCTGCATCTGAAGATAAATCATACACACACATGCACCGCGAGGAAATTCACTTGGCAAAGCTGTCCTGCAACCTGGGATTAAGTTGCACTCACAGAAAAAGGCGACTTTCTACTTGTAGAGTTATTTAGTGATACCAGTACAAACCATGGCCTTGTTGGTCCAGGGGTTATATACCAATACAGGGCATGGTTATTCAACATAACTATCCCAAAGACACCAAGAGCTGCATTGCTCGAAGTAGCCATGCTTTATAATCACCGCAGCAAGACTAATTAGCCCAAGCAGAGGGCTACGCTCGCAGTGACACTGCTTTGATACCTTAGCTACCTAGTTTAGTAAATGACCCTTGATACCCCTAAACACAGCAACACTGTGAAATATTAAAAAATATTAAAAAAAACCCGCCATATATATCCCCAGAGGGTGGCAAGAGACAGTCAGCTCGTTATTTCAAACTCTGCCACTGGAACAGCAGGCTGTTACCCTTACACAGACATCAACATTAATCTGAGCTTACAATAAAAAAAAGAAAAAGAAAGTAATGTAGTAATGTTGACATGTCAAAGGTCGAATTCTGTAATCTGGCAAACATGCAAGGTTTCCACCTCTGTAATAAGCGGTCAGAATCTGGTCCTCCTTTCAGAACTTCTGCTTCAGTGCAACATCAAACCCTCCTTCAAACCACCTTGCAATCAGTTCGTTCTTTCTGACTTCCTTCCTCGCCTGCCGATTTCCTTCACAGTCATCTCTGACACTTCCCTTGCACTTTTTTAGCTTTCAGATTTCCTCTGAGGACCAAGCGGCTCAAGTACAAGACCCTTATGCTCCAAATTATGCTGCCAGCAGAGCTAAAAAGGTCTGTTTTCCAGGCAATCTGCAGCCGTTGGATATAAGCCTGACTGAATCCTAGAGAAAACACTAAAACACCACAACAGGTTAGAGCAATAATGTCTAGTAGTCTGTATCATTTACAAGGTCTCCTTACTACCTAAACAATAAATATCAACATCTGGAAACACCTGCATTTTTTGTGTTCTGAGGAGGTATAAACAGGTGATTTAACTTAAATGGTTAATGTGTAATAAACCATTTGATAACTACAACTGTTTGTCCAACAAACTGAAAAAAAAAAAAAAACACCAAGACGGAAACAGACACCTTGAGCTTGCAGGAAATAGCCATATGAGTTTTGATGACTTTTTTTTGTTAACCTACTTTCATGGCCCTCCTGTAAAGCAAATATAATTTATTACTAATCCTGCAGAAAGAGCCTGAAGTTTTTTCCTTTCCCTCTCTGCAAACAGCTGCCTTGTTTGTGTCTCTGCCCTGTAACAAACAAGAAGATAAATGAGACGTTTATGCCAAAGCAATAATTCTAAATCTGTTGTTTTGACCTCTAAGCCAAATTTTCTGCATTACATGCCACTGGCTCAGATAAAACAGTACATTTTTTTCCTGACAACTGAACCCTGTAACGTATGCGTAGCTCTGCTCTACAAATTGCTCTGTCATTTATCTCTGAACATATGTGTATCAGGAAACAGTGTGTAGGAAATTTGGCATCATGAGATATCAACCCCCCCTCCCCTGCTTAGACCCTCTCGGTTTTCTGTATCTGGGAAACTAATGCACATTTGGACACAAATCCAACTAGAAGCAAAATTAGAAATCCTCACTAAAATGAAAACAGCAGGACAGCGGATATAAATATCTGGAGGACAATATGCTTTACCTTAATAGGTAATTTTGTATATTTTATTTATTGGAGGGGAGATATTCAGCGTTGCACCAGAGCAGAAATCTTCGGACTGAAATCACGAGCAACCTTGACTTCTCAAAGACAAGACTGTACTGGATGGTGTCCAAGATGAACTCCTCTTGACCTTTAACAGCACGACTTACTTTTCAGCTGGGAACGAGAGTTTCCACGTAGGCTGCTCAAGACACGCTTTGCAGCTAGACAGGCAACACCGTCCGGACAAATATTTATTTTTCTGGCAGATAAAATGGTGTCATCATATTTACTGCGGCGACACAGACGACAGCCAGCCTGCAGAGAGGCACGCGTTCTCTCTGGGTAATGAGAGGGCTGTGCGTGCCCTTCATACGTCTTGCCGCCCATGGTCTGGGGGAGACTGGGAAATTACCTCTGCCTGCGAAAGGAGGAGGGGGGGGGATTCCCCTCGGACACATTTCCTCCCTGAGTGCAGGGCAGGACGGCATGTACCACCCCAGGCACCGGTTAAGCAGCTGCAACGCAGAGAGGCTTGATGAATCGGAAAGTCAGCCCCCCCTACGCCTTTACAAACATGCTGCTGGGGTAGGGGGGGGGGGGGGGAATACAAATGTCCTCCCAAGCCCCCGGAGCAAACATCTCCTGCACGAAGAGCCCTGCAAGACCACAGCGGCAGCACAGGAAACCAACCCCCTGTGCTGGAGGGTTTCTTCTGAGCCTCACCACTGCTAGAAGTACGTGCACGTGAGGGAAACACCACTACTGCGGAGGCCTCCCTCCGGCACCGCCTCTCCTTCGAGTACCAGAAGTCCCACGCCACCACACAACCTCCTCTCCATCCACCCGTGATGGCCACCGCTGCGTCCAGCTCCCGTCTTAGTACGGCCGCTGCCCCAATGGGAAGGACTTGAGCTTTCACGAGTGATTACTCTCCTGCACATAACAAGCTGAAACAGGCTCTCACTTACACTCCTAAGGCTTCCATTCCCCTTTTTTATCTCATACAGAAATACACTATTTCCTACTCGAAGAAATATTATTATTACTCCCCTCCTTACTTTTTTTAACTAGCATTTTTACTAGCTTTTCTTTTACTTTCCTTTTGAAACCCTTTGCACCAGCATATCCCCAAAGAGATTCCTCAGTTACAGCCTGGGTAAGAGAGAAAACGGGCTTCGCTTTACTAAACTTAGATTTTTTCCATCTTCCTAAGTCTCACCTGACACCCAAACCTTTCCCTCGTGCACTGGAAACCTTTGGAAAGGGTTTCCTTTTGGAATAAGCAGCAAATAGCTATTCTTTCAGCCCTCACCAACCCACCTCATTAGAAATGGGATTAAGCTATTTTTTAACCAAACACTAACAAACATAAATGGAAGTAACCACTGATACCTCTGCAACCGCAAGTACCTCTCTAGCGCGGCTTGCCAAATAAAGACAGTAAAATTCATTCTAAAAGGAGGATCGAAAGTGTTTCTTTCTAAAGCACCAGTTGCACAGTAGTAATTTTAGAAATTTAAGACAGCTCGACCCTGCTGCTGGATTATTTTTAACAGGAGCTTTGTGTGCAAGGGCAGTTTGGAGGCCGCCTGGACATGGAGGGTGAGAAATCCCTGAAGCAATGCCCCGGGTCCAGCCAGGAACCCTGTCTGCACGAGAAGATTTGGAATTAATTTGTAAGAGAGGACAAAAGAGTGAGCTGCTGACTTCTGAGCCTTTAGGAAACTGCCACCACGTGCAAACACCACTTTGTCTTTCCAGTTTTCCCGTCTTCAGTCAGATGACGGTGAAGTGCTCTACTGAAAACATAGGTGAGGCAAGGCAGCTGGTGTTGGACAGCTGGGAAACGAGCAGAGTTCAAGGTTCAGCTATTATTAAAAAGCACACACATCTTTCTATATTTATTCCCACTTCACAGCTCCAAATAAAACACATGCAGCCCTCATGAGTTTACAACTCTAAATACAACACAGGAGAAAAACCCTAAGTTTCATCTGGGAAAAGTAAATTGATATATACAAAACTACCAGAAGGATTATTATTTTTTTTTCTGCCGCCACATATGCGGCTACATTTCTAAAAATATCCTGCTAGCCCTAGGGTTAAACGTAACAAAAGGACAAAACACTGTCTTACACACACAGCCACGACTTGAACCCACGCGGCCCGTTCCTCACCCCAGCTCCACCACCGACCCCCTCGAAAAGCTGCTTAGGAGGATCCATACATTGCAGCACGCTGTAGGCTCCAGCAAGCTTCAGATGGGGGTCTGACAAGCGGCGGGGAGCTCAGTGGGGCCGGCTGAACTATTTACCCCGCTTCCCGGGCAGGTTTCACGGGGCTGGCCATCCCTGCTCCCAGCCTGATACCTCTGGCACAATAACCAGCTCCCTCCCTGCAATAACCAGAAAGTGAGTCAGCAGAGATGTGCCCTTTGTCTCGGGGCACGGCTCCGTTTCTCCGGAGGGAGAACAAGCAAGGCGGGTAACCTGGGTCATTCGTGCACCTAGATGCTTTGACCGGAGGTCCCTCAGAAGGGCAAAAACGATTACAGCGAGTAAAGGTTAGCGCGCGCAGTGAAAACACCGCCACTGGACCGACCGTGCAGCAGCTCCGCGGGAGAAGGCGTCTGCGGCGCTCGCAGAGCCCGCTGCCGGTACTGGCACCCTGCCTGCGCCCGCGGCACGGCAGCTCTCCCTGGGGTCTGCAGGCTGAAGGGCCAGGGTGGCTGTGAAGTCTGACGTGACAAATGAAAAAAAAAAACAAACCCCCAAACCCTAAATGCCAGACCAAGCATATTCACTGCCAGTTTGAAAAAATACTCTTATAATTAAAATAACCCAAAAAATAGCTGTAACGGAGAGGCAGAGGAATGAAAACAACCGTCCCCCATGCCAGAAGGCTGGCGGCCGGCACAATCCAAAGTCTCTTTTCTACGCAGCCTCGCAAGAATCTGTTCAAAAACAAACAGCAACCACCAAGCACCGAGACATACAGCTGCAGCGGACTCCAGCTGGCCGATAATTCAATAAACACCTCCTTTTCTCTCCCCCTTTCAACCAGAAGAACCTTAAGCCCCGAGGAGCTCGCCCCAGGGCCCTGCTCCGGCGGCAGGCCGGGCGGGGGGTACTCACTGCAGGCTCCGCAGGTGAAGCAGCCATCGTGGTAGAGGTTGCCCATGGCCTGGCAAGCCTGGTTTGCTCCATACACCCCCTTGCTGCACTTCACGCAGGTGCCTGGAAGAGAGAGAGGGAGACAGAGGTCAGAAGCGGGACCTGGTGGGGTGGCTGGGTGACCACACCTGTAATTCAGCATGGTGGCTCGGCAGCTTAGGACCAGGCGGTTCATTGTAGCCCCACAGATGCAGGTGACATCAGCATCACCCACCCTGAGAGATGCTGTTAACAGTGGTGACTATGGTGAACAAACCTTCACAGCAAAAGCCTTTTGCAAAAAAGTAAACGACGACAACAGCTCTGTTTGTCTACAGTGACATCTCCTTCCTTCACCCACTCATTCCCACAAGCTTTATATACATTTAAAACCACTTAATGACCCTCCCAAAAGCCTGGGTGGTAGTAAGTGGTGCTCAGGGCCATTCACAGACCACTAGTTTCTGCTACTTATTGCATAAAATAAGTTTGTTGGTTGCAAACAATGTGAAGAAAACACACCTCTTCACTTAACCCCTTTAAAACTTCATCGATTTCAGACCCTGCTCACGTCTGCTGAAAACCCTAAGGATTTCCCACCAAAACAGGACTGACTACCTGACATCCACCTCTCTTCCCTCTGCTGGCCACATCTGAACACAGAGACCCAACATAGGCGCTACCTACAGACCATGTACCCTGCCCAAACATTCTTCTCACCTCTTGCAGGACAAGGCAAGAAAGAAGTCAGTTTTAAGGAGAGGATACCTGGTGGTGGTGGCACCACCGGCCGAGGGAGGCAGGCTCTCAGGTGGCCCACAGGGTGAAGGAGACCCAGGGTCAGGACACAGGGTCAACAAGCCATCCCAAGTGCAAGTCCCAGCTGCTCCTCACACACAGGCTTTCCTGCCACCGCCATCACCTAAAGACCAGGAGCTCCAGAGGAGGGAGAAGGTGGCTGTGGTCAGCAGTTCAGCTCAGTTTCTTGCTGGCACAGCCAAGCATGTTTCCACCAGCACCCGCCCTGGTGTAAGCCTCCAACCTGAAACCCAAGCCAGGCAGACAGCGTAGGGTGAGGATTTCCACCTCACGAGGAAGCCACTGGGACCCCGCAGGCACGGACCTGTCTGGTCAGGGCTGGGAATGGCAGCAACAGGGCGGATGTGTGGTGGTGGTGGTGGGGAGGGCCTGCACAGAGAAGACTTCAGCACTGCAGGTTCACAAAGGCTGTCGTGTGTTCACCTAGGGTCTCTCCAATCTCACCACATTTCCACGTAAAACTATTCTGATAACGGAGTAAGAAGTGACAACCGAGTTTCATGCCCTTGACGGCATCCCCTAGCAGGACCTGCTCCCTCCACCCTCCTGGGAGAAACGCAGTGAGGCTGCCCAAAACCACTATTAGTGGCCGGGGAGAGAAAGTCCTTGTCCAAGGAAAATGACACATCAAGCCAGTTTACTTACTGCAGGCATTACCCTGGGATTGCGACAGACTGGTTTTAAAGCAGCATCACCCTTTAACTATCTCTAAATGAGCAATTTTAATCCGTGTTTTTTTTAAGCAGATAAACACGGATCTAATCTACCAAAAAAGGGCAGTGTGAAGGACAAACAGAAGATATGCTTCTGTCTCTAGTCCGTGACAACCCTGTGGATGTGGCTTTGCCTCCGGGTCTCTCTTTCCAGGACTGCACAGTCCCATTCACCCTGACTCTTAAACTCCCTAGGGCAGGGACTGCCGGTCACATCTGACTCCTACTGGCCCAAGAAGAGGGACAGCATCATCTTGCTGGAGATCCTTAGTCATGCCGTGGTTAACAAAACTTCACTTTCAGGGCCCCGCAAGCTCCGGAGTAATTGGAAAGGTCTGGTGGAAGTTAGGAAGAAACCCAACGTACTTACGACAGCGCTGAAAAGTAACTCCCAACTCCCGGCAGCACCACGCTGGCAGTCCCGGGGTGGTTAACAATGTCTTCCTGCAGCCCACGGCTGCGGCCATCAGTTTTCACAGTATAGGGATAAAAACGCTCCGGAGCCCTTTGCAGTAGCGCGCACACAGCTGCTGAAAAGCAGATACTTCATTTTCCCGGAGCGGACCTGGCTCTGTCTGATGCAGCTGCCTGCGTGCATTCAACCAGCACGCTGAGAGCCGTCCCAGCGCCGCTCCAAGCCCCACCGCGCTCAGGGCCAGAGTCCAAACTGACACAAACCTGGAGAGAAGGCCGCAGAGAATAACTAGTTACTCTGCTTTGCCCAAATCCGACCCGAACTGAAATGCTAGCCTGGCTGCGGGCCCACCCCAGCACGCAGACCGGCACCAAGTCAGCAAAACTGGCTGCTTCTTTTCTAACCAAGCTGATTTATCTCAGTTATTTACTGAAAGAAACATTTTAAGAAAGCAAAAGATAAGTCATTCAGGCATTACCAAAAAAAAAAAAAAAGAAGATTAAAATAATAAAAAAAAGAAAAGACAAAGATAAGAAAATTTGGCTTTTCAAATGGATGTGTTCTCGCAGGCACATGTACGTTCAGCAGCAGCCTGAGATACTGTGCAATCATCTGACACAAGAGCTAACAGGTACCTCGCAAAATTCCCTCTCGACAGCTGAGTGGAAAGTTTTGAGAGCAGAAAACCTGCTGATTTTGCTGCTCGAAGCCTTCTTTCCATGACATTCACCAGGCTCTCCACAGAACTGATGTATTTATTGCACTGCAAGTGCTGCATTTTTCCCTTCTCCGTGCCAACGAGCGGCTGCTCCAGAAAAAAAAAATAAAAAAAAAAAAATCACCAGCGTGCTCTGATTTCCTCCTTTCCAGAAAGCAGCCAGCTGACACTGAATATGGATGAGCAGCAAGAAGAAGCAGGAGGCAGAAGGCTCAGCAGCTGCATGCGGGCGCAGCGCACGGTAAAGATGCTGGCAGGCATCTAAAGCCACTATAAAATACCCTGAGGCAAATCCCACGGAGGGCAGAAATTGCCTCTGCTGTCTCCTGTCCACCCCATTTAAGCTTCGGAGCAGAGGCACTGCCCGTGTTTCCCCCAATGGGACAGAGAGTCCAGCCAGATCCTGCAGGATCTGCCCTGGCTCCCACATCCCAACCCAAACCTTCCTCTACCTCCCACCCCTCGACCACCCTCACCATCCTTCCCCCTTTCTTTCCATACATGCTCCGTTTCATCCCCTGCTTAACCCTTTTATCCACCTCTTTAAATATTTAGGCCCTTAAAACACAGAAAATTAAGTCACAGGATGAAAGGGCTCTTAAAATAAATTGACAGCACTGTCTGTGAAAACTACAATGTGCTAAATTACCCAACTATGTAATAACCAGCCATGCTGTAAATATTTATAGATGTCCTGTGGCAAGGCCGACAATTGAAAAATAGCGTTATGGCAAATCTGTGGATAGTTTATGTTTTTACTTGTATCTGCCAAATCTTGCTTGAAAGCCAATTAAATCTCAGCAGCAATTGGAATTATTCTAGAAATAAGTCCTTGTTCCTTCCAAATATAATATCCTGAAGTATTTTAAGCAACATACTTGGGCCTTCATCTCTGATTCTCAGCACACCTGGCCTGAAAGGGGAAAAAAAAAGGTGATTTTTATTGATTTTTCCTTTCCACTTTCTTTTTTTTTTTTTTTTTTTTTTTTTTTTGTGCCGCTCACTCCCTGCTGCCACAACGATCCTGTTCCTTCGGCTTAGGCTACGCAAGGAAAAAGCAATACCTGTTGCTGACGGCGGCCAGTCGCCGAGCTCGGCAACACACGTGCGAAGGCAGCGCAAGCACAGCCCACGTCCAACCCCATCCCGCCGCAAAACGGGCTCTGCGCCCTGCTCCAACGCCAGCTCCCGGCGGCTGCTGCTTCCCGAAAAGAGTGCTGAGCGTGCTTTCCGCTAGCCCGGGCGTAGAGTTAAAATGTCAGCAGCATCAGTCCAGCCCCACACGCTGGTGACGCCAGCCAGCAGCTCAGGGTAATTTTCTTGGCGTAACGCTGCATTTAGCAAAAACTTCTGTCCTCAGCTCGAAGCAGAGGGATCCCGAGTATCCACAGCCCAGCGAGGTGCCCGATTCCTGCACTCGGTTGCTTCGTCACGCGTAACGAGCGCTTCCGTAAGCGCCGATCTGAGCAGATATCCCCTCCGAAATTATGGCTTTTAACCTCAGACGGTGCTATTAAGACGTTAGTAAGGAGAAACGAAAGGTTTCTCTTTCGCCACCAGGATGACAAGCCCAAAGCACCGCACATGCACAGCGCCGGTAAATTCACGCTCGGGCACGCCGGCAGAATGGTAGCCAGATTTGGAAAGGGAAAGGGATGGAAATTGCTGATTTCGGCTCGATTTCTGCCGGTAGTGCAGCCGGGCCCCGGACAACAAAGAAATCTCTGTTCCCTTTCGCATCATGCGGCAAACAACTGCCCGCACTGCAGCTGAGCGCCAGAACAAAGGGACCTTTGGGGCAGAGCTGGGACCGAAAACATGCCCTGTAAGCCATGTCCCGGCGCTCACCGTACGCCATCTCGTACCAGAAGCAAACCAGGAGGAGGGCTGCCACCGGGAACAGCCTCAGCTCACAAGATGAAACAGGTCTGACGCAGACCTCAAGGGCTGTCAGAAATGAAAGCGAACCTGGCACCCAGTCTGAAACGTCAGTCCCACGATCAAAGTTCAACAAGTGCATTTCCATTTACTGCCAGACTCAAAGCCTTCAGAGATGTCTTCTCCTCCAAGTGTTGCTATTTCACGCTCACTAGAAGGAGCTCGGTTACTTACTATATCCCAATCCCTAAAAATTCAATGCAAACTATGCTGAACAACAGCATTTTCTGGGACTTGTCGGTATGACTTATTTTACACATGCCAGATATCATCTACCGACAAACCAAGAATACAGTTGTGGGTTTCTCCAGCAGCATCCCCCTTCTCTTCAGCAGCATCCCCGTTCTCCGCAGCATCCAGGACAGCCAAGCTTTTTTACACGTGCTCCTGGTTGGGTTTGCTAAGACTGTCACTTAATTTTATAGGGTCAAATGTGTTGCTGTGCTGCTTCAGTGGTGAGATTTCCTTGCCACCTCAATCCAGTCCTGGATAAGAGGAATGCAGCAGCGGGATGAGGGGAGAGTTTGGTAGTGTGGGCCTGCATGCGTAGCTCATCCAGAAAGAGCACTCGGAGGAGTAAGTCTGTCCTACCCTTTTCACTTTCTCCATGCAAGCCATATTTCCACGATCAGCTTGACTCTTCTCTATCACATGTAATTGTCTTTTGCCCTCTCCTTACAGAAGGCTGGATTTATGCTGAAGAAACCCCAGTTGCATTTGGAAGAAAACCCCAGAGTCTTTGCACGCAAATACCTCCCATATCACCTTTCCCATCTGCCAAGACACGCACGTGGCTAATCCAGAAGTAGACCCTGCTGCCTCTTGGCAGAAGCTGTGCCTTCATGAGGGTCCTCCCCATCAGAGTTTTCCTCTTACGTTGTTCCCCTTTCCTGCTCTGACGGGGAGGACCCTCATGAAAGTACAGCTTCTGTGTTTCTGACCCACCTATTTATTCCAGGAGAACCAAGTCCTCCACTTACACATTTTCCAAAGACCATCTGCTGAAAAATAAAAGACTTCACCCTGTCATACCCAACATGATGCTCAGTTCTTTGGGTTTTACCTCAGACGTTCTCCAGAACCTGATGCCACCTCCCCGTAGCTCACCTTAACCAAGTCCTTCCCATGTCAAACTCTAAATTAGACATACCGCATGTCTCGTTATGCTGTTAGCCACTACTGTGCAATCACACTTGCCAGAGAGTGGATTTCAAGGAGATCTGGAGGCTCGTGTGAGATCAAGTGCCTGGAAAACCTGGCAGTCCTGTCCCATTCACCACTTAGTATCATCACTCATATCAGCCCCGCGTTGTCATTCAGTGGTAGCAAGGATGTGCAGGTCCTCCCTGCCCAAAGAACCACAGAGCTGGCAAATGTCATTTTTCTGTACTGCTTTTGCAACCATGTTCTTGACTTCCGACTTTGCTATAGGCAGTCGCGTACATACTGCCAGCAAAGTACAAAATGCCATCAAACTCACGTCAGTGACATTTTAAGTACCTTATAGCGATGTCAGAGATTACGTTAACTCCAGTGCCAAATGAATGAGGCTCCTCATTCCTTTCAGCCCCCACTGCCACAGTATCCTGGCTAAAAGACCTATTGATCCTCTGCCTCAACTCCTTCCTTTTTCTTTCCTTTTGGTACAGATTTCTCCTTAGCTTGCAAACCCAGCTGAGCTCCCAAGAGGAAGGGAGGAGAAGCACACGCTGCTGTAATCTTGAAGAGCCATATCCCAGGCAAATACTTAACTTGCTTGGTTCCTTACAGCGAGATAAGCTTTGCAATCTGCACACACCCACTAGTCCACTTGCCATGATCCTTCCAGCTTTCCTTGTTCCACCAAGGACCCACCTCGCCCTGCCTCCCCCTCCTCTCCACTGTAGGCAGGCATCTCCTTCCAGCCGTGGTGTTCTCCTAGGAGCAGGCAACGAGAGATGCCTCTGCTCATTCCCAGTGCAAACAACGCTGTTATCATCACCCACGTACAAAACAAACCTCAGAAGAACTTTCATTTTAACTAGAAATTCTCCCCTTGGCAGCCCTGAAATTACCCTCATTACTGCTGAAGGACCCTGCTGCACCATCAGCAGCAGGGTTTGGTAAAGTCCGCAGATGTGTACAGCCTTAAAAGTTAAATGAATTGTGATTTCGGCAATGGTAAAACACTAATTACACTATGCACAAAACTTTGAAAGAGCGCTGCTGGCCTTCGAGCTGGTGATGCCCATGCAAAGCTGCTGGGGTTCCAGGTCTCCACAGGGTTTCAGCGGCTCGGCTATCGCTCTGCTTCTGCCAAGGGGAAAAGAAATCTGCAGACTTCACTATGAGATCTGCTCCGCCTGGCTGCTGGGAAGCATCCCAGTATTTCACTGCAAAACAAGATGCCTGGGGCCCTCCTAAAATACCTGCAGCTTATCAGCTCTGCTCTAAATAATACAGAAGCCAGAACTCAATACCTAACAAATATTTATAACAAGAAAACCATTTATAAAAATTGTTTGAAAAAAGACTCTTGGCAAGGGTGTAGATAGTCTCCGTCAGATGGAGATTTTTCCATCCAGCTGTATGAAATAAGCACTGGTAAAAACGCAATGCTACACAGTACACCTCTAAAATCATCCATCTGTGCCTGCAGACCAAGGAACTGTGTGGTACTACAGGTTCTGCCAAAATGAATGGCAAAAACCTCCCTGCAGACCCCAACGCCTCTCAGCCGGTCCTCTCCCCTGTCAAGTCGCTCCCAGGCAGTGCAGGCAGACGCTCGGTCTGGTTGCGCATCTGCCCACTCTCACCTGAAAACTCGTCCCACGCCAATGGTGGGACCTCAGCCTAACCCAAAATATCTGCATGGCGCTGCATGGTGCTGGCGAAGGAGCTGCAACTCCCCCAGTCACTCCTACTTAATTAATCCTCCCATTCAGCAAGTGGAGATGAAGGCTGGTGCATCCAAAGGAACACCAGGGAAAGTCAGTGGGGTTCAGGCACCTCACTCCTGGATGCTGCCTGGAAACAGTACACAAAAACCTGAATACAACCTAAGGAGGCTTCCAGCGGCACCTCCTGGGACCTGGGGTCCCTCGCTGCTCTGTGGGAACCAGCATCTCCAGGGAGCAATTTCAGGATTTCCCTCCCCAAGCGTAAGACCTGGGTGATACCTGAGACTCCCCATGTCCTCCTCGAAAGCCCACATAAATCAAGTCAGCACTTCAAAAGCACTCCTGGAGAACCCAAATTCCTCCAGAGACACGTGCAGCCCACGCTGCTCACACATAGACCGCTATTTAAAATCAGAAAATTCTTGGCTTTGTTTGCTTCTTTCCTTTCACTTATTATACATACCCTGAGCCGGCAAAGGATTTTGTACAGCAAGCTGGTGCTGACAGATAACCAGACTGTCTGTTACTCCTCAGCAGAGCATCCTACCTATGTTACGCCTAGTCCCTAGCTTATCCTTTCCTAGGCTGTCATTTACAAATGCTCATTTTCACCCAGTGAAGGAAAAAGCAGCTCCTTTACTGTGATCAGAATTAATTGTTCATGATAAGTATCTGGTCTAGCCACAGACAAGGCTGAAGGACTGTATGTTACCAAAACAGACAGACCCATCTTAAAAAATCTCCTTGTTACAAAAGCAGCACCCAAAATAAGGAGAGCTGAAAGCATTTTAGATAAAACACTTTGGTCATCTACACTTGAGTCCTGGTTTCATTTCCTGGCTCCGATGTACTGCAAAGCTGCTGCATTAGACTTCCCTTCACCGGGGGAAAGTCTGCAACGAAAAAACCCTGTTGATCCTTTTTATCACTGTTGCATAAATTTATTTATTTTCCATCCTAAAGTTTGCTAGCTTGAGGGCAGGGAATAGCAAAGACAGATTCAGGAGACCAGCTGGGTCTTTTATTCCTCCAAAGGAGGTAAGGTAACTGTGAAAAAATGAAAATAAAAGTGAGAAAGAAAGGGGGAGGAGGCCCAGAATTAAAATACCTCAGTACTTGCCCCTTCCTGCTCTCTGGTCCTCCACAGAGCAGATTTGCCGAGCCTTCCTCCACAAAGCTGAGGCTGCACAAAATGTTACTTCTTCCTTTGCCGTGACTGCATCCTTTCGTTTTTCCCTCTCCCCCATCACTCTCATCCGCCCCCAGTTTCTCAGACGGTACACCCTGGTGTAAAACCTCCTGCCAGGAGGACGTCAAAAGACCTCACCGGGGATCTGGCAGCCTCCATCTCTCTTCCCTCACCAGGGCTCACCAGCAACTCAGCTGCCGGACCAGCAGGACTCTCGGTGCTGCCCGAATCCTCCGGCTTCGCTACGAATTTCCCGCAGGACGAAAGCCTCCCCCTGGCACCACCCCCTATTTAGTGACAAAAATGTAAAAATAATCTGACCACCAACTAGGTCCCTCTGCTCTCTCACTCCATCCCCACGCACATTTCGGACGAGGTATGATCCAGCCGGTTTACTCGCACCGCAAGGAGAAGACACACGCAGCAGGGGCTGCTGAAGAGACCCCCTGACATCTCTCCAGTGCAGCTGAATGCCGCCTCCAGCAAAATATTCCCATTTTTGAGCACCGCCTCCCATGAGACTCTTTTCCCGGCCCCATCTTTGTTACCAGCTCCTTGTCACAGCGCTCGGCCCTCCCCCCCCAAGACAAGGCTCCCTGAGCTCATTCAAACAGTGCGCTGCCCGCACGGGACGGAAAGCACCAAAACACGTTTCCAGGCCAAAACGCGCCAAGTACAGCAACTCGACACACCGCTTTTCTGCAACAGAATAAAAACGCATCTGCCCCGCCACGAGGCTGAATCCAGACTTAAGACACTGAAATAAACAATCCCAGCGCAGCCCTCTGCGGGCAAGCACCACCGCCTGATGCCAAGATACACATTTTGTTAGGCAGTGTGCAACTGAGCACGCGGTGGTCCCTCCAGCTACGTTCCCCCAAGGTTGGCGTGAAGCCCGTGGCCGCTCCTGTGTGCGCAGACCGCCGCTGAGCCACCCACCGACCCCACCAGGCAGGACCTCATGCAGCCTCAGATGCAAACCCTTCCTCTGCACCAGGCTGAAGAGTTTAATCTGTCCCTGCTTCTACTTCTGTGACCGCGGGGCTAAAATTGTGAGGAAAATCCATACACTAGACCTGCTCCCACCGTTTGTTAAATTAACTGTGGAATTCTCAGCCAACCCAGCAACTTCGGGTTTTCTTCTCCCAAAAGCTGAATTATCTCATCTGCTATTAAATTGCAAAGTGGTGCAGCAGGGAAAGGAAGCGCTTGATTTGCCCCTGACCTTCTGCCATCCCGGGGTGGTAAATCTGTTTAATCCAGCAGGACATTTAATATTCTCTTTGGGAGATCCTTGCGTGTAAGCTGTCCCTTTCCACTGCCAAGCACCAGCAACAACCTCTGGTGGTGGTCTGGACTACTCGCGGACCCGAGATGTAGGGAGGAACATGCCTACCGCCTGCTTTTCTGCCATCTTCAGGACGCACCGATCCCTTCAGAGCTGATGGGGACCAGCACCTGGGGGCGGGGGGAAATCCTGGCAAGTCTGGGAAACCACCACCCTTCCCATCCCCAAGAAACTCCTCTTCAAGCAATCCCACAAGCACTCCCGGCCGTGCCCACCTCCATGGGGGGTACCACCAAGCCTCCCCGAGCTCTGTGCCCATCTCCGTGCCCATCTCCGTGCCCACAGAGTACGCAGGCACAACTCCTCCTCAGGCTGGACGGCTGCTGTCCCGCTCGCACATGGTTGTGCAGCGCACTTTTAAGACAGGGAGAACCAGGAGTACTGTCAAGAAAAGGTAAGTGCCTCCCTGCCGGCAGCAAAGGGCTCTTCAAAAGATGCTGCTCCAGCTTCTTCTCAGCGCTGTCCTCCCTAAAGCTGCTAAACTACCTTTAGCTTTAAAATTTAAGAGGTCAGATTAAAGAAAAAAGTGTTGCAGGAGGAAGAGCCTCCAGTCCCCGTGATAAATAAAAGTTAAATAACAAAAGACCCCCCCCGAGCAACTGAAAAAGCATAACCAAGCAGGCATACAGAGACACGCAACCCTGGGGGTGCGAACCCTGCAGTGACACTTCTCAACGAACCCTTTTGACGCCGACTGGCGGACTGCCTGCTTACCGAAGTAATCAGCCTTCGGCCGAGCATCCATCTCCTGCTCCAGGCGCTGGGTCAGTGCCTCCAGCTTCAGCTCGGCCGCCGACGGCCCTTGCTCCGGCTGCGGAAGGAGGGTCTGGCAGGGCAGCTTCACCTTCACCGCGCTGGAGCCCTCCGAGTGCCCGGCGTCCGACCGCGGTCCACTCGCCCCATCTGGGAAAGGCGGCTGTGGAGCATCCGGAGCCATGGGCCCGCGCGAGGCCAGGCGTGAGGAGCCCGGCTCAGCGCTCACGCCGCTGCCGTTGGGCCGGTGGTTTTGACCATGGGCCACGAAGTGGCCGGCTGGGCCGGGGTAGGCGGTGGCATGCTGGTAGTCCACGCTTGGGCCGGCGGGCGCAGAGCTGGGGAAGGACACCGGGACGCCCTGGTACCACAGCTGGCTGCCGTCCCCTCCGGCCCTGGGACTGCAGGGGTCAGCTGGGCCCGAAAACCCCCGGCTGGGCTGCGCTGAGGGAGCCGAGAAGGAGGAGGACCTCTGCTGTGGCAGGGCCACCAGCACCCCCTCCTCCGTCCCCGCCGAGGGTGCCAGGGGGGTCCGGGCGTGCGAGAAGGAGGAGGACCTCTGGTCCCCACCACCCCGCCTGCCCTCGCTGCCGTTCTCCTGCCCGCCGCGGCAGGGCTGGGGTTCGCCGGAGCTGCCAGCCGGCTGCTCCCCACGTCCCACGCCGGGCCGTGAGCCCCCCGCTCTGGGGACCCTGTCAGGCTCCGCTTCCCAGCCCCGGCGCCCGGCCTGGCTCCCCGGGGCCTCGGCACGTGCCCCGCTCTCGCCGAAGCCGCGGTCCCCCTCCGTCGTACGGTCTGGCGGTGGCGGCCGGGGGCGGCTTGGCACCCCGTGCCATCGGCGGGCTGGGCCGGGGGGCGTTGAAGGCAGCCCCTCCGTTCAGGGCGGCCATCAGCATCTCCTCCTGCTGCTGCTGCTGCTGCTGCTGCTGGAGGTGGATCTTGGCCATTTTGGTGGCGAACACCCGCCTGGTCTCCTCGAACTCGGGGTTGTTGCCGGCAGCTTTGTCCACCCGAAAGAGACCGTCCTTGGAGGCCTCGTACATGTTGAGGTCTTCGATGAACTTGCTGGCTTCCAGACCCAGGTCGTCGTACTTATCCATCCCGCCCCGGCTTAGAGGGCTGAACGCCCCCCTCCTCCTCCTCCTCCTTCTCCTCCTTCCCGCCGGGCTCAGGGCACTGCCGGCCCCGCCGGCCGCTCCGTCCCGCCGCGCCGTCTCACTCCCGCCGCGCCCGTCCCCGGCGGGGGCGTGGCCGGAGGGGAGGGGGCGTGGCCAGGAGGCGGGGGGCGGGGGCGTACGCCCCCTGGCCACGCCCCCTCCCCTCCGGCCACGCCCCCCGCGCTGCGCGGGGCGCCCGCGCGTCACCAGGGAATGGAACGACGTCACGCGTGGCGGGCACGAAGACGTCACGGCGCGCCCAGCATGGGGGGGGGGGTGTGTGTGTGTGTCAGATAGGATTTGGGAATGGGGCCGGGCAAAGCGGCGGAGCTTGGAAAGGGATTGGAGTCGCCCGCATGACGCAATAAGGGGTTTTGGGGTGTTTTCCTCCCCCCCCCCCCCCCTCCTCAGCGCCCCCTCCGGGGTAATGCTCCTTTTCTGTCGCCACGTTCCCCCCCCCCCCCCCGCCGTGAGGAGGAATGGCCCCACCGGCACTGAAAAGCCCGCGGGAAAAAGGCCTCTGAAAAGCCGCCGCTGCCCGTGGTGAAAAAAAAAGATAGCTGACCTACCAGTTAGTCTTTGTAGGAGGAAATTGTATGAATTTTCTTAATACAGATGCATGTTACGTTGTACGCTGCGTGGTCGTAGCATCATTGAGGGTGGAAGGGACCAAAGATCATCGGGTCCAACCGTCAACCTAACGCTGCCAAACCCACCACTAAACCATGCCCCTAAGCACCACATCTACAGGTCTTTGAAATACCTCCAGGGATGGTGACTCCACCACTGCCCTGGGCAGCCTGTTCCAATGCTTCACAACCCTTTGGGTCAAGAACTTTTTCCTTAAATAGCCAATCTAAACCTCCCCTGGTGCAACTTGAGGCCGTTTCCTCTTGTCCTATTGCCTGTTACTTGGGAGGAGAGACCAACCCCCACCTCGCTACACCCTCCTTTCAGGCAGTTGTAGAAAGCGATAAGGTCTCCCCTCAGCCTCCTTTTCTCCAGGCTGAACCACCCCACTTCCCTCAGCCGCTCCTCGTAAGACGTGTGCTCTAGACGTGCTGAAGCGAGCATGACCGAAGGACCCCAGCTCATTGCAAGGAGAACCCCCACCCTGAAGAGTAACGGATACCCCTGGGCAGCCGAGGGAACACCGGCATCACAGCCCCTCCAACACCTCTGTGAACTTCCCACCTCCGCAATTACCTGGCATGACAGATAAGTAACCGCAGCAAGACCAGCTCCGGGGACATTTAGATCAAGAAAGAAGCAGACGGGTGATGACGTCATAAAATTTTGCTTTGCAAAACAGTGGCACCTGTGTGTTAAGCAGCGATTGGTCAAATCATGGAATCGTAGAATGGTTTAGGTTGGAAGGGACCTTAAAGCCCACCTAGTTCCAAACTAGTCCAAAACCACGTTGTGCCCGAAGGCTGGAGAGGTACAAGAACCACGCGTAAAACCGCACTCGGGACACCTCCCGCACCTAAAGAAAGAATTACCCTTGTGATTCTATACTTTGCGCCCCAGCCTCTCTCCTCGCCGCAAAATTTTCATGACAAAACCCAGCTGGGGGTGCTCGGAGGTCGGGGGGGGCTGTGATGGGACCTCCGCCGGGGCCTGGGGGGAGAGGCCGGTCTGTGGGGAGCCGCGGTGCCTCTTGAGTAAAACAACCGGTGCAGTTGATCCTACGAGCCCGGGCACGTGTCCCACATTCCCAGGACTTGTTGTTTTATTCTCCCCCAGGCTCCAGGAGATAGTGCCAGATGTTAAGGAACGTGGAAATTCGCTGCCTTTAATAATTAATCACGAGTTGGGCTGCGACCAAAACCTGTCAGAAACCCAAAAAAAAAAAATAAATAAATAAATCCTCCCTTCCCCTTTTCAACCAGTTCCTGTACAGGAGCACTGCTGGGCAACGGAGGCCGGGTCTAAAATAGCCCAACTCTTCCAGTGGGTTTTGGCCCTATGTCCTTAAAAATCGTGGCACTGTCTGTGAGGCCCCTGGAATCTCCAAGCAACCTCATCCCAGGCAGCGACAGCCCGAGGCTCGAGCTTGAGCAGATAACGCTTGATAAACTTTGGACTTTCAAAAGCTATCTCAGCCGTAGCGCAGTGTTAGGTGAAAGGGGTTTTTTTATGGTTTCTGGGGAAGGCAGGTGGGTGGGGGATCCCAGCGCGGTGGCCGAGCTGCTCCAGTCCCCGGGAGCCAGGGCAGGGGGACCCCGGCGCCCGCTGCTGCTGACCGTGGCCCGATGAGTGTTTGAAGGGATCAATAATGCTGGAAGCTTTCACGCAGTATTGGGGAAACAGCCCCATCGATCAAACCTTCCCAAGCCTTCCTCTGCCGGGGGGGGTGAGGGAAGGAGGGGTGTCGCGGCTGCCACAGGCTGAGCCCCGTTTCACTGTGGGAGGAGCTGGGTGGTGCCTGGAGGCTGGACCCCGCTTTGCACAAGCCCCCAGAAGTTCAACCAGGGCTTGACTGGCAGCTGGAGGTCCGTCGTGCAAAGCACAGCAAGCTCCTGCCTGTGGCGGGAGCCCTTTTGGCCCAACCGGACCGGGCTTGCCTCCCATTTTGTGGCCGGGAGAGGACGCGGTGGCCCCCAGCAGCTGCTTCGTGCCAGGCGGGTGTAGGCTCAGGCCACCAGTGACCGAGAGCAAAAATAACTGCCTCTTTTGAGGGACTTGACTGTTGAGGCTGAGGTTAAGCTCAGCCAGGGCGGCGAAAGCCGAAACTGAGTTTCACAGTCTAAAGAGCATCCTCGGAAAAAGCTAGTGCAAGGCCGGTTTTGATGACATCCAGAGTGGATGAGCAACGGATTGCTTGAATCCATATTTTTATGGCCCAAGAGAATGACAGAAAGGAAACGGAGCAGCAGGTAGATAAGGACGGGAGCGTGAATCCCACCGCTGCTTCACTTGTGGGAGGAATCTGTGACGTTAGTGGACAAAGGGCAATCGAAAATGAAATTACACGTTGCTCTCCCACCTTCTTCCCTCCTCCTCACCAAAGGAGGTAAAGTTAATCCAGGGAAGGCACGTTCCTATCCAGCACATCAGAGACTCAGACAGTGTCTATTGGGTTTTTTTTTCTCCTGCAAACGTACGGAGATGAGGCTCTTCAGACTTCTAGGAAATGTTCTTTTCCCTTTCCTGACTTTTCTGTTCCCTTTGGTGGGAACAGAAGTATTTGGGAATAGGCGTCTCTATTTTCAGCTGTCAACAAACAAACCAAGGAAGAATCTGCAACTTCCCCCAGATCATAGGGGGGTTTTCTGACTTTCTTTTTCGAGGGTCGTGCGTACATTTTCTGCCATTAATTTTTATCTGTAATCATAACATCTGCAAGTCGTTTGACAGCCGGGCCCGCAGTAGCTCGCCACCTCGGGGCGGGGGAAGGCGGGGGGTAAGCAGCCTTCTTGCCGAACGGCCGCTCTGGATGCTGCTGACCTTCACCAGCTCTGTAAAGCACATTTCCTTCCTATGCCAAAGGATCAAATCAGCTGTCTGCAGAACAATGCTCGCGCGGGCGACGTGGGGGGAAGAAAAAAAAAAAAAAAAAAAAAAAAAAAAAAAGGCTGCCGAAGCCCCGTGGATGGGGAACCGTCGCAACAGAGGCTTGGCCTCCTGCCAGGCTCCGCACGCATGAGCAGACACTTGGATGGCAAGCGCCCTCGGAGGGGAACGGCAGCCCAGCGATGCGAAAGGCGTTTGCGGCATTGCATTCGCAAGCCTTTGGGCGAGCGTTAGAGGCAGCGGAATACCTTTGAAGTCTCGTGCTGGGATTTATTCTTTCGGTGAGGCTTGGGTTAGGGGGTATCCCCAAGCGAGCAGATGATTAACTTGGACTTTCTCCGAGACTGGAGAGGTAATACTACACTGGCTTGCAGACCCTTCTGCTGCGATTAGATATGGTCCCACGGTTTTACAGTTCCTGTGAGTTTTACAGCCCATGCTTATTAAGGAGTGAAGGGGTCCGTGATTGCTGTCATAGCACAGGACCAAAATCTATGTGCCTATTTGAACTAACCTACTCTAAACCTTGTCCCTTAGGGGGAAAAAAAACCCAACAAAAACCCAACACTGCTCATTTAATCTGTTTTTGTTCCTGTGGGCAAGGCTCACACGCTGCATTTACTCATGCAAAATAACGCTGACAGCTTGTAACCCAGCCCCGCTCCACGTGGCAATCGCAGCTGCCCCTGGGGAAGAGGGAGGCAGCAATTTGGGGAGAAGCAGCCCCCAGCGGTGCTCCCCGTTTTCAGCCCCATCTTGGTGGGAGCACCGAGCACGTCGCCCTGGCCTCGTGCCGGGGCGGCACAACCCTCCAGGGCCGGCGAGGTGCCGGGGCCGACGGCGGGCTGGGGCAAAGCGCTGCCTGCCCGGGTAAACAGGGAAGTCGTGAACGAGAGCCGGGAGGGGATCGTCTGTCTTTATTTCTTGCTGCCATGTTTGGCTCTGGGCTGACGTTGCAGAGAGCCGGAGAAAATGCGGATAAAGCCCTCCCCACCGCACCTCCCAGATCATTTTTTCTGTCTGGGAGAAAACGCCCTCAGATTTTGAGGCATGACAACAGCGCGGGGCTGTATAGTTTATGGGAAAAGGCGATTCGGAGGTGTCTGGGTGACAATTTATGGCTAGATCTCTCTCCAAAAGCAACTATCGTATACTCACTATTTGCCCGCAAACCAGCTCAAGGAACCAGCAGCCGGCAGCACACCAGTTTCTTTGTGGGCATTTCCACGTCTAATCCCTGGTGCCCGTGCCCCCCCGGGTGCCGTGGCTGTCCCAAGGCAGGTCATTTCCCGCAGGAGCCTGGGCTACGCACGCCACCCTGAAATGCGTGAGATAAGTGCTCTGGTCTCTTTTAGCAGGAAAGCAATAAAAGCTTCAGTGCTAGAATATAAACAGAGTGAACAGTTTATAAGGCAGAATTTTTTCCAGGATGGAGCCTGGCTTTGTTCTTGCAGGAGCAAACGCATCTCTCGCCCCTTGCAAGGTAGCGCCGCAGCATCCCCAAACTCTGCACCGACTGAATCACACCCGGGAAATGATGAACGCTCCCTCCGGCTTTCTAATAGACGTTTTCAATAAATGTGCTGTTTATCTGCACCAGCCGGGTGCTTTATAGCAAGGGGGTGACGCACAGGGCTGTAGGGTAAATAAGAGGGTGGCGGAGAGAAGGATGGAGGGAGTTGGCAGCGGGAGGTGGGTTCGGGGGGCAGCTGCGGGCAGGAAAGCCAGGCTCAAGCCGGGGGCCAGGCTGCTGAAAGGGACGCGGTGGAGGTGGCGAGGCCAAACCTCAGCCTCTGCCTTCCGAAAAGTTTGCAGGGCAGGGTTGGGAGATGTTGTTCCTCCCCACCGGCTGCCCCAGGCGCCTCTGCATTCCTGCGGGAGGCCTGCCCTGCCTGCTGCCCTCCATGCCTCCTCCCGCGCTGCCTGCACGTTTAACCCCCAAATTGCGGGCAGCCCGTACAGCCCCCGGGGTCAGGGTAGAAATGGGTCCCTACTTGGGTGTTTTGCTTCTGTTGCGGTACGACTGCCTGCTATGGGGCATCGTCCCTGCCATAAATTACACTCGGAGTCATTTAATTAACACTTAATGGCACATATGGCCCAGGGCAGCACTGGGACAGTTTTCCAAACTGCCTTTCTGAAAGGCTTTCAGGGTCACGTTCCTTAAATGAGTGCACCCTGCAGCATCAGTTCAGTGGGATGCTGCGGTCCCTGCTCACAGGTGGGAAAACTGAGGCAGGGAAGGGTTACCTGGACCTGGAGAGAAGCCATAGGGAATCACCGAGATCCCAAAGAGGAGCCCAGGCAGCAGCAGACAGAGAAAAAGGCTGTGAATCCCCAAGCTGCAGCGGTTCAGTCTCCCCGAGGAAAGCCAGAGCCGGCTGCCGAGCGCTTGGCTGCTGCATCGGGGCAAGAGAACGCCCAGTGGTGGTGGTGGAGACCCTGGTCTCTCCTCACCATCAGTCCACGGGGCCAAACGCTTGCTTTCGGTGGCGCCTGGGTTGCACCAAAATAATGCAGGTGGCTTTGGTGGTTTTCCTACCCCTGCTCGAAAGAATAGGGAAGAGTTTGTTTTCTCGGTTCCACTAAAAAGAGCCGTTTCTCAGGACAAGAACTCGCCCGGAGAATTTTCCAGCTCTTTATCAGCGCATTAACACAAAAGGCACTGTGACCTGTTTAACCAACATACGCGGCCTTTGGTAATCCTCGGCTGGAAGCACTCCGCAGGTCAGACGACATCCTGCCATCAATCATCGGCCTCACGTGGCTTGGTGGACTTCGAGCGGACTTGCCAGATGCAGTCAGTGCATCCACCCCGTTCTTCCGTGCACGTCCGAGGAGACGCTCTCTGACTAACAGATGTTTTGAAATGCTCTTTCACATGGGAAAATTGGGAAGTATATATTTTTATTGCACCCTTGCTATTTCATCCAGCCACGTGGATCTCCAGGGATGGAGACGTACTTAAGAAAAATATTCATTTCTAAAAGCTTCTACAATTATTTTTTTTTTCTTCACAATACTTTCTTGGCTTAGCCAGCCCTGCAACGCACGCTCATTGTTTCTATTTTGCAGCAATTAGTAAGACTTGCTAATTACACTGCTGTGTATTTAAAGACAATTGATTTCCCTTTGTAGCAGAAAACAATTTCCTGTTATGCCAATTCTCTTAATCTTCATCAGAAACAAACCCAGCAACGCCAGCAATGTGTCACGCTCCTTTATTATTAAATCGCTTTCTTTTCTGCCCCGGTTATGTGTCCTGTGTTTATTATTCCTGATTGGTGCACTGGATCACCTACAGCTGTTATGACTTACACGTATTTCGCTTCACATGCTGTTGGCACCGGGCACAGTCACTGGAGAGCGATTCCCCTTGCTGGGCAGCTCGTGCGTCCCTTCTGGCAGCGGGAGGTGGGTTTCCCAGGAGGACCTTGGACCTTTTATGCTCGGTTTTGGCACGTGTGAAAAAATACTGGTAGATAAGGAAGTTCAAAGCCTCAGATGTGAGTGTGGGCCTTCCCCTTGCAACCAGCGCAGAGAGCGTGCTTGTATCTAAGAGAGCAAGCACAAAAGCACGCGTTTCTGTTCACGTAAATGTATACGTTCTGCTTAGAGTTATACTGAAGAAGATCAGACTCGTCAAATAAAAGCGCTTCTCACGCCCCAAATGTCCCAGGCTGAGTGTCACAAGTGCAAGCAGAAAGAATATAGATATTTAGCTCGTTATACTTAAGCCTTTCCCATTTACACGTTCCGTTGCTGAGTGAGCAATTCGGCAGCTTAAAAAATGGAGAGCAAATTGGAGTGGTGCAGGCAGATGAACATCCGAGGAAATGTCCTGGATGTTCAATATTGAGGGGTATTTTTGATGAGATTCCTGTGATTAAAATCTCTCATGGGTTCGGACCTGACAACAAACACAAGCATCCGCTTGACCTCGGCTGAGATTCCAGTCTCTCGCTGCCGACGTAAAGGCTGGCAGATAGAACAAGAGCCATCAGGACTCCTCTCTGCCACGTCGCTTCACCTGGGCAAAGATACTCCCATTCAGAGACCCCAACAACTTATAAACCCAGGAAAACCTGTTCAAACTCTCTGACTACTCTGAGATGCAACTCTCCAGGGCTAAAACGAGACCTGAACTTATCCAACCCAAGGCTTACTTGAGTGAGAGAAGTGCCGCGAGACACCAAGGCCGCGTGTGAGTCGGGGCCTCCTGGAACAGACCGGGTTAGGGAATTGCAGAATGCTTTGTGGTACCGGAAAGTCACTTTAATCAGGAAAGGGAAAAAAAAAATAAATCCCACCTTTCCTCCGCCTGTCAGGCAAGATCTCTTTTATCATCTGGGCTGCAGATGACAGCTCTGATCCTGTTCCCTCCTGTGCAGAGATAATGCTCCAGTTCAGCTCTTCTCTCGCTATGGCTGGGGCGTGCGAAAAACTGCCTCTGATCTACTGTGATCAGCTTCATCCTTCTTCTTTGAGACGTGAACCCCACTTCCATAAAAAAACCCCCACGGCTATAGTTCCAGCAACATTTTTTAAAGTCAAGAATGGACGTTACCTGGACTGATGGGAATCAGCGGGCTAATAAGTATATTCACCACGCGGGTACTGGGATAGACCTGGCTTCCCTTACTGCACAGTCCTTTAACACAAAACTAGCTCAGATCCTAACAGGAGGGAGCTGAAGAAATAAAGCAGCAGAAAAAGCATCCAGCAAAAACACCGCATGTACTGTTCCGAGTCTGTAAATATACATAAATAAAGCGCTCTCTGTAAATTGCAGTAAGTATTGCAAAACTAGAAAAAAAAAACCCAGTGATTTCTCCCCCTGTCCTCATTTATAGCCAAGCTTTTAGAAAAATCTTATATACTGCACACTTCCCTAGGAAGGAACAACCAGCAAAGTGCTAATTAACATTCTTTCTAGTTCATGTTGATTGTAAAAAGTTCTAAGAAGGGGAATAGCTTTCTGTGAGGCTTTACTGTGAAGAAGGAGAGACAAAGAAGAGGGGCTGTATGACCTGCATTATCTGTGGAATGTCTCCCTCCACAAGAAACAAGCAGGCTTTTACAAAGCCAGATCAGAAAAAGCCATCGTTGACCACATGTCAGTGCTGAGGCATAACTTTAATCCGGTAAATGGCAAAGAGGCAGCACAGATTTTATTGTGCACCAGATCTCCATTTTGGATTCAGGTGGAGGGCATGGAAAAAATACATGCTTGTTCAGTAGCGCCCTTGTATAGGTTTTTGATTAGAAGCATAGGTGGGACAACCTGGCTACAGAACTGCCTTAGCTACTGACCTAAGCTGTGACATTGTTCCTTAATGTGATGTAAAAAGCCCTATTGGCTTGCTGCAAAGCAGCGTTGGTGTGTCCGTTCCACCTCCGTCACTGGAGATGGCTACGAAACACCCACGCCCAATACCACATTTTTCTACACCGTGGTTTCTTCCAGCACATCACACTGTCCCCATCTCCCCAGCATCTGAGATCCTTCGCATGCAATCAACAGCATCAGAAAAGCACTTAGTGACCTCTCCAGGACTTTGCCAATTTTTGTTTTCCCAGGATCAGTGTTTGAAGGCTGGACATTTTGGAAATTCAGTTACATGAATGATTTTGGGGTAGAAAGTGTATGAATAATTCTGTTTAAAATTTTGTATTATTTAAAACAGAAACTTGTACAGACTGGATCAGTGCTGTGACCAGTCTTCTATGACCGTGAGTGACAGGATGCAAGGAATGCCTCTTCCACGTGGTGGATCCGTTTCTTGGAATAGTTTGCCCTGGGTCTACCCCACTGGGTTTAGCAAATCTCCCACATCTTTGGCTCATCACTTCATGGAATAAGGACAGTGGCACCACATCCATTTTAATGTGTGTGTGACAAACACAGTGCAATTTGATTGACTGCCCATCAGCACCTTTCCTTCCCTTCCCACTCCTCAACTATCCCTGCCCAGATTTAAAACTCCCATAGTATTTTGCCACCGAACTCTTCAAGGGCACGCAATCTGTGACAACGCTTTATACCACCTTCAGCATAAAGATGCACCCGTAGCGAGACACAAGTAACAGCTGCTAAATAAATGAGAGGCATCTGCAGTAAGTTATTTCAAAAAGACTTGGTAACGGGCTGCCGCCTGTGCATCAGCATCAGTCCCACCCGGGCACGGGCCAAACCTGTGAGTCACGATTATCGTAAGACAAATGGCAACCGTGCTTCAGAGCCGGTTAACCTCATGAGAAATGTCAGCAGCTGTCAGGACAACTGCACAACTCCACAGCTGGCACCTCTGGCACCTTTCAAACATACACTTACCGGGGGATTAGGCTCTGTCAGACTTACCGCATCATCTCTCTCACTCGCTTTTTCACCGGCATTTTTTTGCATCGTCTAGACCACACTGAATTTCGACTTACTGTAAACACGCTGGCATGACTTCTGACCCTACACTTTTCGTGCAACTGCTGTTCACTACTTTTCTTTTTTTTTTTAGCCTGTGGAAGTCCATTCCTTCTTTTGATTTTTGCCTGAATCACCAAGTGACATCTACAATTCACTTCCTCTGGCAAGAGCAAATACCCGCCAGTGCTAACAGCAATAAACACTGTGGGCTGCTGCTCAGCCCTGCAGTGACTGCAGCTTTTGTTTAAAGGCACCGTAGGGCTGCTGGGCTTACAACATCTTTCTTCATCCTTGCAAATTTTAAAAGTTTTTATTTACACCAAACATGTCACCTTCCCCCCAAAGAAAAACTTGGTTAAAATGGTTCCACAGGGCGCGTTAAACTTTTATACGGGAAAAAAAAAGCAGGACTGTGCTGTGCTACAGATTTTACTTTAAAGGATCTCTTTCACAGTCCTTTTAGGGGCTTCTGAACAGGGTTTTTATGAATTTATAACAACATATATGTCAGGCAGACACTGGAATTCAAATTATTTTAACTCGAACTAAAGGCCTATGTTTGAATGTCTGAATGCATTCCTTTGTGGCTGAGATTTTTGGAGTCTTAAAACTGCAAAGACCGTATCTTCATTATAAATATTCCATTTCTTAGTCATTCTTGTGTCAAAGGGCTGCTGAAGAGAAAATCTGCATAAGTGTGCTGCAGGAGGAAGCAGAAATCAGAAGAGTTTTGTTGCAGAAGTGGGGATGCATAGAGCCGAATCTGCTTCTCTGAGCCCGGCATCTCAGCTATGCAGCTACATCTTCAGTACTGAAAAATGCATAAAATCAAAATGAATATCGGTATTGCTTAGCTACTACTCTCACTGCAATGTGATCTACCTTGGTCCTAGTTGCTTAGCATCTGTTGGACTTATTTACTGTTTAGAGAGAGATTTTTGTTGGTTTTCTTTTAATCTCAGGCAGAGTCTGGATGACTGCTGGGATGGAGGGTTAATACAGACCTCTGTATTTGCCTAGCCGGTTTTTATTGCCGACTTCTTTACTGTCAGAATGGCTCATAAATGGCTGGCTTATTGGACTACTTAGTTTAATGGCTGTTAAAGAATAGACATTCTTACACAATGAACCCTGTAATTGTCTCTTTGGAAACCCTTTTTCAAGCATTTGCTAAATACAATAAACATTTCCATGTGGATATAACAGCAACACAGTGTACAAATAAAATGGCTGAAATGAGGCATGAGAATGGCTGTGTTTTATGAAAGTCTGATTGATTTTTAGAAACATGACGGCTATTTCCACTTAATGAACCCCTCAGAAAAAAAAAAAAAAGGCATTTCAATTCAAGTTTTACAATCCAGGCACTACAAGAACTAGGAGTAGAGGCAAAAAGTATGCTGTCTGCCTTCCCCACTGCTGCACTTCTAGCAGCAAACTCATCCCTTTCTTGAATTCCCCCAAAAGTCTCTGATATGGCTTGTGTGTAGGAATTACCTTCCATTCTGTTCTGTGCAAAAAGAACAGCCAGCACTTTGCTGAAGTTGAACTTCTCATGTAAGAGCCAACAGCCATGTGCCAGCGAGGAAGGAGGATCCTGGCTAAGGCAGAGCTTGACTAAATAATCTGACCTTTTTCTTGGCTTGGCTCTGAAACGTATGTGAAACGTATCAAACCACCACCATTCTGGCTACCTGCTGTGCCCAAGGCTGGTGCTAAACAAATCCTTTTTTAAATTTACACTCTGTAGTAACATTTTCTTACAATTTAAAATGTTAGTTAATGGTAGGGTACCGAAACATGAGATACAGGGAGCAAAGACTGACACCTAACATTTGGTGTAGCACGTATTCAGCGCAGTTGTTTAGTCCTGGACTCATATTTATGCCTTTGCATTTAGCCAAGCCAACTTTCCAATAGGATATATTCCTGAGGCTGACACTAAAGCCCCTGTGCTTTATATCATTTGCATTCTGTTACAATCATTTAGTTCTTCTGCGCTTCCTTCTCATTCTCCTCCCGGAGAATACGGACAAACAGCATCTCCCTGTGACCCAATAAAAAACTTTAATTCTGTGCATTTCTCCACACCGAAATGAAGATTTAGCAGCAACCTGATTTTAATAACATTTCTTCCCCACCATTACATGAGATTTAAATAACCATAACTGGTATTTTTGAATTGGTTTCATCTCGAAAGATTCCAGTCCCCTTTTACAGCCCAGCAGAGCCTTTGCTATTCTTGCACTAAGAAGTTGATAAGGGCAGTTCTGGGAGACAGAAAGGCCTTTTTAATGGTTCGTCCCTGGAGATGCTTGACTCCAAGTTCACTTTGAAGAACTAGCTCGTGGACTTCTTCAAAATTGCGGGCTGCTTGCTGAGGCACAAAAACTTTGCCACAAGCTTTGTTATTGATCTGAAAAAGAGAGACATGAAAACAAGGAAAAACAGAAGTTACTAGACTGATTTATACAATTTCCTTTCCTGAATCCAATCCGTCTCATTACACGGGGAGGGAGGGGAGAAAGTGGATCAAACTCTCTTTTCTCCAACACCAAGCTTTCTAAGTGGAGGATAAAATTCTCCAGACCTCCTGTCCCTCTACCATAAAATAAGAGAACGAAACTCTGACTCACAATACTCAAGGGAAATTGAAGAAGTGGCCATAGGAAGTCTTAGTTTTGAAGATACCAAGCAGCATGTGACTATGCAATGCGGTGATCTTTTAAGTTTAAAAACATGATAGTTACACAAGCTGAATAATGAAAGTGAACATAATAGTTTGTCAGGTGGGAATCATGCTTTGTACACACTTTTAGGCTGCAATTTGGATTCTCCACAGCAAGGCAATTCCTTACAGAACTTCAAATGCAAGATTTATTAAAATAAAAATATTGTGGCTGAAAAGATATCTGAAAGATTCATCATCGCTCATTTTTAGAAAAATAGGCTTTAACTCATAATACGTTGCCTTCGTACTAAACGCATGACTCATTAAGCCACCACCAACCACAAAGGCGACAACCACTCATAAGGTAACGCTTTCCTGTGTGTGGCTGGTTTTCAGAGCAGCATTCATACTGGTTTTGCATCAGCAGGGCAGAATCACGCAAGTAAAACTGAGTAAGGCCTTCAGTGGGAATCACCTTAATTTACAAAATGGTATTGTAAGTCTTTTCTGTCATCCAGTAAGAGTAGATAACGGACAGAGACTACAGAGCCTTACTGAGTACCTTTCTGGAATTAGCATAAAATTCATTATTACAAAAGCTTTCAGATTTATGTGGAGTACTTGCAGTGGATTAATGAAAAGAACATCAATCCCACATTTAGAAAATTAAATAATTTGAATTTTTTTAATCCGGTTCTATCAAATTACTTGCATAAAAATTTGCTGCAGGTAGTACAGATCTTTGACCTTTAGGCATGAATTTTCAATCATCTAAAAGTAACATATGTTGCTTCATACAGCTTGGACCTAAAAATGCACACAGTTTGGTTTTCCCCTGGGTTTTATCCAGGATACATGTATGCAACATACCGTGAATGAGAGACACCTACTTCATTTACCTAGTTCGTATTTTATTTAAAATAAAATAATCTGTGCAATTCTCTGAGAGAGGAAGTTGGAACAGATTTTTAAGGAACAAGACGAAGTCTGAAATGCAGCTGGGATGAGTCATTTCTGTTTTTTTACTAGACTTGACATTGATTTGCAGCAATAATGTAGGTAGGCTTTTAACTATTCCTACATGCGTCCGTAATGTGGTATCAGAACAGGCTGGCTGTGTTAAACTTTGCCTTTGGTACCTCGTGCAAAGTAAATTCCTTGAAAAACACAGAAGAGTTAATTATTAAAGCTTTTGTGAAAAATAAATACAAGTAGTTCTTTTTGACAGGGCACTTCAGAGAAGAAATACATTGCACAAGAAAAAGAAAACGGTAAAGTCCAAATGGAGAATATAAAGCGCGCCTGTGAGCTCGCTGCTAGGACACACAGCCTGCAGTTCAAAACTATGCCTGGTTAGTTAAAATGTCATTCACTGTCCTCCACGATGCAAATTAATTTGTCCCAGTGGACGGATGTTGGCAAGGGGAAACATGCTACAACTAGCCTATTTGGTGCTGTGCTCAACAGAAAAGCCAACCGGTCTAAATCAACATAGTAAATAAATGGTTGTGTTTTCCTAGAAAGGTCGAGGAGCCTAGGCGACCTGACACTGTGTACCTTCCCACAGCACCTCTCCTCATCTTCCCACACCGCGTTGCAAGCTGAGTCCACAAATCTTATCAAACAGCAGATTGGTTATGCATGACAAGCATCCTATTCACACATCCTTTTAGTTGGGAGGTTAAGTTCTCAGCAGGACAAATGTCTTCTGCTATGCCTCCATCTCCCTCTCTCTGTATCTCACTAGACCAGCGTAACCGTTGGCAGCTCCAGGTAAAAGTGCCAGCACAAGAAACTTGGGTGCTGGCAGCCTTGTTTCTCTGAAAAAACTTCATGGCAAACTGCAAGAGGAGAAACAAATGAGGCTTGAGTAATTTTTTTTTCCCTGAGGAAGGAACCTGCTTCTTTTTCATTTCGTTCCTTTTTTTTTTTTTTTATAAAATTTGACATTTTAGACTGTTTTGGATCTAGAGGGAGCTAGAGGAAACTAGAGAAGTTATGAAGGACAAAATAAAATCACAAAAGACTGAAAAATAAGCACCTGGAGGCTGTGGAGAGGAATTTTTAGTTCAGCTCAAATATTTTTTACCATTGATGCATAATTCTTTTGAGAAGTAAAATGGAAAATAAATACCTGTGCACTTTTAGGTCTTCCTCATACTCCAAAGCAAGAAAAATGACACAAACTTAGCTTTTTTTTATTAAAAAAAAAAAATCAGTTACAAGACTACAGCTGCTAACAGTTCTGTATGACCTAGAAAATGTGAGGAATGCTAGCCAGAAGTGTGCTCATAGGATGAAATGCACACTACACTCAGGTCAGGTTTTTCACATCAACAATGTACGGTACGATTAAAAATATTCAACTTTGCAATAACATTTAGAATAACAGGTACTGTGCATACGCAGTGAATTTAAATGTCTTTTTTGTAGGCAATCTGTATTGTATCAGCCAAGGATGCAGTGAGTTGGTTGCTTTTGCTGCTTTGGGTTAAATATGGCAAGACATAACTCCAGCACAGACAGGAAATAATGAAGTATTTTGTGTCAAGAGAAATAAAACCATAATGTCTCAGCAGGCGAATCCCTGGCAGCCTGAGGCAGTTTGATGTCTTGAGAAGAATAGGGTTGTGGCCCAAAGACTCAGTGTGACTATGGAGCCTTGTGAAGAGACACTGCCTCTTTGCAACTAAGCAATTCCTCCGTATGTCAAATGTTTCTTGGTTTAATGAGGGCAATTTATTTTTACAGCCATACAAAACCCTACAGTGTCCACAAGACTTTAAAATATTCACATTTCTGATTATTTTTCCTTGCTTTGCCATATTTCCCTTTTGCCTTACTCTTACAGTAAAAAGCCAGTCCCTCCTCCCCCATCCCCCTTCCCCGGGCCTATTTGTAAGAATTATTCCTGGTTCAAAAAAGGAACTTGTCTCTCTGGTCTTCCATTCACTTACTTTCTCAGAACTAAGGAAGGTGTTTACATACATAATATTCTTCCATGAATATATGGCTGAGCACACAGGCCACACTCTTTCTCTTATTAGAGGGCTTCTACACAAGGCTATGGCTTTGACAAAGTTAATCAGGAAAAGAAACAAAAATAATCTTCATAATGGTTAGTTTAAAGCAAAATTAATGTTTATTCTTCTGTTTTCTTATTTGAGAAAGAAAATTTAACGTCAGCAGAAAGACATCAGTGAAATGTTTACGCATTTTTATGTTCAGTTGTACAGTCTTAAAAACATTGAGTTCAGAATTTTGCTTGTATTGCTGAAGTTTTTATTTTAAATACATATTTAATAACATGTTTGCTTTAACCACGGTTGCAAAGAAGTTTCTATAATTACACAATTTCTCATTCATGACTTCCTTATAAACTTAACGCTGGAATTTAAGATGTTTGCTAGCTGTGCTTGAAGGCAAAGGTTTATTTTAAGCTTGAGCAAAGTGATTATACCTCAGTGAAGATTTTTGTGGATATATGACCTTTTTACTGGTATAAATAAATGCTTATCACTTAAAGAAAGAAGGAAAGAAAGAAAAAAAAGCAATAAACCCACAGTGAATATTAGGCTAAGTCTGCTATTAACCCCAGCTGGCACTTGAGTCCTTCTCCTTGGTTTGGGAAAAGATGCCAATTGAAAATTTCCTCTAAAAAGACATACTCTGTGGCCTCTGCTAAGGATGTATGTTGAACATTAGAAAAATTAGTGTTTTAGCAGCATTTCTCATTCTGTTCAAGTGGACTGACTGAGATATCTGGCAAGATATGAAATTATTTGCAAAGATACTTTGGTTAAGGAAATCTACAGCAACATGACTTCCCCTGAATCCAACCAATCTCTTCCCTCCTCAAAAAACCCAGCTGAACAAAAAGAACCCAACTGCCTTACTCCTTCTACCCAAAGGAGCTAACAGAATAAAATACAGATAAAATGCATCCCCTTCTGTTTCTCTTACGCACACACAGAGCACCCGCAGTTTTACATGACCAAATGACATTTCTTCCTAGAGGCTCTACCTCATTCAATATCCAGAAACACACACAGTGTTTAAGTTGAAACATTTAATTTAAAACATTTAAGTTTAGAGTGTCTGTGTGGTATATTAAAGGTTATTCTTTGGTGAACGGTGAAAAAGGCAGGTGTCCTGCAGATCTAATAGTATGCAGCTACGTAATTACAGATTATCATAATGCCTGAGCATGAAGAACTTGAATGCAAGTTGACCAGGAGTCAGTTGATGGAAGAACGGAGACATCACCCATGGCTCCCACCCCCTTGGCTCCAGGCAGTCCCTCTATGGCCTGCAGTGGCACTTGCTGCTACTGTGCTCCATCTAATGATAAACCTTTATGATGCCTGGGAGCATGCCGAATACAGACTAGTTAATTATAGATGTAGGAAAAAAAAGACAGTAAACTACACGGTGCATGTACATATACACATGTTGGAAAAATGCAAGTTAACTACGTGTAGTTTTATGTCCACTCCTCTACTCAACTGCCGGCTCTTTCCCTAGACCCCAAAGGCATTCGAGCTCAAAGATAAACTGGAACGCAGTTATAACATTAACAAAGATATCTGTTTTTCCTCAATCTCATTCCTGCAAATATGCTCTGCTGAAATGTGCCAGAAGTTCAGCTCGAGGCAGACAGGAAGCATCATTTGGCAAAAATCACAGCAACTTAACCCAGCTTATGGTAGGTTGTGTTAGGCAACCATAGCACTGCAGGTACCACAAGAAATGTCACCTAATTATACACTTTTGTACAGGGCCAAGATCATAAATGCAAAAAATCTGGAGGGACTTGTATTCTGATCGTAGTTGTGACTGTACCGTCTTTATCCACAGCTGTTCTCCAGGTACTCCAGTTCTCCACAGGTACTAACATGCAATCACTCAAAGAGAGTTGTATTTAGATCATCTCCCTCCAGACTTGCTACATTTTTTCATTTAGGAAACCATTTTAATTATTCAGCACAATGGTAATTGCAGCTTTTGTTCTACCTGTCCTTTCACTGAGCCACCTAAAAAGGGAACTGACTTCCACGAGAGCAGAAATTTTGTCATCCTCTGAGCTCTCAATGCATTAATTGACCACCACTGAAAAAAATGAAAATGCTCTTACCAGAACAGACATCTCCACGACATCTGGCAGCTGAAGGTACTCTGGGTCTACTTCAGGCCAAGACTGATGCAGCACATCAACATCCCAGCGATGATGAGTACAAAGTTTATTCTGCACGTGTGCTAAACCTGGGAAGTGAAAGCAGTCAAACATTCACTGTACTGTAACCAGAACATTAGATCTTTGGAATTTGCCTGATAAATAAGATCAGAATAAAGTTGACTTTAAAAGCAAGTCCCTTAGGAGGAAACATCATTGTTTAGATTAGCATACAGCACATTATAAACAGAAAGATATATCTCTTTGAAGCACTCGTTTTATACTGTGTGTAGGGATGCTAACATGAACCTTGTGGGCACATTTTAGATTTGGATTAGCACTCCAAAACTTTGCTAAAAGCACAGAAGACCACTGTTTATTATTTTAAATTGTAATACTGCAACACAAGCTGACCTCTACTTCTAGAAGTCAATCATAATACTGTAGGGTTTTTTTTTCAATAACACCACGAGTTTGATTAAAATTTTACTAACAACTCAATCAAAATGATACACAAGTATGGCTTATTATTTTACCATCTGTAATATGATGGGTAGTTTCTAAATTTGCAAGTCAAGTTACTTGCAAGATTTTCTCATATTTTGTGAAGTATCTATTTTCTCAGAAATTAAAGGTGCTACGTAAGAATACCTTGCACAACTTGCTTTCCTTCTTATGATACGTACATTCTGAAACACTTTATCCTTTGATTTTTATTAAAAAAAGCTCCTAAAATGTGTATAAATGATCTCCTTTTATGAAATAGGCTTTGCTCTCCCCAAGACAATTCATTCTTGATTTGTTTAAGTAATAGGAGAATAGGATGCAATTCATTCTGAAGCTCCATTCTCTAACTAAATAAAAGCTTCTGAGTGGGATTTATGTTGCTGTTTACTCCAGCTGTAGGACAAAATAAAAAGATTTCACTTAACAAGAGGCTGTCAAATATGATCAATATTGATGATGATTGCTCTTGTGATTCTCTCAAAGCCAGGGGATTTTTAAATTAAAAACATTCTCTGTGTATGAATAAGAATACAGACTAAAATTTTTATACGCACGCGCTTCATCCAGAACTGCAAAATGTATTTGAAATCTCATCTGGTTTAAGGAAATTCCAGCAAGAACCCATCAACACAAGATTTCGCTGTTGAGACTGAAGTACCTGAAGCTGTTCAAAACACAGCACAACGGCAAACAGGAGCAAAACCAACCCATGCATAATACATACATGAATTTCCCTAGCTGGATTGTTTAGACTAATACAGTGAATAACAGCAGACAGAGACATAAAGAGAATGCAACTTCCTCCAGAAAAAGTCCGCCTGATTTTTGTCAGCGCTTTTTCAGACAAAGCACTTTGGTAAAATAGCCCTGCTATTTGCTGAGTGATTCAGAAAAGGGCAGCGAGTTGGACCGGTGGGAGCTATTTCTAATGGCAAGCAAGCACGTGCACATTTCCTAAGAATAACAACTAAGCCACAGCCTTATTAGCTAAATAATTGATTAAAACACTTCAATTGATCTGGTTTTGTGCTTTTTTTTTTTTTCCTGTTGCAACAGTAGCTCAGAAACTGAAAGAGCAAAAGATAGGAACTCAAGCAGAAAAAAAATCTTTGCATTGATGATTCATTATCACATTGACTTTAAACACAACAGCTGCTAGATTCTTCCCTTTTTGGCTTTTGAACATCCAGATGAGCTCATTTCTTTCCAACTGATCACATGCCTTGTGGCAGAAGCATGCATACTGGCCACTCCTTATTTTCCTGTTGAAGTGGCTTCTTCAAACTATTTAAAAACCACTTTCTGATAGAAGTCAAGAGTTTCTACCTACGAAAGCGAAACCAGGGTTGCTTTAATCCCTGTGGAAGCTGCCAGTCCCAATAAACCTACTAATAAAAAAAATTTAAAATGCTTTCTGAAGCAGATAAAGTGTGACTAGCCCAATGTCTATCTTTTGGTTCGTTTTCTTGCTACAAAATGAACTATGAGCTCATCCGTATTAAAAAAAAAAAAGTGCAAAAGTCAACAGAACTAGTTTCAGAAAACAGAGTTTGTCAGGAAACCAAAATGAAGGTTTTAGTTATGTTGCTTGTTTGGCTTCCTGCCTTAATTCACATTTTGTGAGCTGTAGGACACAGAAAATGCAATAATTTGGTTTGCATTTTCGAAATGCAACACACACAAACCAGAAACCTCATCGCTTATGATCCAGAATGGCGATGGGCCACTTTTCCGGACTTAGGCAGAACCCTCCTCCAGCCTTCCCACTTGATTCTGAGATGTTACACAAAAGTACTGTTTGACACGTTAAGAACCAACCACTTCACAGACTTTTACTGCGAAAACATTAAAAACCTCTTTTATTGTGTTATTGTACTGGAAAGCGCATAGTGAAGTGCACATTATGAAGCACCATACATTTTGCTTTACGCTTTTTGACATGTTTTACTTTTATGGCTATAGATTCTCTTGGACAGAAAGCCATCTGAGTATATTTTTACTTACTGTAAGCCATTTACTTATATGTACACATCTGTACATCTATACAGGACAGATCAAGGACACCACTTGTGCTCAACCTGAAGCCCTGATCCTGCAACTGGAAGTGCTTCAATGGACTTCTACTAACTCGCAAGCTAATACTAAAACAAGGTCTCCCTAAGGAGTAAATCACAGCATTGGAGCCCAAGTTAAAACACCAAGTTAAACAGGGATTATATTACTGTAAATTAGTGAGTTGAGAGAAGGAGGGGACAGGACAAGTCTAACAACATTGCTCATGGCAATGTTTTATTAGCATTACATGAGTATTTCATAAGCATAACACTTCCCCTACAGTGCTATTTTGGGGGGGAAGAGCAGATTCTCATTTTAAAGAGATTTAAGAAGGAAGTTGTGGAAGCAATAGTGTATCAGCAAGGTAAGTTAGAAGAGCAAGGTAATTCTTGTCTTGCAGCAAAAAGGCACTAGAAAAAATTATCTGTAAAATTCCAGCAATAGTGCAGCTAGTTTGATGCAAAATTGTGTAGGCAAGAGAAAAAGATGTGATTATGGAGTAAACTGAGTAAGAGCTGGCATGGGACAAGGGCCAGCCCAGGGAGGTTAACAAAGCAGGAAAGGCAAGGAGGACGGAAGTCTTAATGGGCGATAAAAGGAAGTCAATGAAGGCATCTGCAGCAATGCCAGTATCAGAGTTTAGCACTAGGCATTTTCTTACAGGAGACAGAAGAAGATCAGAGGGGACAGTATAAGGTGACTATGAGGGCGCGTTATCCAAATGTTGGTAACTTTTGGATTTAGCAAAATCAAAACAATAGAAATCTGTGTTAAGTAAAAATCCACCACAGTAAGAGACAAGCAGATGAAGCTTTTAAAAAGCTCAGAGCAGGAGTATGTAAGGGTAAGTGGAGATGCATTTTGGGTCAGTATCTTACTTGCCTCTGCAGCCTCTTCCAAGGACAAGAGTGTTACCATGTTACTTTGTGCTTGATATGCTTTTTTACTATTTAATGAATCTTCCTATTTGACAGATTCAGGCAAGTTGCATATCCAAAATACCTTTCTGCAGCCCACGAAGAATGTGTCTGTCAGTTTTATGTGAAATGGTCTGAAATCTCAAAGAAATGATAGCAATCCAATAACAGCTGTTTCCAGATAGCTCTAAGAAAAACTGTATTACACGACTGGTATACTAGTACAGAACTGGATAAAGCCAGGAAAATTTACATTTATTCAATACGTTACTAGAGGATTCATTTTATATATTCCCTAGTGACAGATGTGGAGTGGCAAGATGGGTTGTGAAAAGCCCGGGTTACTAAAAGCTAACTCTAGAATGCGTTTCCAATTCAGCAAACTCCACGTGGATCCTTTTAAGCTTCTGAAAATGATCTGCCTTCCTCCGTTTTTAAGGACTCACTATCCTTCACTTTGGGTTATTACTCTTGGAAGAGAAAAATGGGTTTTTTTATTCCAAATCGTGTTTCTTCATAGATTTGTGAAGGGGGACTGCTGCATTCAAACTTTCAATTAAAATCTGCAACATCAATTAGCTTCCGCTCAGCTCTATTCTTTACAGAAGCCTTCTTGAGCAAGGACTGAATTCAGAGAGAGAAATTCTTGCAAAAGAGCTGTTGCGGTGACAGTTAAAATGTTGCTAAGACAATTATACCATTACAATTTCCAATAATTATGTTTCATTTTAATACATCTTAAGATGTGTTTATCATCAGTGTATATCTTTCATGTGCTACCTCTAATAAAAATGTAACAACTCACAATAAGCAGTTTCATATCCTTATCTGGACAGCAAAACACTGTACTACTACAAACAAACTAAAAAAAAAAAGTCTCAAATGGTGTCTGTATATTCCTCAGATACAAGGTTTCAGGAAGGAAACAGATTTCCTCATCCTGTTAGTGTTCATAAACTGCCAAGATGTCAGCCGGATGAACTCTTCCCACAATGAGGGGCTACAGTCGCTTTTTGTGTTACTAAGCGATAAACCAGGGTATTCGCTGCACAATTGAGACCATTAGGTTGACACACCAAAATACTGAAAACCGTTCCTCCTCTAAGCAGGAGAACAAACTCCTTCACACACAAAGTATCAAAGCACCGGGTTACTATTGTTCAGCTGCTGAAAGGTGAGGCACTTCTCAAACAGCATCCAAGCAGCTTTTCCCTTCACTCAAACTGGAAATATTTACTGCCAATACTGAAGTATGCTCTTCATTCAGCTCGCAAAGGGACCAAACTCTTCATTCCTACCTGATGCATGAAAATAAGTTGGTCACGTATGAACTAAACCCCATGGGAGAATAATTCTTCAGCTGCAGAAGAACAAAAATTGCTGTACCTTGAATCTATCTAATTTTACTTTAATTACACCCAAAAGCTGCACATTACATCAGAAGCATCCTTGGGATATCAAACAGCAGTTCTGAATTTGCAATGTTTATCAACAAACTAACAAAGAAAACATAGTGGACTAAAAAGCTAAAATTTCAAATTAATTCTGATGCAACTCTTGCAAAGCAGGATTGCATTATCACAATCACAATTACTTATATCACTGATGCTACTCATTACTTGAAATGTCAGGCAAAACATCTTTAATTAACACTCTAAAATAACCTTTGCAATTTTCCTAATATATTCATTAGTTAGTAATCATTAAGATTTACTGATTTGCAGTTAGATCCTGCTGTAAAGAACTTTTTACTAATCAAGAGGATACCTACATACATATTTACACACTTAGCCAAGTTTTAAGTTTTACAAGCTATTGTATTAGAACACACTGATTTGCAATTTTTTTTTTTACATTTCATTGTGCTCTGTGTCAAATAGCTTTTAGATTGAAATGGAAATCAATTAAAATGCAAAAGAGCATTTGCTGGTATTTAATATAAATGCATTCAGAAAGCAAGTATTTAAGAAAATTTGTTAGATCCTTAAAATTTATCATATCACGTTTTGCAGTTAAACGTTACTTTTTTGAGCAAAGGAGAATATTTTATGCAATTAAATAAATCAGATATTTTTGGACATCAGAGCCTTCAAGAGTTTAACATTTATAGATGCTAGCCTCTTTTCCCTAGCTTTTCATTCCAAAACTAGAAAAGGAAAACAACTTGGTTGTTTTTCTTTAATTTACAGCACACCTGTCATTTAAACTGAAAAAATACTATTTGCACCTGCAGAAGAGCTTCCAGCTGTCAAAAGCAAATTTATTACCTCCACAAAGCCTCATTCCAGGTGCTTAGCCAGAAAGTTCTATAGTTCTGAGGTTGAATTGTCTTCAAATCTTTGGCAGAATTAACATTATACAATACATTAAGTCAGGGTCGTCTTGTACATTGTCATTATTTCACATTTAGTTTTAAATTCTTTTGTCATTTCTTCTTAAATGTTTCTTGACCATCATCAATGATCAGAAAAACATAAAAGGAGAGATTACAATGCAACAGTAAAAGTATTATTCATCCTGTGAAGCACAATGCAAACAGTCAAAATTAATGAGAATGCTCTTTCCTTCTCTCTCTTTTAAGGCTGTAGTAAAATTAATATTAGGCATACCTCATTATGTAGTAAAAGCTTTCTAATAAGAAACACTAATAAGAAAGCAAAATCCTTTTTCTTCAAAAGGAATTCTTTCAAAAAGGAATTTCTTCAAAAATAGCTTAAATACACAAGGTGGTTCAGAGTTAACACAAGTCACTGTTCCTACCAGCATTCCTACTCAACTGCAAAATTATCTGTTTGATATTAACGACATGGTTTCCAAAATTACCAGTTTCATTTTCCCTTGTAGAAAGAAAAATGCTCCTTGTTTTAATCACCAAACCAAACAAAATGTAAAGGCTGTGTACAAGTTATTTTAGAATGAAATGTCAGTATTTAATTATAAGTATGTTGCTTATGTGTTTTCTGTTATAGGCATTACACTAGCAGACAGAGGCTTCCATCAAAGCGTGGGGGTCCACTGCTATAGGTGCTATTTATAGAGCTAATAATATACAAAGTCCTTTTCCTGACTAGTTTACGAGAGAGGAAGCAGCACTATCCCTACATTTAGATGCAAAGCCAAGGTACAAAGAGAGACTTACTCTGAGTGTGCAAGGAGAACTAAAGCACAAAGAAAACTAAATAGAGTATTTAGAAAGCTTAATTTTTATATTGAAATCATTTAAATAAGAAAGCATCATCAACTATACATAATAAATTGGTTACGTCAGAAAAGCAACACACTTCGAGAGTGCAATTCAGAACATGAACTTGGGGAATCTTTCTCTAGACTATAGTTGGACTTTTTTCACCAGAAATCCCAATCTCAGGACAGAATTGCTAGATGTTGGCTATTTCAAAATAATATAGTCTTCTTACCACAACAGAGTAGTTAAACGTACATACATTCTCCTGATAAAATTGTTTAATAATTTGATGTAATGTAGTGATGACCATGCTAAAAGAGATTATGATTTTCATGTTTAGTCATAAAATTCTTCAGGCAATAATCACCACACAATGTTTTTGTCTGCTAGTTGCACTGAATTACAATGCGCAGTCTTTGGACCGCACAAGCAAAATTTTATCTTTAAATGCAGACAGAAACTGAGGACAATAAACTCCCAATTTTTATATGCTTCCTTTTCATTCTTACTTCAGAGACGGATACAGAAAATTGTTATCATGCTCCAGTGATTTTAGTAGTAAGAAAAGACTTCCTTCTCTAATATTCAAAATGTTGCAGGATTAAGCTTTACATTTGACAAGTTATGTTAATTAAGACATCCTAGTGTTCTTTCATTTTATGAAACATATTTGATAATTCTGTATTCGCTATGTAGTTGAATTTCAAGTTCACAAGGCACTGTATGTGCAAGCAATTAGCCTTGACTTATTCTGCCTCCATCTCAACCAACGCAGAAAACAAAGTCATGGCAATTACTTCCATTTAAGTATAATTTTGATTAGATGGTACTTCACATTGTAAGAGAATATTGACCAGAAGGAGCTTTCTCCAGATGGATCATGTCTGATGCCACCCTTTATTCTAAACAATTAAGCTTTTATTAAGACATCTTAAAAACACTGGAAATGAAAACACAGAAAAAAAACCACTCTCCCTAATGCATCTTGCTGTTTCCAGAGTCTCTGCCCCTATGTTATTGCTCCGAACAAGAGCAGCCTTTCTTTGGTAGTAAACTTTATAACAGGGCCATGCACAGCTCTGAAATAGAAGTTATTAAGTAGCTCTGCTCTGTAAACACTTGAATGCAGAAAGTTTTAGGGCGACCGTTGAAAATACAACTGTTAAAACAGCATCCAAAAGCTAACATTAGGTCCAAAACCACATAGTGATTTGTGGCCAGTCTTAATGCAGAATATATTCCTATCTTCCCATGTATATCTTGGGACTTCTCCCAATAAACCTTACAATCAACTGCTGAACTCCAGCACGCACATCCCTTATTTCACAGGCTTTAACTGTAGCCGCAGCACCCAACTTAGCCCACTTTGGATTCAGACCTCAAGGTTTACAGCTGTGACAGATCTTAAAAAAGATTTCCTGTCTACCATTCCCACTCTCCACGCAAGGTTAATTTGCAGCATAACGCCCCTCAGTCTCTGGAGAATTTTACAAGAATAGGATTTTTATTGAACGCTCCTTTAGTCTTTTTAATATACAGCTCTCTGACATGGTCCTCTCTGCCTGAATTCCTGAAAGAAACTATTTGTAGTCCAAAGACTGAAACAGTTGTTTGAAAAAGGGCTGTTTCTAGTCTCAGGTTCAGCTTTTATTAGTTTACATACAGGAAAAGCTAGCAGCTGACATACAAATTCCTCATGCAAGTCCTGTCTTGAATTTTTCTTAGTTCTCCCTTTCTCTGCCTAGTCTCAAGAAACCCACCTTTGTATGCAAAGGGAAAGAAACTAAAAGCAGACAGATTTGGGAACACTACAGGTTTCAAATTTGTTTAGGAGGTATGACAGAAGGTGACAAGACAGATGCAGAACTGAGGGATAAGTGACACATGTATTATGTTAAAATTTTACCTTTTTTCCTGCAACATCACTAAAAAGTATATTTCTAGAAATACCTTTCCACATCTCTGATGCAATGTGCGGAGCCATAGGTGCAACCATGATGCAGAGTGTAGCCAAAGCATCTTCAAATTCTGCGCTGTGAAGAATAAGAGGCCGAGAAGCTTGCTAAGCATAAAGACAGAAGGAAAAGAAAAATCAATTGTAAATATAAATATTCTGGCGTGGGGCAAAGTAGGTTAATTAAGACGAAAATACAGTAATAAAACCTAAAATCAATGCTTATGCTCAGGACAGCATAATTTCATAGTAAGTTAGAAACTTATGAAAAGTTCTGGAGAATTAAAATCACAACTCTTGGTCACAGAGTGCTCTCTAACACTTGGAAGCTAACCCCAAAGAGGTTGATGCCGACCCTTGGGGATCTGCTCTGGTACAGGAGTCTGAACACAGACCGTGTGGACAACTGTGGCCCTCAAACCCATTTTGTGTGCTGCCACTTCTAGAAGTGCAATGTTAGATAAAAATCAGTGCTATCTGAGAAGAGCTGAAGTACTTGTGTAAGAGTCCAACTGTGCTGAATGTAGTGTGGCTTTTGTTAGGACAAGGTTCAGTTGTACGGGTTTCTAGAGTGGCTTAAGTAAAGCTGAATTTAGTGACAAAGTGAGGTTTTAATGCTGAAGGAAGGTTTGGGAATGAAAAGTGCAGCACAGCCTTTTACAGCTTGATGTTCAGATTGCCTTAGTAAAGTGTGCAGTTTCTCTAGTACAGAAAATTTTCAATTTCTTGCAAAAGGTGCTAGCCTGACAAAATTTGAACCTTCATTCCTCTGTTTATTGTATCTTAACAGAAAAGTAGAAATAGAACTAAAAGTAGCCGGATAAAATTTCTCATTCTTTGCCTGTTCTGGCTCAGAGAGACTACATCCCATGGTAAATTCAGATTCTGCATTTATTTTGTAATTCGCCTCTCTAATGAAACAGCACAGAAAAACATCAATACTTGTGAGAATTATTTGGTGGGTGTGATGAACACCCGTTCCCGTCTACCAGAAAACTGTCCAAACCAGGTGATTTGTTTGATACAGATCACAAATGTTGCCAGATGGCATCTTTTTATCACTGACACTAATGAGGTCAGTGCAAACTAGATTTGAGTAAGTTTTAGTAACTACTACCTGTTTTCTATATTTAATCTTCACCCACCTCCCCACTTCCTCCTTTCAAATAGGACCGAAAGAGGAAGTGTCACCATGCTATACGGAAACTTGTTCTTGAAAGATACTGCGCTGACTTCTTCGGTCAAGAAATACTTCAGTGGTCAAACATTTGGCTGCCCATAGGACACTGATTTTTATTTATTTATTTCTTTTTTAACATTCACTTATCACCATCCACCAGCCCCTAATGTATATGAATCACTGAGCTGGAGATAAAGAAACGTGTGTCACCTTTCTAACACCATGCAGTATTGCAGACTTATGTTATTTCACTATAGCACTTGTGCATGCCCTACTTAACTTTTTCATTAAGTTCCTTGACTTTGCCAATAATCTCCTTGGAATCCATAAGGTATAAAATGCTATTTCAACAAAGAAGCTAAAACCCCCAAGTTTTAATTTGATTTCTGGTCTAGGTCACATTACCATTATATGTCTGAAAGAACGCTCAACCAGATCTAAGAGTAGTAACAAAAATGAAGGTAAGAGTTTATTATATTTCATTTATCACCACTGGCTGATAAACAATAATCTAAATAAAAAATGCTAAAGACTGAAGTTATTTTTACACTTGTTTTAAAAAGGGGAATTTGCAAACTCTATTACTAGCAGACAGTTCAGTGATGAAAGCCATCTCTGAGGAATATGAGATTCTGTGCAATTTTCCTTGTAAAGAATAGAACTTTTCTTTAAATCAGAATGTTTGTTAATTCTACAATGTACTGCTATACCTAGCTACCTATGCAACTTGCTTAAAAACAAAAGAGGAGAAAGAACAGAGCTGAACAAAATGTATCCTTTGAAATTACAGGATGCAGGCATAAACATCAGAACCTAGTGGCCCTAATACGATCATCAAGCTCAGCCTGCAAAACAATATATTTCAGGGTTACATGCTGCTTTTGAACGAAATAATTCCACCTAAGTCTGTCAAGTTAGTAGCAACAGTAATGACTACAAATGACTTTTGGAATACTGGACCTATAGTTTGGGCAGCTCCTGCTTTGTATAAAAACTTACAGGAACAGGGTATGACTGAAAAAATACCTTCATTCATATCACATACTTACATGGAGTACGTTAGTGAGGCCCATCAATCGAGAAATAGCTGCATTGAACAAATGATCCTTAATGAAGTACTCTGTTACCTTGTATTAAAAGAAAAGGTTTGTCATTAATTACTTAAAATTCTCAAACATGGAGTATCCTACCTCTTACATAAGAATCACTTTGGCATGCAAACACATCATATATGCAATCACATCTGTGTATGGGAAAATAATAATCATATAAAAATTCAGTTGATTTGCTCTCCCTCTGTTTCAGGATTTTAAAAGCTTCAATCAATGTAATCACTTTATTTTCTTTAATAAAATACCTTCCCTTTGACCCTACAAGAGGCCTTCATACTTGTAAATCCAGTTACGCTGTTGACAGCTTGTCCATCCACAGCAAGATTGTAATTCTAATGTCTGTTAAAACACTTGGAAGGTCCCTCACCACAGGATTTAAATCAGGAAAAGTTTTCATCCGTAGAAAAATATTTTAAGTTCATTTTGCAGGTATTTATGTCTCCTGATAACTGAATTGACACTAATCACAGCATGATACAACACATAAGAAGAGATGAACAATCATTTCAATAACTTTTTTTTTAGGATACGCTAATGTATTTTCTCCAACAACTTTTTTTTCATTCTATATGAAACAGCAGGCATGATAATGAGGTGTGCAAACAGATCAAAAGCTCTTGTTAGGGATAACCCACATAACTCACCTAGAGCTTTGCTACTGGAAATGGAGTTACTCCAAACACAGACTGATAATATTTTAATGCCATAACACTTCATCCTTTAAAGGAGGCACACAGCAGAGAAATTTTGCCAATCCAAATCTTACTGTTTTGCAAGAGTTCTGTCCCATAAGATTTGTAGGTAAATAAAATTACTTATACAGAGAATAATTCACTTCTTAAAAATTATTTTATAAGCTACTCATCTGGGGAAAAAAAACACTTTTGGCTCTGTAAGTCAAGCATATGGTTTTAGCATGAGCAGCAACTTATTTAGTCATTTACAAACTATGTGTTTCTTTTAACCTCAGATATCACCAAATTCTTCTGCTCCCAGATCTTTCTGGCTTCAGCCTTCTCTTTCTTATTCAGCAGCTCAGGATTGGGCATGGTTCCTGATGTCCTTGCTTCAATAAGTTTGGTTGCAAGCGTCCAGAGGCGCGTCTGCCATCTCTGAACACCTGGCATAGCATCAGCTGAGATTAATGAAAGATTGCAGAAACAAACTCCAGTTACAATGAATGAATCCAAAACTTTAAAAAAAAGCAGAAAGGAAACTGAACACTAGAGTTAAACATTTTGGAAAAAAAAAAAAAACCAAAACCACCTGTATTTGAAATGAAAGATGTCGATGCAATTAAAAATGCCTTTACAAATAGAGCTGGGTTGCCTTAATGGAAAGAAATCAGTAGAAGAAAACAAAAGTATTTTTCTGCAATGACTTTAAAACATATATACAGCAAGAATATTTGCTAAATCTGTAAAATAACCCAATGTTATGTCAATGTTAGAATGTTCATCTTGTATTTTAATGACTCAACAAAACAGTTCTACATGCTCTAATTTTTCAAACTCATGGAAGAATACAAACATACATATATACACACACATTTTTTAAATTGAGTTTTCTCTTCTAAAATTTGATTTTAGACATTACATATACTTTTGTTGCTATAGAGGTGCTACTGGGCTAATGAGTATAGGCTCTGATCCTCGGTACCGTCTTTTGACACAGCTTAGTTTGTGATGGGGAGATTATAAAGATGTACACCCTGACCCTGCAGGCATCAGTCCTGCTCCATGGCTGCTCTAAGAATGTGTTTCTGTGATAGGGACCACGCTACAGAGAGGCCCCAAGCTACTGCTGCTCACAGCCAGGTCCTCCACGTAGTGTGGTGCAGACCCACTACTGAAGGTATGGCACTAATATGGCTTTAGCTCTCTCTTCCAGGTGTGTTGTGTTTCTGCTAGACTGCATGATCTTCATGAACTCTTATAGGTGGGACTGGGAGTATGATGCTCTGTGCCAAACCTTCCATCTCCTGTTCACACTAGAAGCATGTAGATCATCTAGATGTGGTAGGCTTGGCATTATCCAGACTGTAGTAATAGTGTAATGAGATGCTGGGTAATTTTGACCACACCTGGTCCTGCATAGTCTGGAAGATTGCTTGCCCATACCAGGGGAGAGGGCGAGAGAATGACATGAGGCCCAGCCTACATGTCCACCACTGAAAAGACAAGGAATCTAGTCTGGAGGGCAATCCTCAAAAGGCTATCAAAACACATCCAGTGAAGAGAAGGATCATGGCAACTGAGAACCAGTATTTAATATTCTCCGAATAAGACAATTGTCTGTATTGGGTTTGCGTGGCAAAGTTTTGGTAGTGTGGGGGCTACAGGGGTGACTTCTGTGAGAAGCTGCTAGAAGACTCCCCCATGTCCAATAGAGTCAATGCCACCCAGCTCCAAGATAGACCTGCCGCTGGCCAAAGCTGAGCCAAACAGCAACGGTGGTAGCGCCTGTGTGGTAGCATACTTAAGAAGGGGAAAAAACACGCTGGGGAACAGCAGCTGGAAGATAGGAGTGAGAATATGTGAGAGAAACAACTCTGCAGACACGAAGGTCAGTGAAGGAGGAGGGGGAGGAGGTGCTCCAGGCACAAGAGCACAGATTCCCTGCAGCCCATGGTGAAGACCATGGTGAGGCAGGCTGTCCTGCTGCAGCCCATGGAGGTCCACGGTGGAGCAGGTGGATGCGCCTGAAGGAGTTTGTGGCCCTGTGGAGAGAGAAGCCCTGGAGCAGATTTGTTGGCAAGACTTGTGAGGCCCTGGGGGACCCATGCTGGAGCAGTCTGTTCCTGAAGGACTGAAGCCCATGGAAAGGACCCATGCTGGAGCAGCTCATGAAGAACTGCAGCCCGTGGGAAGGACCCACAGTGGAGAAGTTCGTGGAGGACTGTCTCCCATGGGAAGGATCCCACTTTGGAGCAGGGGAAGAATGTGAAGACGAAGGATTGGAAGAGACAACATGTGATGAACTGACTGCAAGCCCCATTCCCCATCCCCCTGCACCGTTCAAGCTGGGAGGAAGTAGGGAAAATCAGGAGTGAAGTGGAGCCTAGGAAGAAGTGGGGGGAAAGTGTTTTAAGATTTGGTTTTATTTCTCATTACCCTACTCTGATTTTGATTGGTAATAAATTAAACCAATTTCCCCAAGTTAAGTCTGTTTTGCCTGAGATGGTAGTTGCTGAGTGATCTCCCTGTCCTTATCTTGACCCACGAGCCTTTTGTGGCATTTTTCTCCCCCTGTCCAGTTGAGGAAAGGGGAGCGATAGAGTGGTTTAGTGGGCACCTGGTGTTCAGCCAAGGTTAAAAACACCACAACTTGCTTGATTTCTTCAATTTAAACATTCACTATTTTGTTATCATTAAGAAATTCAGACCAAACCTTAAAGATTTAAGAGATGCTTTTCACCTACTTTCCATTTTTTCCTCTGGAAATATCTTCAGGCTGCTAGCATCTCCTTCTGTTCACATTTTCCAATAATCTTTTAACATGACTCGACTCCAAAATCTTTCTTTGTATTTCTCAAGTGGTAAACAGGTTGGTTTTAATGACTAAATTCATTTTGCTAGCATTATACCTGCACGTGCTTAAAGAATGTTTAACCACCAACCTCTAGTATACTTTGCAACTAAGATTTTGTACCCACAATTCTCATACTAATTTAGTTATTCCATTTTCAAGATGGAAAAATACAGCAAAAAAGATTATATATCACTGGATTAGCTGCTTCAGCAGGAATTATGTACCTGTGTACTGTTAGGGACACGAATTACAGCTTGATTAAAAGCAGTTGTTTTTTTTGAGACATTACTTCTTCCTATGCCTAGCTCTGTACTGTTATGATTAGATGATGACAGAAAGCCAACTGAGAAAAGTCATACAGTGCACTCCTCCAGTACATACAACAGTGCCATAATATGTAACTAAACACATATGAATGTAAAGGGTGACAAACACCAACTGAAATAATGCTTAGTGCAGGTTGAACTAAGTAGCAAGTAGCTAACGCAAGAAAGAATGAAGAAATACATGTTTTTAAATCAACATGGAGTGTTTTATTAAAGCCTTATGCAACAAGAGGGCTAGATTTAAATGTATGCATAAACTACATTAAAATGTACGAACCACAGTAGATAAAAGAAATTAGTATCTGTCCGTATGAAAAATTGTGTGATGACAGTAAATAAGTGTGTAGGAGGGTAAATCTTCTCTTATTCAAGAACTAAGCTCATAAAAATGTCATGAGTATACAAATACTAGTTACTAGGAACTCTGATTATCTTCTTATGAGATTCTTCTGAGAAGTATTTCATGGTCCAGCTTACAAAAGCCATTGCATACATGTATAAATAATTAAAAAATTGTTAAGTTTTATCTGTAATCTGATGTGATTTAAAAAAATTATAATGAAGACAATAATCTTAAAATAATAATTTTCAGTCAATCAGTCGTAGCTAATAAAAAATAAGAGAATGAGGTCCAAGTTTGCAGAAGAAAATACCACTTAAGAAGTATTTTTCATACATGCTTTTAGCTTGTAAGAGGTAAGCTGCCTGCAATAATCTTGCAAGCCTACCTCTCAGTGACAGCTTTGTGACCACCTCTCTTTTAAAATAAACAAACAATAAAACCTGCTCATTATACTTTTTTGATTCAATTGTTCCAAAACTTGGGCATCAAGAACTGTATTAATTTTGTGTTTAAAATATAACACACTAGAAAAAAACCCCCACAAAATAAACAACAAAAACAATCTGACTTACTTTTAGCATCCCACAAAATATCTTGTTCTGGAGGAGCAGCAAACAGAATGTAAAGACGTAGGGTGTCAATGCCATACTCCTTCACGAATTCTCCAGGGTCTATTCCATTGTGCTTCGATTTGCTCATTTTTTCCCAAGCAACTTGGAGCTTCTCACCAGTTTTTACGTGAACTGGTTCAGTTCCTAAATATTAAGACATACGTAAACCATTAAACCGAATTTTGCTCATTTGTAACAGCAATTAGTTTTGTTCCCTAAGCATAAAAAGAAACAACTATGTCTAGTGGGTTTTTTGGTTTCCGAACAGCTTAAAGAGAAAAAACACCCCTTGTAAACACCCTCTTCCCTCTGAAGGTTTTCCTACTTTAATGTTTTAACACAAATAATATTCCAATTTACATCATGACAGAAAGTCTCCTTCTACCATTTGGAAGCTGTATGTGGCACTCATCCTATGTGCTACCTTGATAGCCCCTGAGATTTAAGCATTGTTATAACGATGACATTTAAAACCTCCTAGACGTGTACTGATTTGGTACAATTCTGACCCGCACTTAGCTTTTACAAACACCAGATTTATAGGTTTCAATTGCAGTAAGTTATCCTGACAAGAACTTGCCTTCTCTTACATGCATTTAGAGATGGAAAGGGGCATTTAGACTGACACAGGTGCCATCGAGCAAAACCACCTGCTACAGAAAAGCCCTAGCTTTTCTGGAAGACAATAGAATAGCAGACAGCGGTAAACATAAGGGGGTTTGTTTGTTTGTTAACTGACTTACAAGGTTTGTATGCAGGAGAAGAACAGTGAGAACAAGGTTTCGCGACAGGAGTGCTTAAGGGGGGCAAATATGACTAAACCACTCTTGTTGCTACAGGTCCTCAAGCCAGGACTTGCTGCTCCAGCTTATGCAGTGAAGGCACTGGACAGAACTTGAGAAATAGCACGTTTTCCTATACGCATTTTACATTCCTAATATCTACAGAACACACCAACACCTGTGTTAGCTTTGCCATGGTGTTTTTGTAGGTTGTCTGTTTGCAGGGACTACTAGCACCATTCAGCAAGCTGCTGAGCAGTGTCTTAACAAAACTGACATCTGATCTTTTGGACTATACTGGAGCTAAAATAGTACCATAGCACTGTTTCTGTGTTTGGATGCAAGTAAAAGCTGCTGGATTAGCAGGGTCTCTGTGCACTCAGCGGTGCATATGAATGCAAAATTCATAGAACTTGCTCTCTAGTTTAAATATTACAAGGATTCATTTTCTCTTCCAAATTTTTCCAGCACTGAGACTTTGTACACCAAAGCAGTCCCTGACTTTCTGGATGCACCTATGCTGATTTTTCCCATGCGGTCTCTCTTACCAGTGAGATCAACCTCCTCTCTCTTCAAACACTGGCCTGTTGTTGTTAGTCTGAATGTCTGATTCTTGATAAGACCTTGAACCAAGAGCTTATGGAAAGGCTCCCTAAGGATGGAAGGAAAAAGAAACTTGTCTGTTGAAAAGAGCTGTGAAAAGCATACTTTATGATAAGCCTCAGGTGTTGAGCCAATCAGGCACAATTATTTAATGAAACAAGAATTTCAAGTTGACTATACATAAATGGTTGTCACCTTAGAAAGAGTACTTTGTGCATTTATTCACGGTGGCTGGCTGGCAAATGTAAGTATTTATTTGTATTCTGCACACATTCTTGCATCCTGATTTAGTATTGAGTTATTCTAACGTCACTTTTCAAATTAGCATATGGATAATACATGAAAGTTTCTTGGCCAACAGTGCAATTTCACTAACTTCAAGCTAAATCCCCATGTGTTAAAGCATTCAAGTACCTGGCCTCACTGTCTTACAAATATTTAGTTCTAGCTTCTCTCTGAGGAGCACAGTATTTTGAACAGATCAAAATCGTGCTGCACATTTCTTTCTATAAACGGAGAAGATAGTTTCTCTAACATAAGCACTTGCATGCCTTGTCCCTTTACAGAACTAGCCATGAGGACCTAGCTGTAAGGAAAAACTACACTAGAAAAATGGCAATGCTGCAAAATTTATGTCAGTGGATCAATTTTTTAGTTTCATTTTTTTTGTTAAATCTTGAACATTAAAACTTTACTTTTATAGAAAAAATTACATCAGGAAGAGTAAAGTCTGATCAAATGTGTGTATGATAGGGCTAAAAAGAGCCTTAAAAGCACCGAAGCTAAGGGCAGTAGTGCACTCAAGCAAGAAATAGACTCTAAGTAAACACTGCTATGGTTGACAGATACATTATTGCGGCCACCTCATTCCTCTAATTCATTGAGTCAAATGTCTGTCACTGCTTTCACTGAAAAAAAGACAAAAAAAATTAATCTCTAGAGGTTTTTATCCCCGCTCAATAGGCCAGGAAAGTAGGGCAGTTCTAATAGCAACACCAAGAACACTACGGGCCAGGGAGGAGGTATGGAGCCTGACCCAGAAGGCATACACAGTCTGGGGAGTCTTCTCATGGGATCCTCCAACACAAAGACATTGGTGACCATCATTTTGGAGGAGGTGCTAATCAGTGCTGGTTACTACTGACGTGCATCTCCTAATGCTCACGTGTGCTCAACATCAGGCAATCTGAATCTTCCACACTTCAACCTAACGAAGCCCCACATATCTACCAATTTATGCAAAAAGGATGCATCAATTATATTTACATATTTTTCAAAAAGCTAGAATAAATCCATCCATCTAAAGAAGAAAAAGTAAAAATAGGCTTCCACATTTTACTTCACATGTACAAAAAAGTCATAATCCAAAACACTACTCACTTTTATGAAGTCATTTTAGTATTTTATATTATTAGGCAATATCAGATGACAATTTATCTCATTATTTAAACCACTGTAACTTATTTAATAATATAGTTAAAGTATTATTGAATTATATAACAATTATGCTTTTTAAAACTGTATTAAAGCAGGTATCTTCCAAGTACTACTCTTAAAACCCTTTTGGTGACTCTGAAGTAAGGAGATATTTGAAAGAAAAGCTTTAAACTGGGAGAGAGAAAGTGACAGGCTGCATACTTTATCTTCAACATATTCATATTTGAACATGAGTTTCCTTCCTTGCATAATCTGTATACTTCTCAATACTGTGCAAGTACTGGCACATAGTGTATCATTCAGTCACCAAGCAGCGCTAGTGTCTACCAGGCCACTTGGTTTTATCAGCAATGTTAAGTCAGAGTAGCAGTTCAAGCATCTCTATAAATATTTTTCTAAACAGTATTTCATAGGTTGCCTGAAAAATCCTGTTGTTTAGAGATAAATTAAAGGAACTTATGGAGATGATAACTGAAATCAAATTTAGACAGTACAAACAAGAAAAAGTGTTTTAAAAATAGGAGGTAATAATTATCTAAAATCTCAAAAAAATTATCTCAAATTATCCAAGTGAATTAGAAGATGAAAATATTGAACAAAACCCTTATAATCCTACCATCAACAGGTGGCATATAAATGCTTCAGGAGATAACCATTCAAGATAAGATTCTTCTACAAACTAAAGACATTACACCAAGGAAAAATAAAAAGACTTTTTCCCCCTATCATTCAGACTTCAGTCTGGTTAAGATCTCAAACACTTATTAAAATAGCTACACTTGCTGCTATCTAAAATAAAGCTAACGAGGTAGCCAGAACATCAAAATCAGATAGGGCTCTCCACTGGAAGTGATTTTTCAAGGAACACTTATTTTTAATGACAAAGAGTTCAGATCACACGCCAAGTTATTAAAAGCTGAATGCAGGAATGAGCATTTCCTATTTTTGTTTATGCTGACAGAGGCTGCAAAAATGCAATACAAAATACATTACCAAGTATGGGGAAAAATACCCCCATGTCTTCCTAGTGGGAGACCGCAGGAGAATGGAGACATGCCCAAAATGAGAAAACCAGAGCCTGTCTAATAAACACAGGGCTCAGAAACAAATTGAGCCCTGTACTGAATTTCTCCTGATGTGCAGTGATTTTGCCAGTGCTGTGGTGGCTCCATCTCATGGTCACATGTGAAGTTACACTTCCATTTACATTAACAAAACCACACACTTAAAACCTTCCCCTTCGAAAAAAGCAATGTGTTTCTTGGCTGCGGAAGGGGACACCGCAGCACATCAGGTGTGATGCAAATTCTTATCTAAACACTGCAGCACCCACTCATGGCCTGGTGTCTTAAATACGCCCTGAGCCACACCACTGGGGACAACTGAAACTCAGCTGTGTTCAGACAGACAGACGCTTCTGGCACCGTAAGTGAAGAGGTGGCTTGAGTTTCTTTGAATGCTCCATCACATTTCAAGTTGTAAGGACACTGGAACAGGATACAACTTCACCTACCCGTAAGTCTGTTTCCGCTCATGTTGGATTATGGGCACTGTGGGCTTAGTTGTGTGCAGCTTTTGACTGTGTTGTACGTCAGATGGGACCCTACCTGCAAAGTCTGCCTGACACCTCCAAGCAGGATCAGCTGTGCTAGTCATGAAATCTGGGATCCAACTTCTTCCTTTCAGTAACGTTCATATACAGGTTCATTTCTATGATAGACCAATCTCTCTATGTAGGAGCACGTAGCGGATGGAGGGGCAAGCGTGACTGACAAGTCAGGAACTCCTGCTCAGTGCCATGTCCTCAGGCTCCTTGCTCTGCTCCGTGCAAAGTGACTAGCGAGACTTTCAATCCAATTACAAATGACCTGGCTGGAAGGACTCTGTGGAGCCTTCGACAGTGATAAACACTGGACTGAGAAGAAGGGATAGCTCTAGCAAGGGAGCTCACTGCACGTATTTGCATCCCACACTTCTGGAAAGGCTGAGAGAGCACGACGCTGTGCCCTAGAGTCAAGACAAGACCTTGGTCAGTCACCATCAGCTGAATTCAGGCGCTTGTGAAACCTGCAGTTAAACCTGTCTGTAACAATCTGGCCATCCTGTCGAAGGCCAGAAGTGACTGGGGGATGTGGGAGCTGATCATTTTAGGCAGAAGAAGGGTCAGACAATATTGAACGTTCAGGTTTTACGCAGTCAAAAGCTGAGTGCTTTTACTTAAAATCAACACTAGTGGTAAAGTCACTAATGAACATAGAGAAGCTTTAACATTCTTCCTTTACAGAATAAGCTATTTCCATCACACACGTATCTTCTTTTATTCTGTAATGCAGCTATGTAAAAATAGTGCCTTCTCACTCAACAGACTTGCTCTCTACCACAGCCAAAGCTGCTGACTTCATGGCAATAATAACCTTTTTTATTGCTTTATAATCCTTCAGAGAGAGAGTGTCCTAGATTTCATTTACAATTATTCATCAGACAGAGCTGATTACTAAAGCCAAGGGAAGGGCCAAATTCTGTGTAACTTGTACTTGCAATAATACAGCTGAGCAGGCGTAACTGAGTGTGTCAGCACACACTCGCCAGGGCGGATTAAGCTGGGATGGATGAGGAGGTCGCTGGCCCCAGCTGCCTACCTGGCCCCTCTCCCAGCGGTGGCTGGCTGACTGGGTTGTGAATTAATTCCAGAACTGATGCACTTTACAGACCAGATTGCTAAAACCAAATGACATCAGTTTGGGCTAAAGCTGTTGTCACATATACCAATACCCAGAGGCTGCTATTTATTCTGCCTCGTCATTACTGAGGAAATGAGCAGCACTTCCCACCATCTCCAGTTCAGTGCATTAAAAAAAAAATAAAATAAAAGATCATGCCTCATCTTCAAGGGTTATTTAAACTATATTGACACCTTTACAATTTTAGATGCCTATAATAACTGCATCTTCTATGAAAGCATGTGTGACATCTGTAAATGAATGGCCTATAATATTTCTATTGTAATAATGTACATCACATGTGAAGAAATGTGAACAACTTTTGTTTTCAACCTCATTATTATATTAATAACCATTAGTACAGAATTAAAGACTACTGGGAAATATTTCAATAGATTTGAAAGTCAGCAGATAGGAACCAAACAATGAAAATTTCCATGAAGAAAACCTATCAAAATGAAAAATTACTACAGATTAATAGGAGAATCACAAAAATTTGTCAGGATGCTAGAAAACACTTTAAATGGTGGCAGCTCTCATTAACTGAGATGTTGCAAAATTTTACTAATTTAATCAGCAAACAAGATCCGAGCTACTAGAGAAAGACTGAAAATGCACAAGAGGGCAGTGTTTTTTAACATTTAATGTTTTCCCTTGGAGCTGTGGGCTTCAACATCATGACTTTAAGCTTCCTAAAAATAAGCTTGTTGTTTCTAACCACCCTTTTCAGATCTCTCAGACCAGCCCTTTGGCCGTCTTAACAGAAGACTGAGCAAAAGTGGCTTCTGAGCAATGCTAAAATGTATTTAAGACACATGATAATATTTATAAAGGAGTTGAGATTTCCACATCAAAACAAAATCCTAATTTGACTTCATGGCTTAACAGCACCTAATGCTTTAAGTGCCTAGAGCTAGAGCAAGCAAACAATTTTGCGCATGATGATGAATTTGTTACAGTCATCTTGCATTCTGCACATACGTATGAGCAGTACAAACAGCAGATCCTAGGGGCAATGCTGTAACATACCTTCAACATGTACAACAGTCCTTGAGATTGTATATGGCCTCAAAGGAATTATCCACAGGTCTTGCAAACTACTTCTTCAGAAAGCAATTTTGTTTTTATCTGCTATTGTCACTAGACATAGTCAGTGCTTCTTGAGCATACTTTTCATTGATGTGAAGAGGTTTTTCTGCAATTTACCATATTTAGACCAGTCTAGGCACAGTGCTTTGGTGCTACTGCTCTGTCACAGCAGACTATAAACAAAACACACTCCAAATTCATACAGCTACAGAATCACGGACTCTTAAAATAATGTAGGTTGGAAGGGAACTTTGGTCCAACCCCTTTCTCAAAGCAGACCTAACTTCAGGTTGCTCAGGGCCTCATCCAGCTGAGTTTTGAAAACATCCAGCGATGGAGATCCCACAACCTCTCAGGTCAAACTGTTCCAGTCTGACCACCTTCACTGTCAAAATTATTTTCCTTTTATCCAGTTGGACTTTGCTGCAATCTGTGACTGTTACTCTTTTCCTTTCTCTGTATATCTCTCTTCGAGAGTCTGGTTCTGTCTTCTCTATAATTTTCTTGTAGTAGATTGCAATTAGACTCCCTCCTTAGACTTTTCCAGGGTGAACACGCTCAACTCCCTTAGTCTCTCCTTGTATGACACATGCTTCAGCCCCTGACCATCTTAAATGCCCCTCCACTGGACCCTCCCCAGTTTGATAAAGTCTCACACACTGCGGGGGGGTGGGGGGGGGACGGGGACTCAAAACTGGATACAGTATTCCAGATGTGACATCCTGAGTGATGAGCAGAGATAATCAAAGCTGGACATGCTTTTGCTAAGGCAGCGCAGGATACTCTCAGGCCTGCTGCTGACTCACATCTAACTTGGTGTTCACCAAGACCCTTCTGTATTTTGCTCCTCCTCACACAGTTGGCCCAGCCCTGTCTATTTCCATGGGTAATCTGCTCCATGCACGGGACTCCGCATTTGCCTTTGTTGAACTTCATGAGATTCCTGTCAGCACTTCAGACTTGCTCCTCCAACTTGTTAAAGTGCTTTGCATTGCAGCCCCGCCATCCAGAATATCAACAGATTCTCCCAGTGTGCAGTGAACTTGCTGAGGGTGCACTTTGTTGCACTGCGCAGGTTGTTGAAGATGTTAAATACAATTGGCCTCAGTAGTGACTCCTGATACCATTTGCAAACAGCTGCCAATCAAACTTTGAACGTTGACTCTTTGAGCCTGATGGCCCAGACAATTTTTCCATCCATGCTGTAGTCTACCCATTCAGTCCACATCTCCCTAGTCAGACTATGAGTATGCCATGGGAGAACTTGTTAAGAGCCTTGCTAAAGTCATGGTAAAAGATATGCACAGCTCTCTCCTTATCCACAGAGGGAATCAACTCACCACAGAAAGAAGGCAGATTAAGTTGGGCATAATTTCTCTCGGTAAATCCGTAGTGGCTACTCCCAGTCACCTTGTCTTTCATGTGCCTGAAAATGACTACCAGGATGATTTGCTTTAAAATATTCTTGGGGACCAATGTGAAGCTGGTTGGCCTATAAGTACTTTGGATCATCCTTCCTACCTATTCTTGAAGATGAGTTTTGCATCTGCTTTTCTCCAGTCAACAGGGACACTCCCTGATAACCATGACCTTTCAAAAACAACTGACAGCAGCCTCACAATGGTAAAGGCCAGGTCCTTCAGCACCCTTGGATACACATCCATTTGGTCCCATGGACTTGTACCTGTCTGGTTTACTTAAGTGATCCCTAGCTCAATCCTACCCTACAGTGGGTAGTACCTCTCTCCCTCAAACTCTCCCTACTAAGCACAAATCTTGACAGCAAAGGCCAAGACAAAGATTGTCCTTTGCTACTAGGTTCTTTGTCTGATTCTGTATCAGGCCAACAGTTTCCTTGATGTTCTTGTCAATGTACCTACAGAAGCCCTTCTTACTGCCTTCACATTCTTCACCAGTGTCAATTCTGGACGACCTATGGCCTTTTCTAATTCTATGCTGCCTACCCAGTTAATGCTTCCACATTCTTCCAGGGGTAGTCCATTCTCGCTTCCCCTTTCCATGCTCTTCTTTTAGTGCTTGAGCTCACTCAGGAAGTCCCTTTTCAGCCAAGCTGGCCTCTCTCCATACCTTCTCATTTTCTCGCACACCAGAGTGGACCCCTTACTTTGCAAGCAAACCTCCCCTTCCTTGTGGTCTCACTTTACAGTGACAATACTTCAGCCACCATAGTTAATGTTGTTCTGGGAGGTGGAAGAATTTGACTAACAAAACGTTTTGCTGCTGTGCATTACAGCTCCACTAGATGGCTGATAGATTGGAATTGTAAAGTCTTTTGTAAAACCGATAAGCCTGACACTGCTTGCAAAGAAAAGCTCTGAAATTCTCTGCTTAAAAGGATAGTGCCTATGATGGAAAGGCTCTGCTTCGAGACGCTTACTCCCTCAGAGAAGGAACAGCCTTCCTGCTGCAGCTGTGCAAGCTGGAGACAACAGGGTAAAACATAGGTACACAAATCATTCACATCTAAAATTTCAAATACAGCTTTCCCTGCAAACTATTTTGCAGGCAAGAATGAGTGATGAAAATGCACCGCCTGTTTTCATCAAGTCATTATGAAATAACCCAGGGAAATATTCTGCTGGCTCCACTAACTAGTCCATCTTTTTCTCGCACACAGCTACTTAAGTTCTAGTTTTGTAGCAAAACTGCTGCACTCAAGATAATTCAGTGCCATGTATATGTAGGTTCCTCTTTTACATCAAGTTTTTAGAGTGGGTACTAGTAAAGAATGAATGCATATGAGTTGCCAGCTGAGAAATTACTGAGCAGTTGCTCTCGTGGGACTACTCATTTTGACTCAATCTATTCAAACATCTCTGCTGATGGGAGAACCGGACAGAGCGCGGGGCAGTATTTCACTATTCTGACACTAGTATCCCCCCTGTTGAGGCATTCCTGTGATGGCATTTTAGGGTAAAAAAGGGCAGAATTTCAGCAAAAATGGGGATGTCAAGCTGGGAACCTGAGAGGACAAAGAATAGAACATCAGATGATGCACCTTCCTGCCTCAAACTTTACCTCTAACCCAAACAAGAGGATAATGAATTAAGCTATAGCAGCATCAACAACAGGAGTAGTTAAAAGTCATTATATAAAAGTCATTAAATAAAAAAATAAACTGACAGCAGATACATATACTGCCTTTGCTTATCAAGAACTGTTTTGCACTGTTCTGCTCCAATACTGCAGAGATTTATAGGAGTGCTTATTTTTCTACATATGCATGGTTCCACTGAAATGAATGGTGTTACTGTGCATGAAGTTACCTAATTTGAAATAATAGCACTACTCAGAATGCCTGAAGTTACTAGTTTATGCAAGCTTTTGCAGACTGAAAATCTACAGCAACATTTTATCACTTGCTCTGAGCCAGTTAATACTCATGTAATAAAAATGCTATGTATGTATGCATACAGAAAATGCAACTGACTGTGAGAAACCAAGCAGTTAGCCAAGACTGACAAGCAGGAAAATTCAGGCTTATTCAGAATAATGCAATTTTCTATCATCATAACAATGTCCACTAACACTTTTGCTAGTCAAATGAAATATGAAAGATTTTTATAGATATATGTATAAGGCTTACTTGTGTTTTGTCATCTTTAGGTCATGGCAAAAATGGCTGAAAAACCTCGCAAAGAATAAGTGCATAACTGCATGCTCCTTCCCTCCGATGTACAAATCCACAGGCATCCAGTAGTCTGCTAAGTCATTATTAAAGGGCCTGAAAAAACACAATTATAGAAAAAATACAATATGGAAAAGAAAGCTCAGCTCTACTAAAGTAGCTCATCATACCTGACTAGACAGCGCTATTTACTGAGAACTATACATATTTAATAAAACTTTTATTTTGCTATTAGATATCTTTAATTTTTAAGAATTTATATACTTATTAAAGCCAAAATTTTAATTGCCTCTGAAAAGCAGATCCACAAAAATACTCTTTACATATATTTTAAGGGAAGCAACTAAGATTTCACATACGTTACCTCAGAAAGTGATGAAAATATTTGCTTGCTCTTTAAATTATTTTTTCATAAATGCCCTGTGGCTAGCCTTTAAATTTTTTAGTATTTATCAAGTTTTACATACAAATATATTACAGTGAAAGACAAAAGACATGCCCACTGAAAAACAGTTGTTTTTTTTTAGTTGGAGGTTTGCAATGTTGCCATTAGGGGGCAATGAAGCAGTTTACTATAAAGATGCAAAACATTTTGAAGAGTCAGATGGGTCATTGTACTCCAACTGAAGGATGCTCTATGAATTTACAGTAAATTTGTCATTTAGGGCATATTTACTATGTCGTTGGAGTCACCTGCATGGTTTCCTAGCATTGCTTACTACTTCATTAAGTATTGTTACGTCTCCTGTAACGGGCTCCTGCCTTCAAAATACAATTTGTATGTATGTTCTTCTTTAATGTATGCTTGATGGCCCCGTTCTAACAAATTTACTTGTTTTGTCAGCTTGTTTGATTATTCCAGCTGTAATTTTCATAATAGCAACACTCTCCTCACAGATGAGCCCAGAAGCAAATCCTGGCTCTGGGATTCATGTCTTTAGTGGAACAAATCAAAACTAACTTATTCACAGGGTTCCAAAATCAACAGAGTAATTCTCCCAAATTCTAGACCTGTGAAATATGACTTATGGAAATAAAGGGTTTACAAATACCCAGCTTAGCTTAAAAAACCAAATAAATTAATCAAAAGGAGGTAGCGATCTAGCGCGTAAGTCCATAAAAATGTTATTTCAATGTAAAACAGATTTAGCGACACTAAGCTACTACTTCAACAGCTGGATGTTACATCTGACTATTTCATCTTCAACTTCCGGAAAACTCCCTCTTGTCCATGCACAAAAAATATTTTAAACTGTCACTGGAGAGGAAGCAGTCTGCATAACTTAATAATATTAATAATAAATTCACAGTGTCATTTGAAAATAATTAAAATTAATGTGAAATAAAAGTGTTCAGAGAATAGAATTCTTTAGTTTAACTAAACTGGTGCTGCCAATATAAAAAAAAAAAATAACTGACCCAGCTATACGAAATCACTTGGTATGTAGTATGCACCCAGACACTGCTCTGGACAACAAATATATAAATCTGCAAACAGCCCTGCATGTCATGTCAATATCTAAAAAATTCAACTCTTTCTATCTTCCTCAGACTACACAGTAGAGCTGTTCCACTAATTGCTCTTTGGAAAAAACAGTGTTATCAGCAGTGCTACTGCAGGTGGACTATGAAGCAGAAAAACAGCTAAAAAACTACATCTGTCTTCCCACGCTCTCCATGCTGCAGCCACTAATACACAGCACATGAAAAATCTCCTTTCATTAATTTTGCATACAGTCGAAGTGCCGACACAGCAGGAGCTTGCTGCGATGCCACTTGACTTGAGGTCTGCGCACGAGGAGGTAGCAAGAGTTACCAGAATTCAAAAGGAAAGGAATGAGGGTGCCGTTCTTGGCAACTGGATGTTACATTGGACTATTCCTCTTCTTACCAGCAGAAAAGCGCTGTCTGTCCACACAATGAAATACACAGTGTTATTGCCAGGGAGGGTATGCTCCATGCAATTCACCACAGTCTCGGAGAGAGTGATGGTAGGCTGCCATTCTTGATGGCATCCTCCACAAAGGACTATCTTCAGCTCCTCAGCTGAACATTTCCTCTGTGCCCTACCGCATAACCCCCTTTCATGCAAGCTTCTGCCTCTTGCCTGGTAGCTCCTGTGCTTACACGGTTGTGTCTACACATCCTGCTCTTGGAGATCCCCTGGCATGGGAGCAGCAAAATGCCACATTTTTAGTGCAATTCCTAGTCCGTGCTGTGCTCAGGTCAGTGCATGGGCATAAAATCAGGGCAGCCCAGGGGTTTACGCTGCTTTCTGCAAAGGCAGTTAGAAGCCAGAAGCACTGGAGTGTCTGGCCTCTTTCTTCCTTCCCTTCTTTCGCTCTCTACAGCTACCTGACAGGAGGTTGTAGCGAGGTGGGCGTCAGCCTCTTCTCCCAAGTAATAAGTGATAGGACAAGAGGAAATGGCCTCAGTTTGTACCAGAGGAGGTTTAGATTGGCTATTTAAGGAAAAAGTTCTTGACCGAAAAGGTTGTCAAACATTGGAACAGGCTGCCCAGGGCAGTGGTGGAGTCACCATCCCTGGAGGTATTTCAAATACGGGTAAGACGTGGTGCTTAGGGACATGGTTTAGTGGAGGTTTTGGCAGTTTTAGGTTGATGGTTGGACTTGATGATCTTAAAGGTCCCTTCCAACCTAGGCGATTCTATGATTCTGTCCCATGAAGCGGTCTGGCCCACCCGCAGCCGTGCGCCTGCAGCCCTCACCTGTCCCTGTTGTGAGGGTCAGTGTACCTCAGGTAGTACCAAGCGGAATCAACAAATGTATCCATGGTATCAATTTCCCGACGTGCTGCTGCCTTGCACCTGAGCAAGAGAGAAGGAGGAAAGCTATTTTTAGATAAGTGACAAGCTTGGGAAAAAAAACCAACCGTTTACAGAGTGGCCACATTTAGACATTTAGATCGAAAACTGAACGGGGTTGAACAGTCTGAAGAGTGATACGTTCAGAAGAAGGCCAACACAAACAACAGGTCCCACTCTCCTTCCCTCTCCCTCCCAAGCCAAACAAAATGCAAACCAAAAAGAAGCCTGAACAGCTATAACATCCAGCAATAGTGGAAGACGACACCGCACCGGAATTTTTTAGAATTGCCATTTTAAAAGAAACGAAGCAAGTTTTAAAGCACAGACAAGCATACTTTGCCATAAAGTTAATGGGAACTCAATATATATCACATTCATTAGGTACCAGCAGACAAATCATTTTATAAATAGTCAGCAGACGGAGCAGGTGGTTGCCTCTCTGATTGTCTGTACAAAAAGGTCTTTGCCGAATCCATTTATCATCTCTAGAAAAAATAAACTTAATTTCAGCTTTCACTGAGATGTAGCAAATCTCTTCTAGACCTTGTAGTACAATTTTAATTTGTGATTACTGCAAATCAATTTTTGCTTATATTGGCAGCCCTGAGAAACAGTCTTAAAATAAATTTTAGAAGCTCAGGTTACTCTGCTAGTTTCTCCCTGAATATAATTATTCGTTTATAGGAGCCAATAATCACATTTAATAAACTTTCACTTGTTGTAAATGATCCCTCTTTAAAACTCTTACTGTTTAAAAAACAATGGGATTATTCTGATATAAATAAAACTTTGCAACCTGGGATAAACTTGCACATAAATACCACTGGCCATACATAACAAATGCATGCAATTTATAAATGTATGTACATTTAAATGTATGTATATGTGTAAAAAACATACGCAATAGATGGGCACAGGCTATTTAATATTTTCTAACTGCATATTTAGTCTGTGATCAGGCTTGATAACTGAGCTGCAACATGTATCAGCCTGTTTGCCTGATACTTCAGCTTGGCTTGCCGAGGCACGTTTAGACGAGTATCACCAATTAACATTTTCCTTCTCTCTGTCTCTGCCCCAGATCCTTCTCTACCAGCAAGTTTTTCTTTCAATGGGACTAATGTAGTGAAGAAATTTCACTTCTGACTACTTTTTAATATAGAATAACCATTGTATTAGATTGTACATATAAGCACAGACTTGGCTAATAAAATAATACTGAATATAAAATAATACTAAATGTTATATAAATTATATTGAAACGGAATGGCTTTTCAGTCAAAAGTAAGACTACGTTACAGGCATTGAACCATAATTATACCTGCTTCAGGCCTCTGATGTTGCCTGTAGTCTAAATGGACATGGCTCACTAAGACACAGACAGCATCAGCATCTTTCAAACTTTATACATCAGGCACAATACTGTAATTTCATTAGACGATCTTCAGACAACTAACACAATTACCTGGACTTGTATAACAATGAATAACTTGGGCCTCTCCTCCCATTTCTGACTGCTTACATTATCGTCACTCAAATACTCACAGACTTTTGTATCTTTCCATTTTGCTTTCCTTATTAATTCTAGATTTTAAATGCAACTAATGAAAAAAAACTATTACCGGAGAGAAGGACTAAAGGAAGGGATGACGTAATTTCTCACAGCAAGGAAAACCAGGGAAAGACAGCACATACAAAGGCAAGAGCTCAAAGGATTTGAAACTGTAGCAGACATATGGATGAGCAATACTGAAGGTTGCTGTCAAATAGGTGAGAATTAAGAAGCCAAATCAAGGTGAGAATTAAAAAAAGAAAAAGTTAATTTCAGCAAACTACCATATTTTAGGCTAAGAAACTAATCCTGCATGCCTTGATTCACTTCTAAGTAGGGCACCCGCAGTAACTATCCAGAAACCATAAGGATTTGCTATACATCAAAAGTACCTTGTTGCCTAGTAAACAACAAAATCATTTTTGAATTAAGGTCAGGAGGAAGCCAGGAGTGCAGACAGTCACTTTTAGTAACATCAGGAAAATTTTTCAGTTGAAATTAAGAATTGTAGACCAAGGCATTTCCAGGGATTTTACTAAACCTGTGGATGTTGTTTAGTAAGGCTTCCCTGCAAGAGTCACCCTGTAAAATACACTAACTGTATGTAATTTAAATAGGCATATCTGAGAAGTAATTTTCTATGCAGAAACATGGAAGTAAACGTGTGTTTTACATAAAATACATGTTATCAACAAAGGTCAAAATACACGTTCTCAGAGAACCACAGAACTGCTGTTTGTAAGCTACCTAATTAGAAACGAAGACCACACTGATATCTACCCCGCAAATGTTAAAATACAGTGAGATGTAATGAAACCGCTGCATTACCAATGAGAGCTGAAATGCTATTTATATGTCTGATTTCCCTGCCTGGCAGGCATATAACGTATTTCTTATTTGGTCACTCTGTTAGCAGCAGCATTGCATTGCACTGCTGAAGAAAAACTTCCCTGGGATAAATCATGTTCTACCAGTTCTTCTGCAGGACCTGTATGCAAGCTCCAGCGTACAGACTATCTAAGCAGCCCTCAAGATCAGCCAACTGATTTTCATGACATAGCTCTCACTTTTTAATTTAGGCTGTTTCATTTCTTAAAGAGCTGGACTACAAACAATAAAGATTACAACACTGACAAGATGCATATACTTGCTATCTCCTTCAATCTGAATTACATGCTGTCATCTCTAATATACAGTGAATGTGATTCTTCATGATAAAGAATTATATAGCTGAGGAAACACTTTATTGTTGCACTATTGCTAAGAAAATGAACATGATATTAGTTCCCTTAACAAAAGGAAATAATCCAATAATCATTATAAGCTTTATATGAACTCTACTGGTGAAAGATAATGAAAATTCTCGTAGTAAATGAAGTGAGAAATACTGTTAAGAAATGGAGGGCAGGGAGAAAATAATTCTCTTTTTCCTTTTTTCTTTCTTCCAACTTAAAAACAGTGAGCTTTGCTTCAGCTTGTTTATGAAGAAATAGCAGCGGGCGTGTTGCAAAAAAGGAGTTTTACAGAGCATATAAGAAAAAAAACCCCAAAACCCTACGCTGGGTCAGACTAAACATCATTCTGGAGTAGTATCCTGGCTCAGAGTGGTCATTTGTTAACATTTCCAGAAAGAGCACAAGAAACAGGCAGGTACAAAGCGATCTCTCCCACTCTGCAGTAAATGCAGCGCTGGCTTACCTCGGGCAGGAACAGTTCACCCATTCTGAAGCAGTTTCTAAAGGTGAGGCTCCCTTTCCCGTGAAGGTGGTTACATTGGGCAACACCACAGGTAAGTCTTCAAAAGGTACGGGGACAATGCCACATGTCGAGCAGTGAATGATGGGAATAGGTGTTCCCCAGTACCGCTGTCGAGATATCAACCAGTCTCTTAATTTGTCACTCGTTAGGTGTCCACCTATTCCTTTATTTTTGGCCTGCTCGGTAATAGCTTTTAAAGCCTCCTGCCGAGTCATGCCTGTGATCTGATTAAAAAAAAAGAGAAGCAAAAGAAGAGAGAAAGATGTCTATTTGCTGTCAGTCAAAATGCAAGAACAGACAAAAAAATCACAAATGCAATTTCTGAGAGTCAGAGTTTATGACCCTCATATTTATTTTCCCATTCCCACTGCTTAACATCCTTCTATCCAAGAGACTATGCACATACCAGTTACTTGATTCATTTAAACCCTCTTAATCAAAGGGTAATGTTCTCGACGGCCTGAACAGAACAAGGATGAGAAAGAGCCCTGTAGACCCTTTCAACCTTTATTGGCAGCTATTTGCATTTACTGCCAATATTTTAATCAACTGCCGTATGCTGAAACTTCCAGAATATGACCAACACAAGGCAGAGACTGAGGAAACATGGATAGTGAAACAGGTTGCTTTCTCCTACGTTCATTTGGGTTTTTTCCATTCTTGCTTTCAGATACATCTTAACCACTTAGACCCTACCTGTCATGTAACAGAATATGAGCTTTGCGCCTGCTATCAAATGCATTTTTTCAAGACCTATAACACAATATATATTATATATTTAAATATAAGATTTCTATGTCACTTCAGGCAGATATGTTACCAGAAAGGCTTATGCCACATTTCAATGAATACTGGGAAAAAGGACTAATATATTAATATTTAGCTTAAAAATGTATTGAGATGATGAAATAAGAATCAACTTTTAACATAGGATCAATTATTCTGTTTCCACTATAAAACTCAGACCAATACTGTAGCTTCTTCTCCTGCACAAAAGGAAAAAAATCCTCATTTTATTGCTACAGAAGAGACAGCATATTTCATCATTTAATTATTCCCAGAAATTTGGTAGCATAAGCCTAGCTTGATTCTTAAAAAAAAGCCTTTAAACATACAAATTATTTGGCACTCTTGAGAAAACAGATTTAGTTTGCATTGTTATTGGAAGTTGGAAAGAACTCCATACTTGTATACCCACCTCCCCAGAATTAATTACTTTCTCCAAACCATTTGGCAATGTTTCAGTGACTTTAGTGAAAGGAATGCCCAGATTCTTAGCTACTGCAGCATCTTCTGCACTTGTACTAGGTATTCCTAGGGGGGAGGGAAAAGTGGGAAAAAAAAATTAGTTCTGGGATTGACTAACATGGATATCAATCATCAATTTGACAATAAACCATTTTATTTCTGTGACACTCTCTTTATAATGACTTATGTTTGCCCAAGGGAGTTTAAAAACTTAAGAACAAGAAAAATGTTTTTATTTCCTTTAAGCAGTGAAATTCAAGCAGCAATAATTACAAACACATTTTCTCACTTTTTCTGTAACCCAAGTATTAATCAATGTCCCACCACAGAAAAGGATGAAAATTAGATGTTTCAGAAAAAGCCTAAAAGTAAAGCTACAAAATTTGGATAAAGAATAAAATTGTAAATACAATTATATTATCTAAATATAATATAATATATTTAAATATTACAAACGTAAATTATTTTTGCTAATAGCAGAAACAAATACTAAACAAACAGCCTAAATAGTCCTCTTGTTTCGATAGTAAATTTAATCTCTTTCTAATTTCGTAATGTACCACAACAGTCTCTAACATTACTATCCCTTCAACTTATTACAAAAGACATGATTTGTTTTTAATCTTGGGAAAACAATTCAAATAACACCCATTTTCTATTTGGAATATAACTACTGAGAGCACTTCCTACCGCTGTTCATGTCACTTATAGAAGTCACAGTATTTAAGGCCCCTGATGCTGTCTTTCCCGTTGCATTTTACTATTTGGGTCAGTCATACTTCTTGAATACAAGTTCCTCTTCTAAACCATGTAGACTTCTTTTTATTATAGCAATTGACCAGCACCATAAAATGACACATTATCTTGAAATATTTCTTACTTATATTGATAGATGATGACATCTTCCTTCTGACTTTGCTGTATGTATTTTGAAAGACACTTTGTTCTACTTTGGACGACTACCTTTCAGGACAAGTTAAGAAATTTATTAGATTTATTATCACGTGTATTCTGAAATAACATTGAGATACTAACAGATTCATTATTTCCACAATATTTCTGCATATTTTTTCCTTTCAGTGATAATTTATTTCATATTTTGAGCAATCTTGCACAATTGCTGTCATCTTTAAAAGGCAAAGAAACTTATTTCAACAAGCCAATGCTAAAATTAGGTTGGTGAAAACTACAGACAAAAACCCTCAACGTATTGCTGAGCACATTAGAATTATTAACATGCAAACGACTTCATTCAAAACCAGTTTAACAGTTGTCTTTGTTCAGGCAATGAAACACCTGCTATACATTAACTCTGTCAATATATGAAAGTTTGGAAGCAGATAACTAAAGAAAACCAAGCAAAACTGCCTGGTGACAAATAACTCCTTCACTCGCAAAATACGGAATTGCTATTTTATCTTTCCAGCAGATGTACGCTCTTGCCATTTCAAGGCCCTATTATAGAGTAACGTATGTATCTTAATTTGTCAGAGAGCCCTGCAGCCTGCAACAGGTGGCTTCACAATATGTTCTACAAATGGAAGAAAAGTGGGCCCCAGTTTTTGGTCTTCCTTCTTTTGAAAGGATGATGCTATTAATGTACATTTGCAAAGCTCAACAGCTGGCATCCAGAACTTCCCGGGAAGAGCTGGGCTGTTTCCAACAGACGTAAGGCTAAGGTACGTGCCAGTGAGCAAGCTGGAAGCTTTTAATGAAAAATATGATTAGGTATCTCAATTATTTGGCTTCTCTTACATAAGCAGAGGTTCTGGTTCTCAAAAACAGATTAATTCCTAAAGCGTAAGATGCGGGCATGTTGCAAGTGAGGTATAGAACCCAAGTGAATAATTTCTACCAGCCTTGTGAGGGTCATCCAAGACATTTTTGCAGTGTCAGCTGGTTTTATTCAGTCCAGTTGTTGTGCAGGAACAGCCAACACTGGCAGTGGTGTAGAGAAGAAAGGAGTAGTTCCAGGGCAGAAAAGAAGTATCAAAATCAAGGAGGCAACAAAAAGAACTTAAGGAATAAGGATGCAGTGGAAAGGGGGAAGAAGAGATAAATAAATATTTCCTATTAGGACTAACACAGAACATTGGCTACTCATTGCAGCTGAGATGAGACCACAGCAAAACACAACAGTAAACAAAAAGCTTGGTGGGTGCTACAGATAAAGATACGTTTTGCAGATTAAAATGGACACAATCTTTAAAGGTTAGTACAATTCCTAATTTTACTTAGAACGACAGTCACATCATCTAACCATATGTACTTAACTGCCTAAGTTGGGGGCTAGGCTCCCTGTGCAGGAAAAGAGTAAGACAAGCTGCTTCATAGGATGACTTTGAGAAGAGAAGCCCACTCCAGGAGAGTCAGAGTATTCTCTAGCAATGCCCTTCCCCCTCCATTTACAGATGCTCAACACTAAATTAGCTGCCAAAATTATAGGAACGCTTCCTTTAGAGATAAAGGGTCCGAGATAACTGCCCAAGACTACCTGAACAGAATTATTACCTACTCTGATTTATTTCACTGACCTCAAGATAAATATTATTAGATAAAAGTAAAACTTGGAAGTTTTGTACATTGACTGTCTGAAACATTTATCTATAAGGATGTATATAATTTATGTAGACATAAGACATAAAACAAGCTAAAAGTTTGAGTTGTTTGCAAAATGTTTATGTCAAACACTAGTACAGTTCTGTTTTGATTAAGGATGATGAGAAACAGCCAAATACACATGTAGTCTAGGTAATCAATCCTCTTAAGATATGCAGATCCTCAAATTTAGCTCATTAAACGTACTAATTTTATAATATTTCCATTAAAGTTTATCATCCTGTAAATCTCTCCCCCAGACAGATTCCACATAGCTACTCTTCCCTTCATTCTTCACTAATGAAGAACAGTAATGAAGAACAGGATTCCAAAGTCCAGAAGAGAGCCACCGTGTTCAAAAATTTGCCGCAACAGTATCTGGTGCTCCAACATAGCAATTGAAAACTGTACTATTTCACTTACACATTAAATGTCACCTACCTATTTTAGTATCAAGAAAATTCTCAAAATTGTTTTTTGCTGAGATGACTACAGGAATCTCCTGATTGGTAAGCAAATTCACAGCTGTCACTGAAGTAAGCGAGTCTGAAAACAAATGTAATGATCACGGTAAATAAAATATGATAAAAAATGTGCTAAGAACATCACTTACCATTAAAACTCAGTTTATCTTAAACTTGCATGAAATTTTAACTAGAGTTTTGTTTAAGTAAGAAATAAAATGAAAAGTCTAATCACATTTCTAAAAAGTTCAGACATATTAAAATCTTCAGTCTGATAAATTTTCCTGATGAGAAATCATACTTATAACAAACACCTGAATAAAAACAGAGTAAGATTTGGACTATAATAAAAAAAAAATAGTGAGTCCTTGACCACTATTTGTGTGCTGCAGAGTTGTATGAGTTGGCTCTAGTAAGCCCTGAATGATATACTAGCAGACATTACAAAATTAAGCAAAAAAAAATAAAATCCAGTTATTCAGATGAAACTGAAGGGGAGCATATATACTACATGTATGATTTGCTTTCTTGCAGAAGAACTACAAAGCATGAGAAATATTGACCAGTGTGAAAAAAAGTAACCTAAATAATAATTTGCTTTCCAAACAGAATATTCATATTACAGATTAGAAACCTAATATCCACAGAGAAGGGGAAAGAGAAGAAGAGAGAATCAAGGGTGATAAACTGAAATTGATTTACAATGTGGAGCTTTGGTGGCTCAGCAAGAAGAAAATCAAACCTGAATACTCCAAGTTTTGAGGATTCAAACCCCACATCTCAGTTTGGACGTGTTTCTAACTTTTTCAGTGCCTTTAAGTTGATGATAATTAAAATAATTAAATAATTACAATAATTAAATTCCAGACTGCTAAGAGCTTCCTTTCACCTATCTTCATAGCTAAGCTGAGGAAAGTCTCAGTCTTGTATTGCTATGCATAAAATCGGCTTGAAATAAAAATCCATCATTTTAGCGAAGAGAACTACTCTCATCAGTCTTGTTAAAACAAATAATATATCTATCTATTTCTGATTACTACTTGTTCAAATTTCAGGTCTCTGAGATACCCATATTCTAGACAAAATTTCTCACGTTCAAACCACCGCACATAGATTTCCTCCTCTGTTTAAAAAATGTACAAAAGGAATCATTTCACTCTTCTAAGTAAAAAGGCTCCTGAACAGGATGCTGAGTGGGTAGGACAGTCTGCTTTTAAGAACTCCTCTCTTCCACCCAGCAATAATTTTGATTTTATGCTGGAACCCAAAATAATAACTCCAGTTTATGAAGGTACTGTTTCTTTTGCTCATTAGCTCACATCATTATTATAATAGTCATAAAGACATGATATTACAATTACAAATGTAAAAGAATGTATGCATAGTATTACAATGAGATAATGAACAATGTCAGGATCAAATATTTATCTCAGATACCTCACATTGACAAAACTAGAAGACTTACCAGATACTAAATTAACATAAATTTTGCTAGGCTAAAAACAGAAAAAATGTTTGAAAACGCATTGCTCACCTCTATTTAAATAATAATAGCCTAAAATAGAGAGCTGTACTCCAAGAGTAAAGGTATTAAAACTTTAAGTTACTTTGCCATACAACATATTTTTTTTTCCCACTCCTAGAAAACATAAAAACATACCCTCTTAATTATTTAAATGAGAACCCAGTGAAGAAAGGGAGTTACAAGACTATCTCAGCTGAAAAGAAAACAATTAAAATTTTAATGTGACTGGTAAACGTTTTTAAAAAATCTTGGTTAATGTGAAAATATGGTCTATCCAAGGCCATCAAAAATTTCTTTTTACTTAAATGCCATTGTTGGCTCTTCTCATGTTCTCATAGTAAGAAATATCAGCCAATTTCAACTGAAGAATGGATATATTTACGAGTAGCAGCAGTACACAATAGCAGAGTTACGATTCCGGAATTGCGTCCACTTTAAAGCCTCTTTTTCTACATCTTATGGTTGTCATTATTCCAGATGAGAGTTTCTTAATTTAGCTCAACCAAAAGGTGAAGTTTATTGTTAACAGACACAGAAAAAGCCTCTCAAGTATTTTCACGTAAACAAAAAATAAAAATACTGTAGTCCTTATTAAAAACAAGTTTTGCACCTGTGTGGTTTGGCTTAAGGCACAACATCCAACAAAGACACAGGCACATACATGGATGTGCATTTCTGGGGTGAGTGCTTTGATTTGGTTGAATTGTAAGAACTGCAAATTTCTTCCTTTGTTTCTTAATAAAAATTCTCCACGCTTTGCTCAGCGCTGAGACAAGGGCCCTACATACTCAACACATTCAGGCTCCATTTTTTTCTGCCAGCAAGTGAACTTTATTAAGGTTAGAGAAATGAAGCACTCAAAAATAAAGCAGGTTCTGTGGAACCATCACAACTTCCCATGAGATTCCTGCTTCATTGCTGTTGACATCAGATGTTATATACACAATGAAGCTACACGTTTACCAGTGAGGAAAAAGTAAATACTGAACACTAGCCTGAAATGGAAACAAAAAATATTCAGTATACTTTGTATTTTCTCTTATAATTTTCAGGTTTTCCAAACAACGAAAGAATAGTTGGTCAGGGATGCTAAACGAAGGCAGAATTGGCGGTAGGAGCCTTCAGGAAACCAATCAACACCAATTAAAGAATTACCTCTTATTTGTATCCTGTGTACAAGTCAGGACCTGCCATAGCACTGCTCTGAATTTACGCCATTAGAATCTTGTATTAACTAAGGATCTGCACAGCAGAGTATTGTTTTGGTATCTATCAATGATCCACTTTGCTACGTATCAATGATCTCTTGCCCTCTTTATATTCCCTGTGACAGGACGAGATCACCATTGGTGCAAGAGTTGGTTCTGCTGTCTTTGTGCTGATGAGAAATTACTATATAGCCATGAGATTTTCCAATGGGCTGACATAGTCAGCGTTGGACTATTCACTTCTGGTACGTGAAGAAACAGGAATCTGTTCCATTGCTTTAATATATTATGAAGTTTTACAGCCATTATAAAAGGAAGAATTCGAATGTAGCTGCTGTTACTGTATCTGAAGCCAGGACAGACTGATGTGACACTGTTTGACATATACAAAGAATCAAAAGACCTGTTCCCTCTCAACAGGAACAGCTCATGCTCAGCTTCACACACGTTCTCTGAAGATCATTCTCTAAAACTGTTACTCTTCTACAACAAAAAGCAGTATGAGAAAAATACCACCTTTCCCTGGGATGAACTCCCTCTGAAAGATTTCCTTGAGACTGCTATTCCCATGCAGCAGACTGTGAGTCGGTAAGATACATAAATGGGAAGCTCCATAAATGGCTTCAGGCGTATAGGTGTAAGCTGCTAGCTTCTCTTCTGTTACTTTACCATTAACCTGAAAAAGAGCAGAAAATATCCGCGATGAATTTCTTTCTTTTTCTCCATTGGAAATGCAGTGGTTTTAGATTCCCCATCCTTTATATGCAACTCACAAATATACGTTACCCTGTAGAAATATACAATTCTGAATATCAAAGCCAGATGCATTCCCACTATAGGAAGTTTCCAGAATGAAATCTTGACAAAATTTTTTTTAAAGACCTTGAGAAAGTTGCTTTACAAATCTTGCCTCAGTTTATCCAAATATAAGTAAAAATATTTATATTATAAAATCACATGTAATATTACATTGTGCTACTGAGCTAGATTTAATCCCTGGTTAAGTAACCTGGAATCCTTCTATTCCCTTTTAATATGTAGGCCCTGTTTCCAAGAAACAGAAATGAAATGTTACCTCTGATATCTAAAGAGAATTTAAGATTTTCTCAACTACCAGGCTTTCTACCACACTTCTCTGATTAAGTCAATGCTGCAACTTATGTACAGGAATAAAACAATAAAAGGTGGCACAACATTAAAACCATTGGACATAAAATGAGAGTAATAAACCCAGAAGACTGCTTAAGAATTATCACCCACAACTATCAACAGGCTTTATATCTTAGGTCAATTAACTGTGGAGTGTATGGAGGTCTTAGAAGGAGGTTTTTCTACAACAGATATTGATATACATTTTCAGAAACAATTGACAAAAACAACTTAAATACAAAAATGCACCTTCCTGCAGTGTGCAATTCAGAGCTATTAACAAAGCTTAAGCTGTCTCAACTTGAGGTTCCCAAAAATTTAGTATTTTAAAATGAGAAGTTACTTTTAAAATGTTAGACCAGAGTAAATGAGCACCATAAAGCTTTGAAATCCAAGGGCTGAAATTCCATCAGGGTCTCTGAAAATCTCTTATGTCATTATCATATTCAAAAAGCCTTTTGCATCTCTTCAGAAGGACTTCAGATTCTACCATTTTTCTCTAGATAATTATAACTGTTTTGTCTTAAGCTTTCTCTTTCCTTCCTCTCCTTCTTTCTATCCAGACTTCTCTGTAGCTCCATCACTACCTAATGTTCTGGTTTTCATTATTTTAATTACTGTACGTAATAAATGAAATAATGGGCAAACATCAATAAAGTGACTTGCCTGAGGTCAGCTTGGGTCTGAGAGAGAAGGTGCTGTGCTGAGTGGAGCTAAAGCCCAGCTAGATCCCAGCTGACTTGTGCAGTGCCGCTTGATACTGCTCCCCTAAATGTCCCGGCTTTCGGGAATGCTTATTAGGTGGCATGTATTTTGGCACAAATACACACAGACAACTTGCATCCAATGTTGCAGTTCAACACACAAACCCTTTCCTAAGGAGGAGAGCAGGGAGCATCTCTTCAACCCACAAGCGGCGGTCTTCAGGATCTGTGCTGATCTGGGCATTTAATAATCTCTTTCAGTAGGTTTGAAGCTTTTTAGATCTGAAAATCCATTCTTATCACGCATTACAGGGGTTGTGGTTAGCCCAACCAAGAGAGCAGCATTGAAATTTCTGACTTACCTTTAGCAAGAAGTCCAGAGAGCATCCAACACAGTCACCTATCCAGTTTGCTTGCATTTCCTTTATACCATACCACTCAGGGAGATCAGACAAAGCATCAAACATAGCCTGATTCAATAAAAGACAAAACATTCAGCTTTTGTAAGCATACAAACTAAAACTACGGGTTTAATTATAACTAAGAGCAAAATGATAAGGTGCTGGTAGAAACATCGGAATAAGTGATCTTATTGTTATTAAAAGAGGCCTTCCTTTTGAACAGACTAAACCTTAAACCCTGAACAAAACCCTCAGATGAAAACATACACAGAAAATATTCCCACTGGGTGTAAACTGTGGGAAGTGTAAGTCACTTAATGAGCTGAACAAGACTACTAACATATAAAAGACATGCTTGCAGGTATGAAGCCTGCATTTGGGTTAGCTGTTCTAGACAATAGCCTGGAGATGGCAGTCAGACAAAAGACATTCACATGTCCTAAAATTTTCAAATTCTGACTTAAACCGGCAAAATAGAGTTTGTAGCTGCCTATCTATTTTTCAGGCTGTAAAACTGAGTGGGATCTTAAAGTGATATCCTCCTGTAAAAAGAAAACCACCCAAAGCATAATAATAAGGGTTCATATTAAATTCACTATATATTATATTATAATAATATAATAATAGTATAATATATTATGCAGCAAATTAAAAATTGTGTTGGCTCCTTCATTAGCCATAATGTCCAACAGCCAAGCTGTAACTTCTGTGTATATTTATACTCAGCAAGAGATACATCCATATATTTATATGCTTTCTGATGCGTGGCATGGAAGCATAACAGACTATTCCAAGTCAACTAATATTTGCCTAAACCATGCGAACAGTATGTTTTTAATAAAAGAAATCTATAAAAAAGTAAAGGTGAAGACGTACAAAGGGACAGATAACTCAAAGCTCATCTAATTTTTCACTTCATAACACTTCACATTTGTGTTATGAATACACCATGACTGTCCAAAATCTTTACTTTGGCAGAAGTACAGCCAGAGGCATGAGTCACTCAGACAGATGGTGGATATGCTGAACAATTAAAGTTAAAATCTAAGAATAAGGCAACATGTTGAATAATTTTTCCTTCAGCTGTGACTCCCAACATCAAATGTGCAAGCTCTTTATTATCTCATTAATTGCTAATAACTTGCAAGGATGGACAGTAGCTATTACGTGCTGCTCAATTTAAATAGTGGGTAGTTAGGTAAATAGTGAATATACAACTTTTCAACTGGTGTGTTTTAACTGCATTCTTAAATATTTTCAGTGAGATGTATAAAACGCATTATAAGGATTACTTTCTAGTTACTGCTCTGTTGTGTATCTATCATTCAATACAGCAAAGGGCATGTCCTTCATAAATCATAATATTACACTATCACTTGGGATTACTATTGCTTTCTACATCCTTTAGAATCAAATTCATTTTCTGATGGTTTATAAAGAAAAGAATGATAAGGTTTTGGAAGCTTCTTAAGCATACTGTAACTTTAATCAGTTGTAGCTCACCATTGCAAATATACTATATCACAGAGAATTCCAAATTCTCATTATTCTCATTTAGTGTTCCAGAAACTACTGAGTTTTATCTGCCCTGAATAATCCATGCACATATATACCCACAAAAGAATAACGAATAATTTGAGATATATATAAATACAGATATATAGATAGACAATACTTGGATACATTCTTTGTAAGAATTTTATGCACTTTAGAAAGAATGAAATTGTGCCAACACTCACAGAACTGGCTGTACACATTAGCAGATTTTTATAAATTCTCCTGCTTGGATATCCACCCTAATCTACACTACCCTTTACTGGCAGAAGCAGCTAAATGTGCATGTAGTCTACTGAAACTGTACAGTCTGTAATTGCTTGCCAGCAAAACTTTCTAGATGTGTTTTTCACTGCAGGATTAATACATCAAAATCCTTATTATCAGTGTGATAATGATTTTAACTCTAGTTAGTTGGCCTTATTAGGAGCTATAGGCTACAGTTTGACTTAGCCCAATTTTTCTCTTGAAAATGCAATTGCTTCATGCAGCTAAATACAGTAAAATCCCACTTAGCTTCACCTGAACGAAGATAACAAACTTATTCTGCATGATGACACAGCCTAGCAGAGTGTGCAACCACAAACTCTTCACATCTTAATATGCACATGAACAGTAGTACAGCGTGATAAAAAAAAAAAAAGAAATTTGTAGTCTTGTCAAGGCTACAAATAGCAGGTGAAGTAAAAAATGAATAACATGTAAAAAACAAACACTTTATATAGCATTTCAGAGACAAAAAATATGCAGTGTGTATACTGCTAGCATGTTAATAAGTGTTTCTGGATGGTAAATCTACCTAGAACATTCACTAAAATAAAAGTAGAAAAGCACATTAATTCTTACTTACATTAATGCATTGTACATTCAAAATTCATTCATGCAAATTAGGAGGTTTTTAAAAATTGCTTAAGGGAAGCCCTTTTAAAAAACTTTTTGTTTTCAAATCCAATTGCACTACACCGTGCAAAAACATAAATCTGTAAATATATGTTAAAGCTGTTATTAATTTTAAAAAGTTATATGCAGCCTGTTAGGCTATAGAAAACTCTTGAATTGAAGCTGACCAGGGCTGGCATAGAAATTCCTGAATACTATAAGCTAGTGTTTGAAAAGTTAAATATTAACTCCATGAATCTTGCTTCCATGTCCTTTTTTAAAATCACTGTCATGCTTGGTAAAACATCTTATGAATCATTAAAGTAGTCCCACAAACTGTGCTCCAATTATTATTTTGCAATTACTGATATGATTCCTCAAACAAAACTTCTGACCCTTATGGGCACGTACATAACTCAGTCATCTGTGCCACAAGTTTGTGAAGTAGGTAACACAGAAAAGACAATCAACAACAAGATTCCCAGCACTTAAGCAAATAAACAAAAGTAAAACCATGTTGGATTCTGCAAGGGACAAAGAAGAACAGCAGCATTACAACCCAGTAAGCACACAGTGATAAACTTATCAAATAAATTCCATTTTCAAATTTCTGATGACGACTTAATAGTGAGAAACATTAGGTAGCAGCGTCTTTCTATTTTCATTTTTCATGGCTCAGGAAGAGACGATAAAACTTAAAATGCAAACATCTAATTACAGGAGAAATTATTCCCATCTTAATTAAACAAAAGTCAAGGTAAAGCATAAATACATTTTGGCAGTCTTTCAGATCTAAAGATAGACAGACTCAGGAAAAAGCTAAAGAAATTAAAGCTACATTCAGGGATAAGAATGACTTCAAGGCTCTTACACCTTTAGGAAAGTTTGACATAAGTGCTGGAGAAATTGAAGATTCGGGATAAACTAATGTTTCATGGCACTGCTTTACTCTTTCAGAACACGTCAAAAATTCTGGCATAGCTAGAAGATGAAAGTCGACCAGTTCAGCTGATCAGAGAGTCACAAAATCAAGATGAGTTTGCTGGAAATTCATCACACACAACAATGACCAAGTCTGAAACTAGAAGTAAAGCATCTGAAAGTGGAAAACTGATTTCACACACCCAGCTGTTTAGTCTGTTGGAGATTCATAGAGAAACAGAACTTCAGTTTAGCAATCTTCAGACAGACAAAAGTACATAAAATCAAAGAACAGAAGTGCTTTAAAGTTTCCCAAGAGTATCTCAACTCCAAAAGTTCCCTTCCTGCTTGTAGTTCAAAGAGGGAAGGTTCTGCTGAGCACCTAAAAATTCAGTGTCTGACTTTGGAACTAAAATTTTTCATATGATCAATGCCTGCCACCAATTTCATACTTAGTGAGAGCATTTCAACTCCTCCATGACAGTAAATGAAATAAAGTGAAAAAATCTAAATATGAGCTACAAAGCCAAATGTTTACTCTTTTTTCAATAAAGACACTTTAACGAAGTTTGACAAATCTGCAACATAACAAGACTAAAATAAAAAGTTCATCAAAAGGTTTCATTATAAAAGCATTCAATTCATTAGCAAAATAAAATTGTCTTCTACTAAATTAAAACAAAAAGCTTTGCTTCTGAGGAAGAGTCAAAGAAATATTCAAGATCTGTTTGGATTAAAATTAAATTCTTCACTTTATTTGATCAAGCTTCCGAAAGAGTAACCAAATATAAACCAAAGATTACACAAAATCATTTAATACAACTTAATATAATAATTAAAGTACAGGAAATTAAAGTTAGGCTGCTCACTGTTTTATTTTGCACTCTATTGTACAGTTCCAACTGTGATTATGCAGTACCACTTCTGCTGGTGTTTAATCTCTTCTTGTTTTGTTTTTACCTTCAGTAGTTTCTGCCTGTACTATCGTAGGTCACTCTTGACTGTTATTTCCCATGTGTGAATTATACAGAAAACATACATTAAAAAGGAACAACACCACAGATACTGTGTGGGCTTAAAATTCTTTCTCATGAATGTCTGAACCGTCAGAGTTTTCCCCTTTCTTTATCATATACCATAATTTATGGTCAACAAACACCTTTGGTTTGGCTAGAACTGAGGCAAAGAAATGATTCCTCAAAAGCAAAAAGTAAAGCCAGCATTCTTCTCCAGATTTGCTCTCCAGAGGAGTTCTCATTGTGGCAATTACCAAAGAGAAGATATTCCCTTTCCAATATAATGAAGTGTATCTTTGAGATAAATGAGTAATTGATTCCATAAGTATAAAAGCTCTTTAAAACATTTGTTATAATTTTTAGTAGTACTGAGCATTCACTGTTTTGATTAATCTTATACCAACAGGAACTTAAATTTATATTGCTGTAGCATCAAATGAGATGCTGCGTTTAAACTAAGGTGTAAAGATCAGCGTGGTCGGATATACGCAAACAATCTTCTGTCTTGCCAGGCTGACAAAACAGGTGGGGTTTTTTTATTAATGAAGTGCTAAGCAAACTGTGGAGACAGTGCTCTTGGTCCCTGTCCAGAAGAGAGCGCTCAGCCTGACTCAAGAGGAAGAGTTTCAAAGTGAGGTTTATCAGGCCAGTTCTGTTGGAAAAAGACAACTGTGAGCTACACCCCAAGTGTGGGAAGTGAAAAAATCACGCATAAAGCATGAAAAACTAAAGAGCCAGCATTTCTATTCTCCTCAATGATGAGGCATTACCTCATGCTATAAAATCCAAAGTACTGTCAAGACTCTTAACATCCTAAAATGCAGTACTTCAGTTTCATTACATTTCTGCCTCGTATCTCGGAAATATAATAGAAAATAAAAAATCAAGCAAAACACAATTACGTAAAACAACTCCAATTCTATTCAGACCAGACAAAGGGGCTGCCAGATGCAACGCAAACCCAGAGAAAATCTGGAGAAGAACTGGTAGATCTTTTGTTGCTTTCCCTTCACAGAGTTAGCATCGTGCTAAACATCTAAGTTTCCATGCTTCACAGAAGGCAAGAAGGATTTGTCTCTAAATGTCTCTACAAAAAAACCCACAAACTATATAAAAAAAAAAGTAAGGAATACTGCTTATCTGTACGGCAACTGTAAATTGGAGTGGCAGAATTTTGTAGGCCATGTCACTTTCCCCAACATTTAAATTAAACATACATACACTACCTTATTGCTGTGCAAAAAAGGAGATGATTTAAGGCAAAACTTGAAGATTCAAAGTTGCTTCAATTTTATTTTGTTCAAAACAAGATTATCTTCTGGTTATTTGGGTGATTTTTGAAAAGTAAAATATGAAAAAAAATTGTATAAAATTAATTTAGGAAGAATAGGGACTATGCAAAGACTAACCGTACAGATTCTCATTTGAGGACTCACTTGACTGTGCATAAAAAAAACATATTAGCAATTTACAGGTACACACAGAAAATACTAACATTTACAGATAGATTTTTCCAATGAATGTGCCTACAGATTCAGCTGGGTAACCATAGCAACTAAATGTTTTAGCTTAAACATCTTAAATGCACAGACAACAATTTGAATAATAATGCCATCAGTTAAGGCATTATACTTTTATCAAAGAAATCTGTCAAAAGAAAAATGACAATTAAAATGTTCTTTAAAAATCCATAAAAGCTGCTAGACCATTTCAGATGTACTTCACAGTCTGAAAAATGGGTCATGATTACTTTGTTACTTTACATAAGCAAAATGCTTTCTGCTAAGCGTTTAAAGCATGGTCAATATTTTTGCCCTTTGAAAAAAATTCATTACCAATGGTAAATTGCCATGTGAGCAAACACTGTTTTGTTTGTTTGCATTTTTTCTTTCAAGACAACAAAGAAATCAAAGCAAATCCACAGAAGATGATTCCTCTGGACACAACAGAAATCTAAAGAATAGTGTGTGTAGGAATGGAACACTGAATCCTGTAACACAGAAGATGATTTCACAGCCCATTACTGATCATGTAACTTCTTGTTGCTATTTGACTAGTAATTTAAGCATTGCAGATGAAGATTACCCTTACTAGTATTTATTTTGATTAAGGTTGTGAGATACAGAAGAAAACATAAAATGATAAATGGGTGAAAGAGAAGAACAACTACGACGCGAAAGATCATCAATATGCAGTATAAACAGGTTGAGTAGTTACAACAAAATAATTTGTAGATGCTCCAAGTAGAAAATAAGTTGTATGCATACATATGCAGCCATTATTGCCAGCTGGTAATTTGCATGAAGAATTAAGGGATAGCAGATTCATTAAATGTATTTTAAATGAAACCCTGTTTATGAAACATGGTTATGAAATAAAAACTTAGCTTTTTCTCTAAGCCACACAGGAAAGGAGTTACCAGAAATAAAGCTTTTTTTCAACATGCTTTCCCACTATGTCAAGTTAAAGAAAACTCAGGGATAACTTCTGGAAGGAATAGGGAACAGATTTGCAGAAAGCCTTGTTGCAGACAAAGGGCAAGGAAGATGGAGCTTTCTCACATTTGGTCTTGAATTTCTGTAAGCTTTTCAGAAGAAATAATAGTCACCATGGATGGTGCAAGCAAAAGGTAATCTGATTCAAACGGCTTTCCCCATGAGATACCAATCCAGATTAAGGCCTCACTGGAGAATGATGAGTTGGAGAAGTAGGACACTATTAAAGACTATTAAACCTCTATGTCTAAAAGTAGCCAAAGTGGGGAAAAAAATACAAATCTTCCCCAAAAGGTGCAAGGACTAAATTAGTATCAGATGACCTCTTAGTAACTCCCATTTTTTATTTTCAAAATAAAGAAGTAGTGAAACTTCAGTGGATAACAGAAATAGCCATAAAACTCACTGAAAGCCTGATCCACTTAGGTCTCTACCTTTTCCCAAACATCATAAGAACATCTCGCACAAGGAAGGAATAAATCTGCTCTGTGTCCATGAACTTGTCCAAACTGTGAGATACAGGATATAGAGGGTCAGGTGAGTTCTGATAGGAATTCTGGCAGACATAAAAGCTACTCAACACTGACAGAAAACGTAAGTCTTTGGATCAGAATAATTTTGACCACACTAATCTGGCACCATCTTGCCTTAACCTTCGGGACACCTTCAAAAGAAGCAGAACTGGACAAAAGATGTTAAACAGGCAATTGACTCAGAAATGAGGAATAAAGACATCTGGGCCACACAAGTTCTGCAAGGGCAAACCTCTATTTCTATTGTTTTTTTTAATGCAAAAAAAAGTTGACCATGAATTTGAAATCCCCAGTCCTATGAAAGATAATCTTTATAATGTCCTCTCAGATTTTCCATTAACAGGAGTATGGCATATGGACCATAAGTAACCTTCACCATCTAAGCCCAGCTTGGATAAAAATGCTCTCTACTACTGTAGCATCCTGAGCCTTCAGGTGCCTGAAAATAACTGCAGAGATGCTACTATACACATATTCATGGTGAGCCCCAAACAACTGAAGAAAAAGGGAAGCAAGATCAGTAAAGAACCTGGTATTATCCTAGAGAGGTACGTTCACTGGCAAACTGTCAGGTAGGGATAAAAAAACCTAATTGTTGTACTCATTTATCATTAGAAGCACAAATATCTGAAGTCTCAGAACAGCAAAGACTTTCAAGAAAAGGAAGTTGTACTGGTAGTGGTTCTGGTCCATGATGTAAGCCAGGAGAATCTCTTTATGGAAATGAATTTCTTCAAGATCAAGATATGTGAAAAAAAACCCTCTGCTAAAGTGAAGGTATTATCACCACTAATGTTATCATCCTAAAATCATATTAGTGATTAAAGGTCTTTAGCTTCTTAAAGTTTATGAGATGTCTCTATCCTCCACACCTATTAGGACTAGCTCTGTAAAATCTGGCCCCTCTGCTCCAAGACGAAAGGCTCTGTAAATTAGCATCTCTCTCTCAATAAAGCCTGGTCTCCTGGCAAGGGCTTTTGAATAGAGGTGGGGCAGAAGGCTTGAGGAATAGGCTAGGAAGAGGGATTGCTGTAACCATGGTGTTCAACACTATGCTATTTAGGACGATATGGATTCAGATCAACCGTCAACAGCTTGAATCCAAAGAAAAAGTATACAAAAGAAACAGATTTAGAAGGAAGGACTCATGTCTATTACTACTCCTTGAAAAGTAATGGTATGAGTACTGTAAGGAATGAAGAAATGCGTGCAAAGTTGAGTTTTGAGGATAATTAGTCAAGATATTCAGAAAGAGGAGCCAAAGTTGTAGTATTTAAGATCTGTAATTTGGCTTCTGTCAAAATGCCGTTGTAAAGCTTCCTGGTTATGTCAGTGTGGGCACAGAGTATCTATGAGACTGAAGTACTTGTCCAGTGTTAGCTCAGAGACAGTGTCCCTCCAATGGACAATTTTCAACTGCGGCCATTCAGAGCCAAAACAGTCTTCTTCAGAAAGTAGGACACAACCTGCTATGTTATCTAGCCTCTTGCAACTTGAAAGAAAAGGGAATTTATTTATCTTAATCTTCCAAAGCATGAAATCCATCCAATATCAGATATCGGACTTAGAATAGCAAAGCCTGGTAATCTGCTATTCTTATTTGAAGGTTTGGAAAAAAAAAACCCAGCAATTTTTTTCTCCCTCTACAACCAAATGTTTAAAGCCCTTGCCAAAAGAAGTAGAGTGAGACTGTTCAAAATGTGCCAGAACCACAGCAACAAAAATGGGAGTCAGTGGAGGGTGAGTAAAAAGGAAAATCCGAACCACCTGCTGATACTTGGTAGCATCTGTCACTGTACAAGAAGTGGGAGCACACGAAGGCAATGCTTGCCAAAGCACTTGAGCTGGGAGCAATATGGCATCATTCATTGGCCTGGTTGTATCAGCTAGCATAGACCATGCAGAATATCAATCATGCACCAAACAAAATTTTGGGAAACCTGTACAGAGGTCTGTAGAGCACTCAACTGTCATCTGTAGTAATGCTTAAAGGTTTTCTAGAGGTTGATATAAATGTTCATCCCCAGACAAAAAGCAGAAGCAGCTCTCATTCACGATGCCACTAAGATGTTCAAGAACAAGGGGTCGTTTGCACTTCTGCCCTTCATGTAGATAGGGAATATGGTAGTCTCCCAAGGTGACATCTTTGGGGGGAAGATGAGGGGGTACTGTGGAGGCACAAGCTCCTTCTTGTCATCTGCTGAGCTTATTTACTGCAGAACAAGTGGGAGACGTGATCATCCTAACAGCTGATGCCTTTCCTGTAACAACATTTCTTAGCTCAGGGACTAAAGACAAAAGATAAATCCTCCTCCCTAGAGAAGAGTGGATATTGAGCAAGAGTTAATAATCCAGTAAGACAAGGGTGTTTTCAAAGTTACTGAAAAGCTCCTCAGTCTTGTCTTTTGGTCTTTATGAGTAAAAATCTAAGGCTGATTCACCCCTCTTAGAGGGAGATAAGTAAACAGTGATTTGGTGCAAGCATGGATACAGCCCAGAAATACCAGTCATTATTTCCTACAACCTCTACAAAGACAACAGACAAAAGATGTATCAGTACAGGTAGAAACTCTAGTGAAGCTCCAGCCTCAAATTGAGGGAAACAGCGAGTTGGGGCAGACCCTGAAATATCACAAAGGTAATCATGCAATCTGGTGACAAGAACACCAAGAAAAAGCTCAGAATGTTGTGATCATTTTGCGATTCTGCAGACGTGCTCCACTTTTCCTTCAGCTATAGCAAATGTTCCCTCCTTACTGCCAGAACAGGCAGCACAACCAGAAAACATACACCTCAAGCACCTTCTCTATGCATGTGGAATCAAGGCATCAGACAGGTTATCTAAGGTTTTTCTCTTTATTATGAATGGATCTAGAGTGAGACCTGGATTTCTTCTCTCTGGATGATGGTGGAAATTTGGTCTCTTGAACCTGAGGCTCAGAAAAAGAGTCCAAAATGAATTTTTAATATTTTCTTGGGAATAACTTTCTCAATCTATACTTGAAGTCTCAATACACAGAACATTCGGACAGAATAAAAACTTCACCCAGACAAAACAAGAAGTTGATACTTTCATCTCAGAGAGCATAAAGCCAAAAATTTTGCTGAAGAATTCCTAGGTGTGGAAGCTATGCTGTCCCATCACAATCAAAATTTGAGCTCATAACAAAAAAGGATGTTTAAATAACTTGAAAATATTTTTTAAATTACAGATAATCAAATAGAGTATGAAGTAAAGTATAATAGAAAGTCCAGATGATCTTCAATAAAGAGCAGTTAATCATAAAGAACTGTGGTTCAGACACATGTGGAAATGAACACTAGGTGACAGGCTGTACTCCATTGCTTATGAGTACTCCATGCCCACAAGTACAACAGGCTGACTAGGCAAACAAGTTTCTAGTTCAAAAGATTGCACAGCTGTACATTCAAAATATATAGAAAAGCACTTGACGGTAAATATGGGATAACAATATGCGAATGCAAAATTCATTCATTCACCTCTAATTTATGCTTTTTGATTTCTTCAAAACTTAATCCCATACCAATTACTTAGAATTCTTAAAGATGTGAACAGAAAGACTTCAGGGATAATAATTCTTATATACACACATACACAAGGATAGATAATGTATATTATTATATAATTATATATTATACAGACATGCATATATAAAAGACCACATTCAACCTGATGAATATTTCTGGATGAAAAGTCACCTCTTTTAAGTGCTACCATAATTTCCAAAAACTGCATTCTCATACCTTTGCATAAGAAGTAGTTTTGATAAACCACTGTTTGAGGTATTTCTGTTCCACTTTTGCTCCTGAACGCCATGAACAACCATTATCATCCACCTGTTCATTAGCTAGGACAGTCTGATCCACTGGGTCCCAATTTACTAAGGCCTAAGAAAAGTTGCAAGAAGAAAAAAATATTTTCAGCAGCTAATTCAAAATCAGAATCTTACTTTTCAGACACCAAATGAATTATCCACAAACATTCCTTAGGCCCCTGAGTTTTCTACATTTCTATAACATCCATTGAATCAGTGACGTGGACCCAACTGAAGATGTTTTGAATATTCATCTTCTCAGAACTCAAAAAACCCCTAGCGGGATAGGCTGACACTTAGAATTATATAGGTAAATTCCAATGGACTATACTGCAAATTACATAGTCTGATGCATAAAAGCTGTCCACCACTAATACAGAAGTGTTGAGTCAGACTGAGAGGAATGAATAACAAAGGATCTCAAACTTGAGAGGGCAGAATCACAAAGAAGTATTATAGTGGTCAACTATATTTCAAGGGAAAGAGTTGATATTTTCTGCACGTAACTTCTGTCAACTGTGTGAATTAATTTTGGAATCATCTTTCCTTATCAATACAAATACATTAAAGAAAATCTAAAGCAAAATAAATGTTGGTGTTCAACTTTACAAACCTTGTTTTGCAAGGGCCAACTGAAATACCAGACATATCATTCTGGGGATGAAGCAAAAATCAAACTCACCCTCCCCAGTGTTGAACAATTTAGCTGGTCATTTATCATAAAGAATCTAAGACCACAAAAGAATCCTAATGGTCATTCCAGAAGTGGTGTTCAATGCTAGACATTAACTTGAAAAAATGGGCAGAAAAAAAAAGAAAAAATATAAAAATAATCAAAGCAATAAAGAAAAGTAATCCATTATTTTGAGTGTTATTTAGTATTTGAGACAAATCAAAGTTAAATCAGCCTGACTGAAAAACAGTAGCTCCAGCTCCATAGCGTTCTAATACATTAAACTAAATCTGAAAATTTCAAATGCATTCTTCGGGTATACAGAGGACTTAGTATATCCCAATCTAAAAACTAATCCCTGTCCTCATATTATTCTCACTTTACATTTTATCTATCACTGATCACCTTCTGAAATGCCCCAGTTTCCAAACAACTGATATTGCTTAGTTTCAAATATGCTACATATTCTTAGACAGAGTAAGTATCACAACCATTTTACAAATCTTACAGTGAGGACAGCAGAAAGACAGATGCATGTATCCTCTTCCTTAGGAATACTGTGCTGGTTTTGTTATCAATGTGTGGTATACGCGTGCACACAAAGTCTGATTACCTACATCGATTTATACAAAATTTATTATAATGAAATGAATGAAAGCCATTCTTTCATATAAAAACCCCTCACTTTTAAATGCGGCTTGTGTGAATTCAGTATGTCACTGGAATTTAAACTTTTTACAGTTTGCCTACCTTTTATCTGTTACCTACCAGTAACACCACACCGGTTTTTATAAAAGACTTCTGAAAATTCATTCAGAAATTAAAAGCCATCATTATATTCCACTATTACAGACCTATTTTCTAGACTTTCAGAACACACAAATCCTTCAGTAATGATACAACACATTATGAAGTTGGCTCTAAAGTAATGATCTTTCAATTTGTAAGTTATGAAAAAAACCCCACACCACTACAAAGTTAAAATAACAGCTAAAGCAAGGTAAATCAGACAATATTAAGAAGTAATAAAATGCCAGTTGCATAAAGCAGTATTAACATATGCTTGTATTAAATTGGCTATGACTCAAAGTTGAGAAAAAATACTGTTCCTGTTTTGACGATATTGGATAAAATTTATGATGAAAAATTTAGAAGGTAACTGAACTGATCTATATGAGTATAATTATTTAATATAACATATTCTTATGATTCATAACAGCAAGATTTATCTAAATAAATCGTTCAAAACAAAGCAAATACCCATTTGAGAAATACATTACTGAAAGGTCTCATCTGAATTTTTAGAGTTGCATTTTGTTCCTTCCATCTCTCTCAGCCTTTTGACTAATATCCAGGATATTGAATTAAATCCTTAGTTCCTACTTGTATCTCACACAAGCAACTTCTTGACAATGACAGCTTCTGAAACTACGGCCCCAGGAAGCCGCTAAATGTCATCTACACAAAGCGGGCACAGTGCAAAAGTGTATAGAGGCCACTAACTATTTAGAACTCCTCACTTCACCAGTGTAGACCATATGCTTTCAAGATATGATTCATCTCATCTAACTTCAGGTATCTATAGCATAAATATCTATCTCCAGCTTTGGTGTCTATGGTTCCACTACAGTCTACAGATACCTAATCAAAATAATCAATAGGGTGTAGGTAGAAATTAATCTCAACCTAAATAAGACAGTGACATCTGGCCAGGTCAATAACCTCTAAAGTCCACAGACTAGATCAGTATTGCAGGAAGAAGAGACAGGATTTTGCTATGGTGAATACAGATGCCCTCTATGGATGCTGCAGCACCCACACAGACATTGTTAATTCTCACTAATTCCAGCTCCTGGACATACCGAGTCTGTATCTCCCTACCAGTATAATTTCTGGCCAGACACACATACTCCTGGAACAGAGCGTTAACTAGACTAACACTCGACATATGTTATTCTTATTGCCACAGTAAGGCTACGAATTATCTCCTTGTACCCAAAACAAAATTGTAAGACAGGAAACTTGAAGCTGTGCAAAAGTGCTGCCTAACATATATTGCAGGTAGGCTGAAGACATGGGATAAATATATGCTTTAAGTATATATGACTATTCGAAAGGACCCAGGGTTATGGACTCTCTCTGCCATCTGTTTCCTGCCAAAAAGCAACTAGTTTATATCCACCAGAGATTACATCCCCTACAGGTTAACAGATGCTGATTTAAGTCCTCAAACTGATCCTTGACTGTTAAGAGCGAAGCGGATCCAATCACTGGTACCCAAACACCTCCAGGATCCCACAGTACTGAAAGCCTGTAAGCAAAATTTGTTTTCTATATCATTGCTGCTTCTAACAAAGCAGCAAGTCTTGTGCTTTTCAGATTCACCTGGGATCGCTCGTCAAGCAAACAAATTTACAGATAAAAATAAGTTATGGCAAAGCTAAATAATAATAAATAATAAATCATAACAGTGAAATAAATAAATATTTTTTTTAAATTATGAACACAGATAATAAGTACAGAAGAAAAAAAGGAAGAAACACCCCCCCAGCCCAGCATGTTAGGACATATAAAATATTGAATCTTTTTGCTGGTTGTCATTTAGGATCTCTGAATACATCTTGCCAATGGACATTGGAGAAGTAGCTCAGTAACACCCTGTCATTCCAAATGTACCTTTCACCATCAACCTCTTTCTCTGAGATCACAGAATAATGAGTACATCACTAATTATATCCTAAAGGGTTTCCAGGATTCTATAGAACACAAATGAAATGTCAAAGCATATTTAAGAAAATTTAGTTTCCATTTTAAGTTAGAAACATTCCCTAAATTGCAGCTTTGCTTAGGTGCAGCTGTTCAGGTATTTTGGAACCGCATTGCCTTGTTACCTCCTGCTTAAGAAGCTAACTGAACCCTTCCCTTTTCAGACAGTCTGATATGTATTATTTACACAATACTATAAGTACATTTTCTTAATGTACTTTAACAGAAAAATAGCTGTGATAGTCTTACAGCATCTAATTTTTCTATAATATTTTAGGAATCACAAATAGGGTCCAGGAATTGGAGGGTTAGGCACACAATCTCCAACTATCCTATCCAACCTTATCAGTTCTGAGACAGCTTCACAGTAATGTTATGCAGTTAAATAATCTTGCTGCTGAAGAGACTCCTCATGATCACATAATCTTATATGTTTTCATGAGAGGGAAGTTAAGACCTAGAAAATTCTATATTAAAGCCATGAAATAAACGAAGAATAGCTATATTCTGGTCCTACATTTCAATGTAAATCACCGACAATAAACATTTCTGGTTTGACTTGCTACAATACCTATTCATGTTAGTTAGTTACATATAAAATTTACCTATATATAAAATTCATTTATATATAACATTCATTATATTTTGCAGTGATTTGAAACCAATAGAGCACAATAAATACCTATCCACTTAATGAATGTGAATGGATGATCAGACCTGTACTACTGACACAATGAGTGACTTAAGTGAGTGCACCTGCAAAGTATTAAAGGTCAAAGTCTGTACTTACCTCTTTTTGATACACTATCCCAGCTTCAAAAAGCTTAAGAAAGAGATATTGTGTCCATTTGTAGTACTCTGGTAAGCAAGTGGTTATTTCCTGCAGAAATGAAATAAAATAAAAATCCTGAAGTTATTCTTAGTATTTTCTTATGGTGTTTTAACTTAAACAATTAACTCAGGAGTGTATAATATATGCCATAGAGAAAACATAAATGCAGTTTTGGCTAAGGTTTATAATGACTGATATTCACCTGTACACAAAACCAGAGAACATGGGCTTTGTGTGGGTTTGATGTGCAACGAAAAGTTAACACGGATTATAAGAACCCTGTAATATCAATGCTGACAGATATAAGAACAGAAGATAAACGGAAATGACCACAGCTGCCCGATCAGGGCAACAGCAAAACTAGAAGCAAGCAGAACTCTATCAAAGAAGTCATCTTAGCCACGTTGCCTTTCCTCTGTTGTTCAGCAACGAAAAGCAGGAGCAGAGACTGTCGGCTGTTCAGAGGCAGCTGGAAGCTGGCTGCAGAGAAGCCAGCAGACTGGAGGAGCCTACAGCTGAAGAAGCAGTCGGTGCAGAAGGACAGCAGAACAGCGCCGAGGAGCTGAGGCTGTTGACAGATAGAGCGTGTGGGGCAGCCAGGAAGGAGTATGGTGTAAGACTAAGACTTGCAAAGGTTATCGCACAAGCAAAGGTCAAATAAGAGACCATTTTTAAAGGCAAGCCAGCTCGAGGTAGGAGAATGCTCTGGGTTAACGAGTGGAGAAAAAGAGAGTGGAGAAAAAGATAGAGTCGTGAAATTAGTCACAAATGAGGGGGACTGTTAAGAGGGAAACACAGACCGACAAAAATAAAAGACAACATAAGAAGAAGGAATGGGGGGTTAAGAGGATGGCAGGTAACAATATAACAGATAGCTTTTTTTAAACTTGCAAACATTTTATAAGTTCTTAGTGAACTCTAATAATTAAAAACCAACCTACTTATCACCTGCTTACAAAGTTCTGTACTTTAAATGTTTGTTCTTAAAAAAACAAACTGCATTTCAAATAAACATCTCAATATGTAAAGATGACTATGGGATTACATGATTATAGAGTCCAAATTTTCTCTACGCAAACGCAGTGTTTTACAGGCACAATGCACACACATACACTTTCACCCACATATTTTAAAGTTTGGCCAAAGTGAAATCAACTGTATAACTCAGTATTTAAGCTCAAATTATATCATAAATATGCAATAACAAACAGATCACATTTCCCTCCCCAACAGCTTTCCTGTTTAATTTGCACCTATTTAAGGAAGAAACATTTCTACAAACTTTCTGTTTGACCACATTTTTACTTATTGAAGTGGAAGATGACTCCTACGCTGAACTTCAAATCAAGAATTTCTCCTGATTTTAGAGTTACAGGGTTGACAGCAAGCCACTGATAAAATTTATTCCATTTGCAAATAGTTATCAACTACCTGAAATAGCTCCAAATGTGACATGCCTTTCACCCAGGCTCTCCTACCATCTAAGCTTCCCACTACACATAACATCAACAGTATCATCTGCTACTCAAATGACATCTGGAACACTCCGGCATAAAAATTCTATTCTTTTTCTACAACTTTATATTCCAGTGCTGAAACGTTGCTTTGAACAACTAATATGACCTTTGAATAGATATGCCTCAAAAGTGTGTATAAGAGGCTTTCAAGACCAGAAAGAGACATTTAATGGCAAGTTTTCAGCACAGCATGCAGAGACTTAGTCATGAAAAACAGTTGCTTGATTAAATCCCTGTGCTTTGCACTGAAAAAAACACTTGATAGAAGTCTGATTTCCATCTCTCCAGCTCCATTTAATAATTTTCATTTTTTTTTTCCCCTGCTTCTCCACAGAGTGGAGTTGTTCTGCCAGTTGCCGCTACAGGCAACAGAGCTTCATCACTGAAACATCACAGACACAAACGAAGAGACACAATCCCTTTTGGTATGATACAAGATTATGTGAGCAACAGGCAAACAGGTAAGACAACTGAAGTGAGTTGTCAAATAAAAACAGTAAAATGGACTGCGATTTGTCCTTTTTGTCCTGAACGGCAGATGTGTGTTAACCGAAACAGAAAGAGATGACGTTTCTCAGTCTAAACAGGCATGGTTAGGAGATGGGACAAGCTAACTCCTGGGAACACATTCTCATGTCCATGCTCTCTCACAATTTGTAAATTGACATTTTTCAGAAAGAAATGCAGCAGACTTATCACTGAAGAAAATGTGTTGTGTGGTCACTGAGCTGCAAAAAGAGCACTCAAGCTCATCATTTAACTTTATAACCATGAATGTTTGAAGTAACATTTGAAGTTAATGAAGAAAGAAAAAGTGCATCACTACCAAGTGAAATGAGCTGCTGATGACAAGCCAGAAACCTCTTGTCGATCTAAAAATGTTTTGTTTTTTTCCCTACTGTTTAGCACATTAAGACTGATGGTGAAAAATAATTTTCCATGTATGCCAGTTACTGATCTTGATTAAATAAATAATGTCTGGTAAAAAGTTTCCATTAGGGTGCTATCATGCTTAAATTAAGGTGAATGTTAACATTTCTATTTATACTTTCTGAGCATGGCAAAGATTTGCAGTGCATTAACAGAACTGACAACTCAGAAATACAGAAAAGGGTTTATAAAAGGATTTGCAAAATAGCACGATGGAGCCCTTCCACCCTGCCAAAACCGTAACTTTCTGCTTCTCACTTGTGAGCTGAGCACTAGCATAACAGCATACATACAGAACCCCATACCATAAGCAGTTCAGTGAATACATATAAACAGGATATTAGCATATTATCTCCAAAGATAAAATATATACTAAAAAACAGAACCCTTTTTACAAATACGAAATATGCTGCTCAGCTGTCCATCGCATGCGCTCTTCAGTGCTCTGTGACAGATTTATTGATAAACCATCACCCCAGCATTTCAGAAGGTACCATGAAATAGAAAGGACAGCATCTCCCTCTTCCCCACAACCATCTTCCCTTTCCCCTTTGTCAGCTTCCTAGCTGAAAAGAGTATCTGATACTGTCACCAAAATACACCACTATAATTGGTTACTGTTACTGCTCCTTATTCCTACAGGAATGACACTCATTCATTAAATCAATTCACTAAAACAATTAAAACAAACCACCTTTAAAAGTGGTCTGCTTTTAAAAACAGCAGACACTGCCAAGGTATATAAAAGAAAGATCCCTACCCTTACCAAAAACTACCTTGCTTAATTGCTTTATCGCAGCACAGCAATCTGTTCCTAACAAATAGCATGATGGCGGGGTTAGTATCTGATTTACTTTTGTAAATAAATTCTCAGTTACAGACTAAATAGCAGTATTACCATTTAGATTTGACAGCAGCGTGACTTGGGAAGCAACTGGTTCATGTTAAGGTTTAAGGGCCTTTCATAATTGGAAAATCTGACAAGAAAACTCCAGCTACCAAAAATATGGGAAAAGCAACAATAGCGAATCCTGGAAAAACAAAAAAAAACCCAACCCAAATTGGATGAAAGATTTTGGTCATTAATAAAAGAAACACTAATTTTCAAATGCCTTGTTTTATAATTCATCATTCGTTCTAAATCTGTTCCATTCTCTCAACTTCCTATTATGCAGCTCTGAACCTAAAACTGGTTTGTTTTGTTTGTTTTTTAAGAAGGTTACATCTTCAAGCTACATTCATAGCTTGCTTTTTTTTTTTTTAAAGTAACATTTACAGGCTGCATAAAAGTGTTTATTTGTTGTAAGATCCACCAGGCTTTGTGAATAACATATAACTAGACTGGAGAGAAGTAATTTCCTAGCTTGTTACTAATAATTTTATTTCTAACACAATCTTATGCTATCCCGAAGACAGCCATGTTGCACTTGATACTTATTAAAAAGGTGATTAAGACAGAAAGTCTGAACGAATTTTTTTAAAATCTATTCGGGAAGATTAAACAGTCTTTAATCTATTACTTGCCTATTTTGGTATTAAAGGGCATGTACCACCTCATCTGGAAGTACAATTACTTGATTTTCAGAGGTTTAGAGCTAGACCAAACTACATTTCTAAATTAATTTGAATATTTGTATTTCAAAGCCTCTTAGTTTCATGCTTTATCAGCTACAAATACAAACATCGTGCAGTGCCTACATTTTAGAGCATGAATATCCTTCCTGCAAAAAAGTAGCCTTGTATCAACGGTTTCCTTTTTCATTTAATTACAAGTAGGGTGACTGATTATCAGTGATATGTGGATAAAAAGAAAATTTAATAGGCAATTCTCCATCTACTGCTACAGTTTTATCCATGTTCAGGCAGTGAACAAGAATGACAACTTCAAAACTAAACAGAAAAATATCTGCACAAAGAAAACCTACCAAAGATTTCATCTTTTTTAATGTAGAGAGCAGAAGGGGAACATTACTCTTATGCAAAAAAAATCATGTCACTTGGCATACAGGAATTGTTTAGACTAAAATTGCTGGCAGTACCAGCTGCCTTCTAGAAGAAAGTTACAGATTGATAATACAGTGGCGAACTGATGGCTTACTGGGAACATGCATTCAGTCTGACAGCACTCCTGAGCAAAAGAAAGAAAAAATGTTATACACTCTCCATCCCTTGTTGCTGATGATATGAATCTTTGAAAATGATATTGCCTAATTCCCCTGAAAATCATGTTCAAAAGAAGTGGCAGGCAGTTTGCTATGCTGTCTGGGATGTTATTTTGGAGAAATCTAATCACCAGGAACGCCCAAATTATTGTTATCTTAAAAAGAAAATATAACCACAATATTTTATATTTTCCAGTTGTTTTAACGTCTCTCAGAGACATTTCTTTCATCCTCAAACTGCAGCTTTTAACCCTGGATCTGACAAACATAAGTGTTCAGAATAGAAATGCTCTCTCTTATTTATTATTTTTTTAAAACCTATCCCCCAAATCAAGCCATTTTCAAAGTGATTTAAAAATATAATATTTATTACTTGAGGCACTTAAAATACCTACATGTATCAGGGAAAACATATCAGATCACTATTAGTATTCAAAACTACGCTAAAGCAAAGTACTTACAGAGCTATTTTATGCATTTAATTACATTTTTAGTTTGCTTATGTTTTCTGTTTAGGAGAATAATTTTCAAGTGTCTTTATAACCTGGCTTTCTGGAATAATCTAATTAGCTTTTAATAATGCCTTACTTGTGGTGCCTCACTGGTTAAGTAATTTCACTAACTGCTACAAACACAGATAAATAAAAGGAAACTTCTAGCATACCACGTGCACTGGCATTTGTTCATAATAATTTTATCAAGCAATAAAACTACAATTAGCCTTCATATTCCTGGACAGGACTTTCTTGAACACCAGACGTGACTTTATAAGCAGTCAGCTTCTTCAGCACAGCTACATGCACTAGGTATTAAAAATGTACTTTTTATTATTTTCCCACTTTTTCTTCCCCCTTAACATTTGTAAAATGGTAAAATTTACTTAATTTACTTAAGTTTCCTTCACATCATCTAGGCATGCCACAGAGACGCTGGCCACAGAGAACACAGACAGTTTAACATAAAAGGTTTGCACTTTAAAAAGACAATTCACTGCATGCTAAAATAGGGGTCTAAGGTAAGGGAACGGGTTCCCTCAGGCATATATTTGCTAGGTACTATGCTCTAGCACAATGAAGGAGCACATTTAAGCAACGCCAATGCAATCAAATTAAAAGCAAACTCTTGGTTTTTACAATTGTCTTGGTTATTTAGATTAACCCATATAAAAAGTGTTTTTCTTGCATCTTCCATAGGAGTCACTAATGCTAGTGGGTTTGTTTGTATTGTCACAGTATTTTGTAAGCCACTGATTTAGTGCCATACAAGTACAGAATAATTAAAAAAAAAAAATATTCCTTACCTCAAAGAGCTCACTTTTAAGACTAGTATCTGCACAGAGCAGTGCATTGCTGTGCAAAGATGCTTGAGTTAGCCCAGAAGCAGGGCAGCTGAGGCAGTAAGATGCTCTGCCCAGCCTAATTAGCCTTGCAGAGAAGCAGGCTTTATCAGCTTGGAAAATACGCTCTGCCACAGCTTAGCCGTTCCGCTCCCAAAGGTAGTTCTTTCATGGCTAGCTCAGATATCCATGCATTTGGAGATCATGCAATACAGATATATTTCAGGCATCATACATTTTTTGCAATGAATAAACATATCTATTCCTAATGATTACCACTCAGGTCACTCTTACTCCAGTTAATAAAGGCAGGCTTTATAGGTAAAATAAAACTTAACTAATAAGCTAAGGAGTGAAAACTCCAAAATTTGTTGCGTATCAAGGAATACTTTTTAGCTGTTTTAAAAAAACATACCTTTTAAACACAAACTATGTGCCCCTAGAGCATTCTAAGTAATTTTAATTATACAACTGTTCAAATTAACTTAGTACAGCATCAAAGCCCTTTCCACAAGTATTCAGAAACTTCTGAAAGTTCATTAACCAAAACACGGTTTACTAGAAAAGTGAAGATAGGCCTCAAAGAACAGGCGCAGAGATGAGAAATTACTTTCCCCTATATACTTATACTTCCTGCCATGGTTTTCAGCACTGGCAGTTCTCCATCTCTCCTTCAGAATAGAAGGGTTAAACAAAAGTCCATTTACAGAAGTGAATTTTCTCAGTTTTCTTTAAAGGTACTCTGCAACATTCAACTCTGGTGTGTTCCAATACTGTTTTGAAGTATTGCTGTATTACACATACAGAAAATCTCTGAGATGTTAACAGTTTTAAATATAAGAAAATAATTGTCAAGAATGTGTGCAGTAAATGTTCCACAACAAACCTTTTGTTTTCCAAGCAACTTTTTGGGTACCAAGAAGATGAAAATCCTACTAAAAAGGCTTGTACTGAAAATCTTGCTATATATAAGACACAATGAAATATGTTTTTTAGATGTAAGACATACAAATAAACAACTTCACCTTCAAGATTAAAGAAAACAGATGGCAGGTCTCAGACTGCCAGAAAACTAATCCTTTTCCTTTTCAGATCTACAACGCTGCTATAAAAATCCAAGATTAGCATCTCCATCACTCTATTCACAATCATATTAAGGTGATAAGCAATGGTTATTGCTGAGAATATAAAGGTAGTGACTGACATTGATTCAGTGGTAAATGCAATAACCTTACAATTGCTTCAAAAATTAATGTATTTTTTATCTTGAAAATGACATTACCTTATGTCTGATCATGTTGGTAAGGTTTTTAAGGTGAACACTTGATTCTCAAGCACTAGTGTTTTAAATGAAATTTCTATTTTCCAAAACAGTCATGATATGAACACCTACGAAAATGCAGACTTATGCGTCAGATTTAGAATAACATAACTTAAACTACCATTTCAAGTTACTAACTTTAAACCCTTGAGTATATTATAAAAACATACACATTGAAAAAAAGCACTCCTCAAAACATATATACCTTAACACAAAGGCATGCTGCTTCATAAATACCTATTTATTGTTGCCTAACTTCTAACACAGAAAATTACTACTTTGAAAGAGGCAGAAATGCAGAGAGAAAAATAGAAATGCAAAACTGAAATTACTTTAACGAAAAGATTCTCTTAAGCCTTGAGATTATCAGATGATGTCAGTACGTCAAAAGTAAGAGAAGTTTGATAAGAAGCTTGAGAGAAGCTCGATTTCCCACTTTTTCAAGTCTAATTTTACAGTTTATCAACTTAAACTGGTCAGTTTCAGAAATTTCTATGTTGCCATAAATAAAATGGTGAAATTCCGTGTTTTTCAATGTTCCATCATACAATAAAGCAGCAGCTCTTAAAAGAGAAAATCTTACCCTTTCCCATGTAAAAGACAGACCTAGTGCATCAAACTGTTCCCTCATGTGTTGAATATTACTGCAAAATAAAAAATTAAAAAATTAATTAACTTAAAAATACTTCTAGCATGAGATCATATTTAAAATCAGGTGTTTATAAAGTTCTAAGAAATCAAAAGCACTAGTTAACCTCGAAACACTAGTATCTCACAAACAGGGAAACTCAAGGAACTATCAGAATATTCATCTTAAATAATAATTTTAAAAGCCCCTAGTGTATCCTGGTTCAATCTCAATGGCTGCGCGTACAAGATAATGATTTTTCTTCTCCTGATTTGAGCATAACTGGAAAGCAAATATGGCACTGCAGTGTGAGGGAAACGTTCCTGAAGCATCACTTTGTGTTATTTTTAATTATCTTTACTGCAGTTGAGCCAAAGGACCCTCTGAAATCTTCACGATGCTGTAGGACACATTTTTGGATTCAGCTTAATCCTGCTCTAATTTGGCAATGCTCTCCTGGCTGTATTTTGTTTTGGCTCTGGTGATTGTGTGGCTATAGGTTGAGTTGAATCAGCTTACCCATTCAACCGAAGACATGCCCTAAAAAGAGTTCTCAAAAAAACCTCACCAGTTTTCTTGCTTTGCTCTGATCAACAGGCTGATCAAACCAGTACTGCGGCTGCAAAAACATCTGAGCCAGTACAAAAGATGTGGTGGGAACATATATCCTGGGAGGTGACAGGGAACCCATAAACTTCTGATGGCATCACAGTCATGGATAAACTTAAGTCAACTGTGAACCTGTAGAGCTAGACCTTGCCCCAGAAGGATTACATTAAAAATATAAAATAAGATACATCAGAATACACAGTGAAGCTTTAGTTTGAAAACGCACTAAATACAGGCTACCAAAATACCCACAATTACTCAATATTAACTACTGACCTGGTGTGAATTCACTCACATACTTTAAAATTGCTTAAAATTTCTTACGGACTTTTAACTTTCTACTAAAATGCATTATGTCAGATAAAGTATCATCCATCCTCCCACGGTGACTAATTCGACAGTCGTGAAACGAAGTGTTTAATTCTGATCCAAAACAAACTTGCACTGCTGAATAACTGAGTAACGCAAGTATCCAGTACCAACAGTTGGAGAGCCCCAGTTACACTAGAAGAGGCCTGCCAGCAGGGTCACAGCAGTATGGGTATACCAGAAAATCCTCTTACGGACTCACAGCTTCCACTGGGAGAAACTGTACTTTCAGTAGTACTGCTTATATATTTAAGACCCACTCAAAATGAACTGCACCAATTAAAAAAAAAAAAATCAAATTTGAGCATATTTTCACAAAGCTTCTGCCACTATACTAACTCTTACTAACACACATTTCTGTGTGTTTTGTATAAGTAACTCTGTCTTCAATTTGTTTTATGGGGGTTTTTTTCTAACTTTGAGAATATAAGAAGTAATAGCCAACTGGAGCTCATTTTAAATCACCTCTTCAGAAAATTATGATGCTCGGAAATCTGGTTGCTCCCTCCTGAACCAAGCACGTTGAAATGCTTACAGCGTGCCCCCTTCTACATGGGTGGCTGGCTCTACTCCAGGGATGACTAAAACACATCAGGTTGCTATCACACCATCACAGCTCCGCATTCAGTTCAGTCAGCCCTGCTGCAGGCATGAGAAACATTCAGGACAGGGACAGCGGAGAAAACGGAAGACAGCAATTCCTTCAGTGGTCAGAGTTTAAACTGCCCATATGATGAACCATCTCCCTTCCTTAACATAATGAAAACAATTGAGTATGTAATTAATTTTCCTATTTGGATGTTATTAGAATCAGTCCCAATGATGACGTGCTAACTTGTCTCAGTTCGTTGTTATAACGTTGTCATCCAACTCTTAAAACTATACAATCACTCTCTTCAGTAGTAAGGAAATTTCCAAAGCAAAATTTTCAAAGCAAAATTTTCTTCCAGTATAAAACATCTTGTACTTGGAACTACCAGCCGAAGTGCTTTAAGCATATGGAACAATATGCACCCATTAACAAAACAAGAGAAAAAAAACAGAATAGCACAGAAAGTAGCAGGGGAGATTCAGCTCAGGCTGTGCCTCACTTTATGTTACGACCCTGACAAACCACTCAGAGGAGACAGGCCAAGCTGATACGGCACTTTGCTATTGCAGTCTTTCTGCCCCACACACTCGCTGCTTTTCTGCTGAGCCAGTTCAACTCAGTCAGCTGGCAGAATGGCTTTCTTCTGAGTTAGCAAGCTGAGTCAGTTTGACAAGATGTCCTACAAGTGCCAAAGCCAGTACAATCGGTGAGGAGGGACCATGTAGTAGGAAAACACTAACCCTTCTGTAGTCAGCGAGTACTTGTCAGCCTCGTTGTCTCAAAACTACAACCGTAACTTCTTCGAGCCTCAGTTGTCGTGTAGGTAAGGATCACAATAACACTCTATCTGGTGAAGGTTCCATCAACATAATCGAGTTAAAAATAAGGCACTCAGATATAACAGATAACGTAGATCTGTTTTACAGCTGAGCTTCAGAAGGCTTATTGAGGGAAGCCAGAAATCATCAATTTATTGAACACGCTACAGTATAATTGAGAGCCCGCAACACACTGTGCACAGTGATGTTTCAGACTCTCAAAAGAAAAAAAACAGAGTTTTGTGTCTTGATGGTAACTGGTTCTCATGCATATTCTCATTTAAACCATACATGAGGAAAATTTTTAAAAATGAGCATAAATAACACAGAATTTGTGTGCAGTGCACTCATGCATTCTCCCTAAGCGAAATCAGTTGCCATCGCATTTTAGCTGGAAAAGTATCAAGAATCTTAACGTGGGACCAAGCATGAAAAAAACTTAAAAAGAAACATTATCAAAGGAGGAAATGGATCAAGGTCCAAAAAGATATCACAGATAGATTAGGGCACCCAGAGCACAACAAACAGCTTCACTTAAGAAGATTGGTTTCTGAGTAATTTATAGAAATTAATGTTTACTTATATAACTTTCTACTAATTTTAAAGGATGTTAGGGGAACACAACATCCAGTTCTGTGGTCTAAAGCCCAAAATTTTCACAGAAATCAGCAGCAATAATGACTGCTTATCACATTCCAAGACCCAGTCTCAAATGAAAAAACTACCTTTTTCCTCCTTCCATGGTACTGAAAACTGCTAGTAAATCTAACCACATAGCTCATAATTTTCAACTGTGTATTCTGTACTAAGATTTAACTCACTATAATGAAATTCTGATTTGTTTCTTACTCACTGATTTGGGTGTTTGGGAAATGTCATTCTTTCAATATTCTACCTTCTTACAAGTTAAAAGTAATTGAGATGAAAACCTTGAAAATCATACTGATACATTTGTTTTTCGAAACTGAATCATGTGCGCAGTCCCATAAAACACTGGCAAGTAACCCTGGTTCTTTCTGTACTGCCTTTCTCCTATTTCTACACTGGCTTTGCTCTGTTTTGTTCATTTAGGGGGGCCACAGTACAGGTATTCTCAGTGGAAATGTCATATTACTTAAATTCATTTTAAACTACCTTTGTGTCCAGCTTGCAGGGTGAAGTCCATGTTCAACTGCAGCATTTTCTGCTGGTAAACCAAATGCATCCCATCCCATTGGATTTATCACCTGTCAGCAAAAAGGAAAAAACCACAATCTTACACAATTTTCTGGAACAGCATCAACAACACACAGAGGCCTCTAAATAATAATCGGTGTTTTGCCTCCAAATAATGAACGGTGTTTTGCATTTCAGCGTTTGCTTTGTCTGAATTGAACCTCTTCAAAATATGCCCACTATGGCTAGGTCTCTTCTAAAAGACGAATATTGCATACTTGCCACCTACAATGCGATGTTAGAGGGAGCTTAAAGTTTTATGTAATAAATCCTCATGACTATTTTAATACCATATTAACAATGACAAAAACCAATCCTTTGTAAATTTGTGTGGTGGCCAAAATTAGCAGTTGATGCTACTGCTAAACAAAATTACATATTCATCCTAAAGAACGAGAAGAAGAAAGCAACCAAAACTAATTGAATCAACAGTTTTATAACTGTACCTGATGTGTAGCCTAGTATTTTTTTCTTCTGTTGAAGAAAAAAAAAGAAAAATACTCTATGATAGCCTTAAATCCAACAGACAAAATTAAGAGGATGGGGGGAAAAATATAGCCAAATTTTACTAAATAGTCTTTTGTAAATATAGACTGCAGACTGAAAAATTGTATTTCAAGACCTCAAATAAAAGTGGAAAAAATGTTTACTACAAAATATAATAGATAACTTTTTTGTGAAGTAGATATGTATCTTTCCTATTAACATGCAAATTATTTAGAAAAATAATCTATCAACACAGTAAGTATTAAAAAAATTTTTTAATAACCAGGGAAAGAATGACTTAAGAAGCTGTCATTAAACACACTTACGTATTGGGAACCTGATAAAACCAATCCCATTTCTTACACCTACAAATGTGTTATAAATTCAATAATTATGATTAAAGTTACACAAGTTTAACTGTAACAAAACATGATTAACATTTTAAAGGTTGTAAGAATTAAAAGAATAAATATTTTTATCCCTTGAAATATGTATTTATGTAAAGAACTTGTTCTTCAGTGGCATGTAAGCAAACAAGCAGCAAGAAAGTAAGGCCAGCAATACTAATCTCATAAGCTATCTCCATGTGAAAAATCTGTTCGTTTCCAAAGCTTAAGAGCTACTTTTGTCACTGGTTTAAATTATTTTTTTTATTCTTTGCCACAACCTTCCAATCCTCTGGCTTCAATGAATTCTTTAATAAAAAATATTGTATAGAACTGTTTATAAAGGTGCCTTAGGCACCAACTCAGTGTAAAAGCACCAGAATTTAACAGATGTGACTCCTCAGCATTCTCGATTTCAATACTGAGCTAAAACTAAACCTGCTGTTTATCATTACTCTGCTGGTGCAGCAACAAAACCAAAGGTATTAAACTGTGATCAACTGTGATTCAAGCTAGTACAGTGAGGGCCCATGCACAGCACATTTTTGATGTATAAATCTAACAGAAACTGGAATGCTATTCTGTGTTACAAATATTCCCCATTATCAGACAGGTTATTATTCCTCCTATCACAGTGACAGAAAATAGAAAAGTCAGATTTCCTAACTCCTCACTTCCTCACATTATAAGTGTTACAGGGAAAATCTCATTTGGAGCCCAGACCACTTGCCAACACCCCATTGAAGCACACCTCTCCCAGCCCTTCTCCTCTCCCTCCCCCTGCCAGTAATCAAAATAATTGGTATAAAGGAGAAAATTAAAAAAAAAGGTAAACCTTACAGAAACTACAAATCACAATAAATTTTTTTAAGGACATAATAAATATTAGTTTCTGCAGCTCAGCTCTTTTTGACCATTACTAGTGCTGACCACCTGGCTCTGGACAGAAATGATCAAATAAACCATTTTTTTTGTTCATGTAGAATATGTATTTTCTCCTATTTACACAGTTTCTTTAGCCAAATGCCCTACATTTGCATCCCCACAAATACTTTCTTTTACTATAAGCTGATGCACATAAAGTGAGATTAAAAAAACTACTCTTGATTAATTTTTGTAAAATTTGGCTTCTGAAGATATCCTGGCTATAGATAAGCAGCCAAAAGCAAGACACAATCTCATTTCTCACGCTCATGAGCAAAAGGATGTGGGAAGAACAGCTTCACTACCGGCTACAAGCTCCCCAAAAGGGCTGACTGATGCTCCAGACAGCTAATGTGCAGACATTTTATCACTGTACCATCAGCGCTAGCAGGAGTTATCTGCTCACGTTGATCTTCCCAATTCTAGCATGTATATTAAAAATATCATACAGTATATTCACTTATCACATTCAAAAGACAGTTCAATTTAACAACCAATAGCATTCCTCAAGTTAAAGGGCTGAAGAAATAAGCTAATTCAAGTTTCAATCAGAAACCTGAATTTAAAGAGACATTAAAAATATCCTCAAATTAATCTCCAGGATAGATCTATTTATGTAGTTGCTATAGAGATGAATGTAACACGCACAGTGGTTTAGAAAATGATTTCAAGTTTATTGTCTCTTTTACTTCTCTACCGTGAATGGATTTGAAAGGTTTGTGAAATGCATTTGTCTAAACAATAGGTCAGGTTCTTCTGCCTGGAATGTGTGTTACGTATCTACAGTTAAAATGCCACAGTGTCCAGGCAGCACTTGGTGTTACAGCTTAACTCTACTTAGCCAACACAAAACCCAAGGCTGAGATTAACTACACAGTTCTGAAAAAATTCAATAATCTCAAGAGACATGGAAGGGGAGAAGAAAACAAACTACTAACATGTCAGAAGTTGGCACAAAGAATAAAGGAACAGTTTGACTGTTCAAAACAAAGGAAAAATAGGAAGAAAGCAATTTTGAAGACCAAAGGGTTTTCCTTGTAGCTCCTTGATGGGTTTGTCATAGGCTCTAACTAGCAGAAAACACGGCTGCTCCCTCCAGCATCACAGATGAGCAGAAGAAAAGAAGAGTCATCCACTTTCTTGAATGCTGACTTGATTGCTTCCAGCAGCAGTTCCTAAACCTTATGCAACCGAGGGATGAATTTGGTCACTCAAGTGACCCTTCCTCCAAGCATCACTTCTCTCTGTACAGACAGTATTTTCTCTAAGCCGCAAGGAGAAAGAAAAACAAGTAACGAACATATCTTGGAAGAGAGGAGGCCTGCATAAGTCCAAGGACGTCTACACCTGGTAAAAGAAGGCAGGCTATAGTTTCACAGTCATTTTAAGACAGCAGGAGCCAGTACTATCACTAAAGGCAGCTCTGTGTTTCTGGTCTGCATGATGAAGTAGACAGGTAAACTCTTCCTGGCTAACACTACGAGGTTAGTCTTGAACACAGAGGGCTTAAGATCCTCAGAAGTTCACATGATCTGGCAGGACCAACAATGTAAGACTGGCATTTTCAACCACTCGACCTACTACGTTTTGCACAGGAACATGAAGTTGCAAGGAAGTGATTTATTTCTGCGTGGGGAACAAAGTGTGTGGTAACTACCACACCGAGCGCTCTTTTCAGAAGCAGATTACTAAGAAGGAAAACAGTTGCATCTTGAAACATTTTGGATCCCAAAGACTCTGCCTTCATATTAGTTTGAAGCATTGCTGTAAGAATCATTTCACAGCATGGTCAAAAATCTGCCGTTAACGATGGCTAGAGCTCTTAATGCAACTGTGGGACGAAGCAGAGGAAGACACAGTAACTCCATTAATTCATTTCTGAGATCTCAGCTCCTCCTCTCAGAGGATTTTCATCTATTCACTGCTGTAACAATCAGCCCATCACACTGACATTAGTAGGCGAGATCAGTAAGTACTATATAACACAAAGCTGACAATGATCTCATAACACTCAGTTCTCTGCCTCCATCAACATAACTAGGACAGACGATTCAGTGAATTTTCCTTAATGTTTGTAAAGAAACAAAGAACTTGTTTGTTTTCCTTGATGGGCTCAGTGTGTCTCAAAATTATGACCAGGGAGCTGACTTATCGTTCTTACATCAGCATCAATGTACTCTAAATTTTGAGAAAGACAGCAGAATCAGTGTCAAAAATGCCTGTAAATATATATATTTATTTCAGAGAATGTGTGATAAGAGAACCAAAAATGAAAACGAAGAGGTTTGCTGACAGATTAGTGATTTGAATTAACACAGCAAAGTCTACATTCCTGTCTCTAGTTACAGCCGCATGACACACTAACCAAAAAAGGTTGACAAAATAGGTCATCCATGGTCACTAGTTACAGCTGCCAGAAAACACCCTTCACTCCAGCAGCAACTTTCTGTCATCCTCCTTGCACTTGATCTCACAATTGTCCAACCACACATAAGTGAGACAATAAGGACACGCGGTTGGAGAGGGGAAAGGAGAGGACTCCTTCCACAGGAAGCCTCCAATTAGGCTGAACATGTTGAAAATCAGATTTTTAAATCGACAGATTACAGACGCAACACATTTTAAATACAAGACCTCCACCTGAATGCAGCCTAGATTGTTTAAGTGTACTCGGTAATAAACACCGGTATGCAACAGCTAAAAATTACCACCACTAAACAAACAAAAAAAATCAAGCAGAGAAGGCACACCTGGAAATACATTAAAATAATGAATTTTTGTCTAGTGCGTACATCCTCATAAGGACTATTTCAATGATTCTCTGCAACAGAATGCTGCATACTTGCATTCTGATAAGGCACTTTCAAATTAAAAAATAATCAACTCACACAGATTTCTATCAAAACATAACTCTGCTTATAAAATGCTCTCATTTATTTCTTGTTCTCGCAAGATACAAAATACAAGAAATTATTCTACATCTACACACTACTACAAACATTTAGAAAACAAAGGTGTCACTCACCTCTTTAATCTCACACATTCTTGTATAATATAATTGCATTTAAAATAATATCTCCTTTTCTCTCTCTTTCTTTCAAAATGAAACAGATAATTAATACTTTCAGCACTTGCTACCGGAAAACTAAATTTACGTAAGATTCAATTCACATATGATGCTCGTAATACTTTCCACTTGGTTTATACCACAGAAAATAACCTGGCAAAAGGACACAACAGCCTCACATAAAAAAAATGGTGAAGAATAGCAGCTAATGATGATCAGAAAATGGAACTGTATTGAAATAATTCATCCTATTGATGAATTCATTATAAAGTTTAATTAAAACTTGCCTGTCTTCAATACCATTCACTTTTGCAGTTTCAAGAGTGTTAAGATTCACTGCTGAAAGGAACAACAACTAATGAAAATATATCCAATTTAAAAAAACCCAAAACCCGACATTCTGGATACAATGAAAACATTCTACAACTCATTTTGGGATATTGTGGAAATATCACTGACATTATTCCGTGCCCATCTATGAGGAGCAGTTTAAGTATAAATTAAGAAATCTGGTCCAGTGTACAGGAATTTCACGCTGATTTGTCCAATGATCATTCTCATTTCTGCACAACTTGCATAGGACAGCCTCACTGTGGTATTACAATTCAAAATTTTATTAAAAAGATATCACAGGAACTATTGAACTGAATCACTCCCTGTTTACTGATTGCTAAGGGAATTATTCTCAGTCCTCTGAGAGGCACAAATTATCCACTTTGGAATTTATCAAAGGCATGATAATGATAGCATGATAAAGCAACAGTAAATACTTTTCCCCAAGCAGCAGTAGACTGGAAACCTGCTATGGTGAAAATCACCATGAATATCTCTATAATTTGTACATGGCACTCTCAAATAATGAATAGGAAATCTCTTAACTTCTTTCAAAACACATACATTTGAATTCACCACATGCATGTAAATTTACAGAGAAAATACAACCAGAAACCTCACAGTTTAGTTCTGGATTGGTTTACTAATACATACAAAATTGTAATTTAAAATATATAAATTACTTTTTCATAGCATTTTTAAAGAAATATGTTTGTAATAAGATCTGTGACTAGAACTCTCCATACACAAAAATTGTTTTAATTGCACTTCAAGAAAAATGTTATCCTTAACACATTTTCGAAAGAGACTAGCTCACTGCATTCATGCTAAGTAATCTGTATGGTTTACAGTTCCCACGCAAAGACTTCAAACTTCATCTGCAGTAATTAGAATGAAAACAACTTATCTTACAACAGATGTACTCTACAAATCATTTACCCAGCAATTTTATCCAAGTGCATGACAGAGTTTGTTTCCTATGCACTGCCTGCAGGTACTTGAGGAGTTCTGGAACAAGACAGTGCTTCACTGACCAGATCTTTGGGTAAAACAAACAGGAACTTCGTCACCCATCAGCACAATCAATGTGCTGGCCCTGTATCGATACAACTCTGGTGATTACCTCTGTACTGCAATACACACGTTCATGCTGAAAATTCTGCGAGACGTATCACTCATCAGTACATTGAAAAAGTGACTGCCTATCCTGATGTTACACTTGCATTAAATCCCACTCCTGCACACCATTTAATAAATGGCCAGCCAGTCACGCACTGCAGAAAAGGCTGCTGCTCATTAGGTAATCTGTTTGATTGTCCATTTTCAGTGTCATTACTCACCGGTATTATCTACAGGTTTATGTTGAAGCAGTATTTCTTCCAAAAACAAGGGGGGGAAAAAAAAGCAACAAGTATTTATTTTCCCACTTAAAATGCTGGTGAAGTACAGGTTTCTGGCACGTACCAGTAGACTTCAGCACGTATTACTTCTCTAGAACATTTTAATTGAAACAAAATCCGATCCTATCCAGCTAGAAAAATGAAATATTAATCTTCCATTTTATGAAAACAAGAAAACAGCATCCAAATGATTTAACACTTTCCCAGTTAAGATTTCAAACTACCTCCAATATGAAGAAATTACACAAATGCATTCCAATGAATGGTTCCAATTTACTAAAGGATCTCTAATCCCTTTGTAAAGGCATTCAAGCACTTAAAGTATTGTATTACTAAGTATTATAACAAATAAGACAATTCTTGCCTGTTCAGATTAAATCAATATGAAACTAACTTACTATTTTCTCATGAAGGTGCTCCCTAAGAAAAATATCTCCACCTTATTCAACATACATTACTCCCTTACTCAACCTTATATACTAGCCAACTACGTACACACCATAGATATTTTCCCTGATATTTTCCCTCACTGTTTATTAGACAACAAATATACATTGTAGTCTGAAGTTTTCCCTGGGAACTGTAAGTCTGAATGATTTTGCCTGTATTTTTCACGGTAACAGCTCATCATTCCTCGTTGCCTTACAAACTCTTTCAACCTACCTGTATTGCTTCTAGCACAGTTTTATGACTTGCTAACCAAGGTCAGTCCTACATCTAGATGCAGAGATATAGTTCCTAAGATCATTTTCAATGACTCTTCCTTTTTGTTAGTTTGGAAATGACGGAAGCAATTACTAATCAAAAATCTCACCCTAAACTTGCCTTGAATACCGGAAATTCATTCACTTCTACTTAGAATTTTGACTTGGGAAAAATTAGCAGTCCCTGAACTTTCAAACATGCAATATTAAAGCTGAATTTACAGAAAGAAAAAAAAAAAATTAATAGAATAACTTCCAAATTATTCATACTAATATTTTTTGTTTCTAAAACATTCTTTCTTTTTATGTACTGAGGAATTCCAGTAATTCTCTGAATAGAGGGAAAACCATTTTTCTTGGGTATATCAAATTTTATGTATGGTAAGACATAACCATGTCATAGCCTATAACCACCACTATAAAGAAATCTTTAACAGATTAGACAACTGTGACAATGGCCAGAGAAAACATCTAGAGGCTGATAAATTAATTGCGAGGAGAAAATCAATTATAAAGACTTTAATTCTAAGTGATAGAGAAATTAGCATGGCTAATAAAGAAAAGGGTTTTTTAAGGTAAATACAAGTTCCAGCAAGTAAATGTTCATCACTAACACAATAGCTCTTAGTCTGACATACTCAGAAAATCATTTGAGAGATCTTTAATGTCTCTTAATCATACATGAAGGTTAAATTCTTTGGCTGCCCACCTTTAGTCATAAATAGATGTTCAAAGTGGTTAACACAACAGAAGATACATGTATTTATAGAAATTCAGCATGTTCTACAGGCACTCACCCTTCAAATAAGCTGAAATGCAAGATTTAAAAACTTTAAAAGACTTGCAAAACTTTTCTGGAAAAAATAGGCAATTGGGGAAAACAGAACTTGCTTTCATAGTGGCTTCTGTATTTCATTGCAATTCTATTACCTTCACATTTTCTCCAAAAGTTTCTACTAAAGGTGCTTACTTCCTTTGTACTCAAAAGCTAACACCTACAGCATCCTACCGGATGTAGACAAATATTTTCACTTTATTTTAGCTAGCAGAGGAGGAAGCATGCTTTCATCTCTCTGAACAGAAATTTAGTGGATATCTCCACTGTTATTGATAAGAGATGAGCTATATCCAGAAATAACATCTCCAAGTGGTCTTAACATCAAGCAAGAATCAAAAGTCCCTTCAAGATCCCAGTTGGCTCAGTTCTTTTAATGCGATCTAAGTTCTGGTCATTCAGATGAGTTAGGAAAGACTAGTATTACAACAGACATTGGGATTTTTTTCTCATTTAAAGTCTAAGGTAGTTATTTCTTTCTCCTGGAATTTTAAAAGCATGAGAATGCATTTCTGTAAAGCGACAGCACATATTCAGTGCACAGTATGTTCACCACTGGCATAAAACACATAGTATTTGGAAAGGCAGCACACTGAATAATTCAGTGACAATACCTTTAAGAGTCTCATGGATGGTGATAAATCCAGCAAACACTACACTTCTGCAGCACTTGTAGCAAGGAAATTGCACTTAGCACCACAACCACCAACTAACATTTATTTTTCCATTTCATCTTTTTTGTACTCTTTTGAGGGTCTGATTCCTATATTCTTGAACTGCTCCTTCTCTCTCATGCATTAGAGAGGATTCCTTTCCAAGTCTCATCCTAGATTATTGCCTATGGCTATTTCTTTCCTTTTGTTCCCTATCCTAAAATTGGGTATTCTCTTTCCACGTTCCTCCTTCCTACTGTTTCCCAGGTTCTTAATATTTTCCCCCTACTGAAGGTCTTCTTCCCCCTTAATATGGTTGTCAGTCAGGCCACGATTCTCCCACAACTTTGTCACTTCCTTCAAATTTTACCCGCAGTAACAGTCTCTACTGCAGAACACCAGCTAGGATCCCACCTGTAGACTGCAGGGACTAGGCTCGCAGCAACACCTTCTACCTACTGGAGAGAGGGAAGGGAGGGAGGGAGGAATGATGGCAGGCATGGGGCAGACTGGGAAACAAAGGAACGCAGCAGGGAAAGTGTCGCTTCTCCTTGCAGACACGGCCAGTAGTTGTCTTAGCCTGCCTCATAGACTTACACCCTCAGAAGACAGGGTTTCATATGTAGGAGCAATGCTAAAATAGGCAAGCCAAGGGGTCAGCCGCTACAGAACAGAAATTTCTACAGTTACACCCAGGTGACGTGTTGTGACGGGACCCTGTTCATCCAACTTACGGCAGTCATGAGAACGGGTTTCCCTCCAAGCTGGCACAGAGGAGCAGGATGTCCCTCTGAGGCAGACAAAGGACATCAGCCTTTCGTCAGGAGCAGAAGAGGCGAGTCGATTTCTCTGATGTCTCAGTTTCCTCTTGCCAGCTACACTTTTTTCTGCCCCATGTTCCCACCTAGATGGCAGTAGGGTCTTCAGTCTCCTTTCACAGAAATGGTGTGGCCCAGACCGTCTCATTGACACTGTACCGTACGTCAATAGACTCAGGCAGCTGACACAGCATCGGCTGCATCATTTGAGATAACAAATGGTTAAAAGCTATCAACTGTGAGGTCTGAACACCACCTGTTTTTAAAATCTCGAATTCCAATATTGAAAGATCCACAGGTCATTATGTATGCATTTGTAGCATATATTCTGACTAAGCCTTCACCTTCATGGATTTTGGAAAACAATAATTTCCTGACCAACTGTGATACTAAAACATTGAAAAAGCACCCAATCCTACTGCCGGTCTTTTCTTACCTGCATCCCTCTCATTTTCTGGAACCGAGCTACTGCATCACTGATGGTGTAGACACGAACATGGCCCATGTGAAGCTTTCCAGAAGGATATGGGAACATAGAAAGCACATAAAATTTTGGTCTTGATTTCTAGAAAGAAATTTTTAGAAAGTTATAACTACATGAGTTAGCATTTCACTTAAATAAATACATGCACACATTATAAACTACACAGTGCCATGAAAAAAACACAAGGTTCTGCTGGAAGTGATCCAAGTGAGCACTGACAAGGTTCCTAAAATCAAATTTTTTAGGGCTGTAAATGGAGATGTGTCACCAGACTTCGCTGCCACCTCATCAATTTATATTGGTATTTATATGACACTTGAAAATTTTTAATCAACTTTTACTCAACAAAAGATATAACGTAACTGCACCTTAACAAATCACCATTCCTCACCATTGCATCTCTCACTGATTATCCGCATGCTCTTAATCTGTCCCACCAAAAAATGAAAACATGAGATTAAATTATCCTCTTAAGAGTTAAATAGGTGTTTTACTTTGTATTTACAACAAACATGGAGCTCACTCAGGGCCAGTTGCTTTTTGTCAGCTGAACTGCAGTAACTCACTGAGTGACTAACTCCATCATTTGCAACTGCATGAACATTCACTGAAGGGACACTGTTCAGTTCCACTACGTACGCTCAGATCCAAAGACATCGTACAAGCAGTATCTTGCATAGTGAAAATAAAGTAAGATTTCATTTAGTTCGGTTTGAGTAAATTGACAAAAGTTACAAAGAAATCATTCTCTCTCACATAATTCAATGGTAAACAAGATGTATTAGGAATAATTTATCATTGATACATGCTTGATAAGTTCCTACATTATTTTTCTGATGTTAATACTGCAAAAAAAAATTGGTTCAGAATAGTAAAAGCTGCACATAACTATTCATATTTATCAAATATTACTTTATCGGTTTTGTCCAATAATAGCAAAATTAGAAATAATCTGAATACTTCATTGCAGCACAATACACTATTTGCCTCTTAATAGGAGATGTTATTAAATTTACTTCAACTGTAAGGATAAAATTAAAATATCATTAAAAATACAATTTAGAACAGCATATGTATACTATAACGTGATACCTATGTATACATGTATTGTCAGGTATTAAAGACACAAGCCTAAATTAATGTTTGCCCTGCTACATGTATGCATACACACCATTTTCATGTTTTCTTCCTCAGAAAAAGCCCCTTTTCTCTCTTTGACACTTTGATAGAATCAATGTTTGTTGGACATGGGGCACATTTACGAAAAAACAAACATGAAGGGGCACAAAAATGTTTTGATACCTATGTGACTGAGCATAATTGTGAAGGCAAAAAGAGTCAGAGACCAAGATTACAATTGTTTTCAAGATCTTTTATTGCATGGGAAAACTTTTTTTTTCTGCAAGTCACTCATCGCTCCTAGGACACTGAACACCTCAACATATTCTTAAAAAATCACCTTTCCTTAACACAGACTTAAATGAGTCACAGTGTGTCTTGTCATAACCATAGGGAACGAGATCTTTAGAAAACTAATTGTTTACAAAAGTTATGAATGTAGAAGAATTTTCTTTTAATACTTTAAATAATTAATTCCTAAATGTGGTATAATACACAAAGAAAGAATTGATTACGTAAACACTTCCTAAGTTTACAAGCTCATACTTTGCTGGTTGTGTTTTTCCTCAAGATTGTTTTATTATTTTTCCACCTATTTCATCAAATGTTTTTAGTAATCTACTATCATGTGAAAGTATTTTCTCCTGAAATGTAATATACATCTCATCATTATAAGACAATTGTACTAACTAATTTTCAATTCATTTCATCCTGAGAAAACAAAAATATCAAGCAGGTAATTTCCATATCTTACATCAGTTTCTGAAATTTTGCAGAACTGATCCTTTATTCTCGGGAGCCACCAATTTTCAACTCTTTTTCTTGTCTCCAAACCATAGCTTTTTTCCCATTTCCCCGTCTCACTGTAAATAGTTCTGACACAAGCAGGAACCAGTCTTCTCTGCCATTTAATTAATCCCAAGAAGCCATTTAGTTGTCTCTTCAAACATGAGGAACAAGTGCCAACTCTCTGACAAACGGACTGCATTCTTAAGGTTATGATATCTGAAAAAGACAGAAACACGTATTTCAGTCAACAATATAGAACAGGAATTCAGTGGTTATTATTATTATAGACAAATTTGGTAGCTATGAAACATATTTTAACTTGATTAAGATTACTTGGCTGTTTTCCACAGTATTTGCATTTTATTCCCATGTGTTCGAATTATAAAAGCATTTATTTTTTAGCCAAGAGAACTAACTGTGGCCCTTGCATGGAACAAAACTGTTGATTAATTTCTTCTCTAATAAGATACAATTCTTGTATTCGATCTCCCATAAAAGCAGGATCAGTCAACTGAAGGTTGAAGAAACTCAGCTGACTGAACAGAAGATGGCTAACAGGGTGTTAGTAAAAATTTAGAATGAAATAGGGAGAAGAGGAAGTTGGATGAAATTATTCTGTAAAACTACTGAATTTGTCATCACTGAAGAGAGATGGGGGAGGATGACTATAATTAGTAGTTTTCAACTAGATATTCTAAACTGACTATTTTGCTAAGGGCTTCTTCGTCAGTATAGTTTCCTGCAAGAACTATGTGAGAAACTTACTGTTCAGACAAGATATAATTTAACAAGATGATCACAGGGCTGGAGCACCTCTCCTATGAAGACAGGCTGAGAGAGTTGGGGTTGTTCAGCCTGGAGAAGAGAAGGCTCTGGGGAGACCTTATAGCAGCCTTTCAGTACATAAAGGGGGCCTACAGGAAAGATAGTGATGGGCTCTTTATCAGGGAGTGTACAGATAGGATGAGGGGTAAGGGTTTTAAACTGAAAGAGGGTAGATTTAGATTAGGTATCAGGAAGAAATTCTATACTCTGAGGATAGTGAAGCACTGGAACAGGTTGCCCAGAGAAATTGTGGATGCCCCATCCCTGGAGGTGTTCAAGGCCAGGCTGGATGGGGCTTTGAGCAACCTGGTCTGGTGGGAGGTGTCCCTGCCCATGGCAGGGGGGGTGGAACTAGATGGTCTTTAAGGTCCCTTCCAACCTAAACCATTCTATGATTCTAAGTCAAGCAAGTAAAGCAATCCAGCTTTCTTTCAACTAAAAATCCAGTTAAAAGGACTCCCCGTGTACTTTAGAGTGAGGCTTATAAAATAAAACTAGTCATATGTGAAAAAAAACAAATAGTCTGCAAGTTCAGGACCAGTCTCAGTAAGATATTTACTGATTTTACATCCTACAGTAGGAAATATGGCATTCAAAAAAACCCTATGCTGAGAAGATTTCTTCCCCATCTTCACTCCTAATTAGTTTTTCTTAAATCTTGTTTATTTGTATCAATATTTCCTATCCCCTGTGGTTGGTTGTTTTGGGGTTTTTTTGGAATTCTGGCCTATACACTACAGACTGTTGTACCAAGCTAGCTATTTCAGTCAGTTCACAATTTTTCTTGCAGAGTTACATCAGTAAAATCTCTGTGTAGAGAAACTCTGTATAAGAAACAGGGTTTTTTTATTCATTTCCCATACGACGGCAACATTATCAGTAAAAATAATTGCTATACCACTTAAATTAGGTCCCCAGTATAGCTAGTGGGAGTTATACTTCCTTAACGTTCACCATGTATGCACACACAAGCCCTCGTTGCCTGTACCATTACATATCTAAATAATTGCACCTTTTATCTGTTACTTATCAAACAGCCTCTTTCAAACATTTTTCATTTGCGTAAGTTATGACAGTGCCTTGAATTTTTTGTTGCTAATCTCTAATATTTGTAATAATAACAAATCAACGGCTGAACTCAGGATTCCCAGTGCAGGTGCACACACATTATTCAGAAAACACCTAATTTCTCCTCCTCCATAACCTTAAACTTCTTCACTCAGCTCAAAATTAGCAAGAACATTTCAGTACTGCAGTGTTGTGCTTATTTTTATCAATTGTCTCCTTATTACTTATTTCTACAATTTCAATTTATTTTACAACAGAAGGGAGCACTTCCCTTTCTTACGGTAGGCCACTTTCAGCATTGCTGATTCACAATACATATATATCTTTTAAAACATGACTGTTACAAACATGTGAATCCTTTGTTGCAGACAGAAAGGAAAGACACAAGCTAGACCCCACCCCTGCACACAGCTCAAGAGAAGCCCACCTGCCGATGTCATGCTTCCCAGGGCACATTTGGGTGACCTCAGGCCCTACAGGTCACGCCAGGAGAGTGTCAGAGCATTGGATGGGAGAGAGTGGGAAAGGGGCCACAGCCTGGGTCACACAGCGTTAGAGCAAAGCTCATTTAAACACATGGAATTCCAGGATGAGACAAAGATTTGCAGCCTCTTTCATGGTCCCAGGCCCCTTCATACACAAGCTGCGGACAGTCAACAAGTCACACATCGGGCCAAGGAAGGCCACGTAGCACAGGCAAGAGATACGGCCCTCAGCGGTTTTGCCTTTCCAGGCTTGTATGCGTGGGACTAGGACAAGAAGGGTGTCCCTCCCCACCCCTGTTATGGGTGCCCCAGCTCAGCACTGTGTGGGGTCTTCAAAGGAGCAGGTTACATCCCAAAACTGTCCAACTACGCAAGGTGTGCCAAGAAGGGAAAAAGGGGCTGGACTGGTGGAGGAACAAAGGTTGAGACCCTGCTTTGGAACGACGCAATAAGCCCACAGGACAGCAAACCTCTACTAAATTAAGGTACTGAAAATCACTTGGTACGGCAGCAGGCAGCTCCCTGGGCGGGAAAGAGCGAGCGGGAGAGCCCGCACGGCGGGGCGGGAAACTCGGGGCGGGGTGCTGCGGGGCACGGGGCGGCGGGGAGAGAGAGAGAGAGAGGGGCTGCCCCCCGGCAGCGGCACGGCGGGGGTGGCGAGGCGAACCGAGCGGGCGAGGGGAAGCGCGGAGGGGCGCACGGTTGCGGGCACCGGAGGCAAAGACCGCCCGGGGTTGAGCGTGAGGAGAAGGAGAAGCTGAAGCAGGCGGCAGTTAGAGCCGTTGCGGCTGACGGGAGGCGAACCCCGCGCTCGCGCGCAGCCGCCGGCGGGGAGACGGGATGGGACGAGGGTACGACCGTTACCTGCGCGCGGGAGCCCGCCGCTACGCCTCACGCGCCCTCAGCTTCCCTGCCTCGCCCTGGGCGCCGCCATCTTGGTCTCGATTTTTTTTTGGAGCGCGGGCGGCCCTACGGCGCCTGCGCCGCCTCCGCCCCGCCTCCCGCGCATGCGCCGCGTCCCCCCGGCGGGGGCTCCGCTCGAGCCGAGCCCGGCCCGGTCCCTCAGCCCTGAGGGAACGGTCTGAAAGCCGCAAAAACCTGTAGGCAATCTCCCGTGTTTTTAAGCCCCGGGCCTCACAGCAGGCAGAATGGGAGGGAAGTGTGGCCCTCCGAGACGGCAGCCTTTCTGAAGGCCACCCGGGACACGTGTTTCAGTAGGTGTTCGCTGAGGAGGGCAGAGGATGAAGGCAGGCTCGTCGCCTGGGTAACACATAAGGGCGCTCCTGAGGGGCTGAAGGGTCTCGTGCGGGGCAGCGTGAGGCGAAATCTGTCTCTGTATCTTTGTATCTCAGGTATTTAACATGTAAGCCTAGGAGATCAACAGTAAAGTAGGGGGTTTGGCAGTGTTAGGCTGATGGTTGGACTCGATGAAAGATCCCTTCCAACCTAGGTGATTCTATGATTCTGAATAAAAAGATTAAATGAACTGGGATTGCATCTATGTGTGAGGTGTGCAGTGATTAATTTTGCTCACCTCCACAGCATATACAGGTGCTTTGTAAAGTGACCATACTCAGGCAGCATTTTGTCTTCAATAATTTTATTTCCCTTCTGTAATATTTTTTTTTTTAAGAGGCAGATTCTGAAATAAAGCCAATAGTTGTTTTGTGATGTCATTTTGACTAATGAGAAAAAACAAAACAGAAGTCAATAAAGACAATCTAGAGCAGCATAATTAATTCTACCTCTGGCTGGAAAACAACAACCCAGTTGTCAACACTGTACAGTTCAGAGTTGTTTTTAATTACTGCAAGTAGCTTGTGGTAGCCTCCAAGGAACAAAAATTACTTTTTTCTTTTTTTATTCCTGTGGATTGTGCCCTTTTGCTGCCGGCAACTGTTGATTCATTTGTAAACCTTTTTCTTAACAGTTGTGTTTCCAGCAGATTTTAAACCAACACAGTGTGTTTATGCAATGCAATGCCTACAGTAAGGTGAACCTTTTTGTACTCTAGAGATAGGGGCTTCTTATATGACTAAAAATAAGTATTTACTAAGTATAAGTTTTCTACTTGTCTGCAGCTGTCAAGTGTGCTTAAATTATAACATTTTCACCGCAAAAATGAACTGAGAGCAGCTCTGATGCTTACCCTCCTTATAAACTAGTACAGTTTCACCAGGACTGTGCATAATTTTGCTTCACTTTCCTGTTAATCCCCCTTTCAGTGAGCGATGGTGACTTTGGTCTAACAGACCTTCCCATCCCAAATCTCTCTCCGAATTTGCTGCGGTGTGAGTTCTGGGGCTGGGGGAGGATGGAGCATTTTGCCTTGGCGGGGGGAACAGTCAGTACAGTCCTCAACTGAGACCCTCCCCCAGGATAAACTAGAGCTTGTTACCAGCTGGGACATGTTTTCACGTTGAAGGATGATTTCCCTCACACCAGCCCTGATCCCTGAGCTCTCCTGATTTCACATGGGGCCGTTTGAGGGCTTGTGTCCCGCTCGCTCCCTGCCCTCCGCCGGGGTTACTGCCTGCTAAAGAGAGACAGATGAGTGAGCAGTGTATCCAGCCCCTGCTTGGCCTATTAAGATGAACCCTTGTTGAATTTAATCTTCATTTGTATAGTGGGCTGTGAGCTATGGCAGCTCACAGCTCTAATTCATGATCCCTGTTGGATTCAGCTCAGGCACCTGAGAGGTTCCCACTTCCAAAGAGAAGGGACTTCATGTGGAGAGAGCTGGCTGTCCTTGTTTGCAAATGAAAAGCTCTTTACTTTGCGTGTGTAGTGCCTTTCACCTTGACTGGGGACAACATGATAGCGCTCAGAGTGAGAGGAGGTAGCAAAATAATGAGAGAATTATTCTATGTCATCTTGAAAACATTTTGAAAGTCCAATCACTGTGTCAAATTTAGAATTACGATTTTTTTAAATACATTTAAATCTCTGAGCTGTTGAAGTATCTAACATTAAACATATTGACCTATATTTCTCAAGGCCTGCCATCAAGATTATAGCTGATCGAGTAGTCAGACCTTTGTCTTATCTTTTTAATCTGTTCATTTCACTGAAATACTGCTTTCTCGTCCTGACAATCTACTTATGTATTTCATTTGGTTGAAGCTGAGGATAATCTGTTTAGATTAATACTAAATTAATCGCAATCTTAAATGCCTCCAAAGAAGTCAGATGGATGCTATACACAAATGCAGACCTGCCATATCTTGGAAACACTTAGGTTTGGCCCGTGTGGAGCCTCCGGCACTTCTCTGTTCACTAAGTAATGCAACGACTCAAACTGGGCTTGGGTCAAAGTCAGACGTAGCTTTTGATACTGCTAAAACAGGAACTACCAGAGGGGTTTATAAATGGGTGGAAGTTTTCTTAGAACCACAGTGTTGTGCCAAGTCTTGGCTATAGGTGCCACTTTGCACCCACTATTTCAAGAAAATAAACTGGAGAAAAATAAAAAATTAAGAATGTAATTTTCTATTATTGCTTATTTTCTTCTGGGAGGACTTGCTGGTATGATTCTGATTAGCTGCTAATAAAAACAAGCCAAGCACATTCAACACAGTTTTGAATTGTGTGTTACGTCAGGACATGTAGAAGGTGACTTCTGTCAAGATACTACTGGGAACTTATTCCAAGAATGTATTGAACTCTTCATTTGTGTCACTGTCCCGTTTTACTGCAGCTCATTTTGCTGTATGGATTCTGATAGCAATGAAGGCATCCAATATCAGATGACACTAAGCAAGGTGCAAGATTATCTGGAAACAGAAATTAAAATTAGGTGAGAAAAACTGAGACCAACTAGCAGTATACACAGAAAGAAAGAAGAGCAAAGGTATTTTGAGTAGTGTAATAGTCTGTGAAGATCAAAAATCTTGCAGATACAGAGTTTGGCATTTGGGCTTATTCATTGGCGTATTCATGGTAAGAGTAGCAGTGAGTTCTCTACCTATTAAGCACTAATTGTTTGGTATCACCATTTTAAAAATACTGAGATCCAGTGTCAGCAGTAAGTCCAAGAAATCGCAGTGGATGATTGTCCCGTGGTCTGAGAAAGACAATGAAAATCTTTCCTCCAAAACCTGATACTGACTTTTTCTGTGGTCTCATCCAAGTCTGCTAACCTCTCTGAGATACTTTCCTCATCCAGCAACGGGGGGTCAGGTTTTCCTGTCTGCTGTGCCCTGTTTGCGTGTTCGGATGGGTGGAAGGTTGGCCAAATTGTGAAAGGAAGGTACTTCACCTGCTATATGTATGACAAACAGAAAAAGAGTCAGAGAAAATGACGGGCCAATTACGTTCTTTTTAGATGAGAGGGAGTTTGGGATAGCGCTGAAAAAGAGGGAGCGAGCTTACAAGGAGCTGCTTTGTTCTTTAATTTCTGTGTGAGGGAGTTGAATAAATGAAGCAGCAGAGTTTATACCAAGTAGCTTGCTACATTCAAGAGCGTCCAGGTGTGCCAGGGGCTCAAGACAAAATGTCAAACTATGAGCCCCACAAATCGTGGGGTGTATTGTAACCGTACGTACTCAAGAGATCCTCAGACTTTTCCAAACAGGGGACCTACCCCACATTCCCGTGATCCCCTCCTTCTCCAGGTGGTTATTCCCTGTTAACCTGGGCTATTTGCTCAGTCTCCTTTCATTAGGGGAAATTAATGATGTAATGACATTTGTATTTGCCTCAATAAACACCTTGGTAGTAAACTATTTTCCACAGGGCTGATATTCCCCTGTTTTCATGTTTAGGCTTTACACAAACTTGTTTTGTTAGTATTTTTATTATGCAACACAAAGCCTGGAGATGATTTAAGTCGTTAGGTAATTCATTAGTGCCTGTATGGGAAATGTGCAGAAGTGCCCCAGTTGTCTGTCACTTAAATAGACATGCTTCCCAGATTTCCGTACAAGTATAATTTTGCCTTTGCTGATAGTTGCCAGAATTGATGCTTGCGTTTCCTGGCATTGCTCTTTTGCTCCTACATCAACAACATGACTAGTATTTTTCCAGCCTCCTATAAAAAGAGGATTAAAACCCAGAATTTGGAATACAAAGTAATTTTTATTGCCTGCATCCTTCAAATCCAAGCCCCATTTCATGTAATTAAAGAGTTCAGTCTTTTTTTCCATTAAACTCCTTGCGAGTGGCTTTTGCTTCTGAGTTTCATTTTGACTTTGTTTACATATACATGTATTTCGTGGTTTTGTTTTAAAACACAAGGTCAGATAAAAATGCAGGTGATTGGATTGCAGGGATGTGAAGAACAGCACTTGAGAATATAAAAAAGCAAGAAATTAATAGACTAAATAAAAACAAAAATAACCTCTCAAAGCCATGTCCACCACCTGAGCCTAGATTTCAAAGGGAAGAATTCTGAGTGACCCCATGAAGATCAAGAGAAGCTTCATTTTTGCAAAACATTTTATTTGAAAAGCACTCAAATATTGTGGTAATGGAAAAATAAACTCTTGAAACAGATAGAAAAGGTAAAGCTATCCTTTTGAGACAGAAAGGAATGGATTTGGGCAAGACCAGTCACGTGACTAGGGGTGGAGCTTAACCTGCTCATAACGGGTATTACACGATACGGTTGATGCCCACTCCAGCCAGGGATTGGCCTTGATGACAGAGAAGGTTCTTGTCATCCAAACCAACACAGGTTCGTTATTCTTATGGTTTTGCAAAATGAACTCATGCAATGCGTCAAGGGAAGGAGAGATCAGCTAAATAAGAAGTCAGCAACCTGCCCGCTCCCCGCCCCATCCGAGGGTCTGTGCTTGATGACCAGGATGGCCCCATCTGGTTGGAAAATCCGTGAACCTGTTGCTGTCCCTGTGCCACTCATTAAACCACTGAACAATACGGAAGGATTTTGAAAATATGAAGGAACCAGACTTAGTGGAATTGTATTTACCAGCGTTGTTTTAGCAAGCGGATGTTGGCCCTGAAGCCGTGAGCTGGGACATGGAGCTGGGTCCATTTTGAGTCCTCAGTGAGCCTTATTCTGAGGGGATTTTGTGCAGCACCTGTGTAGTGTTGGGTGTTTGCAGAGGGATGCATTTAACCCAAAATGCACATCCTCGATGTTCCACGCAGAGGTATCAGACCAGTGTCTGTGACAGCAGCTTCTTACTGATTCAGACTAGAGTTTGTGAGTAGGTATGGGCGTGTAGGTGGGGAGAGGTTATCAAAATCAATGCACTTCTGCTTTTTTGCCTTTCATCAACAGCCCGCTTTTCAAGCAAAGTAATCTGTGCTGTATTTTCATCTTTGCCATCTTCTTCTAATTCACGAGCACAATTTTGCTGTTGTTTGGAGCTCGTTATACACTGTGGTGAGCAAAATTACCCCTGTGCAGCATTCAAAGCTCTACGTTTCTTGCTTTTAATCTGGAAAAAAGCTGTTTGTAAGAGTGTTTAAAGTTATGAATTTACAGTTATGTGTCTACGAGCTCGATCCTCACGAGCTGGTGGACTCTGGTTATGGCAATACCATATTGTCATTAAGTTATCCACAGCTCAGGTGCATCTGGGAACATGATGTCTCCCTGTTATAGGTAGGAATGCAAATTTTGGAAACCTGGGTTTTCATTCTCTCTTTTTTGAAGCCTGTCATTTGAGATGGCGAGTTGTGCGCCAAGAGGCAGGCGATGCCAGCTGCTTGAAGCCATTAGCGAAGGCTGCCATGCCAATACCCTCTGTATATACGTGGGGGAGAAGGCCATCCATCTGGACAACCACCTTACAGAGAGGCACTGTGCCCCTCTTCCCCCACCTTCTTTCACAGTAAATTTGTGTTTTACAAAAGCACGTGCTACCACATCAAACAAGAAAGAATAACAATACAAACACCCATTAATTAAACCCTTCTCGTGTGATGGTGTTTCTTTCATTAAGAGCCAGACCCTCATAACTAGAATAGGTGGAGAATGGACATTTTCCGTTCACCGTGACTATTAAAGCAGCTTCTTACACTGACGGCCAAACTTCATCATTGCAATTATCCAGCAACTAGATTGCACTTAGACTTTGTAATGACGACTGACAGCAGGAAACAGTCTGAGTGCCGGCTAAAATCATTCTGCACACTGGATTTGTCTCATTGGCTGTCAGCTGGCTCCACAAGAGCTGGAGTGGAATAGGTGGAAAATATCTGCAAGTCTTAAAATTAATAAGCGTTAATTGATCTTTATTGTATGGAAGAGTTAAAATGCTAATACTTATTAAAAAGCTCAGCGCGGCTTGGAAACTGTTGTATACACATATTTACATGTATGTGTATGTGTTGTCTGTGTATATATATAAACATATAACATGCATATGCATATGCACATACACACACGTATATATGTGTTTTATATGTATATACATATAAATATGCCCCAGATGGAAGTAAATGTGATTTACCTCATTTTTTTTTTCTGTATTTCTACACATAATGTAATTACCAAAGGAGAAAGAATGATTAAATTATTCTTTCTAGTTAAACAGAAAACAAGATGAAAGGAGCCTGGGTTTACCAAGGGAACATGGTGCCAGAATAATCTGATAGCTTTCCTTAAATGAGATAATGGATTTTCCAAAATAGAAAATGTGGTAAATCTCATTTGGACCTTAGCAAAGCACTTGATACACTCCTAAATGGGGAAATATTAATGAAGTAAAAGAAGATGGAGGTTAACAGAGGACACGAAAGGTGGGGAAGAACTGACTGACAGAAAAGGGCAGAGGAAAAGGAAGAAAAGAGAAGAGTCAAGGAGCAAGTTACAGCGAAAGTTCCTCAAGGGTCAATTTTAGGACCAGTGCTGGTAATTTTCATTAACTACATTAACATATGAAGTTGGTGTGCCCTTGAAATCTGAAGATGAAGAGACATTCCTGACATGGAAGGAGACTATTGTATATTAAAACCTTTCTGACTCTGACGGGTAGATAAATGGGAAGAAATGTTTGATTAGAACAGAATGTGAAGGAGTGGCACTTCAGGATTAATGAGGAATTTCTTCTCTAAGGGAGACGACAGATGACTCAGGCGGAGAGAACTCTTAGGTGTCATAGGTGATCACAGGGTGACTATGAATCGACCATGGGATGAAGCCATGAAGTACATACTCACAGCATACATCAGACAAGGTATTTCCAGCACAAAGAGAAAGTTTCACTGTAGAAGGCACGGATGAATGCCTGTCAGCAACACAACTGCTCTCACATTTCTGTAAGAAAGATGAATTCATCTGCAACAAGTGCAGAGAGGTACCACAAAGCATGTCATACAAGAGATGACATAAAGTGCTCCTTAGTCAAAAAATAAAGGCTATGGTAGGGTATTGATTTCTTTCTGAGAATACATTGGTTGGCCTAATACCAGGAACAGAGAAGAGCTATTTAAGGAAAAGAATTAAAAACCCTAGGTAATCATATTACATTTAGACTAGAAAGTAAGAGCGGGTTCTCATTATTGGATCAGAGAGGTCCTCTAACAACCTTCCAAAGGACTGGAAGCGGTCTCCCCCCTCTAATAACTCTAGCAACTTTTAGGACAAAATTCAACCCATCAACAGAAAAGATGATCTGGCATGACCTCTATGGAGAGCCAGGGTCTGGTCTAGGTTTGGTAATCCAGGTGGCCTCTTAAAGTAATGTAGCTAGTCACTCCAGTCCTTATTTCCCTGGAAAAATTCTAAATTACCTTGTGAAGTAACATTTAAAATGGGAGCCTTGCTCGCTAGCAATTAGCTTGGAATCACGAAGTCAGGCGGATACAGACGTGCTGTGCATCCTACAGTGCAGCGGGGAACCTGAAGGTCTCGTAGATGTAACGCAAAGTTGGCATTTCTGTAAACCACTTTCTGTTCCCCCTTCAAAACTCATTATGCTTTAATGAAAATGAAAATTTAAGTTTTGACAGAGGGAAGGTTCTTTTGCACATTTTTCAGCAAAACTGCCTGCATGGCTTGCAGTCATACCAGATGTACCGGATAAGCTCATTCAGCACTCCTTACTCACATTGAAATGGCTTGCTAGCGACAAGCAGGAGAAGATGTTCCATGCCTTCCTGGCCCAAAAAGCAGATGCAAGCAAAGGACATGCAATTTCAGCACAGGATATACCTTGATTCATACTTTACTGATGTAAGAAAATCACTTGTGCAGTCAAGAACAAGCCCAGGAATGCTGGTCATGGATGGTGACTCAACCCTGTTCCCTATCAGCATTTTTTTATGATTGAGCCATGTCAGCTCCTTGATGTTGGGGTGATAAAGCAAGTAGTGCAGCAAAGGACAAAAGGACTGTTTTCTTGTGCTAGGACATTGTGCCCATTTTATACCTAAGGCAGCCAGATTGTGTGGGTCACTTTGTCCCCAGGCCAGTGAGGAGCCGCACATGGGAACCCCACCTCGAGCCCTGTGGAGCCCACCCTGGGGGTGGGGATGGGGACAGTGTTCACCAGGGCCTGTTTTAGCTGAGGAAGGCTTTGCACTAAGGGAGAAAGTTCGTCCAGTGGCAAGGCAGGGTACCTAAGTCAGACCCCTGCTCTCTCTGTTGACTACAGAAGGAGCCGAAGAAAGGAGCTGGCCTCCCTTAGGACAGCTTTGGTCAACGCCTTGCTCAGCTCTGCCCTCTGGGCATGGTGGACTGCTGCAAAGACGTGAAGGCTGCAGGACATCTCTGCATTTTAAAATTAATATTTTATGTTCCTTTACCAATCTGCCGCTTCTCGTGATGCCAGGACAGGGAGGCAAATCTGCAGAAAAGCCAACAGCATGATAAATTGACTGTGAGAAATTTCACAAAAAAACCCGAGTGTGATGTTTGGTCCAAATAAATCTGTGTGCTGCACTCTACTGATACTGTAAGGACTCCATCGTCAACAAACGGGAAAGTCCTAGGAGGACTGAAGTTGCTAATAACATGCTGTCAGAAGTCAGACTCTCAGCCCAACAGTGAAGTAGAGTAGGGGTGGAAAAGTTGGGCTGGGAGCCACAAGTCCCAGAAGGGGTTTGGACCAGTAGTGGAGTCCGTACAGCTGCGCAGCCGGCTCCTCCGGCCCGAAAAGCTTGAAAACCTCAGGGATCCCAGATCTGGGAAACGGTGAAGGCAATTTAGCTGGGGGAGCCCAAGCAGGACCAGCACAAGAGCAACTAGATACCGGGCCCAGCGAGCCGTTATGCCAGGGAGGGTGTGCGTGGGGGAGAGAGGACGCCTGCTCGCAGTCCCGCAGAGGGACTATTGTGCTGCTTTAGGATATTGCATACATTACAGCTGGGCAAGTTATGATGCTATTACGATCCCCTGCCGTCTCATGCATTTGCAGACACCTTATATTCTTCATTAGCACTGTTTGCAGCTCTGAGTCCTGTTAAAGGAATTTTTAATTGAATTTTCTTTGGAAAGGAAGCAAAACAGGATTGGTAAAGCATTGTGGATGCTGTTTGAAGTCTGGCAGTCTTTCCTAATGATCATCTACTATGATTTAACTTTTGTCCTTTTATTTTTTGCTATTTTAATTACTTTATTAACGTGACTATCAAACAGATGTATTTAATGCCATGTAGACTATGGAGGTACTAAGCCCATTACATAGAATGGTCTTGGTTGTTAGCTATAACGCATATGCTATTAAAATCCATTGGTACTAGATAGAAATCCTCTTGCTTCCCAATGATTAGATAACTAATAGGACGATTGAATGCTCTGGACTGCAATTCCTAAATACCAATTAACACCTCATTTTCAGGATTTGATGTTATAAAACCTGTCACTCATTTTCTCTTTGTAGCTGAAATTATAGGAAAATATGTCACAAAAACTATATAAGAAAGTGGAGTATATTGCTTATTAATAGAGGATGTTTGAGATTTATATGATATATCTAAAAAAAGAAAATACATTTTAGATGTTAAGTAGTTATATTTCAACAATGTAAGACTTTTTACATGAATGCAACTTTTCTTTTAACAGTTGAGAGTGTCTCTTTGGAGAGTACAGCTCATTTTAGATTCTGTTGCCATAAATAAACTCAACAATGCCAAGTTATATTCTTGAATTAAAGGCAGGTTTTGCTTCTAGCTATGCAGACCCACAGGGATGCTGAGGTGACCTGTCTGTGTGTCCTGTCGTTGTGTTCAACGTGAGAGGTACAGGGCTGCTTTAGTAGCCAAATTCCACTTTTTTTTTTTTTTTTTAGTTAAACTTGAACTTGTGGAAAAGAATTTGCCTGCAGTGAATGAAATACCAAAGCACCATTCAGGTACTCTGTAAATACAGCCCATACAGTCAGATTTCTACTTTTGATTCTTACTTCTAAAGGGGTTTTTTTTGACATATTTTTTCCTGTTAACATTCCCAAATCTAAGCAGAGCATGCAATGTTTCAATTTTTACTGTGTTTTGCGAGGCCAATACTTATATGGTTACCCTTATGCTAATTTAAATATTGTTTTCTACTCTTTAACATTCAAAAGCTCACCAGAGGAGTTAAGACTAGAAGGTAGTTTGACACCTAGAACCCCCAGTCCACATTAGGACTTCTTTTATGTGAATGCAAAGCTAAGATTTCTTAAGGCTTGTCCAGGATTTTTAGTGCCTGTTCTTTATTAAGCACTTTGCTATATGTGGAGAAAAAATGGCCCATCATTTGTATAAAGGAGGACAGAAAAACTGAGGAGTACTTCTCACTCGCTTTCAGGCTTTCATTGAAGCACTCCTCACGTCTCTTCATGCTAAACCAAGGACTTCCTCCACGCTTGCATGCTTGTGGCTGAGGTGCTCTGCCTCTCTGTCCATCTGAGCTTTGACAAAACTGGAGAAGACCAACTAGGAAAAAGATTTACATACCAACAACTTTCCAAAAATCTGGAAGGAGTGACAGAGAATTAGGTGGGTAAAAAGGTGTACAAGAAGTCTGCATCGTGCCTTTAGACATGCCATTAGAGAGAAGAAAAGTAATTCAATTTTTGACAAAAGTTTAGACAACCTAAAATGGTCTGCAATGCATATGCAAAAGCTAATTCTGGGGCAGTGCTATGTCTCAGCATCTTGTGAAGTACCAGCTGCAAACTGAATGCTTTATATCCCCTAGCAAAGTAGACAGTCTTGGCTTTCTAATGATATAAAGCAATCCATTCCTGCCTTAATGACTCCAAGGGTTCCTATCTCGAGCCAAACTCTGTTTCAGTGCTGTAGACTTGCTGTTCGGTGGTTGCAGACGAGTGGAGTTTCTTGTGATTAAATTCACGTTTTAGGAAAGAAAGAGAAACCTTTGTATGTCTGGCACATTGTTTTGTGTTTTAAAATTGGAGCTATGCTTTGTAAAATGTTGGTGTGAGAAGCCACCATGTGGTGTGTACATGTTGGTGCTCGTTGTTTTCCCAGGAGAAGTCAGGAGGCCAAAGGTCCATGATAAACGGAGCTTATTAGACATTTAGCTGGTTGGCTAATGACCTACTTTCTGAACTAAGTGTAACTGAGAGAGCTTTCTGTTGCAGTCTCCTGGATATCACATGGTTAAAACTGACCAGCAGGCTTTGTGAAACATTAGTCATCAAATTTCTGTTGCGAAGGATGTTGGCTTCTTCATCACTGCAGATTCCTTTTCTATTATTTCCCTTTGTTTCCCCAAAAATTTGGGAGCAGCAGCGGATTTTCCTGATCTAGAATCCAGCAATGAAGCAATAGTCCAGGATTTTTTTTGATCACAAAGATCAAGAAATAGAGAAAGAAGTAAAGGGCTTTTCTTACATAAACCCCTTTATTTAGATGCTGAGAACAGGTAGCACAGTACACCATGCCTTGGAAACATGGATGCTTTCCCCAACCCTGGCAGCACTCTACAGGATGATCTCACATTAGTTATTTCACTTTTGGGTTTCAAAAAGTCGCTTCCCTCTTATCTTATTTTTAAGAAGTTCCCCATATCTGGTGACTTACAGCTGAAGAGTTGAGACTCCGTATAACTTAACAAGAAGAGACTGAACTAAATTTCAAAGCTTTCCTTGAGTCCGTAGGAACACATGAATGCCTTTACCAGCCAGGGATTTGCAAAAGCAGTCTACACTCTGTAAAAGCAGTTATTATTCGTATTAGGTCTCATCTGAAGTAATTTGTTGGAAAACACTATATACACTGCAAGGGGAAAAAGAAAATATTCTCAGACATGACAGGATTTCCTTTATGCTTTGATCTTTGGTTTTATAATCTGTAGGAACCCATGTACAAATTAAAATGCCAGCCAGTCTCTTCTGGAAATCTGGATGCTCGTAAACATGAGCATGTAATGATAGTTTTGCTTTTGCCCAAATTGGCAGCTTTTCTGTCCCATTGTTTCCTATAGTCCCTCACCTCCTCATTGAGTTGCTGCAGCTAAAACCTTTCTCCTCCTAAACGATTTTGTCGACTCTCTCCTTCTGATGTTTGTGATAAAAAAATATGATAGGAAGATGCTACCTTACAACAGAAGGGGCTCCCCCGTGAGTTATCCTCTATAGCTACAAACAAGCAGCTATGGTTTCTTCCCCAGAGAGTACAACTAGGTGAGGCAGACCAAAGGAAGCAGTGGTAATGTTTTTTCCACTGATGAATCTGGAACTACAAGAGAGAGGATTTGCAAGGTTTGCGCAGAGGAGTTAAGTAGCAGACCTCAAAACTGAACCTGGATCCCCTGACATCCAGCCCCGGCTATAACTGTACGGGCACCTCCACTGTTTGTTTGTGATGGCCAACGCAGGGGTGTAAATCCAGGCAAGCCGTGCTGAGCACTTTCGGCTCCCAAGGAAGCCAGCAGGATTCAGAGGTGCTCAGCCCCACGCTGTCCTCGGCAGGAAGGTGGCACTGATCCTGCTCAAGGCCAGCACTGGTTCAACCTCCCCCACCCCCAGGCTCTGCTACCTGCCTGCGTCAGCCGCCTTCTCCTATTTCTCATGTGTCTCTAATCCACCAAACACACATGTGGGAGTAGCTAAATTAAAAATAGCAACCCAGAAAAAAAAAATGCTGTGCAGTCGGAGAGCTGATTTGCAGCTGAATTATTCATCCCCACGTATTCCTCGCATCCCGGGATGATAGTACCGGGGCTGCGCAGGTGTAGCCAGGCTCAGGGATGGGCAATGCCAAGGAGAGACAACAACCTTGCGGGTGTCTGTCCTCTTGGTTCCTTGTCAGAAAGCTCAATTCCCCACCGGTCAGCTCATTTGTCTTTTTATACCAACTGCCACAGGAAAACACCTTAAAACACCACCTCAAAACACCACCTCGCTCCCCGCTGCGCCTCCTCCCTTCACTTATCACCCAACAACCAGACTAATGCAGCTCCGCTCTCGCAAACCCAAACAACTGAATTAGTCTAACCTTTTAAAAGGTTATTGGAACATCCTGTTCCATTAACACCAAACCTTAGTGCAGAAACGCATGAAAAACCTGTTACCGTGCTTTTATTGGCCAGGAGCGAGCCGGGGCGCTTTGGTGGGTTGCCAGCATGAGAATTTGCAATTTGCAGGAGACCATGAGTGATTTTCCCCATGTATCTGCAGGAGTGGCCCTTGGTTTTAATCAGCGCTCTGGTATCTGTGATTGCAGCGAGCATGACAAAAATTGCTGGCAGTTAATTGTCACTTTTTCACAAGGAATTTTTGTAAATAACATTTTCATTCCCACAGAGAATCATTCAATTACCAGAGCAACCATAAAAACCTCAGAAGTCAGAACATCCTGAGACATGAAAGAAGGACCGAAAAAAAAAATGGACTTAACTTCAAAGTAGTCTTCACACACAGTTCCTGGCTGGCATCCTGCTTGCTTTGCCCAGTGCGGTGTATTTGCCATGGCCTCCCTCGCTGCTGTGGTCCCGGGCTGGAGCCGTGTGGGACCCTGCTCAGGCATCCTCCCTGAGGATCTGGCTCTGCTGTGAAACTCACAGGTACACGAAATCTGAACGATACAATAATAAGAAGAAACTAGGCATTTGGTAGTGCTGCTTTGCTTCTGGCAGACAAAACTTCCCAGTTTAACCGGTAATATAAGTGAGATGTTAAAAGCTTGTATCACACAAAACACAGCTCAGTCCCAGACCCCCCTGGGCAACAAGGGATGGTTTCCATGTCTGCGTGCTTCTCTCCATCGGCTCTCCTGTCTGTGGGGTCCCAGCCCCATTTATTTTCTTCCATGGTTTCTGTAGGATAGAAACCCATGGGTGTCACGTTCCCCGTCTCATTCCTGCAACCTGGTTTCACGTGCCAGCAACTCACTGACAATCCAGCTGTGGCTGCCTTTGAGGTGTGCCGGCGTCGTGGCAAGCTAATCTTCCCCCACGAAACTGCAATAGCTTAATTCTGAATGACAGCGAATCGTAGTCCTCAGAAACACGTAATAGACACGCGAGTCTGTGGAAGGAGGGTCCCGCCTCAGTTTGCTGCTGCCGGCGTTCAAAAAGGAAGACGGCAATGGCTGCAGTAGCACCCTCCCTCCTCCCGTGGTCCAGCACATCTTTCCAGCTTCCAGCTCAGCCCGAGTCATTGCACAGGTGGAGCAGGAGACCCAGTTTGGCTTTGGATGTTAGCCAAAGCGACCATGGGGCTGAAGTGACCAAGAGAAATGGGAAGACAGCAGCTGTAAATCGGGGACCAGCCAAGGAAGCGCTTGCTACTCAGATAGAAACACTACAATCTCTCCCTTAAGTTTCTGACCTACTTCGGCAGCTCAGGGATATGGGAGACTGTGCCAGACGTCAATCTGGTGCTTGTCTCAGGGCTTCAGCTTTGCTTTTTTCTACTAGTTGGCAATCAGCGGCATCATCCCTTCACTGCAGGGGCCTGTTTCTTCCCAGTGGGAGCTGCTGGGAGCAGCTCTGCTACTCATACACATCCTTCACTGGGATGTAAATGCCCAGGCTCGGGCAATTCCAGAGTACAGCCAGAAAGAAGCCCTCCAGTTTCCACAGCTATCACTTTTGCTAGATGTATGACCATGTCTTTAGCTGATAAATGTCGGCTGGGAGGCAGCTGTTCACTAACCACTGAAACGGGGCCAATTTCTCCAAAAAGGGCCATTCAGTGACAGTCCTGCTACTTTCTGTATTTGTGCATATCCTCTACATACTTCATTTTTCCAGCTAAACATTAGCTTCATGTGAAGATTTGCTGAGCAGTGAAAGATGAAGCAGGCTGGAGAGAGGAGAAGAAAGCCAGGGAATGCTATTTGCGTGGTGTCAAAAGGGCAGCAGATTTTACTGTCGTCTCTGATGAAATGTTGAAGGGCAAGGTGAGAAAATGGAGATTTGTTAGCACTGATCATAGTTCCTCCCTGGCTGGACTCACAAAACAGCAAGGACTAGGGAAAAGAGAGAGTTTTGAGTGGCATTCAGCTGTGTATTTAAGCATGAATCATCCGTCTATTGCAAAGCCTTTTTTTTTTTTTTTTTTTTTTAATGTAGCTGAATTTTCATGAAGGAATATATGAACTTTGGCTACAACAGATGTCATCCTGGAGGTTTTGGGTTTTTTTAATATCTGACTGTAGGCTCAGTATAATAGGCAATATTGGGCTTTCATCTTTCACCACTACTAGCTATGAAATCCAGAGCAGATGATCATTAGCATGCATTACTTAAGAGAGGTACAGCACTCAGTGAGTCAGGGTACAGACCAAGAATTAATTGTTGAAGAAATTCAAAAATAATCCATTGAAGAACAGACGCATTTGAGAATATTGCAGTCTGTCCACACTCCAAAGCGCCAGCGCACAGTGAAGATAGCTGGGGTAATGTGTTCCCCTAAGGCTTCCCTGAAGGGATGCAGGGAGAATTTGCTGGGGATGCAGGGAGAATTTGCTGGGAATGCAGTGTCCAGTGGGAACGTGGCTGGGGTCTGCAAGGGAAGTTCCCACAACGTGCTGCAACAGGAGTATGGAGGGTGAAGTGGGACGGTGGCAGCTGCCAGCTCCAGGCTTGAATTTCCATTGGAAAAGGAGCCACTCACTGAGTTGAAAAGGGCCGAGGTGGCTGCCGGAGAGGGGAGCAAAGAGCTGGCCAGAGCGCAGGTTGCCGGAGGCACTTTTTAACAGGCTGCTGAGGAGCAGGCTTCAGTTTTCACAGCCTGCCGGTATGGTCTGAGCCACCCGCAGCAGGGCGGTGGACTATGGGACGTGCATGCCTGGAACCACATGGAGAAGCGTGTTCTTCAAGGCCAGGCTGGATGGGGCTTTGAGCAACCTGGTCTAGTGGGAGGTGTCCCTGCCCATGGCAGGGGGGTTGGAACTCTATGATCTTTAAGGTCCCTTCCAACCTAAACCATTCTATGATTCTATTCTATGATTCTATAGATGCTGAAGAGGCCATGCTCTGTGGCAGCATCCTCAGCCAGCACCCAGCACCCAGGGGCTGCAGCTGAAACAGAGCCTTTTGGGAGCTCCCTGCACAATTGCTCTGCTGAGCTTTCCTTCAAAACATTTAAATCTCTCCCGAACAACTGTCTTGGTGGCAGAGCCTAACCTCTGCCGTGCTTTCTGGATGCTGGGAGTTCTTTGTTGCTATTATTATTCACCCTGCCCTTTATGCAATGCCAACACTGCTGCTGATTTATCTGCTACGTTTCAGGGCTTTTTTCAAGACCCCCTTTTCCCATGAGAATATTTCTCACTGATTTACATGGGCTGTAGTGGAGCAGGCCATTAGGGACAGAAATGGCCACACAACTGGCCTCAGCCTGCAGGCTGCCTAGCGAGCTGTGCTGTAAAAATATTTATGAAGAGCTGCTGGTCTTGGGGAGAGGACGGAGCGGTCCAGCCAGTGCAGACTGTTTCTTTCTTCACCCAGAGTAATTGCAGCTGTCCAAGCAGCCGGGATTTCTTACCGCTTTCTTTGATTAGATCATCACTTTGTAAAGAAAGTCTTTTTGGACAACCAACTGTAATTTTCTTCTGCTAAATTTCCACAAATTCCTCCTGACTCTCTCCCATATTGCACCCTGCATGTGGTCTCCAGACTGTGCCAGCAGCTAAGTTTCTGTTGCTTTCACATCCTTTGTAGCTTGGGGAAGTCACAAAAACCAAGCCAGACCAAAACTATCTGAAACTAAACTAATTTAAAAGCTCAGATCCTGCTGGGTCATGCTTGTACCCAATAAAAAGTGCCTCTGAAGACCATTCATCAGTGGAATTGATGGACAGAGGATGCTGTGCCCAGAGCAGAGCACAGGTAGTGCACCAGAACAGTGCTCCTTGGCTGGATCTGCGGTTGCCTCTGCTCAGCAGACTCCGCTCTGCTTTGCTCAGAGTCTTGGTGTGAAAACTTTTCCCTTTCTGTTGACTAGATTGGCTCTAGGAGATGCGTATGGGTAAGAATGACAATTTGGAAGATGGAAATTGATTCCGTCTGTATGTGTCCTGCTCTCAGAAAGCAGAGGAGTGCTTCACATTGTGTTCATCCCATTAGCTAAGACTACAAGAAGATTATTTTTCTTCCATGGACTTCGTGAAATACAAGACTCCAGAAATGCCCTGCTGACTCCTGACCAAGGGTGGGCAATGGACTGTCCTTGAGCTCTTGCCAATGGAACAGGGAGATGTAGGGCACGGGAAGATGTTTTCTCTGTTTTCAGTGTCAGTAGTGATTATTTCTCTATTCTGGAAGTCCAAGTTGCCAGAGGTTTCTGGTGCCCCTGTTAGAAAGCCGTAAACTTTAGAGAGAAGTTTGGCCCTGCCTCAAACCTAAACAGGAGCTTTAAAGAAACCTCTCAAGTCGTTTCCCTCAGACAAACCAGAAACTAGGCACTTCTGCAAATGAAGGCTTTCATTCGTCACACTGAGATTTAATGACTAAGTATGACAGTAGAAGTAGGGGGTTAAATGATGGGCTATTTACTGGTTATCATTTTCACAAATTATAACTAGTTGACCTTTTTATTGCCTTTTTAAGACGTTCCTGCCCCATTTCTGCCCCCTGCCTCCTGGCCACAGGTCTCTGCCCTCTCAGTTGTGCCAGAGACTGAATCGGCAATCTTTTTATGGCTGGTCTCTAACGGAAGGGACAAAAATCTCCTCCCCTTGTGGGCCTGTGGGAAAGGATGATAACTGGCAGTTCCTGTTTATGCCTAATGCATTACTGCCCAAGCAATATTTACAAAGATAACATCCCTGTCTGAAGCTAAAGCAGGGGTGCAGCTAGGAGTGACAAAAGTCCTGTCATTAGAGCAAGTATATTAAGAAGTTGGTGTCGATTTAACTGTCTCTTGGTGGCACAAAAGACCTAGTGCTAAGAGAGAGACAAGAAGAGCTGTTGTATGTTACTTTACTGATGATAAGCTCTGATTTCCTCTCTTGGTTAGCGATTTGCAAAAGAAGGTCTGTTGTGCCATTCAGAGGATGTATGGAGGCTTCGGTACCTGCCTGGGTTGGTCTTACGGGATAAGGAGAAGGTCTGATCCTGCCCCTTAATCTGACCCATACTAGCTTTCCTTTCCCACCTCAGTAGCTTGGGTGTCCATGCCATTCCCCTGCCCCTTGCTATTGCAGCTCCTCTCCACCTTGTGAACAAAAGGGAGGCTCACACCCCCCCCAGAAGTGAAAGGAGCTGGGACCATCGGCTGGAGAGCCTCAAATCCTTTGGAAGGATTTGAGGATCTCCAGCCGATGGTCCCAGCCAATGGTCCCAGCACTGTTGTGGGACAGAGGTTCAAAAGCTGCATTTGGGCTGGGAGGGGATTAGCACCCCACTCCAGGCCCATGGTATTTGCCTTACAAAATAGTCACAGATATGGGTTATTTTCTGCTACTAACTAGAAGAATAGTTTTAAATCTACGTGTCACTCTCCCCTTTCTCTTTTAAGAGACAGTGCTTATTTTTAGAAGAAATTACTCACAAACAGTAGGTTTTCCTGGTCATATCCGCTGATAGAAATGTCTATATTGCAGATGGCAGCATGTCTAATACTCATGAGACAAATTTCCTGGAACTGAACAGAAGACAAAGTGTGAATATCACAGCATCATTTAAGGAACTGTGCCTGTTCAGTAGGAAATCAGTCAGCAATACAAAACAATTATTTAAAAAAGCAACGTCTTGGACATCCATTTTAGGTTGCACATAAACAGCTCGATCTTTCTCAAGCTAGTTGTGGCTGCAGAAGCAAAATCAGGAAAGGAAAACATTATTTTGAACTGGGGATTAATGAACAAGTTGCTCACTAATCACGGAGACGTTTCTTTGCTGGCACAGCTAGATGCCCTCTCATTTCTTTCCCTTCTTGAATCACTACAGTAATGAGACAAAATAAAAGCTATTACTTTTTTGCGGAATTACTAGCTCAGAAGTAGGTTGCAAGCCAGTGAACAGAAGAGCAGGGTCTTGAAGGGCCTCCTGTCAACTTTCTCCGTGTTCACGCTGAGTGGACCAGCTATGAACTTTCATAGATGGGCACACAACCAACCAGAGGGAAACACTACAGCTCTAATAGGACATGATTACTAGTGAAAGGCAACGCCTGATAAACAGAAGTGTTTCAGATTAGCCTTTGCTACTTAAGGACATTGTCAGAAAAAAAAATATTGTACAAACAAGTTGAGAAAAAAAAGCAGCAGAGAAATAAAACTGAGATTTTGACTGTCCTGAGAGATCAGGACTATAATGCTGCTGTAAAAGGCTTTCGTATTTACCTTTAATACAGCTTGATAACTACAAACTTGTGAAGAGTAGGAACCAAGAGTACCCAAGCATGACCACTGCGGTTGAAAACAAAGAATTAGCCCAGGTGATGTATTTCAAAGTGATCTGCTTTTCAGTGGAGGGAAAGCTTCACTTCTTTTCCTGTCTCCATTTCAGCAGATTGGGCGTCTGCCCTTTTAATCAAGCCTTCGTTTAGTGGAAGGGACCTGAGGCATTTCTTCCTTAGTTGCTCTGCACTGTATCCTTTCCCATCCTGGAAACCAAGAGTTGTTTGCAAGTGAGCAGGACCGCTCCCAGTACATGCATGATAAATATTAAAAACTTTTGGCAGCGCAATCTGATGGCAGAGGAAATAAAACTAATTTATATTTATGCAAATCAGTATATTCAGCACAGATAATACATGACCCAAAGACTCTGTTGGCTTTTTCAGGTTTAGCATAGGTGGGCGGAAGGTTCTTCTGTGCCTGCAATAGAGCAGAAAGGCTAATGACTCTGGGAGAGAAGGGAGGTTGGATGCACTGAACACGGTGGATGAATCACGGGAGCATGGCCCTGAGGAAAGCCAGACATCTCAGGGCTATGCTACCGGGAATGTAGTGGTGCCCTGCTTGTGCATGGGATAGAAGCTGCTATCATTTCTGTTACCTAGTCGGATAAAGGAGATAAACAGCTTTCTAACAACTTTTTAAAATTATTCACATTGCGAGTTACTAAACAACAACTGAGACCATGTGGAATATGTAGGAACTGTGTGAGGCTGAAGTTATTGCACCTTTCTCTGCAAAATAATTTCAACATCCCTCATACCATTTGAGTTATGTCCTCTGTCACTACAGTGAACTGCAAGCGTTTGTAGATGTCTCCCTGTGTACATCTATGCATATATTTGTTTATATAAAAGAACCATCTTAAAATGAATTGCTGGTGTTCAGCAGTTTTGGCTATGGGCTCAGACAAGAAGGCTGGTGAATCTAGGACAGGAGAAGAATTCATATTTTTAAGCATGAATCTCTTTTCTCGCTGCTTTCTATGATCGAGATGTCTCACATTTTAACATACTGTGTTCTCCGTGGGGTGAAGCCTGGGCAAAGAGACACACGAGAATAATCCCCCGGTGCCTGAGCAAACCACAGCCCGCAGCCAGGAACACAAAGGATGCCTGGTCTTTGTTCAGCCCGCCACCTTTCCTGGAAGAGGGATATCAAGTCAACAAACCACTAGCCCTGAAGGCACACTGTGACCCTGCACCTTTAGTACTACTCCAGTTACTTTAACAGAAAATATTCCATCCAAGCTTTCTGTATTGCATATGTGGAAAAGTATCTCTTCTGACCAATGCAATTCATCACTGTCAGAGAGAAAATGTATTAAATCTTATCCGGATACAAGCACCAACTGCGAAACCCTTTATAAAACTCCTCTTTGTGACAAAAAGAGCAAATGGCCTGTTTCCAGCCTCTCGTATCGCACTTGCTCTACACTTTCCCCCCGCCTCTTTCCCCGGCATTCGTTTGTCCTCCAAAGGAGTTGGCTCTACTCAGCGTTACCTCCACTGACCCACACAGAACTATGCGGTAGGCAAGTTTTAGGAAGGAATTCCTCACTTTTGATAAAAGTTAGCGAAAAGAAGGGTGAATGCCTTTTCATACTTAAAACGCGAGATATCCTGGTCATAGAAGACATCAAGAAGAGAGATTCATGCTTAAAAATATGAATTCCTACCAATCTCAGGGAAGACAGAAATAATTTTTCTTTCGCCTGCATTGAGCTCTTCCCCTACGCACACACGATAGATCCGTTTCCACGTTCTTGCGCTCATTTATAGTAAAGGTCCCCTCTTTACTTTCCAAGAGGCAGAAATACACCAAGGGGCTGACACGTGTGGAGACTATTTTCTTTGCCAGACCAGATCTATGTATAGGCAGAGCAGAGCTCGTCCCCACAGCCTCACCTCTGTGGCCTCTGCCGAGTCTCACCCATGGCAGGCAGGGCTGCATTTTGCCTCCCTGCCGAAAAGCCTCGTGCTCTCATGTGTTTTATGGAAATGGTGAACTCCAGCCATGGCACTTGCGAGTGTCTCACTGCTCTTATATAAATGAGATATTACAAGGCACTCTTTCTGCAGCAGTAGCAGTTCGGCTAGTCCACGGGTTACCTTACTATGCATCAATCATCCATGCTTAAATTCCCCTGGCGGTTTGCATCACTGTGTGACAGTCTCTGGAAGGGAAACCTTGAGTGTCAAAGCAGCCCCCAGCCACCCTCCTCATGCCGCTGGTGAGTGAATCCGAACGTTTAGCAAGAGGAGTGACTGCAGATTTCTTCTCTGACTCCCGAGCCCCAACTATGGCTGCGAAAATTAAACAGGCAGCAAAAAAGACCTGCAAGTAATGCCACACATAGTTGCCGTAAGGATAATAGCTGGCATTTGAGTGTCATTGGCCAGTTAAGGATAGCATCCACGATGCCGGAGAGGTCGCCATACCAAGCCCGGGATTTAGAAGCGAGATTAGAGGCAGCTGTTCTTTTATCGGCATAAAGATGAAAGCTCAGGGTATAAAAATAAAATGCAACTGGATCATCACTTTCCTCGGAGGCCGTAACCAACTCGAGCAGCAGCTCTGGCCTCAAGCAGCAGTGGCGGCATGGTGGTGTGCCCACGCTGCCTTTGTGGAGGGCGCTTAGGAGCACATCCCTGGGCCCTGTGCGGTTGCTGCTGGTGTCTTCAGGGAGACCTCCTGTTTGCCACTGCTTTGCAGCTCCCTGGAGGAATGCGTACTGGGCAGGGGGGGGCGACACACGGGACAGCCGCCCCTACAGAAAGTCTTTGTTTGGAAGAGCTCTGCTATTGAATAAACAGCCGTGATCAATGTTTGGAGCTGAGGTGAAGGGCGCTTGCTTTTTGTTTTAATTTCACGGCGTCATTCTTCTGTAGTGAAAAGCATCCATGTAACTTGCAGGCTGGGGAGAAGCATCTTTCATCTTGTTTCCAGCCTCCTCATCCGAGGTGAACAGAGCGGGGCCAAACCATTCCCCGCCTGAGGTGATTTCACCCCAGTCCTCAGCACCGGGGGACAACCACCACAGAAATGCTGAAAATTGTGCCGTACGGGCCAAAGCAGACGTGGCTTTTCCTACAAAAACGATGTAACTGTCACAGTGCAAATACAAATTGAACTATGAAAAACCTAATATGCCTTCATCCAGGTGAGCTGTTTTCTTTAGAGCATAATGAATCATAACTCTTTCTATGAGCCGTCTCTGTATGAGGAGATGAGAACAGAATACAAAATTTGGGAGAAAAATTTCAAAACCTTAATCCCAAGAAAGGGTACTCTTAAACACTGCTTATAATTTCTTCAGTATTTTATTAACCATTTATTAACATGCCACTTGTTTAGAAAAATCAGATTATTCAAACCAACATAGCATAAAAATTTGTCTTCAACGAAAAATGCTTTCTCTCTGTGGATATATCAAATCACCACCATCAAGTTGCACAGTGAAGCATTTATTGTTGACCCTTAATGTTTGAAATGTCGAGTTACATGTACCCTCAAGTCCACCCCTTATCCTGTATCACCATACTTTTTCATCAGCAGATCCCACTGTTAATCATACGAAGCAGTATGCTGATATAATGCGTTCTTCAAACATAGACATGAAGCAAGAAAGATTATGAATATCTGAAAGGAATCATCTTCGGGAAGGGACCGAGCAATGAAAAACTTCATTCCTCAAAGTGATTGCATCAGAAAATTAAGAGCACCTCAAAACTGTGGACTTTAATGACGCCTTCCTAAACTATCGATGCATGATTTGTGTTATGTACAATCTGATCATCCGCCTTGAGAATGTATCACCACTAGTCATAAGTCATAAATATTTCACTGTGTAACTGGGAAGTGCTGGTTTTTTAGACAACTCAGTAAATGATTACCAGATTTCTAGGTAATTGACTTTCTTTTGGCTGGCGCTTAAGTAATTTATTAAAACAAAAATGGCAGGAGTGTGTCAGGTAATTAAGAGAATGATACTTAAATCCTCATTTTGGTTCAGCTCTTATGCTGGTCTTCATTTACTTCACTTCTGAAAAATCATCAAATCTTTAGTTCCCAGTTTTAATGATACGCGAACTGACATGGCTGAAGTTATATATTTGATCATCCTGTAAAACTCTGGAGCCCTCTGCTCTGCCATTGTTGGACACCCACACAAAAACCTTCAGTACTTTCTATAAAATACTGGGAAGCTTTGAGGAGTGTGTGTTAATCTCTGGTCTGAACATCAGAACAAGCAGGGACTCAAGCAGAAAACAAAATGAAAACGTCAAGAGTGAGGAATCTCAGTCACTTAATTCTTCATAGGCTCTTTCTTGCTCGTAAATTAGATTTAGCAGAGTGTCTCAGTATGTAAAATATACATGAAAGAAAAGTCTCCTACTGGGATCAGCAATTGTAATCATCTTTTTTTACTTATTGCTTTCAACTAGTTAGAAAATTGCAGGCAGAAGAACAGGACCATTACTAGAGGAGCAGCAGATCTGCTGCACCTTTTGCCCACGACAGTAGCAGTATTACATCCCGGGAGAGGTATCATACTGAGAAGCAGGGCACCAAAATGTGCTTTCCATTACTTTGGTCCCTGCGCAATTCAGTGACCTCGTGCCGTTTAAACTGAGTGAAAAATCTCATCGCTTTGTATGCACAGCATGTACCCAAAAAAATGTACCGTAAACCAGCTGAACTCCCCAGGTTTGATTACCACTTGCATATTTATGCAAATCGTCCCCATGACTTCTGTGGAAGTGACACAAAGCAGAAAGGTTTCCTACAGTTCATCTTGGAGGGAGGGGGGGCGCCTTGTCTAATCACCCCGAATAGGTGACGGTACCAAGGCACTTGCTGACGGTGGGGCATGTTATCTTTCCCACTGGACTGTGCCTGTCCTAATGAGTGCCCACGTGCTCCCTCTCTGCAAAAAATGGTCTTCCCTGTGCTAAACAGCACATTTAACACCGGCACTCGTCTGGAGCCCAGGGAACGTCAGCTGTATGCTCTGCCTCGGTTCCTTTCCTGCCAGGTAGACCGGTATATGTGATCAAGACTGTGCATCTTAAAATAGCAGGCTGGAGACTGTGCTGCTCAGCGCTCTCCAAACGTTAGCTAATTGCCGCAGCAGCCCGGCACAGCACACGCCTGGGACCTGCGCTCTGCGCTTATTAGGAATTTGCACACGCGGGGAAGAGTGTGGGGGAGAAGGACAGCAAGAGGCAGTGACAAAGAAAAAGAAGATCAAATCAGACAGGCAAGCAGGGGGAGAACAACGAGTAGATAGAGTTAGGAGTGTCAGGGATGAAGGCAGTGGCTCCCACAGGATGCACAAGTGTTACAAGTGTGGGGACGGGACACAAAGGGTTTGATTTCTCCTTGCTTGCACCAGCTACCACTGCAGCGTGATGCTCCTGCTGGTGCCAAAGCACACGGTGGCCAGTGAAGGAAAAGACCAGGAGATGACAAGACCAGCCTGTTCAGAGGTGACAGCACACGCTCCAACCCAAGAGAGGACCTCCAAGCAAAATGATGGCTTTCAGCGAGAAACAGATAGGCCAGGCTGCAGGAAGAAACCAGGAAAAAGGACAAATACATCTGCAGAGCCCCAGTGGGAGTCAAACACGCAAACCCGTGGCCAGTCACCTGCCTTCATGCCCTGACTTCCCATACGGGCAGAAAGCACCTAGAAAGCCTTCAGACACACCATGCTTTGAGCGTGCATCACTTTTGGGCTCAGGAATGAGGACACACACAGCTTGCAGGCTTTGTTCAGCCCCAGTTTAGGGCTGAAGTCTCTCGAGACCAGGCTTGCTTGATCTCCCGCAACTCTGTGATGTCCTGCTCGTCCATCCCATACTCACCACAGCATGTTGAAAGCATCTTGTTTGAGAAGCTTTGCTCACCTGCCTCGTCGAAGAAGTGCTACACACACTCGTGATGTTACACATTGGCGTAACTAGACTCTCACCAATAAATATTGAAGTTGAGCGCGTAGTTAGTGTTGAAAGGGGCATAACTCCCAGCTTCACTCCATTTCTGACATGTAATATATGTATTTTCGTGTTCTTGAAAAGCATAATCACAAAATTTCCATTATCTTTCTACTGAGTGAGCCATCATTTTGTTCAGATCCAGGCAGTGGAGCAGCCGATGAAGATGTCTGTGTTTCCAAGGAGTTAGTCCTTGAATCAGTGTCTAGAAGAAATGAGAGGCCTGAACAGCTAAAAGTTCTCCCCTAAAATCACACTTTGAAAAGCCCTGGACAATTTTGCTTTATTACAGTGTTTTGCCAGAGTGAAATTAAGCTGCATAAGCATGATGGAGCAGGGAAGTTCTGCCTCACTGAAGAACTCCTCCACGCACCTGTTCTTGTCGAAACAGAGAGAAAACTCTTTTTAAGAGATGAAATACAAATCTGAAGCATGACATCATCAGAAGCATCTTGCTCGCTCGCATAAGCTATGAGCAGGTTACGGTTACCTAGCAACTCCTGCAAGCAGCTCACTTCAGCAGCAAAGCATTGGGGTTTAAGTGGTAGACGGGTATCCAGCCGTAAAGCCCTGCTCTATTCATCGGCAGAACCCGGTGTTCAGTGGCAGAAATCAGAAAAAAAAGCCGGGAATATTATTAAAGACCTCCGTTGCAGTCTCCAAAGCGAGCCTCTTTGGGGGCCCTGCCTGTTGTGGTGCTGCATGGTAGATGACAGGCTTTTTTCTCCCAACAGAGCCCGCTGTGAAAGGCAAGCTGGGACATGCTGGTGAGACAAACAGGTGAGCAAGAGAGCCTAGTGAGCGTCTTACAGATCTGCAAGGGTTTCTTTCAGATGGCACTGGATGCCGATGTCCATAAATTTCCCTCTGCAGCTCTGCATTGATCCCAATTGCGTGCGTCCAAGCTAGTGCACGCGTTCTAGGAAGGCAGCTGGTTTTAATTGGAAGGCACCAAGCACTGAGGACCATCATCTCCCGCGTTCTGCAGCAGGACGTCTGCAAGCTTCCCTGGGAGTGGCTGCACGGTCTCCAGGAAAAACAGTGCAGAAAAGCCCGAACAAACCAACTACCAGCATAACCGCTCCGTAGGCTGCAAAGCCATCGCCACTGACTTGGTATATATACCAAGATATATTTATTTGTCTTCGCATTTGCAAAGAACAACTGCATCTCTACTTGCCTTTTCCAACCCATGTTGGCATGTCCTGGACCATTCAGGCAGTCAGGATTTCACCCAGATTTGCCACGTACATTGGCGTCCGCAGGGAAGTGAGACACCTCCCATTTCTACATGTCGGTGTCCAAGCTGTCTCGTTTATGGGACAGCTAAGAGATAGCCAAAGTCTGCAACAGATAAGGGGTGAACTGACAGCAGTCTTCACTGAGTAGCTGAGGAAACACAAATTGTGTGAGCATGGTGTAATGCAATATATGATATTATTTATAAGCTCATCAGGCTTTTCGGGTCTTCAACTGCTTCCTCTTTAGATTGTCATAGATTTCTTTCGAGATGACAGTCACAGATTCTATTTAATGATAAGGTGCTTTTTGTTTTTCCTGTTGAAACACTGCAATTCTAGGAAATGCACCTATCACTTAGGTGTCTAGCTCTTTTGATGGACGGTTCTCAGTCAATCCTTTCATTAAAAAAGAGGTGAGCCGTGATGTTCCTTCTGGCAATATTTTCATCACACTCCCCTCTCCTGCAAGCCTGTCCCCTGTTACAGGATATTGCAGTCTTGATTAAGATAGGGCCCATGATGGGGTGATAAATACAGATGTAGATAAACTCCCCAGAGCAGGGCAGAGCAGCCGGGACGAGAAGCCCCAGGGAAGGGGGTCCGGGTCCACGGGGGGCACCCGCTGTCACCGCTCCTGCTTGCCCACAGGTCTCTGGGGGCCACCCATGGCTGGCATACAGGGGAGTACCTCCCTGTAAGAGGAGGGCTTTTTTTGTTTTGCAGCAATACCTGTATAAAGATAAGCTGTATCATTACGGGTCTCTGGTGGATGAGTTTGCAGTCATACAAAAGAGGTGGATGATGAGGAAGGAAATTACCCCCTGACCATGAAACCCAGTGGATTGGGCTTGTATTTCACCACAGCTATTTCAATGTCTTTCTTCAGGAAAAAAAAAAAAAAAAAAAAAGAAAAAGAGGGATTTGCTCTACATCTACAGATGTTACTCTTCTGTCTACTGCTTTGGCATTAGTGTATCTGAAAAAGCTTAATCCCCCAAAAAAGTGTTACACAGGTTTATACGAACAGTCTGAGGCCCAGGAGCGAGGTGAGGTATTCATGAACACGCTGGCTCACCTTTACCAGTTTTCTTCTCATTAGTAGCTTCATAGGAATGCTACTAACATAGTTCATGCAGGGACTGCTGTCAAGGAGCAGGTGAACGGTCCACCCGTTACCATGCCACTGATTCTTCCATTCCCCAAGACTGTAGAGGAAGATGATGAAAAACCAAATAGTAAACAACTAGGAGATTTGCCTGCCAGCAGGGAAGGGAGACTACTTCTTATCCTTACGCTAGTAACTTGACTTCTCTAGAGATACAGAAGCTTATAGCCTTACATTAGATGGGATAGAGAAAATATTAACTGAATACTTTAATAATTTGTACAAACATCTAATCCTTTTTATAGCCTCGCTAAGTTTTTGGCTTCAATGGTTATTGTAGGAGGTTAACTGTCCTTTCTATAAAATGACTTCCTTTTATCAGATTTCAGTTTGTTGCCTTTAAGTTAAAATCTTGTTCTTCTGTTGTATGAAAGACTGGAGAGCCGCACCCATTTAACCTCCACGACGTGCGTGGGGAGGGGGGGATACGACTCTGTCACGCCCTTCTAATCCATGCCCTCTCCAGATTCAGTGTTGCCAACCTGCTCTCCTGCAAACACTATTCCTGTGCGCCAAGGCAGTCTTTCAAGGTATCAGCTTCTCTTTTATCTGTCATGGTTCTTTTCAGCGTGGTGGTCAGAGCTGCAGGTCACTGAGGGAGGATGTGCCATTCGAGTCTCGCACTTTAATGCTGTTGGGGCATCTAGTTCAGCTCAGCTGTCTCGGGGTGGACTGACTTCACCTGGTGAGGCTGGCAGAAATTCTGCTTCATTGATGAGCCCATGGTTGGGTTCCCCTCGCAAAGAAAAAAGTCAAAATGAGTGCTGCTGTCCTGCCTAAAGCCTTCAGCAATCCCAGAGAGGAAAGGGACTGATTGTTCTTCAGCCTTCCCTTTTTCTTCTCAACAAACTGTTAGGAAAGAGTAGGAGCTGCTAGAGAGATAACGAGAATAACAAAAATCCCTGCAGTGCAAGATGTGTGGAGGCTCGGAGAGTCGTGGTACCATCTGTGCCTGTCTATTTACAGCCAGAACAACTAACGCCCAACTAATGGTGAAGAGAAGCAGAGCCTCATGTCATGGAGACAGCTCTCTAATCTTACATAAAAGCAGCTTTCTGAAAAGCCTGAAGTGTTCAGATGGAGAGAGGAGCGGTCACAATTTACACTGAGGAGGGTTTATTTACAGAATGGTGGAAACACTTCTTTGTTTCTGTCACGTCCTTTGAACGATCTTCAGCCAAGACGCCCAGGCAGGTTTGGTCAGAGCTTTTTCAGCAACACAAAGTCTACTACACACAAAACATGGCATTACAGATAGATCCACGGTTACAGGAAAAGATCGGTAATGAGGAGAAAAGCAAGTAAGCTGTGAAAGCAGTCTGCTTGTTTTGATTAAAAGAAAAAAAAAGATTTTTGTATTTGGTACAGCTGCTGTGTGAAAAGAATAGGTATTAGTTGAAGGAATGAACGAGCTCTTCCCTTCATACTTTTCAACGAAAATATGTTTTGAAAACATGTATGTTCAGGCTGAAATTTAAAAAAATGATTTTTGAAATATAAGGAAAACACAGAGTTAAATCCACTGTATTTACCTCCATGGCATTGTCCTCAGGGATAATTTTAGACCCTGTGACTCAATTTGACTCCAGCAGGGATAAGAGATTGGACTGGAAGAAAGCATTGTTTTCAGGTGAAATGGTTGCAGGTGATTATCCACCTAATGAATGGAGCTGGGCGTATAGGGAAGGGGCAGGGATGTGGTATATTCTGAAGCACGAGACACACCCAGGGAAAGGAGAACCTGGGGAGCAGAGAAAGTCCCAGATGAAGGAAATAAAAGGTAGAAAGGAAGGAAAAAGCATTCAGACTGGGGAAGTCCCTGTACAAGGGAGGAAAAATTCTATGTCTATGGTTTAAAAAAGGGTATATAAAAAAACAAATGAGGTTTCACTCAAATCTCAGCTTCTGAGGAACTGATACACGTAAAGAAGTCTCTAAAAATCAAAGACTTTTTTTGGATTCATGAAATGTACGGGTTTAAGTGCTCGACTTTTGGCATTGGAAATTTTAGATGATAATGATAAATAAGCACCTACCTAAGTAACAGCTAAAGTTATAAACGCTACCAGAAAGTGTGCTAAATTTGCTTGCTGTTCTGTCTCCATCGACTTCAGTGGAGCAGGGGATTACTCTCTCTGTCCCTTTATGTATTCTTTTATTCATTTACTTATTTCAGAACAGATAACTAGACCTCTGAACGTTCACAAAAGTACAATAAGAAAGGAATAAAACCCACAATACAAGAGAAGAACAAATGGTCACCACTAAGACTGGGTAAACTCAAATATAGTCACACCCCAGTGGATAGAGGGAATATGCCATTACCATCATCTTATCAAAAGTTCTGGACGAAAAGATGAGCTTTTCAGTATTATGTTTGCTCACAGAAACAGGCTCCTGCAAGAGGTTGGTCTTTTTCCCTTCTGACTGTCAAGTTTCAAGTGATGAAGGAAAAATAACTCATTTTGCTGATAAATTGTGAGGCTATAGAAATGTTCTGTGACCATCCAAACTACATCTCTGGAGACTTCCACCAGCCTCTCAGTACTCTAATATGTACAGCCCAAACCTGCTAATTAACAAAAGTGCCTCTGAAGATTGTACCACCAAATAGATGCAAATTACTCCTCTAATTTCTTTCTTCATTACATTCCTTGTTTGCTTTGATGCTGTAACGCCTTTTTCTCCCCATGACAACACACTAGCGATGGCTGATAACATCTTGAAAGTAATTGCTAACATTTGAAATTTTATTTTTCAGCTTTAGTCTTATAGGGGCTTTTCTTTGTGTGGGGTTTCTTCCTACTCCTGCCTCAGCTTTCTCCAGTCCTCCAAGAATTGATTCCCCTTTTCTCTGGAATTCCAGGACTCTTTGCTCTTGTTCTCTGCTTTTCCCCACCTCCGCTTTCTTCCCCCCCTCCCCCCTCCTCTTTTTTTGGCCAACTATGGCAAATAGTGATCAGACCAAATTATGCTGTTTGTAAATAGAGGAATGCCACCAAATTTAGTGGAGTTGAAGCACGGCTACATGGCTTCATCCCCTATATTTTTGTGAGGAGTTTATGCCCAGCTCCTTTGTGATATTTTAGGTAACAAATTCCCTTTGACATCAGAGTTGCCTAAACACATTTGAGGAAGTGGACCTCTGAGAATGCAGAGCCAATGCAACTTGCCTTCCACTGAGTAAGAAAATATACATTTGTTAGAAAAGGAATGGAAATAGAATGAAATGCCCCAACAGCTAGTTAACAGTAAGTTTCTTTCTATGTATATATAGGCCATATATTTATATATCTCAATATATAGGTATCGATATTACACATTTTTATAAAGACAGTAAGATTCTTTTATCTTTATATATGTCCTATAATTGTTGGGTAGCAACAACATTTTCAACTCTTACACAATTTTACACAAACCAAACTCCTAATAATACGAAAATTAAGACATTTGGAATAATTTGTTTTTGTATGAGCTATGAAAAGACGTCCTTGACTATTCAATTGTCTGCTTTTTACATATTTGGGTCCTTGGCAGTAATACATTTGGCATCCAGCAAATTTCCCCACTTTTGGCACTTCTTGGTTGTTTCTCCTTTTGCAAGCCAGAGATAATGATAGTAAGCACAGGAAAAGCACAGATTTGCACCTTTCATTTGTTAAAGTTCAAAACCAAGCTTGTTCCATAAAGGAAGCACAGGATGAACCACTACGGTGTAGCTACCCAGATCCCACACGGGAGCCTGATCAGAGGAACTGAATGTCCTACGTGGGCTACAGCTAAAGAATGTTTCAAATGCAAACACTCAGATAGTGCTATAATTTGTCTACGGAAGAGGTTGTGAAGACATTCCTTTGTTTAATGGACCAGAATATATCAAGGATATGTTATAAATTAAGTAACACTGACTTAGGTTTCAGTGTACTGCCAAAAATAAGTATACGAAGTACTCTTAGAGTGGAGAATGAAAATAAAAGCAGGACTTAATCTGATGGTAAAATGAGATATTACTGAATCCATCCAACTTAATTTAATCATTGAGTAAAAACAAAGTAATTGGTAACATGTACACTACATAAGTGTTTATGCATACCACAGAAGAGGTGAAGGCAAGAAGAGATGTCTTATTACAAGAATCAGCATAAAAAGCAGTATCTGGACTGCAGAAAATCATCACAAAATTGTAATAGTGATCCATCCAACGTTCAGCAAATCCCCTTAAATATTGGCAAACATTTCTGGGTCATGCAAGCTTTCCTGAGCATAGCCATAAACATGTATGACTGCAAATCTCTCTCTTCTGGAGAATTATAGTAAACTAGTTACCCTACAGCACTGAAATCACAAAGGAAGGTTTTCAACGCATAGTACAACCAGAGGAAATGGGTAGGCTAAAAATAATAACTCAGTCCTCCTTTCATTCTTCAGACTTCCCTTTAGAATGGCATTTGGGGGGTGGGGGGAGAGTGTGTCATTCATACAGGGAAATCTTTGTCTTGCGTTAGAAAAACAGAATAAGCTCCTTAACCCTTCTGCATAGTCATGGAGGACTGACTTCAAAGAGGTCTTCTTTAGAAAACGGGACATTGTTTTCCTCTGACTGTGGCAGAAACAGCCACTTTACTAGCTAACAGAGGTAAGTGCTCACTGTAGACTGAGTCATTTATCTTCTAAAGGAGAAATGCTCAGGCCATAAGATATATATATGTGACATACATACACATATATATGCACGCAGACGTTTACTTTGCAAAGAGCTGTACCATTCCCAGCTGCCTGTCACCACACCTGTGTTGGAGGTTGCCAACTGCCCCAGCTCTGCCAGTGGACAGGACCTTGTGAATGCTCCCTCACCTGTTTCAGGAAAAAAACTGTTGGTGGGGTCATCTTGCTTTTAAGGATGAATATAAGCCAATAGTCACTGAGCAGATCAGGCAGAGCTGACACAGCAGAGCAGTGGGCAGACAAACGGATACCTGCAGGTGGTAGGCGGCTGCGAGCCCCAGGAGAGCCATGAGCAGAATAAATGTCCTCAGGTGGCATCGCCGGAGCCAGGAGAGAACATCTACCCAGAGCCGTGGGCAGATATTGGTCTCCTTGACGCAGAAGATGATTGTGAGCTCCCCGTACAGTTGGCAGCATCTTGACCACCCAACAGTAATGACTCTGGAAAACTTCTGCAAATCACACCCGGAGCATTTGTAGTTATCTATTAAATGAAGCTGCTGATCAGACATGGAGAACTTGCGTTCAGCTCACCACTGGTTCTGCATAAAAAGGGGCAATATCTAGTATGATACTCCACTCAGAGAAAGCATGTCATATAATTATTGACATGTTTTTTTCAAAACTAATGTCTCCTACAGTGAACAGACAGGCTTTTATTGATTTCCCTATCCTTTCATATTTTCCCTTCAACCAAAATCAATGTAATTTTAGATTCGATTCCTCTGGTTTGCTGTTTGCATTTTCAAAAATCCACTGCTGAATTACAACATGTGTTACCATGTAGGTTTCCAATTTACTAAACTATAAATAGAGAGATTTCCTTGCTGTGTCCTGTGCAGTTACTGTAATTGCTCAAGGTTGAATGTTTGGTGGTATTAATGGGAACTCTACAGCGTGATATAAATATACAACAGGAGAATCACCGTGTAGGAAAATATAGATAAGCCCATCAAGAAATGCACAAATACAGGCATTAGGTTAGATAAAACTAAATACAGAATTAGATTATTTCTTTGTATCTGGTTCTGATGGGATACAAAAAAATGCGTCCAATGGCAGATATGAATTTGTGCTTAGTATACATATTGCTTCCTCCTGTGAAGAAAGGGACTAAAATTTAGGAGTGAGTCTAAAGAAAAATATCAATGAATGGAAATGACAAGCTGAATTCATTAGGAGGTTTGACATCAATGTTAGTACAGTGAAGACTGTCTTAGGTTTCACAAACTCTCCTCATATTCCAAGACCAAAAAATAGAGACCTCATAAAGCCCTTTTGTTAATGAGATTCCTACAAGCATTTGTATGTCTTTGATTGCATCCTGTTATGAGCTTTCCTTGAAGTTTGAGGTCCAGAAGTGCCCAAGTCTAAAAAACGGAAGTGAATTGATCACAGATGACACCTGCTGTTTACTCTCATCCTCTGAGTTTCACGTACTTTCAAATAACACACAAAAAACGTCAGTCAGTAAAAATGGCACAAATGTAATACAGGTTTTCCTTAAAAGATCCTGCATAGAAATTCTGCTAGTCGCACCTGATGCTAGACTCCGATTAGCAGAACAGTTCCCTGCTGTCTGTAAATCTGAAGCTAAACTTGAGATGAGTTTCTGAGGAAAACAGTTTTCTATTTAGATCATCTATAATAATAATTTCAAGCAAAACAGAGTTGAGATGAGGTCACAGTCTTCAGCCTGCAAGAGATTATTTCCATCTCCTTTTCTTTGCCCCAGACCTGTCAATCCTCATGCAATGTGTTCCTCCTTCTCTGCCGAGGGCTCAGATATCGCCACAGCTGCACAGCTTCTCTCCATCTTCATGATACTCTGTACTGCATGCCCAGCCTGGCTTCACTGGGGCTCGGCAGGACAGCTGCTGTGACATCCTGGGCTGAGAGAAAGGCAGTAGCAGTGCTCCATGTGCACCGAGAGCTTCGTGGTGGGGCTTCATGCCCCTAGGTGCCTGGCTAAAACATACACATCACAGCTGCAGTGCTACAACTCTTGTCATCCCATGGACCAACACATCCCTCACATGACTTGCTGTCTCTGCATGTGCCTCTAATGCAATCAATACTGTAGTGCCCTCACCAGTGACTCAGTGTACTTGTTTCTCCAGGAGGAAGAAAGGTTTCAAGCAGGCAGGAAACTAAAGCCACTGAGGTCTCAAATCAGCATGACCACTTAACTGGGCAGGTAACTCTAAGCACTTGACCAGTCCTCTGCAAGTCATGCTGCAAATGCGTTCATCTACCTTGCTAAACTGGGGGCTAAATACCCTTGAATTTCATGTGAAAACTACAAATGGCAGCCACCTGAAAAAGGATCAGCCATAGAAGTGCTGAAATTTGAAGTTCCTAAAGCAGAATTTAGGCTTCATGGTCTGCTTTCTGCTTAGGTCACGTATACCTGGGCAGCGTCACATTACAACCCTCTCTCTGCTATGAACCCCCCTAACTTCAGCAGTTGTTCTGAGTCATCAACTGGAAATGAACTCTGGTCTCCAGGGGTATCTTTCCTGGCCCTGGTGACAAGACAAGCTCTTTCAACCACGGTCATTGCTCTCCATCAGGGCCCGTTTCTGGCCCTCATCTGTGCTCAGGAAGCCACCCCTGGCCCATTGACCTCCACAGCTGGAGTGCCTTGCCCTGGGGCAGCAGGGGCACCTCCAGCCCTGCATGCCCTCCTGATGCTCCATGCCAGCCTGTGGCAAGTGCACGGCAGGTCTAAGCTGCAAACAAGCAAAAAGCTGAGCGGGAGACCATAAGTATCTAAAAAGCCCTTGGAAATCAGCTATCAGGTTTTATTTTCAGCTTGCAGACAATTATATGCTGTTATCTTCTTCCTCCTCTCATGCCAACAGCGTGACACGAGGATGCCTACTGGTGCCACACCTGACTCAGAAGTGGAGAAGATCTAGTCCAAGCACATATAGTAACTGGCAACAGCGTGAGCTGGTTTGCTTCCTACCTCCTCAGCCCCCTCAGTTTCCCCCTTCCTGTTATGATTTCCTAGAAATGGGAAGCAGCCTCAGCCACAGCTTAGTGCCCACTGAAAGTCTGCAAGCCTCAGGCCCTGAATAACTTTCCTGATGGGCAAAGATATCGGAGGGTCTTCGGCTCCCCCACCCTTTCCCCAGATTTTTTCATCTGACCCCTCTACACCAGCAAAGCCATCAAAGAAAATGAGGCAACGGGAACTAATTCAGATCATGAGAGTTTAGGAGGCTGAGGAGTGAGAAATAATTTGACAGGGGGAACAATTTGATTGGATTTAAAATTCTGCACTGTAATGGGCTACGTGGGGGTGATAATTACTCCTGAATGGTGGGGAAGTAGCCAAGCAAGGAGAGAAAGTCCAGCACAGCCACAGGTATTTCTGCTTCCCACATCTCCTGTGAGGTGCTTGCAAGGGAAGCATTTTCAGCTGCTCATGCAGAGCACACACATGCTGCAACTCACTGCTGCTTCGAGAAGGTCCTCTTGCAGAAAGGAGGGAGCACACATCATGTTGACTCTGCGCACCACAATCGCACCTCTGCATTTTCCATCTGTATATTGACTAAATGCTACAGTGCTCCTGATGCCTTTCCTTCTGCTTAAGAACTGAATAGTTGGAGAATACAAGCTCGCCTTTCCAGTCAGCTCAAAGTACTCTCTCATTTCTCGGAGAAATCCCCAGTCTGTAGTAACCCCCAAGCTCCAAAATATAACAAAATAAATTAGCTCACGGTGAGCACTATTTTGAAGTGACTAGTTCATTATCTCCTTGCCTAGGGCAGAGGATTGACGAAAGGAAGAAAAGATGCAGATATTTTCTGGATTCTTCCTTGGGATAAGTTACAGCTTTAATTAAAAATGCTGCCTGGGAAGATGGCTGAAGTACATGGGCTCTGTTGGTGCCCAGAATGGAAACTTCTCCTTGAAGGAGAGCTATGCACGTGTAGTCTACGTAGTGCTTTCTCTGTAGTCCATGTGTTGCTTTCTCTGTCTTGATTTGGAACAGTAAACTGGAAATATATTTATTTGTTTACTTTGAAGGATAAATTCAGGATTGTGCCTCCCATTCAGAAAAAAAACCCAAAACCACTATTAAAAAGCAATGAGCTCACTCACTGTCCGTCAGCCATGGTGGGTGTTTGAGGTGCTGGGAGAAGCAGCGCTGCTCCACAAGCAGCCCCTACATCACCAAGCGGCTCTTGGCAAGGCCACGAGAGGAGGCTCTGCCCTTCTCCCCCTTCCCCATGTGTACATCCAGCTCCACCTACGCAGCCCTCCCCTGCTCTGCAGCGCCGTTTGCAGCTGGAGTGAAGACCTCGGGTTCATGCGCAGTCTCAACTGTCCTTTCAAGAGAGATTGGCTTCTGCAAAGAAACCAAACACCAGGCTCCGGGATAAACGAACCATTTGTCATGTGCCATGTATGTATTGTGTTAACTTGCGTTGATTTGTAGGGATCATTTTCTTTGCTTGTAAACATGGTATTTCTGGGTAGCACAAGCATCCATCTGGGAATGGAGAATGGGCAGCACAGTCGTGCTCGCCTCGAGTGCTGGTTTAATAGAACCAACATCATGGTCACCTAAAAGACCCCTGAAGAAATTAAATAACATATATGAGGCAACAATTGCTATTTTTTTTCTTTCAAGAATGTCAAATGCATTTCTGATTTCTTAGTCCCTCAAAATGTTTTCAGTGGTTTATGTCCTAAATCTGCTTTGCCGCTATCATCTGTTTCTTCATAGATAATGCAAACAGTCACAACACCTCTCTACTGGGGCAAAATTGCTGGTAACCTTCCAGGGCACGCAGGATGTGATGCTGATTCCTAGATTGATTCCCTCTGCTTATATACTTAATAAAGTTGGCTCCCCGTGGGCAGTAGTGATTATGTTTGTGATAAGAATGCTATTGCATTGGTTCCTCCTTTGCCCAGGAACATATGCATTAGTGGCCACAGATATGCAACGCGTACCTGCAAATCCCTTCACGTCATGAGGAGGCAGTTGCATTCACAAGCCCTCCCATCCCCTGAGGCTTACTGGTTCCACATCTGGCAGAACATTGCTATCACAAAAGGTCCCAAGGTTGTTTCTGAAGCAAGACCAGTCCAATGGAGGTTTAAAAAGTAGAAACTAAAATGTTGAGCTCGCTTTTCTTCTCATGAGGTGTCGTGAGTGTGGCACTGGATTGTATTCATTTGCTTGGTCTGACAAGTAAGCGATAGGTATTTCATCTGCTGGATCTTCACAAGCTCAGGAGTCCCATTCACATTCAGTTTACTGTACTGAACATGCGAGGAGGACACAAACTACGTGGCCTAAGGCCAAATCCAGGAGACATGGGTACTGGAGGCTGATCGCCACTGTCACAGATGCTTGTGTGTATTGATGAGGGCTCCAGAAACGGCTGTCTTCTGAAGGCCATGTCAGCAAATGGATGACCAGTGGATGACAGATACCTTTAGAGAAGCAATGGTGATGTTAGGACTCGTAAATTCCTAACACAAGGGTTAATGTTATACACTATATCCAAATTATCAACAGATCTGCTATATTGGGATGTCTTGCAAAAACTGACTTGGTCTTCTTACAGGTACTGGCACAGACCACTGCTTAGTTGGGTCATTATTAGCACTTTAGTGAGGATGCATCCAGTCACCCAGGTGGCAGTCAGTTACCTAACATTTAGTGTTTAACAAAATCACAAGTTCTGGACTGCAAACACTGAAGGTGCCACAGATTATAAAAGGGAAGAATGGGGGGAAATCTCAATTCAGTAAAATGGGACCTTCCAGGAACAGAATTTGTCTTGCATCTTACTCAGTAAAGTATTTCCACTTCATTTTCTTGGCTTTTTACACTACTTAAGATAAAGAAATAGCATGTACTCATCTTTGAGGTATCAGGTTATCCACAAGAAGATTTAACCTAACAGTATTTTATACTCCATCAGGCACAGCTATTCCAGTGAAATATTGCTCCTTTCCGTTCTGTAAGTCAATAGCAACCAAATACAACATATTCTCTACCCTCTTTTCAAAACACAGACATAATTGATGCTATTTCCTTGAGAAAACAAAGAGTGAAAATAAAAAGAAGCAGCCAAAGTTTTTGAAATGGGTAAATTGGCTCAGGCTGCAAGTTTTAAAGCTTTTTAGTGTCTTGGGTCACTCAGTTAATAAATACTGTACTGGACCAAATTAGAGATAGGGAACTAATACAAAACTGAGCAAAGTTTGCGTTCAGATTCTCAAAGACACTTCATTCACCCTCCAGAGTTCAATTCTGATAAGCTCAGCCAGGAAAGGGCTAACTGGCTGAAGCGTTACAGAGCAACATAAAAATCTCTGTTCATAACAAGCTTTTTGTATGATACAGACAGCTTTAATTTGGTGTGGGGCACAGATGAGGCTGCAAAATGGTGGGAACAGAGTTCAGAAAAATTCTAGATTGAAGGGTCAAATTCTTTGTTTGGGATATGACTACAATTTATGCCTAAACCCCTTTAAAGTGGTAGAGCTATAGGATATCAGCAATAGACCACATAGCTTAAATTGTAGTTTGAATTGAATTTTGAGGAAGAAAGACAAGGAGCAGAGAGAAGAGCTCTTATTTCATTGGGACGTATTCCTCCATTTCTCCATAATTGCTGCCTACAAAGAGGTTCTTTCCCTTTTTGGTCAGACAACTGCTACTGAGCAATACAGGTATTAAAGGCCCCTCCACACCTTCCCATCCGGCTCCAACCTTTGAACAAAGCTTCATGTCACAACACACATTAAAAGTGGAATAAATACCACACAATAGGCCGGAACACTGGAGAGGGAAATTTTACAAGGGCATGTAGGGATAGGATGAGGGGTAATGGCTTCAAACTGGTAGAGGGTAGATTTAGATTAGAAATCAGGAAGAAATTCTTCATTCTGAGGGTGGTGAGACACTGGAACAGGTTGCCCAGAGAAGCTGTAGATGCCCCATCCCTGGAGGTGTTCAAGGCCAGGCTGGATGGGGCTTTGAGCAACCTGGTCTGGTGGGAGGTGTCCCTGCCCATGGCAGGGGGGTTGGAACTAGATGATCTTTAAGGTCCCTTCCAACCTAAACCATTCTATGATTTTATGTTAAAGTGTTCAAATGATACATCTGAGTGACTGTAAAAGCAGTGTCATCATCTTTAACCTATTAAACTCAGGAGGTTTCAAAAGGTACACTGAAGAATGCTACCCCTAGGTCTGCGATACCGCATCAGTGCTTGCCCTTCTTCCTCTCCATTGTTGAGGCAAAAGCAAGAAAGATAAATCTATTTTGGTTTGTCCATAGGATAATTACATGAACCTTAGGTGAAGCATGCAGAAAATACCCATTTTATTTAATGATTTGTAAAGTGGTTAGATCCAGAAGAAATGGGACAGCTTCGATCATGTTTCTGGGTAACCAGGGCACCATTTTGCAGCCTCCACTGGGATAACAGCTCGGTTGCTGGTTGCATAATTCATTTTTATCCTGCCCAGCTGCATGCAAAGGTTAAAAAAGATATAATTAGTCTCCTTCCCTGTTCCCACCTCTGGCCCACACAAACCCTGTCTCTTATTCAATCTGTCATTGTTAGCAGTATTATCCAGGTCTCCTGAAAAGAGACAGCAATGAAAAAAATTATGGTAATTTAATTCAGAATGATCTTTCCTTTGTAGTTTGCACATTACTTTTGCAGATACATCTATTAATAACCTGTAGGAATCAGCTTCTATTTATGTAGCACTTTTCTCCCCAAAGGGTCTCTGAGCGCTTTGCTAACCTTAGGGATCATTTCATTCTTTCCTGACAAGTGAGGCTCAGTTTCACCTTTATGGCAAACTTCAGGCAAAGGATGGGAAGAGAGGAATACTGAGCCAACCCACTCCTCCAGAGCCCCCAGCTCCCAAAGTGGGCTGCTAGAGTCTGGCAGAAGATCTCCTGTCCCACGCAGGTATGGTTACTCCGGTGCCTGAGGCTCACTTTGTCCTTCTCTCCCTGCCTCCCCTCTGGCTGCACAGAAGGAGCTCCAGCAACCAAGGAGGTTCACACTGTTACTGTGTGGTGATGCTCCCAGTTCCCACTCCATCACCACTGAGCTCATCTCAAGCAATGTCTGTGGTGTTAAATGAATTATTTATTCAATTAATTAAGAAGTACTGGAAGCCTCTGGGAATGCTGGGGAGAGAAATCCTGCATGACTGTTATTGTTATTTCTCTACAGTTTTTTTGGACTACAGGGGCACCCACAGGAACCACCAAGACTAGTTCTCCTTGTGCTAGGTGCTGTAGTGGTCTCCACTCAGTTGTAGCTCAGTGTTATCCAGCTAAAGGACAAGAGGCAATAGGCACACATGGAAATACAGGAAATTCCATTTAAATATGGGTGGTCAAAGACTGGCACAGGTTGCCCAGAGAGGTTGTAGAGTCACCATCCTTGGAGATATTCAAAACCTGTCCAGACATGGTCATGAACAACCTGCTCTAGTTGACCCAGATTAGAGCAGGAGGGTTGAACAAAGTGGCCCAATTGTCCCTTCTGTGTTTCTGTACACTTACATAGAGCATAATGCAGAATATATGCCCAGGTGCTTGCAGTCACAGGTCAAAGCTGGAGGACGCAGTGGCAGAGCGAAGCACCGTGTTCTGTCCACAGTTACCAGACAGGTTCGTCAAAGAACTGGGATTCGTTCCAGGGCCTGTTCTGATGGCCCATTCACCAGACCATGCTGGGAATAGAATATGGAGGGCCAGGAACTGCCTCCCGTTCAGAGCTCAGTTGTGACAATGGGCTTCAACATCGCTCAGTGCATGTCTGAGTCTGGCTTTTATAGAATACTCAGTGGGAAAATGACAGAGAAGTTTTCATGTGAACATAATATTATCTATATATAATACACAGATGTGTGCATATGTACATACGGGGTCATCCTGCCTCAAGTATAAGCTTTCAACTCTTGAAATAGTTTTGTGGACTACCTATATATAAAAGCACTGCTAGAGTTATCATCCATAAGTTTTTCTAGTGCCTTTTGTAACTTCTTTGCAGTGAACTGAACAGAACCAGGTGCAGTAATACTACAGGTATACCATTTATACAAACAATGATCGTCTGCAGTGCTGAGCTCCTGGAGCCATTCATTCAATGCTGACAGTCCCTGAGGGACTCCGGAGCAAATACGTTCTGTGAAGCAAATACTTTTTCAATGGATTTAACTTCAAAAGCAGTTTCTAGTAGCTGAAAAACCCAACCCAAAAAATTACTACTGAAATCACAGAGAACACCGTTATTTCAGCAGATGCCTGGCTATATTGCAATCAAATTTATGGCCTCAAGCCTCTCTACTCATATGTGCCTTAATCAGAAATAACTGTCAAAATCAACAGGATGATGTTGATGTAAACTCTGTATTCAGAGGAAAACCTGGCCTTTGGAATGAATTGTTTAGCATTCATATCCACACCTCTTTGTAGCCCTGGCACATTGGAAACAGTATATTAGGAGGGCTACAAGAATCTGACCATCTGTGAGTGACCAAGAGTAAAATCTCTACAAAAGCTTTTTCTAACAATGCTAATAATCAGGGCAGTGTTGGGTGTGTAAATGAGCCAAAGGCCTGGTCTGTAAAGTTGGCACAGAATGTAGCTTTGTGGAGATCAAACCATTCTGTGACAACTTGCCACCTTCCAGTTCAGTTTTCAATGAAATAACCCTCTCAGCCTTTTATTTTGGTTGTGATCTTGTAGAAATGCTTAGTTTAATAAAATACAACCGCTTTTGATGTTATTGCTTGATATTGGCTTTTGTATGTATTATCTTCTGTATTTTGTATTAAATAATATTAGATAATATATAAACATAATATTGCAGGTATGTGACATTTGAGACATTAATTTGATGCAAAGTCTAAGCAAAATTAATCAAGGTAGTACGGTTGGCACAAAGTAGTTTTTGTTATTGACATGATAGTAGTAAGCCAATCCTTTAAAATCCATACAATAATAGCTTGGAAACAAATTTCTTTAGAATTTTAATTTCCTGAGGAATTTCACTTTTCAGTTCTACTTCAGAATGCTTTTATACTCATTTATTGAGTGTCAGAACTGCCTGTGGAAGAGGCATTAGTCCCGACCAGTTCTGATTATAGTAAATAAGAATTTTCACAAAAGAAGCTGCACTGCCTTGAAACTGGTTTTGGACTTTGCCCTCGAAGATAGCATACCTCAAGCTCCTCTTTTCAATAGTGACACCAGAAATCCCAGTTCTGCTCTTGTGTCAAATCTCCTTCCAGTACAAAGGACTGCCACAAGGCCTTCTGTGTCAATTAAGCCTCGGATTCAAGTTATGTGGACAATTTTGCTTAAATGATATAATTTGCTTTTACGACTGGTGAAATCTTTATAACACATCACGTCAATATTTGATGCTAAAGACACTATTTTGAATAAGAAAATAATGGTAAATAATTAACCATATTCATCTTCACTAATCAGCAGAGCCTCGGTGAGTCCTGTTAATTAAACTCATTTTTGTTCCTTATGTGTCTGCTCAAGAGTATAAAATTATGGAACAAAAATAGCATCAGCATTTGTAAAATCTCTAGAGAAAACCAGCTACCGGTGTACTTGGTAACAAGGAGAACAGCTGGAGAGTCTAATACCCACCTCCTCCAACCACATAAAACCCAAAAATTCTGGCAGACTGACCAAGGCTTATGCTCCATAATTCTTCATAATATTGTCCCTATAGTGTGGTTTTCTCTGTAAGACACAAATACCTTGGGGTTGTTATTTTTTCTCAGTTAACATGTGACACTAAGCTCTGTATTTCCTCTTATGCAATTACCAGTTTAACAAGCAACTACCTTCACTCAACATTTGTGCAGCTTCCTTCTTATCACTGCCAACATACCAAATCTGTCTTCCTATTTGTAGGCTAGAAGCTGGGAGAATAGAAGTCCGATAAATATGTCCCTAAGCTGAAACCGTGCTCCCTGTCTCCTGGGACAAGCCATTCAGTATGTCCATTTAAGCAGAGCTGCTGGCAGAAAGTGAAAATAAGCTATACTGGTCATTTTACCCAGTGAGAGACATCTAACTTGGAGTACCAGTTACACTGTTTCAGAACTGGTAGGCACAAATCATAGGAGAGGAGGACTGGGAGCACAGGCTCAGACACTGCAGGCAGAAAACCCATGCTGGTTGGTTTGTTTTTTTCCCTGGGAAAAGGTCTGTAACCTCTAAGCACGTGAGTAAAGGTCCAGCCTTCTGAACAAGGACTTGACATCAGCACAGCAGAAGACAAAACTGTAGAGGGATGGAGTACAGACCGAAGTAGAAAACAGAGAGGAAAGTCCAAGATTAATGATGTTTTTTGAAAAGTTATATTGTTATATTGTATATATTACATGGTATTCTACGTAAAACTTAAGGTTCTGACATCCATTGAAAGATACCTCACAACCAGCCATGATCAGTGGATTAGCAGCTATCACTTTGCAGCACAGAGAAGCCATCTGTTTGATTAACTGTAGGCAGGAATATGCGTATCGGCAGACATCAGTGACAAGAGATACAAACCAAAATCAAACAGCAAATGCAAGAAGCTAAAGGAAAGGAAATTGAGGAATTTCTAAAACAGGATATTCAGGTAATCCTACAGATTTCTGAGCAAACTGCTTCCCTGTGCTGAGAGAGGAAGATGTTCCTTTCTCTTCTGCCATTGTACTTGTACATATTCAGCAAAGTTGGGAAAACAGATTTTGATCTAACCTGCTGCTTGCAGATGCTATTGATCTGGCATGAAGAAGAAAATGTAGCCAGTATTTTATAGCAGGGATGAAAGCTAATTCAATATTCAGATACGCAGACAATACAATAGAAATAATATTCTCGTAAGGCATTAGGCTAATTAAAGTGTTATAAACTCTCTATCAGATTATCCTCTTTATTCTAGTGGTCCACTGGTGTCAGCATGCCTCACTGTCATTGCACATGGAAATCCCATAGAGACTAACTAAATTTTCCTGGCTTGCAATAAGAATACAGGGGATTATTTTTAAATCCTGTTTTTACCCCTATGGATAAGATGTGACCAAAAGCACAAAGATGCCTATGTCATCTTCTCATAACCGAATCTTCCTCTAGGGCTCAGGAAGTGTATACCAGAGCCTTGAAACCAGGGAACCATGGCATTTCTACCAGCAGTTTGTTGACTGCAGCAGTATTAGTCTGGATAGACCAGAGCATATGGGTATAGGTGAGAAAAGAAACAATGGCTTCATTCATAGCTAGAACTCGAGAAGAGGAGCCTGAATACGGTTATGGCAGATTACCACCCACCAGTCTTTCTGAGAAGATAAAAAGGCAATTGTCAGCTCTGGGTGCTCTACAGTGACAGAGTCAAAAGGGCCAAGGGCAAATGCAATGATGTGGCTGATGGATTCACATGTAATATTAGAAAGTGTAGCATTTGACGTGATGGCTTGAGCAAGAGATCCCCCAGACTAATTTAAGATACACATCTTAGGGCTGATATGTGTCCCTCTCTAATTTGCAGAATCAAACCAGGATGTAGTAAAAACCCAGGAACACCTTTTAAACCTGGTCAGTTCAGTGAAGAACCAGGCACATAACATCAGAGATCATATTCCCTATTTGTTTTGTGATTATTAGTTCATGGAAAGAGTAGGTAAAGCTGAGTGAATATCAGTCTTTCAGAGAGCAAGCTGTTCGTACCGCACATATTTTCTAAGCATCTCCTTCTGATTCAGAACATGGGGAGTATTTGCATGAAAATAGAAAATCTTTGATTTTGAAGAGCCTGTGTTCCTCCGCTGCTTGTTCAACGCATCAGGTTTAAAGGCTGAAACCTGCATTTGTTCTTACTTGTGTACCCCCGCATTAAGGACTCAGTCCTTTGTATCATACAGAATCGCATTTATGAGTGCCATGGCCCTGCTGAAAGCAATCAGTTGCTTTGTTCACGTACTAACTTTGCTGGATTAGGATAAGAGTGCTTTGGAAGTTTGGAATTGAAGCTCAGACTCCCTTGACTTCCATGAAGCTTCTCCAGCTTAGCAAAGGTATAACAGAGATGTCTGAGCACTAGTCTTGGGTTTTGAGTGCCAAATTGTGGCTCAGACAATTGTTGCAAATGTCATACTGATTGTGGCCATTGCTGGGAAAATAAGTAGTGTGAAGTAGCGAGCTCCCTAGAAATGAAGAACATTTTGTTTCCTTTAAAATCTGGTTCCTATCTAACCCAGAAACAACTGACAGTTTTTTTGAATCTGCTAGTTGAAGCTCAGGCTGTCTGTTGTTCTGCAAATAATTATGATGCTGGACTGATGAGTGGAATGTGAAATATAACCACCTTCTCTTTGACACCTTAGGAGGGCTTCCCAGCTCAAGGAATGGGTGGGCATCAGGCTAGTTGTGTCTACTTGGATGACTCAGCCCCACTCACTGGCACTGACACTTCTGGAAAGAGTTAATGCGGTTCTGCTGACTCACGGAGGCAGATAAATCTCTTTTCCCGTTTTGATATACAGCGAAAGTGTCTCACCAGAGAAGGGACAGCAGGCAAGTGTTCCCAAAGAGGGGCATGCATATGACTAGTACGCAGACCACCGCAAGTGGTACCCAAGTGCTGCTTGAGAACCCAAGGGTCTCCGCTCCTGCACACCAACAGCTACAGCAGCTCTGGGAGCCCCAATCTAAGGTGTTGATGCACAGTCTGGAGGCAGGGAGGAGTTTATTTTTTACTGCTAATTTTACTGATGATGTTGATACTGCTGTGCTTTAAATGTCACTGATTAGTCTCATGCAGCATCTCCAAAGTATCACAATTCGTCTCAGCTTGCTCTGCCAAAAGTTCTAGCCAAGGCCTGTGCATTTTCCCTATTGTAATCTCCTCTCTGGCTAGAGCACCTGGAACTGTCTCAAGTTTATTCCTTTGGGCACATCACAGAGTTTTCCACAGTTCTCTGTCATTTCTCCTCTTCCGCTACTCCAAATGCAAACTCCTTGTTCTCACTTTCAAAGCCCTTCACAATTCAATCCTGCCTCATACCAGTCCTGGTATTTGTTATCCTTCCACTGACCCTCACTTTGTCGATTGCAGGCTCCATTTCTGCTTCTCGATTGTACACTTCCCTTTATGACTGGGGACAAAAACCTGCCGTGAAACCAGTAAAGTCCCTGCTGTAGACTCCTTTACAAGCTCTCTGTCATATATCACATAGCATTGAAGCACCAGCTAATAACAGCAAGGCAGAGGATGATCAGGGCTGCAGGCTGGCTAGGGAGCTGCACACAGAATCTGTATCACACCCTCTTCTTTGAACTCTGATTCTCACCCACTTGTTTTCTGGAGAAGTTCTTTAGGATACAGACTGTCATCGACAACATTTTGTGTTCGTGTGACTTCTGTGCAGTATGGCAAAACAACTCTTAAATGACCTGTGAGCTAGCTTGTCTTCCTCTCCTGCGGAACAGGATTGCTTCAGAGTCCAAGTGTCTAGCAATGTCTCAGGGAAGCAGCATTTTATATTTTATAGCTGGATTTCAAAGCCACAGAGAAATTGAGGCCACACTGGAAGCTCCTGGGAGTGCCAAACCCACGTCTGCTTAGTGCAGACTAATACCAGACTTCTGCACCTGTCTCCCTTTTCTATACAGAGATAAATAACAGTAAAGGCAAGCCCTAGGGCCATGTTCAGAACAGGCTGGGAAACACTCAAAGTATTTGCAGAACTAAATGCTTTCCAGGGAGCTATTTTTCAACGTATTGTTGTAGTAAATGTTTAGATTTTCCAAAGACAAACTCATAAAACAGTCATTAAGGAATGCTATTTTATGTACAAATATTTTGCAGAACAATTTAATACATAATCATACAAAATGTTTTCGCGCTCCTAGTACCTCCACAGCATCGGCATTAAACAACTACTGCTGTAGCTGACATCTCTCCTCCTTCAAGAATGGCTGTGATGTGTCAGGGTTTACCCAGAAACCTGGGGATCATTCAGATGCTCAGAGCATCTGTGCTTCGCGAACACAAAAGGCCTGAAACCTGGTCAAACCCACCCTACAATGGCCCTTAGCAACCTGGCAGAAAGTTGTCCCGAGTCCTGCAATGTGTATACTCTGATGGGAACAAAGGTGTTACACTGCCCTTTAACCCTATCTGAGGTTTCTTAAAAATGACTCAGATTGCCGGTCTCTCAATTCTGCCTGCACAGATCATTTAATCTGGATTCATTATCGACATATCAGATCCTAAATTTGCCAGTTTCAGCCAAGCTCCAGCACTGGATAGGTTTACTGGTGAAATAAATATGAGGCCAAATAGGTTATGGTTATAGTCTGGATTCTGGCCAACAACATTTAAAATAAGCAAGTGTGGTAGTTACAAGACAAAATAAATACAGCCCAGGGCTGAATCTTGCCTAAGCTTTAGAAGTTCAGCTGGGAGGAAGTCTCACATGAGTGAGGGTCTTTTACAACCTGCAAGTGGGAACCTAGGCAACAACATGAATCCAGTCTTCCTAGAACACTGCTTCAGGTCAAAACCCATCTTAAAAACTTCATTGTATAAATGGAATACATGAAAGTACTGCATTTATCACTCTTTGTAGGCCAACTAGATCGAACCAACCTGTATCATAGGGTTTTTTTCTATTTTGCGATTACCTCAAGCCAGTCTGGTCTTGTTTTAAGATCACCTTCAGCCGTGGAGGTGCACAGTTTGTTCTTTGGACTACTTCTCTCTTACACCCATTTCTAGTGAGTTTTCTTTTCCTGTCGTTTCTTTTTGATCTTTGTCTAAAAGCCTCAACCTATATAAAGCATGCTACAAAAAAAAGCTCTGAAAGTCTATTAATACATTCCCTTTAGGATTCTCTGCATATATTTCACACATATCTTTAGATTTGAAGCAGTCTTTTTAGTCTGTGCCAGTACAACACAAAGTGTAATGGAGTTCTGGACATGAGTTCCCAAGTACCCCTCAAAGGTGACGGAGCCCTCATCCTGCAGAGCCTCTATCTTACTGATACCACCTGATGCTCTGAACAATGTTTTCCCGATTTCTAGCAATCGTATTTGCAGCTGGATTAGACTTTGTAGCAATTGCCATGGATAACTCCGCCGGTACTTCTTTTAGGTTCCTGATGGCAGTTGCTTTCTCTTGGTCCGCACTCCATCAGCTGTGCGGTTTGCAGACTGCAGCAGCCCCACTAGAGCCCATCTTGACATGCAGTGGTGAAATAGCCCTAGCCTGGCCCTCACTGCTCAAACCCTCTCACCTTCCCTGCTGCCTTGCCTCAATCCCTTGGCTACGCAGGTACAGCTTTTTGCAGGAGTGTGTGATGATCTGGATAGGGGGTTAAAGATGGAGGTCAAGGTTGGGCTGAAAATGTTTATGATATTTTGATGGAAAAGGGCATACATATCAAAAGTATTTTAAGATAGCAGTCATCTGCCCCAGCTCTTTGACGTGGGTTATTTTATGGCTTCAGGGACATCTGTGTTTGTATAACTGAGGGTGGTGTGGAGGCAATATCTGCTGCTGATAGAAATGCATGTCGAATGGTGTCTTTTCTGAGATAGGTGTGTTGACTTCTCTGGAGAGATTATGCCCTTGTTCTCAGCCTGCTTGCCAACTGGCTGTTCCCTTTGTCTGGGCTTCTGATATTCATACAAAGAGTGGTACAAAATCCTGGCTTGTTCCGTGCAGCACATGATCTCTGTTTTCTGCAGATAAATCTTGCTGACATGATGTAGCAGCAGCAAGCTGCTTAGTCCAACCAGCTTCTGCTATCCATTTCAGAAGCTTCAGTGGCCTTTAGGTGTTTCATCACAAATATTTTCTGACAAATCCACGAGAATACCAAGCAAGAAGGAGGAGAGTGAAGGTTCTGATCCCTGTGCTCACAATCAAAGCAACGTGTTGGTGGGCAGTATGGAACATCCCTTAGCTCCTTCCTCAACCAGCAAACCACTGATTATCAATGACTCTTCAAACAGCACATTCCACAGCCATCGTAAGATCAGCTCACTTCCTTACATTACTCTGAGATTCTCCCCCCACATCAGCTGTGAAACCATTAGCCAACCGAGCCTTCAAAATTATCTCACAGAAACATTTTTCTTCAGCTGGGAATAAGTACCTCTCTCAGAACAATCCCCAGGATGATTGGATCCTACTCCTTTCACAGAACTAAAACTGCTCTTTTCTGAAAGGAGTCAAGTACCAACTTCTTTCTCCTGACCTTGCCTCCCTCTTCAGCTGTTGACTGTGAAATTCTCCTTATTTACCTGGCACTTTTACAGAGATTGGTAATGCATCGCTATACTTACTTGCTCCTAACATCTTTTTTCCTGTAATTGACAGTAGGTGTCTTTCCACAGAAAAACATCTCTGTGATGTTACATAGCTGGGTATCTAACCCTTTACTCCACTGCTTTCCTGTCTTCTCTCCCACATGCAACTCCTTTCAAAAATGACAACCTCAAAAACACGTCCTCTGTCAAGAAAAGTTCCACAGTTATTCCTTTCCGTCAGTGCAGATCAGCGTAAGTTTGCTGAATTGAGGAATGCTGCCTGAGGATCACAAGATTTGACTTGAATCCAATTATGGATTTCCTTCTGGAATCTGAACCTGCTTAGGGTCAGTTTCCACTAGCTGCAATGAGACAGGAGCACCCTCATAAGATGCAATTTTAACAGCACTTGGGCAGAAATACTTATCCTTGATTTCATCTTACTAGAAGTATTTCACAAGTGATATTTTAATAAAAATGTTAAAATGCCATTAAAACAACTCTCAAAGATTCTGATTGTCCTTTAGCATTAGTCTTCATCCTCCCAACAGCTCTGCAGTCTGTCTCATGAAACTCCTACTGTCTTGTTACCTCATTATTCCCTTCTAAAATTTTATCATTATAGCCCACTTCACACCTCCTCTACCACACTGAAAAATGCTACTGTGACCTACAGTGCATATTATAGTTCTAGTTGTCTCTATAGAATCAACACTGCAAAATCTACATCCTGATCTGCCTGTGACTTGTGAGTCACCTTTGGCTGGCCCCTGATTTCTTTATGCTTCAGCCTCTCCAGCCATAATACTACCTTGTTCTTTGAGATTTATGGCTGACAACCACAGAACAGAGCTATAGATTAATATTACTTATAAGGAGCTTTCAAGTGTGCTGCAACCTCTTTGAATGACTGAATCCATGCAGAGATTAATTATATCTGATAGATCTATAAATGAAATATCTGTAAAGGGCCCTGCTGGACAGTGGCTATCAACCAGTGATCTAACATACATTCTACTTCTTCTACCCACTTGTTCAATTGTTCCTTGATGAAGAGGAATAAACATGAGGCACCCATGCATCTCCAACCTGAAATAAATTGCACTCTTTTAGTTCTTTGCCACGGCAGTCTAAATGATGCTAAATGCATTTAACCATCCTGTGGCAGGCTATCTTTTCTTGCAGGAAAAGAAACTTAGCTCAACTCTGCCTCCCCAAACTTCTTCACAAATACCCCTGTCTGCATTCAGCTGGGTGCTGGGAGTCGAGACCAAAAGAACTGAAGCTGTGCCTGAGAACATTTGCCACCCACATACTGCAACAGTGTTCAAGAGCTAAATCTTATTTATGAGGTTTAGTTTCATTTCCAGTCCTTTGTGCCAAAATCCCAATGCAATGTAATTTGTGCACATGAGTGGTTGCACAGTTTTGGCATTATTTGCTACACACTAGCCCTCTCTTAATCTGGTTTTGGGTCTATAGACATACTACAACAGAAAAACTTACAGCCACACAAATGTGTGGGGCTGTGGACATGACAAAGGACATCAGGAGATGCACGTAAGAGACGCATTCAAGGGACAATAAAAAATATCAGAGAACTCTTATTTAAGAGACACTGAAATAGCACTGAAAATTATATTAACTGTATTGTAACATCTGAGCAAAACCCCAGAACTGGAACCAGGCAGCTTGCTTTGAACGCTTCATCAGGCATGTTTCTCTGTAATAAACCAAACTAAAAACCTAGCCAAACTATAGACATCTGGTAGACAATACCCTTTGGGCTAATTTGGGACTAAACACAAATCCATTTTGGTGCACAGGTCTCTTTTGAATAGAAGGCAAGCAACTCTGGGTTTTGTCATGATATACTTTGGCAAGGGTTTTTGAAAGAAAACTGAGTCACTACCTTCATTCATGGTGAATTACAGCAAATATAAAAAATTTACTCTCTACCCTCATTCACTACCCTCACTCATCTGAAAGACTTGAGAGTGGTATTACAGGAACTCATTCTCCAAGTGAGAACGTGTCCGTGTGTCACTTTGACATGGGACCACGTCCGACACGGGACCAACGCCAACCTCAGAGGAGCCCGTTACGGAGTTCAATTCTATCCTTTACATAAACTGTCCCATACACACTTGGGAAAGCCTAGGTTTTGTATTCGTATCTCCCTTTTGCATGTGTATTTGTCAAAAAAGGGCTGCAAAGGCAAAGAAGAGAGCCCCAGTTCTGGATGCTTGCCAGGAAGATGTAACTCTGTCCCGCTCTCTGCCCAGGGTAAAGGCTAAGAAATGTTCCATCATTTCTGTCACCCGGTTCTGTCCCTCCCCGAGGCTCCAAGTGTCAAACCGCAACACCGCAAGCCTCAACCTGCTTCAAGACTATTACCGTGTCCGTCGCCGGGTCGTGAAACAAGCTGGAGTTACCTAGCTTGGCCATAAACCACCATGCTTATAAAGCAGCCTTTGGAAAAACGCAGCCAAGTCTCACAGCTACCACACTTGGTAGCTTTGTGCTGCTTCGTAACAAGCTTCCACGCTTAAATCTTTGCGACGGGGGACCGACTGCGCCCGCCTGCGGGACGCCGTGCGCCTCAAGCCCAGCCCGGGCTGTGCACGCCCGGCTGCGGCAGCCGCTCCGGGGGCTGAGCACCGCTGGAAGGGCCCAGCCACCGCACCCTACCCGACAGCTCCAGCTCCCTTCCCCCGCCTCTCCCTTCCTAAAAAACTCGAAATGAAAGTGATCGTGCAGTCGGTTCCTGTATGCGCTTCCCCCACCCGCCCCCCTCAGCCCGGCCCCAGGCGGCGGCTGGAGGGGGCTGCCCGCAGCCAGCCCCTTTCCCTCGCCCCCCCGAGGAGGGGGGAAGAGGCGACTGTCACCGCAGCCCCCCCAAGCGCCGGCAGCCGCCCTCCCTCTCGGCCAGGCGAGGCGGGAAGGGGGGCACCCAGCGGGCCCGGGGTACCGCCCGCCGCTCCCTACCCCGGGCGGCAGGGAAGCTCTCGCCCCTGCCGCGGGGACGGCGGCGGAGCGGAGGAGGGGGGAGTCTCAGCTCTCCCCCGCGGAGGAGGAAGCGGGGGGACGGGGGACGGGACCGGCGAGGTGTCGGCGGGCGGGACGGTAGAAGGGTCCCCGGCTGAGGGGAGAGCGGTCCCCGGCTGAGGGGAGAGGGGCCGCCGCCTGAGGGGAGAGGGGCCGCCGCCTGAGGGGAGAGGGGCCGCCGCCTGAGGGGAGAGGGGCCGCCGCCTGAGGGGAGAGGGGCCCCGGCTGAGGGGAGAGGGGCCGCCGCCTGAGGGGAGAGCGGTCCCCGCCTGAGGGGAGAGCGGTCCCCGCCTGAGGGGAGAGGGGCCGCCTCTGCCTGCGGGTGCCCCGAGGGAGGGAGGCGCTGCCTGCCCGGCCGCGGGGAGGTGGAGGGGGGTGTCTCCTGGCCGGCACCTCGGGGCGCGGCGGCGGGGCCGGGCCGGGCGCACGGCTCCTCCCGCCGGGGCGCTGACAAGCCGAGCCGAGCCGGGCCGGGCCGGGCCGGGGGCGGAGGAGGCGGGGAAGGGGGGAGCCGCTGCCGTCACCGAGGCTCCCGGCTCGCTCGCCCCGCCGCCGCGGCAGCCCCAGCCCCGCTCCCACCCCCTCGCCTGCCCCCACCCTCCTTCCCTTTCTCTCGGCGAGAGCGGCGTGCCTCCCTTCCCAGATGGCAGCCGGCAGCGCCATGCAGCCTCCCGTTCCTCCTCCTCCTCTGCCACCTCTCCGGCTCTAAGTCAATGCCATGCTGCCGCTGCTCCTCCCGGCACTGCTGGCCGCCTGCCTGCCGCCCTGCCAGGGCTGGAGCCCCTCGGCGGCTGCCAGCGGGCAGGAGGAGCAGGAGCAAGAGCTCTTCTTGCCCCCCGTCAACTCCTCCTCCCGCTCCTTGGCCAGCCTCGAGATGGACCTCGACGGGGCAGCGAGCAAGGAGGAAGGCAGCACCGCCAGCCCGGGCACGCCGGCTGCCCCTAGCCAAGAGCCTTTCCCTTCCGCTCCCACCTCCTCCGGGCAGCAGCAGCAGCAGCAGCAGGGGCAGGGGCAGCAGCCGCGTCCCCAGCCGCAGGGGCAGCCGCAGCCCGCCGAGGACCCGCACTGCAATATCAGCGTGCAGCGGCAGATGCTGAGCTCGCTGCTGGTGCGCTGGAGCCGCCCGCTGGGCATCCAGTGCGACCTCCTGCTCTTCTCCACCAACAGCCACGGGCGGGCCTTCTTCTCCGCCGCCTTCCACCGCGTGGGGCCGCCGCTGCTCATCGAGCACCTGGGGCTGGCGGCCGGCGGCGCCCAGCAGGACTTGCGCCTCTGCGTGGGCTGCAGCTGGGTGCGGGGCAGGCGGGTCGGGCGCCTGCGGGGCGCCGCGCCTCAGGCCGCCGCCGCCGCCTCCTCCTCCTCCTCTTCTTCCTCCTCGCTGTCCTACCCGCCGGCGGCGGAGCCCGGCCAGTACTGGCTGCAAGGGGAGCCGCTGAATTTCTGCTGCCTGGATTTCAGCCTGGAGGAGCTGAAGGGGGAGCCGGGCTGGCGGATGAACCGCAAGCCCATCGAGTCCACCTTGGTGGCCTGTTTCATGACTCTGGTCATCATCGTGTGGAGCGTGGCCGCCCTCATCTGGCCGGTGCCCATCATCGCCGGCTTCCTGCCCAACGGCATGGAGCAGCGCCGCAGCACCGCCGCCGCCACCACCACCGCCGCCGCCACCACCGCCGCCGCCAAGTAGCCTCTCTTCCCGGTGACTTACCCCCACCCCCCCCCTCCTTTTTTCTCTTCGTCGTGTGGTGCGGAGGGACGGACCCTGCCGTCTTTTTTTTCTCGTTTAAAGCGTGTCAGGGGTGGCGCGGCGGGGACGACGCCGGACCCGGGGGGGACCGCGGGGCCACCTCAGGGCCCGGCCCGGCCCGGCCCGGCCCGCCCTGCCCTGAGGGGAGCAGCCCTGCCCTGAGGGGAGCAGCCCCGCCGCGCCACCCGCCCCGCCGCCGGGGACGACCAAATCCTGTGCGCTCGTTTTATATCTTTAATACCCGTTTTAAACGAACCTTTTAGTAAAAAAGAAGAAAGAAAGAAAAAAAAAAAAAAAAGAAGCCTCCCCCCCCAAATCAACCCAGGAAATAAAAGACCCTCCTATTCAACCGCATTTGTTGTAGTCGGAGTAGCTTTTCTTGTAGATGAATACAGTTGGAGGGTGGGTTTTTTTTTTCTTTATTTACAGAAAGGCAAGTCTCTTTTTGGCAGGATCAAGAACTGAAGCAGTATATATATACCTATATATATTGTTATTGCTGAAGCCGAACTTCTAACTAACCTTTTACACTGTATTTCCCAGTTGAGATAGTGTGTATTTATTATTGTAGCTCCGCGTTATTTGGCTTTTAATACAGAGGTTTTCTTTCTGGAGCCACCGTAGCCTTTTGTCGGTCTGTTTTCGCCGGGCCGGAACGGAGGGTCTGCCTGATTTCCCCACCTGCAAACGGGCTGCCGAACTCCTTTCCCCATCAGATGGTATCGCTGGGGTTGTTGGTGAGAGAAGGGGAATCCCAAACCCTTTCTGAATGGTGTTTGTCCTATCCTTACAGTAGATCTAGATCTATATGCCTACATTAGGGTGGGATGGGGATCATGTCCCTGCCAGAGATCCTCCAAGGAGATTTACTTAGCACCGCTCCACAGACTCTGGCTTTCTCCTGGGTGTGAGGTTGGGTGGTTTTGGTCTCGGGAAGAGGAGGCACACTCCTTGAGATGTGTTAAAAGCAGCCCCGGGGCAAGTCTCTGACTTCCACAAAGTGCATTCCTCAGAAACAACTCAGAGGCGGTGTATTTGTTGGAGGCATGGTAATATCGCACCTTTTCTTCATCTACCAGTCTGCAGGGCTGCTCACGGAAAGCCTGTGGGGTGGAGAGAAGGCAGGAGCCGCTGGTCCAGAACTAGATTACAGCTGCCGCTGTGCAAGCGTGTGAGGTAGAAAGATTTGCAAGATTTCTTCTTTCTTGTTAAAGCTGACAGTTGCATAGCCTGAAATATCGTTTGTTGTATACTTCCAACTGTTTAGCCTTATAAGAAGTTGTTTTCATTTGCCTTAGACGTGATTAGTCCAGCTGAAGTTTCTAAAACCAAAATGTGAACTAAGTGAGAAAGATTGGCAATAGGAATTCTCATTCCTTGGTCAACATTAATGTATTTAATTTGTTAGTGACACATGAACTCACTCGGGGCTGATTTGGTGTATTTGTAATGTTGTTTTCTTCCTTATGTTTGGTGGAAATGATTGGATGAAAAGTCTGGAAGGATTAAATTCTTAGGATTCCTATTTTTTTAATTAAGAACAAAATAAAATAAATGCATGGTTTATGTGTATGCTATCTGGAAAAAAAGATGCAGAGAGAAAAAGATTGACAAACAGCAGAAATAAATCAAGATTTTAAAATGTTCCACGTTACTGGGCTACCTCTGCACCCTCTGTTCCTCCTATTGATCTTAACGGGCATGCCACTTAATAAACATGGCAGTAGTGTTGTTTTCAGAAAGTAGAGGATCCAGTCGCTGTGAGAAATGTTCATTTGACCTGTTGATCTGAAGGGCACTTTTCCCTGCACACTTAGTTGACAGAGCCCCGTGTTTCTTTCCTTGATGTGAAAAACACAGTGTCACCTTATGCAAGTTCTTTTGCACAGAAGTGCAAGGGAGCAGTTATTTGCCTGTAATGCCCTGTGTGACAGAGCAGCCTCTTTGTACTGAAAGGTAAGGCTCACAAGAGAACACGAAGCTAATGTTAACACCCTCCTGAAAGAGGAACGCTCTACATATGGAATAACCCTCAGAACAGTTGCCATGCCAGAAAAGAATTTCTTCTTTTAAATCAAGACACATTTAGGCAGAGAGTTTCTTCTTTTGAATGAGTTACATTTAGGCAGAGAGTTAAGAACTTGTGTTGGATGGAAGTTGTGCTGGCTTTGTAGTGTACAATTCATAGTACTCACTGTGATCCAGGGAGCCTGTGCTTAAACTCAAAAGTTGGGATCTCTTTTTTGCTTATCCTAGTTTCACCACTGACGTGCCATTGTTTTTTTCTTGAATTGCATCAACATAAGCCAGATAATGGTGTTACTGTTTGAAACAGGCAGCTTCAGTTATTAAAGGTTTTTTATTTGCAGTTCTTACAGACACCTACCAAGAACAGTAAACCTGGTTCAGAATGGTTTTGGGGTATGTCTTCTAGCTTCTGCCAATATTAGCTTGAATTCTGGCTTTCTCCTTGTGAACAGTCAATTCCATACTCAGAATATTTTGCTGCTTCACTTGAAAAGTGTGATAGAAGGGAGGGATTTGCTTATAGTTCTTCTATAAATATGCTTGTAAGTGGAGCTGCTATTAAAAATCGGCTAAAATGTGAAATACTTAAAAACACAGGGGTGGCATTAAAAAAACCTCAAAACAACCCCGAAAGGAAAATCTTGTCCAGAATACAAAAAAATGCAACATTTTCAGGGAGTACAGATCTCAGCTACAAAGTGCAAAGAGCACTTCTGAGTTAGGGAAGGTGTTACCTTAGATCACGGTAAGCATTGGGGTAAGCATGTTCCCTGCGTAGAGAGGGGACAGCCCACGGTTCTGTGCCTTGAGGAGTACTCTAAGGCGCAGTGGAGGGCACAGAGATTACCTATGCACAGGGTTTAGCCTGGACCTAACTCCCTGAGCCCTCAGGTTTTGGTGAGGTGGGGCAGCAGTGTTTCTCCTGTAAAGGAGAGCGAATGGAAATGCATTGTGCAGACCATGAGCTTTCTGCAGTCACTAATACATCTAACACCAATAACCCTGCTCCCATAGCTGTGGCTGCTACTATGACTTTAAGTAGCCGCTAATTTTGACTAACGAAAGGCACGCACAACTTTCGCCTGCATCCATGGCAATTTCATCTGAATCGAACCCAGAAGATTCAAGCCCAGAGCAATGTGAAATGCTACATCTCCACACCAGCTTGTTTTAGATTTCAACTTGATGCACCAAAGTGTCTATTTATTTTCTTTTTCACTGGCAGTGGAGCTTTATTGTTTCTTTATTGGGAATGATTCTAAGCCAAATTATTCATTTGGATTCATTTTTAAAAACAGTTGGTAGCAGGGTCAGCGCAAGAGCGGGATTAATCACCTTGTATAATTGTTCGTATACTCAGGGCATATATATGCATATGTATACATACATCTGTACATAAGGACTTACTGTGTACAACAGAAAGTCAAAACAAAAGGGAGAAAAAGGATGGTGAGAAACAAATAGTACTGAACAAGTAATACTGGTTTTCCTTCACTATTTGTTGGATCATGTTTCCTGGTAAGTTATCCTGACTTTATTTATGTACATGTGTTTGTTTGAAAGCAAGAGATACCTAGAAACGGAGGTAATTTCTCGATTTCCTTTTTATGTAATTCAAGTATATTGCAGATTTTTTTTTTTCCCAGGAACCAGGAACTCTCTCCAGAGAGAGATTCAGAGTTAGAAGGTACTAGGCTTGTATGCTGGTGTTAGACTGGTACATTTTTTTGCTGTATATTCAGACCTCAGAACTGGATGTCTCCCGCACATACTTGTTTAGTTATGTTTTATAGTTATATTAGAAGCAGAAGCATACAGATAAATATGTAGTTTTAGCATGGACACAGTCTTCTTGTTACTTGGTGCCACATTGATTGCCATAATGAAAATATACAAATGTAGTACAGTATAATAATAATTATATATTATGTAAGCATACTGTTGATCAATAGGTTATCAGCAATCATGAGCAGTTTTGTATGTCAGGAGGTCCATGGATATTTGGGGCAAAATTGCCATACTTGGATAAACATGAGAGTTGTTACTTATTCAGGGCTTAGTTCACCTGTGTGTTCGATGATTAATATGACTGCAACAGCAGTACTATTTGTGCAGTGAATATTATTCAATATGAGTAAGGGCTACTGAACCAGGCCCTAAAAATACTAATTAAAAGCCTTACTTGGCTGAGTAAGTATTATTCATCGTGACCGCCGCTTGCTGAATAAAAGTATCTCCAGGGCTGACATTACATGATTCCAGAGGCCGAACAAAAGCCCAATGAAATCAAATAGTTAAGTTAATTGAAGTTTTGTATGACTAAAGATCAAAGAATTTATTTTAAAGATACATGTCTAGATATAAGAGTAGGTATTGCATTCTTGTTCCTCTCTGTTTTTTGTACACAGTTTATAAATCGAAAGCCAAGATTTCTCAGTGTCCAATGTAGGACATTGCTAGTTTGGAAATTAACTTCTTTCTGCAGCTAGTGTGAAGATGCCAGTTATTTTTCAAGCAGTTTTACTGAATAAATGTCATTTTTTTCAACATATTTCAGGGAAAGGCCTTGTTTTTTCAGAAAACATTTTTAATGATTCTGGGAAAATGTGTAAATATCAAATCCCAAATGTATTCAGATTTCAAAACAGAAAACAGCTTTTTAACCAGTAACTGATTTTTAAAAGCATATTTTTAGACAAAAACATCAGTTTCCATTTTTCCCCTCAGAACGTTTCAATGAAGATCAGAAGAGCATATGAGTGTTCTACCTTGCAAAAGTGCTTTTGTGGGGAAAAAGATTTTTTTTTTGCTTCTATTTTTTGCGTGATCCATAACCATGTTCCTATCATAGTGTTCTCTTCCATCATTTGGAATCGACCGCAGCTTGTGACAGATAAGGAACTACATTTCTTGCCCCTCCTTCATAATAGTTCTGGTTAAATAAGTTGTTCAAAACAATTGGAGGGGGAAAAAAAGGTAGCTTAGCCCGTTTGTTTTCTTTCTATTCTATTATGCCAAGGGAGAAAGCAGCCTGGTATAAAAATTGGGATATTAAAGATGTTTACTGGAAATGTCTGGATGGTGTTTAATTAGATTTGTGGCTAGACTAAGTCTCACAATCCAAACATCTTCCAACATTTATAAAGTTTGGATTCATAACAGAGTGCAGCAGTTTGATCATCGGTATGACAGAGGAGTCTCTGGATCTGCGTGTTGGGAAAGCCAGGGTCTAAAACCTTAGCTCTTATTTTAGCTTTCATGTTATCTCAACAGGTTACCAAAGTCAGAGTAAAACTGGAAAATTGAAATATCCTGTGAAACACCGTGTTTTTCTGTGTGTTTGACTCGTTGTTAGTTTTCATAGGAAAATACCAAATTAATGAGACATGAATTTGAGATCAATGCTGTTCTGAGGAAGTGAATTTACTGGGAGTGTGAAGTTAAATTATATTTTCGTTCCTCATAAGGTGAGACTTGCTAGAAGCGGTGGGACCTTACCTTGTTGGTGTCATTCTGGGTGTTGCTAAGCAACATGAAATGGTTAAAGTGGGGATACAGAAGAAGAGCATGGAGGAATAAAGGAAACAAAAGACATAGAAAAAGCACAAAAGAGAGTAAATGTGCCAGCACATTCTGCAAAGAAGTTGCAAGGTGTGTCAAATTGGGAAAAAGCGATTAAGATCATACAGAAAAAAGAAAGCTGACATAAGATGAATTAGGAACTCTATTCCGTACTTCATATTCAATCAAATTTTTCAGTGCTTTGCTTGAATAATTGATTACGATTTTGGCCCCAAATGGCAAAAGTAATGGCAAAAGAGAATAAGAGCCTGGGAAGAAATGGGAGGCTCAAGAAAAATTAGGAGTGGAACCACCGTACCATAAATAAAAAGAGAAAATAAATCACTCTCCGTATTGCTAGAAACCAAACAACGAAATGGCAAGGTGCTTGCTTGCATATACTGTCTACTCCAATTTTGCTTCAGATGTTCTTTGCGGTTGTAAGGAAAACATGCTGGAAGTTGTATTTATGGAATGGACGTGGTTCTCCCATCATATCTTGTTTTGATCCATGTAAAATATACATTTCTCATTGTCCCGCACAAGAATGTTAATCAGAACTGTATTAAAGCTTTTCACCTGGATTGAAGTAGTGCTGGTGTGACTGTATTTCCCAGGCTGGGCCACTGGTATTGAGAGGACTACGTGCTGGTGTACTGTGTATAGCATTCTGATCTATATTGCCAGTACTTTCTTACTCATATATTTTGCAGACTACCTACTTAATCTTCCTCTCTTGTTCCTCTCTTCATTGTCTCCCAAGCTTCACTCCACTTTTTCTTCTGTCATTGAAAATTAATCATTAAGGTTTGCTCCTTCTTACTTACTATCTCCCTTTTTCCTTCTCTCTTTCCATAGCATGTTTTTATCTTGATGTTTGCTGTCGTCAGATTGCTCACCTGTCTTTCCCACAAGCATGTCTTGTATTGTCAAGCTACAAAAAGTACCCCAGGAAACTGTGCTATCAGTTTCTTCTGCTTTTCCACTCTGCTTCTTACCCGTTCAGACCGTACCTCTCATGCCTTTGGTCTGTGACACCTACAGGCCAGAGATGAACAGGGAACCTTGCGTTGAGGGCAAAACCCAAGTGCAAAGTTGTCTCTCCTGCCAGTCCTGTGGTCACAGGACTTTGTCCACACTTCTGCCCCAGATGCCGAGCAGGGCCCCTAAGTTATTGTGTCTTCCTCTAGTAAATGAGAAGTGGAGCCCTTTGAAGACCTTCCTTCCACCTTAATTTCTCTAAGTCCTTTCTCTGAATAACCCTGTACTCATGCACCTGCCCAAAAACATCTCTCATGAATCGTGGGAGCTCTTGTGTGCCACCCTTCCCAAGTATCCTCGACTGCAGTGTCAGGACGTGTCTCACCTTGCCTTTTGCTCTAACCAAAGGTAGGTGTCTCACATCTTGGCGAAGCTCTGCGGGGCCACGGAAGCAGTGATCTCATTTAGGAATGGATCAGCACTTAAAGTTGCACTCTGCTCAGCTACGCAACTACTGGGTCAAAACCATCACTTTTCAATTAAAGCTTGGATTCTGCAGAAACTGAAGTCTCTTGCTTGGGTGGCGAAGTTGTACGAGCAGAGGGCCCTGAAAGATTTCTCAAATGCTGACCTAGTAGCACTCCGGCTTCGCTAGGAACTGACTGAGTGGCCAGGACAACTCACTGCAGCCCTGCTTCTGTAAGATGATAAATATGTACAGCTCACGCTGGAGTCTGTGAGCGCTCAAGCCTTCGGAAAAACAACATGTCTGTCCATGTCTCTCTAGCCGTGGAGGGAATAATATTTACTCTTCTCGCACTGGTAGTGAAAGGATTAATGAGCTAAATCCCGCATGGCGTTTTGAGCATGTGAAGCACAATAAAAATGCAAAACATGAACATGATTTTATTTCTTCTCTGCTCTTTTTTTTTGCCCTTAAGGGCATGGTTTGAGCCTTGTGTTGTGAAATTAAGGTATTCTGCACAATTTTGTCCACAATTCAGCCAGGCTGTACCCTGGAAATGCTTTTCCCATTGAAAGGTGCTGCTGCGAGCTGATATATTAAAAACCAAATCATTACTAAGTGATGAATGTTACTGGAAGAGATTCTCATTAATCCAAAAGTATATGAAAGAATCCCCCAAGGTGTAAGAAATACTTTCTAGGAGGTGAATGTATGAAAAAATTGGTGTGGAGGTAGCTGGTGGAGATTTAATCATGGGGCTATTTCATTTCTTTTCTTGCACTGCATGTTTCATCACTTTTTCTCTGGGGAATGTGAGCCATGCCTAATTATGCCAGCAATGTAGTTGCTCGTAAGCGGAAGCTGGAAACTACTTTCTTCAGGCAATACTTACTATGAATTCTTCAGATTTTTTCATTTCCTCCAGGATATGTAAAGCACTTAACAATGCAGGGTCGCATCATTTTCTTAACCCAGAGAAATCCACTTTTGAGGCATGGCGTTTACCTCACGGTGTGTCCAATGCGGCCTTGTAACACCCCATCCCTTCCCCAAGATGGGGCTTTCCCATGGCGCCCCAACGCCCGCTATCTAGTTGTAGGATCATTTAGGAGCTAGAACCATGAAGACAGAGGCCTTAAGCCTCTGTGCTGTTCCCCAGCCATATATCACCTTTCCCTCTGTCCTGGAAGCACAATTTTGGTGGGAATAAATTTACAGCAAGCCCATCCAAGCAGCAGTTTCTCATAAAAATTAATACAGCGGTACTGGTGACAGTTTCTGGAGAGGACCACCGCCAGCAGATCTCTTGCCCTCAGTTGACGCGACAGTCCTTGCCAGCGCGGCACTCCGCAGCTATGACTTCTTCATAGGTCCTTGTGGGGCAGCTGAGGGAAACCACGTTCACAATTTAGGAAATGAATGAGGTTTTAGCCTGAAAGCCATTTTGAGCAGAAAAGATCTTCCACTGAGCTGCTCGGGAGTGTCTATGCACTGTCTGAGCCATGTACTGACACCTTTAATGCATACTGAGAGTTTCGCAGGCCTTTTTGGTTTGCTTTATTATTTTTTCCAGAGTTTGACTAGGAATTGCTGTGGATACTGCCTTGGGAACACCCCTTTCCCATGCATATAAAATGTAATTCCATAGGCTTTGCTCGAGCCACCCTGGTGTGAGAGTGGATTGCCCATGACGAAACTCATCCTCCAAAATGTCACTTACTTCTCTCCGGTTCTGAAACGGAGACTCGTATCCTCTTCCCATGAGATTGCCATCATAACACTTACAGGCACCAGCCCATGCTGGGTTAAGGCAGAAGACGACAGCTCTCATTTTCCTCCTATATCTGGAATGTTTCATGCCTGTGACAATTTTGAGTTCCCTGAATTCAGCCGGCAAGATTGATAATGGTGCTGCCCAATGCTATCTGAAGTGTCGTGGGTGGAATGGGTCAGAGAGATTTACTCTCCTCCCACGCACAAAGTACAGAAAGAAAACAACATTGGCTAATCTGTTCTCCTACATGTGCAGGGCACAGTGAAGCAGAATTCAGTGGCTTCACCCGTGTAAGGAAAACAAACCCCCTGAAGCAGACTCTGAATGAACCAGGTCTTCAAAAACAAACCTGAGAACTGTTTTCTGTGCATGTAACTCCTGCTGATTGCCATGAGAACAGCCCCAGCGTAAGCGTGGGACTGGAAGGTCTTTTACCATAGTGACAGGAATAGGATCACTTCTTGAAAATTTCCCAATTAATTTTGTCAAATTGTGTGTGATTCAGCTAATACCTGCACTATCTTTAGTACCTTCATGGCTATCAAGTTGTCCCTATTGCTGTCTTTCGTCTGTTACATATAAAAAGACAGTGAGAAACCTATTGTGATGAACAATGTTAATGACATTTCTGATCAAAAAACTGCTTAAAATCCCAGCTAAATCCTTCTAGCAATGATATTCAGAGAGGTCATAAGCTGGAAAACATCGAAGAGTTAATACATTTCTGTAACATATTTAAAATCTCAAAATGCTTACTCCGAGGACTACAGGTTGACTGTAGCAACAGAAAGCATTCACAGCAAGTTCTCAAGCATGTGTTGTTTGCTATTACTTGGCAAATAATAGTTATGCTTAGCTACTTCCTAATATCTTCCAATCCCACATTCCCGGTAGAACCAATTACTTGTGACAACGCGCATAAACTATTTCCAGACTACTGCTCTGAGTTCCTCCACGATACAAGCATACTTCATCTACCTATAAGCCTGTCTTGAATATTAGAGCTTAAAAGGTCCAAAATGTTCTTTCCCTTTGACCATCTTCATTTTCTTGCCTTTATTTCCTATAGCTGCTGTACTGTCTGGTTTTGCTTGGCATGCTTAGAGTTGTGGTTATGTAGGAAGCGATGTAATGTGTGAGCAATTTGGCAGAAGCTGGCGACAGGCAATATTAATCCTTCTAGGCTTGGAGTTAGCACAGGAACGGAGGGTGCTGGAGGTTCCTCGCACTGCTTGCTATAAAGTGTGGAGCACGGCTTCAGAAGAGAATGAAATCGATGTTCGCTGCAGTGATTTTAAGAAATTGATCTTTATTCATCAGTTCAAAGCACTCAGCAGTCAGTCTGGATAAAGCATAAGGAAAGGAGGATGTATCGGCTCATCTGTTTTTAATTTAAGCTGTGGCAGTCATTGGAATTTGATGAATTTAATAAATAAATGTATTGCAGGGTGTAAGTGTATTGCAGGGTGTAAGTTTCTACATTACTGTAGAATTTTGAGTTAGTTCCAAGAATTGGAATGTAAGGGTTTGATTAATTCAGAGAACGTATAGGAAATACACATATGCTGAAAGAACAGATCCCGTGAAGAGCACTTGTGATGGAAAGTACTGCACAGCAGCGCAGCTTTGCGTGAGTGCCACATCTCCCCTCACCCCACAGCACTGCAGTACGTGCCAGTTAACCCCACTACGCCCAAACAACAGGGTCTTCTCCTTGGTGGGCACGAGGGTGAAACCTCTGAGAGGGGGCAGGCGAAGGGCCGAGGGCAGCAGTCACTAACCTCTGTGCCACTTCGGAGGCAGAACCCTACAGCCACGGGCACACGTCCATGAGCCGTGGGCACGTGTCCATCGAGCAGATAGCTGGAGCAAATCTGAGAAGCTGCTTTCCTCTTGTGGCTGCTTGGTGAGAGTTACCACCTCGTGCTAGCGTGGAGCTAGCTTCAGAAAAAGCAAAATCGCCATGTATTTAGGCTGGTCTAAAGAGGCACTTGGAGCTACTTTGACTAACTCCAGTTTCAGTGTGCTCGGTCATGCTTTTGCTCTTCTGCACTCTTGAAGGTAGCTGCCCAGGGGGTGCCTGGGATGTTTAACAAATACCAGTCACTAAGAAAGTCTTCAGTTTGTTAGTTACCAGTGGCAGCCGGAATTTTTAAAAAGTGTTTCAATCAAGTACGGTTTTCTGCAGTTGTTTGCACCTTAAGGTGCTGTGCAAATGGAATCCAGATGTCATGGCTGGAGGGCATTTGTGTTGGCGTTGCCTGTTCCAGTAGTCCAGGCTTCTTGCATTTTCAAGATTTCATACTTCCTTTCCCAAGTTATTTTTTTTCCCAGCAGCGGTTTGGCTTCTAGACCCCACCACAACTTTGGTGCTTTCTTCTTTTCACTGGCCCGTGTATCAGAACACTCCTTGCACGATGGTTTTGAATAAGAATATATTCCCGCTGTGTATTTCATTGCATATCCTGATTTTTTTTTTCTCCCAACTCCTGTTGGAAGATGAAGGCAAGACAAACCAACTACCACTGTTGTTCTTGCAGAGGAATCCATTCCTGGCCAACTTGGTTGTGGCTGAAGCACTATTACGTGAGCTTTGCTTGTGCCCAAAGGTCTGAGTGATTAGCGCTAACATGACTGGTATTTGAATCCAGCAGTGCGTTTGCTAATAGTCTCTGTGCACGGATATTTATGCTTCGTGTCATTAATAGCCAGAAATTGTGTCTAATAAGGTTATGCTTTTGTGTACATTATACGGAAAATGGCATTTAAAAAACAAGCTATGCCTTGTCTTAAAGGTCAAAGTTGTAATTAGATTACCTTCTGCATATTAAGCAAAGCAAAAAATTCATGTAAAAATGCATGAGATGCACAGTAAAAGCATGTGTTGTTTGAATAGTTATTGGAGGCAGTATTAATGAAAACTGGGCCTCTGTGGTGAACCACATGGTATCTGAATGGTAACACGGCTCACACAGGATTGACGATGGCCGTGACAGGGTGTAGGCAGTGAACGACTGTACTCCAGACTTTGCAAATGCTGGCACGAGTGCTTCTTTGTACAATCTTCAGTGAGCCCATTCTGCCATGCTGCGGGCACAAGTCAACAGCTAAGGCAGCATACCCAGCATGTGGCATCATCACGCTTGCTCACGGGAACCCCATGGAGGTTTCAGCTCTACTGCTCCCTTCCAGCTTACCACAGTGCAGCGTAAGAGGCACACTGCCATTGCTGCACTACTTTGCTACAGGTCTCTGCCTGGCTCACCGCTCCTCTTGCTCCAAAGACTTTTGACCAGCCAAAATGTTGGGGCCTTTCTGAGCCCAACCTGTGGGTCCCAGGCAGTTGAGCTACAGTCGGTCATCAGTGCCCAGGCTGTTGCTGGGAGGCTGCTGGGATGCCGTGACTTTGCTTGGCCCAACTCTGGGCTGCTGTTACGCTCCAGATTCTTGCTCCTGGCCGTTGGTTCAGTCTCCTGCTTTTTGGCCCTGCGTGCTGCTCCCGCCTCTGAACTCCTTAGCTCCGACCTGCTTCTCTGTTCCTGATCACCTGATCTTGCTTGATCTCTGACTGCATCCTTCACCACTGGCTTCCTGGCCGTACCATGCCCCTGACCTGACTCTTGGGACTCGAGTAAGTTTTTCATGTGGGAGACTTGGAAGATGGAAGGACTTGTTCCTTTAGTGCAGATGGCTTTTCTCAACCTCATCATGGCTCGTCGTCGCGATTAATTTTGGGTGTAAAAGTAATTCACAAAGTTGAAAGGAGCAAACAATAAGTTTAGGTAGTCACTGCAACTAAAATGAGAGGTTTCTCTTATTTAGCTACTGCAAGGTGTTCAAGGCCAGGCTGGACGTGGCCTTGGGCAACCTGGTCTAGTGGGAGGTGTCCCTGCCTATGGCAGGGGGGTTGGAACTCGATGATCTTCAAGGTCCTTTCCAACCTAAACTGTTCTATGATTCTATGATTTCTCTTACGGTAAAGTACATTGGAGAAGAATGGGACCAAATGTAACCTGTACTGTCAGGGAAGACAGAGACTCACAGACACACAGGTATTGACAAGGCACATCTATGTTTGTTCTCCGGAGCTGGGGATTTGCTTTAACAGCAGTGTGATTTATGATGTAATCCCACTGTCTAATGATGCTATCAAATACTGGCCTGTGCGATGAGCAGCAGTGACTCACTGGCAAGTTAAATAGCAGAAGGGGAATGAAAATGTGCATTCGCCAGCCATCCCATTAATGCAGAGTGCCGTAAAGTGCCATTAACATCTCAGTACATACAGGCTAAATAGACTTACCCAAATCAGTTTTATTACCTCAGTATGTGTGTGCGTTAGCCTGCAAACCAAAGCACGGTGCTGGCTCTTTCCCCGCTGGGAGCAGAACCATGTCCTGCCGTGCTCTGCTGACGGCTTCCCGCTCCGCACAGCTGGGCTGCCCACGGCAGCGCCCCGCATGTGGCTGTGCTGTGTGCCGTCCACCCTACAGACCTTGCGTACCTATCTGTGATCACCAGCGGCATCCCGTTTCCAAGACAGCAAGAACAGTGATGCCAACAAGCCAGAAAGTATCACCTATTTGTCTTTAAAGACCTGCTTTTTAACTGGTTATAGTGAGTTAGGAAATGATAGATGTTGTGTGTTACAGTGCTATTAGCCTACCAGGGAGGATGTTAAAAGTGGCCATAAATCATTTGTTATGCAGTCTACTAGCTTCTAGAACAATCCACACCAAACATTTATTTCCTTAATGAAACGTCCTTTCTTCTCTGATTGACCCTCTGTAAGGCATCAAGAATCGGATCCTCTGCATGATCAATAAATAATAAGGAACTGATTCCCTTGTAACCACTCTGGCCCTAATGCTGCAGCCCCCAGTGGTTTCAGCATCATTTCTCCGGATTTCCACTTGGGAATATGAGGTCAGAACCTTTTTTTCTCTGGCAAGTAAGAGAAGGCTCTTCCAAAGGTAATAATAAAGTGCCCCTGGCTGTCCCTAGCTATTGCTAAGAAGCTGGGGGACAAACTGGCCCGGCAGACGGGACCTAAGCAGCCCAGGGCTGGCCATGAAATCCAGAGGAGAGAAGGCTGGTGGGGCTCCTGCAGCCAGCTATCCCTTATCGTCCCACCGCAGGAGCTGGCCGACAAGGAAATCTGCATCCACAGGCTGGAAGGGCTAGTGACAGTACGAAATTACTCCGAGGTGCAGACAAACCGAGTGACTCCCCATGGCTGAGCTATAAATTAGTCTCTGCAGCCCGCCAGCACAACCTGCCTGCTGATAGCTTATAAATAAGTCAGCTGTAGAGCAGGGTTAATATTTACCCACCTGTCTCAGATGGGTGGCGTTCTGAGGATGGAAAGTGTTACCGAAGCGCTAGAGTAAGTCATCATGAAGCCTTTACGCTGGCATATTTACTCACCTCTAATAGCTTACAGAGGTGCAGAAATACAATTAAACTAGAAGATATCGATAGCTGCTCGCCTCCTGATAACACCTCGACTTCTCATGGGTTGATTTAATGCCTGTGCTGGTGGTGTAACATATGTTTACCGTGTTTTACAAGTACCAGTGCGCTGACCTGATTTCTGTGTACTGACCCTGCCTGTTGCTTTGTTTCTTTGGTTGGTGTTTATTTGTTGTACCTGATAAAATATACAGAAGCTTGCCAGAGTCTCAAAGGCAGGGTGGCTTATCCACGGCTCAACATTCTGAGTGTTTCTGCAAGTAGAATGCACTGTGGAATTGGACATTCGGGGCAGTAAAAGTATCCTCTATTACACTTCATCAAGAGATCATTAAAACCAACCTTTAGCCCTTTTGAGTTCTGTGGTTCAGAACAGAGATGGGCACAGTGCAGTCATTTCCATTTGCTGTGTCTGGAGAGATTATTTTTCTTTCCTCATGATACAGCTGTTGCAATTTGCTTTTTTCTTTAAAGACAATAATCATATACCAATGTGCACCCTTATTACCGTTTGCCATTAGCCCTTACCAGCATCCCTGCATTTCTGTTACAGGCGCTATCAAAGGAAAAGAAAGAAGGAGCAGATACGTGTCTCTGTGTGTGTGTTGTGTGTATGTCAGCTCACTGCAAGGAAGAAAATTTGGCTGCTGGCCTTTTGCATGGGTAATATTGGAATAAAGAATTACATAAAAAGGAAAAGGAGTGTCTCTGGCACAGAACTCAATAGGGAGAAGGGAAGGTATTATTTTAAGAGGTGCAGTCATTTAATTTATTGCCCTCTGACAACCTAAGCTATAGTTTTGCTTCGATTACATAAAACCTGCACATCACACACTAATTCTCAAATCTCCAAAACCACGATGCTGCACAGGCGTCTGTGCCACGCAGTCAGCTTGGACTGCAAGCAAAAACCCGTCTTTCACCAAGGTGATGTCCCCTCTTCCTTTCTTTCCCTTGTCCTCCTGAAAGGATTTGTAGGAAGCGTGACCCAGAGCCAATTCCCAGCCCATGACAGCTGGAAACAGGGACGATTGTGGTTCTGCATAAACGTGCAGTCTTTCTAACGTGGCCGTTAGTGCTCGCAGCGATATGCTACACCTGTTAAATACGGGCTTGTGGTCACAGCGCTAATTGGACGTAGCCGTTCAGCCTGCTCCTGGGTCTGCTCTTTATCTTAGCAAACTGGGATAAGTGGGGTTAGCAGCCCCTGGCACCTAGTCGGATTTGCAGACTTGATCATTTAGGGCTGCGAGAGCAGGATCCAGTTTGGAAGTGCTGGGGGCAAGAAGCAGGTTTGCATTACTTTGGGTGAAAAGCACGAGGTGTTGTGAAAGCACTGTTTTAGACATCTATTTTAGGATGAGATGATCTGTGCTCTCTAAGTGACTATCTCTTTCCACGGTTATGGATGAAGCCTAGATGGGATATTTACATGGTGGATGTCTACATATGCTCAGATGAATCCCACCTCTAAAGCCAAATCTAAATTTTGCCATGTGTAACTTGAACACATTATTCCTTGTTCTTTTCACACCCCGCCTCCCCCCCCCCAACCAAATAATCCCATCCTGCTTATAGCTACCCTTGAAGTATTTGAAGACCCTTCCTACATCACTCCTCCGTGCTCTTCTTTGGCTAAAGAACCATGCAGCCTGCCATTTCTCCTTGCAGGTCTCATTTTCTAGACTTTCAAATTTGTGTCATCGGGGCTCTCTTCAGCAGGCTGGCCCCCCCGAGGCAATCCATCCTTGGGTATAACGTACCTACACAACTTGCATTTGGCAGACCTCTGCCTCTGTAGGCTTCCTGCAGGGCAACAGGTGATCTTGCCACTGTTCCTATCTTGTAGTCACTGCTGGTGTTGGAGTACCCGAGCAAATCTCTCAAACTTGACTGCCAAAGGCCTCCTCTCTCTCTCTTCATGCTATTTAATATAATTCTATGAAGAATAGAATAGGAATAGAATATAACAGGAATTATATTCTATGAAGAATAAATCGCCTGCTATAAACTGTGGATGGAATTCAGAAGCACACTCCACAGAAATATGTTTTTGACAATCAGAGTATGTTCATCATCAAACTCTTAAAGACACTGAATGTTCTGTTTTCTCAGCATCCAACAAAAGTGATGAACTCCATCTTGAATGTCCAAATCATATCTTTTCTGTTCTAAAATAGCCTCCAGTGAAGCAACAGAAAATAATAGATTTGGTAGGTCCAGTTTCATGCTATATTCAATTCCAGCATTTCCTGAAGAGTCTTCAGCTAATAGTACTTAAATTTATTCTGAATACTTGGAAAGGAGGAACTGGGAACAATGGATGTCCCATCTGAGTGAAGTCAGGCAAACATCTAATTACTGGCCTGCAGATTTTCACATAGCTGTTGTTTGACCCACGAAGACATAGAAAAGTCTAACAAACTTCAGTGGTAAAGAGGCAGGAGCCTTGTCTGAACCTTGGAAATAGCACACATAACACCTTTGTTAAACTAGTTTCCATGGTAACGATTTCATGTCATTGAACATCATTAAAGAGTATAAGAAATACGAACTTTTCAGTTAGCTTGTCTTTAGGGTTTTATTGACCTCCCTTTCTGAGTAACTGTTCTCCTGGGAGATAAGACTCAGGGCAAAACAAGAGATGCAGGAGGTGGGCTGCTTTGCTGCCGCATTATTGGCAACCCTTTCCTTTGATTTTTCAGCTCAGGATTTCAGAGCAAACTCTGTAAATATGAGTAGGCATGGAAACGTGGCACAGATATTTCTGTCTCTAACACAAAAATAAGGCAACTAAAGATGACTGCAGTTAAGTAGCTTGTCCAGAGGGGAAAAAAAAGGGAAGCATGAGGAAGCTGAGTGAGAAATTATATGCTGTGATGACTTGACTCCCCCATTTAGCATCCTTGCCAGAACGCTATTGTTCCACTTCATGTTAAAGCTGGGTAAAACCACTGTCAGGCTCCTTTGCCGCTGGCCTCTCTGGCACAGCAGGAAAGATGAAAACCCTGGCAAATCTCGACCTACGTGAGTAGCTTAGCTCTTCTTACGGCAAGCTCTAGCAGTAAAAAGGAGCGAGATGCAGTAGCAGGAAAATTCAGCAGTTGCCTGTGATTTCCTCTCTGCAGTGAGGGCTTTTTTTAGCTTACATAATTAACATTTGTTTTCTTACCCAACAATTTTTTCATGTACTACAGTCTCCTCTCATGGGCAACATTTGTCACTTCTCCTGCTAGAGCAGGATCGCAGCCCTAGAAATAGGAGCAAACCATGTCTTGACTCTGGCTCTAAAATCACACTGGCTTCTATGTAAGGCTTTTCCAGCAGCCTGAAGGTCTCCTATGGCATGTCACCTGTAGGGACTTCCACAGCATTGAGGAAAGACCCTTGAAAACTACTGCTGAGAAAGGAAGTCAGTAAGAAGTGCCCTGTGGCCATGCTGGTGTGGTTTTCCAGGCACTGGGCCTGGCTGAAAGAATTCGTGAATGTCTTCTCCTCGACATGACACAGCCGCAGCAAGCTGGGAAAGGTGCTTCAGAGACGGAGGAGGACCGAGTTAAAAATGTCTGTGCCTTTTTGGGTCAGAACCAAACCCACAGATCAAAATATTTTGCATTTTGGGAAAGGCAGATATGACTGCAGGCAGCCCGTTACTCCAGTGTGTTAGGCTGGGGTGTCAACTATATCCAGAGGGTGCAGAACGTAGATTTCGCCAGCTATGTATTCAAGGTGCTACCATCCTGTGACAAAGAGCAAATTGCCTGCTACTGCTAGCAGGATGCCTGCACAGAAATCAAAGGAAGGATAAGGGTTTCATTTTTTTCCTGGTGGAAAGCTGTTTAAGGGGGCATCAAATAATTGTAATACAATAAAGAGATACCAATTTTGGACTGACCTAAAGTCAAACATTGTTTTTCACACCAAAAGAAGAAACTGTGTTTCAGGTTAAATGAAATAACTTATAGAGCATTTCACAGAGGTCTTCATCAGCTTCTGCTGCAGCCTGAGCTGGAGGAGGTGGAACACAGCTGGGAGGGAGCAAGAGGAAAGGTGACATTCCTATTTCTTTACAAATTTCCGAAATTATTTATAGCCAAGCAAAACATCACGCTTTCTGTTCTGGATACTGGAGACTGATGTGGTCATGAGATTTCTTCCCCTTTCCCACAGAAGCCTACCATTTGGGGGATGCACCCTAGATGTGGGAGGGCAAAGTCGGACTTCCTCATCTCTGAGGTGAACGCTGTAATTCCAGAATACATTTCTTTAAAAACACACTCGAATACTTGAAATTACACTGAGCCAGCAGCTCCGTAACCCGATGGTGACAGGCTCAGTGGGTGAAGGGCAGGTGGCTTCCAGTTTCTAATTCACTGGGCAGTAAGATGTGGATTTTTCCACACCCTTGACCAGTCTAGTGAAGGAATTGACACCACCAAGTGTTCTCCTCTGCTTTCTTTAGCTTTATAATGCTACAGCAGAATGAAACACCAAAACCTCAAAGTCAAATGATCTGACATTTTCTAAATATCTGTTTCTGCCCGAACGATTCAATAAATTCAACATGAAAGTTGAATAGGCATAGTGGCTCCTAAAATGTTTCTCACTAACAAAAAAATTTTTTGCGACAAAAATTAATTTAGTTACCCACTCGCATTGAATGAGGCATGAAAAGTCTGTTATATTATCATTCTGGAATTGGAACTTCTAAAAAAAAAAAAAGAAATTAAAAAAATAATTAAGCATTACTTGTTAATTTTTAAAAATAAAATTCTACCTGCAGGGCTGAAAGGAAATCCAGGGGCTTTGAAATGCGGGAAACCTGAACCGCAATCCCACTTCCAGCTTTTTTAGCTGAGCCCTGGATATTCCCCCAACCCCAGGGCAAGCAGTTGCCTGATTATCACACTGTTTTGGGCAGTCCAAGGCTCTTTCCCTGGCTGTGGCTGCCTGATGGAGCTGTGCGGAGCTGCATGCAGCAGGGATCCAGGGGGTCCTGGCTCTGAGACAGGCTCCTTTACAGGCTGCGACACTGCTTGCCCAGAAGCTGGTTGGCTGAGCAGATAGAAAACCAGGATGAAATAACATGCACAAAACTTTTGATTTCAATTATCAAAACATTTTTCATCTGACTTTTTTTCCAATGACCTTTTAAAATGAATTCAGCCTTCCTGGCACAATTATTATCAATGATAAAACATCCTTACCTTTAAGCTTACCTCTTCCTTCCCTTTTTTGCTTTTTCTGCTTCGCTCTCTCTTTCAAACCTTAGCAACCTGCCTAGATTTCTCCTTCTCTTGCAGTAAATCCCAATTCTGAACAGAAATGTGCCTCATTCCGTTGGTACGACTAGTGACCCTACCATTTACATGGGCATGAACTACGCTGTCATTCAACACTGACACTCATTTCAGACGAAAAAATAATGTAAAGGAGGAGGGGGCGGGCAGGCCTTTCTGTGTTGCTATTTCAAATGATGTACATTATGTTGAATGCATTTTCTTTCTCTTTAAAAATTCAGTGTCCTTGCTTAGTCCTAAAAATTACTATCCAAACCTCCTTTCTACTTTGAGGAAATTAAAAGCTGTGACCAGGACTCATCTCTACCAACATCTCAAATCATTCTTTAATGAAGAGAACAAGCATCTTGTCTCTTTGTTTTCACACAGGCTTCATTTCAAAACAGCTTGCTTGAGGATAGCATTTAATTGACCTCAGTGATGGAGCACTTCCAGGATGCCTCTTGCCTAGCAACAACCGCCAGGTAGGGAAGCTTTAATAACTGCTGGGATTTAGAAACCGGAGAATGCTATTGTGCGGCACTCGTGGCTTCTGAGCAGCCCAAAAGTGAGCCATCAGTGCTGGCTCCCCTAATACAACTTTCGGCCAAGGCGGCTGGCTCGTAGGTCATGAGCCCTTGTGTTTCGCTGGCTACCCAAGCACAGCTCCGCTCCCAGGCCTTAGCAGCAGGACGGTCCCGGTGCAGGGGTGCATTGCTGGCTCTGTGCAAGACGGTTGCTGGAAACATAGACTCATAGAATCCCCTAGGTTGGAAGGGACCTTTAAGATCATTGAGTCCAACCATCAACCTCACACTGCCAAACCCACCACTAAACCATGCCCCTAAGTACCACAGCTATCTGTCTTTTAAATACCTCCAGGGATGGCGATTCCACCACTTCCCTGGGCAGCCTGTTCCAATGTTTGATAACCCTTTCAGTGAAGAAATTTTTCCTACTAGCCAATCTAAACCTCCCCTGGTGCAACTTGAGGCTGTTTCCTCTTGTCCTGTCACTTGATACTTGGGAGAAGAGACCGACCCCCACCTCGCTGCAACCTCCTTTGAGGTAGTTGCAGAGAGCCATAAGGGCTGCCCTCAGCCTCCTTTTCTCCAGACTAAACCACCCCACCTCCCTCAGTTACTCCTCATGAGACTGGTGCTCCAGACCCCTCACCAGCTTTGCTGCCTTTTTCTGGACTCGCTCCAGCACCTCAATGTCTTTCTTGTGGTGAGGGGCCCAAAATCTAACACAGTATTCGAGGTGCAGCCTCACCAGTGCTGAGTACAGTGGGACAATCACTTCCCTAGTCCTGCTGGCCACACTATTCCTGATACAGGCCAGGATGCTGTTGGCCTTCTTGGCCACCTGGGCACACTGCTGGCTCATACTCAGCCAAGTGTTGACCAATACCCCCAGGTCCTTTTCTGCTGGGCAGCTTTCCAGCCACTCTTCCCCAAGCCTGTAGCACTGCATGGGGTTGTTGTCACCCAAGTGCATCAAGAGGTTGCCCCTGGATCTAGTGGCATGCCCAGCCCTGCTCTGTCCTGCAAGCTGCAAGAATACATGCAAGGGTTATCCTTCACCAGTAAGCCACTGCCGGGGCTCCTTGGCTCTCTGAGGGATGTAGTACAGGTGTTGTGGCTTTCAGCTTTGTGCAGACAGCTTGTAGGTCAGGCCAGCTACTTCACCCAAATAGCTTGCAGAGGAGTACAGGGAAGCTTGAAACTTCAGGTGGTAACCAGAACTATGCCTCTTTGGTAAATAAGCAACCATTACCTGGCCAGGGTTCATTTTATCCTATGATGTATGTTAAGTGACAGAACAACCAAAGCAAAAAACAAATGGAAAAAAGGGACTGGCACTCAAATTAAGTGTATTCAAACCATTTTGAGAGAGTGCTTTTCTCTGCATCTCCAGTTCCTGACAAAAGAGAGAATTTCTAAAGCCAGCTAACAGACAAGGTCTTCATCCTACTAAGCCAATGTTGGTGTCAAGTCCTTTGTCTTTTAAATATAGAGCATTTGGGGAAACGAAGCTGCAAAAAGAATATAAAAGAACAGTCAATATTTCCATTTATCCCCATTCCAGGTACAGAGGTTTTTTTGGATTTGAGAAGAATTGTGCTACAAAGAGTCTGTGTATGCCGATAAATAAGCATTCCCTACATTTGTCTCCTTGCTTTCAGAAATGTACTTCTGCTAATTTTTAGTAGTCCTTTATTACTCATTTTTTACTGCTTTGGATTTTTGTGTTATATATGTGTGTGTGTTTGTGTCTGTATGTGTATACAGCTCATACACCGTTCTGATGGACTTTGCAGTCTAATCCCCCTTCTACACTTTCTTCCCCCAAATCCATTGCTTTTCTTGTAAATCCTCTAACCAGCCATGATCCCTGACACTGTGACCAGAGACAAGAGGCAAATCTGATAGTTGCTGTTGTACTCCTAGTCCTCCTCTCTCCTCCTCTTCCCCTGAGCGTCAGCACCCACAGCTGCGCAAGCGGATGCCACATGAGAGGAAAATAGAGCCCAGCCTTGCTAGCTGCTGCTGCTCGAGAGGAGGCGATGCAGATCCTCATCCAGAGGGACTGAATTGATCTTTTGGCGTGGGCTAAACAGGGGAAAAGAGGATTCTTTGGATGGGGACCGATAAAACCAGAGAGCCACCACCAAGTGCTGAAGTATCTCACTCAGACTGTTAGTCTCCCTTGCTCTTTTCCAGCTCATATCTTGCCACAAAATCTGTTTAGGCCAGGAACCTGCCCGTTTCTTCCCTGCTGCAGTTTCAGTCCTAGACTCTAAATGTCGCAGGGCCAGGACTTGCTTCATGTTGTTAGTCAAGCACCATTCATGCCTGCAGTGTTATACCAGCAAAATAACTGCCCTGGGTATCTGCTTTAGTGTTGAAGCCACTGTCTCCAAGAACAGGGAGGCATGCTGCAAACTGGCCTTGTCTGTCGAGGACTCCCATCCCATGGCTCGCTGAACCTGCCTGGTCTTGGTCAGCAGGGCCTTGTTAAGCCCCAGCACAGTTTGTTTTGTGATGGCTCAGATCAGGGTAGTCACAGAACCACAGAATCACAGAATGGTCAGGTTTGGAAGGGACCTCTGGAGATCATCTAGTCCGACCCCCCTGCCACAGCAGGGACACCTACAGCAGGTTGCACAGGATGGCGTCCAGTCGGGTTTTGAAGGGGAAAAATGAAACCTTGAGTCTCCACTGCCTTGCTCTGTGGTTATATCCTGACCTGTGTGAAGGTAACAGAAGGTAACAGTCTTCTGGTCTGCACTCATTTGGTCAATGTTCTCTTGGTGGAGAAGTGCTTTGGTGTTGGTAACAACCTGAAAGGGATAAGGCAGATATTGCTGTTCACATCTTAATCTCTGGTGTGCAGGATATGTTTCCCAGCTTCTTCTGCCTTTCTTCCCTGTGCGTTTGTCCAGGAATGCATCTCTGTGGGCTTTTGCAGCCTCGCGCGACTGAGCTCAGCCTACACTCTGAGAGTCAGCTCTGAGGTGGAAGATGGAGAGCTGCAATCTGTGTGGAGCTGAGTCCAATGCAGAAGTGCCATCCTACAAGGGGCTGTAGCTAGCGCAGGTCCAACACTGCCCTAACCTGGCTGTATTATTTCCACCCTGCTCGGAGCGCTACCAAGGCAAGCTAACATTCCCCTGCAAAAAAAACCACGCAATCTTATCACGGGTTTGTTAGTTCAAGCCTCTTATAGAAACATATTTTTCAGACATGTCTAGCTCAAATCTGGAGTAGCTGGCCATGAGATTTCAGGGGGAATTACATGTTCCTTGGAAGCATGTTCCTCTTGAGGCAAAAACAGAGGAGCAGATTTTGATCTCTGCTGCCTGAGGCAGTTTGCAGCCACATTACGGACAGCAGTTGGGTTACTCTCCATTGATACCATCTGAGAGTTGAATCTGGCCTGCAGTCAAGCCAGTAGGTCTCGTGGGGCCTTATCTACACTGTTTTTAAAACTTATTTCTTAAGGACAACAAAGGCAGTTCCCTTAATCTGAAGTTCATCATGTTTTCAGTAATCCAGCTACCCAAAACTAACTTCCCCCCCCCCCCCCCCCCCCCCCCCCCCCCCCCCCCCCCCCCCCCCCCCCCCCCCCCGAAGTAAAACTCCATTAGAAAGGCAGCAAACAAATCTTTTCCTGGTGCCTTGCTGCTCTGTGAGAAGGACCAGCTCTGTTTTCTTCAGGAGAAGGCACAGAGACTATAGTTTGCGTATACCTCGCCAAGAAGGGATGGCTGAAAGGAAGACTGGACTTGGGCTGGGGCGGGGGGGATTCAGTCCCCGCTCCGGTACAGGCTGCCTGGTCAAAGTCGAGCATCGCTTTGCTTCGGTTCTCCATCTGCCAGATGGGATTATTGCTCTGCTCAGGCACCACAGGGATGGGGGCCGGGCAAGAGCCTGTAGCAAGAGGAAGGCTCTCTGATCTTGCAGCTCCTGACATCTGTGCCTACGCTGCTAACAAAAAGGCCACTGGTGTAGGTGGCTTTTTGATGTGGAAACTGCGACGAGACCTGAAACGAGCTGAGACCACCTGCTTCTTTGTCTTAGCGAAAGCAACTGAACAAAGAGTAGAGCCTGCTTATTTCTAACAGGTTTGATCTATGAACAGGAATCCTGGTTCTCTGGGGGGGGGGGGGGGGTAGGATTATCACTTCCCATTAACGTTCATGCTGCTCCCCAATAATGCCTTCCCTTGTCTTTTGCTTGTCTCTTTTCCTCCCCTTCCCCCTCAGTTCCCTATTTCTCTTCCACTGCTCCTGCTTTTCTTTTCTTCAGTTTGCTGAGTTTTTTCACAGCAAGGCTAACTGGTAAAATTACATCCTTTTTTCACAAATTGTGACTCCTGCTCTGTGCTCACATTTTAACCCAAATTTTAACCTCTAGGTGGTTGAAATTAGAAGAATGCATAAACACACAGAGGGGCACGTTTCCAATGGGTAAGGAAGGGAGATTAAGGAAAATCAATATCCCTGAGACTCCCGGGGTACTGGGAGCGGGTACCGCTCCTTTCCACCAGCGCTGCAGGTACCAAGCTGCATGTTCTCTAATCCGGCGACTGGGCTTACGCTGATGTGACGGTGGCTATATTCATGCTGTAATCAACATCCACCTCCTGGCTGTATTTTAAATTGGATTAGGGTGTGAATTTCCTTCTCACTTTACAATCAACATGAGCAAATGCTTTGTTTACCAAAGCGATCTGAGCGATGCATAATGGAAAGCACTGGGATCTATCTGGAACACTTGTAACAGTGGAATAGATGCGTTACAATAACGGGAAACCTATTCTGCTAAAAGCTTCCTTCAGGATCATTATCTACAGACCTGCTAACCCTGTTAATTGTTCCCTCAGCACAGGCACCCTCTTCAGAAAAAAAGGAATACCACGGTGGTCTGGTTCAGAGTATGAACATTTGCATTTGCTCGTGCTCAGATGGATGCAGCTCCCCATCTGAATGCAACACTTCCCTCCCCCAGATGAGAAAATACAAACTCAGCGCTTTGCACGGGGATTTCTCACTAGTGCAAATCGTTCTTGTGTAAAAACATCTGGGGAAAGATTACCTCTGTGTCCAACAGTCTCTTTGATTTCTTTTTAACTAAACAGAGGAGTTTTATCTAAATAAATCTCAAATGTACATTTCCAAAGAGTGAGAGGCCGATGTCTACATATAAATCAGTGGTATCCATTTGTGCAAAGCAGAATATTTACTGTGATATCTTCATAAAATTGCTCAAAAAGAAGTGGCTTGCTTTCTTCTCAAGCATGTTTACTCATTTTATACATGGACAAGAAGTGTCTCTGGCGTTTCGAGTCAATCTTTCCTGAGCTCATCAAACAATTCCCCTATAATCCCGACTTTTATACTGTTTACCACTTTTTTTTATTCATCTGGCTAACCATGATATTTAGGGAATAACTTATAGCAACCTACTTTATCTGTGAACTTCTTCACAAACTTGTTGCTATGGCTGTTGTCACGTGCATGGTCAAACATTCATGGTTCAGCCCAGGAGCAGGCACGGCCGCGTATGAGCCGGGGAGGGACTGAGCTTCGTCTCCAGCTGGATGGAGACTCTGCCTCGGGCTCAGCCTACCCAGATTATCACGGAGGTCACTCCTACTCTGCCTCGGCTGCCAAGTGGACCGTTAAAACAATCGATACCTAAATATTATCTCAGAAACCTCCTTTAGTTTACCTACTTAAACAAGTGTTAAGTGTTAAAGCCTTTCTCGACAGAGTTTTGGCACTCACGACGACAAATGCAAAAATAACAAGGAGCCAAAAAGCAAAAAATGGACAAATGACAGCAGGAGAGTCAGACTGGCAAAGGAGATGATGAAGAGCCTCGCAAGGCTGTCCTGCCTATGTCCCATGATTAATCCCAGGGGGCACTTCAGTTAAATCGGATACCCTTGGAAAGGCAGCACGCAGTGAATAACAGTTGGAGGAGGTGGAAGCGGAGGGGAAATGCTTTATCAAGCGGATATTTGAGTGTGTTAGAAATAGAAGGGAAAACAAAGGCTGGGCAGGTGAGTAATATCTGTGGCAAAGCAAAACTCTGCGATGAATGAAAGATAGGGACGAAGCCAGGAGAAGGGAAGAAGCAGCTGAAGTCAGGGGGAGAGCTCAGCCCCCTCCCTTCAGCGGCCCTTGCTGAAAATCCTGGCTCAAACACAAAGTGCCTGCATGCCACTGAGCTGGTCGTTTTGGGCAGTAGATTGCGCTAACCATGGCAACCCACGAATTGGGACTAAAATCATCACTCCATACATGCTCTGCCTGCCAGCGTAGCACCTCCTGGCGTATCGCTTCTCTGCTAGAACCTCTTCCAGCTGTCCTCAAGCCTACACCTGTAAATCAATGAAACTGAAATAATTTTGTAGCTGTCCTGGCTCTTTTTGGAGTAGCAAAGCCTCCCATCACATCAGTAATACCAGCATTTACAACAGGGCGATACGTGGCATTGCTGTGGGCGTGCTTTTGAGGAGATGCTCCTCAGACAAAGAGGGGTTTTCTTGGCATGCAGAGGGAGGGCTTTCCCCACCCACAGCACCTGTAGGCTTCACACCAAAATAGTTGTTTGGTGGTAGAGTTTTGGGATTTCATTATATTATATTGGTTGTATTATTATTGTATTATATGGGGGTTTATACATTTATTTTTAGTAACATTAAGAATCTGAATGATTTAAAATCACACTCAAAATTCTCACAAAGAACAAGGGTTAATGGTAATAACGATGCTTCAGCTTTTAGGAAACCTTAACCCTTAGGTTTCAAGGCACTGTTGCTGCTATGACATCCCCAGAAGCTTTGTGCCACGATGAGAAGGGATTTTACTGAGGACTGATACAACACTGTCTCTTAAAGACAGCAGAAACCTTGGGAAGGTGGGTACCCTTCTCCCTCTGGTAAAGGCTGCACGCTGCTGCTAAAGCAATGTTGATTTTCCCAGCAAAGTAACCATCTGCTAAAAGGAGCTGGGACTAGATCCATCTGCTGCTGAAGTCGACAGAAAAGCTCGCATTAAAGCAGGTTGTTGTGGTCTGTCCACACAATATCAGGAAAGTAATTTTTATTTCTCATTACATACTTTTTGCTGCTGGAGAATAGCCTAAAGGAGCTCTTAAATGCCTATGAGCACTACAAAAGGATGCTGTTTATCTGCTGGGAAAGCGTTAGAGAAAGGAAGATGCTAGAATTTGGAGGGAATAATGTCTTTTTATATAGCAGTCTGATGCAGAGGCCTCCATGCATCAGCTGCACTTGAAGGACTCAAAAAAGATGTACAAATAAACAAACCACAAGCCAATATCCATTTGAATTTTAAATTCACTCTAGATGTGCTGTCATGCCTTTTGTGTTCATTTGCTTGCAGATATGGAGGAGATCACGGCTTCCAAGTTTAGATAGACTCGGAAGAGAATTTTCAAAGTTCATATGCCTAACTATTCAAAAAAATAAGCATTACATTCATGTTTATGAATGTTTGTACTGGAAGTGACTGCAGATTTATTCAGCCAGGGAATAAAAGTGACATCACTTGATTTATTTGACCAGCCACCAGAAAACAATGTGCATATTAACGAATGTGAATAATTACTTAAAATTAACATTCAATCTACAGAGCAGTAAGATCATTAAGATGTATCAAATAAACTTAACTAAGGAATAAATTCAAAAGAAATTTGTGATCTTCTGGCAGTTATATAAATGGGAGAAAAGACTGCGTTAATTGTATAAATTATTCATTTTTAATTATTTGCTCGGCTGCGGTAAGTATTGATATCATTCTGTCTCAGGGAGGGAAGAATGATGACAAACAAATTTTGCTTATTCTCCTTACAATGGCAAAGTAAACAAAACTGGGGAACCAACTGAAAAGCCTGGGAGCATTTCTAAGTGTTTTGGGGAGATTTGGTTCATTGTTTTTTCTTCTCTCTGTCTTCTTTCTACCCTTTGACACACCACTAGTGAGCCTTCCTAACGGGCGTGTTTTTTGAAAACTTGACTGATTAAAATGTTGGTTGGAAGAAGAATTACACAAAATAAAGCAAGCTTTGATCCATGGAAAGGTCAGATGATAAATGGCAAATATGCTCTCTACAGAAGGTGCATGTGTGCGTGGCTGCAAATAAAAACTTGCAGCAGCCCGGTGAGTTGTTTTGATCCTCAGCAATCCACAAGTAGAAACACTGTGTGCTTTGGGGATCCAAGAGTGTGCAGTAAAAATAAATTAAGATTCTTCTACTTCTCAACGTGTCGCCTGCAGCTTTTGATAGCTGCCGATATGCAGCGGTGGTCCCCAAGACTCTGAGACCTCTTTCTTGGAGCAGGTGTTGAGGGACAGAGGACAGCAGGGATGGTGTTCACGTAAGCGCCAGCAGATCCTCCTCCCGCTTTCCCCACACTGGGGCGGGCAAAGCTGTGTGCCTTCTGCGCCAGGCACTGTTCTGAAGATTGAGCTGCAGAGCTCCTCCTGGCACTTTCTCTGGTATTTGCTTTGGGATCTGGCTGGCTGGCTGAAATTTTCAGGTAAGACAAACTTTTGTCAACAGTGTTTGTTCTGCTGCTTTAGCCTGAGAGACTGTTAGAAACCTCTTACCTCCACTTATGACAGCACTGCCCCATCTCTTCTCTTGTTCCTTTTCTTACGTCACCTCTAGACCTTGTTGCCATAAGCCTGTTGGCTCAGCAAACCGGGACACCGGAAAACTGATATTTATTTTTTTTTTCCCATTTTTGAAGGGCCAATTTGCAGCTGGATTAGTGAGCTGACTGCGAAACTAGATCCTCAGGCTTGATGTCCTGCTGCTGAGGACACAGCAGCGATCTGAAGGATCGCAACCAAAGAGCCATGGAAAATGTGAGCGGCCGGCCTCCGCACGGTCACTGCCTTGGGAACATGCAGCAGCTGTACAAAGTAACTGACAGCCTTCTGATGGCTTTCTGGTATCAGCAGCAAAACCACCCAGGACATTAATTTCACTAAGGGGCATCAGCAACAGAAGCCAGGGAGCTTTCAGACTGCTGGAAATCTTGGAAAAACCTGGACAGACATACCGCCCCCACACTATTTTTAGTTCTTGCTCCAAAGCATGTGAACAGCAGAGCTTTTTTTGGGGGGAAAAAAAAAGCTCACCATATTTTTTTACAGGTAATAAAATGATGAGTTTATTGAATCAGTTAAATCAATTTGGCTAGAATGTACTCAAAGAATTCAGGTTGAAGTAGATAGTTGGCATGAAAAATTTCAGCACAAAGGGTACGATAAGCTTACAAACAATCAAAAACAATTTTAGAGAGGGAAGCATCTTAAGCAATCGTAAGCAGAGGTGCCATTCCCAATCTATAATGGGTGAGTATCATATATCCCACTAAATACCACATATGATATTATGGGTAGCTCCTACGGTACAGAGCTGTTTCCTCCGATGATGATGATGATTTCCTTGCTGTACAGTTATATCTTCAGATATTCAGCAGGGACTTTTATTAAATAAGCACTATTCCTCCATGCAAGAAGTATGCCCTTGGCAGGTCCAGCATTAGTTTATACTACCTGTATAAGACTTTTGACTTCTGCGAAGGAACATATGCCCCAGTGAACTGTTGGGCACTAATAATTTTTTCGACTTGCAGCTGTTGCCTAGTGAGAAATGAGAAACTGGTTTTCCATTGGGCAGAGCGTCCCTCCAAAATGAACTAGCCATCACTTTATGTAAGTTATCGCTCTGCTGAAATAACCTGAGGGGCATTCAGACTCCTCACAGTGAATGTGGCATTCGACAGAGCAATTGGTCTGAATCATCCCAACAGTCTCTGTTCCCTTCCAGGAAACCTGCTGGCCTCACCAATTTCCCGGGGACAGTATATAAGGAGTCACTGCATGATCAGGAGGTCCTGCTGACATAAAAGGATGCTGTAAGCTGTGACATCTTGTGTAGCTCACAATAAAAAGCCATCCGACAGCACAAAGATGTTCAAGAATATTTCAGGAGACAATTAGCATCTGTGCACCGAATGCTCCCAAGTGGCTAAGCTTTAGGAACGCTCACTAGGATTTTTAGCTGAGCTTGCATCCCAGCTGTAAACCCAGGGAGTTTTTTACATTTGCTGCGTCCTGCCAGGAAGGAGGGGACAGCAAAGGTGTCTCACCTCCTTGTTTGTACCCACAAACCCGCACCAAAGGCCTCTCCTGAAACCCGTTGTTCTCTCTGGGGACTCAAGGATGCAACACCTCCTTGTGCTGCTTTCACTGCAGAATCTGGTACGTGTTAGCCACGGTAGCTCTGCAGAACATCAGCCGTAATACCTATTTTGGATGTGTTGCAGAATCAAATGTGCAGAAGTTGAAGCTGAGAAAGTGTAAGCACCTGAGCAGGGGGCAGGTATAAATATCACGCCAGGATCTGCCCCTGCTCTATTCCATGGATGCGAAATTCCCTGATGTAAAAAGCTGACAGAGGGCTTGAGGCTCCAGCAGGGATTAGGTTTGTGCGTGATCTCTTGGCAGCGGTGACATTGGTGTTCGTCTGACTCTACCTGTGCGGAACAGCAGGAATATTTGACAGCACAAAGGAAAAATCAAATGAAGTCAAGCAAGGAAAAGAGTATAATTTAAAGCACACACCAAGGGCTTATGCTGTGTCCTGTTACAGAATTGAATGGAGACATTTTGCACCTGCTTTTCTCAAAGTATTTCCCTGAGACGGCAGATGTGAATTCATGTTTTGCTAAATGTGGAGTGAGAGCCAACTGATTTTTACAATTAATTCCTGTTGCAGATGCAGCGTCCTAGAAAATACATTCTCTCTCCTCCTGTTTTGTGTACAGCTTTGTTAGGAGGAAGGTAAGTGGGCTCAGTCTGCAAGGGCTCATTTGAGAGGGCTCGGTGCCCTCTGCTGAGCTTGAATGCACAGGCAGCGATCAGGAAAGAAAAAGATGTTGAGCCTCTTCAGGCAGAAGGATCTTACATTGCCTGCCGTCACCAGCGCCTTCTCCTTGTCCAGTAAATTGGATATCTGTAAAGTAATTTTTCACCTAGACTGTGCTTCCCCTAGGGATTTGATAAGTCTTTTTAGTATAAAGTAGATGTTTTCTGAAGTCCAGCTCTAAAATCCTAGGAGAGAAGCTCTCTTCGCTGGAAATATTATTTGCTCTTGGAAAAGCCAGTGTCTGTGCCAGGTAAATGCATTCTGAATTGCAGATCCCATGGTACTTGTATAACCAGCACAGGCAATGTGTGGCAACTATCTTCTGAGAAACGCTGATTTTCTGGTCGTGACCACTACCGTGTCTTTCACCTGAGTTTTGGTCTTTAATGTACGAGCCTGGGGTTGTGTGAACATGTCTCCGTGGCAGCAGTACAGCAGCACATATTACGAAACTAGTACCCAAAAGAGCAGTGGATGATCTGGGGACACATAAACAGAGCTAGACCTCGCCCCAGGACTGTACGTTCTTGCTGTTAACAGGTTCTACAGAAAGTTTCTGCTGATCCATGCCCTTTCAGCATCCAGGCTATCTGTTTTCTGGGGGGTGGACGGACAAAACGGATGGTTCAGCTCTTCCGAAACCTGACTCCTCCCCCCAGAGGGCAAAGCAGCATTTTCTCCATCTGCTTTTGAAAACAAGAGACCTACTGAAGTCCCTAACTTCACCTGAAAGGAAAATTTCTCGCACTGACACAATCTCCATTGCTGCAGCATCAGAGAACACCCCACCAACCCCCACTTTTGAATGTGTTTAATCTCTCCAGCACTGAGGATAAAAGCATTGCTGTTTTTACCTTGTTAAGCATTGGGCAGCCGAGGTGCCGAAAGGCTAAAATTACATCTGTAGGACACGGCGCAGCTCTCAACCAGCAGGACCTAAGGAGGGTAGCACAAAACCCAGTACAGCCCAGTAAGTCCTCCGCCTGGTTAACTCACCCCACTGGGCAGCTTGGCGAAGCGGGGCTGGCGAGGGCGGGTGGGAAATGCTGGGCAGATGTCTAATTTCTGCCATGCGTAAGGACTGGCTGCTGCGCTCCCGTTCCCCAGCAGGCTTTTTAATGTCACACTTTGGTCCTACAAACCCGAAGTAGGATCGGGTGTGAATGATGGATCCCTACAATCCCGCCACGGATTCCTGGAAAGCTGAATTCAAATCTAGACGGCAGCTCCTGAGCTTAGCACCCGGCAGCCTGCAGAAATCATTACGGCAGCATCGGGAGCCGCTTGAACAATCAAAAGTGTAAATGCAACATCATCGGAGCATCACGTCCAACTCTCCCAGGCTTTGGTGACAACTGGATCTAACCACAAACTTTGCAGTTAAAACAACAACAACAAAAAAAAAAAACTTGAACACTTCACATTATCCTGTTGGGCAGAATCTCGCTTTTTTTTGATACATTCTGTATAACCTAAAATAGCTTCAGCATATGCTCCCTTCTTCCTCGTTGAACATTTCCAGGAAAGTCTCAGCAGTTTTACATGTGGAATAAGAACTTTAGCTTCAGTTTCCTGGACAACCTGCTGCAATTGCACCTAGAACATCACCACAAGATCTCATTAAAGTCCACAATTGTCTTTAATCACTGACCTTGTCTTTTTTTTTTTCCTTGTCCACCTGAGATGGCAAATATTTTGCCAGAATGGCAATGGCACCAGGCATGAGTGACAACAGAAAATCCTGGGATGCAACCCCCCTGCTTGGGAGCTTCATAAATCTGTGATGGAAAGACTGTCAGTGCCAGGCACAATTGGCATCTGTGCCAATCGGATCATTTCGTTACCTAACACTGATTTTATTTAACTGCTCTGTTTTAAGGCAGAATATTACGCAGCAGACACCTGATTCACATCCCTAATGAAGCCGAAGGCGTGGGAGTGTTAGACCCCATGCGCAACTCAGGGAGGAAACCTCAATGTCTCAAGCTCTTTCCAAATTTAACTGTTTTTACCAGAAGAGCTAATAGTGCAGGCATATCACCAATCTCCTATATACAGAGGACACATTGCATACGTGCCAGCACGAGAGCCACGGGGAAGCACTGGTCTCTCCACAGAGTACCTTATGTGACTCATGCTGTCTCTGTGGATGCCAAGTATACGTATAGGCATACGTGTTATTTGGTAGAGGCATCCTATTCTACAAGTTGTTTACCACGCATACTATTTATATCTTTTGTTATCAGAGCTTGAACATCTGTACCAGAGATGTCTGTATAAACTGACAAACAGAAACATACAGTACGCAATAAATAACCAATCCTTAAGCGTCGAGGAATGTTCCTGCTGTTAAGCTGGTTTGTTATGATTTCACTTAGCGACAGATAAAAATGATGGAACATGACTTCTCCCTGACAAAAATTTGGGTTTCTTCCCAGAGGCTCAGAAATGCCCCAGCCTCGAGACTCTCTCTGCTGTCTCCTTTGCCTGTCTGTGTGATATATGATGAGCGCTCCCTTCCTACGCAAGCAGGTTACCCCTTTCGGGCCATGATGTCTCATGTGGTAAGGCAGCATGTTTTACGCTGAACCACCCCTGACCACCATTTGGGAGCAGGTGGATACAAACCAGCCAAACAGCCACTCTGGCTCGCTGAGAGGTTTTCTTCTTCTGCATTTTGCATAGCACAAAGCAGAAAAGGGGGCTGGCAGCCCCTCATGAAGTCCTGCTTCTATTTCTTTTCCTGAGGAAATGCCCTTTAAAATATGAGCACGAAGAAAACAACAACTTTATACCAAAGAGAAATGAAATGTACCGGAGGCAGCGATTTCTCTCCTGTGCTACTGTAACCGCACCACATCCTTCACACCCAGTTTCACGGGAAAATTGCAAGCTATCTGTTTATCGAAGCATTCTCAGGGATGAATCCCGCCCATCTTCCCTACGTGAATGAGTAACCCTTATTTGAATGAGCGGCTCAGCCAGGGGCAGAGTTAGCACACCGTTTGTGACCCACCTCCTCCTTTGCTCAGGGCGCAGTTTTTCGCATCTCCCCTCTCCCTTGCCGCTCCATCCAGCCCCGCTTGCGAAATCTCAGGCAAAGGGCAACAGACGGCAGGATAAGACCTTGCACACATAACTTCCAATCTTTAAGGGAAGGCGGTTTGTCTAATAATCAGGGTGCAATTCAGAATTGCCTCACCGCTACGATGAGTAAAAAGCCCCGTGCTAATGAACTGACTGAGGGGCAGCTCCAGTCAGCTCGGGGGCTGTGTCTTTTGCAGCATAAAATCATCGAACAAGCTGTAACGAATGTTGCTGTACTCACTGTGCCATGTGCCTGCCAAGACAAATCAGAGATATCAACAAGAACATTTTAAACGGTCTGGCGAGAGAAAACTTTCTTTAAGCTATTTGGGTGCTTTGTGGGTGCATTTTCAGGTAACAAGCCTCAGCTCAAAGCCCCGCATTCAAGCGTCGCTGAATCTCACTCGCATTCAAAAGCCAATCAGAATCCGTATTGAAGTGCTGTAAGCAGTCCCTGTGCTTCCCACAATTCATCTAACCACCATTAATAACTTGGAAATAATTAAGCTTTTGACCAAAATGATATGCTGCGTGACTTCAGCCTAGGGAAGACTGATTTGTTGACTCCAAAATATTCCATGGATCATTATTACAGCTGGGCCTAATTCTTTCCTCCATTTTTTTTATGATTTATAATGTATATATTATGACACGCAGAGCTGTATTTCTTATTTAGCATCGTATGTATCCTTATTAAACACTATAATACAGTAACTCCCAAACACAGTGAGCAGGTGTTTTACAGCTGTAGCACAGATAGATACACTTCAACTTTATTTCAAGAACAGCCTTAAGCAAGTGCCTAACTTGAAAGCGATGGAATTTAAGTACATGCAAATAATTGCCTTTTATTGTGGAAAATTCTATTCTGTCCTGCAGAGGTGGACTTAATCCTGTGTCCAGAGGGTTGAGTGGACTAGAGCCAGTGTCGGCAAGACATTGATCATGCTGATGACAAAATTATCCAAGTACATACCGACATTTATCAGAAGGGCCCTGACTGTAATGCACGTTGGCATTTATGTTCGCTCCCTTCCCTTGCTCCTCCTGAGTCACTTGCTTCCCCCGAGAAGTGACTCACCAGACCCAGTCAGGGGCACTGGGGCAGACTTAACCTGCGGAATCACTTTAGTAGAAGAATTGCTTTAGTAGAATAGTTACTTTAAGAATTCATCAAAGGAATGGAAATGTGTTTACATGGCTTGCATTTTCACAAATACGCAGAAGACCGCGTGGGGCCGTACGCCTGGCAGGCAATGCAAATCCCATCTCCTCACACATTTGTTGAGGCAGCCATGAGACTCCAACTCCCTCTTCTCCAGGCAGCTGCCACAAACTGCAGAGAGGTGTCGCATCCCATGGGCCGCGATGGATATGCCATATTACCATAGCTGGATATTCCTGCAAGGATGGAAGGAGAGGTAACCGTGACTTTGTTTCTCTTGAACGGAAACAAGGGAACATAAAAAGTTCTTTGGTGTTTCCTTAATACTAACCTGCTCTGTCTTAGTCTGCTAGGATGATGCAACTACTGTTCAAGCGAAATAGATCACTGTCATAAAACACGGCAAGTAAAACCAGCTTAAAAAATAAATGTGCTATTAGCTATTTCCATGCCTACCTCAGTCAGAAGATAGCACACTCAGTATATTCCAGTAATAAGCTTCAGACAGTGAAAAAAATATGCCTGGAATTTGCTAGGGTTGAAAAATGAGGTATTTCCTGTGCTCTTGCAAGAAATACTGAACTTCATACCATTCTCCTACCATACTGAGCTGAGCTTCCAGCACGGGGAAGCACATGCGGCTATGGCATCGCTGCTATTCTCAACTGCAGCAGAACTGGAGAGCCAGCGCACAGCAATTACGCCGGTACATCAAACCCTTGTAAAGTGGAGCTGCACTCACCCCTGTCCAGTGCGTACAGACACCAACAGCCCCAGGTTCTCTTCCCCCTATCACACCTTCTTCTCCGTTACAGGCTTCTGCCACTTTTTGTTTATGCATTCGCAAGCTCTGCGGAGCAAGGCATGCTGTGTAGGGTGAAGCTGCCCGTGTTAGCCACGGTCTTTAGGCATCACCACAGTATATAGTCATAGATCTGATCTTTTTTTAATAACAGAGGAGCTGAAATACTTGGAAATTCGGCTAGAATACCCGAAGAGTGCCCTCTCACCAGCGCGGGGTGCTAGCCCGGTGCTCTTTGGGCAACTGGAGGAGTGTCACGCAGCCGGCTGAGAGCTGCTTTGGTTTACACAGCCAAAGCAAATGCTATCATCTCATACAGCAGCTGTGTTTCAAGCACGACGAACTGCATCTTGATTACTCTCTTTGAGGCCGCATTGGCTTTTCTGCCACCTGCCTCATGGACATCTGCACGAAATACACACCCCGTCGTGTCAGGATTCGCTCAGCTTGTTTTGCTGCTGAGAGTCAGAGCACAGTAGAAACGACCAGAACAAAAATGACTCGAGTGAACTTTCTCTCATTAGGACAAGAGCAAATTCACCTGTGTCTCTCCTGGTGCGAGGTTATCAGAATATCTTCTCAGCAGTTTTTTCCCCAGGCTGACTGTGGGGGCCTGTGCCTATGTGTCTGTATGTTATTACGTTAATGATTTCATTTTAGGTGAAAAAAAAAGTAGGGAGCGGAATCTTTCATTGACAACTATTGGTAGGAACAACATCGTCTCAGTCTTTGATGTGTTCATTTAGCAGCATTACACACACTGTGGGGATAAGGAAGCTGAAGTGGGAGATTTGTTCCTCAAAAATAGTATGGTTTAGAATTCATGTGCCTCTATTTGTAGCTTCTCTGTGTTTTCCTGTAACTTGCTCTGTGTAATTAATAGGGCATTTCCAGGCAAAGGATGTGATTCCCATAGACAGAGGAGAGGAATAGTTCTGACTAACTAGCACGTGCATGTTTGAGGGGTTTTTTTTAATCGCATTTTTATGTCTTCCCTGGCTTCCCTTGCTAAATTCACATTTCCAACATGATTAATCCTAGCTCTTCCTCAGAAGTGTATCGACTTTAGTGTTATCAGCCGGTCCATAAAGCTCACCACTGAGCAACGATACATGGCCTGTGTGAAACGGCAGCTCCAAAGCGCTTCAAGTCTTGCCGAAGAAGAATGCTATAAAAATGACAAATAATGTTAACGAGGATTAAACCCTCTGATTTTCTACGCTGTTTCCAGCTGGACCAGGGCACTGTGAATTAAGCTAATGAGAGGTGAAAGCCAAATTAGCTGGTTTTGGTGCAGTTTTCATTGTGTGTGGGCACACTTTTGACTGCAGATGCAATTATTTCTCAGTGCCGGGGAGCTTCAATCCATAGACTCGCATACCATGTTAAGCTGATCCAGTAAGGCCAGCCCCCAAATCTGACCCTGCTGACTCCTGTTCTGTTCTGAGGAAATGACTGTAGAGCAGGGAGGAGGACCGTAAAATGATACACGCTGTTCTTGCTCGCCTCCAGCCTGAGACGGAGGCGAGAGCTGCCTGCGGGGCGACAGGTCTGCTTACAGACGCTTTCACATTTAACCCACATTAGGACCAAGTCAGCATCTTTCCCGTCACTGTCAGTATATAAACATAACCAAAAAGAGAGGAAAACCAGAAATGTCTTAAGCACCAAAAACAAACAAACAAATAAAAAAAGATGGGACAATTTAAAAAAAATCTTTGTCTTCAGTAAAAAGAGTGACTGAGGGAATTGTTCGTCAGCTGCATCAGCCAAAACTGACGTGTGGACAAATCGACAGTATCACAAGAGTATTCACCTTCTCAAGAAAATACACTGAAGTTAAAGTTGATAGCTATTTCAAAGGAAATTTTGGTAAAAAGATGTGTGAAAAGAAGACGGTCTCTTACTCTTCCTCCTGTTTTCCTTCTTTCTTCATTTTAACAGCAAAGTTGAAGCAATTAAAGTCACAGCAAAGCAGATTAAGTTACTTTTATGCTTAGCATATCGACTCTTGCGACTAAACTGACAATCCTTTACCTCTGGTCCTCACTCTTTGCAGACAGAGGAGAAAAGTCTGATTTTAGCAGGGTACCTATTTAACAGCATTCACCCTCACAGCATGCTTTCTTATCTCCTGGATGCCGGAGCATCGTCACGGAGAGTGGTACACCTCCATTTGCACAGTACTCTGAGGGTCAGGGTGTTTTGGGGTAGACATATGGAACAACCCTTTACTTCAACCCTGCCAACCCCCCAGGACTCCCCTATAGCATCCTGGCATGTCTACACTAAAGGTGTTGACGGAGGTTGACTCCTTCACTGCGGCTGATACTACAGCAACCAGGATTGCTGCCGCTGTAAGGAAGTGCGTTAGCGGTGCAAGCCTTAGTGAAGTCAATGGAAAATGCCTTCATTTTGTGTTGGTGGTTTTTTTCCCATAGAGTTATGTGTACAGACAGTCAATGTTTTTTGACTCAAAGTGGTCGTTTCTGCATGCTTTCCCATGCCAAATATTTTAAGCATCTTAATCCAGCTATCTACACTGTTTATGCAACAGTAGATGTACAAATCCACTAGGAAGTGACTCTCATAACTCTCCGGTCCACCACGGCACAGCCCTCTCAACCCGATGGAGGAGCACTCACTGTCCGGTCATGCTGAGGAAGTCATAAGGACTGTCTGTCTCTCGGTCCATCATCTCCAAATCAGAGGGAACGGAACTTACCTGTCTCACAGAGGTGGTGTTAGACTGGCGAGCCAATGTTTATAAAGGGAATTAGATGATGATGTGCTCATTTGGAAATGCTGGTGACCAGAGGGGCGACTGAGGAGAACGTAAGAGCAGCCAGACTGCAGGTGATTTCTGGTTCTGTGTTCCTAGATCAGAATTACAAATGACGTAACAGTGCTAAGAACTACAATGAACATAAACCCACACCTACTTTAGGAAGCCTACCACACCTTTTCCATGTTTTGATCTGGAAAAAAGAAAAAAGGAACTGTAAGGTCATATAAAGCTGACATAAGAATTACCTTCAGTGGGAAAGTACTGAATTTTATGAAGATGTGACACTTGATAAGACACAACTAACATAAATTAAAATCCGTGAGCAGGCCAAAAGCCTTCCTATTTCTCCAGTAGGAGAAAATAAACCCCCTAGCTTTTCCTTGTTTCCTTTTGTTAATGAAGTGGCATCAGAACCGATTTAAGCTCCTAAGAAATCATTCTGTTCCTCCTCATATAGCTGTAATGCTCCTATCTGTTCATTTCTCTGCGGTCATATAACCAGTTAATTACTCTCTTATTAACAGCGTCCATTTCTAAAGACTGATTTTTTTTTGCCATACATATTTTCTTTTAATTGCATATTCCTCATTAAGGTTAGTAAAAAGCCGTACTATGCAGAAGACCACTGAACAATAGCTTTATCTATAAAAGAGGTGTAAAGATCTCCCAGGAAGGCTGAGTATCCTCATTGCCAGCTGAAATCAGCAAGGGCAAAGGGTTTTCAGTCTTCTCAAAACCTTGGTCTAGAACTTCTGACATCATTTCGACTTTTCTCCTTCTTTGAACTTGAATATTCCCATGCACACTTCTTTAATAGCCGAGTGCTGTTGTGGACCAGTGTAAATGTACTGGTTTTTGCAACAATACTGCCAAAGAAACAAATGCTCCAAAGCAATGGCATGGAATTGCTGGAAGATGAGCTGTCTGACATTAGTAATGTATTTACTCACTGGGCAAACATCTTCTCCTGACTACGTCACAATGGGTTTTGCTCTGTTTTTCATTGCAAAGTCCCCAAACATTTAACAAGCAGGATACAAACTGCTGTTCACTGGGAGGAACCTACTTCTGTGTGAAATGTGGCACTTCCAAACACAGCATCATAGAATTATAGAATCATAGAACGGTTTGGGTTGGAAGGGACCTTTAAAAGTCATCTAGTCCAACCCCCTTGCAATAAGCAGGGACATCTCCAACTAGATCAGGTTGCTCAGAGCCCTGTCCAGCCTGACCTTGAATATTTCCAGGGGTGGGGCATCTACCACCTCCCTGGGCAACCCATGCCAGTGTTTCATAAACCTCATCGTAAAAAATTTCTTCTAGTCTGAATCTTCCCTCTTTCGGTTTAAAACCATTACCCCTTGTCCTATTGCCAAAGGACCTGCTAAAAAGTCTTCCCCTATCTTTCTTATAAGGCCCCGTTAAGGTTTGGAAGGTGGCAATAAGGTCTCCCAACCACCTATGCATTGCCAGATGAGGAAGCGCATCTGTTCAGAGATGCTTTGGCAGGCAAGGTGCCCTTTACCTTGCCATCAGAAATAGATCGGGGACAAAGCCAAGAGTGCGAGGGCAGCTTGCTGACCAAAAATTCCAAACTCTTTTGGTAGGAGTTGGTAATGTCAGAAATGGGCAGGGGAAGCGTTAGAGTGAGGTGTAACAGCAGAAATAACACTACTGCAGCAGCAGCAGCAACTCTCCCATCGACCACAGAATCACAGAATGGTCAGGGTTGGAAGGAACCTTTGGAGATCGTCTAGTCCAACCCCCCTGCCAGAGCAGGGTCACCTACAGCAGGTTGCACAGGAACACATCCAAGTGGGTTTTGAATATCTCCAGAGAAGGAGAGTGCACAGCCTCTCTGGGCAGCCTCTTCCAGTGCTCTGCCACCCTCAAAGTGAAGAAGTTTTTCCTCATGTTGAGAGGGAATTTCCTGTGTTCCAGCTTGTGCCTGTTGCCCCTTGTCCTGTCGCTGCGCACCACTGAAAAGAGTCTGGCCCCATCCTCTGGACACCCGCCTTTTAGATATTTATAAGCACTGACGAGATCCCCTCTCAGTCTTCTCCAGGCTAAACAGACCCAGGTCTCAGCCTTTCCTCATAAGAGAGGTACTCCCTTCCCTTGATCATCTTCATAGCTCTTTGCTGGACCCTCTCCAGCAGTTCCCTGTCCTTCTTGAACCGGGGAGCCCAGAACTGGACACAGTACTCCAGATGCGGCCTCACCAGGGCAGAGTAGAGGGGGAGGATGACCTCCCTCGACTTGCTGGCTATGCTCTTCTTCATACACCCCAGGAGACCATTGCCCAACTTGGCCAGAAGGACACATTGCTGCCTCATGGTCATCTTGTTGCCCACCAGGACTCCCACGTCCCTCTCCGCAGAGCTGCTTTCCAGCAGGTCAACCCCTAACCTGTACCGCTGCATGGGGTTATTCCTCCCGAGGTACGGGACCACCGCCCGCCCGCCTCCACCCCACCGCGCCGGGGCGGTGGCAGCGCCCGGGGCCGCCCCGGGCCCATCCCATCCCCTCCCATCCCCTCCTCTCCCGTTCCCTCCCACCCCCTCCCCGCCGCCCGGGAGGAAGAGGAGGAGACTTCACCTGCCCCGTCCCGTCCCGTCCCGCCCCGCCAGGTGTGAGGTGGAGCAGGAAGCGGCGGTGGCGCCGGAGGGGGACCCGCGCCCGCCTCGGCGCCGGGCCCATGCGGGGAGATGGCGGCGGGCCGGGCGCTGGCCGCGCTCCTGGCCGCCCTCCTGGCCGCCTCGGCGCAGCTCCTCCAGCGGGAAGGTACGGACGGGGACGGGGACCGGGACGGGGACCGGGACGGCGGGGCGGCTCCCCCTCGCCCCGCGGTGAGGGGCGGGGGGGGGACGACGACGACGACGGGGTGGATCGCGGCCGTAACCTTCGTACGGTGCTTTATGGCAGTGCCACCCCCCCGCCCCGGGAGTTCCGTTGCCGGCCGGCGGGGGTGAGCCACCCCCTCCCGGGGTACCCAAACGGCTCTCCCGGGGTTCGGGTGTGCGGGGGGAGTGGGTGTCCCTCCTTCCCGGAGGGAAGGGTTCCCCGCCGCTGGTGCCCGGGGGGGGGGGGGGGGGGGGCGGCGGGAGGAGCCCCGCCACGGCCACCGACCGACCCGCGGTGCCGGGGGTGCTCGGGCATCCCTTAAAAAATCGTGGGGCAGCCCGGTGTCGGCACCTCGCGTTTGAACATCACCCCTTTTGTCGTTCTCCGTGGAAGAAATGCTACCTAGAGAAATTATTTTTATTTATTATTATTTATTATTTTACGCCCTCGCTTGCCAGGGTGTGGATTGTGCAAGTAACTTCGCAAAGTCCTCTTCCCCCTGGACGCGAGAGGCAGCTGTGCTGTCTGGAAAGGAGCGGGAGTTTGCGGGTTTGCGCTCCGTGTCGGGACCCCCGGCGCAGTCGTGTGAGCTTTGAAGCAAAGAGAGCGGTATCATTTGTACGGAGCAATGGATGAACCGTACCTGCAGGGAAACAGAATGGCGTGAGCGCCCGGACGGGGCCGGTGGTTTCGTGGGAGGCTGCTGCTGCCCGACAAAATCTGCGTCTCATGAAATTTCCTGGATGCTTAATGCGATCCCATGTATAATAACCCGTGGATAATTTTCGTAAATGCTGCCTGCGACCCCGAAAGAATTCCGGTTATGAACGCAGAGACAGCGTGTGGGGTTTTCCTCAATTTCCAAAGCTGTGTGATTGCAAAAAGTGCCCATCCTCAAAATCTAAACTGTCTGGTTTATAGCTATTTAGTCCTGTTTAAGACTCTTGAAGTATGAGTCCTTCTATACAAAATGACGGCTGAATTATTTGCAGTGGCTATGAGTAACCTAAAGAGCCTAATGTGAAATTTGTGCCTTTTTAAACATTTCTATTACCTTTAACTGCACTGGCTATGCTGAAGTATGGCTCACAGCCATTGTTATTATAAAAAATACAGCCTAAACATTGACTGTGAGTTTGGACAGCATAGAGATTTACCTTTCAAGCTATGTAGTCTTTTAAATATATTTGCATTTAACGTGTTGCCTCCGAGTCAAGCGAATGACAGCTATTTGCCTCTCTAAGCCTCTTCAAAGGAAGAAGAAAGAATATCATACTGTGGTTAATTGTGTGTTGTTTTCAAAGAAAACAAACTTTTAAAACGAATGGGTCAGTACTAGGAGGAGAGGAGCTAGACTTTCCAACGATCTTGCATTGCTGAAGTAGCAAATGAAAAAATCCTTAGTTGCATCTTTTTTTATATATAGGTTTCGACCTTCACTGGGAGAGGCAGCAGCCTATTAATCGTTCATTCACACGTTGTTCTTCACCCTCTGGTCAAACTGTTATCAAAATCCTTTGTTCCTTTTATCCCCCCCCCCCCCCAAGTCTTCTCGATGCCTGACGTTAAACTTCACGGGCTTGCTTTTGAGGCACAGTACAGCTCTTTTCGAGCCCATGTCTTTGACTTTTGCTTATTGTCATCATCTGCTCCAGCTTCTTCCTCTCTCTCATGTTTAAAACATCCAAATGAGTTACGCATTTGCATTCAAAAAAAAAAAAATGTTTATCCCTGTTTTATGGAAGGTTGAGCCCACACGGCTAGTTTGGTTGGCTGTAGTAGTGAGGAAGATACCGTCTGTGTGGTGGCAGCGGGTGCAGGCTGTGTCCCTGGAGGGTCAAGCAACTCTGCTTTGCGTGTGACTGTAGTAGCTCTTGTCAGAAAGGTGGCAAAACCAAATCAGATGAGAAGGTGCAGGAAATGGAAGGAAAATGGTGAGTCCCATGAAGAATGTGTAGTCGGTCCTTATTGTGTAAACCTTCTCTACAAACAAGGTGTCTGTGTGGTCTGGGGCTTTCTTAGCTTCACCTGGAGGAACCAGGGAGACAGTTCTCACCAGGCACTGACCTTGCCTTCGGGCAAACCGTGAACTTGCTCTGTAAAGCAAAGTTAGTAACAATGCAGTGGCACAAAACACCACTAGTATACCCAACAGTTTGCTGCCGCCGTTGGTGGTCCCTCTTCCTACCTTCACCCTTTCCAACTGCATGCTTCTGCCTGCTTGTGCCTCTCCTGCATGAGCACCACCGCTCTTGCATGCCAGGTCCTCTGTCATCCTGTCAAACTCAGTACCTTCCTCCTCTTTGTGGACCCCCAGCGCCCCCAAAAAAGAGGTGGCTCAGTCTCGGCTTTATTAGCGACATGGGGTGGCAAGGCTGAAGGCTGTCATGGTGCGAGCGGCACCTGGGAGGAGAATGGTGCCTTCTCAGGTTTGTTGGCAGATGTCACGTGTCTGGTGGGTCCTTCATCCCAGTGGGAGTTGCTTTTGTTATTGCACAACCAAAACTGTAGCTGGAATGTTTCCCTGAGCAAAGGTTTGTCCTGAAAACCCAAGATAGTTCAGGTTAACATTTCCCCTCCCCCCCACACCCCTATGTAGTTTGTAATTTTTAAGGAGTTCCCCTTGCCCTGGCGCTGACGTCGGTACTGGCTCCGCTGTTGCTGCGGTTTGGCTGCAAGTTGCAGCAATCTCCCTTTCAGCGAGGCCGTGTTCAGGCTGGGTGTGCAGCACCACGCACGAGGTTACCATGAGGCACACATGCCTCTTCTCGGGGACCGGTGGTGCTCTGGTTGGATGGGTACAAATGCTGGTGCGCCTATATCTAAAGCTGTCTCTTGTCATCCTTGAAGAAGTCCTTTCTTCTCTCACCTTCTCCCTCCACCCTTTCCCAGAAGATATGGTATTACAGTGTTGTCCCTACTTTCCTCTAGCAACATGTAGATCAAGTTGGCTGGACGTGGCCTTGGGCAACCTGGTCTAGTGAAAGGTGTCCCTGCCTATGGCAGGGGGGTTGGAACTCGATGATCTTCAAGGTCCCTTCCAACCTAAACCATTCTATGATTCTAAGTGTGGCTGGTCACACTGTCTTCAGAGGAGCTTGTGCTGCTTCTTCAGGTGCAACTTTATGCATAATGTAAATTATCAAATGAAACACTGGATAACTTGTAGGTGGAAAACTACAGAAAGAAGCGTTTGGTGCAACAGCTGTGCACGGACATGGGAGCATGAACAAAGTGTTGCATATCTGACCTCTGAAGATGTGTTTTCCAACTAAAAACACGTTTCTTTGAAACATTAATCGTGAAATTAGACTTTTATGATGTCTATGAAACATAAATATTTTGGATTTAAAGTATCCTGTGATAAAATCTGCATATGGATTTTGGCGTTTGTCTTTAAAATATCGTTGTTATAACAAGTAAATTTGCAGATAATGCCGCGCTGTTTCTTGCCCTGCCCTCCAGTTAACTTTTTCTTGGCAACTGACTGATTTGAGTTGCACATCAGTCTTAACATGTAAAGCTCCTGCTTTTAATAAAAAAAAAAAAAAACCAAGCTGTTAGCAGGGTCTTTATGGTGTTCTGACAGAATATAAATAACCGGCCTGTTTGTGCGCCTCCGAAAGTTGGTGAAAGCTGCATTATTTCCGTTCTGAATCACCATTTGCTCACTAGATCGAGACCTCTCCTTTTAAGACCACAACTAATGTGTATTCGGTTGTACCCTTTTTTTTTTTTTTTTTTTTTTTTTTTGGCTGGCCTCGCGCTATTATCAGTCTGGAGTGCTTAGTTTTTACTCTCTAGAAAATAACATGTGTGTAGGAAATTACTTGTTTATTGTGTGTCTCAGTTCTGGTGCTACTACCTTACATTTTCCAACAGAAAATGCACTTACATTTTTTTTTCTCAGTCCCAGATTTTTGGGTGTTTGAGATGTTTGTTTTTAACAGGTAAGCCTTGTTTGTCTTTTTTAATTCTGAAAGGATGCAGAAATAATGTGACGGCCCAAGTGGGAATGTGAGGTGGTTGGAACACGAAAATATTTGAAGATTAATAGGTCGAATTGAACTTCTTGTCTCCACCAATTTGAGTGCCGCCATCAAAGATCCTTGCTCAGGTTGTGATCTCTGGAGTCACATATGAATGAAGTTGCTCCAACAGCTGTAGTCTTGGTCTTGGGGTTACTCGTATACAAAGCTGAAAACGCCAAAAAATAGCAGCCATTTGGCTAAGAAGTGGCCCAGGAGAGAAGAAATGAGATGTGGTGAGCCAGCTCCTGAGGCTGGCTCCTTAGGTGGCTGGCGAGTCTCTGGGGTTGTCATTTGATGAGCTGAGGTGGCTCATCAGCCAAAAAATAATTAATTGGGAGCAGGCTGAAAAGGATAATGTTTTGGCATTGGCTCAAGGCATGGGCTTAAAGGACTGGCCAGGGAAGAAACAGGAGGTGGAAGGGTTGGAGGCTGCTGAAGCTCATGTCCATAGTACCACCATAGGACTTCTGCCATGGAGGAAATTCTTTAGCTAGAAGACTGTCCTCTCATTTTTATTCTGCCTTGTGTGTATTGTCTTGCTACACCATAACAGGAGTTTCTAGACAGAAATCAGGGCTTCGTTTATGAAATAAGGGAAGAAATTTTCCTCTGCCTGGTATCGGGTATCCTTTGGATCAATTGTGTTCAGGCTTGTAATTACTTAAGTGATTAATCTTGCCTACAAACAATATTGGATAGAAAAGAAAGTAGGAAGAAAGCTACTGAAAAAATCAAGTTTTGGCTTCTTGAAATATGTAGCAGCAGTATTTTCACAAATAAATGCTGCTAGGGCTCAGTTTATTGGTATAGCCCTTATCACCCAGCTTAATTGATATTTATACATGTGTATATGTTAAATAAAAAGCTTTGGAATCCACATCTGCCAAAACCTCAGTCTTAGGTAGAGGCTGAACAAGTTTGCACTCGGGTCATTCCGGAAATATTTTGTATCAGAAATACAATGAAACTCCATCCTCTGGTGAGAACAAAGTCAAGACACTTTCGGCTTTACCGTATTGACTGCTACAGCTATGGGTGACAGGAGTATGATGTGTTTCCAAATGAGTGTAGATCGTCAGTGCGTAACTCTCTTTCTTATTCACCAGTTTCTCTGTCTTGATTAGATTTTCACTTGCTTTTCGTAATTACTGATGGCTAAACAGGACCTTCTTCGGGTCCTGGCTAGTGATAGACAAACGCAACCAGAGAGCAGTGAATGTGCATGGAGGTGTACCCCTTCATGTTGTGGCTGGTACAGGGCCACTGGTGGTGCTGGGTTGTTGCTGGGGCTGTGCAGTGGGAAGCTGGGTGTTGCTCACCACTGTCATGAGCTGTTAATTGAACTGACCAGTGCTTTTCTTACTACGCCTGCGGCAGGGTCCTCCCACTGTCTTCAGGGTACTCCTTTGAGCTCTCCCTTTGGATGCTTTCTGACCATGGTCTCCATGCAAGAGCTTCTAGAAAGGCTCAGCTGCAGCAAAGCGTGTGTTAGACTGGGGTATGTTGGGAAAAATGGGTCTCGGGCACCAGTTTTGATCTAACAAGTCTCTTTTGGATAATCCGGTATCCTCTTCCCTTGCTTTTCTTAAGTTTCTGTTAAAATCTTTTTGCAATTATACATCTTTAATAATATTTATTATTTATAAGCCTTTGTCCGACTGGAGGAAAGATGTTACCTTAACAGAGCACTTCCAGCAGTTTCTGGGACATTAGCTGGCTCACTGAGGCTGTTCAGTGAGCATCCTGTGCATTCCTGTCAAACCTCAGCTCTGGAGCAGACAGCACACCCACTCCAGCACGGGATGGTTTATTGGAGCCAAACCATCAACCATTTCCTGTAGACCACCTGGTGACTTTTGGTGGCCTCTTAGTAGGATTCAGCTAGAGCCTGGGCACCATCCCTCAACTTGAAAACGTCTCGTGTGACCGTGCAGATTCCTTTTGTTCAACCTCTGCTTGCGCCACCAGGGCGTGAAGGAAAGGACGTGGGTTGAGCTGCACCTAGTGAACTGTTGACTGCTGGCTGTTATGTCAGAGCAAAATCTTCAGTTTCTGTATTGGTTGGTGACAAAGGTGAGGGTTCACTGCCTGTGGCTGAACCTGGCCAGCGCGGATAGTATTGATGGGACCTCCTGGAAGATCTTCAGGGAGAGCCAGCTGAAGAATTGTGTTATAATGTCTGGTAGATGTGCATTTCATATGTTAGTAAGGTTTCATCTGCTTCTGGGTTCCTGGGCTGACAGTACTGTGGGAAAACAGATTTTTTTTTTTTTTTAACCTATCTCATATAATAGTGGGGGGGGAGTCTCACCTGTGCCTGTTCCATTGGCCAATTTTAACAACCATCCTCAGGGGTGCCACGGGACAGCCTGCTTCAAGCTGTGCCTTTTGATTTCTTGGGGAACAAAATGAGTGTGGTTGCTCGCTGTCAGAGCAAATGCTTATTTTTGAGAGGTACGATCATGCCAGCGTTCCAGAGTTGGCCCTGGCTCTTCTGGGTCTGTGGGTGGAGCTGAGACATTAGCATATGGAGACAGCAAACTGCGAGGGGTGAAAAGGGATAATCTGAAGTTCCTCAGGAGTGAAAGACAAAGAGCTGTTGGCAGGATGTTTGGCATGGGAGGGACCACTGATTGTGAAATGCGCTTTTCCACCTTCGTTAACCAGAGCCAAGACCGAAGAGCTGCTCAGACACGCTCCAAGATGCTGTCCGCTCGCTGGCTTACATCAAGGTAGGGATAAACTGTGCAAGCAAACATCCCCTTTGATCAAGGGAGGCTCCTGCAGCGACTTGCATGGTGTCTTAGTGTTCCTCTTGCCAGTGCGACATTTTCTGGACAAGTTGCGCGGACCCGTGTGTCTTATGTTTTGTATGTTGTACGCGAGTTGGCAGTCAGCTTGCAGATGGCAGTCACTGAGCTCTGCGTCTCGCTTCTACAGAAGCAACAAAACTTCGTATCTGTAAAATAATAATTAAGAAAAGGCAGCCCAGAGTCAACATTCTCCCTTAATTACAGCTGAGCTTGCCAAGCCCCAAATTGTTTTGTTTTGGGTTTTTTCCACTTTTAGTGTCTTTTATACGAGTTTGTGAGTATCTTAATTATCCTGCTAAAAGGTTTCTAGAGAAAGGGGTAGAAGTACTGAAATTTGTCCTAAGTTATTTTTTTAGAAAGGCATTTTTAAACCGCGGGTACTTTATTCTTGTGAGGCACTCCAAATTACCTTAATGAATTAACAACTTTTGAATTAACAGCCCCTGCTGGCCTCGGGTACTGACACGCCTGCTCTGGTGAACCATGCTGGCTTGTAACATCATTGCCATAGAAGTGACCACCCTTCTTCCCCGATGAGGAGGAGAGTGGGATGGGTGACATCTCGCCTGTTTGGTATCCCCATGCTAGTTATCAGTTTAAACCATCAGTGAAGATCAGGGGGCTGTACTGTGATGGCTGAGGAATGGATATTCTCCCCGAGGTGACCTCTCCTGAGATGTGGATGGTCACACTGACATAATGGTCATTGGCAGCATCTGTCTGTAAGTGTTTACAAGCCTCGCAGGTTTTAAGCTTTAATTTTCTGGGTGATTCCCTGAAAGCAATCCTTTCACAAAATATGGACCTCCTCTCCCAAGCAGGCGTGGTATTGGAAGACAGGTGGAAACATAAGGAGATCACTGAGCAACGTGGAGAGTAGTTGGTTTACATTTTACATGTAAACAGAAAGCCTGTTTGCTTTGTGAAGTCCAACAGGATTTCAGCAGCTTGTGGCAGGCAGGGTTGCCTGTAATTTGTGATTGTGCTCGTGATCTCCATTTGCTGCTCACAGCACCATTTAGTAGGTGAGAAGAGTATAAACAGCGTATGGGTCCCTGGCTAACTTTGCTAAGGGCTTGAAGGTTGTGAAGGCTGGGCATATCTGGATGGGCATTGCAGGTGGAACTGGAGGAGCAGATGATGCTTGGGCAATTGGGTGCTGTAGTTAAACTGGAGACTTGGACTCAAATTGACAAAGAAAGAGTCAATAAGGCAGGTATAAAACGCTTGAGTTGGTAAAGCAGGGAGATGTTTACTCTTTTAAATATTCTTTGACCTGTTGTTGGTGCATTTGAGTCAGCTGTGCGGTGAATTGTGTTGGAGATGATGGGGAAATGGATGATCGGGCGTAGCTGTCGGTGCATCTCTTAGCTGAGCCATTGGGGTGCTCACTCGGGATGCGGCAGCTGGAGCCTGCAATCCCCATCATGCAGGAGATGGCCTTGAGTTTCCCCTAGCTAGGCAAAGGGTGTTTTGGACGGATTGTGCTGAACGTGCCCTACCAATGCTGCTATCTCCTGCACCGAGGTTGTCCGTTAGACCAGTGATGGGAGTTCATACGGCTTGAAACCGAAATCGTTGAGCTTATGGCCAGGTCACTGCATTATGGAGTCATACCCTTTGCTTCCCACCATCTTGCCGTGACCTTTGCAGTAGGTGATGTGTAGTGGAACAGCCTCGGCAAGCTATGAGCACGCCTGTGGGCCAGCAGCCCTGCAAGGGCTCAGAAGAGGCGGTGAGCTTTCCAGGAGAGCCCACCGAGCCGTAGAGGCAAACGGTGCCGCACTGCTATTGCTGTCCCGAGGCGGGGGCATGAAGTGCTGTGATGGACGAGGCCATTCTCCGGAGAGGTGTGTTGGTTGTGTGGGTTCACATCCCCCTCAGGCAGAAGAGGGATTTGGATCCAGGTACTTCATATCCGGAGTGAGTGTTGCCGCTACTCGTCGTCTTCAGCAGCTCGTCTCCTCCAGCTGCCGCCAGCTCGTGAATGGTGTCTGAGTCAGCCCCATCCAACTGGTTTTTATTGAAAATGGCTGAAGTGGAACAAGCCCACGATTTAACCAGAATGAGCAAACAACAGTTTTTGTACGTTATTCTGGAATAAATTAATATTTGGGATTTTTTTTTTGTTGGTGACTCTTGTGGGCTTTGGTTTCTTGGTCTGACTGGGGTGTGAGTTGTTTTTTTTTTTTTTTCATTGTTTTAATCCATCCAGTGAAGTCATGAAACAATCCATAGATCCTTATGGATAAACTGCTGCAATAAAATGCAGCCCTCTAGCCAAAACTAGTTGGACTCTGTTCTCACGCCTGCTTTGTTTAGCAAGGCACTGTACGTAGCCATAAAAATTGCTGTCCTGCCAAGTCCTTTCCTTGTACGTACATACGTAAACTCTCTGTAAACGGCTCTGGCTCCTCTACTACCCTCCAGCTGCCTTCTGCATTGCACCCCCCTCTTGTACAGGAAAAATGCCCTTTTGACATTCATGTATACATATTAAAAAATACTATGGGTTTAGCGTCAGGTGCAACCACAGTAGATAAATTTAGGCTAAACTCTGTACAGAGTAATCCCACTTGTTTTACACCATGGAGTTTGTTTCTGACTCAAGTTGGAGTAATAAAGTTGATGAAAGGTTTGGAAAAAAGCATACTGTTGAGGAAAAAGCTAGCCAAGGCGCATTTGTGCAGAGAGGAGCATTACTTAGTGATAAAGGGATGTTGTGATGAGACAGCTGTCACGAAGGCGCAGTCCTAAATGAGGATGAGCAGTAGCAAAATCCAATTGTGGCAGGGAAGATTCAGATTGAGATTAGGACAGTTGAAGAAATAGCCAAGGGAGGCTGCAAAACTAATCGCTTAAAGGGGAGAAAAAAAATAGATAATTATTAGGGTGAGATCAGATGTCTATGTCAGCCTGTGAACCAGCTCAGGACCGGAGGCTTCACCTCTGACATCTTCCAGCCCAACGATTTCATTGTTGGGTAGACAGAGAGTAGATCCAGCTTGGCCAATGCTTCCTCTTGTTGGTTTGGATATCCTGTGTGTCATCCCTGTGCAGCATTAACGAGGCGTGGAAATTCCTTCTTTATAAGAAACATGTACAATTACCGGCAATCCTAATAAAAAGGCATGCAGTGGGAATCATAGACAATGACAGATCAGTCTGAGTCACAAGAGACTCACTGATGTTTATAAAACCTCTGCAATAAAGGTGATTTTAAGTAGTCTCTCTATTGTGCTGCGTGTGTGTGGCTACAGTTTGGGGGTTTTAGACATTTAGTAATTTATTTTTAGTGACCTTGGGATCACTGGATATACTTTCTGCGTGAGTCTTTTTTTCCATTTTTCCTACGAAAATGGGATTTGATAGCCTAATGTAGCTTAGCGCATCCCTAGCAGCTGGCTGCTGTTGATATGACAGCGCGGTGCTCTTATTTCTTGGCCAAAGTTATTATGCGTGGAGTTTCATCGTCGCAAGCTGTTTGTAATGTAGCTTGATGTCTGTCCTTGTGTGAGCTTCTAGCAGACAGTTTTCCTGAGCCTAATTGGGTATAGTTCTGCATCCTTGTTACCCAGTGGGATGCTGATATATTGATTGTTGCAGCACTTTGGCGATTTTGAGCAGGTCCCGTTTTGGAAAGTTGAGGCACGGGCCGCGTCCATGCTGGAAGGCGTTACTGAGCTGACAAGGATTTGGTCTTCTTGAGGGGAGAGATCAAATAAGTAACTTTATGGTCACGGAGTCTGGAAAGGGGGTAGGGGAGCAAAAAAACCCAGGGAGCCAAAGTCAGGTCTTTCAAGGGCTGGGGAAGACGATGCTTTGTTTTGACCCTTGTAGGAAGGCTTTGCTTATTTCCCAACGCCATGCAAAACATTGAAAACTTCTGCTCCTTGGTTCCAGCTCAGGCCATGTACTTGTTCTGTTTTAAAGCTAGTCACGTGCTTAAGGTTATGTTTGAACTTAATCCTCGTGACTAAAAATGGTCTTAGAGCCGTGCCCAAGCATTTGGTGCAGCAGCACTGGCTGTCAGTGGCCCCGGTGCGTTTCTCCGTCCTGCCGGGTTGGCCACGTGGTTGTGCTGTCCCAGGGATGGGAAAAGGAACAGTGATAACTGTTTGGCCAGAACGTGGGGAACAGACTTCTCAGTCATAAACTGTAGACAAGTTTGACAATTACTGTATGCAAGAAAGAGGTCTCTTTTTGTCCATAGTTATTAATTATTGGTATTATGCTGTTAAGACTTCATATCTGGATGACATAAACATCAGAAAAAAGCTGACCAAGGATATTTTGTGCACTAAGCATGATAAAAAAGAACCCCAAAGAACCCAGAAAGCGTACGGTGATATGGAAAACAAAACTCTGGGCTCAGCTGGAAGAAGTTGTTTCACTTTCTTTTCTGAAAACGGCTTCCTCCTGAAGCACACGGAGGAGCAGCTCTGGTTGCTGGCTCTGCTTTACTCTTTGCTTTTCCCCACCCCGTGGACATTGCCCCTGCGATTGTCCCCTGTGTGCTTGGAAGGTCATTGCACAAGACAGTTCCTAGCCTATATGGTTGTCTTTATTTTTCTTTTTTCTCCTTTTTATTTCTTTTATTTCTTTTTTCTTTTATTTCTTTTTTCCTTTTTCTTTTTTTTTTTCTTTCCCCCTTTCCTCTCCCCCTTTCTTCTTCCCCCTTCCCCTTTTTTTCTTTTTTTCCCCCCCTTCCTCTCTGGAAAACCTAGATTGAAAACCTCTGTGAGAGCACTTCTAAGGCAGAAATGCAGATGTCAAGCAGTGCCCGCCATTGGAAGAGGCGAGGGAATTCAGTGTGGATGCTCAGGCCAGAGGGCTGTCCCATTGCTTAAAACCTGTAGGAAAGTTACTAAGTGACCAGGTTCTTACTAATGTTACAGAGGGCTGATAAACTCATTACAAGTGTGTACAGAAATTTGGCAAGCCTTGTGGTGTTTGCGGCTTTCGTTTAAAACCTTTGATCCTGGAGGGATAGCTAAGACACTTCCAAGGGCTTGTTAAGTCTTTTGACTCCCAAGATTGTATAGAAAAGCTGTAAAGTCTGGAAAAAGGCTCAAGACCAAGAAAACTCATATGAAAGCAGGATGGGGTATCTTTGAGTACTCTCTTCTGCCCTACTTCCTCCAGCAGTGAGATTTTTGACGCCTGCTGTTTGAAAACCTGGAGCTGCAGTGTTTCCAGTGGCAGGGAGGGATGATAGCCCGTGCTGACTGCTCAGTCCCTGGGGCTTTCGCAAAACATTGCAATGAATAGTCCGGCCCTGCAAAACCATGAGATTTTGCTGTAAAAATCAGGAGGTTTTTGAAAGGGGGATTTAAAAATAGGACAGGTGGGCTTTGTGGCAACTTGAGTCACTGATGCTGTACGCTTCTCTCTGCAGCTGCGACGGCTGAAGCTGAGTTGGGTGGAGGGTGGCTGGTTTTGAGTTGGGTGGTTTGTGGTTGGTTGAGGGTCCCTGGTGGGCTCATCTGCCACGAAAGGGCTCTGCCGATCCAAGGTTACCATGGTGTGCTCAGTCCCTCTCCCCACAACCCTCACCAGGTGAGCCCCTGGGTCTCTGGGCATTGGCCAGCGTCCTTGCCACCACCGTGGCCATAGCAGCTGGCACCAGACCAGGCTGGATGTTTAGGTGCTCAAGGGATGGTGAGCAGTCGGGCAGAGCCGGGGACACCCTGCAGATGTGCATTTCTGAGCCAGCTGTTCTCCTGTGCCGTCCTGGCATGCTGCCTGGCCATAGGAATGGCTGCTGGGTTTGCTAGGCTAAATCTCTCTTTATTGGGGTTAATGAGCAAGGGGATTCCCAACCTGGCATATGGGCAGAGCTTTGTGATGCAGCACCGCATGATGTCCCACTCCAGGAACAGACCTTTTTGAACAGAATTTGGGGTACCCTTATTTCTAGATCTTTTTTTTTTTTTTATATATATACATAATTTTTTTTCCATAATCACTAAAAGCACAAGTGCTGTAGATGCTGTGATTGTATCTTCCATACACTGAAATAAGGAAGGGAGAGTAGTGAAAACAAATGGGGGAAAACTTAAGAACTGACCTGTTCTCAGATTGTCACCTGGAGCTGGGCTACGGTTGACTTCCACGCAAGCTTTGCTCGCTTCAGCCAGGGCTGGGCTCAGTCTTTGCTAAGCATCAAACTGATGCTAATAACTTTTCTAGTCATCTTGAATGTCCAGTTGGTGCTTCCTGGTGTCTTGTATTGCATGTATGTTTTTAGAAGACAGTCGGGTTTGGTCCATTTGTTGATAAACTGCTACCCATTCAATATGAGATTATTCAACAACCCGTTTACTCTCTAGCTCCAGTATTTGCTGTGAGAGCTGCTCCTGCATTCAGTAGTGCTTGAGGATGGGTTGAAATATGCGAAGACTGCTGAGGTTTTTACGTGTTCCCCAAAAGCCGATGGTCGTGTCAGGGATAGAGAGGAGGCATCCAAGCACACACGGTCCATCCCAGGCCATAGGTGCCTTTCATGCTGCTGAGGGGCGTTGCATGGATGTCCTATACCTTCAGGGAATGAGTTGTAAAAGGTGGGGAGGATGGGAGAGGGCCATGACCACGAGTATAAGTGTCTGTTGGTATGTGCTTTTGGTATTCCTGGAGTACCTAGTCTGGTCTGCAGTAATTGTTGGGGTATACCCAGAGATTCACCTGTTACCATCAGGTGCAATTGAAGTTGAGAGTTGCCTTGTTGTTTGGCTGCTGAATAAACTTCCTCAGTTGAGTCACAACTTGGTGAGTGCCTTCAGAAATGACGCTGGCTCTGTGATGGGTGTAACAGACTGGAAAACAAAGTCTGGACGACAGAAATTTGGAATGAATAGCTGAGCTACTTTTTAAATGTGAAATAAGTAACACTCGTGAAGGTGACCTGAAGCAGAACTGGTCCTACGCAAATTCTGTGTATACCTCTGTCTGGGCAGATGCAGCAAACGTGTTTCTGTATCGTCTGTGCAGGGTTGGAAGAACTGAGGGATTTTCTGTATGTCCAACAACAGAGGCTTTTGAGAACATGGACACAAATATTCTTTAAATATTCCTTCTAACAATGTGGCATCTATGGAGATGTGTGAAGAGGCTGGAGATAACTCGTATATGCTAGTGACAAAAGACCTGTTTGGTTTTTTTTTTTTCCTTTCTTAGGTTCCTTTACGATCTCTCTTCGTACAGTGGACAACATCACAGTTATGATTAAACTGAGACCTGGTGTTCCAATGGGCTGTCAAATTCGTGTAAAAACTTTCATCAGGTCTGAGCTCAAGATAAAGCCTGGGGAGAATGTGACTTTTACCTTCACTTGTAGTACTCCAGAGAAGTATTTCATCATGGAAATTCAGAAAAATATTGGTAAGATACGGGTTTTTAGTTTTTCCCCCAATGGTAATTTTCCTCCAGTAAAACCGCATACCTTTTTTTCCCGTTACTGTATTAAGGTATCCTCTGTAATCTTGGATAAGAAAAAATCCTTTGAACTCTGATAAATAACTTTGAATTACTGAAGCTGTGCAAGTCAAAGAAGTCTGTATTATGGCTGGCGGAATGAATGTTAACTTGGCTGTTTCAGAAACAGTTAAATGATTGTTTGTTGCATTAATTCCTTGCTGCCTTCCCTTCTCCCACAGTTTATAAACCCATCAAAAAATCTTTTTTTCCTGTCCAAAGCCTCTGAGCACTGATAATGATGTATTACCCACATTATTTGTTGAACAGCTTGATGACATCTATAAGGGCAACAGAAACATTGAACACGTGCGTGTTTCCTTATTTTTAATGAACATTATTGAAGTGAAGAAACTGAAAATTTGGAAGTATTGGTACTAAACCTTCATTTACTTTGAATGTTATCCCTGGTATATGTATGTTAATGTACTCTTTAATGGCATGAACACGTGCTACTTCTCAACGAGATCCCAGACTTCATTGGGCATTCAGTGTTCAGTAACATCTTCGTTATTTTTGGGCTGGTGTTCAAGGATAGTTCTCTTTATGTTTTGGAGTTTTATTCATATGGTTCATGCAAATAGTAATGTTCACATTATTTCGTGATGTATTTGTAAGATGCGTTTGTGGTATTTCTTCTTTTAAGTTGGCCTAGACATAGATTAAAGTATGCTTATTTTTAGTGTCCAGCTTGAAAAACCAATAATCTGGATTTTTCAGAGGAAAGTTTTCTAGGTTCTCCCCAGAATCCCGAAGTGGTATTTGTTGTTATTCATCACTTCTGCAAAATTTGGGGCCTGGGTTGTTCATCAGGGTACCAAGGAAAAGAAGGCACAGTTCATGGCTAGCAGTGGAAAATTTAAAGATGAATGGTTTGCCAGGAATTCTCCAAGGGAGATGGAATAAAATCGGTTGTCCGGCTCTCCTGACCCTGCATTTCTCCCTTTTGTGCCCATTCAGCTCTCTACCCTATTCACTATTTAGTGAATACCTTCTAAATTCTTCAGCAAACAAGGCGGGAGGAATACTACAATTAATCCCTTTTGTTAGTCAGCCTGATTAAAGCAGGTTTAGCCTGTCTACTCTATGGGCTAGGAGTCCTGTTTAGAGCTAGCATGTGACCATGTTTTAGGAGTGTCTTTTAATGCGTGTAGAAGAGAAGTTAAGTGCAACCTAAAAAGTTGTGAAAACAGCAATGGAAGTGTCAAATTCCTCATTTACTTGAATGCTTTCTAGAGTGTATCATGGCTGTTCTCTCTCTGCATTTTAGACTGTGTGTCAGGTCCATGTCCCTTCGGAGACGTCCATCTTTACCCACCGGGGCTGCCTCGCCTTAACAGGACTTTCATCTGGGATGTGAAGGCGAGCACAAAGGCCGGACTTGAACTGAAATTTTCTACCCCATGGCTAAGGCAGATCGAACCGGGAGAGTCATGCCCAGATTTCATTCGCTACAACATCAACAGCTGTATCGATATGGCCACAGTCAACATTGGTACCTTCTGCAGGAACGGCTCGGTGTCTCGCGTCAAGCTGCTGGGAGGAGTCATCATGTCTCTGCACCTCCCATGGGACTCACCTCTCACCACCTCGGGCTTCAGCATAGCTAACAGGGCTTCCATAAAACGTAAGTACGGAGTAGTGTTTCCTCACCTGTAATCACCTCATGCAGATTGTAGCAGAATTCTTTAAACCTTTCTTCTCTGGTAACCTGCTAGTTTGGGTGCTGCTGGAAGTAGCAGCACCCAAGTCATTCACTTCCACTTCATCTTTTCTCAAAGCTGTTGTGTGGTTTTTTAGTTTGGTAGCTGTTGCTCTTCTAGCATCAAAATATCTTAGTTTGATTGGTTAACCTAATAATTACAAAAACTGTTATGAAGCTGCTTTTGGTGCACGTTACTCATTTTCAATTGCTTTATATTTCCTAACACTTAAACAGACCTGCTCTGTTGTTTTTATTTTTTCAGCTAGGTGAGACTAGATAGCGTAATGAGAATGAGCCAGGAGAGTTATTTGCTGGTTGCGGTGTGTAGCTGGGTTTGTTTATTTTTAAATAAAGCTTCCTTGACTTGCTGGAGTCTCAAACCAACACCTCTCTTCAAGAGAGGAAGGTGGGAAACGGGGAGGCAGTGCCTGGAAGGCACATGAGGCTGCTTAAATACAGCTGTCTGTTTCAACCTGCACAGTAACATAAGCTGTTGTGCAATAATCTTCTGAAAATACCTGGAATGTTATATAGCAATCAGTGGGTTACTTTGTGATCTCATGACAAACCCTGTTTGGGAGATGTTCTTGCTCTTTACTTGAATTCTGCAGTTGTTGCCATCAGTTATAGAAGGGACCTGGTCCAACTTCGAGCTTCTAGAACATGAGTTTTTGTAGCTCCTGGCACTCCTCACAGTTGCACGTTGTCGCTGGGTCCTAAAGTGGCACCATAATCTCTGTGTACCCAACTTCATGCTTGCCAAGAGTCATCCAAGCATGATGTGTCTTACGTGGTCTCCATGGTTCGCATTCATGTTTTATCATGCATATGTGAGGCTCTTTGCTGGTGTGCTCTTGTTAGATCTGGGAGGTTTTTGGACAGAGAGCTCCGCGCTGGTAGAAAAGCTCACATCTTTTGTTTCCCAAAACCCAATGAAGCAGAAGCAGTTGTCAGGTTGCGTGTTTGCTCTTGTAAAGCCAGGACCAGAAGTAGGAACTAGGATATTTCCTTTCCGAAAAATAAAGGCCTCTCTGTCCCCGTGTTTGAAAGGTAAACCTACTAAATTGAAAATACGGCATTAATATATCCCTTGCCTCTTCTGTAAGTGAAGACAAAAGCATCTACTCAAATATATGTTTTGGTCTGAGGGTTTCGCAGTAACCTAATCTGTAGCTGAAGTGAATGATCTCACTGTCAAAATAAAAAGACTGTGCTGCTGGGGTGCTACATATGCCAGTGTGTCGTCTTTAATTGCAACTTACATACGTTTTTTTTTCCCCGCCACGTCTTAGGGCTATGCATTATTGAATCCATTTTGAAGGGAGAGTCTTCAGTCACCCTGATGTCCCCGAACTACCCACTGGGCTTCCCAGAAGATGAGCTCATGACGTGGCAGTTTGTGATTCCTTCCAACATGAGAGCAAGTGTGTTTTTCCACAACTACAGCCTCTCCAACTGCGAAAGGAAAGAGGAGAGGGTGGAGTACTACATCCCCGGCTCCCTCAGCAACCCAGAGGTGTTCAAGCTGAGCGACAGCCAGCCTGCCAATATCGCTGGCAGTTTCAACCTGTCCCTGCAGGGCTGCGATCAGGATGCTCAGAACCCAGGCATCCTCCGCTTGCTCTTCCAAGTCGTCGTTCAACACCCGCAGGTCGATGAGAGTAAGTAGGTGCCCGCCCCTTCCTTTGCCTTTGCTTAGAGACGCCTGGGTTGAGCACCACCAGGGAGGGAAATACTGGTTGTTTTTTTTTTTCCTGTTGTTTTTCTTGAACTTTGAACCCTCCTTGAGTTTAAGGAGGTGGGTTGCCAAGCAACGCTGAGGCCTGTTTTACCGCCTGGGGTACCACCAGCCCTCGTTACAGCAAGGCAGACAGCGATGTTAAAATTTGCAATTTGTGATGGAGTATAAGGCTCCATCGTAGATTTTACACCGTAGCTTGTAAACAGAGATTCCGTTCCTTTTCCAGCACCTGCACTGAAAAACACCTTTAACACCTGCAGTATCAGGTCTTGCCCGTTGCATAAACAAAGCTAGCTTTTCCTTGCCACTGTGTTCCTTCTGGCGGCTCAATACAACTATTGGGCAAGGACCATAACTGGTTGATCAGAATTGTCTGGGCTGACGTGTCGCTGCCTGTTCCCCAGTACAGAAATCAAGTTCAAGCTTGTGCGGACAGTTTTATTTTTCAGCTGTTAAGATTCAGCATTTTAAAGATAATCCTTAAAAATGTGAGCCCAGGTTTCTGCTCTGTACGTAAGCAGTCACGCTTGGCCAGGTGAAACCTGCTGTCACGGCTGGTCAGGATTCATAACATGAACTGGTGAAATTAGAGATGTAAAACTGTCTTCATACTGCTAATGGCATCATTATGCATTTTTTTCCTTCCTTCTTTCCTTCCCCTGAGTTTTATTTTGCTTCCTAGGGAAGCCTGAACATCTTCTAGTGTGACGAAGTCACACTATCACACTAGACATGGAAGGTGTCAATAAGATACTCTAATGATAATATCCCCTACACATTTGGATGTTCTTTAGGTTTCTTGCTGCTTGTTGCTACACTAAGAAATTTACTTTTTTTTCTGTTTTCCTGCCTCAAATTCGGACTGGCGTAACGCAATTAAGTGTCATACCACAGCATCTATCTAAAAACAGAGATAAAAGGCCTGGCTAGGTTAATAAGCTGTGAAATAAGTGGTTTATCCTCTGGCTTCTTAGCTCTGATCTCAGTTCATGGTGGAGGTTAATAGTCAAGGGGCCCTCACTGCAGAGGAGCAGATGGAGGAAAATCCATGCTCCAGAACAACGCTACAGCAAGAGCCTGCTTAGAGGATTCCTAAGTCATTTTAGAGGGAATGAAGTTTGAATGGCCTGTACCTTGAAGTCACGTATCCAGAAAGGGTCTGTGGCATCTCACCACTGTAATCCTCAGTTCTTTGTCTAGTCTGGCTCCATTCATGAAGAGCAAATCCTCCTGAAATCGTTGTTAACCAAATCGTGTTTGCTTGCATTTGTTGTGCATTGCACCATGGAAGCTAGACAGAGTGAAAACATTGTATTCAGTTAATCAACTTTATCTCCCTTCTACTTTGAAAAGCAAAGAGGAATTTTAATATATTTATGGCCAGTAGACAAGACGATAATCACCTAAAAAATAAAAACCAGGTTGTCATTTATTGAATGAAATGCGAGTAATAAACCACTTGGATTTAAGAGACAACAGTGGTTTCTCTAGGGATTTTATGGGATTTCATGAGTGATTTTGTAGTTATATAAGTTCCATCAAAGATTCAAATTCAGCCCTCAGGACAGTATTGAAACTTTTATTTACAAAAAAAAGAAAACCAAAAATGCCATCTGCAGTGTGCAAGTTGAACATGACTCTTATTAAAAATGCATTGGTATCTGCATATTCTCAAAGCTTCCCAAACATTTGGGTATTCCACAGCTGTCTGCGGTGCTTGTCATTAAATAGGAGGAAAATATAGCTCTGTCCAATGAAAATAATTTCTTGATCTAACTCTCTCTGTGTTTAGCTGCCGCAAAAATAATAACAAACAAACAAAAACTCCTCTGAAAAATGAATAACCCTGCGGCAGAAATCCTAGGTTCTGTGCTGGGTTGAGGCAATGACTTGGAGAATTTTGCCTTACCTCTTGCCTTTTTGCGTGTCTGATTTCCCATACAGGAGAAAGCTATCATATTCACCTTTTATTTATGCCTTTGAGATCCACAGCTGAAAACAGAAAATGAAAACTAATAATAGTGTGTATATATTTTATTTTTAATCTGTCCTTTCTGTGACATCAGAGACACGTGCCTTGTTAACAGCATACTGCTGATGTGTGGATCTGATTTCTCTCCTTCCACATGATAGTTAATCTTTGAACTAGGCTATGGTCATAATCTTGGAATTTTTTTCCTCTTTCCTTTCCTCTCCCCCTTCCAGATGTCTGCAGCTGTCATTAGCTTAGGTGGGAGAAGGTGTTTGTCATCCTTGCTTACCCTTGTTGTTCTGACTTGTTGTATCAAGTCATTTAGGACATCAAACTCCCAGAATGGCTGAGGTTGGCAGAGACTTCTGGAGATCATCTAGTCCAACCTCCTCCTGCTCAAGCAGGGTCAGACAAAACAGATTGCCTAGGACTGTGTCCAGTTGGGTTTTGAGTATCTCCAAAGACTTAACAACTTCGCTGGGTAACATCTTCCATTGCTTGACCACCCTTGCATTATTTTTATTTTTTTTTTTTACTGTTTAAGCTGAATTTCCTGTATTTCAATTTGTGCCTCTTGCCCTGTCGCTGGACACCACTGAGAAGAGTCTGGTACCATACTGTTCACACGCATGTGCACACATCGCGCTGAGCCACCTTCTTTAGCGAAATGGTCCCAGCGCCCTCCATCTCCTCTCATTTGAGAGATGCTCCAATCCCTTAAGCACCTTTGTGGCTCTCTGGCCTTACTCCAGTCCATCCACGTCTCTCTTGTACTGGGGAACCCAGAACTTGATTCAGTACTTGCAGATGTCTCACCAGTGCTTTAGCAGAGGGGAACACTCACTTCGCTCAACCTGCTGTTGATGCTTTCTAGCATCGCTTAGGAAGCTGTTGGCCACCTTTGCCACTGCAGCATGTATCTGGCTCATATCCCACTTGGTGTCCATCAGGACCCCCAGGTCTTTCTGCAAAGCTGCTTTCCAGCCCCACTCTTGCAAACTTGCTGAGGGTGCACTCTGTCCCCTTGTCTGTCCCACTCGTGAAAATGTCGAGCAATTTTGGCCTCAGTACTGCCTCCTTGAGCAGATCTTTGAGATGAATCTCACTGTTTGAGAGAGGGTGCCAGGGATGATGGTCGCTGTATGCACCTGGGTACATAAGGTCCAGCGAGCTCGGAGGGAGTTATAGCTGGTGTGTGGTGGGGAAAAGGGTGGACTGCAAGGGAAATGGTGGCTAGTGTTGGGGAAGGGGAGGGTGCTCTTTACATTTCAGGGTTAATTCTGCCAACTCTCACACTTGCTTTTTATACCTAGTCAGAAAATACTTCTGGAAGAATGCTTTTGAGCAATTAAATATAAGGGCAGTGTGGTGGTTCAGTCATGCCGTTGGGGGAAACGAAGCACTCTAGCATGGCGTGATCGTCAGCCTTCCCACCAGCATGGTGACAGACTTTGATAATTTGTGGCATCTCTGTATGTTTTTAACTGCCAAACAGAAGAGACTTTTAGGAAGCGTCTTCGAAAGCACCATTAACCTTCGTAACGACTGCCAGCACTTCTGCTGAAGTACGATACTTGGCAGTTTTTTCTCTTTTGAAACGTATTGGTACTTGCATTTAAATTAGCTTAATCTTTAACTCACTCCAGACAACCAGATGTGCTTAATTACTGACTCAACACTTTTCTTCAGTTTGGCTCCAAAAAGCCTAAGCCAACAAAAAGTTAGCAGAGATGGAAATCTAGATGGAAGTAAGAAATTTGAGAAAGGAGGACCTTTTTTTGATCAGCTGTTGTGTGATCGGTAGAGCTGACTTTAAAAGAAATGAGAGAGACCTCTTAGAGAAAATGAATCTCACATAGTTGGCTGAGCTCCTTACATTACAACCTACCCTGTTCAAAAGGAGCTAGCGTATGTTTTATGCTGTTACAGCTGGAAAGTGGTAGGGAAATGGGGTTTGTGTGTGGAAAGGCTAAAACATCTAAATTAGAAGACTGATATGAGACCGTCTGAGTTCGTATTACACTGATGGAAAGAAGTAAATAATGTTTTCTTAGCTAATATAGAAATAGGTGTAACAGCTGCTCATCTGATGGGGTGAGAAGAGACGGAGGAAGTTCTGCTTCACACCATGCTTCTTGCCAGTAATTGTTCTGTGATGTTCTTCATTGCAGATGTCACCCATTTGGTCGACCTGAGCAAGGAATGGAATATGACTGTAACGATACATTTTGAAGGGTGGCCCAGCCGCATCCCAGTCATGTCTGAACCGATATGCCTGATCTGTAAGGACCCTCGCACCTGCGACCGTGTCTTGACTTTAGTGTCTGGCACCGTCTACAAGATCTCCTTTCTGTGCAAGGACTTGTCCCGTCTGAGGATCACAGCTGAAAAAGGCATAAGTATGACGAAAGTGGCTTAACGTTGTTTCCTAGGGAATGCTTTTGCATGCTTTTCCCCAGGGATCACCCAAACGTCCTCTCTCCCTTGGGCTTTAAATAGAGTGAAGTTGGAAACTGGGCTTCGGCCATCTGGGAGATGGGTACAATGAATTTGGAGACAACCTTGTTGTTCACCTTTAAAAATAGAAACTGCATAGCTATTCCTAGAAGGAAAAGGACGGCAGGCACCTAAGAATCTTCTCACTGAAAGCTGAAATATATTGAAACAGAGCAGGAAAGCCATAAATCTGCCCATGAAAATGTGAGACCAAGGTGGCCACTAAGAATGCATCTTGTGCTGCTTGCACGTCCACTTGGATTTTTTTGGGATTTGGGATTTTCCCAAATGCTTTCAACTACCAGTAGAGAAAGAGTTTTAAAGTATATGTCTGGACCTTGGCTAGTCTGCAACGGTGTCCTAGTCAGCAAGTGACAGAGCAAAAGTAGTATCTTGAGTGAGGGATTTTGAATATGTTTGTATCTGTTGGTTTCTTTGGTGTCCTGTACCCTTTTAAGGAAAGCTCTTTAAATACAAATGATACGTGTTTGGGTAAAGGTTACTAAGAGAGGCTGTTTTCTCAGGTAAATGCTTATCTGGGTCTGTAACATAAAATTGGCAGTACTCTGTGTGTGTGTGCACATGTGTACTCTGGTACACAGGAAAACTTGCTTTTCCTAGATATTTCCTCTGCAAGAAAAATACAACCCTTGGGACTTGTTTTTGTGATTGCAGGCTGTGTCGATCTTCGGTGGTGTCAGAAGAAGATCTATTCCCTTTCGGTGCCCAAGGCTATTACCCAATTGCCGATTCAACTGCATAAGTTTATTTGGAAGCTCTTGGCTCACGATCTGATCAACATAGAAATTACATCCCCGTCCTTGAAACTTCAGCAACACGTCCCAGAGCAGAGGTGCAACACAAGCTACAGTTACAGCATTGTTAGTACAACCACCCCAGAGACGGAGTTGAATGTTGGTGTGTTCTGTCCTGGTGGATCCATTGAAAAGATTCAGATGAGGAATAACGTCACCATATCCTTAAAAACATTTGGTAAAGGATTCCTCAATGAGTCTAACCGTCAGGATCTGAAAATGTCTTTTGTGCCACATATTAAAGGTAAGGTCGTGGTTTGTACAACTTTGTTGTACAGTGTTGGATTTCTCAATGTGCTTGTTAGAGCACACGCAAATAAATAGAGTTCAATTCTTTAGAGTGTAGTCCTGGAGCTGTTGGTAGTATCAGTCTTTATCTGAATCAATGAGGTGGTTTATTCCTGGAAGGAAGGAACTTTGTATTCTGTGTAGCAGGTAGTAGTTTGTGGGAAACTCTGCAGACATATCTGTGCTAATTGGGATAATTACTGATGTGGAAGGGATGATAGGTGAGTTGTATTGCTGGTACTGAGATGTGGTTGACTGCATAAATTTGCTGGTTGCGGGTATAAGTGACACTTTTTTGTTACAGAGAGGAAAGACCAGATTATTTTATGTGCTGAAAGAGAAAACATTAAAAAAAAAGAAAGTATCAAAATTAAGTTTTCATTCCTTTACTCCTTTCCTTTGTTACAGATGAGTGCTCTTTCACTGTGAGTCCAGATCCAAAAGCTAAAGTTTACTTGCAGACTCCCAACTGGCCGTATGGTCTGCCTCCTTACATCTCTGTGTCCTGGTACATCGTCGTGCCCAGCAAGCAAGTTGCCCGCCTGGGGTTCTCCAAGGACCGCATGGGCATCGCTTGCGAGACAGGCCGTGCTTACGTCAACATAAAGGAAGAGACACAGGGGGCAGAAGAAACCGTGCGCCGTGAGGATGAGCTTCTGCCCGAGCCCCGAAATATGTATCACGACTTCTGGGTAAACATCTCCAACTGTAAACCTGTGGATAAGACACAGCTGACCTTGCAGTTCCGGGTGACTTTTGGTGACAAGCAGATAGGTGAGTCCTGTAAGGTTGTGGTGGTTTGCTTTCTGCTTGTTCCCTTGCTTTTCCTTGGGGGAACAGTAGTGAATGCTGATCCACCTCAGGTGTGGGCTTTATAAGATCCCTGTCCCTCAAAAACCTCTGAGAGTTGCAGCTGGGTACTTCTAGAGGCTGGGGAGGAAAGAGGGTTTTTAGTGTGGTTGAGGTTTTTTTTGTTGTTGTTGTTGTTGTTTGGTTTTTTGGTTGTTTTGTTGGTGTTTTTTTTAATGAGACAGGGGATTGCAGGGCTCAGGGGAAGTGAGACTGGATTTTATTTTCTTTATTTAATTTAGCTTTTTTTAATTGGAGATCACAGCCAGAAGGTATAAGAAGATCAAGTGATGTTTTTTTCCCTCCCAAGGTTACAGACCTGGTGAACAACTTGGGATTTGATTATGCAAACGTATTCATCCAAGTAGTCTTTACTTCATGTTAGCAGTTCAATTAGTCTCAGTGTTCACATGAGCAAGAAATAATCCCTGGAGCTGGTTTGACCATTTAGTGGAGGTGTGCTGACTACTTACAGCAAAATCTGCATTCTTGGTGTCTTTCATTTCCCTGAAATGTAAATCATTAAAAAAGGGGCATTTTTAGGGTAGGCTTTGCTCATGTAAATTTGCTTCACATTTGCATTTCCTGTTCATCTGTGGGAGACTGCTGTCTGTATTGGCTACACAGGCTAGAACTGAAACAGTATCAAATTAATTTCTAATTTTTTTCCTCTTTTTTTAATGTATATTTCTTTTAAAACACGCAGCATTTTTCTTTGTTCACACATGGACTTTCCTGATCAATTTTATGACTCTTAAAAAACCCCAGGTCGACACAATTTGTGTATTTCAGAGGAAAGGATTGTGTCAAGGGGAAGTTGGTGAAATGTCACTGTTTCCTTTGTTGAATCCCTCTCTGTCTCTCTCTGCACTTTCTTCTCCTCCTTGCCTATTCAGCCAGAGGCACGTGAGACATTGCAAGTAAGTTTAGCAGCCCATGAGCTGTATTGAATTCTTGGAGGTGGGATGGTGGGTTGGTTGGGGTTTTTTGGCTGTGCTCCACTGCTAGCAGCAGGAGTTTGTCGTTGCTTGGCCTCCAGCCTCTTGGAAACGGCTTGTCTTACCCTGCGGTGAGCATGGCTTGGAAATGCCTGGAAATACCAGGCAGCTGGTACGCTTAGAAACTCTTGAGGGGGTTCCAACCCAGCTGGCTTTTAGAAGAAAGCTGAATGTGTTCTCTCTCTCACTCAGTGTCCTTGTACCTTGTCTGTCTGCAGACCTAGGAGTGATACTTGCTGTGGTGGCTGGAGCTGGAGTTCTTGCAGCTATTGGACTCACTGTGTGCTGTGTTAAGAAGAAGTAAGTTCATAATTTGGCATGTGTAACTTAGCAGTTCAAGAGGGCATTTCAGGAGAGCTGCTGGGGCCTCTGTTTCACATGTTGATGTAGATCCCTTGAACAAGGGTCTGAAGCATGAAGTAGCCAATGCGTTGGCGGTTGAAGTAGCACGCCTCCAAGAATGCTGCTTTACTCTAAATTGGTTGACTTTAAGAGTAGAGCACCATTCCTTGGGTCCCATTACTTCCACCCCCAGTGCGTGGCCTACCTTGGCCTTGCTTAGCACAGGCTTCTGGCTGTACTGGAAGTCAGGTATCGGTCAGACCTCATCAGCAACTCCTGTGAAACGAAATCGCAATGAATGCGGCTGCTGTGCCTGTGGCTCTAGACAAGGCTTTGTTCAGACAAGCTGTAAACTTACTCAGATATACTAAGAAGAGCTATCTTTCATCTACGCAACCTCCAGCAACCTCTTCTGGAGTTCGCACATCAAGCGGGAGCATTTTTCTGTGAGGTGAGCCCCTGGGGAGAGAGCTAGGTTGTGCAAAGCAAACACGGATAGCCTTACGCGTGCAAGCAGAGTCTGAAGTCATCAATAGCTTTGGGTTTCTGATACATGTATGCTCAGTGCTGGCAGGGTGATTGGGTCCCAAAGCTGTAGAGCTAGAATGAATTTGTGCGATATGATGACTAGAGCAGGTATGAGCACACTTCTCTGCCGCACAGGATAGACTGTACAAATACAGGCTTAAAAATCAGCTCTTAGTCTTCCTACCTTGGGGACAGTTACTCCAGAAAGTGCAATCAAGAAAAGCTCATTTAACTTCCATAGAGGACCCGCTATCTTACTGGTCTTCAGCAATGCTCAGCCTTGTTTTGTGAGGATCTGACAGCTTCTAGGTCCTATTAGTGCCTGTGGACATTGGGAGGCTCAGTACACTGTGCAGCGGGGACCCCTGTACCTGGGAAGCTGTTGGAGGTAATCTTGCAAACTCCAGGGTCAGCAGAACAGCAGTAGGTAACCAAATAGTGTGAAGTTATTTTCTGCTCTGCCAAAAAAGTGTGTCTAGGCTCAAGAGTTATTTTACCTAAGATTGCAAGTAAAGCCTTCAGTCCAGGTAGGCTGCCTGTCCCTGTGTAGCTGGGATGGGTCAACAGAAGACTGAGTTCAAAAGCACCAGCCATGTGTTGTTTCTGACCTTTTAACAATTTCAACTGTGTAACAGGAAGAAGAAAAGCCAGAATCCCATGGTGGGAGTGTACAATGCTAACGTGAATACCCAGGTGCCTGGAAAACAAGGATTATTCACAAAAGGGAGGAAAAACAACGAGTCTCATGTCTATGCGGTTATTGATGATGCTATGGTCTATGGGCACTTGCTGAAGGAATCCAATGGCTCAGTCTCTCCAGACGTTGATGTGTACAGGCCTTTTGATGGACCCATGGGCAGCTTGCCACCTTCTCCACCTCCGTTCTCCTTCAGAAAAGACATTAAACGCTCTTCTAACACTGAAGAACCTCCACCTCTGACGGACACAGACCATGACACTTACACATTTGCTCATCAGAAATCAGGGCAATCAGAGGACATTGGAGATACAAATGAAAAGAATAATGGAGATACGAGCATGTCCTTGCTGGAAAATAAGGAACAGGACAGTTCAGCAGAGTAATTTTATGCCAGGTATAGCAGTTTCCTGTGGGAATACAGGTGACCTGTAAGGACAAGGGTCTAGGGGGAAAAAAAAACTGAAGAGGAGTGTTATTTTTAAATGTATTTTGATGTTGTTTTATTTTGTGTGTGTGTTTGGTTTGGTTTTGGTTTTTTTTTTAAATTTCAACTGTTGATAGCTTTCAGTTTTAGAGAGTGAACATCTAGCAAACTCAAAAACAGTCGAGACACTCCAGGACTGCATGCACTTCTGGTTGTGAAACAGGTGGCAAAGGTACGCTTTTGCTTTTTATAATAAAGACATCAGGAAAATTAATTCCTAACTGCCAGCTTAAATAGGGTGGAGAGAGTATTTTGTCCAGACTGTTCTCCTCTCACAAGACACTTGTTCCCGAATGTTGGTTGGTGACTCCTTGAAGGAATAGGCTACGTCACTGTCTCAAGGCAGGTTGCACAGGTGTCTAAGTGATCTGCTCATGCCTGAGCAAAGGAGGGGACACTGTCACTTACACCACTTGCTGCTTGAAGTTCATCCCATTTAGCATACTGGTGGCTATGTAAGTGTAGCGAAAGACCACGTATGCCCCTGGGAAAAGCTCCGTTTGTGTAAATCTGTGTGAACGCTTGAGCTTGGGCTCTCCTAGTTCGGAAGTTAAAGTTACGGGTTTTCTCTAATTTCCAACTGGTGTTATAATACGTGGATAGCACTGTGTGAGCCTATACCAAAGACTGTATTTTCTTTGCTTTTTTACAAAAACAGTTTCAGAATCCTAAACCAATTTGCGCTTCTGTTCAGATGTGTGTAGCATTCACACTTTACTAAATACCTTGTGCTTTTGACTCAAGTAAGAGTAAGGATTCAGTGAAGAAATAATGATGTGTTCATCCAGCTGTTTAGTGATGCATTTCACTTCGCATGTTAGAGATGCATGGTTATTTAAATAAGGATCAAAAAAGGAGTAAAGAAAACAGATTATTTCCAGCAGGTGGTTTCTCTGAAATGCAAAGTATGAGAGTGAATCCATAAAGAAAGCCTAGATACTTATTTTTCACCGTCTGACTTTAACAACCATGTTGGAATGATGGTGGGGATGGCTCTTGATTTCTAGTGGGACTTAAACTTCAGTTATCTAGCTGCCGTTGAAAGCCACCTCTTGAAACCAGGTAAATAATAGATTTCATTTTTAAGTGCTGTAGTTAGCATGCCCCTCATTTTCTGTGCCTTTTAAAACTTGAGGGACAGATCTTCATGCAGAGTACTACGGGTATATGAATAAAGTTGCCTTTTATATACAAACATCTGGCTTGTCCAGGTGTGCAGTTACTGAGGATGTCTGCAATTTTGCATGCAGCACTAGGCCTGGCGACTTGAGAATTTCTCTCCAAATGTCTTATCGTGACTGTATATATACAGAGGTGCCATAAAACTTTTAGACAGCGTTGCATGCAATAATGTTAAACATATAATAATGTCTAAAATGAAAACGTCTTTACTAGAAACCTTACTGTTTACATCGAAAAAAAAAAAGTGGCTTTTTTCCTGCGTTAACTATGCTGGCATTGCACATTGACTATTTATATGGTCAAGCGTGTGTATTTAACAGTGTATACCATTATACTGCTTGGACCACCGTAAGATTCAGTGTAATGTATCTGACTCAGTTTTCTGTAGCATATAGCAAAACAGAATGTGCAGTCTAAAAGTGCCTTTTAATTGTTTCAGGTATTTTCCTGCTTATATTTATCACTTTTAGTGTAGAAATGTGTATTCCTAGATCTCTGGCTTGTCACTGGAATCACATATTTCAAAGTGTACTGGGTCATTTTAATGTCATTTGAGAACTTAAAAAGATTTCTGCAATACGGATATCTGTTTTTCTCAGGTAACTGAATTGCCACAATACATTTTTATCAGAGTAGTCCAGTTGTGCATCCATCTGGTCAGTGTTTCTCCCTTGTCTTTTATTGAAAAGGAATGAGGAGTCTGTAAGAGAAATTCAAGTTTGTGTCATCCCTCTAGCTCAGTTTCTGCAGTTGCTTAGGTGAAATTTTTTAATTCACATTCTCTCTAACCAACTGAAGAAAATGTAATGGAGGCAGGGCTTTTGTTCACAACTTCTCGATCTTTGAAGGAAGAATATGATGCTTGTTGAGTGGTATTTTTATTTGTTCTATTTTAACTCAGCTTTTGGTATGGCAATATAAACCTTAGTTTACAGTTGTTTCCAGTCTAAGGTTGGCTTCTACTGTGCTTACTTTGCTATGTTTAGAGTAAGAGTTCAGGCACAAATTCCAGTTTGCTTTCCATTAAGAGAAAGTTGTGACGTAATTTTTTTAAAAAAATAAAATATAACGATACTGCCAACTGGAGTAACTAGTGTATGCCTTTCTGGGGGTGTGTGTGTGTGGGGTGCATGCATGCAAACTCAGCCTTGAGTATTTTGCTGTCTGACTGTTGGTAGCTATGCCATCGCCCTAGATGATAGAAATGGGTTTCTAGAGGACCTGGTTTGCTGGGATAATATGCTGCTGACTGCATGCGTCCATTTCCTCACGTAGCCTGTGATATGCTCTGAACTGCTGTTTTTAAGGGAGTGTGTTTAGATAGTTGGGGAGCAGGGTTGTAAAATATTTGAAGCTTTCAATATAAAAATTAATGGTTCCGTGGCTTCTCAGTAGGGTTGTGATGTTTGTAATTTGTTCACACCCAACTGACACATACAATTGAATTCCAAATTGATTTATTTTCAGGGATAATAGCATAAAAGTGTTTTTTATGACTAGTCCTTCAGCCCAGAAGAGACCCTTATGAAAATATGTGAAGACGTTTTTTGTTCTACATTAAAGTGCATGGATTCAGTACATACCTCAAAATAAATAAAAAGTAAAGAAAGAAAGCATTCAGTAAGTTCAATGCACATAGAAAATTATGTTTGAAATCCTCACTACTGAGGAACGCAGTAATTGCTGGGGAAGGATCCTAGGCTGAATTAGTCAGATCTACTCTTGAAGGCAAAGGAAACTCAGCAAGGACCAGCCAGTCTGTAGGCACTCTCTGAAATTTTCACTTAATATGAATGTAAATGAAAGTACTTATCACTTGGATCTTCACTGAGATTGTGCCATCCTGAAGTAGTTCCCGTGCAGTGGTCTTTATCTAAAAAAGAAAATTTCTAAGCCTGGTTAACCATTAATTGAAAGGTGGGGGTTCATAGTAGGACAGCAGTTCAGAAACTCCTGGCCAGAGTGTTATTTGCCTTTGAAGAACAAAGAGAAGCGTTGGGTTTTGTTGCCCAAAGCAGCAAAGCTGAAAAGATACTAGTTCTTGCTGCTTGGACTTGAATCTGTGAGGTTTGGACCATGTCAGTCTATCAAAACACTCAGTAATTGCTTTATTTTTAAGCATATATGTGAGTATTCTAGTGCCATTTCCAGATAAATCAAGAGCTGAGTTACTACTCTTTGGATTAGAGCAAAATTTGTAGAGCACCAGTAAGAAATGAGAAAGTTTGGTTTTGTTGTTGTTGACACCAAACTAATATTGAGACTTCAACTCCTTGACCCTAGGGGAAAAAAAAAGTTGTATTATTCTGAAGAAACTATCCTTGGATAGCTGTGAGTGTGACGGAATAAACTTAAAGTATGTGAATGTTGTTGGGGGGCAGGGAGGAAGTGAAACGCTGAATAACTCTCATCCATGTGCACATCTTCACCAGCCAGCGTTTAATTGCGGGCTGCAGTGTGCACAAAGATGGGAGCAAATCTGTGTCCCAAAAACTTTGACGCTAGAAACTAAAAAAAAAAAAAAAAAATAGGATTCATACCTTTAGTATGGCTTTCTACATCAAACGTACTGATTGGTATATTTTTGATAAAGTATAGCTTCACAGCTATTAAGTAAGCTCGGCTTACCTAATTTTCTTTGAAACTGAGGAATTCTGGTGTGGAAAACTGATCTAGCCTGGAGGAAGGGACAGTCCTTTTTCAGCGACTTAGAAACTTCTGGCACGTTGCTCCATTTATGTTGCTGAAACATGGCAAATTGTTTCAATTAGCAACACTCCTAACATATAAAAGGGTTTTTTTTTTTGTGGTTTGGGCTGCATCCATCTCTTGTATTAAAGGATTGCTATACTGCTGCACACAAGTCAGGCTTTACCCTTCTGGGCAAGATGGATCTTCAAAACCTGAAGGAACTGCTTTGTTTCTTGCTACGTTTGTGGGTATGTGTGTATTTTATGTACAGAGATATGTGTTTTTATCCTGGTATAACTGCTACAGTCACTCATAGCTGTAGAAAGAGTGCCAGGGTGCATCCTGTCAAAGATGCTCTAACACACAGAACGTTTTTAGATATGAGGCTGGAAAAATGGTCTCACTTTCTGAAAGGTGTTTTCTCAGGAGAAACTGAGGGGGAAAATTCTGACGATGTCCTGTCATCTTTGCAACAAAACTATTTTTTTTTTTTTCTAACTGGAAATTATTTGATTTCAGAAAGTTATTTAGAAGAAATTAAATGTTCCATTAAAAAAGAGCCTCAGGGTACATCAGGGTCTGTGCAACAACTTCAACCTACCTGTTGGTTTTCCCAGCAAGGGTTAAATATTAGTTTTTACTGCAGTACTTGCACAGCCACAGCCCTTCCACAAAAAAAAGAAGAAAGCCTTGCTTGGCTGAATTACACTTAATTGCTTGACTTTGAAACTGGTTTCTCCCTGAGGCGTGCTGGGCCTGACATGTCTCCATCAGCCAGCTAGGGCATCACCTTCCCTGTTGCATGTGACTTTTTCCTTCAGAAATGCAGAAGTTTTGAGTGGCCTCAGGGCCTCCTGGTAGTGGGGGGTGTTGGAGCTCTCCCACAGGCTTTTCCCACTCAGATTGCCTTTCTCCTCAATATTTATCAAAGGCCTCCGGGGCAATGGGTGCTCATTTCTGAACACAACTTGAAGCCATCACTGGTGCCTGCTGAGGCCAGAAGGGCTGCGTTCCTCCAGTGGGGTGGTGTGATGGTGTGCTCCACCACCAACCTGACGTTTATCTCCCGTAACCCTGCCCAAGCGATAACCACCCGTGGTGGTCATAATGGGTGCATCTAGTCGTGGTGGCTGCATCTGGCTCAATGTGGTTTCAGGGAGACAGATAACACCACCATAGCCAAGGGCTAACTTGAGCAGTGCACTCACCACAATACTGGTACTGTGACTGATATGCAAATATGACTAAGTCGATCATCTCACCCCCATTAATAGTGAACAGCCCAAGAGCCCTTTGAGCTCTCCTGCACAGTCAGCAGGCTGCCTGCCAGGATCTCTACTTGAGTAGGGATGCCTCTCAAGGTTATTTCTCGAGATTCGGAGATTCCATGCTGCAACAGATCCTCGGTAAGTGACTAATAGCATGCTAAACCTTGAAAGCGTAGCTAAGTGATATAAAGGATTGACTGTGCATATATAATCCTTTAGACATAAGCTGTTGACCAAGTTTGGGACCAGGACTGGATCCAGCCGCACCTGGACGCCTCTCTGAGGAGTTCAGAAAGGACCCCCTTGCTTTCTAAACCTCAACTCAACGGGAGGGTCTCCCTGACAGTTCTGTCTGACCCTGTCCTCTATGCTGTAAATAACCGAGTGTGCCTTGCCATCATCGAATTGTGTTAAAACACTGTCGCATCTACTGTCAAACTTTGTTAAATCCCTGGTTTTTGTCAATAAATACATCGCTGCTTCTCTCTACAGGTGAAGTGCACCACTCCTTCCGCGACAGGTGGTTTGGGTAAATACTGGGAGAAGTGAGGGGATGTTTCCATTTCAGGGGGAACCTCCTCAAATGAAACAGGGACGTGTTTGGGTCTTCCTCTTTCTAAGAAGCCCTGGGCATGGTTTTGCCTGAAGGTGTGGTTAGGATATCCTGAACCTTTGCCACTGTGGTAAAAGTATCGCTGCCTTTGGGCTTTATTTTAAGGGGTAAAAAATGACAGACAGAGCCTGTACAGAGAGCTTCCTCCCTACACGAGATTAATCACAGCAAGTCATCTATTAAGTACATGTGTATAAATCTAGTTTTCCGCACAGAAGAACCTGGCCTTAAGTGAGACGCGCTGCTTGGTCCCAGGAGTATGAACTGCAGGCTGCTAAGTCTAATTGCTTTGGCATCTGCTTCAAATTCATCATTGCAAATGCTTTTTATTTAAAAGGTTTTTTTTTTTTTTAAATTCAAAGAGAAGCAAATTAATGGTGCGTTTCTCCTCTCAAAGTGCTACTTTTATTTAATTGCTGGATTCTGGAAAATGTAATCTGCAAACAAATATGCATAAATGTTTTTTCGTAACATACAGTGAACTATGAGGCCAAATAATCATTTGTAATGAGGTAAAAATGACTGCTCTACAGTTTAAGCTGCTAAGTAGAGTTTTGTTCATACTAAAGTGCATATTTGCATTTTGGAGCATGTATATATGAGGCTTTCAGCTTTAGATACCTCCACATCCACCAGTTGCCTTCTCAGGCTGTAGAAACTTTCAGAGTTATGCTACTTAGAAAAGTAATACAGGTTCTGATCCTTTCAAAAGTAAGGACTTTAAAGATAAATGTTGGGATGTTTTTGTATAAGAATAATATTCGTAGTAAGATGCAAACCCAAAAGCTCGAATCTTTATAGATTTCACGTTTCCACAGTAAATTAAAACTGTTCTACTTTCTGCCAAATCAAACCTGTTTAGATACTTGGTAATTACTTCCAAAGCTTAATGCTTTGCCCGTTCAAAATCTTGAAAAGGTTCATATATTTTCCTTTCATTTGTTTCCTTAAGTTAATTACAGTATGTTTGGCTTTTTATTTAATAAGTGGTAAACCTAAAAAATAAGCAAAGGCATAATGAAATCTTCAAGTGTGACTGCTCTATGAACATTTTATAGCTTAGTCTTTCAAAGCAATTTAAAAACAAAACAAACAAAAAAAAGCAGCAAGCCCTTACATTTTCCTCTCTAATTTCTTTTCTTTGGGTTAATGGAGAAGAAGCTTTTAAATATCTTAAACCAGCCCAGCAAAGCATACAGGTCCATACATATGTCTAATATCCTAGAAGATAATTTATTTTTTTTCCTTGCTAGTCAAACATCTGAGGAAAATGGGCAATTTACTATATACTTGTGTATTCTGACGTTTGATTTTTGGCTGATCAGTTCTGCAGGTGAAACTCCTATGCGTTCTTCGTAGGTTTTTGCGGCCACCGACTGGGTCAAAGGATGAGATGCAGCTCCAGCTGAAAGGAGATGCTGGATTTCTGTGACAATGCTTCCCCGATACTACTCGTGGGACATGAGTCTTAAGGAACCCGTGCCCAGGTTATAGCTGGAAAGGTAGCCCTGCTGGAAGTAAGGCAACTCAACCCGGAGAGGTTCAACCATGTGTCAGTTAAGTTGCTCCAAGCGCTGACTGAAAGGTGAGGTTTTGTCATCACCCCCTTTTCTTTTTCCTACTGCTGTATTTTCATGTCTCTTCTTCCTCTCTCCCCACGCTCCCAGCCAGCCAAATTCAAGACAGAAGTCTCCAGAAACCATTTATTTTTTTTATTTATTTTTTTTTTGCTGAATGTCCTCTATGAGATTTACACCAAGCAACCCAAATACTTTTAACCTCTGCCTACAACGTATATCTTACTCTAGCCACACCTGAACCTGCTTGGTTTACCTGAGTTAAAAATGCCTCTGCTGTCGCGGCTTCCCTCCCCTCTGGCTGGAGCAGTTACAGCGAGGCTGCTGGGGAGGTTTGTTACAGCGAGGTCCCCAGGTTGTGCTTTAGGTGATGCGATGGTGATGACTCCATGGCTTTGTGTCACCGAGGAACAACACCGAGGAGCCATCCCCCTTTCTGCTACCTCGAAGTAGAAAAAGATGATGGGAATAATGCATCCCTTTGCTTTAGAAATAGTACGTTTTGAGGCTTAGATACTAATTTTAACTTTAATCATTAAGGTGAAACTTATCCCTTATTCTGAGGGTGGATATTTTCCTGTATCCTGCTGAGATTTAAGCCTTTTCTTAGGTTAGCATGAGGCTAGGCTTTATGCTTGTCCTTACCTTGGTCCCGCCAAAGCCAGGGGAAGGGAGGCTGCCACCCACAGAGGGAGCCCCTCAGCTTCCTTCCCTAGATACAGAGGCAGTTTTTAGTAGTTCATTTCCTTAATTTATTTCTAATAAATACAAATAAAATCGGGTGTGAATGCTCATCAGGTGGATGCCACCTGACTAATGTGGGAGGAGGGAATGGATTTCAGATTTGAAACTCCCTAGGGGATGGGGCAGGGAGAAATTTTAAAAAAAAAAAAAAAAAAAAATTGCTTCCCTGAAAGCCAAGCTCATGGAGGGGCTGAATGACTGAACAGCCTGAGCTGTGCCATCAGCAGTTTCTCATCAGGATGCTCAGATCATTGGGTTTCAAAGCGGTGCTGCAAAAACAAAGGGCACGTGGAGTCGAGTTTTTGAACGTGGCAAGCGGTAGCCGCTAGTGAGTTTGGGGGACGCATTTGTTCTCCTGACACTTGGTAATAACAGCTTAGGTCTGATGCAGACTTTTAGGGTACTTGTTATTGTTGACAATTAATAATTTATGCCAAACCTTGCGTTGTCTCATGTGATTGTTGTGAGGACATGGATGCAAGAGGATGCTGCTGTTTGCTGTGACAGGAGCTGTGCAGGAAGCTTCCTCTGTTCCTGGAACATCACGGCCACCTCTCTTTCCTGCCTAAGTCCCGGAGATGCAGCGGGTAGGCAGGTTGTGCCGGGCTTTTGGGGATGACGAGGACCGAGTGTGCCACCCCCGGGCGTTCCCAAGCCAGCGGTTGCTTTTGGTGGCGTTAGATGAAGTTAGAACCCGTCTGAGTACCAAGTCTCCACTCTTAGCCATGATTTTTCGTTAAATCACTTTCTGCACTAACCTTTGCCGGCAGAGTATCTTTAACTAACTTTATGCAACAGTAGGAACGTGGGATATTTTCTTTGTCAACACTGATAGTGGACCCTAACCCGCCCTTTGGGTTTTGACTAAGAAACACACCATCCAGGTGGCAGCTGGGGAAAACGAGGGAGGGAGGAGGAGCTCTCCTGCACAACCGGAGGGTGTGTTTCTGCCTGGGCGCTTGAATTTCATCCTTTTCCGCAAAGGTACTGTTGTAGTAGCTTTTGCTGCAGTTGCTGCTGCTGTTACGCTTGCAGTAAATGTACCAACACTGCTATGAAATTACTGGTACAGCTAATGCATGGCGATATAATGGGAGAAGGGTGTTGAATCAAGGTCTCCAGGTGACCTTGATTTTCACATTTTCCTGATTATTTTTTTTTTTAAGGACTGGGGCTTTACAGATTTATTATCTCTTAATTTGTGTGTGCGTGCATTGTCTTTCACTGTCTTTCAACCTCAAGTCCCAGAACTGCAGTGTCTGTAATACTCAGGTACCCTCTGCATCACGGTCACAGCCCCAGTACAGACATCTCTGGGTACTGGGTGCCCAGGAGCCCTGCCTTGTCCCAGCCCGCGCCTCTAAACCAGCTCCCCATAGCGATGCTCGCACAGCCCGGGCACCTTTCCTGATGAATAAAAAAGCATTAGCATCGCTGGGACGTGACCATGGCAAAGGGCTGGAACATAAACGTTATGACCTGATAGTCTTTTAAATTTTCCCCTGTCCTTTGACAAAGCTTGATGGGTTTTTTTCATTTTTTTTTTTTCCCCTGTAGCTCTGCTAAGAGCAGCTGGGAAGCGAGTCGGTGGGAATTTGTACATGAGATGGACTGGAGGTGAGAGAGGCTGGCTGCTGTGGTCCCTGCCTGTTTTATCTGCCTGGGAAGGCTTGAATTTAACTGAGAACTGGGTTCCTGAACCAAGTACGGCTTAAGACTCCAGGCACGTGTAATTCCTTGTTCCTCCTATTAGCTGAAATCCCAGCGCTGCGCTTGTGCGCTTGAGCAGTACACTAAATATCCCAGCTTGCTCCGTGCTGTGGGGATGCAGCTGAGGGATTGCTGCCAAAACAGGACGCGGGCAGGTAAGCTCCGGCATGCTGTGGTTCCTGTGGATGGATACTGATACGCAGCCTGAGAAACTATCAGATTATGCGCAGGGCTTTTTTTAATAGACAACTTTTATGCAAATGCAAGTCCCTGTGCCTGGAACAACCAACTTTAATCCCCAAGGAGTGTGGATTCAGGGCGTTAGGAAAGGGGAAGGAGAGCAGGAAAGGAGTGGTGTCCTCAGCCCCATGGCTGGCAGACACTGCTCCTCTGCAGGGGGAGGTGAGAGGGTGGGTGATCACAAGGCAATATCTTGGCACCTTGAGCTCTGCCTCAGACCTTGGTATGAGCTAAAGCGAGATAGCTGCCACCTCTGTGTCCTTCTCCCCCAAGCCCAAGGGAAGGAGGTGCGTTGGCTTCTCAGTTTTCCTGTGTTTTGGGGCCGCCTGTCTGCGCCAGGGATTTTGGCAACGGCCAGCTTTCTCTATCATGTGAGAACCGGGAAAGGAAGAAGTGGTAGATGTCCCAGGAGGCTCTGGCAGTTTATGGACACCTCTCTCATTCATCCCAAAATAGGAGGGGAGCAAGAAAACTATCTTGCCCCTGATACAGCCAGTTTCTGAGACTCAAGACCGTGATTTTCTTTGGACCTCCAGGGTCATCTGAGCCCCCTGATCAGCATGCGGATCAAAGGCTGAATCTTTGCTTTTGGGTGCATGCACTGCTCACTGCAGTTTGGTCTCCAGAGCTGTCTGCTCTCTTTTTAATCACTTGATGAAAGCCATGAGGTGGTTTTATGTCTGGCTGTGGACACTACCTACATCTGCAGTTCCAGCAAGCTTAAAAATGTGCTACTTGTAGAGGCTGGCGTAACAATTCCTGTGAATGTTTAAGAGAAGGAAAAATGTTCAGTAATTATTATTTTTGTTTGTTTTGAAGCTTTCCATATTCTATATGTAAGGTGGGTTTTTTTCTCCAGTACCATACTTTCAGGTTTGCTTATCTTTCTCCAGTGATACACTACAATTACTTGCTGTGTTTGCATCCCTTTTTGGCGCATACTTTTTAATTTAGGAATAAAAAGTGCTGATTGTTGTTCTGCTTCATTTTTTCAAAGCAAGATCAGTTCCTAGGCTGTGTAGAAAATTGTCAGTCACTCACTGTAGGTATATAGCACCCCACCCACGCAGTGCATTCCAAGTCCTCGCTCTTCAATGGAGCCAATTGTCTAACTGTGTTTATAACCAGTGCTATTTCTGGAGCCTTTCCTAAAAGTTGACTGTTTTAAGGTCTACCCACTTCTGCTCTGACGTATTATAGAACAAAGTGCAAGAGCCAACCTCTGTGGGTGTGTGTAGCAGCACCTCTGCACTGGTGCATGGGCAGGTGGGACCCGTGGCATCTCCCATCTCCCGGGGTTTGGATCCCGCATGTCAGCATGGCTCGGCACTTGGGGAGGGTTTGGGTTTGGACCCAAGCCTTCCCAGCAGTGGAGCAGTGTCCAGGTTGCTTGTGAGTCCGGATGAAATTCAAGCTGCCCGTGGCCCATCCTGTTCTAACAGTAAAGCAAATCTGTCACTGTGGTTCAGCTGATTTACAACTGCACCTACCCACTTGTGAATTGTGTGTTGGCACTGATCACTTAATATAAAATATATCTCATTTGCTTTTTGGTGCTTTGGTGGAGTTTTTTGTTTCCTTTTGCTTGAATTTCTATACGAAGTTTCAGCTCTTGTCTTCTGATCACACTTGGCAGAGCAGCAATACCTAGTATCTGGAGCTCTGGCAACATTACAGTGTAGAAATCACATCCCACGAGATTGTTTTGTCGGCTTTCTTGATAACCCTTCTCTATAGGAAGGCTTTTACGTGGCAGCTCCTCTGTCAGATGTCAGAGGTCATCAGTCTCCCCCTGAAACGCCTGTTTTTCTCCTGTGACTGTAGAAGAGGACCCAGTTACATAGGTAGGGTCCCTTGCTCAGCGTCCATGCCTGCACAAACTAGCTGAAGTTGGCAGGGACCTCTGGAGATAGCCTGGTCCAACCTCCTGCTCAGAGCAAGGTCTCCTGGAGCAGGTTGTCCAGGGCCATGTCCAGTTGGGTTTTGAGTATCTCCAAGGATGGAGACTCTCTGGCTAACCTATGCCAGGGTCTGACTACCCTCACAGAGGAAAAGGTTTCTCTTCTCTTTAGGCAGGATTTCCTGTATTTCGGTTTGTGCCCATGGCTCTGTCTTCTCTACCCATCCCCGTCAGACATTTAAGCATGTGGATAAGAGCCCCTGAGCCTTCTTTTCTCCAGGCTGAGCAGTTCCCACTCTCACACAACAGCTGCCTCAATCCCTTCATCATCTTTGTGATCCTTCACAGCACTCGCTCCGGTAAGTCTGTGTCTCCCCCCTGTACTGGGGAGCCCAGAACTGGGCCTGGCACTCCAGATGTGACCTCACCGGTCCTGAGAAACACAGAAACGGGGTACGATACTGAATGCCGGAGACCTTGCTTTTGGGATCCCTGCTGATGCGTGTGATAGAAATAAGAAGCATCCCTGTTACTGCAGTGGGAAACTAGGCTGGCCCCAGGGTATTTCTGCAAAGCAGCAGGTGGTGTGGGTTTTATTTCCTTTCTTGCATTTTCTTTTATAAGATATAGTGCTTCCCAAAGAGTGTTTTCTAGACATAGCTTCTTGAGACATGTTATTCATTGCCGGCCTGCAAGGTTGGCGAGCAGCTTGTGCGTTTTGTTCTCGTCAACGGGCTCAGGGTTTGCTTTCTTACAGGGTGGAAGCGAAAGCAAGTATTTTCTGCGATTAGCAGTTGGCCTCACCTCTTGGCAGCGCGGTCGTCTGTGGGTTTTTGTCTCCTTCCTGGGGCGAGGCAGGACGTGGAGGGTACCACGCTGGTTAGCGAGCACCCAGGCTGCCGGCGTTGGGTGCCTTATGGTCACCACCAGCACGTGTGTGGGAGGTTGCAAGGAGGTGATGCAGCCACCGACCTGTTTGCACAGGGCAGGACAGAGCAGCGAGGCTGCTGGCGGTGAGTCATGGCTAAGACGTTTGTAATTTTGTTTTTAGCTGTATTTGCAATGGTCCCCAGCTGTTACCTTTGGACTCCCTACCGGTACTGCTATACTGCAGATAAAGGGGATGAAGCACTGTTTTTTCGCTCTGTACACCATAGTCTGATATTCTCTCATCCACTGCTTTATCTTCTACCCCCAAGGAGATAATGTTTATGCTCTCCATCAGTGTAGTGACCCCCAACTGTTTTATGTTTATGCTCCCAGTGGTCGTTTGGCTTACCCTTGTTTGCTGATCCTCACAGATCTGCATTTCTTCCCTGCCTATGGCGGCTTCTAAGCTGGAGAAATACAACTTTAATCTAGTTTTTTATTTTATTTGCAAAAGGAGAGATGAGAGGTCAGGTACTGAAGTGGGGTCCAGTGCTTATGTAGGAGCAGGAGCAAACAGTAGAGCTTATAGGAATAACAATGCTCAGTGGGGCAGGGGTGGAGGTGCTCCTGCCCTTTTGAGGTACATCCTACCAATGGTCTCATCCCACAGCCAGAGGTGGGAAGCGCCTTCCCCTTGTGGCAGGCAGGAGCAGAGGTGTTTGGGAGCTGTTCCTTGCAAAAGACGATGGAGAGAGACTACATTTGACTAAGTGGGAGACTCAGGTCTGAGTAACCCCCAGGCTGGGCAGACAGGCATGAGGAGCAGAGGCGTGAGGTTGGGTTGCTTGTTCTGACTGTGAATCTTCTCCCTCTCTCTGCTTGGGGCCCTTCTCCCGTGTCACCCATCCCTCTGGATCCGAATTCACCTGGGACTGCTGAGGACCAAGTCCCACAGAAGTGTTGAAGGCTCAAAAAAAGCTTTTGGCTCGTGGCTCCCAAATTCTTATCCACCTTTGCCTACCTGGCCCTTTTACTGACCGAAGCCAAAAGCAACCTGGATGCTGGCTGGGGTGTTGACACATGTTAACAGTGTGCTGTTCCATCCCTTGCTCGGAGGGATACTTCAGAAAGGTATTACCCGTTTTACAGTTAACTGTTTTACTTTTAACTATTTTGTCCTTTGCGTGTACTTCAGGAATTTGGTGAGCTGGGGTCAGGGCAATTAGTTGGGTAAATTAGCATAGCTCTACTGAAGTCAGTTGTGGATGGCGTAGTGCTGAGGCAATGCTTTCTGAGGGCTCACACAGTAACTTTTCTTCTTTTGTTTATATAAATATATGCACATTTCACACTTCATCTTTGCTGTATTACAGAGCTGCAGGCAGCTGAGCGGCGCGATCAGCAGCACAAGATCTTACAAAACGCTTCCTATTTTAATAACACGAGGTTCATTTGAGATTGCAGGTGTCATAATACGTTGTTTCAGACATGATCACTTCCATGTTTGTTTTTCTTGGGGAAGAGCTGAGGTTTCTTTCCATTAGTCTGCGTGCCTTTGTGGGCAGCAGATGTTCCTCCCTGGCTTGAGTGCCAAAAAGATTTAATGGAAGATCAAAAAAGTGATGCTTGTCCCATCCCCCGGCAGATGGACCCCATCTGCTCCAGGCAGTTCCCATCAGGCCATGTTTGAGTGGAGGCAGCCAGTGTCCCCCATTCAGCCCCTCCAACCCGGCATTCACTGTGAGCACAAAACACGGGGTTGGCCACAAACAAACAAAAAAAGAGTGCTGTGGTAAGTAAGGATGAGGAATCTTCTAGAATTTCTTTTTCTCTGGCTTTTAAAAGAAAATGTGTGGTTCATAATGTACACTAAGAAGTAGTATGTAGAGTAATATTAAACTCGTAAATGCCACCCTGAAACTGCAAAGTCAGTTTTGGCATCCTGGGTCCAACAAATGGGGCAGGAGCAAAGCCACCCTTCCCTGTGCTCCTCCCAGCTTCAGAAGGGCAAAACATCTATGAAGAATGGTGCTGGGAGGAGCGTAGGTTTGTGAAAATAGAGAACAAGAGAGACACGAGCAAGAAATCTGCTGAGAGCAACTTGTTAGTCTCTATATTTTGACAGATTGACTCTTTAATGTCCTCTCTGGGAATATCCTTTGGCATCCATCTCCACTGCTGTTTTTCAGATTCTCACCCCACACAAAGATCGTCCAGCTATGGCACCCGCGTCTTCCCTGAAGCTCAGCATCACCAAGGTCTGTGGCTTTCACATCGCCCCTTTAGTTCCTGGGGTCCCATAAGAGCCCTCTGTTTTTTTCTCTGACCACACATTTGTGGTTTATGACCAGTCAGGACCAGCAACGCTTCCAGATCTGCTACTTTGCGTTCATGTGTATCTCAAAACACGGCGGGATCGTCTGCCAAGGGAACTAGAGAGTTTATATTGAGACAAGCTGGGTTGTAGGGTGTAACCACGACCTACAGCAGAGTGCCTTGGAAACCTTCAGGATCAGGGTCCAGAGTAAAGCTCGGTGAAGGGCTGTCCTCTAGTGCAAGAGAGAGACTTAGTTTTGCGTGCAGTTCTGCAGCAGCTGGAATCTCCCAGACTGGTGTGGAGCACTGTCTTCTTCATGTATGGTCTTCTCTCCTTCGTGGGATGCTGAGGAGAAGGAGTAGGATGAGGAGGGAGAAGTCACCACCTCAGTGGGGGAAGAAGAGGGATGCTCAGTGCTGCTGCAGCTCCACTCATGGAGGAGGTGGGAGGCAGCCTGGGAAGTGCTGGGTCCACGCTGGGACCTGAGGTGCCATCTCCCCCAGCATCGCTACTGCTGCCAAACGGGGGTGAGGGAAGGACCTTTCTTTGGGGTTGGCTCGTATTTTGGAATGATGTTTCCCAGCAGCAAGAGGAGGGGAGGAAGGAAGTCTTATTTGCCTATAAAAGGATTCCCTGCCTGTATCCCGCGTGTGGCATGTGACTGGGATGATAAGAGGTGGGGGTGGAAATCCTATAAACCATATCCCAGGGTGGGAGGCTCTTGCTTTCTGCTTTTCCCCACTGCCTTTGATATGTCTGACCCTCTGACAGGTCCCTGGAACTGCTCTGAAGAGAAATGCAAGGAGAAGAAAGCACTCCAATCACATTGACGCAAATCCATTCCTTCAGCAAGCTATATATATTTTTATTTTATAGTCATTTGAACAGCGGAGAGTTTGGCAATAGTTGACAGCCTTGGAAGTGTGCACTCTGCATGTGTGCGGGGGTGTGTTTTGATCCCTCCAGCGTGGCTCTCCCACTCGATATCTTGGAAGACCCTCCATTGTGCTATTTTTAAACAGAGCAGCAAATGGAAATACCTCTCCTGTGGGCTCCCCAAGAGCATCATGTCTTGAGACACCCAACCTGGCAGCGCAGGGGACGTGACCCAAACCGGAGGGGTTATTACTAAGCTCTAAACTGCAAAGAACCACTGATACCTTTCAGCCAACAGCCAGCAAAGATTCATTAAGCTGTCGGGGTGGCCTGCACTTCTTTCCCATCATTGCTGTTTATTGCAATTTTTTTTTTCTTTAACCCTTTTCTCAGCAAAAAATTACTGAGGCCAGACCTTCAGCTGGGCATGACTTTATTGGCACAAACAGTACTCGGCAGATTTACGTTTGCTGAGGATTGTGCCTGGACCAACAAAGACTGGAGTATCTCAGCTGGGTTTCCATCACTTAAACGGGTTGTATGATTCCTAAAACTGCTAAAGTGAGTCTTCTTGGGGGTTGTTTTCAATGGGTTTGTCTTTTAGCCCTAATAGCATTACATTTCTGTTATTTACCTAATACTCTCACCTTCTATTTCCAAGAAAACACTTGACTGACTATGCTGTAAGTCATCACTGCTTCCCCTATGATGCTGGAGCATAAATAATGCTTCTGATGTTCGGGTTTTTTAAAGACTTGGCAGTGGGTCTAGCTCTTCCACTGAAATCAGTGAAACTGGCTTCTGATTGATGGGGAAAGGATGATGAAAATGGGGAATGCTTCTGGAAAGGATGCCCTCCTCAGTAAGTCAACACCATGCCTGTTACTTGCTAGTTCATTTATGCACATAGTTGGACAAAGCGGACAACCCATTGAGCAGCTGGTACTCAGCCAATAGGCCCAACTGTGTCTCTCCATGCAAAGCAGGAGTAACTCCCTCCGCTCGTCGAGACAGGACCTTGATCTCCAGGAGCCTGAATCAGGGAGCTGTGAGGGATGAGAAGCTCAGTCCCATGCACCTCACTGTCAGGGCTTATGGGGAAGCAAAACAGGAGATAAAAGCAGGAACTCGCTATGCTGGTGTCCCAACGAAGCTCAGCAAGATGGGAAAGGACATTGCAGAGCAACAGCCCCAGGCAGCCGTGGCGGCTGTTTGCCAGGTGCACTGCTACACTGGTTCTTTGCCGAAACAACCGAGCCATCCTAATAAATTCCCTGTGTAAAAAAATATATCTATAAATCGTGCCTTAGTAAGAATGATGCAGCTGCTAATGGGGCTGGATGTGGCCAAACGAAATGCTCTAACACTCTCTAATCCGATACCGAGCTGTGATGACTTTCTTTGCAAAGAGTGACTCTACTTGAACACGTGTGCGCGCGCGTGTGCATACGTACATGTACACGTACACATACCTATAGCTTTATAATCCTGCTGCCAAAGGGGTAAGACCCGGGTTGCGGGTGGGCAGGGGGGAGCCCCCGCCGCTACACGATCATGAACTGGCAGACGTAGGGCAGCTGGTCTTTGCACCTCTTGTCGAACCACTTGCCGATGGCGGCCCCCGACAAGGCCGCGCAGTTTTCCAGCTTGCCGCCGTCGGGCTGGGTGGTGATTTCAGTCTCCCAGTTCTTGTAGCGGATGGGGCCGCCCGTCATGTCGACCCACTTGCCCTCCACCGCCATGTCGTTGAGGCCCAGCCATATCTCCGCCTCCGAGCCGATGCTCTTGCGCATGTAGTCGTAGAGGGCGTCGTTCTCCTCCCCGCCCTGAGGGGTGCTGAGCGTGCCACCCTGCGAGATGCAGTTTTCGCTGGCCTCGTGGTACGTCTTGCTCTCCGAAAACGCAAGAAAGCATTTTAGGTGAATTTTGGTGCCTTTCAGGCAAACTGGGTGGTTACCACACGAACAGAACAAAAAGACAGAAAGGGAATTGGTTTTAAAAACAGCACCCAGGAAGCAGCAGCAAATGCAGCGACCAAACTACAAACTTCGTTTCTCAGGCTGTGCAGCGACTCATGGCCATGCACGGGAGACCCAGGGGCCCTCTCCTTCCTACGCTGGGCACAGCTGTGGGGACGTGCCCTCGCTGTCCACAAACTGTCAGGAAAAACGGACCTCGGGGTGCCCCCGTCACCCTCCTGGGCTCTGCCACTGCTGGAGCAGAGGAACAGAGTGGTCCTCCTACTCCTTCCCCTGGCCTTGCTCTTCCCCAGCTGCTGCTACGCTTTCTCTCATGTGTTTGTTGGAGGTAAGGTTTGTCATGGGTGCTGCTGGGTGTTGGAGCATTTTGGAAAAAAGCCTGCAATTTCAATTCAATCATCTTAATTATGCAAGCATGAGAAAAACTTCTTTTTCTTTTTTTTTAATAGGCTTTGATCAGAAGTGTTGTGCTTGCATAGCTTGAGGTCTTCAGAGGAAATTTCTACTTGCCTCTGATTTTATTGTTAAGAATAGCGGTTTATTTTATTTTTTTTAAGCTCTAAACCCAGAAAGTGCAGGGTACTGTGGCCAAACAATAACTAATCAGAGTCACACATTAATACCCAAACCAATGAATGTGAGCTTGGAACTAAAGCCTTGATTTTGCTTGTGTTCCTTTTCTTTTAAGGAGAAAATTCTCCTTAACTTGCATTTTCGTCTCATTTCTGTTTCGTGTTCTGCAAATCCGTCCCCTGTTGATGTCAGTGGAGTTTGTACAGAATAACTGTGGAGCGTGGCTGGAAGATGGACATTTTAGGACTGTCCTCTGTATGGGTTCAATGAAGCATGGTAGGACTGACCTCCATGAGGATCCCCGGGCAATACTGTGGTATGTATAAGAGACCAGGTCACCATTTCACTGGGGTTCAAACAAAAGAGTGAGCTACGTTTGACTGAAGTAGTGAATAATCTATTACCCATCCCTCTGATTCATAAAGGAAAATGAACATCTGGCTTAGTGTCATAGAAATATCCACAGTTTTACAAATGGGAATCTCTAGTACATAGAGAAGGCGGCCATATGCTGCACAACTCGTGTCATTAGCTGCTTGAGGAGCTTCATCTGCCTGGAGGAATTGCAGTGAGCCCACACTTTGCATTGATCCCTCAACCTCTCTCACCATGATGGACTCCCTGTAGCAAGGCACTTGGGCATCTCTTTTTAAAGCGTGTGGAGTATGTTGTAGCCACCTTATAAGAAGCTCCTCTCTCAAAGCAAAAGCCATGCCTTCTTTAGTAAGTCCTTTACCTGTCTGGAGTGCTTGCTTTTCCTTCAGTAGAGCAACCTCCTGAGAGATGTTGTCAATCATGGCCTTCAGGTCTTCAATCATTTTGAGGCTCACGCCATCTGTTGGAGAAACCAAGGGAGGAGCATAGAACATTGGCCATGTCCCCTGGGGAGGCAGCGAAGTTGTTCCTAGCATCAAAACTCTCCATTTCTCTGCCCTCAGAGAAAGGCAAACAAAAGTGATCTGCAAAGTCAATGCTTGGCCCCTTGCACATCCATCAGAGCGAGCGTTTGCTTGCTAGCCTGGTTCCACCAGAAACCCAGTTTTCCCAGTTTGGGTTTCAGGGCTTTGCACCCTGTGGGGCTTCATGGGGCAGTAGTGGTGTCCCCTTGGGCTGCTGCTGCAGTACCGGAGTGGGGGGTCACACACATGAGCGCAGAAAGGTGCAGGCTCATCTCTGGAGCCCCTGTGTAGGGCATTCACCTGAGGTGGTGCTGCACAAAGGTCAAGCTCCCAAAAATGCAAGAGGGCACTGTATGATGCTGCCCTTTCTGAGCAGGAATCCTGCCACACATAAGTGTTTTATGGGGAACTTAAAGCTGCTGCTGAATAGGATTTTTTTTTTTTTTTTAAACTCCTCAAAAACATGTCCCGTCCCTCTCTATTCACAGCAAACTCTCCCGGCTCTCCTTAAACACCCTCACACATGATCTTTTCTGCATGCACTGCTTTCTATGGCCCCATGTTAGTCTGCTCTCATGGGTGCGTTGGCTGGAAAGAGCTTTGCTCGCGTGGCTGATGCTCCGCAGGAAGGGGCTGGAAGGTCTGCAGTACCTCCACTAGATCTGGCCCCTGCACCACCAGCCACCCCATCCTTCAGCCCTCCAACCACTCCATCCCTCAGGCCATCACAGCTGCCTCTGCCCTTCCTCTGCCTTCAGCATCCCCATCCAGCACCCCCAAAAACTGGCCTGAGCTGCTCTCCTGCCATGAGAAGACACTTCTTGGCCAGGGAGTTGGTTGCAGCCTGCTACTAAAGCCTATGTCTTGCTAGGTGTGCTGCCTTTGCAACAGCTCCAACCAACTATTAATGGGTACTTGGATTTTTCCTGCCTAGGAGCAAAAGGACTGTTGTGCCTTGGAGGTGGTGGGAGATTGGACATAGAGGTGTTTGCATTTGTTACGTTATCTCTGCTGCTCCTATTGCTTTACCTTGCCTGGCATAAGCATCTGGTAGTCCTCATGGGGTGAAAGGGGACAGTTTGCCTGTGAATGCAGTAGACAGGCTTCCTTGAGGGTCAAGGAGATGGGGAGCTGAGGCACCAAGCCAGGTATGTGGGGAAGCTGCTTGGATGCGGACCAAAACCACCAGCCCAAAGATTACATGGTGCCATGAATATGAAAAGCCAGACACATCAGGAGGAGGGCATTAAGCTGCTTAACTAATTGCTCAATTAACTTTAATGGTTTCACTTAATACTGAGGCACTAGTTATTATTTTGGTGCCTTTGATGAAAACACTTTGTGGGAAAGAGCTCATTAATACCTTTTATTTTTTTTTTTCCCATGCAAGCCTCTCTTGCAACAGAACAAATGTCCCTGAGGCTTAAGTAACATCCACGGGCTGTGGCAGGACACTGCCAAAGCGTCTTATTGGGCAGTGCCTTACCTTGCTCCAGACAGGTTTGCTGGTGGGTTCCCGTCTAGAGAGTCCCCATCACCCAAGGTGGACATGTCTCCTTGATAACTACCTAAGCGCCCTGTCCCTTTTCACCACCTAGTTTCCAAGCCCTGGGCCACAAGATGTTCCTGCAGCATCAGTTCACCCGGGTGGGCGTCGCAGGGAGAACCAGGAGTGGTTAATTTGCACTTCAATTACACAGCAGATACCGCAAGTAGATCAACAAACATCGAGTTTTCTATTCTATTGCCAGAGGGTTTTGCCTCTGCGCTGCTACCTCCTCAAGGCTCACCTCCAGAAGCCCATGATCAAGGCTATTACAGCTTGGGTTTGCTGCACCTGATGCCAGCACGGGGGCTGCCCATGCTGCCCATGGGAGCTGGAGGAGGTCCTTGTGCGGCTAACCGTGAGCAGCAGGATCAAGGGCGGGCAGAGGCAAGATGAAAAGGAGACTCACAGAAGGATGTGGGTCGCAATAATCTGTTGGATTGAGAGCCTGACCAGTAATGTGTTTGATGTTGCAAATGGGAGCTCTTGCATGTTTTCCTCTGTTCTGATTATATGCTGAATAACAACCGAATCCCCCTGTACTTCATTTTGATTATTTAACTATCCCTATATGAAATTTGGATCTATATCTGGGTTGCTTAGCTTTGCCTGGTTCAGGCATCATCTGGTTTGTTCCTATCCGAACAGGTTTCTGTCCCCCGGCAGGGCGAGCATCGCACTGGTTTGCAACATCTGTCATCAAACCTCCCGGCCATCGGTATTTCTTCTGACACCGGGCATTGCCCTGAATGTCCCAGCTGGAAAAGTTGGGTCCCATATTGCAGCCTGTCCCTGGATCAGAGGAGGGGGCCGAACACACCCACACTGCGTTTATATCAGTGTAAATGTTCACGGGCATTTTGTGGGAAGAGTACCCAGACTCCAAGATTATATGGGAAATTTGGTGCCAAATGTCAGCCCTTATCCGCTGATTTAAGCATCCAGACTCCAAATGGCCATCTCCGATTACCTCAAAAATACATGAGCCACACAAAGATGCTCCCTCCCGTGCCCCCAGCGCCCCGCTGCGCTGTGACCAAGAGGAGCCCCCCCCCGGGCTGGCGCGTCCCCAGTCTGGACCCCTGAGCCAGGGGGTGCCATTGTCCCCAGGATACCCTTCTGGGTGAGACCCTGTGGCCGCTGGAGCAGGGCAAATCCCATCTGTCCGTCCCCCCCCAAGATATGGGGGTTTGGGGAGAGTTTGCTGAACCACTACATCTGGGAAAATCTCTGGGGAGCAATTTGAGGAGGGGGGTAAAAAAACAATCCCAACAGCAGGCAAAGTGAATGTGCCATCTCAGCATTTTCTAAATGCTATGGTTTGGCTTTTTCATGTTGAAACAGCACCATTTTTGTTCTGAAGCAGATCCAAGCGCAAGCAATAATTGCAAAAAAGAAGAAGAAAAAACCAAAACAAAAGAAAAAAAAAAAAACAAAAGGGGGAAAAAAAAGAAAAAGAGAAAAAGCTTGGCTCAAATCATAATTTCCTTTTCTAACATTTGTGGTTTGGCTGTGGAGATTAAAAAAAAAAAAATAAATCCAGCCAAATACTCCAACCCTCCAGTGGCTTCACCCTGCCCGGCCCTCCCCGGCAAAGGGCAGGGGGTGAGCTGGGACGGGGGCGCTGGGGGCCTGGGATGGGGATGGGGATAGGGATAGGGATGGGGATGGGATAGGGCCATCCTGCCCTCGCCCAGGGCAGGAGCAGCCGAGTCCCGGCCCCTGCGGCGGGTGGGCAGGCAGGCATGGACATGGCGAGGGGCTGGTGGCGAAGAGGAGCCTCACAGGGGATTTTTAGTGCTTTCCTCCCTTTTTCCCCACCCCCTGGTATTGATAAAAATCAGAAAAATATTAACCAAGAAATGCTGGAAGTTTCCAGTAACGGCAGGGCAGCTGACCTGCCGCGGGGCTGGATGGAGCCAGCCAAAAAAATGCCAAGTTTGGGTTGGTTTTTTTTTTCTTTTCCTCACACAAAACTTGATCTCTCCTTTGAAAAGAAACCCCGAAGACCTCAGGAAAAATTGCCACCAGGCTTGATTTTCAAGGGAAAAAAATGTTGAGCCCCCCCCCAAAATGTCTTTAAATCAGACCCCAATTTTTCTGTCAAAAATGTGATTTTTTTTTCCTCCCACCTGTTTGTCACCAACGGGGTACAAACAGCAGTTCCAGTGGCACGGAAAGAAAAATAAAATTTCTCCAAGAAATTCATCTCTCTCTCTCTCTCCCTGTATGTCCAGTAAGTGCAATGCATTTATGTACCCCACACCCGCCCGAGGGGGTATTTTTGCTCTAGAAAACAGCCACGGACCCGAGATGTGGAATAAGCAGCTATGCAGCGATTTCATAGAAAGATCTAATGGGGGGAAAAAAAAAAGGAAAAATTTCTCAAGGATGGGATCTGACAAAAATAGCCACCGGGCGAGCGTAAGAGAGCAGGCCGGCCAAGCGAATTCCTGGGATGCTTCTTCCTCGTTCCCCGCTTCGCTCCAAGCAGTCAAGCGGCCGCCAGAAGCGGTCCAAGCCCGGGGGACCGCAGCCGGACACGGGCGGCAGGCAGGCGGGCTCACATGCCGCCGGGCTGCAACGCAAGCTGCTTCCTTACCTGCCTTCTCCTGTGATCGATGTGCATTGGGACAGAGGGGGGGGGAAGGATGGGACAGTAAATAAAAAAAAAAAAAAAAAAAAAAGGAGAAGAATAGCAAAAAAACCAACAAACAACCCCCAAACAACCACTAAGGAAAATAGACCTGCAGCACCTTTTCATGTGTATTGCCCTCTGGTAAGCCTGCGTAGTCAGAGCTCATCGTAGACCTGGGGCAAGTGTATCTGCCACTTACTTGCTTCTATAAAATGAACGAGTAGGGCTACAGGGTCACAGAAAGGGAGATTTTAGTAGAGAAGAGGTTTGGGGGCGCGAACCTTAGAGATAACGTAGCAAACACCTTACCCTCTGAAATTCAGACTAAGCTGAGCCGTCAAATTTATTCAAGGTCGTAACCTGCCAAAAACATTTGAATTTCCTCCCCATTTTACAGAAGGGCTACGTAATCATACACACGGGAGGGGGGGAAGACACTTTATTAGCTTTTTAGATGCTTTTTTAAAACTTTCATTAAAGCTCTGTCATCAAATGCCCAAACGACCGGGCTAATTGCATCCCCCTCCAGCCCTGCCAGGTTTCCTCACCGGCAAGATGCCGCTTTGCTCCTTACCTTTCTTGGAAGCCGCCGGTTTTTGCCGGACTTTGCCGTTTTGCTGGCTGGAGACTTGGGCGAGGGAGAGGAGGCAGAGGAGTAAGCAGGCTCCCCGGAGCGCCATGCCGCTGCCGTCCGGCGCCGAGCGGAGGTGGAACGGCTTCGCTCTGCCCTCAGACAGCCGCCTAAACACCGGCTTGAATCAGAAATGGCTGGCCCAGAAAGCCGCCCGCTGAGCCCTGGCCAGAAGCAGCCTCCCGGCCCCGGGGGGAGCTCAGGCAGCTCCGGCCAAGGCTGAAAACGTCCCAGTGGGTTTGTGTTTCTTAGCAGGCTGCTTGTTTTTTTAAAAAAAAAAAAAAGAGGGGGGAAAAAAAAAAAGAAAAAGAAAGAAAAAAAAAAAGAAGGGAAAGTCTGCTGAGCTAAACATAAGGAAAGGCCGCAGAATGATTTTATTATGGATTTTAGCAAAATGCCACGGGTTTGATCTCGTGCGTCAGCGATGGCAACGATGATGTGAGGTGTGAAACGGAGTTGGGGTGACCGAGGGAAGAGAGGAGGGGGGAACCATCCCTCCGCGGGGCTGCCCAGGAGGGATGCTGCGGGCACCGGCAGCGGTGGAGGGAGCGTGCCGGGGGGACAGCATCTGAGCACCACGGCCCCCGCCATGGCGTGTCGCAAGGGCCTGCATGGAGGTTTCTGGTTTATCCCCACTGCAAGGGGCTGCTGCCGTCCCCCAGCCCGAGCGCAGCCGCAGGGTGGGCATTTCTAGAGAAGCCCTTGCTCGAAGTGGAGGACAGCTCTTTTACACCGCAAAAAAAACAGTTCAACTGGTCATCCCGCCATCATTGCCTCTCCGTGACAGGTGAGACTGGCGCCTCATGCCCACCTCTTCCCCAGCTCTGCGTGGGGTCCTCTCTGGAGGGTGACCCTTGCAGCGGGGACGCCCGTTTGCCTGCTCGCTGCGGGGACGGGAGGCAGATGCCGGGCAGCCCTGCCTGCTGCGGGCAGAGCTCAGACGTGGCCGTCCCACGAGAGCCACACACTTTACCCCCTCTGCCCCGGTGGCGATTGTTGCGTTTGCTCTTAGACAGCCACAGGTTGAGGGGCAGCTTCCAATGCCGTAGGTTTGGACCTCTACTTTTTGGGTCCCCCCTTCCAAAAAGGGGGATGTGCTGGTACCCTGTGGTGTACGTGGCTGTGCCTTTGCTCTCGCCCAGCTCCCACGCGTTGGTTGCAGGGTAAGGCTTCGGGCTGCTTTTCCTTGCACTGGTGGCAGGGGATGGAGGGCAGCTCCCAGCCCTGGGCTCAAATCGCCAGTTCTGGGGCAGTTCCAGCATAAACCATTCTCCTCACGGCGAGTCCCATCCTTGGGGGTGAGGACAGCTGTGTTGGCCATACTGTCCCCTACCCCTATGGCAATTTTGCAAGGACAGGGGTGGCCGGTGCTCTAGGGCTGCCCGGCAGCAGCATCGCACTGAGACCTCGGAGGCACCGGCCAGGGGAGTGACAGCCCTCTGGTGGCAAATGTGTCCCCACCACCAGACCATGCGGTGGCTTCATGCGCTTTTCATTTTTCCAAAAATGCTTTTGTTTCTGTAGGACAGGAAGCCAAACAACGTCTCCAGAGGTTTTAACCAAACCAGGGGTTGCTCAATCGTGTTGCTCTTTAGTACTTTCCACTACCCTGGTGGGGAGCTGAAGGTATTTTGGCTCTGCCTCACCCCACCAGGCAGTGGGAAAGAAATCTTGGCCCCAGCCTCTACAGCTGCATCTTTGTCCCAAAAGTGATCTGAAAGCGGGCTGCATTTTGGCAGGCCTGGGTAAAAGCGGGGACTCTTTAGAGCTGGGAAGATGTCTGACCTGCTACTGCAGACGTCCTGCTAAGAGGAAGGCACCTACCTGCCGCTGAACCACTTCTCTTCCTCCTCTGGTACCTTTGAGAGTCAAAATCTACAGGCGCTGTTTGCACTTGAGAAACCTGGCACACGCTAAGGTCGATAATCCAAAGTATCTCGTGGCCAGGTCTGTCAAAGCCCTGGTTGATGCTTCGTACCCACCCGTCAGGCTGAGTACATGGGGGGTCTTCCCCGGGGCCACGCGAGTGGTTAGGTGGCTGAAAAATACATTGAAATTTGGGTCTTCACACAGTTTTTGGGAACATTCAGGCTTCTAAATACCCCAGCGCTGTAAAAGATGACTGGGATGAGCTGGACTTGGGATGGGGCGGGGGCAACGCATCCCATACAAAGCTTTTTTCCCCCAGTGCCCCTTGCAGGGTCCCTGTCTGACTTCAGCACAGCCCAGCCGCTTTAAGAGCAGCCCTGCCGCCTAAACCAAGACCACTGCCTTATTTTTTTGGGTGCTGCGGTTGTCCAGCAGCTGCAGCGCGTGTGGGTGAGTCTTTCCTGCAGGAAGAACAAGAACCTTTGAACAAGCAGAGGAGATTCGTGTGAAGGAGCGGACGGACAGGCATTTTGGAAAACAAAGTCCTCTGGACTTTAACCTTAATACTTAAATTTGGCCATTAGCCTTAAATCTTTTTTTAAAAATTAAAGCAAGATGCCACCCAGCACAATGTGAACCACTGGAGTCATAGGAGCGTAAAAGGTCGGAGATAAACAGGAATGTGGCTGGAAAAAAGAGCTGCCCTTGATTTAGTTTGGCCACAACTGTGTTACCCCGCCTCAGACTTTTGCTGAATAAGGAAAACCCTGCCCTTATATGCTACCTGACCAGAGCTCCCTTGCAGTCCAAGCCTTTGAAGCCAAGGAGGAACGGGTTTGATTTTCACTCCCCTTTACCACACACACTCAACCCCACTCAAATTTAAGCCAGAAAATATATATTTTTGGGATTTACTGTACTCCTGCCTGGACTATCCCAGAATGGGATGGAGCCCAAGAGATGCCAGACACCTACACGTTCCCTTCTCTTGACACTTGAGTAGCATTGACCTAACCAAAGTACTTTTGGTAACTCCGCCCCTCCCAGTTTTCCTTGGCCCCAGGTTTTCTCGCCTGCCTTCGCTTTGATTCACGTCCTTGCCACGCTGGGGAAAAAAACAAACTGCTGTCTTTGCTGCTGCGCATGGAACAGATGGCTCTGGTGTGGAGTCTGACGGTGATCCCTAACCACAGGTTGCTGGGTGGCTGGGACCCGCCGGAGCGTTGCGCTTCTCCGATTCCCCAGCTGAAACGAGTAGGGCAGGGCAGCTTTCCATTAGCCCCTGAAGGACGGGTCTGCAACAGAGGGGGCCTCCTCCTGGTGTCAGCCAGCATGTCCTGTGCTGGATGCCACCATTGTTTTTCTTGAAAAAGAGAAAAATGAAAAGAAGTAGACTTAGAACACTTGTATCTGGCTGTAACACCTATTCACAGGGGGCTTTGCTCCAATCCTGCCCTATGTAGACTGAAAAAAAAAGAAAAAAATCCATGGTACTATAAAAACTCATAAACCCCTGCGAACCAACCCGAGAGGAGCAAGCTGAAGCATTGCGGCAACGGGTCCAGAATGGGGATGCTACAGAGAAGGGCCACCAAAAAGCCAGAGGGCCCTTTGCCCTGCCCGTACGGAGCCCACTCCCTGCCCAAGCTCCTGCTGAAGCACCAGGCTGTGGTTCCCAGTCAGATAACGGGGCTGCCAATGGTCCTTGGTAAGCTGGCTCTTTTGGGCAGATATCATGCTTTTGAGATCCCGATGATTCACGCTTCTTATGTAAGGGAGGCGTGGGAGGTGGGTAGAGGTAATCCTTTTTATTAGATGAACTAATAGAACTGGAAGACGGCAGCGAGGTTTTGGCCACACGCACCCTTCCCCTTCGGGGCTGAAAGGGAAGCAGCAAATGTCAGCGCTGAGGAGCAACAGCTGGGAGGCTCGTTAGGCACATATAGCCCCTCGCAGGAGAGCAAGGGAGCGGGCACCAGGGGAAAGAGGGTGACAGCTGATCCACTGGAGGGTTAATGAGAAGGAGAAAAGCTATAATCATGCCAAGAAAACAGGTTTTTGGCTGTGATTTTTTAAATGTGTCCCATTAGGGATTTTACTTCCCAGTAAAAGTACTTTACTCCCCGGTTTCAAGCCCGGTCTCCTGGTCAGACAGACAGACAGTAGCTCCTGGTAGCTCTAAGGAAACTGGTTCGAGATGAAAAAAAGAGGGCAGAAGAACGTATGCTTATGGAAACTGTCCCAGGGCTGCAGGGAAGCAGTCAGAAAAGTTTACGTGGCTTTGGGAAACCCAGTAAGTAGGCTGCGATGCTGAATTTGGAAGGCTTTCAGTTAGCAAAACAGTGGCTGGAATAAGCCCATGAAAGGAAGCTGGATGCTCCTGGCAATGATGCAGACCTGTGATTTTGTGCCCAGCCAGGCAAGGAAATGGGCAGCGAGATCAGAGGCTATTTTGATTCGGCTCCTAGGAAATGAGCAGGTATCGCCAAGCCAAGAAACGAGGCAGGGCCGCCGCACAATGGCTGGAAAGTGGAAGGGTGGACTAGATAACAGTATTCACACGGTTATTATCAAGATAGGCAATTACCAGCCCTGGCTTTTCAAGGCTCAGTTACTGGTTCAAAGGCAGGTCACCACAACGCCAAACGATTCTCGCTCTTTGCCTGCAGCCCCCCTCCTCCAGGGAAGGCTCCCACCTCCCCTGCCGGCGCTGACAGTACAAACGCAAAGGAGAGACCCAAAAGTGTCTTCACCCGTGGGGCCGTGCAGCTTGGTGGCTTGACCCACGGCTGGGGCAGCAGGCAGGGTTTCGTTCCTCTGCTGCCTTCACCCAATCCGCTCTGGAGGATCCGTGTCCCAGTGGCACTGCGGTAACCTCGAAGAGGACTGAGAAACAGGGGTGGACAGCAAAAAACATGCGGCGAGGAAGTGGGGCAAACAGAAGAAAATCTCTCATATTAATTAGCCGCTACCTGAACTCGTGCTGGCATCGCTCCTGATTCCCACCAGCACAAACAACATCAGAATAGGTTAAAATGGAAAGAGCCGAATCTATGGATCATTGTTTTTGAGACCAATCGAGAAGAAATGCGATAATAGCTCAGGAAAGGGCGGCTTTCAGAAGGACAATGATGGGGAAAACCGAGAGGTCAGCACTTTGCCAAAACGTTAGCCCCAGCACCAACATTAGGAAATTGGCTCTGAGCCTAAGGAGGGAGCCTTCCCATCACATCCCATGGCAAGCACAGCTCACAACCCTACCCCACTTTCACCAAGGGTCACAGGGCAGAAGGATGCGTGCTAAAGGAGATCCTCAGGCCTTAAACCAGACCCAAATGCAGAGAACTTGAGTTCAAGTGCTATCAGCTGCTCAAAATCCTCCTGTTTCCAAAAGGAGCTGCACCAAAGGACTGACCCTCCCTTACGCTTGGAGGGTGCAGCTCCTGTGGGCTAGGATCTGGTTGTCTTCACTGCTTCGCTTTTCTGCCCATCGTCCATGTCCCAAAGTCCAACCAGCCAAAGGAAAACTGTAGCCAAGCGTCTAAATGTAACACCAAAACTCTGGAGAAATTCCTAATTGTGTAGGATTGCTGAGCAGGCTGCACAAAACAGTTTGTCTCGGCATCAGCTCAAGTGAAGTCACCGTTTGAAATTAAAGTCAGTATTTTAGGACTGGCAGGCAGACAGCGGTTCTGCCAGCTTATGATCTTGTTGCGCGTCGTTCTCACCTTGGAGTGACTGGTTTGCCTCCATAGGGCTGTGGATGCTGAAATAGGGACCATCAGAGAATTTCAGCATCGGTCTTATGAATTCCTTAATTTTTTCAATTTAGAGAAAAAGTTGCGTGATCAGAGAGCAGGAAGAAAGCAATGCATGCCCTTGAAAAGCCTCATCAGATTGAAGTTGGTCTCTCTCTGGGGGGAAATAAGAGAAGTCGGACTTAAGGCATGACTTTTCAACCTATAGGTTTCCAACCCCAGAAACACCAAAACTTTCCGTTTGCCAAAAACATAGTGAGAATGCGTGGTGAGAGAGCTCCTCTGGGAGGGAGGGCCCTCAGGGTGGTGGCTCTGACTACCTCCAACACCCAAGCACAACTGGCTCGGCCATGTCCCTGCCATGCCAGCTGGGTGGAGGAAGGCCTCTGTACGTCAGAAAGCAGCTGAGATTTAATTTCCTTTTCCCTCACCCAAGGTATTAGCTAAGGGGCCACAGTAACTATGACCTTCTCAGTCTAAATCGGGGACATCAAATCTGATCTACAAACGTAGACGTGAAAACCCAGGGGTGACTGCGCTGCTGACCTTACCCTAATCTTGAGAACAGGGAGCAAAAGAGATGTTCACAGAGCTCGTAAGATAACCACAGTCTTGCTAAAAAGTGTTCCAGTCAATGAAATCGGGGTTGAAACCATCACCAGGCAGTCATTAACAGCAGCACGTTTGAGATCCTAACATTGTTTTGCAGGAACAGCAAAAAGGTCTTTGTTAATGGATAACTAGAAACGCAGCTGATCCAAGGAAAAAAATGAAGCATCGCAGCCTCTCTGTGAGGAGATGGGTACCAAAGTGCCCTGCTGTGGCCGAACACTACGACTGAGAGTCCGGGGCTTCACCAAAGGAAAAGAAGCGAGGGACCAGGCATCTAAAGTGCCAGCCTGAAACCGGTCCTGGGCAGGAGCAGGCAGGTGACCCCTCTGTGAGGCACAGCTAACAGGAGCATCCACATTTTGGCTTGTAGCGAGCAGCTGCCTCTCACCGTTGGGGAGTGCAAACAGGTGGGAGCGTACTAGGAGATGAGGGGCCGGGGAGCAGGGAGGAACAACAGCAGGGAGGGTGACGGCTGAAGAGCTTCAGTCTCACTTGCAGGCCTCTCTTCCACTTTGCTCAAGCTTGTGAAGGGAAAGGAGGGTGGTGAGACACTGGAACAGGTTGCCCCATCCCTGGAGGTGTTCAAGGCCAGGCTGGATGGGGCTTTGAGCAACCTGGTCCAGTGGAAGGTGTCCCTGCCCATGGCAGGGGGGTTGGAACTCGATGATCTTTAAGGTCCCTTCCAACTCTAACCATTCTATGATTCTGTGAAGGAACAAGGCTCTGGGGTACAGACTGGAGTGCTCTCCTCTCAGGTCTTACCAAGTCATGCTGACTTCTTCCCCCGTCTCTAGGGCTCCATGGCTGCTTATTACAGGCAAAGTAAACCAGTGCCACAGCAGGGCTGGAGAACATCCCTCTGCTGAGATGGGCAGTGGCATCTACTGAATTTTAAAAGAAAAGTTGGAGGTAGTCCTAGCAGAAGGTGGTAAATCCCAGTTAATTCCTTTTTACAGAGAAAATGCAGAAACTCCATGACATATTATCTACGTCAAATCAAGGTGCTGAGACCCTCAAAAGAAAAAGGGAGCTCTGGCTCCCACTAACTTGTCTTTACAACAGGCTGTGCTGAAGCAAGTTTTTATACAGCCCAGCTGTGGGTGGCATACCCCCTCTCCTCCTCCTCACTGCCTCAACCTCCACCCCCAGGGCCGAACAAGCTCCCCTCTCCTCCCCAGACTACACAATTGTAACGTTGAACCGTCACTGTAGTTGTGAAACTACACTTGGCTGGTGGGATTCCTGGGCTTGGTAAGTCTGCTGTGCGTCACCCTGAGCGTAAACAAAGATCTGGAGGAAAATGAGAAGCAAACCAACCAGGTCTACAGACCTACAGCCTTGCCCTCTCCTGCTTCATGGGGACCATCGCTGTCAAACAGGCCTTTACGCTGGGATACATGGCGGGGGAGGGAAAAAAAAAAAAAAAAAAAGTAAATCATGGCTGGGTGCATTTTAGGCAACACAAGTAGAAGCCTAGCAGGAGCCACTAGACTCCTCATCTCTAGCACACAGCTTTCAGCTTCTCGACACTCCCAGCAGAAGCAATTAATTTCTGGGACAAACAGAGAGCTATCCTGCTCCGCAGATGTTTCCTCTTAGTTCTACTGGACTCGAGTCAATGAAAACGTGGCAATATCTGCACAGCAACACATGGAACTTTCCACCAGCCCAGATGGGAACGGGAGCAGTCTCAGTTGAAGCCTCTATTAAAAAATCTAACTGCTATTTTTGTTTGCGATGGAAGGGAGGGGTTAAAGAGAGCCAAGAAAATAGAAATGGGCAGCACAGCCCTTAGCACGCCTGAGAACCACAGTCTCAAAGATTTCTTGGCAGATCTTGTATCAACCGGGACAGCTGTAGGCCCTTTTACCCCTGTCGGAGCTTTGTTTATCCATTTGAGATATAAGTTGGTAGCAGCAAACCTCCAGGGGCAGCCGAGACCAACCAGCAGCAGTGTAATACTTTTGGCTGGGCTCTTTACTTATATCTCAGGGGTAGAAGCAGCCCCAGTCTGAACTGGGGCCACACTCCACCCCACTGCTTTTCAATGCCAACGCACAGGAGGTAGCGAGTGTGGAAGGAATAGGACTCCTTGAAGATCCTCAATTCATTCTGTGCCTCCTTACACAGCTACAGAAGCCCTGGGGGGAGGAGATGCACACAGTTAGAGGAGGCACTGCAGATACTCACACCGTGTTAGTTTACACTTACACTCTCAGCAAGTGCTTGGTACCAAGTATTTTGTGACTGGGGGAGCCATTTTTGCATCCACAGCTGCTCCACGGTTTTCCCTGTGCTGGCAGCAGACAGATGCTCAGGTAGCAAGTTTGCTTTTTAGGTACCTTGAGCACATAGCCTAGATTCTCAGATGGGCTAAATATTTGCCATCCTTAGTAAGAAGTGGAGAGGGAATGCAAACATATATTCACATCCACAGAGATGTCGTTTAACATGCTTGAAAAACAGTGAGGTTCCTTTCCTTCCCCGCCTCCCCCCCAGCTCTCATAGCAATCAATTTAAAATTAAAAGGGTCTGAAGAGGGGACAAGAAACATCTTAAATGATGTAACTTGCAAAATGCTTGGAGATCCTTCAGCTGGAAGGCTATGTAGAAATACACTATTATTACCATGTTACAAAATTCACCCTGGAAGTAACTCTGGGCAGCCTTTTGGTATCCAACTACAAATCTGTAATAAAACAGGCAACAGCTACTCAGAGAACATCTGTGGTTTAAGACTTGCAATCTTCATTTAGATTATCCGTTTTCTGAAACATTAAACAATACACGACCAAACAAAAACTGCCTGTGTTAAGTCTAAGGTACTGTAAATGGTTTTTCTCTCTTCAGTTTTCTTTCTTTCTACATTCTTACAAGTACCTTTGTGTTGCAGGGAACGGAACACAGCTACTGTAAAGCTGATGTCAGGTTAGTCTTTGCTTCACATAGAACAACTCTACTGGAGTGAGTAAAGATGATACGCATAATCATGTCACTTCTTGCCTGTACTACTATGTGGCACTATCATATCATAACATACTTAACCTATTACTTTAGTTACTGAAAAAAATTGCACCTCTTCAAAATAGACATCTTGGCCAAATTTTGTGGGACAATTTATTTTTTTTTTAACCTGCCTGCTCATTATAGTAGTGGCTACACATATCTGAAATACACAGTAGTACTGCAGTCACCTTGAATAATTATGTGAGTGAACTCTAGGAAAAGGGCTGAAGAGATCTGGGGACCTTAAGTATACCGTATATTTTAATGTGATCTTGATTATTAATTTGAGCTGTAATATGTTTTGCCTTATATCTACAGCTCTCCTTCAGCAAAAACCTTCCCCTTCTCCCCACCAAACATGTTCCAGACAAGAGAATGTTCTTAACCTGGTATTAGAAAATTAAAACAAGAAATTCAGAAAACACTGCTTGAGTAAGACCTAAATGATTCCTGGATTATGGTAGTAACTTTTGCCATAATGTTTGTTTGAAAGGATCCTTCTAACACTTGTAGCTGAAATATCAGCCTCTTGAAAATAACTTTTTCCTTCGACTTCTTCCATCTGTTGTCTCTTCCTATCATGCCAAATAGACAGCTCTTACTCTTTGCTGGGCCAGCCAATAGCAGGGAGAGAATCCACTGCTTTGAAGACCTTGGTGACAAAACTTGATGGGATACCTGATCTGCCGTCTTCTGTCTTTCCCTGTAAAGGATCGTTACTGACAGCCACTATGCTTTTCCATCTGATTTATCAAACTCCTAAAAAACTAACTCATTTTCCATTCTACCTTAGCCATGCCCCTTCTCCTTAGCCACCATGAGAGGTTTTGGCTAGGTTACTATTGGACCTGTTGGTAAAAGGGATAGGCAGAACTCAAGTGAGTAAAGAAATCTTGGTTTAAAATATGAATTAGAAACTACGAACCATGTTGCATTTATAGTAAAATCTAACCACATTTTATTCAAAGAAAAGTAAGGTAACTTGAAGGAAGAATTCCACGAAGTGCTGATCTCATCTGGCTGGTGAACACAAAAAAAATTTCAGAAGGCCCAAAACCTGGCTTGTGCTGTACCAAGGACACTCTCATATACACTCTAGAACATGGCAGCTGGTCTGCAGAAGTGGAACACATGCAAACAGAATTAAGTGGAACCTACACCAGTCACTCTTGAAAACAGACTCAAGCGCTTCCCAGGCAACTGCATCAATTGCTGCCGGTGCGCTTCCTAGGTGCGGCCAGTTACCCATATGGAAAGCATCTCAAATTTGCTTATTCACATTTAAGTGTAGCTTTCTTTATGCTTAATAACGTTTTAAAAGCCTCTTAGCCAGAAGGATAAAGCTACTGTAACAAAAATATATCCTTTTTCTATACACAAACCGACAAGATTGCACAAGCAATTAAAAACAGTTTTGAACATTTAATAAAAACTCATCCTAGAAATCCAACTTTCTGCCGTGAGGTCCCCAAACTCTCTTCTTCATCCAAAATCTTCTGAAGGGCTATGTGCAACGACTTGCCTACTCTTTTTCCCGTCTGCAATGCAAAGAAAGCAAAACAAATCTGAGACATATGCTTATTAACAGGAAGACAACTCTCACGGAACACTTCCTTTTGACAAATATTTTCCCTTTAATGATTAACATACACCAGCTGGTATAATGAAAACATGCTTTTAAGTAAGAAAAATGGCCATGCAAGTTTCATTTTAATTTGATTAAGTTTTGGAAAAATGTACACAGAAAGACAGTGCTCCCATTCATCAGAGAAGTATTCCATGATCATTAACACCAGATCTGCATACCACTGGATAACCCAGAAATACAAATTAAATTCACGTTGGGCAAACGCACATATTCAAATTAGCCAGCACACACAATACGAATCAATATTCTAGCTGCCAGAGGACAAGAGATATCTGACCAGCAAAGCAGCCTACTAATGCAAAGTTCAGTAAACTCTTCTGAATGTGCCCAGAATCAGCAGACTAAATTTAGACCAGCTCAACACCCTGTCATGCGGCCAGAGAAGCCCAAAACGCACACTGGCTGCGTCACCAAATCAGTCTGTGGGCAGATTCTTCATTATGATGTGCAGTTCTATACTGTTCAAGCACCTTAAAGGAGTTAACAGAAGGTCTTCTTTACAGAAATAAACTCCAGCAGTGGATAAACCACCAGGATTAGCTCTGATACCAGCCTCTGCTCTTCCCACAGGCCCAATTGTACTGTGGAAGCTGTAGGACAGGGAAACGTTGGGCAATGCTGAAATAAAGATCTTAAGATAGCGGTGACTATTAGAGCTTTCCCAGGGTTTCTCTAAATGACCTGAAATACTGACTCCACACAGAGATGAAGAGAGCCCACCTGTCCCTAAAGAGACAAACACAGATTATATTAAACTGAGTTTATTAGCTCCTGATCTATGCAACAAAGCCTATGCCTGCCATACAGCTGGACCACAAAGCTCTCCTTCACCTGTTGATGACAATTGCCAACGCCGTGGGTGCACAAACCCTAAAATAAGGTACATCTCTAATCAAAGAACCAGGTGACAGAATATGGCTCACAGTACCAAAGGAAATTTGGGAAGAGCTTTGATGCAGCAGGTTAGCTGTCAATCCTAGACAGCATGAGCTAAATGCTAAATGAAGGGGAACACACACCAGAATTGTTACAGCTTTGCACTGGGACAAAGATCACAGCTTCAGTCTGGACTCCTGAGGGGTGATACACTTTGCGCATTCTTCTCCTCAAACGTAGGACATCATCACTCACACTAGGTCAAAGTGAATGGGAACTGTGCAGAGCTTTGGTATTGACACAACGCTGTTGCCGTCTTATTTCTGCTTGCCTTTCTTATGGATCGGATCATAAACTCAGTAAAAAAACCCCTAATGCTGACAGCTTCCCAAAACTTTCCCATGAAGCTGCCTTCCTAAAAGATATGTCCTAGGAACAACTGTTCTCTACCAGGCAGGGAAAGCTGAACACTCTCTGACCTGCAGCTAAATCATAAGGGAATTGAGGTGTCAAGCAAGGGTTATGCAGCTCCTCCACTGGACATTCCCAGGCCTTTTTGTTTTTCTTGGTATCCTAATCAGGCTGCTGAGTTTGAGGCAGGTCCAAACAGATAATCTCTGACCTCCCAGAAAACATCATGGTTCCTTCTCATCAGCTTTAGCCCTCGCTCCTTCAAACTACTCACCACCCGGGAGGGAAGACTTCTTCCAAAGCCAGTGACAGCACACATCACTGGGTGATCAGCTTAAGCTCTTAACTCCTTGCACCAACAAGCGGGGACAAGTTCACTAAAGCTCTTAAGCAGAGTAAGGCAGTTTGAAAATTTCCCATGGTTACCTTCCATATGCATTTCTAATTAGTGTTTAGATAGGCATGATATAATCCCAAGCACAGCCTTTGGGGGTAGGCTATACAATGGAACTTCAGAAGTTCATTGCCTATTTAGGGCTCAATGTAAAGCAAAATCTGTGATCAAAATAGAGGGTCCGATCAAAGCTTTCTGCAGAAAATTTGCATGTGGGCCAGCTTCTACCAAGAACCTGTATCTAACTTAAGCACCCATCTCTTTGTAGCAGCCCTAAACCCAAAATCTCAGATCTTCCGACGGTTAGTTAGAATGGGACTCAAAATCCATCAAGGAAGACACGTCAGATGTCCATAGGAAGTTTGGTTTCTTTAGCATGCCAAGTTAGAGATAACACCCCTCTGCACAGCTACGCAGATGATAAGGGGGATAAGTGACCTCTCCGGATGCAAATAAAAAACCCACCAGTACCACCAAGATTAGCACTCTGGTCGACACCAGGAAACAGTGAAGTGCCATATATACTCAGCATGTAATTTCCACTTGAGACCAAGTGTTTTCAAACTTGGCTCCAAGTTCTGCATTCTTCACTACAGCCGTGCTGAAATTAGTTCTGGATCTCTAGGAAACAGAGCCAGTTTGAAGTATCTTTCATTCTGACTCCAAGTTCAAAACCCAGTTCTGTCTCATGCTCAAGGCCAAACCCAGGCATGAGAATTTATACTCGAAGACAGTTTTAAGAAGACCCTGAAGAAAAGTTTAAAATGGAATTCTTATGTGGATGTGAACAACATCCAGAGGCTAGTATTTTCATGGAGCAGGGCCAGATGAGAAACCCGATAAAGGAGCAAAGAAAAACAACAGTAAAATGAGAACAGTAAGCTTATCACAAAAACAAATGCGTTGTGCTAGAACACCATGCACGAGTAATTCAAAGTACCATCTCCACTTCTATAGGGTCTTTACCATGTTAGAAGTTTTGCTCTTTTGGTCTTTAATGGAAACAATCAGAGAGGAAACATAGTTCTCTAAAAATACTCTCAAAGTTTATCAACTTAAGCTTTATAGTCTTACAGCTGTGAGGTACTTGACTGAAACAACTACAAGTACCATACATTTCAGGCATCTAAAAGTTTTAGATAACTTCCATTCATATTAAGATTCTATTTCAAAGGAATTGCCTGTGACCTTCAGCAAGTCCCTGGTGCACCTAATAAAAGCATCAGGATCTCTGCTCTTAAAGTCCTTACTGCAGCTTTTCATATACTCAAGTTCCAGTTCACCCAGTATCATCAGTCACTGCTGCAAACTCCTTACCTCCATCATTTCAAAAATACTCTCAGGATCAAGGCTACCTTTCCCCACTTTCTTCATAGAAGTGAGGGCGCCTTTACTGGTCACAGAAATAAGCAGGCTGGCCAAAGAACAGGCTTCTTCCTGAAGGGTAGCATCCACCACATGCCTACACCCAATCTGCAGGTTAGTGACAAAACAACATATCAGTTCGCAGCTCTTTGTTAAGAAGTTAAACTGTGAGTAGTAGCTCTGTTGGCTACCTACAGACTCCCATCCTAATATCATGTGACTGACTTGGCAGCACAGTACTTAAACAGCCTCTGACCCCAAATTACGCGTACATACATAACAGAGGTGAGATAAACACATCACTATTTCACACTGTTTTCCTCTCTGACCATCCTTTTAACTATGTGAAAATCCACAGTAGATGAAAAATAATACACAACTCTTCTGCATGCAAGAAGATGCATTTTAAGAAGGCATCAAGTGGAAACCTGCAAGTCAGAGGTGGAAAAAACCCCTTACTCCCTTATTCGGTAAAAGTTCTTAATTGGGAGGCCAGGCATGAACAAATATATACATAGTGGACACTGACCATTTCTGTAACACAAGTTTTATCTCTAGGGAAAAAATAAACGTCAGGTGAAGTTAATAGAAACTGAAGTGTTTACATAGAAGGTCAGAAATTTGTCAGGCTTACTTTGCTTAGTGTGACGATGCAGGGCACATCATCCACATTAAGTCTAATACAATCATAAGGGTCATCAGACAGCTCAATCTCTTTAGAGCCTTCTTCATCCTCCAGAACACGCACTTTGGGTATTCTATGGAAAAAAAATGTGCAAAATCATTGCTAGAACACAAAATGAATACAGGTGTCATACAGTCTCAACTCCAAGAAGTGCCTATTCCTGTAAATGAGGCTAAATGTTTAGAAAATAATCCAGAAAGTTATCAAAGTATTAACAACTCACAGAGACTAGGAAGAAAACATTGTAAGTGGGAAGATATTTAGGACAAGACCATCATATTTGCATCATTCAAACCATTAGAATGAACTGGTTTTTACACTAATATATGGGGAGAGATGCTTTTGGAACTTGCACAATGCAATTCTGAACAATTTTTGTACATCTGTCTGGATGTACAGGAGAGAAATAACCAAGACTGAAACTTTTTGTACTGTGGTTCCCAACCTTGCAGACAACAGTACAGTTGTCAGAATTACGGCAATTGCATTGCTTGGCAAAGCTGGGGCGTCACTAGCAAATACAAGTAGTAAAGCTGTTCAGGAAAGAATGACACTAAGGAGATTTGGGGGTAAAGGAAGAAGATGACATTAGTAAAATCCTTTCTCTTTAGCAAGATGGGAAGATTGGGATGATCTTCTCATTCTTTAAGAAGCCAGAAGACTCTATTGTTCTAAGGACAGATACACAAAAGCAACCGCCAGGGAGAAAAACCCAGGCAGAAATCCAAGAAATGCTTTCTTCCCAATTGTGAGTGACAAGCTCTCTCACAAATGAGCTAGACAGGCTCCTTATCAGTGATACATATATCATATTTGTTATAGCCATTTAACGGGAGTTTTACAGGATGATTTAATGCAGCTTTCTTCGCACAATTAATAAAGTAATTTAAAACAATTTACTAGAAGACGGTATCTCAAGAAGCCAAGAACCTCAGTGTCTTATATACCCTTGTTTATCCAGGTGCCCACTAGGATGGAGTAGTGACTTAGAGACTTTGCTTTACCGGCCAGTAAAACCCCCACACAGCTCAAACATACTGCTCTCACTTTTACACATTTGCACTTGAAAACAAAATATTTCAAGATGTCCCTAGAAAGCTAATTTCAGTAACCATGTGGAATGTAACCACAATCTGGGTTTTTTTTAGTACTTTTACAGTAGCGGTGTGTTTTATAACTAGACTCTGGAGGTTACATTCTTTTATGTGTTCTGTACCAAATCTCTTTTAAGAGGAGGAGATAGGGACTGATTTATTGAACTTTCCCCCCACCAACGCAAAGTGATTTTTATTGTTCCCTGGAAGAGTATGTTAATTATTTGTGGCTAAGAGTCTTAGAGGTGAGTACTTCACTACAGCTAACCCTGCTTCAGTGAGAACAAATTCCCTACAGCAACATTGGCCTGTGCCAAGCTACAACTAAAACTTTCAGTAACAACTACGATGTGTGCTTTTTCCTGAAATGAAACTCAAAATGCTTTGCAGAGTTATGTAACAACTAATTGGAAATGCATCAAAGCCTGTTTTCAAGTTAAAAATATTCCATTAAAAATTGATGGAATAAAGTCACAAGGTGACTAACCCTCTAGCTACACAGGACAATGGAGAACATTGGACAACAGCCTAGACAAAAAGCATATCTGCCAAAGCAGCGCTTAAAAAAGAATGAAGATTTCAAAAAAAATCTGTGAGATTAAGCAATTTTTAACTTCGTCCCAGAATAGCTATGAAACCAGAGCAATGTTTGGTCTGCAAGAAAAAGTTGCCAGAATTAATACCTGAAAAATCCCTTCAAAGAGCTGTTTTGGCCAAGAACAGAGAAGAGAGGTACACATTAGAACTACTGTAGAGGCAAAAAGATAGTTGATCAGACACAAGCATCATAGTTGCATAAAAAGGGAGTATATACACACAGAAAAAATATGCAAAGAGACTGTAGCACAAAAAGCATTTCCAGAAAACTGGAGATTTCCTCTCCCAGCTCATGAAGATTTATCTTAAGAACTAGCTGTACATGTTTACTTTGCAACTTTTATTTTTCTGGTTTGATTCCCGCAACTAATCAGGGCAGAAATCTGTACAGCAGGACTTAGTCACATAACGAACAATGCTTTTTTCTGTGAGCTGCAGACTCAGATTTCCCAACTGCAAAACCAGTTCTACCCTTGCAAGCAGGCATCGGTTCTGTCTCTACCATGCTGCCCAGAAAAATTCACTACATTGGCAAGGCTACTGTGTTATAAACTCTGTAGCTTTTGTAACTTGCCTAGTTTCTGTTGCCTCGGTTGCAAATAAGCACATTCCACAGGATCAAGTTTAATACTAAGTCGACACAGTAGCTACTTGCACATTTTGCAGTATCTACTTCGATCATGGATAGATCCAGCCTTAAACACCTTGGAAACACAGTAAAGAAGAAAGTTTGATATCTGCTCTCTTTTGCACATGATCTTGACATAGTTTTTCGAATATAATGAACAATACTAAACTCCCAAGGAGTAAACATTCCCCTTAAAACAGTCATATTGTCATTGTTCCATGCCTGAAGGGGATACGATGAGTCAGGTCAGACATACAAAGGATTTAAATCCCATAATTCTTGTGCAAAATTCCGCAAGTTACGGTTTTGCATTTACTTAGCCCTAAAGAAAAATGTGTCCATGGCATTATAAAAATGGTTAGAGCAAGATTTTAAGGACAAACTGAGGTTTTCAAATACCTATTTGAACATCTAAAAATCTGTAGCTTCAAAGAAAAAACAGCAGCTTGAGCTCCCTGTTCTCGGTTCCAAGGCTGCAGTCAAAGCTGACAAAGATCTGAAAACACTTATAACAAAAACCTGGTTGTAAACAGATTACGAAAGGCAAGTAAGACTCAAAGAGGGACACACATGTCAAGCGAAGTTCAGAACACTCAATCTGAAGTGACCTTCAAACTGACATCTTGTATTGCTGGGACAATAATATTTTACGGAGAGCGGGCAGCTACTCTAAACAACCTTGTGTCAATCCAAAGAAAGCTTAGTAGGTACCAAAGGGAAGGGAGAGGAATAGTGAATGCAGACAACAGGTTTTCACTTTGAATTTCACCTTTTGACTTCCTGAGCTCATATGAGATTAGATGTACTAGCATTCCCTGCTCGAATCAATTGACAGGGTTTTCACAAGTCAAAAATCAACAGGCTCTGCATTACGTCATACTGTACCACATTTTGATTTGATATCCGACTTCCACAAGACTGGATGCTTGCCCACAGATTAAAAATTATATAAAAAATACAGTTTTCAGAAGAATAAAAACAAAGCAGAATCATAAAAACAACTACACTCTCCATGTTGCCCATGTTCCCAAAGCAACAGATTTTCTTCTATTTTTTTTTTTATTTAAATTACTTTTTATATGATCTTCTCTCTTTATTCAGAACTAGGATTCTGGATGAAATAAGAAAAAAGACGTAGTTATCTTGTAAATAAAGTACGCGCCTCAGATGTGCAAAAGAATTCACATGGGAGCAACTTTTTTAACTATACGACTTTTGCATCCTGGCACCTCACACACAAAGGCATTTCTTCCCTTTAGTGTACTGTCAACTCTTTTGTGAGCCAATACATTTGTGACAGTATTTCTTAATGCCACAAAAACAATCTACTGTTAAAAGTTACTGTTGAGAACTTGATTAACATGGGAAATTTCTCAGCAATATATACAAATTGTAGTCTTAGGCGGATTCTCCCCTTACCCCTTTTAAAGTGTTTATATTCTGATATACTGCCTGTCTTCAAAAGTGTATTTTCCTCTTCTTGCATGTTCTTTTCCAGCTCTAGTACTGTGTGCTCATTCCCTGATGAATAAGCCAGAACTACATCAGTGACTTTAGCAACTCCAATTTACAGCTGAAAAACAATTTGAGACCCACTTTCAAAACTTTTATGCCTGTAAGAGTCTAACTTTTGCACCTCTTCCAGCTACTTTTGCTACATAATTTTTTTAGCAAAGCCATTCACTAGTTTGTTTCTCAAGGGTGCTATAAAACTCTGTGTTCCCTCTCATCTGTAGATAAAGAAGATAATGATAACGTTCAATAATATTTTTTCTATTGTTTTTAAAACACACACAGAGCACTCGCATCATTCATGCTACTAGATTTTGTTCTTCCATTCTTTGAATTAAAATGCATGGGGCAAAGTTCTTCTAAAGACACATAATCTCCCCGTCTCCACAATCTCTCACCACCAGTTTTTCCATTTAGATTTAAAAAGAACTCGAGACTGACAGTTAATGAGAAAGAACATCAGAAGTGGGGAAACAGGGCTAGTTACAAATTGGTAGTCACATTGACAGAGGGCTTCTTATTCAGGAGCATCACATATCAGTAAATACTTCTTATTTTAAACCCACAAGGCATCAAGACAAAGGCCTCCAACTACTTGCAACAAAACCATATGGTCAAGACAATTTTTTCTGGATCTGGCTACAGAACAAAAGTTATATTGTGAGCCTGATTGCACATATAATGCAATATGACACTTTATTAGAAACTGAATTAAAGTCATTAGTTCATGTTACTTGCATGCAAACGGACTGCCTTGTATCTGAATGCAAGTTGCCTTGGATATTTCGTATTTAAATAATTAACCATTAAAACCGCTTAGCTCAGAGTACTTCTCTTTCATTTCCCATGCTACTTCCACTCACATGAAATGAGATCTGTGCTTTACCTTGTGTTAAAGAGAGCTGCCTTCACTGCGATAGAGATTGCATCAAGGAGGTTCCCACCACATTCCAGTAACTGGGGAGGAAAAAAAGAATCTCTTTAGAAAAAAATCAGGCTAGTGCCTTTAAGCCAAGTCTTTGTTTTACTTAAACCTACTTGAAACAGCAGAAAACTAAGAAACAGAAGAGGTTTTTAAAAAACAAAGTTGTATTTAAAGCCTATCTATGAAAATAAATAACAGATAGGAAATTAAGATTTCAGCTATTATACACGCAAAAGAGAAGAGTTAACGCACTTCATAATAAAATTAACAATAAAATTTAATAATAGCAGCTGAAATGAAACCACTGTTGTTCTTACTCTTCTTGTGTTAAGGCTCTGAACTAGACTATGACCAGAATACTTTTTATAAACTCACCATGTTAATTCATTAATGTTAAACCAAGCCAATCCATTTTCTATACTTCCTTTCAAAAGGAGTCTTTTTTAAATATCAGCTGGACAAACCCAATTAGCAGAATTGTTTTCAAAGAAACAACGCAATTTATCACCCAGAACATGGTATGAAAAGGTATTGTTATGAAGGCACATCACGATTTACTGTCCGTTCTTTATGGACACGGAGTCATCAGCAAGTTTGTCTTGTAGCTGAAAAGGATCTAAGGAAATCCTGATGTCAAAGTCTACTTGTTGATACCATTATCATTTGAATTAAAGTGTGTGGAGGTATTGTAGCTTAGTTTCTTCCCATGAAGGTCAGGAGCACAGCACTGCAACCTATATAAAAAGGCTGGGCTCCCATAACCACTAATACCTTCTATAGGCTGACAGACAACTCAAAGATGTATTTGGCCATAGTCTAGTGTTAGCTCTTGAGAAGCTCCACTCTGAGCTGCCAGTACTATCCTATGAACACACACACACATCGCCAGCGAGCATTTGAAACGACTTCAGCGAGAACATATGGATGTTTCTCTATTACATCAATCTATGCTGTATGATGAGAGCAAAATAAGTTTTGCAATACTGATTGCATTGATTTTTCTTCAAAATCTATTTAAGAATGAGATAAACCCCTGCACTGGGACAAAATCATAAATCAGATCTTCTGGAAAGACAGTTTATTTTTATGAAGACAGACTTAACCGTGTAAAAACAATGACAAAAAGTTGGGATAGAAAGCTAAATACAAAGGCGATCAAATTATTTCTTTGCAAACAGCTGCTGGATACAGAGAGGTTAACTTGCCACGTTCAGTCATTATTGGATTTTACTGGATAACACAATAAGCTCCACAGTATCTTTGTTATTAAAACACAATAATGGGATGTGCCTGTACTGTTGCTAGGCTTGTGTTCAGGCTGCTGTTTTAAAGCCTCATCTGTATTACAGTGGCACCTACAGGAACACAGCCGGTATCAAGCATGGTACAATTCCCCCATGAAGAAATGAACGCTCTCATCTCAGCTGAAGTACCTTGTACTGAGACCCTCCCATTTATTTATTTATTTACTTATTTTTTAAGGACTAAGAAAATTTGCACAACTGTGTGCTGTGGGAAGCAAAGGAGTCTTTAGAAAAGACTGCTTTTAATTTACTGATGTACAAAAGAACAAGTTATTGGGGGTAGGAAAAAAGAAAACATTGTAGACCTTGCCTTATTCAAAGAAGTTTTTCCTCCAGAAGGACAGAATTCTAAGGGTTTTTTTTTCTCCCAAACTGGGGGGAAAGGGAAAAGATGAAGAAATCCTCTGAGGGATGCTCAGTAGTGAATTGCTAAAATTTCAACAGAAACTAATGCACCCCCCCCAACACACAATGTACTGTGATGGGGTAAGGAATGAAAAGAAATTGCACACTTTGATTCTCCTTGCTCAGCACTGCAGGTTGCTGGGGCAAATTATGTAGAGAAGGCTATACATGTATCAAAAACACCCTAAAACATGCCTAAAAGCTTATTTCTGACATCAGCTACTTGGAAGGGGAAAGAAATTGAGGGAAAGATGGGGTGAGAACAGTCTTATAGTTTTCCAGTACAGTGTATCTCCACATTGATGAGCTACTTTTTGGAAGCTGAACACCTTCTATTATTAAGAAAGAATACATGTATTTTGAAAGGTCAAGGTATATATCCTTGACCTTTAACACATACCTGTATGTGTCTATATCTGTATCTTTGTAGTGTGTATAGTTGAAATTATTTTCTTTCCAGTCTGACCATACACAATTATAGCACCTCGCAAGTACACTGATCAGTAGAAAAATGCTTGAGAGATGTTTTGAAGAAATAAGCTGCACGACTATGCAAAATATACTACTTTCTCTTTTGAGGTTGCTTGTCTCTAATTTTCTTCACACACAGGAGCTGAAGATAGATGCTTCCATCAAAGTGCACATGGCTAAATTACATAGCAATGGAGTACCTCCTGGTTCATAACATTCTTTCTGGGATTTTGTCCGAGAGACAGACTGAAAACAAGTACCTTCCCACCTGGCTACAAGGTACCAGTAGTCTCAGGCTTATTTTCCCTCCAACTTGACTATGCAACACGAACACTAATGTGAACAATTTCCAGGAATTCTGAAGGAGGACGTCATACAAAGGACTCTCAATAAGCATTGTAATTATATCTAGAATCTGCTTCCCTCAAATGATGAATAATATGACTTGTAGTGCCTTAAACTAGTACAAGTGTCATACTTCCACCATGTACTATTAAAATAGAGCTCTATAGGAGTGATCGAGCAAGAGCAGCTTCAGGAAAACCTGTTATCACATGTGATATATGTCTTTTGTTTAGAAGAGGAAATAGTACAAATACCTCAAAAATGTCAAAATACAGAGGCCTGGGGTGGGGAGGAAAAAAAAAAGAGGGGTGGAACAGAATAAGAGACAAAAGCATCTTGTTCTAACTATACCAGCAGCTCATCAATGGCTCACACACAAAATTCCTGGAGAATATGACATTAAAAATACTCATCAAGTTTAGAGTCCTAATTATGAACCTACGAGAGATTCTTTATTGACACTGTAAACAAAGCTAAATGTAACCCAAAACATAGGTCTTGACATTCGTAATTCTGATACAACTAGTAGCATAAAAAAAACAAAGCCATTTTTCGCCGTAGCTGTGGACAATCAACAAATTTGTCCAGCAAGAATCAAGTAATGACCAGTTATACCTCATACAAAAGCTATACAGAAGTACTTCTGCGGCAGTCAGCTTTATGAAAGTCTTTGTTTATGCAGTGTTTATGTAATGTTAAGCAGTACATTGCTTAAATAAGCACAACATTTAATATTCTGTACCTTTGCTTGTAATTACCTAGTAACTAAAGGCCCCAGTGTGATTTCTCAGAACTAACACTTCATTCTCTATTAAACTATGCCAAGCTCCAACAAGCTGGTGACTAGGACTGTTAAAGCACTCAGCAGTGGTACATATTTGATCATTCTGTATGCGGACTAAGTCAGTGTATGTGACTTATCTACTATAATTAGGGTAATGCTACTGCTTTTTAAACACCTAATAGAATAATTTTCACATTTATTTAGGTCTTAGTCTGAATGTTCCTGTTTTGTTTAATAAAACACTGTTTGTTTTTTTTTTTGGCAATTCAGCGTAACATTTTGCAAATCATTTCATGGACATTAATGGATTCCTGTGAGTAAGATCCCTCAACATATTTTCAGTTACAAATTTGACAAACAGAAACTCAACTTTGGACCAATAAGAATTGAAAATAATGCTCAGGAAAGTCTGACTTGTAGACTTCTATTAAATTCCCATGACAGAGTGCTTTAAATACAGCACAGTTTAGAAACTGAGCTGCTGCATACACAAGATTTATATGCATAAAATTCAGTTTCCATTTTTTAATGGGAACAAATATTTAGTTTGTCTTCTACACTCAATACATGTATACAACTTTCATCAAAAAGTGCCTAGGCCAAACATAAGTTTTGCCAAAAAAGTTTCTATTTTACTTTACTGAATTAGTACTGTTATTAGTGCAGAGAGGTAGACAGGATGGACAGTTACGTTACGGCAAATATACACCCATGCTAACTCATATTCATTAGAATGATACATTTGCTGTTATACCTAGCTAGGAAAAAAGTTTAGCCCTCTTTAGTGGCAATTTCCTTGTCAGTATAAGGTCCCTGATTTTTCTCTAAAGCAGATTTGGAGTATTCAGCATTTTATTAGCTCTGCAGTGAAGCAGCAGCATCAAGAACAGTAGAAAAAGAGCAAGCTGGAAGCAGTGATTAACTATTACAGGTAGATTCACAAGAAAATGGCCATCCATGTGGTGAAGCATTATATCACATTATGAGAAGCTTTTTTTTTTTTAATATGAAAATACACATGGTTATGCTAAGTCAGTCAGTGCCTTGAAAAACCTCCTTGAATCTTGGTTTTCATTTCCTTACTTACCAATACATCAACATAGAGAACCCAGCAGTGCTCCCTGGGATTAATACAAAGTGATTTCAAGTCTACACTGCTCTCACTGCTAAATACTCTGTAGAGTGTATTTGCTATCTCTGTGCCAAGCTCTTCTCCGCCCCGGCCTTCAAATTCAGGAGTAGCATTTGCAGAACTAGATAAAGAAAGAAAAAATACTTTCACTTCTGAAGCAGCCAATACCCAAGGAACAATTCTTAAATATAAAGCATTAGAAACATCTAGGGATTTATTTGTACAAGAATAAGCATCCTATCTTTAAAGAAATTATTCCCATTTTGCATAAGAAAATGTCTTGATGCAGATAATATACCTACATTTTGCTACAAACTCTGACACTAATTAAATTCCACTACTATATTCAGTTCCCAAGTTACAATATTAAAGTTCATGAATTCTCTCAGGGATTATTTCTTAAGCACTCATCTTCTATCTTCTCAACCCTTTCAAAAATAAAAAAGTGAGAGAAATCTGTACTAAGTTCAGAACAGCTAACAAGACAGCCTGTTAGAGTTGAATGTTAAATTAACAAGATAAGAGAGTGGCTAAGAAGAGAAAGATGTGACGATATGACAAGTAGAATACACATTTTTTTAAAGTGACATGACTGCCTGACCTTAATTGGTAATTTCTTTACTGAGTGTACTCTTTGCTATCAGGCCACTTACAGACAGCAGCTCATTATTTTCAGCAACTGCAGCTTACGGAGAGCAGCAACTAAAGAACACTTTTTCCAGGAAGGATCTGACAAAAGTGTGTGGTCTTCACTTCCCCCATTTCAACATAACAAACTTTGTTTATGAGCAGTCATGCAAGAAAGTGCTTGGGTGCTGAGGCCTTGTACGCAGCTAAGAACAAAATCCTAACAACAAAAGAGAACAGGCCTACAAAAAAAACCAAACAAACAACCCACAAACAAAAAAAAAACCACCTCCAAGTCACAATGAAACTGAGCAAAAATGTTCAGAGATGCAAACACAGCAAAATAATAAACAAATATTCTGAAGCCAACCTCTGGTTTATAGAGAGCGCAAGAGCATTCTCAAGCAGTGGAGACCCACGGCACACATTGCAGAGCTTGTTTCTAAATAAACTAGACAGACCACTGCCAAATTAATATCTCCTTACAGAACATAGGAAAAGAGGTGGTTCCACAGAAGTAGTTTGGTAGGTTCAAAATCTACACTAGCAAAGCCTTGTATTCTGCCTCAGCACCTCTCAGTGCCAGTTTCTCATGTACCTTTTGTGTTTATATGACGACACAAACTCTTAGCTCTTCCAAGAGGAACAGCACAGGAATGTAAACATACAGCAGAAAACAAAGTCCTGGAATATAATCCCTTCACCTTTAAAAAAACAGCAACTAAAGATCTACATCATCTAGGTATGACTTAAACCATCCACTGAGCTGTATCAACAAAACTGCAGCACCTATAAGGGAAATCCTTACCTCACAGTAATTCTCCCAACTTCTGCAGAACTGATGAAAATTCAGAATATTAGGCAGAGCTACTGAATTTTATAGAAGCTACTTGCTGCTTCTATAACCAGACAGCACTACACATGCTTTAAAAAAATAAATTACTGCAAATCAAGCACTGACCTATGCTTCCAAATTACATTTGCCACATGAATAAGAGCTGCAAGTGTGACATAATATTATTCACAGTTGTGTTAATATTAGACACCAGTTCTATAAGATAGGACCATATCTAAGTATAACTTAATTCTGGAAACATGCTGAGTCAGGTCTTTAGGTTGTATTAAACAAGCACTTATCCATGGAAGCAGCAGTTAACTAGATCATTCTGTTTAAACCATTTTGTTTAAAGGACGGTTATACAAGTATTATGATTCCTATAAGTTGAAAAGAAGTATATAAACCTCAGTCTATACCTCATTATTATTTCTAAACACTAAGTTTTATCAAATGTTGTAGTTTTTAATTATAAACAACCACTTTCTTTGACAGAGAATAAGAAGAACATAAGACTCAACTGGAATATCATTGCAAGTTTCACTGCACCTTAATTCCATTATTATTTTAACACTTCAATTCCTTGCAATCAAAGTGAAATAAAATGTAGTGTTAGCAGGGTACCATTACAACTACATGGTAAATACTGCCACCCAATGCCCAGACTATTGCAGTAATTTACACTGCATAAAATTAGAAAAAGGGTTGTCCAGCACAGTAGTAAAAGAAAATGCCCAAAAGCTTGTTTTATGGAGCACAGAAAGAACTTAGCAGTGGCCAAGTGGAGCACAGAATTTCTACTCCTGAACAGAATGTAATTTTAAAGACTTTCAAAACCATTTCAGTGTCACATTGCATAACAATCAGGACTCCTAAAGCATAATGAGGCTTCTACCACAGATCCTTACTTTTAAAACCCTTGCTGTTACCAGTCAAAACCTTTCTCTCACAGCAGCTAAGTACTTCCCATCCATTGCTCAGTCCATTAATGTACTATGACCTACAATTTAAGTAATTGTAACAAAAGGTAAAACAGTTAATTAAAAAAAAAAAAGCTTACAGCTATTTTCCTGGTATACAAGGGCTTCATTACACAGAGAATATTCTTCACTTAAAGCCATATTTACTTCAAGGAAACAATACCAGATTTCTATTTTTGCACCAAAAGAAACATACAATCATTTAAAACAAGATGGCAGATTCATTGTTTTAGAATCAGCAGGAAGTTAACCACCTCACTAATATTCCATTCTTCCAGAAAACATCCAGAAAATACCATGTTCGTGTCACATCTGGGCTGCCAAGGCAGTTCCAGAAATAGGTAGACCTGAATTCAGGTCCAGATACTGTCTAACTGTGTTAATACGATTACAATGATATTCAAGCTCATGGTCCTACAAAGAATTGGGCTAACAAGGGTTTGGATTTAGTCTAGTCAAACTAGTAACACTACCAATACAGATTTGCTGATTCAGGTCTTTGCTTGGTCAGGCACTATCAATGCACTTCACATCTGAAAGGAACATCTGCTTATAGAGTTTGAAGCAGTTTTTACCCAAGCACCAGATGGTGTTTCTCTCTGAAAACCAAGCTTAATCCACTACATACCATCTTTAATGGAGGAAGTACCATAAAAAAATTGTAAAAACATTTCATTCTTCCAAAACTCTTTAGTTTGTCTCTTGCCTCTGCAAAGAATAGTTGCCATGATAACGGGTTTACGGTAGGGAAGAGATGAGGAGGAAAGGTTCTTTTTCTGCAGCCACCATTCAAGCGATAGCTTTAACAACTGCACTGAGATTTGTTTTAAGTTAACATTTTCCCCATAAAACCCAACAGAACAGTATCTGAGGATCACGTAAAAGCATGCTGAGGTGGCTGTTCTGCAACACTGTCATCTCTTATGATATAGAGAACTGCTTTCTGTCTATAATATTTAAGATCGTATCTGATCCAGCCTTCCATGCAGGCACCAATGAAACAGGCCCACTCTTCCAGTTGGAACAAAAGCACGTCTGGACTTCAAAAGTGGAGGAACAGATGGCTAGACTTGGACAATTATATTCCTTGCTCCCCTAATTCCACAAATAAAATCTAAAGCATTCAAGGAACTCAGATTCGTCTGCTTTTTTAGTTAGTTTTTATTTCTTACACTTTAAAAATTATAAATCTTTGCTTCAGTCAAAAAAACAAAAACCCAAACAAAAAAAAAGACCCTAACAAGTCAGTACTAGAACAACCCCAAAAGTCAAACATGAGAAAAGCAGACACAACAGTCTTTTGACATCAATGACCAGGATGAGTGTCTTCTCCAGCGCTGATGGGCAGTAAGGACATCACACTGGACATGGACTTATTCCATGATAATTAATTTCTAGTATCACAAATCAGTGTCCCCAAAATTCTCTCTTCCAGAGACTAGCGTTAAAGTCTGTCTCAAAATGAGACTAAATGTGCTTCTCAGATTTCAGGATAAGGACTCAGAGCAGAATGATGAAAAATAGAATTTGGCGGCAGAAAACTATATACATGATCCAGCAACTGATTATTTTCAGCAGTGCAAGAAACCATGAAAGTTTCAGGAAATAAGCATTTTAAGATAGCAAACACTGCAGTCTGAGTTTTTATTATTAGTTTCAACAATATAAAAGCCAGGTAGAACGTACAGGAACTTCACCACCAGCTGCACCGTATCAAACCATGCTCAGTTACTACCACCCAGTGGCAGCCTGGAAAAGCGTCAGAGTCCTGACAGCATCTCATTTCCCTTTACAGAGATCAAGCTGCTCCCAGTTCACATTTTCTCTTTTGGATCTTTCTGGAAGCTAGAAGTCACCCTTCCCTGGTGGCACAAGCACGCGAGAAGCGACTACCCTTCTCTAAAATTTAGGCTTTTGGTCTGTGCTATCACAGAAAGTAAGGATTACCTATTTCTAGAAGTGACAAGATCCATTTTGCGCAATGTTGCTGCACATCTCCCTCCCATCTTCTTACGAAGCAGAGATTAACAGTTAGAAAATACAACCTAACATTAATCTAACGAGTTAAAGTTTTTCTAACATTTATTTACATATGAAAGAAGTGTCACAGAATTGCAACATTCCCACAGACCACTTTTTTTAATAAGGAAATGTCCCTGCTGTCATTGGATTTTCTTCATACAGAAACCACCAGAACACAGCGGGTACTACTTAGGATATTTCATACACAAGTTTTATAAAGTAGTTAAACTCAGATACCCTCTAACAAAAGGACAACATTTGAGAAGACCGTCTTCCTGTCTGATATTTTTTGAACAGTAATCCTAGACAAATCATTAATTCATAGGTGAGTCCTTCTCTCTACAAATCGTAAGTTTCCACAGTTAACTAGAACATTGTTATGTACGGAAGCAATCTGCATAATGTGAGAGAGATACAAATGTTAAGGCAGATATAGCCAGTTAGGTCAGAAAGATTATCAGATATACACTTAGTAGCTCTCATACCTTAGCTTTACTAACGGTATATTGGTTTAACGTCAGAGTAGCAACATATTTTTTTTAATAAAAATTAAAATAAGGTCACAGGCAAAACAGCTAACTTGTCGGTGCCGAGGCTTTTATGAGATGTTCCCAAAGCACATTATTTCATAAAGAAGAGTTTTAGGAAATCTGCAAGATACAGGTACTGTGATTTCAGACAGTAGACATATTGGAATAACACTGAGATTCCACTGCGCTATCTCACAGCAACCTGAAAACAAGAGCTCTCAGTTTTCTTGTAGCTTCCTTCATAACTCAAGCACCATGAAGGCTGTAAACAATAGTCCATTTGCAGCACAAAGCCAGGAATATGATTAAAAACAAATACCATTTTAGTTAATGAAATACTGATTCACCAATAAATATAACTAAATGTTTTAATTAACTTTTGCATCTGAAGTTTACAGTGAGAATTTTTTTTAAACACACGGTTTTGTACAAAACACACTTCAAACTTTTTCCACTGTTTTCAAAGACAAGGTACGCAAAATCCTTCAAGTACAGTTAAAGTACAATCTGTATCAATCAATTCTTTTCTTCTGTAACACTTCATTTTTGAAAGACATTTTTTCTATTCTATCATTGTAAAAAAGACAACAGACATTGTAGTCATGTTAAACGCATGTGCAACTGAATCATTACTCTTTCCCAGCTGCAGTGATACTATGCAATTTGGGATTTTTTTCAAACCTGATTTCATTCTTTAACTCCTATTGTTTTGGGTCTGCAAAACCAGCAGAAAGTTTCTGAATATTCAACAACATTAAAACAGTAGAATAACTTGTTTCTACTACTCAGACCCTTATGGGAGGTTAGTGGAATGAAGGTATAAACTTCAGAAGAATGGTAAGATCTGATTAGTCATTTATTCCAAGTATTAGATCTATTTCCTTCTCTTCTAGTATACTAACCAGTCAACAAAGAATTCCAGGTAACCTTCATCTGGTTTCTCCAACTTTGGTGTCCCCATCTCAGCTTTTACACCTACCAAGATATCAGTGTGTCCCTGTTAAAACAAAAACATATCATGCAAATAGAATCACATCCACAAAACTACTTGTTTAATTTAAATGTCTATGGTAACCTGACATTTCTACCTTTCAGTTAACTGCACCCATCATTCTATCACAGTGAACTTAAAGTCACATTAGTTTTTCTTAAAAAAAAAAAGGAAAGGCTTTAGAAGCCTTTCCTTTGTTAAGCCTAAGAAGTTTCTTCAAATAATTACCATACATGTCAGCTTTCTCCAGGTTAAAAAAACATTCTTCATATCCATGACTTTTTCTAACCTTTTGGTTTGAAAACAGCTACATCTGCAGAACCTTTATAATACTGCACAGTATATTTATCTTCCTTTCAGTCAACACATGCCAGAAGTAGTCTTGCTTCACTCTAAAGGAACAGAATTATTTTTTCCAGTGACTAGGCACAGCAGCAATTTCATGTTTTCAAGATTAAATGGTAGAATAGTCCAGATTGAAGACTTTTCTGGTCCTTCACAGTAAATGTAGCTCAAGTAGGTTAAGCCAGCCTGAATGAATTATGTATCTTGTGATTATTTCCTCAGCCCATATTTTCAGTTAGTGCTATACATACATGTTTTATTACACACAAACCCATCTACAAATAGCCTTGGCTTATCTTAAAACTAGTCACATAAACCAGAAGTTTCATCAGCAAGGTTATGCAGCCCCTAAGAAATTTACCTACCAGCTTTACTCTTGCAGATCCACTTGTGTTTGATACAACATCTGTTTCTACTTCTGCACATCTGTAGTCTTCACAGCCACGACCATCTACCCGAAGGTCCTCCTAAGAACAACAATCAACAGGGCTGGAGCACCTCTTCTATGAGGAAAGGCTGAGAGAGTTGGGGTTGTTCAGCCTGGAGAAGAAAAGACTCCAGGGAGACCTTATAGTGGCCTTCCAGTACCTGAAGGGGGCCTGCAGGAGAGCTAGGGAGGGACTTTTTACAAGGGCATGTAGTGATAGGACAAGGGGAATGGCTTCAAACTGGAAGAAGCTAGATTTAGATGAGCTATTAGGAAGAAATTTTTCACTTTGAGGGTGGTGAGGCACTGGAACAGGTTGCCCAGGGAAGTTGTGGATGCCCCATCCCTGGAGGTGTTGAAGGCCAGGCTGGATGGGGCTTTGAGCAACCTGGTCTAGCAGAAGGTGTCCCTGCCCATGGCAGGGGGGTTGGAACTAGATGGTCTTTAAGGTCCCTTCCAACCTAAACCACTCTATGATTGTATGTTTATTATCCCAGAGACACCAGAAAGCTCCTTCCCTCCTCCCCACCCTACACTGTAACTCGTTCCCGCCCCACACCTGCCCCACGCCTCACAGGGCAACGCTACCACCGGCCAGAGGCACGGCCGGGCCGAGCAGGTCCGAATGACTTCCCGCTCCCCGAGGCGGAGGCTGCCGCCTCCACGCCGCCTCCACGCCGCCCCAGCCCAACGGGACCTCCCGCAAGGCGCCCGCTGCCACCGCCGCTACCTGGACACCATGGACGATGTAGAGCTTCTCCGCCTCGCTCAGCACCACGGACGCCATGCCTGCCCCCGCCGGAAGACCCCGCCGCTTCCGCTTCCGCTTCCGGCACCCGCGCTCCGCCGCCGCCGCACCAAGCAGAGAGGGCGGGAGCGGGGAGGTGCGCGCCGCGCCGGCCCCGCGTGACGCCCGGCAGCGGGCGGGGCGGGGCAGGGCCTGCGCCTGCGCACTGCTCCCCTGCCGCGCGCTTCTAGGCGGGAAAGCGCCTGGGGGTCGCCATAACTGCTGTTACGTCCGGCGAACGGGGAGCTCCGGTTCGGGGGGTGGGGGGCAGAGGGGAGAGGGGGGGTGTCTCCCCTCCCTTCGCACAGGGGAAGCGGGGTGTCCTCAGCCGCTATCGCTCCCCGCAGGGAGCGGCGCCCGCTGCGCACCCCGCCTCCCGCAAACCGACGCTGGTGGTTAAACCAAAGTGGGCAGCGCCCGCCCGCCCTCAGGTAAACGCTCCTGAGGGAGGCTGTGAAAACACCCAAGGGCTGGCGTAGTGGTAAACCCCGCAAGAAAAATGAGGAAATGCAGAGGTTTTGGGTTGGTTGGTTTGTTGTTTTGGTGTTTTTTTTTTACCTCAGAGAAAGGTCCGGGCGAGGCGCAGTGTGAGGGGGGCAGATTGGTGCAAGAGCGGGGCAGAAACCAAACGGTGCCGTGAGGGAGAGTGCGGTTGGTGCTGTGCCAGGTATCCCTGGGAAAGTAGCATGGGAAGTGTAATTAAAAACTCATACTATATATTAAAACGATAATTAAGGGTTGGGTTGGTTGGGTTGTTTTTTTTTTTTTTTTGACAGCCTTAATTGAAAGTTTCATAACAATGAGTGGTTAGTGCTGTAAGCCTCGCGCTTCTTTTGCACAGCTCTTGCGTATGATTTTCAAGGTATTTTAAAAGTTGCTATCTGGCTTCACGCGGACGCTCACTTGGGTAAGAGTGACACATGGCTTACAAGGATAACACGGCACGCCGCCGGAGTTTCTCCAGGCGTTTCCAGCTCTCCTCTCCCAGGCTCCTTGCGCAATCAAACGCACCGAGCGTTTCTGGCTGTGCCTACCCGAGCAGGCGGCGCCATGGAGTGGGAGCAAACCTGAAGATCGAGAGAGGCGTCTGGGAGGTTTTACTTTGGGCTGGCGCCGCTCTGGTCCCGTTAGCGGGCTGCGCATCCATTAGCGGTCGGGTGGATTTCTGGGGTGCGTCCCATGGCTTCCCAAAGGAGTCCAGTTTGCACGTCAGGATCGTTGCGTGGGGGATGGATCGCTGACCGCTTCTCAGCGGGGAGAGCCAGCGGTTGGAGCCCGGCTGAGCTGGGAGCCGAGGCTTGGGCAGCTCGCCCTCCCCGCTGACGCCGAGGGGGTGGTGAGCGGGGCCAGCCCTCCTGCCTGGGCCGGCGGGGGGCAAGGCGACGGCAGCGCCCCTGCGGAAACGGGGCCTGGTTCGGACGTTCTCCCTAAACAGTGGTGCCATCCAGCACAGATGCGCACCGCTGTGCGGTTCTCATGTCCTCGCATTCCCGCAGTGTGAGCCAAGCTCCGCTAAAGGAGAAATTAGAAACTCCCTTGTAGAAGTGAGTGCCTGGTCTGAAATGAAGCGTTAATGCCGGCGCATCCTCTGGTGCCCACTGGGAGACGATATGCTGGTTCCCAGTCCTGCCTGTGTCACGGGTGAGCCCACAGCAGCTAAGTTCCCATCACAAGGGAAGAGTGATTATTTTTTTAAATTTTTTTTAATTTTTTTTTTTCCCCCTCCCTCCTCTGCCATCACAGCCTGGAGCCTACCAAACTCTTGCGTGGCCCAGAGGCGCAGCTAGCGCACCGTGTTAAAGGCCGGAGCAGCCCGGCTCTGGCTCGTCGTTCCCCAGGGATGGCGGGAGGCAAACCCTGGCGCTAAAGGACCGCTTCCTCGCGCACTCGAATTCCCACCTGCAACGCCAGGCAAGGCTGGAGGTTGCCAGACAAAAAGGATGCCGGTCGTGGGTTTTAGTGGTTTTCGTTTTATTTTAACGAGGGCAAAGCCACGTCTTCTCCTTGGCCGACGTAAAGCCCGCCTGAGGGAACCACCTGGAAGGTAACGATTCCGTCCCCCTCCTTTCCCCCTTGGAACGGGGAGCGCCTGGCGAACTTAACCGGGTGACACTGTCCTCATGGGCGCCGGGGCATCTTCGGGTACCCGCAAACCACAAATACCCGAACTCATCTGGGGCTCGGAGCCGCGGGTAAAAAAATCACACCAAAAAAAAAAAAAAAAAAACCAAACCAAAAAACCTCGAAAAAAAAGGTTATTTATTTTTTTCTCCCCCCCCCCCCCCCCACAAAACCTGCATTTCGCTCCCGCCCTCCGCACGCCCGAGACGTAAACGCGCACCGGGCACAGGCGCGGCCCGGCGGTTGGGCCGAGCCCCGCCGGGCGCGGCGCCGCTGCCCGCCCGTGGGGCCGCGGCTGAGCCCCCCGCGCCGCACCGCGCCGCGCCCGGCGGCGGCGGGGCGGGGAAGAAGGGCAGGGGCGCGCGCTGCCTACCGCCTCCGCTCACTTCCTGGTTCCTCCCGGCGGCCGCCCCACCTCCCCGCCGAGCTCAGCGTAAGGGGGGCGGGGGGGGCGGCGGCGGCGGCGGCGGAGCAGCGTCGGGGGTGGCGGCGCGGCTGCCGCGCGCGGGCTCCCCGGTGCGGCGGGGCCGCGCGGGGCAGCCTCGGCCGTGCGCGGCGCTGTGTGCGCGGCGAGTGGGGGGGGTGGGACCGGGGAGGGGGGGGGGGGGGGGGGGGGCGGCGGCGGCGGGGCGCGCTCCGGGCCGGCGGCGGCGGTGGCCTGTGGGGTAGGTGGTGCGAGTGACAGCGCGGGGGGGGGCGGTGTGTGGGGGGGGGGCGGCCCGCCGTGCCCGTGCGGGCAAGGTGTGCGCTGGCGGAGGGAGCTGGGGGGGGGGGGCGGGAGCGGCCCGCCGGAGGGGAGCGGCCATCCCGCCGCCGGCGCTGAGGGTGGGGGCGGCCCGCGCCCACCCGCCTGACCAACCGCCCGCCCCGGCCTTGCCGGTGCGCCCGCGCCCCGCGTAGCCCCTTTGCGGTGCGGGCGCCGCCGGGGAGGGGGGGGGGGTGGGAAGGGAAGGGAGGGGAGGGGAGGGGAGGAGGGGTGGCGCGGCGCGGCCGGCTCAAGGGCCGCTCGGTGCCCCGCTTCCCTCCGGCGGCGCCCCGCTTCCCTCCGGCGGCGCCCCGGGCCGAGGGGCTGAGGTGTGCAGGGCGGCGGGTCGCGTCTCCTGGAGCTGTTGGCATCGGTGGGGAGGTGGGCCGCCGCTCGCCCCCTCGCCGCCCGCTGATCCGCCGGCTCCCAGCCCTGGGCTTTAAATACTGCAGGGCTGAATATGTTGAATAATACGGGGCTAAATACGTGATTTAGGTCTGCGCCGGGGGCCGTGCAGAGGAGCGTAGCGTCAGGGAATTTAAACTCGGAGCCTCCAGCAACGTCGGCGGGGGTCCTGTGGTCTGGATTGCGGGGGGGAAAGGGGGGTCCTGTGGTCTGTTAACGCGTTGCAGTGATGAAACGCGCCCGTCGGCGAGCATCTGGACAGTGGAGCGGACCCTCTGGCTTCGGAGGCGGCCACGGTCACCCGGCGTTTGACTGCGGCTGTCCCATGGGACCGTAGGGCGGTTGCGACTTCAGCATCGGGAGTAATCTGTGTGGAAAAGCCATGGCGCTGTGCTGTGGCGGGTTTAGTTGAAATGGATGGTGAGTTGTATGTTAAGAGGAAGCGATCCGGACTGTCTTTAAACAGCAGCTTCTAAGTATTACTGGAGCGTTTCTGAAATTTTGGAAAGAAGCGAGCACTCGCCATGGCTCGTTAGAAAACAGTCTTCAGGAAGACATAGGCACGGGGGAGGAGGCAGCAGTCTGGTCTCCGATGCACTCTGCTGCTGCCGGCTTGCCACAGAGGGATGCTGCGTGGACAGCAGCACTCGGTTAGATTTCTTTTCTTTGATCCTGATTCAAAAAGGATAAATTATATTTTTCAGCGTGCAGGAGATTGTGTGCCAGACTCCTGACACAGCAAAAGGTGCGCAATGTCAGATGTGTAGGAAAGGAGCCCAAATTCAGATGGTCGTTCCGATACAGCGGGATCACAGAGAAGGGGTTGGCGGGATGCAGTGAGTGACTGCCTCTGATGCCTGGTGGTGTAGATAGCAAGGCTTTAGTGAGTACCATGTTTTTCTTTGCTTACTGAAAGCAATAAATAAGTCTTTTGTATAGTGTTACAGGCGTTTCAGTGATAACAGTCATTATAAAGGGAGCCACGCGTTAATTCATATGTCTTTAAAAATGCAGCCCCACATGCAATAAAGATCCAGTCCTTCAAACACGACGACTCTGTCAGCGTAGCTCTTAGTGCTGTCTCACTGATGCAATGGTATTTGTCATACCAATGTGAGCTGCTTGTGGTTGTAAGTTGCGTCTGACTGAATGCTCATTGAAATTTTGGAAGACCAGAAGCTCTGTGCGGTTACAGGTTTATAAAAGGACAAATGTAAGGTCTGCCTCAAAGCTAAAATATTTGTTGCAGCGTTTAACACCTCCAGGGTATTTTTGCATACGTTTCTGCTTCCTTTTTAGTTTTCATTTTAAGTATTGTACTTACAGACAGGGTGTGTATTCCTATTTCAAATTGCTTGTTTGGTAGTGGATGAAAATGTCAAAACGTAATTTATTGCAGCTATTGGGAGCAGGTTGCAACAAGATGAATGCTTAATTCCTCAGTAGATGCCCAGTCTGCTGTGCCCAAATAGTTATGTGTCTGTTCTGGACAGTTTCTTTTGTGTCAGCTGAGGGGAGCAATTGGTAGTCTGACAGTATGCATGTAGCCTGGGCAGTGGTAACTCAGCTTTGGTCATTCTCTTTTTCTTACCTAATATGAATTTACTTTTCTTGATGGGTGGGTTGCTGTGCATCTCCAACAGAACAGGAGCTAGCAGCGTTGCGTAGTCAATGTGGTTTAAACCCATGCCTTGCATTATTTCAGGGAAACTTGCTTGTGCAGCCATGAAGCTTGCCCGTGCAGACGTTTCCCGTACATCTGTAATGGGATATCTCTCCCGTAGAGGAGAATACAGGGTAGGTGATGGGCACCCACAGTGGTGTCAGTCTGAAAGTAGCCCGGCTGTAGCTCAGCCAGTCTCTGCAGATGTTAATTGACTGAGCTTATGGTTTTCTCTGCGGTGTCGACGTGACCTTTTACTTAGGGCGATATTCTGGAATACCTTTTTTCTGCCTTCCTGAGAGAAGGCAGCAGGTGATATAAAATATGACAAGATAGAAAAGCTTGTTGTCAGTTTTTATTTTCCCTGTCCTGTGCTTAGCTGGTTGAAGCAAATGAGATGTGAACAGTGGTACCCGGAACATGGTATTTGACTTGTGCATGTAACTAACCTGAAACTTAAGGTTGCGTTAGAGAAAATGAGAAGTTAAAGCTTTCCTAATTAGAGCTGCGCGTTTCCTGGGTTGTGCAGACAATACGAAAAGAGGATAGCCTCTAACTTGACTGGAACTGCAGTGCAGCAAGTCTGCCAGTAACGCTTTACACATCGTCCTTTTGAGAGAGAGTCCAAAAGAGTGAGCCAGCTTGCCTCTGCAGGCTGTGGGTGCCAAAGGCCTCCTCATACAGCAGTGGTTCGCAGATAGGGAGGCGCAAGGTGTTATAGGCAAGGTGCAGCTAGGTAGTGGCTCTTACTCCGCGGGAGCAGTGGCAGGGTAACTCCTTTCGCCTGCTTCTGGCCGTACTCCCGGGGTGGAGGGGGGTGCTTGGGAGCGCTTCTGGAGATCAAAGAGAGATTTATCTAGGTTTATAGTACCATATCTCTTCACTCCACCAGGTTACAAGGTGACCGTACAGAACTGATGCTGTTACGGGAGAAGGAGGAGGAGTGTGAGGAGACAAAGAAAGAAAAGCAGAGGTTAGGGTTGGGAAAGTAAGGAAATGAGAAGGAAAGCTACAGCAGCAGGGTTCAGCTAGAAAAATGTTGGGAATTGCTGTTCCAGGAGCTGTAAGAGCAAGTAAAACAAGGACATAGAAAACTCAGTGTTAATACCCTCGGACAAAAGAGGAATGTTGAATGGGAGGAAATGTAAGGCCCTTGTTGATGTTTTTGCTGGTAGCAAAACGGCGTGTTTGTGAAGTTCAGCTGTGAGTTTTGCAATAATGCAGAACTGACAGGGGCGACCAATCTTAAATGTGGTGCAGCATGAAGAAGTTAAAACAAATGGGCTCAAGTTGAAACAGTTAAGAATGAATAAAGGTAGTGTGAAGTACTACCCTGCTTAAAAAAAAAAAAAAAAAAAAAAGACAATGAAACATTTACAGTCCTAGTGGGAAGGCAGTGGTACCATATCATAGATACAAAGATCAGAAGAGATCAGAGGGCTATAGCAGGCGATAAAGGGAGATAGTAATGTGATATACATCTTTGTTCTTTGCAATAACTACTTGAATCACTGATGTCCAATATAGCATAGAATAGGTAAGCAATATACTATGTATTGCAGTTAGTCTGCTCTCCAACGCTCAGTATTTTGAAGGATAACAAAATTAATGTTTTCACACAGAAATTGGATTTTTTTTTTGTGGAGACAGGGATTGCTTGTGCTTGCTAATGCAAGAGCAAAACAAGAAATATTTAGTTTGCCAACTCAGTTGTTCTTTACTACATTTCAAAAGCTTTAATGTACAGCAACTTTGAACCTGCAGGTTTTTCCAGTTCTCTGAAGTAGCAGCATAGGTTTCTTCTGGGCTAACTCTTAACATCGCAAAGGTGAATCATGACAATCGTGATTTTAACTTCAGCCCTTTAACTTTTCACAATAGAGGTGATAATTTTTTTGGTCCCTGTTTTATTGATGTGCTATCTTAACGTATGCCCTATGTCTTTCTGTATTTGGTTTAGATACTTAAGTGGAGTATTTAGGTTTAAAATCTAAATGCCTTACTGCCTTCATACCTGTATTTTCCCTGCCCCTGTACGGTAGGGAAGAAGTATAGACTACAAGTGGGGGTATAAAATACAGAGAGACTCAATGACTTGTTCATGTTTGTGAAGGGGGTGCTGTAGCAGAAGCAGGTGAGAGCAAAATCCCAGGTTAGACCATCTGAGTGAAAAGGTATGTCTGATAGTTAAGGTTCTCTTCCTACCTTGAAATATAATATTCAGAATATTTTTTTAGACTAGGGTGGTTCTGCTAGTTTCTTATTGTGATTAAAACTTTAAAGCTGCAACTCATTTCTGCTTCTCTGGAAAATATATTCAGAATATATTTCACTGCGATGAGAGCAGTGCAGTTTTTAAAATAGATGCTAAAAATAATACCAGTTGTACAGACAAACCTTCCCCCTTTAATTTTTGTCTTTTTTTTTGTTTTTAAAGTTGATACAGGGCAAACTGAGAATTTAAATTCCCTTAATCCAGTGGTTTGCTGGTTTAAGTCCTAAGTCAGCATCAAAGTTGCAAAGCTGTTTAGAAGACCGGGACACTTCTCCTGTTTTGTCTCTCGTCAGGCTGTCCATTCAGGATAACTGCAATGCTGTGGGAAAGCATGACACCCCCATTTGTTGTTCAGTTCCTTCTGCAAGATTGCCCTTTCTTTCCGATACTTACCCCAGATAGGTGGCAATGCCACAAAGCTGGTTTGTATTTATACGTTCAGGATTCATATTTCTCTTTTTACATAGGTTAAGTAGCTTGTGTCTATTTAGTCTATCGGGAAACTGTAAGATTGAAGTGACAGAATTTCTCTGTTGCCCTTGCAGCTCTAATAGGTGTAGGTTATTTTGTAATGGTTTGTGCTTAATTCTGGTTTTATGGAACACCTTCCATCTCTGTGGCTTTTTGATCAAAAGCTTTTTGAGATCACTAACCTTGTAATCAGACTACGTCAGATCCAAGCCTGACCTTAGTCTCTGTTGCCCTTGCAACTTGTGTCCTGTTCCTAGACCTTACCCCGATTTTGTCACTCATCCGTAGTGGTCGAGTGTCGCTGTACCTCGGACGGTGTCTTTGTCCCCTTCGCTCAGGCTAGCAGCTGACAGGCCTTGTAAGTGGGAGTGCAATCACTTACCAGATAACTCCTAGGTCAGTCTTTATTGCGTTATAATTTATTTATACAATACATACCCATTAGTTAAACAGAAATGATCTAGACATTAACCAGGAAGCTGTTACCATCTGTCCTGAGACATTACATGCCACAAACATTAGCACAGGAGAAAACCATGTTTTTAATTGAGAAAACATAGCCTTATTTTCCTTATAGTTCTACTAATGGAATTCCTCTGGCACCGTTGAAGTTGCTTCTTGTTTGCACTGATGTAGGTGAGAGGAGTACTGTGGGGTTTGTGCCTCACATGGCTGTGTCTCTTTTGAGCCCATCAGTCTCAGCCCGGTCCAGGCCCTCAGGATGGAGTTTCTCAATCTGACAGATGTCTTTGAGTTAATTTCTACCTCCCCCTGCTCTCCTAAGGGAGAAGTTCCCTCTACGTATTCATACTTCCCTTCCAATGTATTCTTCAGAAATGCATGACTTCAATTAAGTCTTCTTCTCTAATAAGATGCTTCTAACAAAACTAATAAAAGTGTGATTTTTAGTGTGATACATCTTTACTAAGGTCTTGTTCACACATGGCCTCTTCAAAATAATAAATAAATAAAAAATAAAAAATAACAAATTATGATTCATCAAAGTAGTTAATGATGTAAACCGTTTTCTAAACTGTGACTATAAAGCAACATTTTAATATAGCCACTTACTCCCTTCATGTATAGAAAAATGTTATAGCTGGTTTACCATTTGGTTTTGTGTGCTCTCTTCCCCCCTTTCCAAGGCAGGTAATCCAAGCCTGTGCGTTTAGCCAGAGAAAACATAAGTTTGTTTTAAGATTTGTAATTTTTAAAGATTATTTTTAATGGATTTAATATAAATCACGTTCTGATTTCTTTATGCCATTTTTCTCCAGTATGGGAAGTGAAACTGTTGAAATTGCATGACTTCAGTAGCCAGAGTTCAGGGGAATCTGAGATGTTTGTGAGCTTCTTGCTAAAAGCAAACGTTGTAGCTGGTAATGTAGTACTTAGGCTGAAACTGTACCGCTTAACCTGGCCTGAATTTCCAGAAGAAAAATGAAAAATTATCTGCACTAGGCGTAATCCTGTTACCCTGCTCCTGGGGTGGCTGGAGTAGGGCTAGCAGTACTGACTTTGCCCTGTGACATTTTGATCTGAGTCATCGGATGTCCCATCAGCGGAGTGTTAAGCCCTGTGCCTGATCCTTCCCTATTGCTTTTGCCATTTTAACCTGAGAGGAGTAGTTTTTGACTTGTTTGAGGTTTTGAATTGGGGTTGGATTTGTTTTGTCTGGGTTTTGTTTTTTTTTGTTTGTTTGTTTGTTTGTTTTGTTTTATTGGTTGTTTGTTTTTTTTTTTAACCACGTACAGAATCCTGAAAATATTCTGATGGAAGTACAGCTCTCTATAGCAAATTTAAGCCTGCTAATAATAGGCTTGCTTTTTTTAGCTGCCTTTCACAGACCTGTTAGAAATGTCCCATTAACCCTCCAGGGTTTTGTAAACCCGGGGTTGGAAACTGCCATGCTGATGGATAGCTGGATGAATCTGCAGGAGACTGCCAAAAATTCTCAGCATAGCTGGGCTGTTTTGTTCCGCTCTTGCTGATCAGATAAAGCTTTTTAGGCCTTGCAGAAGCCATTAGGAAAAATTATATGAATACTGATATTTCCTTATTGTCCCTGCTAGAACTTGCTTTGGCAAGTTTTGACAGGCTTCTTGTTAGATTTGGGCTGTATGAAAGTGTGGCAGGAGAAACATAGGTAAATACCCTATTAGTTAGAAAACACACTTTCTGTCATTTCTGTTGCAAAGGAAGATTAAATATGCAATGTTTTAATCAATGCAGTTTTATGTACAGAAAAAATGAAACAAACTTCAAAATGAACTCCCTTGCAGTTTCAATCTATCTGTCTGGGGTTTGTTCATTTTGTTGAAGGTGTCCCTTTAAATAAATCCTGTCCTGTGGATCTAGATCACCTAGTTCAACTGTCATGAATATAACATGACTGGTTATGTATGTTTGCTTCCTTTTGATGAGGATGAAAAGTTAACTTTAGCGTTGTTTGTCAGCTCTCAAAATATTGTCAATGAACTCTGGTTCTGTGTGTTTCATTAAAGAGATACTTCGGAACAGATTTTAAATATATAAAAACCCAAACTGAAAACCTGAAAAAATGCACATGATCTGCCTTGGTCTCATTTTCATTCTTTTTTTTTTTTTTTTTTACCCAGAATTGTTTTCATGTAATTGGCAGAACTTGAAATTCACTTAGTTCATAGGACAAAATGGAACTTCTTTCCAAATTTTAATGTTAATGGACTTCTGATAGAGGAAATGGTTGCAATGTACATAGTAATACTGTAGTTTTGCAAGTCATACCCATGTGCTTGACTTCACTAGCATGAGTAATTACATGAAAATCAGCTGGGTGACGATGATGATGGCGTTAAGCTTGGTGTAAGTTTTGTAACATCAGAACCTCAGGTAGCTTTCGGGTACACACATTGGGTGAAGGCCCACATCATTCGTTACTTCATTCTTAACACATTGTTTGGCGGTCACAGGCCATTAAAAATAGATTTTTGACATGGCTTATGGCAGGTCAAAAGACAGTTACTTCATTTATATAGGGTGTAATAGCATATTTTAAGTGTTCATTGTAGCAGGAAGTGGATTTTAATGTGTTTTATTTACATTTCTAATGTGTATATTACATGGTTTTTTGATTATTCCTGTAATGCCAAATGCCTTCCAGATAGAAAAGAAAAGGTCTTCTCTCTGACATGTTGTTAACTTAAATTGATGTGTGTGTTGTCATTGTGTCTCACACTTACCTAGTGGCCCCTCTTGTAGCCTGACACCGTGATTAAGTCCTTAAGCCTGTTGCCTTTGCTGTTTACACATTGTTTGCTCCAGAGCAGGAGGGACTGACATATTCCATCTGTGTGTTATAAATTAAGTTCATATGCAGCATGATTCAAGGGCAGGCCAGTTAGGGCAAGTTACTGCTTCCTCCCTCCGACAATCTTTTTTGGGGGATATTGTTTATACGAAAATACCAGGTTGGACAACATAAACAAAAACAGATGTGTCTGTATGTAAGAGCAAGGAATTAAAAACAAAAACCAAAACCAAACCAGGTCATGTAGAAGAGAAGCTGAGACACCGAGCTCCTGTAACTTGACTCGAAGTTAATGTACACTAAAACAGATACGTGTTTCTCAAATAATGAGTGGTATTTATGTACTGATTAATGATTTTTCATTGCTGCCTGATGATGCCTCTAAAGCAAGCATTAAATAACAAAGTGCATTAAATAACAAATGTGTCCTCCAGCCAGAAGTCAGAGTTGGAGGCCTGAGCTGTATCCTCTTAACCGCTTCCTTACCGCACTGCAGAAATGAGTCCCCAGACTGTCAGACTGGGGTGCCTCAAGGTTCCTTCCAGTTTCTGCATAAACAGTTCCACAGCAATAGCTTGCTTTTTTTTTTTTTTATTTAGCTCAATAATATTTCTGAGAGCGAGCTGTAGAACTCTTATTGGAGTGAAACCACTTCCTGCATTTGCAAGAGATGAATTTTTATGTGACTGCTGAAGTGTGCTGTTCTGGACTAAACCCACAGTTTTAATCACTATGTATTTGTCTAGCTTTCAGTCAGTCTCTACTAATGCTGACCTTAAGGTGACTTGGCAAACTAATTCCTCTGTTAAATAGGAGTTTGCTTTTCCTGTGGCTCTTTGATTCCTTTGCTTTGGTAAACAAAACCTCAGGGGGGGGAAAAAAAGGATCAGAGTCTAGGAAAAAATCCTGGAAGTCTGTGTTCAGGACTAACCCAGCTTGTTACTGCACCTGATGTGTCAAGTCTTAAGACTTCCGTTTGAAAATCAAACACCTAAATTACTGGGTTTTTTTCTTATTTTTTAATGCAATATGATGTTACTGTCAACTAAACATTGTTGTCAGGCATGAGTCTGTAATTATGTCAGCTTTATTTCGAGCTGGCAAACCAGCATAACAATTTTAATAAGATTATTAAATAATGCAGTGAAGGTTAACCTGGTTCCTTGGGGGAGGGGAGGGATTGAGTCTTCAAAATACTTGTTAAGTCTGTGTGAATGTATGAATACATGTGTCCTTACAGAAATTCTGAAAAACTGGGGAAAAGGTATGGATTTACTAGTAGGTATAGATTTATCTGAACTTACACCACCAGATTGTTTGGGCAATCACTGTTTCTGAAAATTATATAGCTTGTCTCCTGAAGTACCAGGAGTCATGAGGCTAAATTATAGCTGTGGTTAAAATACAACGTAATTACAATGTGGTATGTGAGTTTTGTGAATGAGGAGAAGGTTTTTGGTTTTGTTTTTGTTTTTTCTTGCCAAAGTAAATGAGATCCACACGTGCACATTTTTATCTTGGTCTTTCTGTTCTGTGTGATGTGTGTGTAAATATAAGACTGATGTGCTTTAACGTTAATCCATGTGACTTTCTTCACATTCGTAAAACATCTTAAACTCTCTTACTTAGTATCATACTAAATGATCCAAGCAAAAATATAAGAAAATACCTAATTCTCCTAGTTTATTTATACCCGTTATGTTAGAAAACAAATATTGTAAATGGTCTGGTTCATCCACTTCTGTGCGCGTAGAAACTTTGCGCTCCTGTCTTTTCCCTCCCGCTGCGGCAGTAGCAATTCCAGTCACCTCTCTTCCATGTCATTCGCACTAACATGCACAAGCTCTCATAGCTTCTGTGCTTGGATGTAATTAATCATCGTGCTCATTAATAACTTTAACCTTCGGCTGTGAAAGACTAATTGTCCTTCATTAATTTGGTCCTCTTGAAATAACAACTGGAAAGCAAGCTACCATCTCCTTTCCTATCAAGGTAGGGGCAATAGTGTCTCCATTTAGGTTGGCGGACTGCAAAATAGAGCTTTCTTCTTGTACTTGATGGAACGTAGCCATAAAAGTTTTGAGAGGAATTTAAGGTCCTAGGTACTTTTGCAATCCTGTTGGTATCTTTTCTATAAAATTTATCCATTTTGTCTAGGCAACAGTATCGCTTTTTTAACAATTAAACTCAAAAATAGCTTCAGTCTGAAGTTTTGGCAGGAAACATAATTAACGGTGAACGTTGTCTCCCTTTCTCTGAATTTAAATGAAAAAATGCACTCTATTTTTTGCACAGCCGTGAGAATAATCCTTACATGTTGAAACACGAGGAGGTTGAACCCTTCTGTTCAGGTGTATGCAATTCAGTGTATTTGGTGGTGAAATTATTCTATCCATTTTTGTAGAAGGTGCGTCTTTATGTAGAGGTTGTAGTGTGTTTGAGCGTTTACAGCATTGTGCAAATACTCTGTTAAGAAGTATCTTTGGCAGAAGTTGCTGGGTGTATCAAGAGCCGCTTTCAAAGCGTAACATTCCAGGTCTGCTCTAACGTCGAGTGGTGTACGGTCACAGTGCAGATTGATTGATCCCCTGCCAAAGTCTTACGAGCACCTCTTTTGTTTTCTCAAATGCCCACGTTTGGTGAGAGTTACATTGAGACTACAGTAAGCGCCGTGCACACCTGGAGTAGTACAGTTTCTGGCTCCAAGATGGACCTTACCTTCTGGATGGGCAGGGTGCCTGCAGAGGCGGAGAGGACAGAGCAATGGCAGCAGATGTCACATTAGTGCCCTTATTGCAGTGGAGTGGACTTGGCTAGGAATGCTAAAGGGGAGGTAAAATGAATGCCGTCGAGGGATGGGGCAAAGGTGAAAGGAGAAGCAAAGGTGAAAGGAGAAGCATGGCAAAGTAGAAGGCTTAAGAGGGACGTAAAGCCAAAGGAGGAGTTGAGAGTGGGAGACAGCTGTTGTTCAGGAAGAGCATCCTCCAGGCAAGACTAGAAATTCCTGTCAAGGTCTTTGCCTAGGCTGCTTCTTCAGCGGTTCCTGCCACTATAACTTTGAGTGGTTTGTTTTTGCAGTTTTACCACAATGCTATGAGTCAATGGATAAGGTGAAAGGAAACTTCTTCCACTTGCTAAGCTTCCCAGTATCTGTAGGAAAGACCCTTCCCTTTCCCAGGTCTGATGCAGCAAAAAGGGACCCTGCCAGCTGTGCCAGGTCTTTACTTTTTTCCTTGCATGACAGTGTCCAGTTCTTGCTTCGGTCCCTGCTGTGGCAGCTCCTGTTCGCGCCAACCTGGTCGCTGTTCTCTTCATTAAAACACTTGTTGCCTTTCCTCTGGGGAGAGTGGAGGTGGCACACTAGTGGATTTAAGGTGTAATTAAGCAAGTCTTAAAAGCACTTAGAGAATCTTCTGAATAAGAATTGTTCTGATAAGTGCAAGAGTCTGGTTTCCAAATCCATTATTTCGGGTTTGATTTATTTACCTTTTTTGCTTTTTCAACTCACTTTCTGCTGTTTGGCATTTCCCACGTGATCCCCATGCCATTACGCGAACAGAGGTCTACATGTCTTACAAAGCAGTGAACGTTGTTTCTCTCTTTCAGATGCAAGTATGGACATAATAGCCTATGATGATTACTTCAGTCCACCGCTTCAGAGATATTGAAAGGAAACCTGAATACCTCCAGCCAGAAAAGTGTGTTCCACCTCCTAGCCGCGCTTCCCTGGGAACAATGTGGTTTATTCGAGATGGCTGTGGTATTGCATGTGCTGTCGTTACCTGGATGCTGGTGTTCTATGCCGACTTTGTAGTCCTTCTTGTCATGCTAGTTCCATCAAGAGATTATGTTTATAGTGTCATCAATGGCACACTGTTCAACACCTTGGCTTTCCTCGCTTTGGCTTCACATTTTCGTGCTATGCTGACAGATCCAGTAAGTATATCTCTCTCTGTATGTCTCGGAAAGAAACAGGCGGTGTTTTTCTTGTCTGCTAGATGTTGGGTAACTTAGTTGCCGAGTGAGTGGCAGATTTAAATAACTTTTGTGTGTCAGCCTGCTGAGTGAGGCTGCTGATGTGGTATGCTAATTTCTCATCCCACTCAAGTCAGATGCAAAGTCAAGGACCCAGCTTTAGATTCCCATTGTGTGAGCAGCTCCTCTTTTTGCACTGGGAAGGAGAGCGTTTCTCTCTGATGCTGTTTTCTCCCTAATGGCAGATCTCGTGTTTGTGGCTTGTTGTGTCTTGACAAACAGGAAAGCTGGAAAAGCTGGTTTTGGTTGTCTGCCTCAGCAAGTATTGCTTCAACAGAATGGAGCAGAACGTGTGTGGTTTTGAAAAGCCGTGTTACCATCTCTCGTACTAGTGATTTTGTTGAGTTTATTGAACCGTGCTGAAATAAATACTGTGTGAGCATGCTAAGAGCTGACAGTTCTTAGGCAGGCGGGAAGCATCAGAGTTGTAAGACCCCCGTGTGTGTCTCCATAGGACATTACTTTGCGAGAGATCTGGTCTGCTGCTTTCTTGTCCTCCAGCTAGTGAAAAGATACAATTTAGTACCATGATGTTTATTCAGAGTGGCCTGTGATGGTTTATTTTGTTTAATAACCTGTGGACAGTAGATTCAGTTCAAAACCCCATCTCCACTAGTCAGTGGAAGGAAAAACAGGCTTAGACTCCTCTTGGCCCCTTCCTCCTGAGTGTTCTTGTTGCTGTTGGAAATGGTGGTGTGCCTCTGATACTCTAAATATTCCTTCCAAATGTCATTTCCTACTTGAAACCTTGTTAGGTACCATTAAAACTTCAGTGTAATCTTTGTTTCTTAGTTTCCAGCTCTCCCAGAAGCCACAGCACTGCAGAAATGGCTTGATTTGGGGTAATTTCACAGTTTACGGTAAAGACTGATGCGTTGAACGCTACTGCTGCTGGGCAGAACTGTGAGCAGTAGCTGAGAGGCTGAAACTTCTGGTCCTTGGACTCAGAATGCAGGGTTGCAGCAATTTGTTATATAGTTTATATCCTAGGGGTTCTCGTTGTTGTTGTTGTTGTTGTTAATTATTGTATGTTCTATGGCTTTAATGCCTAGGGACCTTCAGGTCACTGAAATTATTTTGCAGAGTTAGCAGGAACTCTTTTGAAACAAAAGCTGTTTTCTGAAGCAGACTGGGCAAGCAGTGTTGCAGAAACAGATACAATCTCTATGCCAAGTAACTGGGAAAAAGATATGTTAATTCCTAGTGCCTGGTGGGATTTTTGTGTGTGGATGGTGTGAGCCAGTGGGATTTCTTTTTTTATTCTTTGTAGGAGATATCAGATAAATTAAATGGAGGAGGAAAGATAAAGTGAGGGGGTGCAGCAACATCTGGCAGACAATGTGAGTCAGGGATGAAGGAAGCTGCTGGGACATGGAGAACCGGGGGCGCATCTAGGACTGGAATGAAACAGAAAGCACCACTGAGGCAAACAAATAGGAATTCTTATTATAAATAAATGAAAACGTTACTTCTTCAGAATTGATAGCGTATGTCGTGCTTTTCAGGAACTGCTTCCTGTGGGTTCTTGCTAGAACATTCCTAAGGTTTTGAGCTTTGCAGCGTACTGAAAAGAGAGAACACCAGTTGTAGCATTTTGTGGAAATTGGTCCTGGCAATTTTTAAATTGGTCAGGCCTTTTAGGAGTTTTCTGTGTAAAAACTCAAAGACTGCCCAAGAAAGCCTTATAGTACTGGTTTAATGTGCAGTTCTCTCATTGATGTGTATTATTCCCATTTATTGCTGTTGGGAGGTTGTATAGACGTGTTAAAAAGAGACTGTTCCATCAGAAATCTGTTAAAATATTACATCCCTGCTTTTATTTCAGTATAAAAGTTTACATCCACAGAGGTGCATTTGTGCCAGTGTACTAGCACGGATTTCATACAGCATATTTCATGACCTTTCTCCTCTTTTTTTTGTTGGCTTTTTTTTTTTTTTTTTTCTTTTTTGAGCAAATTTATGGCCCTAGAAAGGCTGGAAACATTTGAAGTCAGGCTCCTGCAGCAGCAATGTGTTACCTGTTTAAAGACATGTATTTTAAAGTGGAAATTGCATAGCTAAGAACGCTTTACCTAGTCTTATTCAGGTGGGAGGATTCTTAGTGTTCACCGTTTGAATGCTAAACCCTAATTTAAATAACAAATGCACAATGAAGCATAGCTATAAATACATGAGGCGTTTACCAGCAACTCTTAGTGTACACAATGATAACTTCAGAAGTAGCTGGTTCTGCTGGAATAAAACATCTGTGGTTTCCAGTTTGTGATATAATACACTGGTATGATAAATTTGTTGATAGATGTGAAGAGACCAATAAGGATTCTTAAGTATTTGAAGGTTACTACAGGATTACAAAAAATCGCTTAAGTGAGGATTTACTGATGTTTAAAAGAAAACAAAAAAACCCACCAAAATGATGTAAATGATGTTTAAGTATGTGGTTCCATATATTAGGACCTCTTTCTAATTTCTTTTCTGAATCTTCTTGCTCTTCCTGAAACTCTGTTGATCTTAGGGAAGTTTTTATTTCTTACTCATGCCTCCCCTCTCATAGTTTTAAGTCATCCTATTGTTCTTAGCACTCGTAATGTACACAGGTTAATCTTCTGGTTTGTTGTTTTTCTTTGTGCAGGGTGCTGTACCCAAAGGTAACGCCACAAAGGAGTTCATCGAGAGTTTACAGCTAAAGCCAGGACAGGTGGTTTACAAGTGCCCAAAGTGTTGTAGCATCAAACCTGACAGAGCACATCACTGCAGGTAAAGTCTTTTCTGAGGACTGCTATTTTATCAAGACCTCAACGATTATCCAGTGTGCCTTGATCTAAATTGTTACCGGAGTCTGAGACTGGAATGGTTAAATTGAGAGACTGGCATCCAGATTCTGTTGCCAATAGTGCCAGACGTGTTCAAGCTTCTCTGAAAAAATCTGGGGCTTTTTCTGACAAGTTTTCATCTATAGCAGGCTGGGGCCACTTCTTGCAAAGTGAAAAAGACTTAAAATGGATGCTGCCTTGACTCCAGACCTGTAATTGACATTCCATAAATTATCATGTAAATGTGACTTAAAAAGGGACATTATATACCAGAATGCATAGAAATCCATAAAGTGTAATGTCTGTCAGAAGGTCAGTGTGCTTTCTTTTTTGTTTTTGTTCATGAACCCATTTGCCTTACTGTAGATTCTATTTAGAAGTGATATTTAAAGTTCAGGTAACTGTATATACTTTTTTAAGAGTTCCAACTTCCACATTTTCATTGAGTACTGTGACTTTGTTTTGTGCTTTGTGATAGATCAGTATGCCTACTGATCTGTCACGTCCTTTTTCTGGTAGGATAAACTTCCCTGAAGAGAGTAACTGGTAGTGAGCTTTTTAGTACTGAAGGCAGTGAGCAAAAAAAAATCCACCTACTTCCTGAAATTCTCTTCTGCTTTAAAAACAAGCAAACCTTTTTTCCAGTAAGTAATTAATAAGTTTGCACTAGTGTGTCCGTTCCTTACCTACTTAAAACCCAAAATGTACTGAGAAAGCTTGTATCACGGTTACTGCTGATTCGTGCAGGGGTCTTGTGGGGAGGGGAATACATGGTACTGAGCTGAACAACAGCTGAAACTTTTTCTGCTGTTTGCGTTTTTCATACTTATTTTCAGAGCTTTAGTTTGCAAATGTTTTCCCTTTTTTGTTGGTTTTGTATTTTAATAAAAATCAGGAGTTGGTTATTCAGCAGGAGCAATGTGATCATGCCTATCACTTATTAATGCTACTGTAAAATCCCCTCTGACACTTCTTCAATTATGAATGAAACTTCGCATCTAAAATGCTGTCTTGCTGATGACTCACAGCATAGGTAAATGAAAAAGACTCTTTGGCTAAACACAAAACCTCGTCTCCATGGTCCTTTTTTCTATGCTTTAAGATAACTTTTTAGACATTAATATTTAGGAAACTGATCCACTGAGCACTGATGCTGTTGAGAATCTTGAGTCAAACATTTGTTTGTGGGATAGGAGGATTTATTGGGCTTTCACACATCACGGTTGTGCGTATGCATCAGCAGGAGATACTGCTAGCTGCATGCCTGAGCGACCAGGGTGCTTTCTGATTCATATGCTACTTTGTGAGTCCCCCGTGCCCCAAAAAACTAATCCTGCCAGCATTTGGAAGCTGGGTGGTTGAGTAGGGGGAGAGGGTCTGAGTACGGGCAATCCCTGCCGCCTATAGTTCTCAGTCTTAGTTTCTGTGTTTACTCTTCCACCAGCTAGTTTCATGCTCTGCCTCTTACCCAACTGCTTTTGGTACGTACGCGTGGAATAAAACCTCTCCTCTCAGCCTTAGCTACCTCCTTCACGGAGGTCATCTTTGGCTTGGCTGCTTCAGGTTGTCCCTCCTGGGAAGCAGGACCTAGGAGCAGTTGAAGAGGTTGCTTGGGTACTCACCTGTTTCAGAGCCCAAGGGAAGTGTGTGCACATCTGCAGGCAGTAAATTAGACCACAGGGAGGCATCCTCCTGCTTTACACCACCTGCCCTGCCTCCTCCCCTCTTTTTTTTTTTTTTTAACCAGTAATTGATACTTGTCATATGAAGTATGACATTATCTGGCAGATAAATTGTTTTTACTGTGCCAGCTGATTTTAGTCCCCGTGCAGCTGAAGAATAATTTCAAGCTGTTTATTCTAGCAAAACAAGACTTTTCCCATTTTCCGCTGCCCCTGGGGTTGGCAGGTAATGGGGTGCCCGTCCCTGCCTGAGGAGAAGCAGCTCCTGATCTGTCCCCGTGCTGGGAGGCTGGGTCCTGCCTGACCAACCTTTCATTTACGATCAGGGCTATAACAACTCATAAATGTTTTTCAGGCATGGCATGTATCCTTGGGGATTACCCCATCCCACCATGTAGAGTGAGTGCAAGGCTGTTCTGACGGAGAGGTTTTCTATTATTTATTCATACATGCTCATAAGAATGTGTTTATGCTTTTGTTTGAGTTTCCCTTAAGCATTTGGGTGTTGAAGTTTATTGTTTATATTAAAGTCAAAATATTTTTTGTTATAAGAAGAAAAATAAAATTAGCAGAGCCCTTGATCCTTTCTGTTTTAGTGCTGCCAGAATTGTTCTGGAATGGCTGTTTCCTTTCTGGGTCTATTGTTTGTTTGGTTTGGGGTTTTGTGTTTTTTCATATTTGATTTCTGTGCTTGTTTGTGCAATGTAGTATCAGGAGACTGCCTTTCGTCTCCTATCATATGAGAAAGCGGCAGAGAAAAAGACTTCCTTTATTATGCGAGTTGAAGCAGTTACTGACTAAGCAAGAGAATGATGTTCAGACAAAGTAATAATCTTTTAATTATTTGACTTCTAGCCACAATGTGCATGCTGGCAAGAATTTGAATTTTGATTTTATTAGTCTGGTTTTGTGAAGTGCTTTTAACATCTAGTTTTACCTTGAATGTGCGTTGCGGTACTGTCTTCCTGACTGACTGCCACAGCTGTTTTATGCTAGTATGTGGCTTACCTTGATGTCAAGAATATTTTCTAATGCTTTATTTAATTCTCTTTTTTGCAAGTTCCTGCTACCAGCTAATGTTAGTAAACAAACCTTAGTCTGTTATTAGCAGCTCTGAAAAAGATCTTTATTCATTACCAGTTTTCATATGTTTCTGGGTTTTGTTTGTTTTTAATCTGTGGACATTTTCACAGACCAAATAGGTTAAAACTAAACTAAATCAGATTTTTTCCATCTGCCTGAATGTATTGTTCAAGCCATATTTTGGCAGAACCACTGATGCAAATATTATGCTAATGTGTCTTACTTGGCATTAGTTTTTTACAATAGTAATTTGTATTGTGTGGTTCATTTTGAACAGACATAGTAAAGTGAGCAAACTACAAATATAAATGTGGTGACCAGTAAATTTACTCAGGTTCAGATTTCACCTCTGATTCTTTCCTTTAATTTCCGTGTCCCCTAAACCTCTGTGAAATCTTGTATTCCTGGAATGAAATGTGCTATAATTAAAGACCTGTATTCTTTCAGTGTTTGCAAGAGGTGTATTCGGAAAATGGATCATCACTGCCCGTGGGTCAATAACTGTGTAGGAGAGAATAACCAGAAGTACTTTGTACTGTTTACAGTAAGTATTCTGCAAGCGGTGTTTGAGGTTGTCGGGTGGGCAGCGATGAAATGCTGTGTGTAGTCTGTGAAGCAGCTCTGAAGGCTGGCTTTCTTGGTTGTTTTTTTTTCCCTTGTTTCAGAAGAACTTTACAGGGAACTGTTGCAGACTTTTTTTTTTTCGCTAATTAGGGAACACACATAACACAACAACAGAGAAAAGGCATCATGGGAAGTATTTGCCAGGGTTTTTTGAGGTTTGTGTTGAAAGTTGTTCAGCACGGTATTTCCTAACACGAGTAGTTTATTGTGGCGTTGAGCTGTTTGAGGCGTGGGCCATCGTTTTACACCGTACTGTGGCTGGTAGGGTCCCAGGCCATATGTAGGATTCCTAAATGTTGTAGTTGTATGAGTACCTGTGTGGGATCATATAATAAAAGCTGCTGCCACATCTTAAGCGAGGAGTGGGAAGTCTGCATCCCCTTTGGCAAGAATTGTCCACCTCTTACTTGCAAGTGGTTTATTTTCGTACTTGAAAATCAAGGAGGTGTTTGACTTTTTGTACTATATCTGTGGCATCATGAGTAAGAAAACGGGAGTGCAAACTCGAATACTACATATTTATGGAAGGGTTGAAATCTGTTTCATCAAAGCGAACTGCAAATATCCCGTGGGAGTAGCGTGAACGTTACAAGGCTGAGTTTCAGTAATGCTCTGTTTTATTAATAAATCTTTTGAGACATCTGTAGGTTCAAGGAAGAATATTCGCATATTGCCAAGTAGAAAGGGGGAGATTTTCAGTTAAATGGAAAGTCTTACTGCTAAACATTTGTTCCAAGGTGTGGTTTGATAAGATGTGGTGTACAGAACAAAACAAATCCCATTTCTTTCACTTGAGCAAGGGTTTTTACACCATGAGGAGTGAGCTCGGTGTTGTAATCCCATCAAAAGGGTTTCTGTTTGTGTTAAAACTGACATCTGCTTTCAGGTGGGCTGTATTAAACACTTAATGTAGTTGAGAGCGGAAAAAAAATAAGGGTTGCTGGTTTTGTTCTTCGTTATTCTTTTTGAGTGCTGGGGAGGTGAAAGAACAGCAGCATGCTCAACTTGCATGGAAAACCAAAATACTCTCCTATCATGTTTTATTGCTTCCACAGGGGTTTGTTGTAACAAAATCTCTCTGACTTCCAATATCTGCTGACCTTTGTCAGAGTCTGTAGGTTCAGAAGAGTCATCTTTTTAGCTCTATCTTGGTAAATTGTAGTGTATGTGTAGCATTGCCAGTAGTTTAAAGCTCTTTGTTACAAAGCTAAGACCTAATTTAAAACAAAAAGGATTAAGTACAAAATATTAAAGCTTGAGAGAAACTTTCCATGCCAGTGTCTGCCTCAGTGAAAAATACTTACTAAGAAAAATAAATAATTTTTCTGAAACTCATGCTGGAAAACAGATAAAGTGCTTTTCATGGTTAAAACAAATTAGCTGTTGTTTCTCTGGGAAACTATAGTGCTCTCAAGAGCAAGGAGGTAAGCTTTGACAACATGATACCTGAAAGTTGCACTGTACTCAGTGGAGATAAGGACAGTAAGCTGTGTGGAAGGCCGCGCTGGGGCGCTGGCAGCTGGATTTTGTGTCCAGCTGGCTTTGAATTAAACAGTCTCGCTCCTGTGCCCTCAGAGCTGTTAGTAAGGCCAGAATGTGTCTGTGTAGTCTCGTCATTTGCCAGCCTCAGGGTGCTTGTTTAGGGGGGATGGGAGGGCTTGGTGGTTTTTAGAGTGGTTTGTGGTGTGGTGGTTTGGTTTCTTTTTAAGTCTTAACGCTTTGCTTTATTTGAAGTGTTTGGAAGATTTAGCATTTTGGTCTTTAAGCTTACCTCATACCTATATTACATCCTTTATTTTTCAGATGTATATAGCACTGATTTCTCTGCACGCTCTAATCATGGTGGGATTTCACTTCTTGTATTGCTTTGAAGAAGACTGGACAAGTGAGTACTAACAAAGTATCTAATTAAAATACCAGATTAGCCTGTGAATAAGACCTTATAATGTAGTTTGCTTGTAAGGCAACCCCTTTTATGCTGGTTTCAGAAGAATGCCCTCAGGGTTCTGCTATGATATCTCTTTTTTTTTTTTTTTTTTCTTTTTTTTTTTCCCCTCCATGATCAATGCTAGAACTTCATAATTCTTTCTGACCTGCTGGGATCTCTTTCCTGAAAAGTCCTGTTTCAACTTAAGCCTGATACTGTGTAGGGAGAAGCTAAGATGTAAGGACACCTAGATAGTATGTGTGTGATAACCTACTGTTGATGTGAACACAGCACTACTTTCCAGAATGCCAACACAAGATAAGAAGAATGTGTGCGCTTTTTTTGAAAGGGTAATGTGAATCATTCTTGCGAGACTGCCAGGAAAACATGCTAACTCGGATCCAAAAATCCACCCTCACAAGAACAAACAATTCCTTTCCACAAAAAAAACCCACCCCAAAACAACCAACCAACCAAAAAAACCCAGCCCTTGCTCTGGACCAGCCAGTGAGTAAATTTTCACAAAGGCAGTTGAGATGTGTTTTTAAACAAATGGATATAGGAAATCCTCTAGGTAATGCTGAGTCAAACAGAAAGCTGTCAAAAAATGTGTGTGCAGATCTATGTGCTGCTTGTGGATTTTTTTGGAAGAGCATTAGCTTTGTTTTTCTTGGAATTTCAGTTGTGTCATTCAATATAATGACCTGCTTTAGTTTATAATACTGCAGAGGATGGGTACCTTTACACATGTAAACTGAATTTGACAAGGTGGTTCTGCAGTTCAAAACTTTGCAAGACAGCTGCCAGCTGTCAGTGAGAACGTCTGGATTTGACTGCAGCGGCCAGGGCCATAGGGGAAGGATACATCAAAAGAGTTTGCTTTGCTTTGCCTGCTTTCTCAGAGCCTGCGTCTATGGGGGAAGCGCTTTCCCAACTGTCCCAGGTTTAGGTGGCAGAACAGAGCAGTTATGAGAGATGGATCTGTTGTTTCAGCTGCCTTGGATTTGCGCTGGTTGTGTTAGCCCCTGATTATGGTGTATCTGTTAAAGCTTAACATCTGAGAAAAATAGGGTTTCTTTGGTGATACTCATTCTTGGATTTCAGAAAAATCTGGAGATGTTCTGACATATGCAACACCCAGCTCAACACTGTGATTTTTGCCCTATAACATTTTCCTTCCTCTTCCTTTCTTCTGCTTCTCTTTTATAGTTACCTTCTCAGATTTTGTCAGCTCTTGCCTGAGTTTGCCCTATAGAGTATGAGGAAAAATGAGAATTTGGCTTAATCTGCCCTTCTTTAGGTTATGACTTAGAGCGGTTATGAAAGGAAGCATACTCTGGTTTTACATTGGTGCTACGGAAATAATTATCCTTGTGTCCTGACCACCAGTTTGAGATTTCTAATGGGACTTCCACTGTGGAAGATCCATTAAGATTAAGAGTGGAATTTAAGGTGAAATGGAGTAGAGTGGAGTCCTAGCCAGTGTGCTGGGGAAACAGCAAAGTGGAAAAGAAAGTTGCATTCTTGAAGTGTTGCAGGGGTTTTTTTTGGTTTTGCCTTTTTTTTTTTTCGTACTTGCAGGATTGATCATTTCATTGTTGAATATCCTCAAGAATGTCAGAGCTTCCCTGTGCACCTTTTTGAGAATGGTGGTCATATAATTTATTTTGACAGTTTGAGCATGGAAAACTCGTGCCTTAGCAGGTGTTTTGCAGCTGCTGCGTTACTTGATCACTCCCCTTCCAACTCCGTTGTTTTGTCTTCACAGAATGCAGTTCCTTCTCTCCGCCAACTACAGTGATTCTTCTTATCCTCTTGTGTTTCGAGGCTCTTCTATTTCTCATCTTCACCTCGGTTATGTTTGGGACCCAAGTACACTCCATCTGCACTGACGAAACGGTGGGTGACTCACACACTCTCTCCTTTACCCTGTCTCTCTCACCGTTTGTAGAAACAGTGAAGGGCTACAGGGTTTTACCTCATTGCACGGGGAGTTTGTGTATGTGTACCCTTTGAGGAAAGACCCAGTGTAATACACTGAGCTAGCACAGTGCTGGATTGTGCTCTCTGGAGGGTATTGTGAGAAGTAGCGTACGCCTGTGTATTGGCTGGGATGCTGTGTTGACATGCTGCTTGGTAAGGCAGGCATTGGTAACTGGGATTACTCCTTAGAGAGTTTTTGTCCCTGTGGATTCGAGAACCTTTTTACTTTAATGAAGTGCTTTTATTTTGGTATTGTCTGAAATTCAGCTGTGTGTCCCCTGGTGTCTCTATTTACAGCTTTATGTGCTGGAAAGCCAAGATGAGTAGGTTGGGGAGGCATATACACACACACACACACACACACTCTTCTTTTAGTCTAGAAGATTTCCAGTTTTAGCTGCTTGTTAAACAGTTCAAAAACTGCTGCCAGAGGGAAAAAGAAACGGGAGTGGAGTAGGCTCATGGAAACCTGCTGGGTACGGTCTGCTGCAAAGCCACTGTGTCATCCCCTATTCAAAGGTGGTATAGTGGAGGTTGTGTAGTAGTGTTGCAGCCCATCGTATATCTCTTCATTTGCCCACTTCTGTAAAGATGGAGCTGGTGACTCCTGAGGAAGTTCCCACGCTTGTGAATACTGCTGGCCTTCACCAAGCATGCTCAGATATCTGAATTAACTGGAATGGTTGAAGAGAAGTGATGGTCTTAAAAGAGTGATGATCCTTTTTTCCTCCCCTGTCCTCCTTTAGTTTTCTCTCCCCTTCAGTTGTTTGCCCATGGCCTGCTAAAGCACAAATAGGTATTTTTGCTGCCGCTGGAGAGCTATGACTGGCATTACAGACTGTAAGAGCCCATCGCTCCTGAGTCTTTTTTTTGCAGTACCTTTTTTTAATACTTGGCTTCTGCAAGAGGCTGATGTTCACACTGTGGCTCTTCTGTGTTCAGAGGGAGACTTCAGCTGTTCTTTCTGCTGGGGAGAGCCCCAGGAAGAAGTACAGTGCCATACAGAACAACAAGATCCTGCCGAGCTTGAGTTTATCAATAAGTGCGTAAATTAGCAATGCTGCCTTTGAAATCATCATCTGAATTTCTCAGTCTTTGAAATCTGTCAAGATTTTTTAGCAGATGCTTCCTACAGCTGGGCACCCAAATAAATCCCCTGATTTTCCCTTCCCCTCAAATTCTGGGAACTCATAGATGTTAAAGGAACGATGCCACAATCTAAAATAAAAAATGAAATATGGCCTCCCCACGTTGGGTTGTGGGTTTTCATTTTTGTTTTCTTTTTTAATATGTAGCAGTAAGGATTTTGCTCTGTGGAATGTCTCATTGTTGATTTGCTAGCATTGAGCTAGCTGTGTCTGGTAAGCAATCTGTTTTGAGCAGAGAAATATTTCCAGATTAAATTCTTCCATTCTTCCTGGTGTGGTCGGTTGCAGTGTTTTACTTCACGTTTTAGAGGCAGGGCTGTGTCTTGCCCTTTCTCACCTTCCTCTTACAACCACTGGGAGACCTAATTCCCCATCTTGTGTACTCTGTCCCACCGGGATGGTTCCTTACCGCCTGAAGGGACCCAGAACCCCAGCTTTTTTTCTCTAGAGGTGACATTTACCAGGGATCAGCACAACCCTTGCAGTGGACCCATGTTGTGTTCCGCAGAGCTCCCAGCATCAGTAATTTGAGACACACAGGTGTATTACAGTGCATTAATCGATAGCAGGGGAGAGGCGCGTAGGTCAGGAGAAGCTTACTTTGCAAAAGGTCTGGAGTTAAAGAACAGAGTGATCTGCCTGCTGCCGCTGCCTGTGGAAGAGTAATGTTCTCCAGCGACTGCACTCGTTCGTTTTGCTTCTTGGCAGCCAGGAATGCCTTTCCTGAAGGACCAAATTCACTTTGTGGGTTTTAGACACAATACAAATGCATTATTTTTTTTTAATGATTGACTAGTGAATGTTTCAACCGATTGCTTGTGGCTTGTTTTTGTTCTCCCTCTAACCTTTACTAAACAATGCCGATGATTTCTCTCAAATCGGTATCTTTTTTAACCCTTTCTCCCTGCTGTCAGCCCATGCATGTTTTAGAAGTGATTCTAATGAAACATGAATAGGCACCAGGTAGACTCAGCTACACTGAGCCATGGGCACTTGCTTGGTGAATCTGGGAGCGTTATAGAGATTATCTTTGGGTTTGTGGTTGTTTTTTTTTTGTCTGCAAGCTTATAATGGTTTCTTCTAAAACTTTCTACCTGGTTAGCACATAATGCTTTCAGCCATTAAAGCACATACTTTTTGTTTGGTTTTAGGTGGTGGGTTTTTTTTAATTGACATGAGAGGCAATTGGAAGGCAGGTCTTAAAAGGTTTATGAAATGCACCTGAACGAAATGAAAGTAATTTTATTTCCAAGGAATACTTCCTATCCTTAATATTTTTTTTTTAGTGTAAAACAATGAGAAGAAAAGGAAAGGCAGTATAGATGCATTTTTATTTTCTTACTCCATCCCTTGGATACGGGGTAACTGAGAGTAGACCTTTCCCCAAATCCAGAACTACAAAATCTGAGTGTTTGACTGAAAATGTGATATTTCTGTTTTCAGGGAATAGAACAGTTGAAAAAGGAAGAGAGAAGATGGGCTAAAAAAAACAAAATGGATGAACATGAAAGCAGTATTTGGCCATCCGTTCTCTATAGCATGGCTTAGCCCATTCGCAACACCAGACCAAGGAAAAGCAGACCCGTACCAGTATGTGGTCTGAGGAATTCTTGACCAGCATTTCCACTAAAATAGAAACATATTACAGCACTACTGTTATAAATTTTCCATGAATGTTTAAAACAACAAGCAAAACAAACTTTTTTATGTCTATTAAATGGCTGATAATTGCAGAGAAAAAAAAAGCCCTGTATTCCACAATTTTAGATAATTCTATATCTCTGGCTGAAACTGCTGTTGCTTTTCTTTTTTTTTCTTTTTTTTTGTTTTTTTTTTTTTTTTTTGTATTTCTATTTTTTTTTATCTTGTTAACTTTACTGGCCTTTGTTTCTCTCTGCTTTCTGTATGGCATAACTAATGTGAAGGGGGATCCTCTTTCTCTGTTGTGACCCACCTCTTCTGAGTAGATTCTCATGTTGTCTCCTGACTGTGATGAGCTCTGTGGAAGACATATGAGTGCCAACAGCCCTACACAGACAACTTTGGACTTCCTGAAGGAACACATTGCTCTTTCATAAGTGAACCTGAACGGGGAAGCAAACATTTCACTTACCAAAAGGTGCAAGACAAGAACGCAACACAGTAAGAGAGCCAGTTGACCTGGTGATTGCTGCATACAGTTAAAGTACTTCAAACAAATGTTGCCAATACCAATTCCCACCCCACCCTCCTTTTTCCTTCCAGCCACAGAACTGATTCCATCTTTCTGGCATTATTTTGTCTGTTCCCTCCCTTGTGCGCAGGAAGTTGTTGCCCTCTTAGGGTAACTGTGGCAGATTTAGAAGACTCTTTGGATTATTAAATGCCTTACACTTGCAGGAAAGAAAGAAATCTAATTTCCAAGTGTTTAGAATAGCAGAATCATCTTGTTTGTGTGTGTTTGTCTTGGTAAATGACTTGTTAGAGCAATGCCTGCTAAGCAGTGTTAATGTGAAAAACTGACATGAATGCCCAGATTACTATAAAGACTAATATTGATGGGATGTGTAGGTGTACCAGGGTGATTGATTCTATATTCTTAGCATCGCCCTGGTTTAGAGCTTTGTAAATCTTTTCTCATATTTATGCATACATGTGTATGTGTGTAAACACGCACACATGTACGTGTAGGTATTTTAAATTGGGAAATATTGATGGTAAGGAGCATGCATACTGTTATGAACTGTGTGGTGATGAAAGTGGGAGGGACAGAAGGCATTCCAAAAACGGGTAGAGCTAAACCATTCATAACTACAACTGACATCTTGAGTTCAAACAGGAATTTTTTTATATTTTTGGATCATGACTCCCATGGGCTCATCAAGTGATTGCAAACAAAGGAAAAACAAATCAGCTGTGTCCATGACTTCCAAGGAATCTTTTCTTTCCTTGGTTTAAAATAAAATGGGGTTTTGGGGGAAAATGACCTGTTTTGACTGCTTTAAAGCCATGGGGGAAGAGAGGGGAGTCAGAGAATGAGAAATTTAATGGATGTCTCATTTTGGAAGTAATGTGAATGCTGCATCTTTTCAATCTGTCAATGCTTCCATATGGAAAACAAATGCAATAAAACTTTTCCAAAAACTTGTTTGCTGTTCTTATTTTCTTTCTTCACTTTAAATGTTGGGAAAAATCTGTTACGGTTTTCTGAGCTTTCACTTCATGAAGTACAGAAGCAGGCAGAAGCATGTAAAGGTTAACTGAGCGTTCAACTTTTCAGTTTAAAAATGAGTTAATCGGTAATGTACTGAACTGTTAATCGGTGTTATTGCATCTCTTGGAAGCGGCTTGATGTAACTGCTCTGCTGTGTAAACGGGCAGTTTCTGCAACCCCGCCTGCGCGGGGTTAGATCGTTAGGCGTACGTTGTGATCTCTGCTGCAGGACTGCACGGAGGGAGCCACAGGCTGGACTTGCGCCTCCGTGGGAAGATTCTGTGAAGGAAACGTGGCTTTTGCGTACGCATTTCCTTAATGAAGAAAAGTTCAGGAAAAGGTCAGGTTTTGTTTTTATGGCGCTGATGCTGCTGATAGTGGGCAAGCTATTGTAAATAAATATGTGCCGCTGATTTTGCGATGCAATAGTGTTTTTCAGAGCATGCTCCCAGCTTAATGGTTAAGGGCTGGATCTTTGGCCAGGTTCAGTTCAGCCGGTGAGACGCATGCAGGTGGTAACTTGAACTGGTAGAGAATCCGGCTCTGAAACTGTCTTGATGCAAAATCAGATGTACTGGGGGGGGAGAGGCTTTAGTCACCTAGGCAATTAACAAATGAATGCATCTCTCTGTAGAGTTCATTGCTCTAAAAATTGTTTTGATTATAAATTCCTGGTGCATTTTCCAGTTTTGGTTTATTTTAATTGCCTTTATTCACTATGCATTTTGGAGGAAGATTGCTTACGTTGTTCCGGTGTTTTGACCATTGTGAAAAAAACGTGTAATTACTCAGTTTTTCTTGTTTCAAACAAATGCCAATTGTTGAACAGCATTGTACAGTCTTGTTATTTTCAGTCAAACTGTTTTCGGTTTAAATGAGGCATCATCACAGCTTGCAGAAATGTCCATTGGTACCTGTCATGTGTGTGTCTCGGTAACTGGGGCTCCTGAGTTTTACTTGCGCTGTACAACTTGGTGGTGCAATTTGATGCAATTTGAATTATACTAAATGTGAGTCAACATGAGAAAGGCAGACTTAACCAGTTTGCTCATGGAAAGTATTTTCTCGGGCAGGACTACCTGATTTCAGGTGCTGGTTCTGTTTTAGTGTGGCTGAGAGAAAATGTAAGACAAACTCGATGAGAGGTGGGGTATTTCTTTTTTGAAAAGCTTAGCGGTGGTTCCAGCAGAAATGAGTGCAAGGATCTGCTGGAGGGAAAGTCTGCCTTAATCATGACTTCTGATAGCAACGCCTCCTGTGTCTTCTTCCCCTTAATGGACTAATTGTAACAGTACTTGCCTCTTCTGTTCGTTCTTTCCATTTGGATTTTAAAAGTGTATTAAAAGAAGTTAATGCATTTCTTGTAACGTGCAAGAGTTGTGCTGCAGATCGCTTCTGGGTCAGGCTGTGCAGCCCAGCATCCTTTTTTATTTTAATTTTTAAGTGAAATAGCTGCATGATGGGAAAGAGAAACAGCTGTTTAATCTGAAATACAAAATTCTCACTTTCTAAAATAATGGTGAGAGATTTGGGGTAAATTTATTTTTTAAAAAAAAAAGGTTTCATTAAACAGTAATGAAGCATCTTCAACAGTTGTACATTCCTTCCTTCCCCTTGAGGTTGGTTTTTTTTTTTTTTTTAAGGCAAAACCTCATGCCCTACTGACCGTGGGGCAGGCAGCCAAGATTAGACCAGGATACAATTTTTAAAACTTCTGCTCATTTTCAATACGTGCCCGGAAGGGATTAGTGAGGTCGGGCTGGGAGAGAGAAAGTATGCCCCTGCCTGCTCTGATTAACTGCTCCCTAATCTGGCATTAGTGCAACCTCCAGCCTGACCTTGCTTATCGCCTCGGTCGGCGGATACTGTTCAGAGCAGGTGAACGATGTTTTCTGGGGAGGGAGGAGAGGGGTTGCTGCCCAGAAGTGTTCAAGATCCTTATTCCCGATTTAGATGGCGGCACGGATCGAGCCGGATTACGCACGTGGTGAAGGGCAGGATTAAAGCTTGTGCTGCCGGGGAGAGGGTTTGAATGCTTGGTGCCTTGTTTCTCCTCCTGCCCTGTGCTGCTTGTTTTCCTTCTCTCTAGATACTCACGCCATTAACGCTGCAGCCGCGGTGACGATTTGTTACTAACGCGTTAGAAACCTCTGCGGTTTGCTAAGGAACAGCCGACAACCAAAGGTCTTCCCCTGCTTTAAGCTGCAATAGCCTCTGCCTGCCGGCTGGACGGCCACAGGGCGCTGGAATCGGAGTATCCCAGAGGAAAAGCACGTGGTAGCACTAAAAGACTTTGCCAAGACTCTGCTGTGGCGTGCACCAAGAGCTGCCCCTCTCCCGGCTTGCCCGGCAGGGAGGTGAGGAAGGCCACTGGCCGCGGCGGTACCGAGTGCCTCGTCCCAAGGGGCCGGAGGCTACAAGGGATTTTCCCGGGAACAGTCGAAGCCGTGCATTTGCCAGCTTGGGAGCAGAGCAAAGGGACACATGCCCGCGCTTAAGCGTTGCGAGATGCACGTTTGTGCTTCGGGGCTCGAATATTTCCCAAAATTGCAACCCTTGGAGACTTCAGCTTCAGTATTGCATCATTTCTTCCTGTGCGTTCACTGCTGGATTCCCCCGAAGTCAGCACGAGAAGCGGGGCGTGAATGAAGCTCACAAAAGCTTTTGCACGTAATTCTTTGGTTTGTGGTGTGTTTTCTTGCGGGCCTGCTCGTGTTGACTCAATGTTATTGCAAAACCGAGCTGCTGCTGTGTTAAAATGCCGTGTTAGTTATAAGGGTTACTGCGGGTGCAGCTGTGGTGCCGCTGAGCTGTTGTGTGTGTTCATTTTCCCCCCACCCCACAAAGCTGTGAAATGTTTTGTGGGTCATTAGGGAAAACCTGCAGAATTAGAACATGACAAGTGTATTTTTCATCCAGCCGTTGGATGAAAAAAACCTGCTCCTTTAAATGGTTTTAACTGAATTTGCTCTTTTTTCTTTTCGTTGAGTGTCTCAAAGCTTGCGTCCAGTATCCTCGCTTCTCTAAGAACAGAGTTTCTACCTGGTCGCTCGCATCATGAGCACATACACACCTATAGATCTGAATCCTCTCACATCATACAGACTACGGGCATAAAAAATTGTGCCCTATTTTACATAGTGGTAGCCTTAAAAAAAAAAAAAAATTAAAAATTCCTAGTTCCTTATTTCTACATAAAGACTACCAGAAAAAAAAAATGCCACTGCCTGAATTTGACTGACCTGTTATTTAAATGCCATCAAAATGTTAACTTTAGTAAAAGTGATGTTCTTGCAGGGAGGATGAATCAGAACATTGAGTGACCAAAGCTCTGGTCCTGGTTTGAAGCCTCCACTTCCACCTGTACAGATTTTGTCATGTCCCTGAGGGTACCCGGCTTGCACTGCGATTTGTCTGTGACAATTTGTTGAATGGAAATTGTGTTCTTAAATATTTGCTCTTAGTTGACAGAGTGAGCTTGTTCTTATGCCAGCTTCTAGTGACAAGCCTAGATACGGCTGCGGTAAATTATTGATCACTGGAAAAAGTTGCAGTATTTTGCCCGTGTCTGAACTATTGTAGAAGTGCCCAAATAAGGTGAAATTTTGAGTTGTAATTGTATTTTGTTACTTCTTGGAGGGATTAAAAAAGCATTGGGAGAAGAGATCCAAGTTTCCAAAAGGGGAAAAAAAGGGAAAAAGCACAGAAGTCAATAGAAACTTGTACCGAAGTAAGTCACTGAGATTCAGATTGTCCACGCGTTTGGTCTTGGTTTGGGCTTTTGTTGTTAAATTTGGGGGTGAAACTCTCAGCGATGCAGGACCTCTCTCTTCATTGTTGACTAAAACCTGAACAACGCCCTGGCTGTAGGTGGGCAGTTTTGCACGTGCTACAGTGGTTTTTCCTGCTACAAATGTGAGACGATCCCAAAACTCTTCTCTTCTTGCAGGGTATTGAGCGTCTGAAAAATCAGAAGCCAACCTGGGAGAAGGTCAGCGGCTGGGAAGGAATGAAGCTGGCATTCGGTGGTGCTTTCTCCTTGGGGTGGTTCAATCCCTTTTCGAACCTGAACTGCGAGAGCCCAGCGCCGGCTGAAGCGGTGGCAGCACCTCCTGCGTCTGCAATAATGACCCAAGAAGAAATCGAGCAGTTTCTCGCTCGAGATGTTGCCGTCCAAGTGTTACATGAATAAGCAAAGCATCCTCTGAGATGTCAAGAGCAGCTTTCAGGTGTTCTTTTTAAATAACTACTTGTGCTGGAGGTTTAAGGGGTTGTTTTTTAACATACTTTCAGTGCATTAAAAAATTCAGGAGTTATTTATCCGGAAGCCAGGTACGACACTAGCAGAAGCAATGCAAATCTCCAGAGAAAGTTTTAGAAGTGATGAGATGCATAAGCTCCTTTTCGGACCAGCAACAGCCGCTTTATTGAGCTTTTCTAACTTGGCCTTTAAGGAAAGTTTATAATTGTTGGATAGATTGGTCCCAGCTCCCAGAAATGTGTAAGGCGTCTGGTTAATCTTTTGTCCTTGCCACCTTTTGGGGGGGTTAAATGACAAGCCCTGTCTAATGGCCAGATTAGCCCAGTTTTAAAGGTTTTGTTGAAAAAGTGTCTTTTTTTAGCTCGTCCCATGGATGCTGCCTCTGGATTATGAAAACTGCTGGTGCTCAGGTCTTAGCAGAGGTGGGGGTACCAGGCTGCGGACGCAGCAGATGGACCAGCTTGCCCTGGGTGCAATTCCTTTGGGCTCCACAACATCTCCAGGGGTAAATTTTAACCCTCTGTGCTTGTGAGGCTGCCCGAGATTTGGTGGTGCTTGGCCGAGCGGCGTCAGAGCCGGCGGGCTGGTGGTGGTGTCGGGCCGGCGGGAGCGTTTGCCCGCGGCCAGCACAGCCCAGAGCAGGCAGGTATTGGCCAGGTTGTCGTGCTGCTGGTGGGGGGCAACCTTTTTCCCGGGGGCTGCGGTTCGTTAGCGTGTAGGAGCTGTGGAGCGAGAGCTGCCTGGCTGAACTCCGCAGCCCAGAAAGGAGGCAGCTGGTCTCGGACAGGCACGGGAGATATTTCGGCGGTCAAAGAAGAGAGGGAGATGTGAGTGCACTGCTGATGGAGGTACTGGCTGCCTCCTTTTGACTTGTCTAATTTAGATGACTTTCTGGTTTGGTTTTTTTTTTTGTTTTTCCTCGATTGTCAGTTAGTTGAGAATGAACGTTGCTTCTTAATCTTACCAGGGTTTAACATTGTCCTGTTGGTACTTGCCATTATGGCAGGGTTTCCTTACGCTAATTTTGCAGCCACCTCCTGGTGAACATCGGTGAGCGCGTAGAAGGAACACGCATCGCTCAAGGAAAGCGTCACTGCAGGTGGCAATAGCTGCAACAAAGTCATGCAAGAGGTGACATTAGCTATAGTGTTCAGGTACACTACAAACACTTGGCACGCTCCAGGTGCCAGTCAGTGTAGTTTTCATTTAGACTGGTTTTCAATTTTTTTTTTTTTTTTCTCCTTGTCATCTCCCTTAGCTTAATTGTCAGTAAATTTTGCAGGTTATTAGAGACGTGCTCCTGGTTTTCCCCCGCAGGACATGCGTGACTTCATCCCCCCCTCCCCGGTAACGTGGACCAAAGATAATTGCTTCCTCTCAAAAGTAAGAGAAAGAAGTTTGGGGGATGAAAGCATGGCATTGTGAAAGCCCTACATGAAGGTTTTATTATTTATTGAAGCAATAACAAATGGAATTTGTGCAAGATTTTTTTTTTTCTCCCCCCACCCCCCCCCCCCCCCCCACCCCCCCCCCCCCCCAAAAAGCGTCTTCATATGTATTAATGGTGTGACATTCAGGGCTACTGTGGAGGGATAAGATTCTCTCCTGAACTTGTCCTCTGCCACAGCAATCCCTTTTTCTGGCAAAGACTGAGACTGGGAACAAACCGAGCGCTGTGACTGTTAGGAGCACAGCTTGGCTAAAACCCAGGGGATATTTCCAAACAGTTGTCCCATCTCCTATGCCCTCTGGATGTCTCCACTTTGTCAATGAAAAATAGGTTTAGAAAAAAATCGTTAGGAACTGTGTATTTATAAAAACCTTTCAGGTAAAGGGAAAGACCCTGCATTTAGGGCGAATTGGGGTGTCCTCGCGTGTCATTGAGACATGAGGTCTTGAATGTCTTTGCCCTGTGCAGCAGTGTAGGTAGTGAGGGTAGGAGCTCTCCTGCTTCTGCACCAGCCTACGTTCTTCTCTGTCGGTGTCCCACAGGAAAGGGACATCAGGGACTTAGGCAGATCTATAAGGGATTTCCCGTAGGGACCAATAGGGATGTTGAAGGAGGAAAAGTAAAAGTGCCCTTTTTAGCTCATGTTTTCTAATTTTGGCTTGCTCCTTGGCCTCTGCATCCAGTTAATGTCCCTGCCTCCAGTGCCGTGGCTGCAGAGTGAGAATGGTGCTACGGAGTCCTGGGGGGAGAAACTAGTTAAAGGTTGAAAATCGCCTTGAGGTGAGCGCGCGGGGATGTCAGCGCAGGAGAGACCCCCCCGCGCTGCCTTTTGGTGATGCTTCTCAGGACGTGGTCCCCACTTATGTGGCTTCGGGTGGGCATGGATGGAGGCAGTGTATTTCCTCCACTTTCAAACCTGGTTCACCTCATCATGAGGACAGGCGTCCTTCGCTTTTGTTTCCCACCTCTCCTGTTGTTCCTCAGGTGCTGGCATCTCTGGGCTTTTTTTTTTTTTAATAGCTGAAACAGAAAAGCAGTGTGAAGAGGGGGAATGAGAGCCAGAACTGCCCTCTTCCTACAGTGCAGTTATGGTCCAAGTGAGAGATGGGGACGTGTCCCCGTGCCCTACGCAGAGCCGTGGGCAGCCAGCCCAGCTGCGGCTCTGGTGCCCCCCAGGAGCTGCTGGGGTGACGTCCTGCATCCAGCAAACTGGTTCTGCTGGTGTCTCTTGGCTGTCAGTCTCCCTCATACCCCTCTTCTTCCTCCTCCCCGAAGTCCCAGCACCCCTCAGTGTATCTCCTCTCTGTCTCAGTGTGGCAACCGCCAGAAATTCCAAAAGTCTTCATAAGTTGGAAAAATCTGTTTTATCCACAACTCTAACATAAACCTCCTTCTTTAATGACTACCTGGTGGCTTAAGACCAAATGGGATTTTCATGGAACTGAAACCAAACTCACCATTTTCCTTTCCTTCCCTCCCTTCCCTCCATGCGCTCCTTGCCCCTTGTTAAATCGTGCCTTCATCTTCAGACTGTGCTGCTGTGGTCCTGGCCGGCTCGCCGGGCCCTGGGGAGGGCACTCTTCGGGAGCGCTTGGTGTGCTGCCATCCGCTTGAGATCCCATTGCTGCTCGGGCGCGAGGTGTTAATACATGACGGACAGGGTCGTGGCAGACGTGAAAAGCGTCATCTTATCCGGTGTCTTCTACAGCAGGTTTTCTATGCAAGTAAAGAACTTACATCTCTTGAAAATATATATATTTTGCTGTTTGTAACTCCTTTTTATGCCTCTGGTTGCTATTGTACTTATTAAAGAACTAATTTTTCCATCCACCAAGGACCGCCTGCTCCTCCTTTCCCCGCCGTGGCAGTGCAGACCCTGTGCCCACTCTGCCTGTGGAGAGGGGCTCCCGCTCCCGGCCCTGCCACCACCGGAGGTGGCCTTCCAGGGACCCAGTGCTGCCACAGGGTGCCGCGATGTCGTGGGCAGAGGGGCAGCGGGGGCTCAGGACAGTGGCCCAGCAGCCACCTCGGTGCTCCTCCTGGGGTTCCCAAAATTTTTGAAATTCAAGTCAGTGGTCAAAAGCTTTTTTCCTCCTCCCTTCTTTCCTCCTCCCTTCTTTCCTCCTCCCTTCTTTCCTCCTCCCTTCTTTCCTCCTCCCTTCTTTCCTCCTCCCTTCTTTCCTCCTCCCTTCTTTCCTCCTCCCTTCTTTCCTCCTCCCTTCTTTCCTCCTCCCTTCTTTCCTCCTCCCTTCTTTCCTCCTCCCTTCTTTCCTCCTCCCTTCTTTCCTCCTCCCTTCTTTCCTCCTCCCTTCTTTCCTCCTCCCTTCTTTCCTCCTCCCTTCTTTCCTCCTCCCTTCTTTCCTCCTCCCTTCTTTCCTCCTCCCTTCTTTCCTCCTCCCTCCTCTTCTTTCCTCCTCCCTTCTTCCTCCTCCCTTCTTTCCTCCTCCCTTCTTTCCTCCTCCCTTCTTTCCTCCTCCCGTCTTTCCTCCTCCCTTCTTTCCTCCTCCCTTCTTTCCGCCTCCCTTCTTTCCTCCTCCCTTCTTTCCTCCTCCCTTCTTTCCCTCCTCCCTTCTTTCCTCCTCACTTCTTTCCTCCTCGCTTCTTACATCCTCCCTACTTTCCTCCTCCCTTCTTTCCTCCTCCCTTCTTTCCTCCTCCCTTCTTTCCTCCTCCCTTCTTTCCTCCTCCCTTCTTTCCTCCTCCCTTCTTTCCTCCTCCCTTTTTTATGGGCTGGTCCATAACCAGGAGTAGTTGCCATTTCATTTTTTGCACTCTACAGCCCTAGTGCTTGAGCATTTGCCTTTTAAATAAACACATAAATAAACGCCTATGCTACTGTCTGGCTCAATTTCCTCTTCCCTTGTGGAAATGCTGGAAACCCCAGCGCCTGACCGCTGCTGCTGCAGCGGTGATGCTGTGGAGCAGAGCCGTCCCTTGCCACTGGGGGACTCAGGAGGTGCTGGGGTGTGCAGCTCAGTGGTGGGGCTGGGTGGGCTCCAGCTGTGCACAACTGTTGTCTTGTTCGGCATGACTATGGCTGGAAGAGGTCCAGGTGTATGCCACCATCAAGGTCCAGCATGTAATCCAGCAGCGTTCAGGGTGGAAGGGGAAGGACAGAGGTCATACATTTCCAGGGAAGCACTGATAGTGGTGCTAGACATGGTACTTCTTCCAAAAATGCCTGAAAACCCCCAAAAGAAATTGGGCGGGAGGAAAGGAAGATGTATGAAAAATGGTGTTTGGAGAGACTGTGCCAGGTTTACTCTTTTTTGTTGTCTAAAGACCAAAAAAAGGTGTATACCAGTGCATTGCCCAGCTGGCGAGCTGGCAGGGAGAGGGAATCGCCCAGGAGGGGTTTGTTTAAAACGTTTCTTGAGCTGCCCAGCAGCCTGTGGTGCGGTGAGGTCCCCGGGTGGCCTCCTGTGTAGGACCACAGCCCGGACAGCCATGCAGCTGCAAAACACCCCCCCTCGAGCGCACACCCACCGCCAGCCGAAGCCGGCACCTTCGCGAGCCCCCATCCCCAGCTTGGGATGGGAACGTCCCTCCACGGGCTCGCAGCCATCCCAACCCGGCGACACCATACAACCCAATCACGCAGTCGATTTTAACAACCTTTATTGAATCACAATCAGCTGCAATCAACGCAACTGTGCCCTTTTAAGTCAGTTTAATTCCCTTAGCTTAATGGGATTTTTGCTCTTTACTTTGAGATTACTATCCAGCGACCAAGGAGGCAAGGAGTGCCCGAGGGAGGCACGCAGCTGTGCTATGCGTTTAGCGACGCCACTGTTTACACCCCGCTGCGGCAGCGATCCTACTCGGTGACGGTGATGCCCTTCTCCGTAGAGATCGCTTTGATCTGGGCCGACGTCAGCTTGGCTACTATTTTCTTCTCTCCTACTCTCGTCGGAGTGCATACTATTTCAGACTTAATGATCCTACCGGGCTTTACATCCCTAAGGAGAAAGAAAAAACAAATAGTCCCAGCATCAGTTACGGTTCTCATTTGCCACTTTCGAATTGTTTCGCTTAAAGAAATAGCTGCTGTGTGTATTTAGAGTGGGTGTTTCCCTTCTCCTGTGACCAACGTGCAGCAAGTGGGGCTCAGCACGGTGGCACTGGCTGGTGGTCCTGGCCATCCTGGGGACCTTCCCCAGACTTCCCTGTACTGCTGAAACATGAAATTTGGCTCTGAAGGGAGCAGCTGTGTTCGCACTGGCCAGGCAGCACCCAGCATCACAGCAGGAGCGTGGGGAGAGCCCCTGTCGTGCCTGAATGCCCTGAGCATGGCAACCTCTGCGTGGGTCCTTCTGCTGTGTGGACTGCACCCAGAAGTGGTGTGGGTTCGAACACAGCTTGCAAAGGGCACTGTTACTCCAAATCCCCTAACTGCTTCTTCAAGGGAAATCAAAAGAAAAAAGGAACAAAGCAGAGTCCTGCCACGCTCATTTCATACTGGGCTCATCTCCTTACCCCTGATCAAACGCTGCCATCTTAAATATGCCCAAGCCCTCCACCAGCAGCTTGCAGTTGTCCAGGGGCACGTTCAGCTTGTTCTTGAAGATGAAGGCACAGGCGAACTCCTTGTTCAGTTTAGCCGTTTCTGGCATCTGGCAGAGGAGGAAAGAGAGAAACAAACCCAAATGCCGGGGATGAGAGAGGTAATAAAGATGCTGGAGCTGCTGCCAGTTTGCTCCTCACCACCAGCGTGGTGGGGAATAACCTGCGTGTCCTTTCCACCCTCCCGTGGCACTGTGTGCTCTGCCCCTCTGGCTGTTTTCCCACCTCTCCCCTCTGATTCCTCAACACGTTTTTCTTTCAGGAGGTAGAGCTGTGGGGTCAGAGATGGGCCCCGTACAAACTGTCCTCTTCCATCCCCTTCCCTCCAGCAGCCCCTGCCTGCTCGTTTTAGATGGGGCAATAAACTCTTCATTTCATGGCTGCTTTCAACCTTCAAATAAAGGCTGAATAGCCAAATAAAACGCTGAGGACTGAGCATTGCAGGAGGCAGCTGTTTGGGAGATCCCCCTGGGAATGCCAACACCACCATGGTGTTACGGTGAGCAGGGCTTTACCCCCTCATCCCCGAGGAGCCGGGCTGATGGCTGCCTCACCTGGACGGTGATGGGGGGGTACTCGAATCTCATCGTTGTCTCCTTGGTGAGTTTGTCATCCGTCCCCTCGACCTCGGCAATGGCGGTGATGTGGATGAGCACTTCATCTTCCACCGAGGCCAGTGTCTTCATGTATGAGTCGGCTGCGATTTTCAGGGGGACCTTTGTCTCTGCGGGAGAGAAAAACACAACTCGGTGCTTCATCACATACCCACGAGCTGGATGGCAAATTTGGCTCTGGCGGCTGGTGCCTCAGGGTGCAGGATGAGGAGTATTTGCCGAGACCGTCCTGCTTTTGGCCAGACCTGGGGGCCTGGCGGGGGGAAGCCCCAGCTCGGCGAGCGGTACCCGGCACACGCAGCCCGCTGGAAGGGTGGCTGAGCCCTCACCATCTCCCTGCCAAGCCGAGCGCTGGCTCGGGCTCACATCCAGCGTCTCGGCAGCCCTCGTCCCCACCTGCCCTGGCACTCAGGAGGAGGCAGAGGAGCGTGAGGTTGGGTACATCTAAACCCGTATCCCCCGGCGTTTCTCTGAGGCATTATTTGCTATAAAATTAGTGGCTTTCCTTTCACTTCAGACTTTATCTTTAATTGCCTGGACAAACTTCCAGTGGCTCGGAAAAGCCCTGGAGTCAGCAGCGCTGGAGCTTGAACATTGCTTTAGCCACAAGGCTTCCTGGCTTCTGGGAATCAAAAAAAAAAATAAATGCCTGTCCTTATCTCTAAATGTATGTAGCTACCTTTGTGTCCTACCCTGCTGCATTTTGACAGCCACAATATACACGTGAAAACACTCAGCAATCACCAGCAGCAAAGATTATTTTTTTATTGCGTGTGACTCATGCTTGGAATGAGCAAGTGCTGTTAATTATTCATCACTCATTAGCCTCTTGTTTAGCAAATTTCAGTCACATTGCCGGGGATCAGCAATACAACCCAGGTTGTTCAAAGATATTCAGCGAGCAGCAAACAGCTCTTGGGATCAGCCAGGCAGGCAGCCATGAGGTTGAAATTTGCTTGGGAGAAAAATTCAGAAATCAACACTCACCAGCATCACCACCAGCTGATCAACGTTAGAGTGGCAAGCACAAGAACACCAAAAAAAAGGCTGAAATTTCCTGCCACCTAAATCCCATGAGGGATCTGACTCACATGGATGCACTTGAAATTTGTGGTGGCATCTTTGATGCTTACAGGGTGAGGACAGGAGGGAGATGCTCCAGCGCACCTTGCTCACACGGTGAAAATGTCTGTCTGCCCACCCTGATGTATTTCTAATCATCTCATTGAAGCTGCGGAAGGGACAGGGCCTTCACGTTTTGGTCCTTGCTATGGTGGGATCCCAGTCTATGACTGAGACTCCCAAACGCAGTAACAAGAGAGGTAGGTAGCAGACGATTTCAGCTCTTCGTGCTTTACAGGGCTATGCACTGACCTATAGCAGAGCTATTATGAAGCAGCTCAAGTGAAACCACACATCGCCACAATAAATAGCCCACAGAACACAGCAAACTTTCCGCGCCTACCAGATTTGCCTTCAAGCTTGACGGTCTCCTTGACATATCCAAGGTTTGCCTCAACTTTGCCAGTATAGGACTGCAGCTGGCAGGAGCCGGCAAGATTGATGGTCCAGTTCCCAGGAGTAGAGGTCTTCACTGTGATGGCCAGCTCAAGGGGATTGCCAGGATACAAAACGTCTGTATTGGTTATCTCAAGCTGCAGCCCAGTCTTGGAGACTGTCTCACGCAGGACCCCAGGCTTGGAGTCCATGTCGCCCACATGTGCAGTTGCAGCGAAGCGTGACCGAATTCCGATTCCTGGAGGGCGTATGAAGGAGGAAGCTTTCTGCATGGCCTTTCTTTCCTCTTCAGAGCCTGGATGAAGAAAAAAGATGGGTGATAGCTGTATCTCAGTCTCCTCACCCAGAGCCACCTTCCCTTTATTTATGCTTCTGGTGCTGAGCAGAGGGGATGTCAGGGCACCTCCAGCCTCTGCTCAGGAGGCCCTCTTGGTTTGTGCTACCACCAGATCTAACTGTAGCATTTTGGACTGGAAGAATTTCTTGGTGGATGGGTGCTCTTAAATTTTTCAACCTATTTTCCGACTCCTCCCTGGGAAGGGTTTAATGGTCTAGCACAACGTGGCTGGATTTGAGCACCATGGGGAGGGAATGTGGGGTTTTTTTGTTTGCAATATGGTCTGGGGAATGGAAAGGTAAAAAGAAGAATAATGAAGAAATGAAGAAACAGTGAGCCCGACCGCTAGGTTGGTCACTCAGCCCATTTCTGTCACTGCTTGCAAGCTTGCTCGTGCCTGTCCCCAAAGAGCAGCCCATAGGTGTCACTGTGGGCATGAAGACGCCCAAGAGCAGCGTTGCCTCCCCCAGGTCTCCAGGCTCTTACACAGGGTTTGCCACCGCAGCTACCCCTGCGGTTTTCTCCTGGACAAAACACACATTGAGGGGTGACCTACACGGCCAGGGGTTTCCTTTTTGGCACTACTTTAGAGGATGGGGGCAGTCACCTTCAGGGAACTTGTACTGCAAGGTGATGTCTTCCCGCTTGTCCTGCCCCACGGCTTTTGTGCTGATGTTCACGCCGATGCCTTGGGTCTCCGTGCTAATCCTGATGTACTTGTCCTTGCCGTTCACCTTCTTGACGACCCAGTAAACTTTGTCAGCATTCACTTCTGCATACACAAACTTGCTGTCGAAGGGCAAATACACGTCCCCATCTCGGATAGCCTTCAGTGGGCATGGACCACACTGGAAGATACCTAGAAAGCACATTCAACACCATTTGCTTTTACAAATATGAGCAGAGCCTCCAATTTTTCTTCCACCCTCAGACCCACCCAAGCAGGAATCTGTGGATGTGGTAGTTGACTTTTAGTAGTAAATATTCTTCCAACTCAGTGCTGAACTCAAGAAGCCTCCATTTATCCCATAGCTACTTGGACTTTTTTATAGATGACCAAGGTCTGGTAAGAACTTTTATGTGTTTCCTCTCACTTAAGTAATTTTAAGGTTCGAAAGTCAGGGCTCGGTGATGGAGTCAACCAAGTCCAACTACCTGCGTTTGATCTCCTGGCAATACCCCACTTTCTGCTCAGCCTTGAGGATTAATGTTTTCTTTCCCACCTCCAAATTCCCTGCATCTGTGCAGGGAGGGTAGTCACCAGTTTTGGCAGTCACTCCTCTCATTTACTTACTAGGGACTTATGACTTCCTCAGGAAAGCTCTACAGAAAGAATCTTTACCGGGGAAAGCTGTGGCACCTCTTTCTACAGACTGCTTTGAGTCCTCCACTTCACCAAAGAAATCAGAGGATGGTGGAAAGATAAATTAGCTCTGATTTCCAGCTGTGCGCTCTAACCTCTGAAATGACATTCATGTCCCCACAGCACTCTACAAGGTTGGTTTTCTGCCTGCCAAGAAATGCCCTTCCTCCCATTCCAGGCTGAGATGGCAGGAGTGAGAACTCTGGCTTTAGGATGTCACTGCCCAACTGCGTGAAGATGTGCGTGGGGAGTACATGCTTTGCTGACTGGGGACCGTGGTTCTCATATGAGGTGTCCCTGCCTCCCTTGGGAGTTGCAGGAGAGCCTTTCTAGGCAAATCCTACCTTGACTTTGCTCCTGAGGGGTTGAATCGATTGCCTGCCAGCCATCAAACCCTGACGGCAGGTCGGTCCGCTTCATCCAGACGTCATTCCACACATGGAAGTTCCTGCATGCATTTGGGTTGGAAAGAAAAGGAGTGAGCTGTTACAGCCAGAAGAGTCACGCTCTCCCTTCGTAATCCTTCAGTAAGGGCAGGTTTAATGGGGATTTGCACGTAACCCTGTGAAACCCCAGGCTCGCTTTCCCTCCCAGGCAGCAAACCCGAAGCAGTAGGGAAATTCTCAAAGGAAAGGCTGCTGGGGCTGGGAAACGCGGCGCTGCGGGGCAGCGTGGGGGGGTAGGAAGCGTTAGCCCCCTTTGGCAGTACCAGACAGAGTCGAGGGACATCCGGTTCAGTTTTTCTCCAAATTCGTTCAGGTAAATGTCAACTCTCAGGTTCTCTTCCGTATCGTGCGCTGAGTTGAAGTTACTCACGCAGCGGGATGGGATCCCCAAACAGCGCATAACTGTGGCACAGACAGACAAAACACAGGGTCACAAAACCGCTCAGGTTGGTGGGCACCTCTTGGTGGGCACCTCTGGGGATCATCTCATCCAACCCCTCTGCCCACCCAGGGCCCTCTAGGGCAGGCTGCCCAGGACCGTGTCCAGATGGCTTTTGAATATCTCCAAGGATGGAGACTCCACAACCTCTCTGGGCAACCTGTGCCAGTGCTCGGTCACCTTCACAGTCAAAAAACCTGTTTTCCCATGCTCAGAGAGAACCTCTCATGTTTCAAGTTGGCCCATCAGCTCTGGTCTGGTCACTAGGCACCACTGGGTCTGGCTCTATTTGCCCCACTCCCTCCCATCAGGTGTTTATACACATGGATCAGACACCCTGGGCCTTCTCTTCTCCAGGCTGAGCAGTCCCGGCTCCCTCAGCCTTTCCTTACATGTCAGACCCTGCCACCTCTGGTGCTCAGAGGCACGGTAATTTGGCTTACTAGCACAGTAATTAGGATATCAGAGAAGGGAGATAGTTCGCTGTTTACCTGTAGTGAGGACTCCTGCAAAGACCCAGCATTGACCGTAACAGACCGGCTTCTTCGTTTTGTAATACTGCTGCAAAATTGAGACGCTCCCGATCCAATCCAGAGGGGAGGTCCCCCTGTCATAATTCCCTGACCAGTTGCCCAGCAGGACACCACTGTCATCATTGGCATTAACCTGTGGCCACACACACATGCAAAGGAGAAAAATATGGGGATGAGGCTAAATGAGGCTTAAACCCCAGGGTCTTTGCCCACCCTGTGGCTCCCCAGGTGCTCCGCAGCCCGGTGGCACCCAGAAAGGATGCTGGTGCCAGCTGGGGACTACCCTGGTTGGAAACCCTCCCCGTGGTTATCTAGAGGGAGGTGGCACCGCTGCCTGGGACAGCCGTAATGCACTCTGCATCTTGTGTCTTAAACCCCAGAGCTCCCAGAAGGGTCTCACTGCAGAGAGCAGTTGACCCCCCCCAAAACACGACCCTCGCGTTGGGCCTGCCAACGCAGCTGCTGGGGAAGAACAGCCACCGGGGGCAGCTGCAAGCTTTGGAGATGTGGAGATGCTGTATTTTGCTAGCCTCTTCCCACCACCCAAAGTGCCTCTGGCTCTTTCCTTTCAGTTTCCCACAGGAACCCATTTCATATGCATCCTGAAATGGTGTCCAAGGCCCCAGGGAAAGAAGAGTAAGTAAGAAGGAGGAGGGGAAGCTGGAGGAGTAAAGCACTTCTCCGAGAGAGGCATACCAAAGCAGACATGGCTCTGGACACAAGCACAGGATCCCTTCTACTGCTCAGCCTGAGACTACTTTTGTCCAGCAGATACATGCAGGCATCCAAGACGAATTCCTCAAACTGTTTTGGAGAGAAAGTGGAGAGATTTTTATACACTGCGCTAAAACAGAATTAGCTCAATCACTACACGGTCTATCTAAATATGTGGAGGAAACTGTCTGACTAATCCTAACTTCTAAACTTCCTTTGTGATATTGAATTTTCAAGCCTACGAGGCTTCCCAAAGCTGTTCTCTCCAAAGAAGGGCTTAAATGAAAGCCCACCTTGGGAGAAAAAAGCATGTCTCATGTGTTTTGCAAACACAGTTGGAACCTGCCCCAGTAATCTTTACTCTTGTGAGTATTCCCAAGTCATCTACGTCATCTCCTTGCAACCCTGCAAATTACTCACAAGAGTAATGAAAATTTAAGAGCGCTACAGATATTGTCTATTGACATATGTACAAAATGAACCCTGGGAAAAAGAAAAGGTACATAAATGCAGATTGTTACAGCAAAAGATTCCTAATTGGCAATTACTGATAAAGCTCCAATTACGTCCAATTCACAGAGACGTCAAACATCCAATCCAGTGAAGCTTGGTAGAATATCAATATCAATTCTCATTGCATAAGAGCAGAATAAATATTAGGATAGGAACAGCCCTATGGACAATGCCCTTTGGCCCCTTCATGGAAAAGACATCAGCACGAGCACTTTTGCTGGGCTGTCTCTATCTTGCAGCTTGAAATCGCAGACTTACAAAACAAAATAAAAACAAAAGAGAACAAAAAGAAAAAAAAAAAAGAGAAACCCCTTCCCCCCCCAGATTGCAACATTTCTTAGTGGGGAAGTCTGTCTGGATAGGGTACAGGATGCTCCATTTGTGTGCCTGTGTGCTTTCTACGGGGCGCAAATAACCCTGCTCTGGCATCCACCTCTTATCTATAGCCTGAGCGAGCTTGTCATTCTGCTCCACCGGAGTTATCTCAGAGGCAGCATGGAGGAACACCCTTCCTGAGAGGGCGGGTTGATTGTATCCTGCACCCAAAAGTTCACCACGCAGTCGGTGAAGGCACCACTTGAACGATGACAACCTCTGCCAGGGCTTTTCCCCTATATTTTCCCGATCGTGATGCAACAGGTAGAGCATCAGGGTTTTTTCCCCCTTTCCACGGCTCATGAGCTGGTTACCGATGGCTGCTGCATTGCATGAGAGCTGGGAGGACTCTTTTAAACCAGAAAGACTCTGTCGCCTGTGTCCTGTGCCAGGGGTCTCGTGATCTGACTATAAACATGCCATTAAACCCCATTCTCAAGGTGTGGCTGGGGAAAATGCTTAAGCACGCAAATTACTCTAAGCAGGTGAGCCCTCCCAGTGAAGCTGGCAGGATTATTCAAGCGCTTTGAGCTACTCAGGGGCTTAAACTGTCTATAAGTCTGATTCATTGAAATGAGCACCTAAGGGAGAAAGAGCACACAAGGGTAATAACGCCAAGAAGACAGCTGGTTTTTACCTGCCCGAAATTCCAGGGTCTATCGTATATGCTGTATGCAGACCCAACATAGATGTAGCCTGTATCGTTGAGCACATACTCCTTTCTCTGTGCCTCATCGGCCATGAAGACGACATCACCTGGAGCAAGAAAACCTCAGCTGTTAGTTGGTTAGCTCACACACACAAAATTTTCCCTAGAAAGCTAAACTGGGGGAACTGGTGGTCTGTAACATTCACATCAAATAACGGCTGTGCAGCACTCACTTTTTTTCCTATAACAGAAGAATTTCCTATAAGAATACTCTTTATTTTACCCTTGTAGGACTATTGCTATATGATCATTGTTTTATTTTAGTGAAACACTTCTTTCTGAACAGACACTTTAGTGGACTAGGTAGTCAGCAGAGAGAACTGGGGGACTGACGCCAACCAACAGTGCATGTTCTTTTGTCTGGTAATTTTTTTATCTGGATTTTAAGCCAACCCAGACCTCTCAGTTAACCTTTGTGCTGGCCCAGGGGAACCGAGAGGGGTGGCACAGGGGTGCAAACAGAGGCGACGGAGAGGAGCTGGCTCATTACTTTTGCCCAGCTTAGCGCTGGCTCCGTGAGGATGCTGCTTGCGCTGTTTTAAGGGGGGAAAAGCAACGTATGTGGGAAAGGAAGAAGGGAAAATGTGAGGAGAAGCTTCCCAGGGACGATCCCTGCAGCAGTAATTATCAGCCCTGGTTGCGGGACCACTCACTTTCACACCAAGGATTGAACAAAAGGTAGACAGCATCGTTTTCGGGCTTGTAAATGTTAGTCCCAGTCTTCACGTTCAGGATGTATTTTCCCACCGGGGCGCTGGGTGAGCTGGTAACAGACAGCAGGCACTGGGGAGGAGACAAGGAGAGAGGGCATGATGGACCCTCCACTGTGACCAGAGGCACGGCGCAAGTACAGCAGGAGCACCGAATGTGGTGGCCACAGGGATGTGTGTGGAGAAGGAGGGATGGGGGGCATCCTGCGTACGCAGTGGGGGAGCAACGAATTAAACAGTGCGACGCTGCTGCCCACCTGAAATGACAGGGCTAAGGGAAAGCAGGACGGGGTTATGAGGGTTTGAGCTACCGCTCCCAAGGGGCTGGGTGTTGCTGCCCTCCCCCATCGCCATGCGTGGCAGCACGGCCCGCGGGCTCTACCTCTTTGCCGCTGCTCTTGACGATGGAGATTTGCCACCCGCTGTAGTCCGGCTCCCGCCTCGGGTTCAGCGACATCAGGGTCCCCCTGGCTTTCATTGGCTTTTCGCCTGGAAACAAACCCAGCAGGAGATGCGTGAGCATCGCACGGGTCCGCAACGCCGCCGCAGTGCGCGGCGACAGGAACAGGCTGCTGGGGCTCTCCTGCTTTGCCCAAGGGCTGCAGAGTGGGGGAACCTACTTACCGATGCCGAAACGCAGCGCCAGCTTGTCATCAGCCTTCAGCTCCCTGCTGAAGGTGAGCTGGAGCTGAAAGGCCTGCCCACGCCGCACCACCAGGTTCTTGATGTTGTACGCATCCGTGTGGTGCAGGCGGGAGTTCTGGCTCTGGAGAAAGTCAACCTTAGTCACCTTCAGATCGGACCCTGGGAAGCCGTCAGCAGAGAGGGGGAAAGAAAAAAGAAAAGGGGGTTGATGGTGAATTGCTGAGTAAAGACAGTTTTCTTCTTCTTAGTGGAGCCCTGTGGGTCACCAAAGCATCAAAGTGTCCGGTGGTCTAGCACAAGGAATCACACCAAGGATCGTCAGAGCTAATGGATGGTACAACAGAGGTTTTTTATATACATATATGTATGTATATGTATATATATATACACACACATAATACTAACTATACTATACTATATTATATATATATAAAAATGTAAGAGTATTGTATAATATAACATAACCTATACGCTGTAATATATAATATAGTATAGTATAATATAATATAGTATAATATAATATAGTATAATATAATATAATATAATATAATATAATATAATATAATATAATACATAATGTAGTATAATACATATAGATAATATATAGATTATGCATGTGTATATATATAATTTATATAGAGTCACGTTGCTGGGATGGGTTACGGAGGCTGGCAGTGGCCAGGGCACTGCAGCAACCTGCCTGGAGCAGGGACAAGTGCCTTCCTCACCCTCTGACTATTCGGCCCCAGGTTGCTGCGGCATGCCTCTGCCTCCCTCCCTCACCACCCAGGGAGTCTGAGGGATGTTTGACCTCTGAGGTGGCCCTGGGTGAGGGGTAAATGAGCAGCCCGAGGGAGGCAGCAGTAGTAGGAGACGTAGGGTGAGGATTTCTTCCCTTGCCGGCAGCCATACATCTAGCCGGCATCCCAACACCTCCGTGCACAGGCAGCTACCCACCGCGCGCCCTTGGGGCTGCTTCCTCAGCAGCCAAAAGGCTGCGAATGGGATCTCACTGGTTTGGAAATCCATGTCTGCTGGCCCACTGCCTGCCCTTGCACACTGCCAGTTGGCTGAGGGGGCCAGCAGCCATGACCCAGCTCCGCAGCCTGCCGCAGGCCAGGAAGATGGTATGACTGCAAGTTTTGTTGCAATACTGAAAGCCTTGCTTCTGCGAAAGTCTTGCTTCCCCCTCAAAAGTGGAACAGGGACTGCACATCTGCATCCCATCCCCACAGCTGCTGCAGGGCAGCTCTGACACCCTGAGCATCTTGCCTGGGAGCCCACCAAAGGTCCTGACCACCACAGCACCCCCGTGGGCAGCGCCCATGGTCCTGTCGTGTTTCTGAGCCCTCCCCTCCTTGCTCCCATCTGCTCAGCTGCTTTTGCTGGTGGCACCTCATCAAAGCCAAGGCTGTGACAGCAGCTGCTGTTTGCTGCATGCCTGTGCCTTGCCAAGTGCGTGGTGCATCCGCTCCTTGAGTATTACAAATTTTTCTTTGCTATTGCAGGTATTAAAACAACAGTGGTAGTACTAATAGTAGCAGCAGCAGCAGCAGCAGTAGTTGTAGTAATATGGACAGGTGAAGAACGCGCTGCTTGCCAGAGCACATTCAGAGGTGAAGCTCCCAAGCAGTCCCCAGCTAGCACAGGGCAGCTTAAAAATTAAATCTCACTGTTGGGGTTTTATTTCAGTATATTTCCCTCCGGTCAAAGACTAGCCTTATATTAGCATTGAACACATCCTTCATGATCATCAAACAATAATTAACAGTAACTGTAATTGCTCCTTATAAAACATAATGCACACAGTCAAGCTGGAAGTGAGCCGAATATGCCAAAATTCAGCTGCCCTCAATTGCTGGGACCCCCAGTGTCTCCGGAATGCCGTGAGCCTGGGAAATGGAACTCTTCAACACTCCGAGGCCGATGCTTCGTATTTTCCCCTTAAAGATTAATCCCAAGTAATACCACAACTGTCATTAATCAGCCTCTTATGGAAGTTTGCATATGTGAATCTTTGCAAGGTTTGGTTTTTTTTTCCAAGGACTTGGTTTCTCCTACAACCCAAGTACCAAAGGAAAGTCTGGGGCTGGGAGCCAGCTGTGCTGCAGAGATGCTGCCTGTCTTGGGGGGTGCTAAACACCATCCAGTGCTTTTGCCGTTTGACTCCAGCACAGCTTTGGACTCCAGCAAGAGACCCTGCCAGGTGCCCTGCTCTCATTGATTCCCAACACAGCAGCTGGTTTTTGGAGGACACGGCATTTAAAAGCACTGCATTCTGAGCTGCTCTCCCCTCCTGCAACTCCAGATGGGAGCGGAGCTGGGTAAAGGGTGCGGAGCTCCCAGAGGCACAACCCGGCACTATGCTTGAGCAAAGAGCGAAGTCCTTGGGCAAAGAGAAAGCCCTTAGCTTCCAATGAAGATAGGGATTTGGGGGTTACTGCATCAGGCTTTGGCAGGCTGCCCGCGTGTGACAGGGAAAGCCGGAGCATGCCAGAACGTGGCCAAGCAGTATTTCTTTGGAGTGTCTAACCTGTCTTGTACCTGCCCATTAAATATCCTTAAAGGATAAATTCCACGTAAACAGTAGGGAGTAACAATACCGCAAAAGCACTTGCCTCATAAGTGATTCAGAGGAAGATATGGGAGAGTCAGGAAATTTAAAACCGCTTATGATAACTTAGAAATTAGCAAGTCAAAGGCATAATAGTTGAAGGGATTAGTTCACCAAATGTCTTGACAGATTTGCACGGTACCAGGGCAACTGTGCTAACTTGAGTATCAACAAGAGCCATCCCTAACGTTGAAGAAGCTGAAATCTGCTGGTAGCTGCTGTGGCATGAGGGATGCCACAGGCAGGGCCAGATCCAGGGCAGGCTGAAATCAGTGGCACACTTCCCACTGTGACCTGTGCCGGGCAGTGACTGCAGCCTTGAGTAAACTGACTGACTGCCCCTGGATCCCCACCAGATTACTATCTCTGTGTATTTCTTCTTAGTAACTATATAAACCATATTTATCTTAATTGCATAACAGTTATCAGTGGTACAGCAAATAGACTTAAAATTGGCCATCACCTTTCATTAACTGATTTCATTTTTGAGTGCTTTTTGTTTGCTTGCTGCCTGCCAGATGCCAGCCTCGGGCTGATGTTTTGCGCAACGGGGGGGTGTGTGTGTGTATATGTCAAAAAATTTCAGCTTAACCCTCTTGAGAAGGATGAAGGTGAAGTACGTATTCCTTAACATTAACAAATCTCCAGCCACCAAAGCTGCTTGACATTGTTCCTTATGGAAGCTCTGGTGCTGGGCCAAGAAGATGCCGGAAAACAGTCCTGGCAATGGGAGAGGGCTTTTGGAGGGATGTGGGAGCTGAATGCATAGGATGGCTGTGGGAAAGGGCCCTGGGGAGTCTGTCCTTCCCGCATTTCCTAACGTAGGGACTACATTTCCGTCCCTTGTTTCTGGAAATCAGTGGTGTTGAGGATGCACAGAGAAAAACCGCAGAGAAGAGATGCCTTGGAGTATGCCCCGACAGTGCAGAACGCGGTGCCAAAGACTTGCCCCCCCGCAGCGCTGCCCGTCAAGCGCGCGGCACTTATTGCTGTGCAAACACACCCGTGATACCCTGTGATCCGGCTGGCGTGGTGTCCCGTGCCAAGAAATGCCGCGGAGCGAGCCGGCGGCGCACCCATCGCCACGTCCGAGGGGGCTTGGCCGCAGCCTGCCCTCCCTGGGCAGCCCCCGTGTGCCGATTTTGGCTTCCTCTTCTGCCTCCTGCCCGGAGCATGGGGCCAGGCACCCGCAATGCCCTGTGCCTGGCTGCCTGCAGGCACCCTGGTTTGCCAACACGGGAATTAGCGATTTATAGCAGAGCTGAGCACGCTGAGAATGCGCCCGCTGACGGGACGGAGGCTGGAGCTACAGAGGCAGCCCTGGCCACGCTCACTCCTGGAGCAGGCCAGAAGCAAACCCAAATCCTGCCGGATAACTTTTTTCTTTTTTTAAGAAGAAATTTCAATACAGTATTTTTATTTTGATCTCCTAGTTCCGTGATTCATCCCTTCTAGAGCTCCTTCCGACACTAACCCGCTGGCCCCTTCGCGTGCCACCTTTCTGGGAAGATGTTCAGAGCTTCGAGAGCACAGTGGCCACCCAGAACAAAAATGGGCAGGTGAGGGTTTTGCACTGGTAAGGATCTGGGGCCTTTTTTCCTTGAGGATGACGTGATGGGGGTTTAAAAAAAAATATTAATATGGAGCAGAGTGCTAATAGTATGTCAGGCTTCAGCGGGAATAAGGGCTGCTTAGAAGGACAGGAGGGAAGTGGGATGGGAACTGTAGTTTTGCAAGACAGCGCAAAATTTGGACACCTGCATTTACTCCTCATCCGCTCCCAACCTCCAGCAAACACTCTCTCACATCCCGGAGACGTGAGATCACATCCCAGAGATGCAGCTGTCCGAGACTTCCTGGAAAATTTCAGCTCATCCACACCCAGAGTACAAAGGTGTGAAATGGAGGGGCTCGGAGCGCTGTCAGGACACTCTTCCCCTCCTGATGGCTGTGGAGACTTGCTCCCAGCCCCGCTGCAGGCACCACCCAGCCTGCACGCACAGCTGCTCAGCTACGCCCCAAACCCCAGGGATTTTGGGCATCCTGGGACTGGGCTGGCCCCAAGAGCACAGCCAGCTGTGGTGGTTCAGCGGCTGCTACAGGAGTGACTCAGGCACCTTCCTAGGTAGGTGCAGGACCTTCTGACAACAGGGCAGGCAGGATGGCCATAGGACGGAGCTCAAGTCCAACTAAATCCCTTTTTCAGCTATTTTGAAACTTCTGTCAGATGGTATGAGCCATCACTAAAGAGCAATAATCTACATGATTAAGTAGCCTGAAAGAAACTCCTTTCACCTTGACACAGAGCAAGTTTAGAAGAGCTGTGTTTCTTTCCTATTATCACCGACAGAGCGAGATGTCTACAGGTTGATGAAAAGTGATGAAAAGTGGGTTGCACTTTTCAGTTGGTTTACCGAGCCGTCAAAACCAGAATTTGCGCAGCCAGAGCAAACCTATCCCCCACAAGCAGTGGTGGCACCGAAATACCTTTCCCCAAGGTGTCACCCACAGCAGTCAGAGGGGTGAGAAACCCTCCACCTCTGCTGGAGCTGCCATCCTCCCCACAGGTGACCTGCCAAACTGCACATCTAACACAGGCTATCATATCAAGCATTAAAAACTCACCAGTGCTAGTGCTCATGGTTCTTGTTGGCGTTTTGACCCGAGGTGCCTACGATGCCAGCAGCTTCTGAGCTCCTAAGTAGCCTCTGCCACTTGCTTCTGAGTGTGGAGAAGGAAGACGGGCTGCCCTTTTTATCAGTGTCTTGCTCTGAGGTGTCAGCAGGTCCACTGCCAAGGGGTGGTGTTCAGAGAAAGGAAGTTCCTGTAGAAAAAAAAAAAATAATAATGACTACAACTCCCTCTGCACATAGTCAGACCCTGAAAAACAGCGAAACTTAAATCCCGACTCACATGTAAGGTGGATTTGCACAATCAGATGACAAGTGGACAGACCCTTTACTGACAAACAGTAAAATCATGGGCTAGATGAGTAACAAGAATGCACCTATGCCCTAATATCCAGGTTACCGGGATCGCAACTCAAGGGCTAACTTTACAAGGCACCCACAAACATTTAACCCTTAGGAAAACAGAGTTCCCCATTAGGACCACTCTAACTTTCTTTGAAGTTAATGAGATTTTTGTCATCGTGTTTGGGACAGAAGCACTTGAAGCTGTGGACTAAAATCCAGCATTTACATGCGTGGGTTGGAACGCCCAAGGATCCTGGTGCTGGCCCCCTCCCTGAGGGGTCAGGTGGATGCCTGGGGAGATAGCCCAGTGGGAGTACTGCCTAGGAAAGAGGAGAAATGGGCCATATCTAGGAGGAGCAAGAAATGTGGTGGATCAGGATCCGTTTGCTGGCTGCTCTTTGCTGACAGCTGTATTAAAGGTATCTGTCCAGGAGGTGGCCAGACCCCATGTGCCCCACCACCACCCTGGTTTTCGGGGTGACCAAAGATGGAGAGATGAGTCTACCCCACGGAGGGGAGGGCTGGTGGCACAGGCTAACAGTGACATGGGCACAGTGGCCAGAAAGAGATACAAACATGTCTCCAAATATCCAGAAGATATAGGTGGCTCAGCAGCAGGAGCAACCTCATCCCCATGATGCCTCCCTTCACGGCAGCAGTCCAGCGCCCAGCAAGGTGGGATTCAGTCTGCAAGGCTGGCTCATCTAAATGTAGGATCTCCCTAACCAAGATCTCCCTGCGGAAGCCTTCAAGTGCACCGACTTTTCTCCATCGATTCAGGTAGCTAGGTATTTACTTCAGGAGTACTGTTTTCATTTGGTGCTGAAATGTCGGTGCAAGTTAGGTGCTGAATTAGCAGATCCCACCCTTTGGGCATGCCACTGCTTGCTGGCAGGTGTATGTTGGGTGTCCTTACTTGCGAGCATGACTAGCGCATCCCAGAGCACCGAGGGTTCAGTACACATCTATAATCTCACAGGACATCTGTATGAACATCTGAACCGCCAACGTTCTTAGTAGACGGAGCATCACTCGCCATTCAGCACCTGACAATGTGCTGGCAAGTACATATTTCACTACTGAAAAAAACACTACAACCCCAATTTACCTTTCAGCATTTCTTTTACTCTGCATTTCTTTCCTCCTGGAAGGTGAAAGACATTTTTGTTTAGAACCAGCATGGGATGAAGTGCAGTATACGTAGAATGTCGTTACAATAACATAACCAATTATAGATGTAATCTGAACATTTACGATGTATATTACTGGTTTCCATTTAATTACAGCAACAGAGTAATCTACTTCATCTGAAGGCACTGAGAGTAGCTTTCTAATCCAGCCTCAGCCTGTTTTATACATATATCATTCCATGACTGGCTGGAGGCAGCTTAAATTGTGTTGACACAATAGTCCTACAGCAAGAACTACAGATTTTTGCAAACAGGAATGGGTTGATGTTGGTAATACTTTGCTCCTGAAAAAACTTTATGTAGTTGCGTGCTGGAGGGCCAGTGGTGCAGGCAGGGCACATACTCAGCAACAACAGTCACGTTTCCAGTATTATAGGGTTTTGCAAAAGGCTGATTTCAACAGTGTGCATGTTCTGACCCTCGGTTTGAACCTCAGAGTTCGAGGAAAGAGTGCAGAAGTTAGATGGGTGTGGGTTCTGCCCTGCCATGAACCTACTTCATCGTGGAAGTTGGTTCACCGTTTCACTGTCTACAGGAATTTTTGGTTTACGCCAGTAGACAGCATCTAGCTTTCGGGTCAGTTCTCTTTTCACTTTGTGCAGCTGCTGGTCTTCCCTGCTCCCAGTATCTTTTTTGATGCGCTGGTAGTGTCTCAGTTCAAGGGCAGTAAACTTGGCATATGGTACAACGCTCCTACATGAGCTTCCTCCTTGGCTCGTACAAGCTTGCCCAGCCAGAAAAGGCCATTGAACTATAATACTCTTCGAGACAGTTGTTGACAAGGTCTGAGAAAAGGGATTTCAACTTAAACTGCAGGAACGTTTTTCAAAGACATGGTTTCAGCTTGTTTCATATTGTCATAAGGTGATATCTGTCCCTCCTACGGGCAAATCTCCTTTTGTCTTTGCTGGCCAGAGTAGCCAGAGTGGCTGGCTGTGGTTCAGTAGCGTGGCTTTTTTCCACCTCCTTGGAGAAGCTATGAAAAATACTAGCCCTTTTGATCCCCCCCCCACCCCCCCAAACATTTACAACAGTTAATCACTTCAATCCATCTCATAAAAGTATACTCTCCTAATTAACAGAAACAGGAGATATCGTTTTCACAGGAAATCTCCAGCCTACAACCAATAAACTCAGCGACTCACTTCCCAGCTTGCAAAATCAGACACCAGAGGCTATCATCAGCCTTATCTGCGTCTATCTATCTGCTGCAAGGTAAGTCACCTTATTAGCTGGCATAATCAGGTAATAAAATGCAAACAAATAAAATCAGAATTTCCCAGTGGCTGCTCCCCTATTTACAAGCTTGCCCTTTGTCTCAGGTTTTATTTACTTTGTGTATCAAAACTGACAAGAACAAGTCAGACTTCCAGAGCATGACCACAGATATCGATGCCAAGTAGGAAGGACATGAAGAGCAACCCAATTCTTAGCTTTACAGTTTTATTCACTTGCGAGCCCGTGTCTAGTTATAGAGAAGCTGCCTTTTATAAGAGTAACATACCGACCTACATTTTTTATAACCATCTAAGGCTTCACATTGCTTCTGTTTTGTCTTTTTTTGAAATATGTCCAGTCAGAATAACAGTCGAAATAAAACACAGATCAAAAGCACAACAGGTTTCCTTTTCGGCACTCTAGAAAGGTGAACCAATCCTTCCAGTTGGCCTGTAAAGTTGCTCCGAGGTGCCAAGGGGTGAGCGGTGCATCTGCCAAGGTACACACATGTACAGCCCATGTCTGGGTCCCAAGGGGCACCATGGCAAGATTGTGCCTTCCACTGACCACAGCAGGACTGCTCCCACATGTACCATCTAGTACATGTTGAGTCCTTCCTGAATCACAGCCTAGGGAATGATAAGTAATGAGAAGTCGTGGGAGGATAAAAAGAAAAAAAATGCACAGACGGAGAATAGCCGAAGGTCTAGTCCATCTCTTTTGAGCTGGACCTTATTCGAGGTGCTACGTTGGTCCTCCCCTCACCATTTCATTACGCTTATATCTTAGTCACTAAGAATTTCCCAGTAGTGAGACACATCTCATCCACGTAATGACCCTGACATGTTGTGCTGCTGTTACTCTGAAAGGAGCGCTGATCTGATCACTTCTCACTCATGTACACCAGCCATGGGCCGTAACAGTGGCCTGTCAGCTACGCCCCGAGGGCATCCCGTGTTTCCAGCAGGCAGATGCTCTTCTAATCTAACATGAGCCAACTTGTGGCAGGCAATTGGATGTCAGGGGTTGATGCAAGATTGCCAAGCCCAGATCTTAACTGATTCCGAGTTGTCTGGCCCCAGCTACCTGGCAATGAGTTTCTCACAGGCAAATACCAAAGAAGTGATTGATGCCAACAAAATTATTATAGAAATTCCATTGTTTCCTTCTCACTGAACTTTGAAAGAGGGTTTTTGGACCTAAAGTTAAGGATGTAGGCGACTAGCTTGGGGCATTTACCTCCAGAAGGAATGAAGACCGTATTGTTCTGTGCCCAACCCAGCACCACCCAGGGAGTCTGCTTCCGAAGAACGCAGCAACAAAGATAAAACAGAGACCACAACTACACATATATCAAGGGCAGGTTTATGGTCTTGTGATCCCTACTCAGGCAAAATGCTCTTGCGTGGTAACTTCCCTGCCCTGAAAGAGAAGTCCTGTGGTCATCACAGGAAACTGAGGTTTTAGGCCAGGCCATCTTAGAAAAATACAGATGTACTTTAACAGCAAGCCAAAATGCTATAATGTTAAAAATTTCTTTTCTGGTTATTTTTCAAGGTCCCTTTCTCCTTCACTGGCTGAGACACGAGAGGCAAAATTGGAGAATCAGTCTAGATACAGGGAGCAACTATGTGTAACACTTGAACTTGGGATTTCAGTACTATGACCACTTGGCCTTCAACTCTGGTACAACTGTTGCACTGGAAACATCAAAATAAGCATGCTCCAGTGCTGAAAAGATTATGTTATGTATTGGACTAAAATGACTCAGGATAGGGTACTTTTTCTTCTCAGCAAAACACTTTAGAATTTTGCGCAAGAAATGACAAAAAAAAAGATCTCCATCGTTTCACTTCTTCCAGACAGCACCCTTTTTTTAAATAAAGTTTCCTCCTCTTTGAACTCAAGGAACCCACCAGCATCCGCTGCATCCCATGGGTGGGAGTTCCTCAGCTGAATGACACACTGTAGGAGAAGGAAGCTCCTCTGGCTTTGAAGCTGCCTCTTGCTAGCTTCCCTTGAGGCCCCCGTCCTTGTGGTAGAGGAAACAGTCAACAGCTATGCCAGCTCACTTTCTCCATGGAGAAGGTACCTTCTCTCCAAGATGGGGAGAACGTACACCCCACCACCACCACCATGTGATCCTGCAACCCACAGTGTGTGCTTGGAAAGGGTCCAACGGGGTGGGTGCAGTTACTCCGGGGCCGTATCCACCCTGCTGCCACTGACCCATGAACTAGCTTCGAGTGTGCATGTATGACCACACTGACTGATTGCAGTGTGGACACATATCCACAGACTACACCTAAAGCAAACAATATGAAAAAGTACAAGGAAAAATAAAGCGAAAGAGGGCTGCAAAAAATAAATGGTAAGGGCAAGGAAATCAATAGCGCAAATATTGAATCAGGGATAAAATAGTTTATCCATATATTAAAAACAGCTTCAGAGAACAAGGAAAATACTGACAGAATACCTTCCCACCTACAGGATATGTGTTTGGTTGCACATGTCTAAGTGAGAAAACAGAAACTTGCATGCCAGTGTCTTCAAGCAACATTTCTTTCTGCAGGGGTGGCGCGACAGCTTCTCCCATCTGTCTGTGTGGGTGTGTGTGTCTATATACATATAGATGTACACAGTCTACAGACTACAGGTCAGATTACGCCATGCTGCATCCCCACCAGCCAGCAGCGCAACTGAAATCGCTCCGTGGTGGGAAGGGAGAACCTTCCTAGACCAGTAGGATTTGCAGGTCCTGCCCAGCGCTGGAGACCCATCTCATGTGCTGCAGGGGAGCAGACCCAAAGCATGGATGTCATGTGTGGTAGCCTCCTTGGTATGGTGGGACTGACTGAGGGCAGGGATTTGTGCTCATTTGTCCTGAAAAGCAACCAAACCAGCATACTCCTGCTCATCCTCTCTTCGCAGCATCCAGGCCATTGCCCTTCACAGCAGCTTGAGATGGTCTCACCTTGGCAGGCAGCTGGAGTAGCTCCCTAACCACCAGGGTTTATTACGAAGCGTTTTCGTGTGGCGCTGCTTCCTGGCAGAGCCATGCCTGTGGGTTGCCTAAGTCAGGAGTGTCCTGAATGGAAGGAGTCATTTGAAATACCTCCTCTCTGGATGAGGAAACAGTTGCTTGGCAGCAGGAAATGTGGCGTTTGTAATGCCTCATCCTTCCCCGGGGCACTGCTCATTTCTCTGTTAGTGTTGCCTTAACTTACTGAAAGCAATTTGTTTCGAAGCCCTGGCTGATGTTCAGACCGTGCACACGAACTGAGAGCAGGTCACCGTGCCAAGCAGACTTGTTCAACTCTTATCTCTTGCTACAAAAACAAAGAGGCTCTGCTTCTCTCAGGGGAGGAGGTGAGCTGCTCACACGGCCAAGCCCCAGCCCCATCTCCCACAGGTGGAACAAAACCCCTTGCCCGCGGCGGCCTCTGAGCCAAGCGAGATGGAGCGATGAGTTCAAATTGTACGTGCCTCCAAAAAGCAGTGGTACCATCTGCCACACCCCACTTACTACCACTCTTTCCTGTCCTCCCCTCCCACTTATTTCTGTTGTTGCAGTGGAGCCTCCGTGCGGTGCAAGACCCGTGCAGGGGTGAGCAGGGTGCACGTCATCTCCCCTCAGCAAAACGGGAGCAGGAGGCCCAACCCAGGATCTCCACAGGCATTAAGCCAGCACCAGCAATCCCTCTGGAATTCAAGGGCGTGCAGTAGCCCCGGAAGCTGCATGTCCTTAAACCCCGAGGAAAAATCAAAACAGTCAGAAACCAAGAAGCTTTCTTGGAGAGCGAACAGTGGCTGGTTGGTTGCTCAGTAGGACAAAAAGTTTTCTGTGTATGTCAAGTGCTGCTACTGGACCTGGGTTGCTGCAGTGCTGCATGCAGCTACGGGATGGAGCACTGCAAGGTCCAGGCTGCCCAGTGCTTTGGTCACCCCATGCTGGGCTGCTGCACCTGGTCAGCATTACCCTGCCCTGGGAGCCACCACTAGCTTTGCACGCAGCAAGCTGTCTCCTGCACCAGCAAAGGTTCAAATGCACAAAGCACTTCATTACCAGCAGCTCATTATGGTTGGGTCCTTCTCCTTTGATAACAGTGCATTTGTTTTCACGCGATGAATGCATATGCAAGTGTCTGTTATGATTTCTGTGGTTAGCCAACAAGCCTCTGGTGGCCTAGGTCTGTAGGGTGGAGGAATCTCCTTTCTGTAGCACAGCAGCATTTAACAGGAACTGCCAAACTTGTAGCAAAAGGGCAAACCAGCTTCAGTTATAGATGCTGTTGCCCATGAAATCCACCCATAGGTCACAGGGAGGCCAACCTCCTGCCCAGGTGTGATGGTCACCAACACTAGATTGGGTCAGTTGAAGTCCTGTCTAGCTAAGCCTCGAAAACCTCTATGGGTGGACTCTGCCACCTCTCTGGTCAACTAACCTCCTGGTTTCGTTTCTTTCCCTCATGGCCAGCTTGAAACCCCCAAGACATAACCTATGCCTGTCGCCCTGGCCATTTCTACGAAGTGGAGCTTGGCTCCGTTGTCCCTGTGAGTCCTCTCCAAGCACGCATCGGCTGCTATCAGGTCAGTCTGAGCCTCCCACTCTCCACCAAGCCCACATCTCAGCCTGTTGTTGTAGGCCCCTGCCATCTTGGTATCTTACTGCCAGATCAATTTCCCAACGCTCATCTTGAACTAGCGGGTCCAGTGCTGGAAACAACACCCCAGGTACAGCCATTGACTATGTCAGGGCCCTGAGGGCACCACCAGGACTGACTGCCCCCTGCCCAACCTCCAGGGCCTCCCCTTCAACCCTGCCCATGGCCCAGGACTCCATTTCAGATTTTACAGGCAAGTCACTGACTTTTTTTTTTTTGTGTGTTAAATTATCTAGAAACAGATTTCCCTTAGAAATGGCACTGAAACACCTAGGCCAACAACCATCTTCCACCTGAAGCTAGGTGTTGCTTCACAGTCTAAAATACTTTGTTTCTTCCTCAGGATCACATTTTGAGAAAATGTTGTCTTCTTGCAATCCTTTCCTTTAAAAAGTGATGTGGCACAACACCCCACACACTTGTTTTTTTAGAGGCAAACTTCTGTCTCTCCTGGGAAGGCTTTCACCACTGGCTGGACCTCATCCCAAGACCCAGTGAGCTGCAGTCATTGTGCGAATTTCTGTGGAAGAGCGCCCACCTTGTGCAACTCCCCTCTGCAGCCCTCAAACTCCCAAAACAAAGGCTTGCTGCTGGCATCAAGAACACATGAGGATTAGTACCCATTTATTCATAACTTCACAGATTTTTGTGACACCCAGGGTCAGAGCCTTGGCACCACTCTTTTGGCATGTTGAGTCACCACGACTTCCTTCTTCAAAAATATCCCACCGCTTCATGGAATTAAGCATGCGCATGACACCCTTGCAATGTGATCAATGTGAATCAAGTTCCTTTGAAATTGTAAATATGCCAAACTCAGCAGAACAATCTACCGATCTTATCACACCTACTTTTACTACTTATCATCTGGGTAAACACACCTTCCTTCAAGTTATTTTGATATATGCAGTTACCGATCTGCTGTACAAACCTTCCAAGTTTCAGGGGCTCCTTGTCAATGACAACAGGGATATTTCTCAGGTTTTATGCATAGTTCCTTATCTAATCAGTCAAAATATTCTTTAAGGTTCAAGTGGAACTATAATTTCATTTGGCTTTGTTCCTTGTAAAGGTATACAAGGTATTATTTACCTTAGAATATAATACTCTTGGACCTTGTTTATACAACAGATTTTTCAAAACACTTCCCACCATTAATTCAAGAATACTTACTTCAATCTTCATGAGCGACACTGTGAGCCTTGCTGTTAACCATGCATCTGCTGCTTCTTCTGTTTAATGCGTGACATGGTATAGCCCTGCCTGAGGAAAATCTGCTGAACAAGCTGCTGAAAAATTAGGGTTGTGTTTGAGAACAAGGGGAAGGTGCAGGAAAGACTCATTACAGCCAAAACCTGGGAGGTGTGCAAACAAAAGTGTATTTTGCTGGAATTTGAGAGGAAAGCTGTGCCCGAGACTCTTCTCTAAAAATACCTCAGCTCAAGTGTGCACATTACTGGAGTTCCGCGTAAGAGCAACTCAGCTTCTGCCCTGGTAAATCAAGGTCTTATGGTTAGCCATGATCTTCAGTCACTTTACAAGGTCCACCACATTTGAACTGTTCACTCTTCAAACACAGCTCACTTAGTAGTCTCACATCATTTTGTGTGTGTGTGTGTGGTCTAAAATACCTGTAAATATTAAATTTTGGCCACTGAGCTTTGGACAGTGTTTTAATTTGGAAATGTGGGCAGCTCTTTTTGGATGACCACACATGAACCGTTTACCAGAAGCACACTGCTTTGCTGTACAGCAATTGCAGTTGTCCTTGCAGCGCTGGCATCATGCTGACAAGCAACGCTGGCAGATGTGGGCCAAATCCTGCGTACGTAGAGGAGAGGGATTCTGCCAAAAAACGCACCCTGCTTGGCAATCTTTTCCTCCCACAGGAACTGGAGGAAAACTCACTTCCGTTCCCACCTTCAGGTATTTACGACAGCAAATTTACAGCCCTTGCTTACGTTCTTCCGCCTTAGAAGTGAGCATCACCACGTAAAACGCTGCCTATGCTTTCTGCACATGTGCAAGTTATCTCCTAGACTTTGACCTCCAACAATGACTGCAATGAAGAAATGTCAGTTTTGAGATAGTCCATGTCAAAAAACTTTCCAAAAGGTTTGTTAGGAGGAGGGGTAACAGCCAAATTAGCCAGAGAGGAGAGAGTCTGGTCCTTCTGCTGTTTGCGCAAAGGCGGCCATGGCTTACAGCTGGCTGAGAGTTAATAACAAGGACAAACAAATCAGGCTTGCAGCCTTCATTATTTCTCCCATCACGTATCTAAGGTGACCTGATATACTTAGAAATGCATAGTTCCTGGTTGTCACCTCTGCAGGCCTATGTGAGGGATGCTGGGTCACCACGTCAAGTTCCTGCTTCCCAGGTGGCTGGATGTGTCCCACTCTATCTCTGCTGCAACCCAAAGAGCTCCCCAGGTGGAAAGACCCATGTTGGTAAGGAGGAAAGGCACTCGGAGCACTCTGCCCTCTTCCCCACCACATATGCAGCTCCTCTTTTTGGAGGGGAAGACTTATGAGCACACTGTGGGGAGGGACAAAGGCTTTGGCCCTCTTGGGACATGGCTGCCAGATGTCATGAGCCAGGATGCTCTCCTGAAGCAGAGGACTTGGAGCAACCAGCTCCCGCCCTCTTCTGGGGATACTGACTTTTCACTTTTCTGATACAAAGAAGGAAAAGGCATGAACCCAGCTCCAGTGGCACTTCCACCTGCAAGTCTATTTTTATGTTTCTGCTGGACACAGCGCAGAGCTGCCAGTCATGACAAACCTGACAGGTTCTGATATGGAGGCTTGCAGAAATGTATCCTTAGGTTTTCTGCACATGCCACAACCATGACTCACTTTCTGTGGTTACAAGAAGACAGAGACAACCTGGCAAGCCCAGAGCAAACAAGTGATATCACCAGCATGATGCATACATTTATAGGCATTATATTTCTCGATTAGGATTGCAACTAAAAAATTTCCAAGTAAAACAAGATGTGTGGGCACGGGAAAGAACTCAGTATCTTAGAAATGATGATTCCTGACACATGCACTGTGTCAATAGGCATCTCACTCCAACCACAGAGTAATCACTGACCTAAAACGTAGCATACCAGTGTACGTACGTGTGGGTACCAGTGATCTGGTTGATCACATTGCACGAACAGGAATCAGCATCATCCAGAGGTGTAAAAAAAAACGTTGCTTGAGAAACTCCATTTTACCAAACGTTAACGCATTTACCAACTTAAGCAGATGTGGCAGAGGTTCATGTGTTGAACATGGACACTCTCAGTGAAAGCAGCTGCCTGTTCACGTGCAGCCTGTTGTATTCTCCCAAAAACACAGTTTGATCTAAACAAACCAGGAATGGTGATCAAAACCGTATCCTGGCTAAGTCTAAAGGAAAGAACAGCAACCTTACAGTGAGTAACACGTTAGGAATGGGTAAGTGGCAATTACAGGCCGCAGATACAAATGGCAAGATAAAAAGTGTATGTGACCGATAGGGGAAGCTGAATGAATTAATGAAAGGCTCCACAGCCTTACAGGCAGCAGGACCTTAGGGCAGGTACGGGGCCATTTCAAGAGGCAAAGTCAGGAACAGCAGAGAAGAAATATCAGCTGCCTTCAGCATTTACTTCTGATTGCTTTTCTATTTCAGGAAGGGTTCTTTTATGGAAAAGTACTGATGAACAGGCACCTTCTACAGCCACCATGTTTACTTTCAGCCTTCCCCGAACTGGGAAAGCTCTGCAGCCGCAGGGTGTGAAAAGGAGGAGTGGCTGATAAGCCTCTGGCCCTGATTTCCATAACACTGACTCAGAGTGGACCAGCTCCCTCCGAGGCTGTCACTGCCACCACACCACTGCTAGGAAAGATGCAACCAGCATGACTTTGCAAGTTGGCAGATCAGCAGGTGACCAGGGTCAGCAGGTCCATGGCCGGAGGCAGGCTGGCTCGGGGTGAGGGGTGGCATGGCACCGTGCCCCCTCTGGCAGCTATCACTTCTCCTTCTTCTCCGCTGGGAGCCACGACGGCCGGGGCGCAGCTGTGTGCAGCAGCACGAGGCCACAGAGCGTCACGGTGAGGCCGACCCACCACAGAGGCATCCACGTCTCCCCAAAGAGAAGCTTGCCCAGCATGGCCTGAAGGAAAAGACAGAGACAAAGCTTTGCTGGGCTGAGACGTCCCAAAGCCTCCTGTGCTACCAGAGCTGCAGGGACTTCTGCTGGGAGAGCCGACGCAGGAAAAAAACTGCCTGAGCTTGAAGAAAGTCCTGCTTGGACCACCAAGAGAAACGATTGCTGCAGGTCATGTTGGAGATGACCTACTCCACAATCCAGTGGGGAAGCACAGCCATATTGTGGTCTCAAAATAGGACTTTGGCAGATGCACGCATGCTTTGCTGCCTTCCCAGCACCTCCTGGAGCCCAGTTGACTGGGTGAGTCCAGTCAATAAAAAAAGGGCAGCACTGACTTGAGTTTTGGACACCACCACGAGCTGGCTGTGAGTTGTCAGAGCACAGAAACAAAGGTGGAAAGCTGCTCAGAGTGAAAAGCGAGCAAAAAAACCACGCAGGTCAAAAATGCTCTTGCTGTCACTAGAGGCGGTGTAACTTCACATCCAGCTTGGGTGGCATTGGCTTGTCATAGGTGAGGTGTTGCAAAGGCAAAGTAAAACAAAGCAAAGCTCTCAGCTCCGCTCTCACTAGCAATTAGAAAAGTTCGGGAAACCTTACAGCTGCTGTAAAGCACTGTGCCGGGCAGCAGTGCCCTTCCCCCTGCACCACCCAGAAAAGTCCTACAGTGTCTGCTGTGATCAACTGTCAGAGCAGCTGAGGCCCGATACAATCATTTCACAACTGTCTGGAACTCTCCCTCTGTGGCCAGCGATGCTGGTCGCACTGGGAGATGCGCTACGACAGACACATCCAGTGTGACCGTTCCCACACCGCTGTGCTCCTCCAGGCTTCAGCACCTGAGGAAGGGATCTACTCACCGAAGAGATGAAGTTGGAGGCCGTCGTCGTCACAGAGGCAGCAGCCGAGGAGGAGGAGAGTCGCAGGGCTTTTGTGAAGACCGTCCACATCACCGTATTGCACGCAAACACTAAGCCAACGCAGCCGATGCGGAGCAGCACTGGCAGCTGTAGGACGAAAGGGAAAAGCCCGTGTATTTTCACTAACCCCTCATTCACCCTCGGTATTTCACAGGCACTTTGGAGCAAAACCTAACGGCATGGGCTGGTATTACATGAAGATGAATATATTGCATCGCAGAAGGAAACAGAAGCGAGGAAACAGCCCTGGATGGACTGTGACCCTGGCATGTCCTGCTGTGAGTCCAGGCTCAGACCACAAGCCGGGAAGTGCCGGGGCAGCATACAGCAGCTGCCATGCCAGAAGCCAAACTCCAGAAAGCTCTCAAGCTCTTGACATGGGGCACAGACAATCCAGTGAAATGCCCTTCACTCATCGTTATATGTATGGAAAAGTGTTGAATTCAGCCCTGCCAGAGAAAAACACCAAAGGTGTACATGCTGGTGCTGTGTGTGGTCTGGGACCCGTCTGTTGTGAATTTGCGCTGAGACCAGTGTGGTCCCAAACCACTGGTCCTCATCACCTCCTGTGACCTGACCTGCCTTACTGCTGCAGCGAGGGCAGAGCAGGGTCCTCTGGGAGGAAAGTCAGTGCCAAAAGGCTTTCTGTCTTATTTAGCGTGCTTGCTGGAGAGCAGGTTTACTGAGAGGTCTCCACTTCGGTGTTTAGCAGCAACAAAAACACCTCTGCATTTAAGGGCCTTCAAGGCCAACTAGGTTCCCAAGAAAGATCTCTGTCTTTAGACAACCTGACAAGACGTGTAACAGCCTCACCCTGGAAAGACAGCAGAGTTTTGCCTAAAAAGCCATTCGCAGTCTCCCTCCACACCCACCATTTTAGTTGGTGCAGCCCTCTCCCTAGCCCACAGGTGCCATCATTTTCCCCTGCTCACAGCAATGGTCTCCAACTTTATCAGGGCAATGGTAAATGATCCCAAATGATTCCCACCTGTGAAGCACTTTGCTTTCCCACTGCTACAGTGGCAAATTACGCAGAGAAGGATACGAGGGACAACTATGCCCAGCTGCTACTGGCCTTCTGAGGAATAAACTTGCTGCTGTGTCATGGCTCATCATGGGATGGGGTTTGCCATCCAGCTTCACCCTTAGCCTGTGTGGGCAGACAGTTTTACCTTGCTCAGGGCAGTTGTGTATGTCCACATAAGTTGCTAGTGGGTAGGCAGACACGGGAGCAAAGAGATTAGAGGGCAAAACAATTGTCTGTGTTTCACCTAAGTTCAGTATATTCTTTTCCAGATCAGCAAAAGGCTACCAAGGTACCCTGCTGGGAAAAAAAGCCTGAAGATCTCTTTTTTGATCTTGTTACTGTCTTCAACCACCCACCAGAGGGTGTAGAGAGGATGGAGCCCAAGCTCTTATCTGAGGTGTGTTGGGATATGACAAGAGGCAGCAAGTAGATGTTGGAACAAGTGAAGTTTTGATCTGATACGAGGGAAAACAAAGGTGATTAAACACTGGAACAGAGGTCATGGGCTCTCCAACCTTGGAGATATTCAAAACTTGACTGGGGAAGGTCATGAGCAAGATGTTGCAGAGCAGGGTGTGGACTAGCGACCTCCGAAGGTTCTGCCCAACCTGAATTAGTCCATGAGTCTATCAGTGCTGGAGCAAAGCTGGTTCCCACCATCACAGCAGCTATACTATCCTTGAAAGTGACCCTGAACCCATGGGTTCTTCTTCTGATCTTCTTCTATTGCAGAGCTATGAAAACTAGCTGCGCTGTGCTTTGCAGGTGGCACATGCCCAGAAGGAAGGTTTTCCAGAGAGAGGTCAAGTCCCTCTCAGTCCTGGGCAGAGGAGTGGTCATCGCAGTGGTATGCAGGCAGAAAAATAGGAACATCCCCAGGTGTTCCCCACAAGGAAGGAGGGAGGTATAAATTCCTCCCCTGCCAAAGGCTCAGCCACACCAGCCCAGTGAGTCAAGGATTACTGTTCTGATTGCTTTTCTAACAAGAGATTAATTTCAGTGTACATTTCAGATAACCCAGAATCACTCCTGAAACGGCAGAAGTAATTTTAGATGAAGTTTGGCAGAGGAGAGGGGAAAGTAAAGGAAAACTTTTGTTCAAGTGAAATGACCCCTCCTGATTAGGCCACTCTCAGGCTGGGCCATCACAACACATCCTTCTGGCCAGGAAATCCATCTCTCTGCTGCCATTGAGTATCCTGCTACCCTATGTCATAACCTCTTAGAAGCATCAATACATTTTTAACATTTGCTGCCACCGTCCACGCTGCACAACTGACGGCCGCTCTCTTAGACTTATTTTCAGATTTCTGTAGTTCTTCCTCAAACACAAACCTCCTTGAATCTCTGTTGCCTTGTGGCTGCTCTGCAGAAATGCTTTTATCTCAAGTGTGCAGGATTCAAACAGCAAGCCCTCTGAAACGTGTAAGCGTCTACGGTCCTGTGCTAGTAAGAAGATTACGGCTTTTACTTAAACTTATTAGTTTTACAGCTAAACTGATTAATTTAGTTCACCATTACGGTGAACCTAGAATGGACCTGAAAGAAGTAACTGGAGGAACCAATTTGTTCAGAAAAGAGAAACACAATCACAGAATCACAGCATGGTTGAGGTTGGAAGGACCTCTGGAGATCATCTGGTCCAACCCCCCAGCTCATAGAGCAGGTTGCCCAGGACCATGTCCAGACAGTGTTTGAATATCCCCCACGATGGAGACTCCACAACCTCTCTGGGCAACCTGTGCCAGTGCTTGGTCACCCTCACAGTGAAAAAGTGTTTCCTGATGTTCTGGGTGAACCTCCCGTGTTTCAGCTGGTGCCCATTGCCTCTGGTCCTGTCACTGGGCACCACTGGAAAGAGCCTGGCTCCATCCTCTGTGCGCCCTCCCGTCAGATATTTATGCACATCAATGAGATCCCCTTGAGCCTTCTCTTCTCCAGGCTGAACTGTCCCAGTGGTCTCAGCCTTTCCTCATAGGAGGGATGCTCTGGTCCCTTCACCATCTTTGTGGCCCTTTGCTGGACTCTCTCTAGTAGCTCCAGCTCGTTTTTGTACTGGGGAGCCCAGAACTGCGCCCAGCATTCCAGGGTGGCCTCACCAGTGCTGAGTAGAGGGGAAGGATCTCTCCCTCGAACTGCTGGCAACACTTTACCTCAACAGCATGACACTTTGTCATAGCACCTTCCTAGAACAAAAAAATTCAAACCCCAAAACCAACAAATGAGCAATATTTCTAGAAATTTAAAAGGAGAAAAATATTCAGAAAAGATGCTGTCAATATTTTCAGTAATTCCATGCTCTGCTTTTCTGTCAGTGGCGAGCACAACCTTTTTGGAGGTGATTGGGAAGAGTATCAGGATTCCAATTTTCTGATTCTCTTTCCTGCCACCCTTTCTGATATATCAGAAAGGACCAACAGGATTGGCGAGTCCCGAGTTTTTGCTTTTTTAACCATCTCTAATAACAAGGCAAGTCGATTTTCTTTTTTCCTGATGGCAAGGCTGGATTTTTTTCAGATCCAGTTTCTCTCGTGGGTTCTCCTTTTTGGAGACTGGAGAAATCCAATCTCCTTTGGATTTCAAATCCATGTGTACGCTTGCCATATGAAAAACAACGCCTGCTCTGTACCCATATGTGTTTTTATGATACGCGTACGCCGTCTACCTCAGCATCTCCCCATTCACACACAATCTTGTGTACGTTTCCACCTCTGCCGTGCCGGTGCGAGAGTTGACCTCTGCAGGTAAGGACACGGTGTGCTTGAGGTGAAAGGCCAGCAGCCCCGTGTGGCCTCCAGCATAACTGAGGTTTGAGAAACATGCTTGAGATAAAGATTGTCCCTTACAAACACCCAGGGAGAGCTCGCCAGACAGGCCGCACGATGGAAATCAACCGCTCCACCTCTCTGCTCCCACCCGGAGTGAACACAAACAGAACAAGCGGCAGAGAAAGACTAATGTCATTAGCCTAAAGCAGAGAGGGCTGAGGACCAGCGCTTGATACTCGAGCGTACTAACATCCCGCTTCTGAGGTACAACTTGACATAAAGCCACTGCAAAGGAGAGGGGTTTGGTTTCAGGCGTTCCCATGGCACGCTTGGCTTCCTTCCCTTTTCCACACGGGCAGCCACGCTCCATCCCGCTCGCTGCCTGCGTCCACGGCCGCCACGCGTGGCTCAGCCCTGCAGCAGCCACCAGCCCTGCCTCCCTCCACAGGTGAGCCGCTGCCGGGCTCTCCCAGGCAGGCCGCCCCGGGTTCCCAGCAAACCCCACCGAAGGCAAATGCCAGGGCAACGCTGGACGAAGAACCAGCGCGCTTCGTTGGCCCGCCATCACGGGAGGCGACGAGCAACGAAGCCCTAACGCCTGAATAACGCCTGTCGGGGAGGGGGGGGGACGGGACGGGGCGGGGAAGGCAGGCCGCACGGAAGCCGCTTCCCTCCTTCCTTACCCAGCCTCCGGCCGCCTCCCCGCCCGGCCCCAGCGCCAGCTTCGCCGCGGCGGCCGCCGCCGCCCCCAGCAGCCCCGCGGCCGCTGCCGCCACCCCGCCGCCCGCCCGCATGGCAGGCCCGGCCCGCCGCCCCTCCGAGGAGCCGCCTTCCGGGGCGCGGCCCGCCGCCGGGCCGCCTCTGCGCGGGGGAGGGAGGAGGCCGCCGCGGCCGGGCTGCGGTCAGAGAATCGCGGCACGGTTTAGGGTGGAAGGGGCCTTGAAGAGCATCGAGTTCCAACGCCCCTGCCATGGGCACGGACACGTCCCGCTAGACCCGAAGGGGCTCAAAGGCCCCCATCCAGCCTGGGATGGGATGTCCGCCACTTCTCTGGGCAATCTGCTCCAGTGCCTCACCACCCTCATGGAGAAAAAAATTATTCCTAATATCTAATCCAAATCTACCCTTTTCCATTTTTAAAGCCATTACTGAACTGTTGCTGAAGGGGGAAGAAGGGGAAAGAAAAATGCACAGGTGCAATATTCGTTTATATACAAAAGCTTTATTTTTTTTTCTAAAAAAAAAAAAAAAGGATAGATTATGAGAACAATGTAAATCCTACTTAGACGTACAACACAGAGAGGCTCAGGAGTGCTCACACGTGCAGCAGGGACTGTGCCTCCCCATCCAGGGAGGGATGGAAAACTCTGCCTGCACGGAGACAGTCCAGAAACAGTCACACAAGACAGACAGGTACTCCAAGAAATGTTTGTAAACACAGAATAACAACAACAAAAAAAAGCCTACAGGAGACAACAGCTTTGTGGTCCAGGACAAACCCCTCGAGATTGCTAGTAATGATTGTTAGTTACTTCTGATCTCTATTATTACTTGTCTACAGAAAAAAAGCCTGCCCCAGGTTATGGTGTTTTTTTTTTTTTTTTTACTGCTAAACTCTGCATCAAAGTTCAAGTGGAAACAAAGTTGCAGGATTAAGCAACTTTAAAATTCATAGATAGGCTGAGGGAAAATTCTTCTTTCCCTCAGACAAACACCAAAGAGTCTCATTAGGTATCTGGCCCTTTACTTGGCACACATCTTTCTTCTCATTCCCTTTTGCCCCATTGCTTGTGGGCAAAAGCAGTATTGTACAAAGTAGCCCAAACCAGAATGACTGTATTCCTGACAGTAAAAAAAAAGCTAAACACAAGCGTTTGATATTGGTATATAAATCAATGACTTGTGTTCCACTCATAAAAGTTTGTTATTTGCAATAAATCTTAAGTGCGATTAAATGAACTTACGCTATACTCCCTAAAATGTTCTGCATATTTTCACATCTTGTTTCTTAACATTTCTAACTTTTGTTTGATAAGAAAAACGGTTGCAAAATGCTTCAAAAAAATTTCCTACAATGATAATAAAGTCTGCTTTAAGTTTACACTGGAGAAAAATGTTTAAAAGGTATTTTAATTTCAATTAGAGAAAGAAAAGAATACAAAGGTAAAAGATATTTATGGTACTATTTACAAGTCTATTCCTAAATTCACATTCGTGCTTCATTGAACAAACTTCAATATGAAAATTATGGGTTGCTTAAAAAAAAATAAGTATTAATAGTTAATAAATTTGACAAACTAGTTTTAACCCAGTAAAAACACCCTATGTTTAGCTAAAAAAAAAAATCACAAAGAAATCGTGCTTGTTAAAATTTGGCTCTGGTGGAAAACGTAGCATTTAAGAAGAGGTAGGAACCTGAATAAAAGCACAAAAGGAAACAAAAATCCAGGTGTGTTCCCAGTGAGAAGGCTTTTCCTTGGAAAGGTACAAAAGTTTCAAGGAAGTATCTTCCAGCACCTACACAAAATTGGTTTTTGAAAAATTATAGGAAGGTGTTAATATGTCATTGAAAGCTGCCCACTTAGCTGCAATAAAATTATTCACTAAAAGTTATTACCACCAGAAAATCCAGGAACTAAAATACTTGATTATTCTAGGACCACAGCAAAAGTCAAGTTTGACAGCTGGCTTTTGCTTATTCTGTCGACTTTAAAAATACGGCTCTGCATTCATTTGTGTCATTATAGTCTACATGTGTCACATTTTTTTGATTCTTTCAGAAAAGCATTTTCAACTCGCAGTCTTTCCGTCTCCTGTAAAACAGAAAAAGCATAGGGGTATTAAGGAAATTATACTCACTTCTTTCGTATTTCTAAATAAGTGGTATCTACACTTGTACGCTACGTACTTGAGGAAATAAAATGGGGTGATTCTTGTCTGGGGCCTGTGAGGAGACAGACCAGCCATGACCTACATGGCTGCATAAAATCAGAGGTATCTATTACTTTCCAACAGAAGAGCAAGAATTTTAGTTTTCATTCTCAATGCTTAAGCCCTCTTCCATGCCAGGCCATTACTTCATCTGCATTCTACTCTGCAACTTACCTCAGTAAGTTTAGCGTAATCTTTCTTCAGTTTCACAAGATACTGAATCTTCTGGTTTAGGTTTTGATGACCAAGTAATTTCCCATTCTCCTCAGCAAGAGAATCAACTCGCTTCCTCAGCAAGTCCATTTCCTGTAATTAATAAATACATTGTGTACCTTGTAACTGTAGCCCCTCCTTCTCTTTTCAGAAGAAATAGCTTCTGTAAAACTATTAGCATACTAACATTGAAGTTTGTTGTAATATATGATGCAAGAGTTGGTTCATTCAGGAAATATGTATTTGTCTAATGTCTCCTTCGGTACTACAGGAGATCCCTCTAAAGGGCGAAGGCACCATTTGATTTGTATTACGAATTTTAACAGTGATTTCCGTACCCAGAGTTCCACTAGTGCAGGAAACAGCATTACAAATACAACTAAACTGGCAAGACCAAACATTTTCAGAAGCAGTCTTTGATGGCTAATTAATTCAGAATATTGTCCACTTAGCAACAGCCCTACCTCTGCTGAATAAGATTCTAGTGTGAAGACAACAAAAAAATGATACATATAGAACCTTTCCAATTCTGTCTCTCTCTTCATATGTTTCCTCCAGTTTTGATCTAATTTCTTCTTTTTCATGAAATGCTTTCAGCTCCAAAGCTCTTGTTCGTTCCATCTCCAGAGTCATTTCAAGACAAGTATTCTCTTTGATTTTGAGGGTATTTTTCGTCTCTTCTAATCTGCCAATATAAAAGCATCATATAATATTAAAAACCAACATAAACAGCATACAACTGAATTAGTAAGTCATCCTTGGATGTGTAGGCAGCCTCTTCTAAAAATATCTCTTAAAGACAATTTATTTTCCCTAGAACTCGGTGCTAGCATAAAGAAAAATTACATTCTGCTTCACAGCTCTTGAGTTTGATAAAATCTCTTAACTAATTGGTGTTTTGGAGTTGCTGCTCTTTTTGTGAAGTATGCTGTTTCCATACAAGTCAACTCATGACAGAATACAGAAGCTTCACCTACAAGAGCACTAAGAATTCATCCAAGACATGTAAATTTGCCAGATGAACTCTGCTGCTCTTCGAGTTTCCCCTAAATTGCTTGTTTGTATATGGCTTTTCCCCAGTAGCCTCTGAACAGCTCAGAGATGGTCTGAGCTTGTTTGACCTGGTAGCAGAAGGACCACCACTTCAGAAAGACATCTTGTCTGCTGAAGATGTTTTAATTCTATCAGGCTCACAGAATATTGAGCCACGCCATCAAACTCAGGAGCTTGTCTACTGATTATATGAACTTTAGATATTTTGCACATCTATTCTTATATTGCACAAATTAAAATGGTTTTGTCATCAGTTTTTTTCACCGAAGCCTGGCGTTTAAGACCTACTGTATGAAAACGGTATTTGCTTGCTGCATTTGTCAAGACATTTTCTTGGTGACAAAAGAATCTTTCCTCTTTGTACATTATTTGTTTGTATGAGACTAACACTACTATAAAGCCTATTTCAAAGACCAGCCGGATATGAAAACTCAATGCATCAAATAGCAAAAGAACCCCTAATCAAGACTAGGGCTTCTGGAAAATTTAGTATAAATTACTTTTGAAATGACCATGTTCATAAAAGTTATCTTCATCCTCCTAAGTTATTTACACAGAAAGCATTCCATTAAATGTAAATAAGTCAAATATGATATATTCAGCCACTACAAATCCTGAAGCAATACAGATTAGGAGAAGAATAACAGGGGCAATATTTTCAAACTAATTTTTATCTACTAATTCAGTATTTTATTTCTTGACTACTACGCATCCAAGACGCAAAACACTTGAATTTCTAGGACTACTTCCACAATAGTGCAAACACAATGTAGGAATCCTGTAATAATAAACAGTTTTCATTATTCAAGCAGAAACACAAAAAATAAATAGCATAAAAGAGCAAAGAATTAGGTTAAGTTTAAAATTAAAATATTTAGGATGTCAAGAAATGAACAGTATTTCAATTTCATTTGAAAAAGAATGTACTTAGAATTTGCTGCATATAAAAGAATTCAAAACCCTGTGGCATAGATAATTTTAAACAATTCAAAACATCCTTTCAATTTAAGTTTTTCTACAGTTCCACCTATTTCACAGTATTTTCCCAATATAATACTACCCTTTTAGAAAATGTAGTAATAGGTGCTACTACCACCTACTGATGAGAAAGAGTATGAACTCAATGTGTCTTGCAGAAGCGTAAACATTTCCAAAGCACACCTTTTATAATTCCAGATCTTGGACTTCTATTGCTTAAATATACCTTTTTGGTATTAATAAGTTTAATACAAGTCTCCAGTTCAATGAACAATATCTAAACTTACTCTGCTCTGATTTTCAGCATCTCCTCCATTGCTTTATTCTGTAAAAAGTTCAAAAATATTAAGTTACATTCTTGATGTTTAATATACATATATTTAAAATAATTTGTCACAACTGATGCTACGTATCTCATTCCAGATCCTACCAAAATCATCCTACTGTCCAGTAAATTCATGGCTTTGCTGTATGCACATATTTCCAATTTCACGCCAGCACAAATGACCCACAGCAACATCTTTGCCCATTCATACACAGCAGAGCTCTAACATGGGGTTCTTCTGTCTGGGAGATCCATGGCAACCTCCGCTGTGACTTTAACTTCCCTTTGGCATAGCCATGACATTAGGCAAGTGACACAATCTTCACTTTCCAACTCTGCAGAGATGAGTCAGATTTAGTGATCTGAATCTGGTTTTGCTTATTCTGCAATCTGACACCCAGTTCATTGGTGTTAGACCAAGACAGAAACTTTAAGAGATAAATATCAGGCTCTGCGTCTGTTGGAATTCACTAGAAATCAGTGTTTGTTTTACTGCCATGAAACAGAAGAAAACACCTTAATACTTCATAGCAGGGAAACCGCAACTGACATAAGGGTAATATACCTTGGCAAGTCGTTCTTCAGCAATCTCCTCCTCTTTCTCTTTGAGATATTGAACATCAGGATGTTTCTGATCACTAGGAAATCCAAGAATGAGGAAAGTTTCTCACAAACAGAGGAAACCAGTTGTAAAAACATCTTATCCAGATGAAACCAGTAAGCATGTCTAGCTATCTTGACACTTGTTTGTACTCAGAATACTAAACATCAAGAAACAGCTCTGGAAGGGTTTAAACTTTTATATTCCAAGAACATCACATTTTGCTTTGTTAGAGCATAGAGAAACTAATGTTTTAATGAAAACAATTAAAAATGTAATAACTATGCAACTGTATATTAGACAGTTTTGGGATTCAGGTAAACGTTTTATTAGTTCATGATGTTCATGTGCATATAGACTGCAGAAAGCAACTCCTTCCTATAAGATCGTTGCACAGTGGTCTTGCTAAGTTAAGAAGGTAAAAGATTTTTGTATTCAGAAGACTTGGAAACTTTTTATTTTGTTTTTAATAAACATGACATTAGATGGAAGCAAGCAAACACCATAAAATTAAAGTAACCCCCAAATCAACACACCATTGGGACCACTTCATTCTTGTAGTGTGCCATAAGGGAAGAACTTCATTGATTAACAGCTATTGTAATCTGATACAATTGTAAAAGATGTCTATTTTCAGTAACTTAAAATCTTTGTCAACATACCTAGCTAGGGTGATTTATTTTTCATATCTGGAATAAACAGCTTCAGTCAGAGAATAAGTGTGTGTATGTGTGGGTGGGTTTTTTGTTAATGTTAATTAAATGCCAGCTGAAAACATCTAACAACTTGTGAGAACTAAAATAAAAATCATATATTTTCCCTTGTTATATTTCGGTACCACCCACTTCCAAAATCCACCCAAATTCATCCAGCTTATAAATGGTTGGACAAAACTGCAACATTCTCAGTGGATACAGACACAAAGTTAAAACCTCCAAGTTTAGAATAATTGGTTATTGCTTGAGCCTTTCAAATTCTAGTACTGGTCAGCCTGTACCAGCTCCAGAGTAGTGAACTGAGCCTGCTCTAGTTTAGCATTACAGAGATGAAGGCTGACCTTTTCTCTAGAGCTTGTTCTTCCCTGTCCTAACACTAACTACCAAAACAGAGTAGCCACTTGGTCTCATCTTGTATTCTCAAACAGCCTCCAACACAGTCCAAGATCCTTACGTCTCATTACCTTGTCACATGTGACACCAATAATCAAATCATCTCACTCTAACACTGGAACACACAAAAGATAACTGCTACCCGCTGCTATCAGCTGCTCCCATAATGCATGAGGCATGTCTGTTGTGAATATCCCCACCTGAGATATCTAAACCTGATGTTTCAGAGAGCATGCAATATACTATTAGCCTTTGGTCCATTCAAACCACAGCTCCTATCAACTAACAGCAGCCGGGAATAGTTAATGCGAAATTACAACCCAAGGTCCCAAGAACATAAAAATAATGCTTTTCTGTGAAAAACTGGGTCCAAGTAACCTACTCCATAAACTGAGAAAAACAAAGCCACAGAATCCAGTTCTCCACGGCAAAGTAACCAGTGCTTGTTTTTCTGTGATTCCCATTTCAATTCACAACACACTTTCAAATATCTGTTGCAAACTAAGCAGAAGGCCCTAGAGGCAATATCATAATTCAATATCCCACATGATCTGTCCCATTTTGCGCACAGAATGTTTTCCACAAACGAATCCCTTCATAATTGAAGATTACTGTATAGTACAAATAACGCAAGGACAAATTGGAGTTGCAGACACTTGCAATTACAGCATCTTCTAATCAGACTACTTAATTTTACAAATTTAGTAGTGTTCTTTTACATTAAATACTTATCTTACCAAAAAGTCAGTTCTAAAACTGACAACACTGAAACTTCACTGAATAAAGATAAAAGTTCAGGAAAATATTTTTTGATACATTTAATAGACAAAAAAGATTAAACTCCTACCTAGCATTAAGTTACTGTTTACTAAATTGCCCCTTAAAAATGAATTGTCATTAAATATCAACAGAATTATTTGCTGCCAGTTAAGATTTCTTTTCACAAGGTATAAACCAGCAGATTTAATTCTTTACAAAATTGAAAAAAACCCCAAAAAAACAGAAGAGAAGCCACAAACCAAAATATTTTCTGTCCAAAACTAAGCTGTACAGATTACAGTTTGAACCAAACCTCAGGACATCTCCAAATGTGAGGTATACAGCAGCATACCATCTTTTCAGAGGAAGTTCATTTCTTGCCCTCAAAAACACAGATGGAGAACTGGTTCCATTTATGTCTAGGTTAAAACCTGCGTTGAATTCATTTGGACCTTTCCTGTCTACTGAATCCATAACCGCACAAATGATATGGCAATATATAATACACAGTAATGACTGTGTATGTAATTATTTTACATTCTATTTCCGTTTCCTTTATAAACTTTGTGGTATTTAAAAATTTTTCATTTAAAGACAATAAAGTTTACAAGCCAGTAAACAATTTTCAGAGAAAAGGCTGAGTCAATCTCTAATTATACGAACAATATGTAAGATTGCATTTCAAATAAAAACTGTGTTTAACTTGAAGCAATTAACTAAGATAAGGCAGGTTTTTCTTGTTTTATTTTACTTTACCTGTTCTTGCTTAGTCTCTGAGCTTCTACAAGGCTCTGTAAATTCCTGTTGTTCTCCACCAATATCTGCATTTCCAAATGCAAGTTCTCCAACTCCTTTAATTGTTCCTAAGCAAGTGAAATTGGAAACACTTTATTTGAAGACCAAATTACAATTCCTGTTTTCATTTCCAGTTGAACACGTTTTTGAGTAAAATAGAAGACAAAACTATTTTGCAGAAAACAAGCACAGTTCTCTGGAAAAGATCTGCATCGCCCTTTCATTTACAGTTTCATTAGAAACTTGATTTAGAAGAAGTCAGAACAGTTTCATCAGCAAAAATGATGTTACTACTTGATATTCATGAAAACGAAACAACTCAGTCCTTGGGAAAACGTGATATGTGGACATCTCAAACAGGTTGTCACCACATGTTACCAGCCTAGGTAAAGAGAAGACCAAAAACTGCTTTCCTCCTTTAATGGACAGACTACTAAGCAGAGCTCATTAAACATCCGAACTCTGTATTCTGTCTTATTTTAACCTCACAAATTGCCTGTAGAGATTAACTCATAGTACCTTCAGTCTTAGAATTTCATCATTTTTAGCTCTTCGTTCTTCATTCAGTTCATGTACGAGGTGCTCCAGATTTATCGCAGAAGCCCTCCGATCAGCTATTTCTTGCTCATGAGTTTCCAAAATCTTTGCCAAATTCACATCAAAGTTAGGGGGAGTTTTTGGACACTGGCAAGTTAAAAGAAACAAAACCCACAAACTGTATATTGGTTACATGTTTTAATACTTAATTGAAGACATACGTTAATAAATTCCTGGCAGACAGATCATCAATAATACGTTTAAGTTACAAACGAGGTGAATGGGATTTGACCATTCTTGGTACATTGTCATTTCTGCTCCCAGCCTGAAGCCATGCTGTAAAGTTTATTTGTTCCTTCCAATGAGTTTTAACAGTCTACAATGAAATTGTTTCTCTCAAATGCCATACCTGAGGAAATGTTACTGAAGATGAGTCCACAAAGCAATTTATTTGCTTCATTTTTAGTTCATACTCATTCTTCCTTTTCTCCAGTTCTTCTGTCATTTTGTCCAACTATTAGAAACCCCAATTAGAATCATTAGCTCATAATACACGCAAAATACTGAAGAAAACAGCAGTCAGATCTCTATTTTGAGCAAGCTTAAGTACAGCACATTAGATTACCTTAGACTTCACTTTCATAATTGTTTTTTGTATTTACTAACTGTTAATCATTCAATATTTGCATGTAACAAGCATTTTTTGAAAGCATATATACACTATATACTGCATACTGTGTAGTTAATCTAAATTTTGTTCTTGTTGTTGGTATTTCATTTTTTTCGCCTTGCTAACACAATCTACCTTTCAAAGGGCTAGCACAGAAAAACTATCATGAACTTTATTGGCAAAAATTACCAGTCAAAACATGATTTGATACAAGCTAAGATTTTACTGATATAGATTTAATCATGTTCCTCAAAGGGAATATGCTAACGTGACAAAAGAGCTGCTCTTTCCAAAATAACTTATCCTTATTAGAGTTTTTGCCAACACAAATATATTACTTAGTATTATGACAGTTGTGACAACTAAAGCTAAAAAACGGAAAAAAGCTTAACATAGCTATTTGGTCTGCAAAAGCTCCAAATCACTCCCAGACTGCATAGTTTATAGAGCTCAACAATTATCTCCCTTATGTAATGATATAGTTTGTGGCTAAATGTTAAGCAGAGGAAAAAGTAATCCTCTAGGTTACACTCTTATAACCTCAGGTTGCTCTGTGATTATAGGTACTGATAATTTTACTCTATTCAAGAAGGACAGGGAACTGCTGGAGAGGGTCCAGCAAAGGGCTACAAAGATGATTAGGGGAGTGGAGCATCTTTCTTACGAGGAAAGGCTTAGGCCCTTGGGTCTTTTTAGTCTAGAGAAAAGAAGACTGAGGGGGGATCTTATCAATACTCATAAATACTTAAGGGGAGGGTTCCAGGTAGACGAGAAGTCTTTTTTCAGTTGTGCCCAGTGATAGGACAAGAGGTAATGGGCACAAAACTTGAGCATAGGAAGTTCCATCTTAACATGAGGAGGAACTTCTTTCCTTTGAGGGTGGCAGAGCACTGGCACAGGCTGCCCAGAGAGGCTGTGGAGTCTCCCACACTGGAGACATTCAAAAGCCGCCTGGACGCCGTCCTGTGCAACTGCTGTAGGTGTCCCTGCTGTGGCAGAGGGGTTGGACTGGAGATCTCCAGAGGTCCCTTCCAACCCTGACCATTCTGTGATTCTATGATACTCTGCTTTCAGAGTAAATATTTTTGTGATCTCTAGACACCATTTCCAAAGTATGTAAGGGTTATCTAGGTTATCTAACCTTTGTTTACAGGCTTCTGAACTACTAACTTTGCTTTTACAGGAAGAAGCATTGCTCTTCACCAAAAGTACTGCATACAAGATACTCTAAAACTACAAGTAAAACCTCTTCCAGAAACTACAATTAACCACAGTTCCCTTCCAAGGAGAATAATTTCCTTACTTTACCTGTTCCCTGAGTTCCTGGATTAGAACTTCTTTCTTTGCTATGTCTTCCTGCGCACACTGAAGCAATGAATCATGTTTCTTAGAGGCTTCTGTCAGTCTCGTCAGTTGATCAGTGGTATGATGCAAGTCTTCACACAGAAGGTCTCTCTATTTTAAGTCAGTGGATGGGTGAAGAAAGAAATGTTAAAGTTATAACTTAAAGCAGTTGTTTCAATATATTTTGTCATTGTTGCTAAGACTGCTAACAGCTACAAGCATCTCCCTTTTCCCCTCCACTTTTGCATCATGAATCGTAACATTACTCTATGTTTCTTATTTTATCATGTTTTCTGTATCCATTGTCTTGATTGCAGAACAAAAGTGACAACTTTCCTACAGTATAGTTACAGTTACGATACTTGGAATCATCCACTGTTTTAAAGTATAACATATACTTAAAAAGAGATATGATTCTTTATATAAGAAGCCAGAAAAGAATGTGTAGATTTTAATCCCTGCTGAATTAGTGATTACAGCTTTAGTGCACTGCTATTCTGTAGATACCTCTGGATTTATTCTAGAATCTAGACTCCCTCCCTATCTGATAAGGCATCATACCTACACAAGGCATGTTAACCTAGAAGGAGAAACAGTTCCTAGTGTTTTAAATGCCACCTTGGATTAGTTCTTCTTGTCCAGTCAAGAAAGCATGAAGGAAATTACTAACTGATGTACCATGTCAAAGACAGAGAAGCACTATGATTTTATCAGGAGCCAGATACACCCAAGGAAAACAGTGTAATAAAGATTGTTACTTCAGTTCAAACAAACAAACAAACCACAACACCCCCCCGCCCCCCAAAACCTGAGAGTGATCCATTTGGCAGGCAACTCAGTTGAGGATTCCAGAATGTCAAATTAAGATACACTTATTAATGAAGATAGTCTGTTTATTAAATGTAGTAGAAATCTATTTAAGAATAGTTTTTGAGAAGCAAACACTACACTGGAAGACTTTATTGGTGCTATATGATTGGACTAAGCGTATCTAATATGACAGACGATCTTGTAGAAATTGCTTGTAAGGAGAGGCTGGTGGTTTTGACTGATGGACATGCTCACCAAAATAATGGTGAGAGCAGTAACAGGAAAGAAAAAGTTAAAAAAAATAGATACAATTTTAAAAACCAAAACCGTGGCTGAATCAACCATGCATCCTAGACCTGTTTCCAGCAGGTGGAGCTTTTAGTTAAAATTATGAGTAAAGAAAAGATGTTACTGAATATATTAGCAGTGAGGGAAGAGATAATATTAAACATAATGTATTCTTCTACCTATTTTAATTTCTCAGCTGCATCACCTAATGTTGCCATTAAATTCAGCTGATGACTCCTTAGTGGCCTTAACAAAATTAAACCAGGCTTTTAGCATAGGTTTTTATGAAGAAGCTTATAAAATATTTATGTCAAGTAATGTGATAATTTAACAGAATTTGTCAGGTATCCCATGAAAAATTCCTTTAAGAACAGCTTAACTAGCTTTAGTTTGAACAAAAATGAGGTTAAGTTTTACACAAGCATTTTAAGCAAAACCACATCCAATTGGTCTGGTGAACAAACAATCATAATATACCAACATTAATGTTTTTACCTCAATGTTATCAGCTATTTGTCTTCTCTCCAAGGCTTCCCTCAGTTCTTCAATCTTCTTTTCCTGATCCTCTATGATACCTTTGCTTTTTTCTTTTGCAGCCAGAACAAGATTATACTTGCACTAGGAAAAGGATTAAATTAAATTTTAGAATATTTTAGGAAAACAGGTTATCAGAGAAAGTTGGCAAACATAATACAAATAAATGTATATCACAAATCTTATAATGACAACTACAAACATTTAAAATCTCAGTGTCAGTGACTAAAATCAGAATAATGTATCATACTTACTAAATCGTACAAACTATGATATTAGAAATGAGTTGTCAGAACAATGGAAAAAGCTTAATTTAATATGTGTTAGCCACAATACATATTAACCACTAAAACTGTTATTTAAAAAAAAAAGATAACCATATCATGTAGAAATCTGTCTCATCAACATTTTGCCTGTAGGATCTCTTGAATTCATAGTTCATACATATACAGTATCTAAAGTATTCTGTGGGTCGCTCTATCAGTTTGCAAACCAGACCTATTTTAATAAAGAGGATGCATCATATTTATTCATAGTTATTAAAATACACAGTTTTAGTTATTTACGCTTACGTTTACAGATGTAGAACACAGTAACATCAGCAACATAAAAACTCACTCCCTCAAAAATGAATTTACAATTCAGTTTCAATTCTTGAGGTCTTAAATTGCCAATTTCTGAGAAAATCTAAATGTGACTGTCAGCTGAGTGTAGTTTACAGTATGTGAATAAGTCCCTTTAGAGACACTGCTCTTTACCCATCACATGGAAAGAGTTCAGTTTTCAAGACAGCCTTAGGCATAAAATGTTCAGAAGATTTCAACATGTCAAAACAAAGAAGCTTCCTTCTAAAACGCTACAGCAGGTTACGCTGTTTGAGACCCATGATAAGACATGTCATTGCCTTCCATTACCATGTCCTTCAAAATGACAGAACATACATTTATATCCTCGAGCTCTCTTGTCAGCCCATCTATGGACTCAGTTTTATGATTAATTGAAGACCTCAGCTCCTGGATCTGTCTCATCAAGTCAGTTACAACTTCCTGCAACATAAAAAAAGTTAATCCCGATACATTAAAGATATATTAGATATTTTATTACTGGACATTCTTTGGTGTATAATTTGTCAATCCCAAATTTCAAACAGCCATTTGAAATGAGGCCTCAATATGTATGTGTAAAAGAGTAACAGGAAACTTGTTGTTAAATCATGGGCTTTTGTTGCAAGCACTTATATAAAGAATTAAATAACCTGCTCTGTTCATTAGAAGAGAAGACTAGCCCTCTGATTTAGTCTCAGGGTGTAATGGGTTTCTAATAGAAGAACAGAAAAACTATAGTTACATTTGTTTGTAACGGAAAAAGGCACATTCAAGAAATACCCCTGGACTGACAATAACAGATTCTTCTGACCTTATATGTGTCAAATTTTTGGTTTTAGCATGAAAAAAGCAAGACTTACCAACACATCATGCTGGATAGTAAACATACTATGTGTTTTCTTATGCCTGTTTTACATACAGTGTAAATGCTTGTACTATGGGAACTTTTGCTATTTAAGCTTTCAGAACACCAGAGCAGTCTTTTCATGTAAAAGTGCTTTGATTTCATTAATAAAGATACCCACACTCACATTCTTACATCACCTCTCTTACCTTTTCTATTAGCCCATTACGACATGACACTGACTAGGAAGGCCCTATTAATCATCAGGGGAATTATGCATTGTTTATGCATTGAAAGTTGTGTCCAGTAGACAGCTTTACCTTGTTTTGACTTTTTTTTTTTTTAACCTTTAGGTTAAAAAACACCTATAGGTGTTTTCTCTGAATTCATACCGGTTTCCTGCTATCCTGCAAACTCCATGCCAGTAAAAGGTAGGATTTATTTTACCTAGATACACAGCCGGGATTGCCTAGAATCACAGATTTACTAAGTATCATAGAAAGGCTCTGGGCTTTCAACTCTAATACAGAACAGAGTTACCGGCAAAACTGGGTATCAGTAACAGAAATAAGCCCACACCTTATCCGCTTCATTTGTCTTCTTCAAAGAAACAATCAACTCTTCAGAAGCAGCCAGCTCCTGTTCCAATTTCTGCAGTTTTGCTTCCTAGAAGAAATAACAGTTGTGAAGGAGAGACTTAATTACTTTTGAAGTATGTTTTGTGAAGTGCAAAGCTGTGGAAAAAAAAAAAATAAAAAAGGAACTCAGTTGTTTACCTTACCAGAAAAAGTTTAGCAGTAGCTTAACAAAACAATCTGAAACTTGAGAACTCTACATTTATTTTACTGGCAGTCTACAGAGCAGTCAGTTCACCAATAAAATTGCTATTAATGCAAAGGAAATCCACGAACACATGATTTAGTCATTCAATTCTGCTGTTTTACCTGCTGCTCGCTCCGCGTCACCATTTCAGAGGATGGTTTCTCCACCTGTGCTTTTTCAAGTACTTTCAAGAGCTCTCTGGAGAAGAAAACATTTCTAGTGAGAAATATAATCAGAACATAAGACAGCTTTAACAAGAACAAAGTCATATAAGTTTATTCTTATTTGCACTTAATTTTTTCTGAAGAGTTCTTTAACTATCACCTTCTCAATGCTATACAAAAGACTAATAGTTTAGTTAGTAGCCATACACTGTTACCAGTAGTGGAACTTTATCTTTGACATGAAGAACTATACTTGTCATGAAATTACATTTGTCATGTTAATTGAATACATGGAAATGAAACATTTTTCTAAGCTGGATAAAATAAAAACCCCATTATGTAATTATCTCCACCCAGCTGGGGAAAAACACCTCTACAAACAGGATCCCCATCTGAATATAAAATCTAGCATAGGAAAAAAACAAAGTCAGATGAAAACAAACAGCACCACTAATTAAAACTTACTTTGAATTGTTTTCTTTGTCTTCTTGTAATTGTAATGTTAGTTTTTCATTGTGTTCTTTTTCTGTTTTCAGGAGCTTCAAAAGGTTCTAGAATATCAAAATATATGTTGTTATAACAAGTTACAAGATAAGGTCTTTAGAATAATTTAAACCAAAATTAATATCTGAAACTCCTAAGATGAATAAAAACAGTCACAAAACCTTAGATGGAAACAGAAAGATATTTAGCTTTGTCCTGGATGAGTTCAAAAGTAAACGCTTATTTATATCAACATGAGCTGGCAATATGCGCTCACAGACCAGAGAGCCAACCGCATCCTGGGCTGCATCAAGAGAGGCATGGCCAGCAGGTCGAGGGAGGGCATTCTGCCCCTCTACTCTGCTCTGGTGAGACCACACCTGCAATATTGCATCCAGCTCTGGAGCCCTCAGCACAAGAAGGAGGTGGACCTGTTGGAGTGGGTCCAGAGGAGGGCCGGAGCACCTCTGCTATGAGGAGAGGCTGAGAGAGTTGGGGCTGTTCAGTCTGGAGAAGAGAAGGCTCTGGGGAGACCTTATTGTGGCCTTCCAGTACCTAAAGGGGGCCTACAGGAGAGCTGGAGAGGGACTTTTTACAAGGGCATGTAGTGATAGCATGAGGGGGAATGGCTTCAAACTGGAAGAGGGTAGATTTAGATTAGATATCAGGAAGAAATTCTTTACTCTGAGGGTGGTGAGGCACTGGAACAGGTTGCCCAGAGAAGTTGTGGATGTCCCATCCCTGGGAGCATTTAAGGCCAGGTTGGATGGGGCTTTGAGCAACCTGGTCTAGTGGGAGGTGTCCCTGCCTATGGCAGGGGGGTTGGAACTAGGTGATTTTTAAGGTCCCTTTCAACCTAAACCATTCTATGATTCTGTGATTAGGGAATCAGCTCTTTTCACCTGCCATTGATAATGATTTCACATAGCTATAATGTTGCTCAATATCCAAGGCTTTAAAGGGAGAAATTAGAATTTTCAACTGTAGATTAATTTGGGGGGATTTTTCAAATTCTAAGCAGTAGTTCAAGATATTAAACTATAAGGAATTTAAAATAATAATTTTCAATCTGTCAGTATTCCTTTAAACACTAAAAAGGAAAACTTGCAGCAAACTTGCTGAGCAGACACAGCATACACTGCAGAAAAGCAGGCAAAATCATTTGCAAAAGCCCTTGAGCAACCTTACTGCTGTTTTGCAGTCACTGCAGTCTTGACAGGCTTTCAAGGACAGCATCAACTAAATTGCAGGACAGTGATCCACCACAAAAAGGCATAGGATCACCATCCACTATGAAAATTTTTAAGAAACTGCTTTGTAAAGGTAGAATAAGTAAGCTAGTCTTAGCTAGCACTGAGAATGAAAGGTCACTAGCATTTCAATGGCAGGATTCTTTTCCAAGGCAGTTTCTTATTCTTTTACTAATTAACCCATCCCCCTCAACATTTCCAGAGCAATTTCTTCAGCTGAAAAACAATATATCATGCTATCGGATATTTCTTGTAGCCTGCCGTTGCAAAAATCTTGCACTAAGTTTTAAAAAAGATTCTGCATATATCTTCCAAATGAGATCACCAGGAAACCTATTATTACTGTGGAATCTATTATTGATGATACAGTAACAGGAATTAAGCAATCTAGCTACATAAGTAACTGTATAATAAAGTCCTTTAAAAGCCTTGACTGTCTTACACAAAGCTCAGTTCTCATTGCTTCTGCTTCTTGTTTTCGGTCGTCAAGTTGTTGCTTCAGTTGATCTGTCTCAAACTTCGCTACTTCCTGCAGATTGTCATAGTCATCCTGCAGGCTTGCTTTTTCTTCAAGAATCTTTTCGTGTTCTAGCCTTTATAAAAAAAACCATCCACAATATTATGATAAGGGTTTGTTTCATTATAAAAATACTCCAATCAATTGTATTGTAGAATCTCCAGATAAAATACAGAGTACAGTTATTTTAGAAAGAAGTGGCTGACATAACAGTAACTTTTTTAAACTCAGAAACCCCAAATATACGAAGGGCATAGCAAATTTAAGTGGCAGTGGCAGAGAAGACAGAGTATTCTCTCCAATCCCTAGAAATAATTTACTTCTTACAAAATTCCATAGAAATTTCAGTCACTGTATCTTGATAATGTCGTTCACTCATTTAAGGTTTTTTTTTTTTAGCCAGTTGTTGGACAAAAAAATTCTACTAGAATGATCCTGAGTACCTACATCTGCTTAGTTGATAATCTGGCTTATTTATCCCATATAAAATCTTTATATATTCTGGGCAAGTCTAGGTTATTTCCCTTTAAATTGTTGCCTCAAAAAATTATTTCATTTGATCTTTCACAAAAGTGAAAAGCAAAGAGGGGTAAAAGAGCTTCTAGACAAGTGTTACGAATCATGTTATTCATGGAGAGCCTATAGAAAGAACACCCTCCAAAAAGCTAACACAGAAGGCATCAATGAAACCACAACATTTAATTTCACTTCCAGCTTCCCAGTCTCACAATGCATCACTCAAAAAATTACTTCAGTTAAGACATGACCCGCTAAAATGCAATAACATAGTTAAGCTTTCCAGGAAAAAAAAAACAACAAAACAAACCACAAAAATCAAAACCCAACAAAACAAACAAAAACCATCACCACCAAAACTCAACATTACTAAGTCACACTAACGATTAAAAAATTTCACTGATTTTCAACTCCCAATAATAATGTCAATTATTGCATACAATATAGTGAGCTTTCCAGGCTTCAATAATCAAGCTTCAGTTTATTTTTATGGTTTCTTTCTGCTTGTATTTTTAGAGCAGCATCATTATGTCACCTGCTTCATATAACCAGACTGAGAAGTAACAGTTAATTTTTAAGACTAAATTGGAAAAAAAAAAACCCAAACCAAACTGTGCCTCTTCAGCTACTTTGTTTTTGGAGATCAATAAGGTTATAGGTATATTCTCCTTAATGGGAAAATGCTATAACAAACCAAAATTAAGGAAGCCTCATTTTATTTTCCTTCTGCTAATTTCCCCCTCATGGCTCTGAAATAGGCATGGAAGGAATTGAGGAAAAAAAGAAAGCAAATGACATAAATACAAAATAACAACTTTAAATAAGAGATGTAAAGTGCAAGTTCACATGCAGAAAAGAACTAAATCACTGGACGCATCCAGAAGGGAAGTTAAGGCATTTTACCAAACTGCCAACATACCTGACGCTGTCCAGCTGGAACTGTACATCCATATGTCTACCAGAAAGCTGACTCATTTCTTTCTCTTGCTTTTCCCTAAAGGCACTATATTCCAATTTTACAGCAGACAGCTCCTTGTCTGCAGACTGCAGGACAATGCGCAAGTCACAGACTTCACTTTCTAATACTGTCAAAAGCCAAACAAATATTTCACATATTATTTGGAAAACTGTGCTAGAGACAGGACATGTAACACTACAGAACATCCTGAGAAAGTCTCACAAAACTTTACACATTTTCAGTGGAATTAACCTTAAAAGTCACACACAAAAATGATTTGTAAATGGAAAAGGTCAATGAAACATTGACTATAAGAACTAAAGAGTACAGGCACAATCAAAAAACATTCCAGACAATATCACAGCATTTCCATAGACAAGCAGAGGATTTTCCCTTTATTTTCAGTTAATATTTTTCTTTATAAAATGCTGTATCCTATACTCCCTTCACATTCAGAGTTAACAGAGAACAATTTTCAATATTGTATACCATGCAAGACTGGGCAGAGAAAAGCTATTCTGCAAGTATTAGAGAAAAAAAAAGATTAAAAAAAAAAATCAAACCAGTGTGACTAACATCTTAAACCCAAATAGTTATGCAGCATGTGCTATTCTTGGTTCAAAATATTAAAATACCTCAAAACTTCATATGGAATTTCAATGTTACAGCAACTTACTATCAGTCTTGCTTTTACTGTCTTGAAATTGCTTCTCAAGCGATTTTATTTGTTCAAGGAGCTCCTGGCGCTCTTTACTCCAATTATTCCTTTCAGATGAAAGAAGCTTGAGAAGAAAAGTAAAATTTTTAAATGGAAGGAAATGTAGGAGTGGCTAAGTCACAGAGATGTAACAATAATAATACATTAGAGTATTTAATCAGCTGATTATAAATACAAGATGCATTTTTCTTTAAATCTGATGTTTGGGTAATCTGAAATCCATGGAAGTCCAAGAAAAAAAATTTTCAATATAACCACAGAAATTACCTTATCTAAAGAGTTCGTTTAAAAGCAACCCACAGCATAGGAGCTGAGATATACTTCAGAACAGAGCTATCAGAAATGAGACTAATCTGGGAAGAAAACAGGCCTTATTTCCTTTTCTGTGATAAATCAAACCTAGTGATTAAGGAAGACTTGTAAATATTTTATAGAGTAAGGATCTTTCAGTTCAGTTCCAACTGAGGCAAGTAGTATTTTCAGCATTCCAAAGTTTAAAATTTCCTTGTGACTATTGCCGTTTTCTAGAAATTATGACATTGGCCAAAAGCGAGCACAGACACCTGGAGCATCTATTTACTTACATTTAAGATCAAGCAGGCTCAGAATCACAACATTTTAAACAAAAAAAACCCCAAACAGATAAAACGCCAAACCTGCAGTGTTATGTTAAATGAAGTCCTTGCCTTCCTGCATAGCCCTGAGCTATGATACTATGTACGTTTTTCGAAAGTCAAAATGCAAGCAACGCTGCAGACCTCACTAGACAACACAATAGTACGAGTGTGGTAGATATGACCTTGTCATATACACACACTCACATATAGCCCTGTATTACATTGTTCTCTCACCTCCTGTATTTGTGCAGAATGATGTTCCAGTTTATTAATATGCTGCTGAAGTTTTATATTCTTGCTTTCCTCCTCATCCAGCTTTGTCTGCATTGTGGTCAGTTGCTCCTGTGACACAGACACTCAAAATTAGAACACCCACCTTCCAGTTATTCTCACATGCCATGTGGCAGTCTGTGCATACTAAATATAAAAGTGTCAACTACTTTCTTTTTTCATTACCTGAAACAACAGAAAACAGAACATTCAAAAATAAACTGGTAGCTTAAGTAGCTGCTTTCTCCTATTGCTAAGTAAACTGCCAGAACACAAGAAAATCCTTCAGGGAATACAAGGACTGACTCCAATAAACAGTTTTGAGAGATGTGTTTATCTTGGAGAAATAAGGCTTTAAAAGAGTTATTCAAAATATACACTAGCTAAATTCCTTACAGGATCTCTGCACTATGGTAAGCATCAAAGAGGGGTTTTGGCTGTTGTGCCAGGGTTTTAGGTGCACTGAAGTTAGTTCCAGCTTCTAGACAGCAGTTCAGGTAACTCTGTAGCACTCCTCTCTGAGAAAAGACCTTCCCTGCCCTTTAGGAAAGATACAAGACAATTAAGGTATAATGGCGGACGAGCAATATTTGGCAGGTTTCTTCAAATAATGCATTATATATTAAGCTTGGGTATTGTTCCAAATGCACACACTCAGTTTTTATTTAGAACATTCACCTGTGCCACTTTGAGCTCCTCAGCAATGGCCTCATGTGCTTGTTCATTCATCTCTGGGGGAACTGGCTCTTTCAAAATGTCATCCATCATCTCTTCGGAACACTGAAAGTCTTCAGAATGATAATCTAAGATTTCTGGGCTTATTCGCGGCACTAGGCGAGATCTTAGCTGGTAAGCTTTTGTTGGAGTGGTTATGTTCTGTTATAAAGATTACAAAGCAGTCTTTATTTTAACTGCAAAATGGAATTAAGACTTTGTCTGGTATTGCATTTCATGTTTCTATTCTATAAGCAGAATAATGAAATAAAATGCTCAAAATGGTTCATTCTAAACCACTACACTTTTTCAGATTTGTCATCTGATTACAGTAGCAGTCATTCAGTAAGCATTTCAGAACAAAAAAGCAGTGTATCTGCTTTATCACATATGTATTACATGCCAGAACACTAGGTCGGTCAAGGGATCATACAAATGAAAGTCTATGTTCCCACACAACCCAGGGGTAAGTACGCGTGGTTTTAGTAAACTTATTCTCATACCTTAAGAGTTTCTCTATGTAACTTATGTAACTGAGAGACTTCTCGGCGCTTGTGTGCTTTGGTTGCCTCCAGAATGTTTTCAAGATGTTGATTTGCTTTCCGAAGGGATTGAAGCTCCGATTCCAGTTCCATATGCTTTTTCCTGTTCAGGAAGTATTTTACTACTGTCAAAACCGCTCCATCAATATGCCCTCCCAGCAGTAAGAATAAGCTGCAGTATTGCCAATGAGTAAACTGAAGCTGACCTCTTCCCCAAACATTGAAACACATTATTTTGAGAAGAAAGCCACCACTGCTGTATTAAAAAGTTAAAAAAAAATATTAAAAAGCTAAGAAGCTTATTTGTGCTTGCATAATGAAGCAAGCAGATGGATAACTAAACTTGTCAGAAAAAATCCATTACATGGTAAGAAATAAGCTGAGCACTCTGCAATTCCTTTTATGAGAAAATGATATCACCCATACCAATATGGTTTTAAGCTTTTAAAGTGTTATCCAGTTATATGAGAAGTCTGAACTGGTGCTTGCCAGGATTAAAGAAAATCCTTTAAAGATTATTTTTTTGGTAAGTGCTGCTCTGTTAAGTTTATTTTGCCCTCTAAGAGTACTTTAACTGAAATCCAGCAGTTAAGCAGAAATTTAGGAATAATTTTCATTAGGTATTTTGCAGAACTACATGCTGTTACTGTGATAGTTGGCCTTACTGACATAATTGTAGGGTCAAAGTCTACAGACAAAAGAAAATATACTATTTAATCTTTTGGCAGTTGAATGCTATCACTTTCCCTCATGTTTTCAGGAACAAAACTTACAGAACAGAATAGAACTTTAGTTCTGACTGCTACTGGACAACAGAAAAATTAGCATACATTGATTCTGTGAAATTGTTGAATTTTACTCTTATCCAGTTATAGCAAACAGTTACATTTGCATGTAAAATTAAGCATCCAGTTATTCTGAAACTGTAAACAAGTTTAAAATTTAGTGAAATCCAGAGGTGAAACCAGAGGCTCAAAAGCACACTTCTATTTGACTGCTCTCCACTAAGAAAATGCCAGTAATTGATAATAAAAATGCATACATACTATCAAGAAGGCAAGACATGCACAAAACATGGAATACATAAAACAGGAATACATCAAACGTGCAGGAAAATAAAGCAATTTATATATAAAGACATAAATAAACCATTGTAATGATACAAGAAAATAGATGGATTGTTGCATTGATCAGTAAAAAATATTATGATTTATAAAGTTCATAGGATTTGCTTACACAAATGTCCTGGTTTGAGGTAAAACAGGACCAATTTTGTTCAGTAACCCTGCTTCTTAGCTGGGCCTCTTCTAACTACTGAAATTAACAGCATATCTAAGGTAAAAATATAGACTTGTACAAGTGCCTGAATGAGCAAAAAGGACATTACAAAGCTACTTTGAAAAAAAAAAGTGGGGAGGCAAAAATAGAAATATCTTGTGCCCAATGCTTTTAGAATTATGCTCTATTCACTGAAATCAATAAAAAGCAACAATGTTAGGTACAAGATAATAATAAATATAATTTAAGAAAAAAAATCAGGTCCCTTTTGCCTTCCAGGTTCACATTACATTTGCTGGAAATGCAATTATTTTTCTTGTATCTCCAGTAACAGGACCTGAATTTTTCAGTAATGGGGTTGATCAAGTTAAGCCATATATTATTCACTTGCATATGAATATAAATATACACACACTGAAGGTATTACTCAAGCCTTTCACATTATCTTCTGCTACCCTCAAGGAGAATAATGACAGTAAATTCTTCACTGCATTAGTAAGGACAAAGTAGACCTTTATCTCATGTTTAGATGCCAGAGCAAATGGATATGAATGAACTATTGACACCATGTCTTTGCTCTAATTTGAATTAAGTCTCTGTTCCAATAACAAGTCTCAAGATACTTTGAGATGCACATTGTGAAGCATTGTTTTTCATCTGAGCATAAAGAAGAGCTTTCAGAAAAACAAAGAAATCTGCAACAGTGCAGACGTGCCTTCAGATTGCATCACAGTTGTTCCCTAGTCTGGGAGTAACTGAGTTCAACAGGGATGTATTCTGTGTGCACGCCATCTGGCACTGTCTTACATGCTAAGAACATACTAGACTGTATATTCAGGATCTGAGACTAACTTTAAAAAAAAAAATCAATGTAAGTAATTACTTAAAGACATTTAAAGACTTTTGTACACTGTTTTGTCTCACTTGGTTAGCTCTTTGAATTCTTCGTATTCTTGTTTTGAACTTGCCAGTTCACTTTGAGTCTGTAGCAGGCGTGCTTTCAGCTTTTCAGATGCCAGTGAGTTGCCTTCCACTGATATGGTGGTAGAATATAAATGATGACCTAAAGAACAAACATAAACCCTCAGAAATCACAGAGTAGCTCCAATATTGTAAGTTTTACTAAAGTGAAAGCATCTGTAGGATTTTGAACAGCATAGCAGCAATTGAGATTGAAGAAAATGGGTATTAGCAACAGTCCCCATGAAAACCAGTAGAATAATTAATAGTACTGCAGTCTTCATAACAACTAAGGACAACAAAATGAGATTATGGATGGTGTTCATAAGATGCACAAGAATCCAAAATTCCCTATTGCTGTATTTGCTTGAAGGCCAACATGCATAAAACGATGTAAACCTGTTTTATCAGTCTTCAGGTATCACTTTGAAGAAGGCAAAAATACATCAAGACAGACAACATTTTCAACACTACACCACACACAACAGCAATACAGTAAGCTTATTTAGTTGAAAAACATTAGCCTATTTTTACCTCCAGTATTTTTTTCTGTGGCTGAAGCTTCCAAAAAAGCTTTTTCTAGTTCTGCGATGGTCTGAGCATCAATTTCTTGGGCCTTTTTAACTGACTGTAAAGAACGAAGTCTTTTATTCTCCTCTCTGAGGTTATGGTTCTCCATGGCATACTTTGCAATTCGTGGGTGTTGTTCCATCTGTGATAAGTAGTATTTTATTCAACAGTTGTTTTCCAGACAATGCTATACATAACTAGTTGTTGCTCTATTACCTTTAATAAGCATTAATTACATTGTAATAGATGAGGGGAAAAAGGTATTCCCTGCAGTGGTTAAAACTGCCCCATTTTTTTTACTCCCTTGGAATCTGCTCTCAAAAAAGACAGGGGGTTTACATTTTATCTGTTTATTTTTACTGCTAACAAAGCAGTAGAAGCTTTTCTTGCTGCTCTTGACATCCCTTTTCAGTTTCAACCATGAGCTTTGGCTTTCTTAACGCTGTCCCTGCATGCCATAGTAATGGTTCTACTGTCCTGACTTCTGTATTATTTTTTCCCCCTTCGCTTTGGAGCTCAGTTATGAGCTACAGATTCGAGCTGGTCTCAGGGAGGTGATTCTGCCCCTCTACTCTGCTCTGGTAAAACCCCACCTGGAGCACTGCATCCAGCTCTGGAGCCCCAAACATAAGGACGTGGACCTGTTGGAGTGGGTCCAGAGGAGGGCCACAAAGATTATCAGAGGGCTGGAGCACTTCGCCCATGAGGAGAGGCTGAGAGAGCTGGGATTGTTCAGCCTGGAGAAGAGAAGGCTCCGGAGAGACCTTATAGCGGCCTTCCAGTACCTAAAGGGGGCCTACAGGAGAGCTGGGGAAGGACTTTTTACCAGGGCATGTAGTGATAGGACAAGTGGTGAGGCACTGGAACAGGTTGCCCAGAGAAGTTGTGGAAGTTCCATCCCTGGAAGCATTTAAGGCCAGGCTCGATGAGACTTTGAGCAACCTGGTCTAGTGGGAGGTGTTCCTATGGCAGCGGTGTTGGAATTAGATGATCTTCAAGGTCCCTTCCAACCTAAACCATTCTATGATTCTAATACATCTACTCCTTTTTCCTACTTGTGCTTGGAAGAAATTGTTTTTAAAGATTTGCCTTCTCTCTTGAGCTTCTTTGTTCTTCAAAACTGCCTCACAAATGGTACCACACCAACTAGATACCTGAATAACCCAAAGCCTCAGATACGTACTTTGCTACTTGCCTTCCTCAGACAGCTCCAGAACAGCATCACCCCTGACTGGCCCATCTAGCATGTGTTATTATGCTTCAGAAACCTGCTGTATTACCTGCATCCTGTCGTCTTTCCCTTTCAACTGATGTCATGGAGGTTAAAGTCTCCCATAAGAATGATGATTTGTGATTTGGAGACTTCCTTAAGTTCCTTAAAGGAGACTTAGTCCTCTCCCACCATGACATCACCTTTATTAGCCTCTCCTCTTATGCAAACTCACAGGCTCTAAACCCACCCATAGCCCCTTCCACAGGGAAACTCCATGCATTTGAGATGCTTTTATAGAAGGACCCGCCACCCATCCACCTTTCCTAAAAAGGCTGATCCACTCATCACATGAGCTATTCTCACAAAAGAAAACTGTTCTAGAAAGGAAAAGCTAAAGACTTACCTGTTCTCTGAGTGTCTGCAATTCCTCTCTCAATTCACTGAGGAGATCATCTTGTTCTTTTGGCAATAAACTTCCACCAGCCTCTTTATGTAATCTCTCCAAGCGAACAATATGGTCTTCACGGAATTTAACTATCATTTTATTGGACTGAATAAATTTTTCCTTCTTGGTACACAGATCTTCTAGTTGAGCAATTTTTTCTAATAGACTCTTAGAAAGTAAATATACAGATTGGTGGAAAAGCAACAGTTACACTAGATGTATTTTTAAGGTCCATGTATCACATACACGCACAAATCATGCAAAACTCATTTAACAATTTAACTTTACTTAGAAGCTCAAATATGATCCTGTAGACTAAGCATTCAGTTAAGCACATCAGATGCACCCCTGGAGTACCAGTTCCAGTTCATTTCTTCAAAAAAAAAAAAAAAGATCCATTTCGGATGATTCAGCACTGTGCCATGACATGAATGAAAGCACAATAAAATAGGGATAACTGGGAGGTTTGCTTCAAAAAACACACTGTTGATCCAAACGCTCAAAGATGTGCTCAAAATGAAGTAAAACAGAATTTTGTTGTTTTGTTTGAATTTTTTATCAGAGAATCCAAACAAAATCTGCACTCCTTAAAACTGAACACACTATGAAAGCTATCCTATGGCTTGTCTGAATTTGAAAGATTTTATCTTAAGTGTCATTTGACTAGTTCCCTTATTACTAAACCTTATCATCTTTGGACAGAGTATTTTTATCCAAAAACAACAAAGAGTCACGAAGAGAGTCAATTTCAATATGGTCTTATCAGATAGTACACAGAATGCACATAGAAATATTAGCGCTTTCTCACCTTCTTTTCACCTTCTGATTTCTCCCAGAACAACATTGCTTCAAGAAAGTTGTTCATGTAATTTATGTTGTTCTTCCGCTTTTCAACAGCACCTGTAGGGCAAGTCAAAGAAACAAATGCCATATTTATTAAAGCACCAGTTAACCAGGTTTTCCTAAATACATAATGTGAGTTGTGTAAAGAAAATTTAAATAAAGTCTTCGAACAATATAATTCCTCTAAGATCATGTGCTGTACCCAGAGCAAAGACATTTAGACTGTAAGTCTTAGTCACCTGCAAGTGCTGATAAAGAACACAGTCATTATACATAATTATATAATTAACAAAATTGTTCAAGCATTAAATGGCTTTACGATGAACTTTTATTAAAATAAAAGAATCAGTTTGTTCAGCTGAGTATATCTATAAAATGCAACCCCCCCTGAAATTAATTTGATAACACTAAGCCCTTATTGGCAATATTATTACAGTTCGTACATATTAAAAGTGCACTAACTGGTTTATGAGAAGGAAATTCAGGAAAATAAGCGTGAATTAAGTGGACAATTAGTGATTTAATCTGGAAGGAAAGTGTCCACACAAGGGATTAAAAGGTCCTAACTAATCCACTTCAGAAATTAATTCAAAACAGCTTTCCTGAATATCCTTATGCAGGCAAGACTACTTACTTATAGAATACTAATCAGCATAGTATCTAGGTGCTTAACTACTATGCTATTGTAATTTAATATATTTAAAAATGCCATGATGTTTTTAAAGTAGCTAGTAAGCAGATCTCATATTTGGGTGACCAAATATTACAAACATAATTTAACTGCATAGACTAAACACAGTTCTAATACATTAGGTTCTGCATAAAATCTCTCTTCAGTGTTTAAACATAATCTGCTTTGTCTGAGAACTCTATCACAAGTCTAGTAACATTTTTGAACCCTCTGTCAATATTTGTGTATTCACAGACAGCGATTCAATGTCCCACATAATCACTGACTTGTTTTTACTGGCTAAATGTGTATTCTCACAGAGAAGTTATTTTTCCTTAGGAAAACTCAGCCACAGATGCTTTATATTACATATGTCTTTAACTTCCGTAGTAACTTCTATTTCTTGACAAGGTCAGGAAAGAGTTGACTCAGGATCACAGTAATCAAACAGTATAAGGTAGCATATTACAGTACAAAGTATATATAGTAGAAAGCTATGCTGGGATCTATATTGTAGATACAGTAGTCTGGTGAAAAGTTGCGGGAAGAATTACTTATGGATAAAAAAACCCAGTACACTGAAACTGATCTTTTATTGAAAGGTAAATATCCTTCTTAGTATCTTCCTGAAGCAGCAAAAGGGGAAGGGGGGGGGGGTGGAAATCCAGTCCTGAGCTCAAAAAGAATACAGATTCAATAGGCATTATCAACATCATAGTGCCCTCCCTCCAGGCTAAATGTACAAGCAAATCACATGTAAACTTTTGGTTACTTAAGGATTAGGCAGCATATCCCTTATGAACTGGAAGTGTATTCTAGGTATTCTATAACAGAAACATACCCCTGTACACAAACTTACGAAAAGGAAGAAAACAAAATCAGATTGACAATTTTTGCAAAACATCAGATACAAATATAGGCAGTGGGATCCATAAGACAAAAGCAACCTCTGTAGGTTAGTCTCTACAAAAGTATTAATTGTTCAGAAACTTAATGAATTACATAAGGCTCCAACACTCTAGGAAAATAAGTAGGAAGTTCTCTCTCCTCTCATCCCCAACTCTTACCTTGTGATACAGAAATATCATGTACAGGTGGCACTGAAGTAAGTTGAGCAAGCTGCTCTTTCAACTTCTTGACCTCAGCTTGCAGTTGGCTCACATTTCCTTGTGTGTCTTCATTTACCACAGCCTTTCATAAATATGTTAAGAGAAAATTAGGAAGAGGTACAAATAAAAAAAATCTTATATTTTATAGGATAAAAGAAAAGCCACAGACTGCAAAACAACAAAACTACTGAGAACTTTTCCAACTTAGGAAAGGAAGAACTCATGGGAAAAGCACTGATTTCTCAGTAAATTTAAGTTGCTCTTTAGCTAAAAACATTGGTTAAAAAATTTACTGTTTTCTCTGCAGCTTTTTGACCAAAGCTAAACAGTACACAAAGGCAGTAGTTTCCAGCCAGATGCCAACATACATTCAAAACCCACTCATGAGAAATCATGTTTTGGGAATTAGCATATATAGAAACTAGATGCACTAAAATACTATTGAATCTAATTTTTTTAATGACAATTGTAATTTTTAGTAGATATTTACTTCTTTCAATGAAGTACTCCAAGAACAAGCAATGAACACTCACTATTATCAGCTATTACCTAGTCTCCAGCTGTTGTACTCTATTCATAATCAAAATGAAACAAGTCCTTTTCAAAAATCATGTGTCAATCATTTAGGAAAGCAAACTTAGGATTTTAAAATAAGTTACAGTCATTTAAATTAATGAAAGCACAAGAGTATTTCAATTGCTATCTTGTTTGCAGACGTGCAGTTTAAATAACAAGAAATTGATTGTTGCAACAATAAAGACATTGAATAACTCTTACCTTGTTTTTAATCAACTTTGCTCGCTGAGCAAAATTAAGGGTGGACAGTGTTTCACCAAAACACCTGGATCCTGGATGAACATTTGCGATTATGCATGTTTTTGCATTACCACCAAGGGAATCCTATTTAAAAACATGGAAGTTATCTTTATTTGCATGTTTTTGGCTACAGCAGGAAGGCATCACCTAAGAGGTACTGTGTATCACTTCAAACAAACTGCAGAAAGGATTTTATTTAACAAATCTCCATGCTACTTAAGTTTCTGAAATGTTATTTCAAATGTGGGTATAAAGGATGTGACTGTAAATAAAGACTTTATTTGGGTTTTCAAAACCCTGATTTTATATTACTAATCAAGAATTTGGGGTATTTGTTACACCTGAACAGCAGGGAGAGAAAAAAAAGAGAAAAAAAATATTAGGGAATAAAGTAGCTAGTTCACTTTAATCTTTGTCATTAGCAGATTGGTATTCATACTATTTTAATCATCATCTAGCCTGTTGATTGTTCTCACCTATCTTCTGGTGGCAATTGCCAAACAAAAAAAAAATAATCACAAACCAACAGATTCTTGACCAAGGGTATAAAAAAAACCTCTCCCTTTTACATGCATGTCTTCAAATCTCTCAGTGCTGTTAGACAAGTAGCTCTCAAATCTCTGGAGAAGGCATCAGTCACACCTAAGACTCTAAAACCCTAGTACTACAAAATAGCCCACAAGCCTCAATGGCATTCTCTGTCTAGTAGAGGAGGACATGTTTGTGGACTTTGCAGTACAACCATCTAAAAAAAAAAAAAACAACCACCAACTTAAGTAACAGCTCATACAGTTGCAATTCTTTTCCAATTTCGATGTATTTTGGGTTGCATTGGAAGAACATAATTCTTCAGAGGTTCACAATTTTAAGATACACATGGAACAGGGACGGATGATTGGGAAATTTTTCTGTGTTGTAACACAAATACTATATTAAGTACTATATTATATTACAAAAATATATTACAGATATTATTTATTACTGTTCACAGAATTTTGGTGAGTGTTGGCAACCAATAAACCTTTGACTGCTTCCATCTTTGCTTTCTGTTCATCTTGAAAAGAACCCATAAGCTCCCAGGTAGGAAACTAAATTTATCTAATCCTTAATATCTTACCAACACGAAGCACGCACAGGCTAATTCTGGAAATCCTGTCAAACATTTCAACACATCTCTAAATATTACACTGTGATACACAGTATTTCCAAAATTATAGGGATGAAAACATATGCTGCTTTTTCTTTAAAACTTGCAAATAAGTAAAAGGAGATTATGAGCATAAATAAATTTATTGTCTTCAGTTAACAGCAATAAATCAACTGGAAGTCTGTTTAGGTAAAGACCTTTTCAAGCTTTCTTCTACCTGCCCAATATTGAAACAAATTTTTAACGCACCTGAGTTCACCTTTTTAAAGTTAAAAAAAACCAAAACAAAACAAACCCCCAAACAAATGTTTTTTTCTACATATAAGCATATAAAATCCAGAGAATATATATTACCCGTAACAGAAAAGTGAGCTTGGAATCCCGATAACAAATGTGTCTCTGTTTTCCATTACCCACATCAACAAGTGCTGTGATTACTTGGCCCAGGCAACTTAGTGATCGATTTATGTTACCTGCTTCCTGAAAACAAACAAACAAACAAGAAAAGAGAACAACGGTGAGCAGATTTGGTGGATGGACCAGGGCAGTACATCTGAAAGGAGAAAGATGCTACAGATATTACAGAACTAACCTTCAACCTCAGTCCTTCTGTATGGGTGTCTTTCTGTCTCTCAGATCCTGCCAAGTCTACCAGGTTAAGCAGGGAAGACCGAATGTTAACAATCTCATTGTTTTTTTCCATGGATTCCACTGTGATAGTGAAAACCGCATGTGATCTTGAGGATTCCCTGTTCATTGAGGTGGATGCTACACGACGGTTTCTCCAGCCCATAGTTAATACCTAAGCATGAAAAAGACATCAAATAATATCAAGTTTCTCAGACTATATTGAGTATTTACATACAGGTGACAAACAGCAGTAAGCATATTTCAGTGTAACAGCGTTCAAATAATCTCAAGGACAAGGACTTTTTTACCTTTTTTCCAATAGAAGTATTTCAAAAGTGAAAAAAATATCGCTACATTCCATCTTAATAATAATACTAATTATAATATTTACTTCTTTCCTCCAAGAGTGCCATTGCCATTTGAAAGCACAAGATATCCAATACTGGTGTGTGTCAGCAGTACGTAACAAAAAAAAAAAATTAAAGTCATGGCAGTACTAAGTGTATGTTTCTTATTTCTGGAGAAATAAACCTGACAACTTCTGGAACACACACGCTGCCTAATTAGGAGGAGATGTAGTTTTCTGTTGCTATTTCAGAGATGTGTAGGGCAAGCATTAGGGAAAGATTATTGTAATTGCAATTCTTATATTCCACACTCCAGAACTCTATGATTTCTTACATGTATGGGATAGTCAGGAAGCATTGCCTAGAAACAGCTTTTTACACTTTTTTTGGAGGATGGAGGTAGAGGAAGAGGGTGTCATAGACACTGTGCAAAAAAAAAAAAAATGCTTTAATCAAAGAGGTATATTTACCAAATAAGCATAAAGATAAATAGTCCAAACATTAAAGTGACAAAAAATACCTGGTATGCTTCAGCAGCAGATGATAACACCTGTTCAACAGCACCATCAACAAAGACTCCCTTCTTGATGTGTTCTCTGAGAAAAAGTCCAGCTGAAGCAGAATCTAGCAAGTCAAATATCTGTTCATTGTAGATTTCGATAAATGAGCATTTGCAGAGAAAACTCTTTCCACTGCCAGCCTGAAAAACACAGTAATTTACACTATAAACAGATTGGTTACATTAAGTCTGGCATTGTGTGTCAGTGAGTATCTTTTAATACATACCTAAAGCTACTAGTTTGCATATATATTCTGAATACTACACATTCCTGATGCCCAGATGACAACTGACACCCAGAAACCTAGATGCATTTTTAGAGTCAAAATACAAGCACACTTGTATCTGAAGAAAGCATACTATAATTTGGTAGAGTATTGGACACAAGTGTTTCTCATTAATAAATTTGATGTAAGACGGCAATAAACCTGGAAAATTAACTGCTATGCACCCAGCTTATCAAACAGCCTTAGCTAATCTTTAATGTGAGACATTACTTTGTCTGCAATAATAAGTATAAAATAAATGTACCTTTTCTTTTTCACGTTCAATTAGAAAAAATAAGTATTCAAAGCTCCGTGGAATTACACCTCTCAGACTGTGAGTGAAATTATCAGAATCAGATGGTCCTAAAGAGATTTTTAATTTAAAAAAAAATTAATTAGTACTACTGAAGAATAACAGTTGATCTTTTCAAGATGCCATTATAGAAGACTTCAGCAACCAGGCTTTAGTCAGTTTATGGCAAAACCACAGAAGACATGCAATAAAATCAACTTTCAAGATCTAGGACAATATTACATAATCAGATTTATATGTAGTCTAAACAATGCTTGTGAAAGTTTATTTTACCTGTCCATAAGTTATCTAAGTCTGAGATAGTATAAACTACTTGGACTTCCATAGAAAACATGTACAGATGTGCAAGTGCATCAACACAGCTACCTTAGCCCTGATTTGAAGAACCAGAAGAATGGAGTGGATTTTTCCCCATGTTTAGTTAATTTCTGTTCATGAAAACATGCCTGCCAAACTGTTTTTGGTTATTTCAGTAACTTTCTAATGTCAAGTACAATATTAATGCATTGAAAATCACCACTGTATAAAGAACAAGACTACATGGGGATCCCTTCATATGCAGAGATGCCTTAAATTCCTACTTGGGTAGAAAGCAGTTATTTTGAAAACCTCACTGTATTTTAATATGGAAGACCCTTGCATACTGGAATATTTTTCTACACATGCAAGGGATATCAGCCAAACAGGGAAACCAGTAGAACACTCATTTTTGAGAAAATTCAGTAAAAGCGTTTAGTCTAATGGAAAAGCTTCTCTCCTGTTAAAAAAAGGAAAAAATCTACATCTTCAAGAAGATAGAGGAGAGTACCTATACTTCACTCTTGTGATATAAAGCAAGAATAACTGCACTGAGCACTACACCATTTCTTAAACCTTGAAGTTACCTGCAGAAAGACAAAAATCTAAATAATCCCTGGTGTTTAAGCAAGACAACATTTCAACTCAAGACAAAATACATTAAGAAACCACTGAAAGATCCACTTACCCATCATAGTAAAGGTTTTTCCTGACCCAGTCTGGCCACTAACAAAAAAAAAAAGGTCAGATAAAGCTTTATTCTGGCTTTGAATTTTTCATTAATCTGCATCTTTTAAGGAGAACTCACAGCTTAAAATGAAAAAACAAATTATTCTAAAATGAAGATTAAAAGAGACAGAGGCAAGCTGAGAAATCAGTGAGCTAAAAAGATATAAAAATAGAACAGCAAATTTGACCATGAAATTCTGTTAGATAAATCACCTTTTCTCTCCCCCACCACTCACCATTTTCTTCCTTAGTTGTGTTGGAAAGGGAAATAGCAGAACTTGGCATTAAAATGAAAGCTTTCATATATATATACGTTAAACTAATTTTTGTGTCAATCTTTTGCATTTTGTGTCACTCAGTAGTGACCCAAAAATGAGAAAATACTTTTAAGTCAAATATATCAATTTTTTAAACCATAGTTATTAATCATGCTAGAGAAACTTCAGGGCAATTTCACTTCATTTTCCCACATTTGTATATTGTAACAAAGTAGACTTCCCTTCAGTTTTGCAATTGCTGTGCTAGGCTAAAAAAAACAGTAAGGTTTTGATTAGATCAGTCCTTCAAGTTAGCATTTCTGACCAAAGTGCTTACTCAGTTTTCAAAGTGAAAAAATATTGAGAGTTAATATAATGATATTCATGCTACTAGTCATGGATATATTTCCACCTTGAAAACATTTTAAAAGTTAAAATTATCATTTATGAGTTTTCCCACAGGCAGCTAAAACTCACTAAAGAGTTGAGCTGGCCAAATATTGAGGTATTTTCATTCCATTTTACTATGGACATATTGAAAACAACTAGCATTCTCTTTAACAGTACACCACCACTTCTCATTTTTAGACAAAAAATAGTAAAATTGAAATGAGTTTACAATCCACATTATTGACCTTAAGTATTAGAAGCATAATACCTACAAATAGATTGCTCCAAAAGAGCAATAAGAAGTACTCTTCAATATTGCGGGAACATTCCCTATGTTGTGCTGCACTAAGGGAGCACTTTCAAAGTTTACTTAACATTAAGCAGGCTCTGGCACTTAAAACCATAACTATTCATTAACACAAGCTCCTCAAATGTTGCAATTGATATGAAATACCATTACATGACTTACTATGCAAAGATGGTTCCATTGTAGCCATTCATACAAGATTCAACAATATTTTTGGCCACGCTTGAGAACACTGACTCCTGAGGACAAGGGAAAGAGAAGGCATTTGGCACCAGTCATTTAAGTAGCTCTTCTATCAGCATTTTCTATGCCATAACTTTATAATGTATAAGACAGATGCATTCCTTAAAGTTAAACATGTATCATGACCCCTGGAGTTCTCACAACAAAACAATACATCCTAAGTCCTTGTGACAGAAATCACTCCCTCTGAAAAAACGTATTCCTTGTGGATAACTGAAAGAAAAATAATAAAACTCAGCATCGTAGTAATGGTTTTCAAATATATATTATGTTAATTTTGGTGCAGTGGCTTTGATTATTTATATGGTTTATACCATCAGTAGGTCAACATTGAGCCTATGATAGCCATCAAATCTAGCGAATTTTCAACATTTGCCACTGCACAATGGCATATTCAGCAAATCTGCACAACTGTTAGCTGCATCTATTTTCACGTATTTCTCTTAGACCTGCAAGAAGAGCCTAGCTACAAATAGCAGCCTACAGTGGGTGGGGTTTTGGTTTTTTTTTTTGTTTTGTTAAACAGAAGTTAAATGGAATTGAAGTCTTAGAGGAATTAAAATTGTGTTCCGAATTTCAAACACAATACTATAAAAATGAAATTGAAGGATTTTCCTTCCAGTGTTCCCTGTTCCAGATGAACAATGCATCAGTTTAAAAGGCAAATGTGTAAGAAGGAAATATAACTAACAGAATATAATCTCGTAAATTCCTAACATACAAATCACATCTTTAATATCAGCTACTGACTGTCAGCCACTTTTGTATTTTTATCTCAACAGGGGAGGCTGTTTTCTGTCTATATTACTGTAACATTTACAAATAGAAGCTTCAATTTTAATGCAAACTTTAATTAAAGAAATTAACAGGTAAAAAATGCATTGAAACTATTAGACAGCAGAATTTAGTGCAACATTTCTGTACTATAATTACATATTACCAATCTGACCACTGCAAAAAATAACACCTAAGGCATTTCATCTTTAGAAAGGTTTAGTGTAGCAGTTGCCAAAATTTGAGGAAAAACTGCAATACCGTTATGAGATTCTGGAAGTTATTACCTGTGTTGTCTCCATATTTGCGACATAATCAAAAGTAAAGATCTTTGGCTCAGGCTTTGAATGCAGACGGATGGTATTTGATGAAAGAACAGATAAACACAAGCCTTGATCTCCATCGGTTAACGCAGTTCCCTCTGAAGGGGGACGTACCCTTACATAAACTTTGATAGCATCACCTTCAACACTAAATTAATATTTATGCATTAGATTACTTCAAAATAGATCTATCAGCTGTTTGATAAAATTAAATCACAAGAATCAGATTAAGCATGTGAAGTCATACAATACAAATACACTACTTCTATCTGTAGACATCAACTGATCACAAGTCAAACATTTATTAAAGGTAACAACGTAGCAGATTTAAAACCAAAGAACATTGTAACATTGTTAGTGGAATTTATTGCTGTTGCATGTAATTTCAGCTCTAAAAGAATACATTTCACAGTGAACGAGATATATAAAACCAGCATTAAAATAAAAGTTGCGGTAGTTTAAGATCATGGGCTTCTAGCATCCTTCTTACTACTGAAAGTTACAAAAGACTTTACAAATGAAGCAGATGATGTTAAATTCCAGCAAGAAAGTTACTCGCATTTTTCTTTGCTGGTTTCAAGAAGTGAAAGAACAATCAATTCTTGATCCATGCGTCCAATAAAGTATAGTAGCGCCTACACCTAAAAGCTCCCTAATCTATTTAATCACATTTATCACTGGATGCACAAGTAAATTTAGCTTGAATAAGTAGCTATGCATGACTATTACATTAAAGCTTTGAGTTCTGGCATAAATACCAATACACCTATGTAATACTAAACAATCAAATTCTTACATGAAATGGCAGCAAACTTGGGTTTACTTCATTCTTTCCCAAAAGGCAGTTATAGCACTAGGGTGTTATATAACTGATTTTTACTACCGATAAACAAGAGAAAGGAACAGAACAGTTTTAAAAGTGGGGGAAGGACTTCATGACTGAAACGTGGGGTTGGGCAGTGGCAGAGGAAAGGGTTAAAAAAAGAACAGGAAGCAGCTGAGAAAGGGAAGATGTTATACCAGGTTTAAGACACAACTCACTAACTTGCTGAATACTTTTTATTAGATAATGTTATTATGAGTTGTGGCAGAAACTGTTTATATTTGGAGGGGTTTTTGTTTTAGCTTAGGACTTCCTCATAGAATTGAAGTTCCTCATAGAATATCTCTTTAGAGAAATTCTAGAGTCCAGCTGCAGAGTTAGTGGACAAATGAGAATTTACTGCATGGCAGCATTTCAAGAGGAATCTGATGCCTCAGAACAACACTTTTATGAAGTGATTTTTTTTTAAAGCTATAAGGAAGTTCATAGAGAAAGGCAATAATCTTGTGCAGGAAAACACGGAAAGAAGAAAACATTTAAATTCTTTTACAGAGTTATACTAGGTTTTGTTTGAACTTTTTGTGCAATGTGATTATTCATATACAGGAACTGGCCAATACTACTTTACCTAGGTGAGTTCAACAAAGGTAATGCAGAGTCACGTAAATCTCCTATAAAAGTGAAACACAAAAATTAAACAAGATAAAATTATTGCTTAAAAAATCTCATTTAAATAGAAAATACTGTAAACAGTGCTGAGGGAGATAAATGGAGAGCCTTATAAATAGCCGTTTCACGCATGAACCAGAACTGCACAAATACACTTAATAACTATCTTCCCTTTACTGAAAGTTTGCAATCTTTTGCAAAGGTAGAGAAAGCTCCAGTCCCGCAATGTGAGCATGCACACACTTGTAAATGTATGTGCAATGAATAGTCTCTTAAATTAACATATATAAGGTTTTACAAATTTTGCAAATGTTTTGGAGAACTAGGAACATAAATGTTAATAGTATTATATATTGACATTATGTTTTTTAAATTGCTAACTCACTGCAGATAAAACAAGATAGCATGAAATAGTTTTACTGAAGTGACTGCAAAAACTCTGTTTCCTAAATCTGCACAACTGAGTGGCTATATTACTTCCACTTTTATTAATATTGAGCACTCTGTAATGCATACAGGTCCCCTGTATGTATGAGCACCGTTTTGCACAGCTTCATGTTTCAAGGAGATGGCACATATTACCCCATAGATAGATATGGTGACTGACTTTTCATGCAAGGGTGAATCTGACATGAAATTATTCCACATAGGTTAGTCAAAATATTTGCCAAGTAACATAATTAAATTTTAAAAATAAGTAAAATGACAGTGAAAGATGATTTACCAAAATATTCCAATAATAAAGACCTTATAAAGTCTCTAAAAGCGCACAGGTTCTATTGTAGGAGGATCCCTTTAGAAGTAGGATTAACAGCGATGTGCAAAGGCACCAACCTTCTCATTAACAGCCATACTACATAAATATCCTGCTGCTGTGCGAGCCTACCTGCTTTGATTCACACAACATTTCAGAAGCGTGCTAACCTATAATTCAGTTATTTATTCTCCAAACACACAAGGTACCAAAACGAGCTGGGAGAAGAAAAGCAGTGGGTTTTAAAACTGAAATCTGACTGATAGATACTCGCACGACCCGGACTTCAGGGAAAAGGACCGACGCCCAGCTAACCGTTCTTACCTCCCGTTTTAAAGGGCTGCCTTCACTTGAACGTTTGTAAGAGGCTACAGTCACAGTAATTAGGCATCACAACTAATTAAAGCCCGACAAAATTACGGGACGACGACCTGACAAACGCGGGACGGCTGGGAGCAAGAGGGTTTGTACCGCCTCGGCGCTCGGGAGGGCTGCTTACACCCACCGACCGTGAGAAGCCCTTGGGGACAGCGGTGCCAGAAGTGCTCCTGGAAGCGCTGGGGTAGGGGTGTGTGTCACCCCTCTCCGTGCCGCTCCTCCACCCCTTCCCCGACACCCTCGGGGGGGCACCTCAGGACCGCAGCCCCGGGGCCTCGGCCCCTCCGTGGGGCACCGAGCCCAGCCGGCACGGCCATGCCTCTACCTGACCCTGTTAGCTCTTACGCCTGGGTTGTACTCCCCCCGGGAGGCGGTCGGCCCCAGCGGGGCAGTGCCGTCCCTCACCCTGCCGGGGGCACTGCCTGCAGCGCGGCCTCCCTCCCCGAGCCGCCCCGGTCCGCCGCCTGCTCCCCGCACAGCGGGGAAACATCCCTCAGCCCCTTCACAGCACCACAGGCACCCCCTCACCTCTCACGCCGGGAGCCATGATCCTCGCCGGCCCTGCCGACCCCCGCGCCCAGCCACCCACCCGCTCGCCGATCGCCTCCCCAAAATGGCGGAACGTTTGAATTTGGCGCTAAGAGCCACAGACAGCGCGGCTCCGCCCCCTCCTCGAAGCCGGCATGGGCGCGGCCATTTCGCTCTATGTCCCCCTTGCCCGCGGCGGCTTCTCCCCTGCCATTGGCTGGAAGGGCCTTCGCCCCCTTCACGTGACGGGGAGAATTACGGAAGAGCGGCGCGGTGTGTTAGTTGTGTCCCACTCGGGCTGCCGTCCTCTGGCGCTCGCTCGGCCCGGAAGTGTGCGGGGGCGGTTGGCCGGGGCGGGGCGGGGCTGGGGGAGGAGGCAGCGGCGACGGCGGCGACGACTGCGCGGCTTTGTCGCGGGCAGCGGCCATGAGCAAAAGGAACCAGGTCTCCTACGTGCGGCCGGCCGAGCCCGCCTTTCTCAGCCGCTTCAAGCGGCAGGTCGGGTATCGGGAGGGGCCCACGGTGGAAACCAAGGTAACGGCCTGGCCTCCACCGGCGCTGGGGCAGGGCGGCCCTTCCTTCCCGTGGGTTTGTGTCGCGGCTCTGCTTCCCTCTTTCCCACCGCCGCCACCGGCCCCTCGCCGGGGGTGGGAAAGGGCAGCGCCCGCTCAACGTCGTCGTCCCCCCCCCCGCCGCCGCAGTGCCCCCCTCTTCCCTTCCCCTGGGCCTAAAATGGAGGCGGGGGAGAGGCCCCCTCGCAGGCGGAGGGGGAGCGGCGCTTCCAGGCTTTGCCCCTGTCGGGCGAGGGGTGACAGTAGTTACCCGCTTAAAATTAACTGAAACTGTCTTTGTAAGTTGTTTTTGCTTCTGTGTTGGAGAGTCAAAACGACGACAAAAATCCAGTGCCCTTCCCCATTGCTGATTTTAATAATTGTGGCCATGGTGATCATGGTGCCCTTTGCAGAGCAGCCAGTGCCGGCCTGTCGGTGCCCAAGGGGTCTGTGGGAGCAACAGGGGAAACAGCAATGGTGTCCCAACTTTAACTGGCCTTACAAAGCCCAGGCAGAAAGTTAAAAAAAAAAAAATATATTGGAAAGGGGTTAACATCATCGTAACTTCAGCCTGGAGAAGAGAAGGCTCTGGGGAGACCATATAGCAGCCTTCCAGTGTCTGAAGGGTGCCTACAAGAAAGCTAGAGAGCGACTTTTTACAAGGGCATGTAGGGATAGGATGAGGGGTAATGGCTTCAAACTGGAAGAGGGTAGATTTAGATTAGGTATCAGGAAGAAATTCGTTACTCTGTGGGTGGTGAGGCACTGGAACAGGTTGCCCAGAGAAGGTGTGGATGCCGCATCCCTGGCAGTGTTCAAGGCCAGGCTGGATGGGGCTTTGAGCAACCTGGTCTGGTGGGAGGTGTCCCTGCCTATGGCAGGGGGGTTGGAACTTGATGATCTTTAAGGTCCCTTCTAACCTAAACCATTCTATGATTCTACGGACTTTGGTCAGCAGACACAAATTCTGGTGTGATGGCCAGGAAGTCAGCCTCTTCTAAAGGCATTATTTTTTCCTGTGTTTCCAGTGTGCTTTTGCGTGTGTTTCCTCCTAACTGTAAGGATTTACAGGATGCCTTGAGAAAGAGGCCCATCATTGTTTGTGACAAGCTGGAATTTCAGAGAGAAGTATGCCTTTAGTAAATTTAATACAAACTTTCACTTCCTGAGGAAGATTGCATTTTGTCTCTGTTGGTAACTTCAGTAGATTATGGTAATAGTATCTATACTTTTCCTTATAAGATTTCAGTTCCTATAATATTGCCAAGCTTTATGTTGTTGCACTGACGTTTTCATGCCAGCAAGTTTATATAAGAATTTATTCCAAACGATTCTTCTGTCTCAGAGCTCAAGTGTGAGAGCGTGGAAACAGGAACACGGTCTTGTGTCAGTAATGTTTACAATGATTTGGTTAGGCAGCTTTAATAACAAAGCCACTGTGAACTCCCTTTCCATTTGCACTGTTGAGTACAGCATCGAAGATTCAAATTCAGACTCATGCAATTAAGATTTTCTTAGTGTTGCATGGCAGGCAGTGCCTGTACAGTAAAGGCAATGAACAAAAGGAATTAATTTCTTACCTCCCAAGTTCCTACTGTTTTCGTCTTTGATTGAAAGAGCCCACACTGTTTTTTCTACGGGATGCTATGTCTCAGTGATAGAATTGGAGTGCCAGTTGGACAAAGCATGTTGGAAGGGCCCGGCACTGATGGCTGTGCCAGGTCTCCTCTCGAGCCTTACTGCAAAAGTGAAATTAAAAAGTACTAGTCCACCCTTAGCTGTTGTGATTTAATGTGGTGATCAGAGTTGCTTTTATTTCTGTCCTGTCTAGAGAGAGCAGCTTCCACTTGCAGATGATGATAGTGAGAATGGCAGTGACAAGGAAGATGAGCAGCCTCAAGTGGTAACACTGAAAAAAGGGGACCTGACTGCTGAAGAAGCAATGAAGATTAAACAGCAAATCAAAGAGGCCTTAAAGTCAAATGAATCAGGTAAATTTCAAACTTCTAGTTTGCTTTGTATAGCCAAAGAGAGATAACTCATAAAAGGGAGCCTGATATTTGCTCAGTTTTCTACCATTTAATACTACCTTGATTAGTTTTTAATTTTTCAGCTAAATAATTTGGACCTGTGATTCCTAATCTGAAGTCACTGAGTACATATCCAAGATGTATGGCTTTTTATAGTGCTGCAGTTCTTTGCTTCTTTATTGTGCATCATCCTACCTCCAAATACCACCTTACATCTTTTTTTTTTTCTTTTTTTTTTTTGTGTTTTGTTTTGGTGTGTCATTGTCCTAGTACACAGTCTTTTGACATCACCTGTGATAATTTTTGAACTCATTAATTAGTTCAGCCAAATTTGACAGTGGAGTGGATGTCTTAAAGGTAATCATAGAAGTTCATGAAAGAAAGTGTCTGGGTAGAAGGAGGAAACTCATGTTAGTGCTTCAGTAGAAAGAATGGCAGGTGTGTAAACTCAGCAATGTGTTCGCTTAACTGACTGGTCTGTGTTATTACTTGCTTAAAATCATCCCTGTATGTGTCGTGACTTGCAAATATATTAAGCAAAACTAAGTGGATTTGTTGAAAATAACAGAAGATATAATAGTGCCAACAAATAGCAAGGTATAGAAAAAAATGTTTCTTTGCTACAAAGAATCAGAAAGCTTTATCTAAGTTATTTAACAGGCTTTTCAAGAATGGAAGGATGGAAATGGTGTGGGAGAAGTTGCTGCAGTTAGACAATAAAGGTGTGAAACTATAGCTGATGAATACAGTTATGTTAAGAATTTCTGTCAGTATTCATCATTCACATATGGTTGACATAAATGCTTTGAGAGTCCAAAAACTTCCATTATCCTTAGTTTCTGTCTTTTTCTGCCATTTGGATTTGAAAACTCACATTTGTGCTGTCCCTATGTGGAAGTATGTGTTAAAATTGAAATTATATAAATGAAGAAGTCAAGTAACAGTACTAGGAGAAAATACAATGAGAATCTTACATTTTTGAAAAGCAATATAGGTTAGCTTGAAATGAAACAAAACTACATCTGATTTGTTTCTGCAGGTAGATATGTGTATGCAAGGTGTAACCAGTTAGTGGACTGAGGGCTGTGTTGATACAACGTGAACTACTTTGAGAAAATGTGTTCAGCTTCAGGCTTACTTATTGTGCTCTTATTATTGAAGTGTAATGCATGTGCTTGGTGTTGCAGTTTGTAAAGTTGTCACATGATTTCTTTTCAAGAGTGGGATCACCCTCCTAGTATTGGGAGAAATTTCAACCTGTTGGAAAGAAATGGCATGATTCTTTCTAAGCATTGGTTTCCTTTTCATATAAGCAACTTGAATTTTGAATGATCACAGTAGGAGGAAAAAATATTTTGTAAGGCTGGGCAAAAAGTAGTTGTCCATGAACTCTATTGAGGTGGAGTCCATGCTGTGAAAAAAGTCCAAAAGAGCTACCAAGTTGAATACACAGTATGAAAAGCAAGTGTATTTTAACACAGTAACTGAACTTCTTTGGTGGAAAAAGACATTCCTAAGACATAATTGTATGTAGTGAGGATAGTAATATTGTCTCCCTGTATGACTTTGGCACCTCTGCTTATTATCCCTTCAGCCCTTCAGTAATAACTTACATTTGGAGGAAAAAACCCCACAGGAGTAGGTAGCAGGAGTGTTGAATCACTATGCTCTGGGGACTGCTGCCCTCTGTTCTACATTATTGTGTTACTGTTCGTTCAGCTGTCTTTGCTGTTAATATGAGGTCTTGGCGTCCTTTTCCTTTTTTTGGCTTATGGGAATAAACAGGGTAAGTGCTACTACGTTCCTCTGCTATGGAGAAGACCCACTGTGAAATTTTTAATGAAGGTGTGGGTAACTGTGCTACAGCTTGCTGAAGGCTTTTTTGAGTCTTTGTCCATCTTTGGACTGTCAGTCTGACCTCTAGATTTAAATTCTGATTTCTAGTCAGAGGCAGGTATTCAGACGGCTGGTTACTTCCAGTTTAATAAAGAGACTTTTGAGTAACGTGTTAATGTCTTTTCTTTTTTTTGAATAATTGTCAGTTCTGAAAATTGGAAGTACAAAGAAAGTTTGATGCTGCATGATTTGATTGCATTTCTTGTTGCTTTGATTTTTATCCCAGAGTTGAAAGTGAAATTAATTTAACGGGTACTAGACCATAATATATAGCCCCAAATCAGATCATTTGTGAAATTGGGAAGCTGAAAATGTAGCAGGGAAGTAAATTTTCCAACTGGTAATCTTCCTTTCCACCATGCATCAATGCTGAGGCACTTTGATAGATCATAAGTAACGTGCTGGTAACTATCTGTTGTGAATAGAAACTGTTAGTTTTTCAAAACATGGAAAGTGCTCAGTTTTGAGGTTCTGCCCTCTCCTCTTCTACATCCGTAGTGATTTTCTTCATTTGAAGGTTCTTGTCTTTAGGCTTTGGTTTGGGATATTACTCTAGGTTTTTTCATATCTCATTTATATCCTTTCTCCTTCATTTTCTTCTATAACCAGTTTGACACGGCTACACTTTTTTATTTCAGGCACCAGCAGTTCCTGTGACTTGCACTTTTTTCTACAGAAACACTTGAGTAACACTTTTGCATTAATTTGGCATAACCAGCTGATTAATGTCCTAGCTGCACTTAGTTGCTTGCTAAGGCAGAACAAAATTTAGTGAAGCTTGTACGTTGGCTTTTGCAAGTATAGTCCCAGGGAACTTTTTTATTTAGGACTGAACCCTTCCTATATGAGAAAACGCCCTTCCATATTGAAATATTTTTCTCCATGGAGGACTGACTTAGAGGCTTTTTAAAGGAAGCCATTTGTTTTATCAACAGTCATTTTGCTTAATATTTTTATGCAACATTTTATAAATCATTACTGTTGGTTCAGAGACAAAGAAAAATGGTCGTGTGAGAAATTCAATTTGCACAAAAGAAAAGATGGCAATTACTGCAAGATACTTTATCCCAGCATTCATTGTAGTCTATGGAATTGATTTTTCTACTGCTTTTAAAGTTCACCTGGCCTCTGGGACACTCTGATACATGCAGATGACTGAATTTGGCAGAAGGTGTCCTTACTCATTCAAAGTCTTTTAATATTATTATTGTCTCATTCTATATTCTGGGCTTGGGGGAGGACAAGAGAGGGGCGAGGTGAGGAGAATACAGTCCATGCTGTCTTGGTTATCAGAGCTCTTTCCTTAGCTTAAGCAGCTCTTATATCAGATGCATATCACAGAGTTTATGCTTCATCGTGTGAACAGCAGGAATCTAAATCAAAGCTAATTTTACAATATTTAAGTAAGAAAAACTTTCCCAAGTGTCCTCATAAATGATTGAGACTGAATATCTGAGCGTGTCTGGACTTTTTTATGATACCAGTGTGCAGAATTCCTGTAGTAAATGCTTGCAAAGGCATGCATAGAGATGGGTGGCCAGAAAGCACTAGAAGGAGCATCTGAAATGGCTGACCTGAACTTCTAACCAAAGAAACCATTAAGAAATTTGCCAGGTTATCGTAATTTTTTTCCAGCCGTTATCACTGAGCAAACATACATCTTGAAATACTGTTTGTGCTGCTCCTCCTGTTGTTCCTGCCAGTTTAATGGCATTTCCTGTTGTTTCCTCATTGACCCATGCAGACAGAAACCACTGAAAAATGGTGCTGCTAACTACAGAAGTGACTACTAAATAAAAAATACAGTAAACTAAAGAGCAGCATTTCTTTTTCAGACCCTCATTTCTACTTCTCTTGTAATATATAACTTGCAATTAGAAGAAAAACATTTCTGAATGTGTGGCTTCTTAATGTCACTTGTGAAGTGAGTTTTCAGCTCAGCGTCTGATTGTGCCCCTCTTAGTCAACCAGTGTAAAGGTTTGTGATCCAGGTAAAAGCAGGAATGACTAAGAACAGTCAGAATTTGAACTGCTACCGTAGGTTTTTGACTCTCTTATCAGAAGTGGATTTTGTTATTTCTCTTGTAATGCTTTTATGTTGGTTGTATTTTACTTTGTGTGTTTCAGTGTGCTTATCAGAAATCCTGCTTGCCATAATTTGTAATACTGATACAGTCTTTTATCAGGGCTCTTTTAAAAACTACCAACGCTGAGATCGTTTCTTCAATCTCTTCCTTGCATTGCTTAATACAAGTCAGTTTTTGGAGGTCATGGATAAAATCAAAAAGGACAGCTGATGCATAAGAGTGGTAAAATTAGAAAGAAGGAGGTGAAGCTTTTACCAGCTGGAAAAGACAGCCTTAACAAATCAACACAAATTTCTTGAGCTGCTACCTCAAATTCTTTCAAAAAGCATAGTCTGTCTGTTCTCCCTCTTTCCACAGGTAAGGCTCGGCCTGCTGTGTTTCTTCATCTGCTTCGTTCTTTGTCAAGCACTGCCAACATATCATAGCTTTCTGAAATTGGCCTGGGCTTTCTGACGAAAGCAATGTCCCTGACCATATAATGAAATTTTGACAGTGTTTAACCAGGCCAAGAGCTAAAATCTTTTCCTTTGATGCAGAATGAGCCACAAATAGTATTGAGGCCCTGGAGGTCAGAGCTAAGCTAGCTGCCATTTTGGTGGAGTTTTTGAGCTTTGCTTTGTTTACACACTTTGCTTATCAAGAGTTTAAATTCATATATTGCAAAGATACCTATCAGTTTCTCTATCTGGTAGACAAGATGAAATGATTTTGTGCAGTTCACAACGTGGGTAGCAGGAGACTTAGTGGTAAAATTGAAAATTTTGACTTCCATTTTTACATGGAGTATGAGTACATAGTTGTTTATCTGATTTATTTTGTGGATATGCTTTCGTTAGTTTTTTAGGGGGTTCGTTTTTCAATTTACTATTCTAAGAAAATTTAGTAATTGCTCTTTAAAAGAGTGTCCAATGAGATTTTTTGATGCTCCTCAGCTTATGCAGTAGCTGTCTGCTTTGAAGTCCTTTTTCCACAGCTGTACTAGTACTGTATGTAGTCTGCGTGCTGACTGGATCAAGTATGTAGACAGTTGGGTTTGCTTATAAGTGAATTTTTCCTTATAGATACATTTTTTTGCAGAATTTGGCTTATATCGTGTGCCTCGAATCTTGTTTAAGTTAGAAGATCTGTGTTTCCAAATAAACAATGTAGTTAACCAACAATTAGCAAGGGGAATTATTTTATATTTAATTTCAGAGCCCCCAGGCAGTTATGTGAAAAAATACTTTGAATTTTGAATCCAACTTCTGAGAAAAATGGTACATAGTGCATTTCGATTGGTTGGGTGTGATATGTTTTCAGAAATATTTATATTTCTCTGCCAGAATGTACCATAGGCACTTCCTAAACTTCTGTGTCCCGCATACAGCATCTAAACACCTAAGCTTTCCATGCAGAATTCACAACAGATCCATTGACAAGTATGCTGATCATATGTACAGTTTATCATTGCTGCTATTCCTTGTAACTGTAATGTTTTTCTAATGCACCAGTACTGAAATATGTTCCTCAAACCTGGCTAGTTATTTTCTGCATAGTAGTATTCTCTCACAAACTACTGCAGAAGCGTGCATTCTGTAGAAGTCATCGACAGAATCGGTGCTTAGTTTTTTAAGCTAGGTTTCTTCTTAAAAAGGGTCTATGAAACTTAAGAATTATAAGTGAAGGTTCCTAATGAGGTTGATGGTCTTAATTTGTACCACACAAGCCTTAAGACATCAGAGTTAATAGTTGTATTGTTTGGAGTATGCGCTGAAGAATTTTTCAGCCAGTGTTGTGCATAACACTGAAATGTTAGCCTTCTGCCATAATGCTTGTGAATTGAGGATAGAATTCATGCTAAAGACAAAAGATATTTATTGATTATGATTAAATAGCACATCATCTTCTCAAACACATGTATATTCTTAGGAAATTGCTGCTGAATAATGAATTTCACAAAAATACTTTAGGAAAAATATCTTGCACAGAACCTATGGTTCTTGAACATCCTGTCACATACACGTTATACGAATTGCAAACAACGGCAGCATGAGCCTTTCTGTCTGATTCATGACTTTACAGTTATACCTTTTTTTTTTTTTTTCCCCCATAAATACTGCCTTGATGCTGTTACTTGTGCAGTAGCTTTCCTCCTCTGCCTGATAATCCTGGAAGGGACTCCTCTTGGTTTTAAAATTGTTGTTTGCTCTAGTACATGCAGAGGAGCAGAATTAGTCAGTTGGAATAGTTTGGTGATTTTGCAGATACAAAGAAACCCTAAAACTTTCATCCTATACGATAATAAAAGGCAGGTTTATGACCATGTAATCTTTTTAGCTGTCTCAGCAGGACACAGTATATTAGAAGAAAAAGAAAAGCTTTGTCTTGTATATATGCCATTTTGTTCTTTAAAGAGATACCATAATTTTGAAATAAGTGCATTTGTTGTCATGGATTTTACAAATAGTGCAGTGGAATTAAAGGATCCTATAAAGTTGTCCTCTGCATTTTGATAAGTGGATGCAGCTGGACTGTGTGGGAAAAGCTCTTCATCTCACAGTCTCTTCGAAGTTAAAGCTCTGGTTAGTAAGAACCGATTTCTAATAGTAACTGCAGGAGAACTGTCTTCAAGGGCTGGTTGCCATGGAGCAGATGTGTGTGCATGAAGGACGTTCATCAATACAGACTTTGTGGCCAAAAAAATATATTTTCATGATGTATTCTATCAGAGGTCTCGTTGATCTTGGTTCTAGGGAAAAAGAAAAGATAATAGTGAAGATCTGTAGGTGTGTGTGAACATGTGCAAATGAGTTCTGATTTTACTGTCTTTGTTATAGATGGTGAACCAGAACCTGCTGATGGAAAAATTATGTTCAGGAAGCCAGCCAAACGTTCATCAGAGAAGTTTTTGGACTTCAATGTAAGTTCAAGTAAGAAGATGAAAGAGGCAAAGAAAACTAAGAGAGAAGCAACTACTCCTCAGAGCACAGCTAAGCAAATAAAAAATAGCAGTCTTCTGTCATTTGATGATGAGGAAAATGATGATTAGGAGTTGTATTTTTTTATATTTTACTACCCTTCTAGGGATCCAAGTAAGATTGTTTTCGTAGAAATTGAAGCATGGTATCTGAGTCTTCTCTTACTTTGTTATAGTCCAGCTAGAGAAACATAGTATAAAAGTAGCGAGAGCTAAGTCTTTACAGTTTGGATGGAACCGTATGAACAGTCTTTCATGTCTTTATTTTAAAAGAGAATTTTACTATGTATGTAAAAGCTATTTGAGGTCACAAATGCGTAGCAAAATATACCTGTACATATACAGCTCATATAAATTTTCAACCAATAAATTTTACAATGTCCTCTATTACTGAAAATTTATTTCTTCTCTATTTATTGGCCGTAGTTGAGAGTTGTGTGTTTTTTTCACCTGTTTTTGTTGACTTGACAGTCAAAAAAGAGGACTTCATTGCTGTGGAACAGAGACTGAAGTTTTCTGTCTCATAGCTTAGCAAAAATTTGCACGAACTTCTGCATGCGTGGTTCAGCAGATTAGCTCTTTGCAGAGCCCTTGCAGTAAATTAGCCTGCAGCTGCTAAAATCATACAGTATTAATCCTGTCTTTGGCGAATGCAGTCTAAGAAGCATCTAATTCATTTGAATTGATTGTGCTAGCAAGATATAAGTATTTTGATTTTTGTAGTTGATGGTATCAACTAATGCAAAAGAAAGATGCCTAAACCCTCGGAGATTGTGCACTTTGGTTATCACACTGATGGGCTCAGTGGTTTGGTGGTGGGTTTTTTTTTGAAGTATATTTATTCCAGTTGGCTACATATGTGTTAGTAATTATTTGGGATCTCAAACAGCTTATTTAAAAAAATGTATTTCATCTTTAATATGTGGAAAAGTATTATTTTGGTTTCTTTCAAGTAGGAAATTGTAAAGAGGAAATTTAAGTCAAGAAATGTGATAGCTGTGATACAAAGTTTTAAAATTTTTCAGTTGCCCATGTACAGTACACTGAAAGTGACCATTTCTGTACCATTTATGTAACAGGGTGTGCTGAAATTGAAAATAACACTGAGAGCTGATGGAATTGGGGAGAACAAGGTGGTGGAAATGGGATGAGTGGCTTTGAAATTATTTGGAAGTATGGTGTGTTCTGTAATCATATTTAAGCAAGACCTGAGACTGCTGCAGAATTACGGGGTACAAGGCAATGAAACCCGTTCTGCTGCTGCGTGACAGGACATTCAAAATTATTTGGGTTGTAAAGCTTCATTGAGGAGCAAATTTGAAGTTGCTGTGTGAAACAGCTGGTTTTAGTTTGTTAATCTGGTATTAAACAATAAATTGTATTTTATGTAAGTGGTCCAAAGATACCTTAATGAGAATTTAAGTGCATAAAATGGGATTTTTTTTTGTCATCTGATTGATAATGAAGCGTCTTACGACTGCTGTCTCTGTACATACGAACTTCCTGCAGCATAAGATCAGATGAAAGTCTGCATACTACTTCACACTAATTGTGTGGGTGTATATTCCACTGATTTTGAAAATGAATAGATCTGTTGTCCTTCCAGAAAATTAAAAACAGACCTGTAAATGTATATTAAAGTCTTCTTGTAGCACTGGCCTGATAGTAGAACTGCCAGAGAGGTGCAATGTGACAACCTGGTTATTCCCATGAGGACACGTTACATTTGTAAATACATAATTCATCTGTATTCTGCATATCTAAAAAAGAAAATCAAACGTAGGAAGAAGAAATACAGAATCAAAGGTTCCCAGGGATTAATCTTTCCATTTATTTTGTATACTTAAAACTTGTTTGAATCCATTAAAAATATATGTATACACCCACGAGAAATCTTGTAGCATTACAGTATACTGAAGGGATATTTGGGCATATTTCGACAACTGAGTAAATACTCTGACTTGCTGAGTCTCCTCTGAAGGAATGAATTAACCATTGACTGCTTACTTAAACTTTTCTGGTTCTGTTCGTCAGCACAAAAATATACTTTCTTACATTTTTCTTGCACAGCCTGAAAGCTCTTCACTTTAGCTGTGAGGCACTTTAGGAGACATGGCTATCAAGAAATAAATGCTTGCCAAGGATCAGAGGGAATTTGGATTTACCTTAAAATTAGAGAGGGCCTCCCAAATAGGCAGCTGATTTGACATGTTTGAAATAAGATTGAGGTCTTATTTGAATCTGGTTAGCAACTGCATTTAAACAAAAATTACTGTTTCTAGTGAAAGATTTGCAAGCCTGAAGTCCAGTAGAAAGAGGGTTACCTCAAATATTGGGTGCAGTACTTTTGCTTAATCATGCTCCTTGCCTTACAACTTCGGATGACAGATGTCTGGAATGCAAATAAATTAATTGGGTTTACTTGGAAATAATATAATGAAAGGCATGTTATTCTTCAGGCAACACAGCAGGGGAAAGAAAGGTGGATACAGAAACCCAGTTTCTTTCCTTTATTCTACTGTGATTTGTAGCGCTCTGACCAGGAGGAGACCTTTGTATTCATTGTATTTCACTGCCAGTTGCCCTAACAATAACTAATTGGATATATTTATTAAGAGGTGTGAGTGATGCACAAAAGCATCAAGTAGTCGAGTAGTCAGGTGAAAATTGTGTTCTTAATGTGACACACCAGGAAAATTACACACGCCATCAACTCCGCGTGAAACCTGTGACTAAAGAGAACAATTACTTTTTCGTTTAGGAAAGAAATGTGAAACTGTCTTAAGCAATCACCTGCCTTAAGCAATGGGTCATGGAAAAAAATAATAATTGCAAGAACTTTCTAATAAAGGGGAAGCCAAAGTGAGCATATGGAACATAGGGCTAAGACTGGAATGGACAATTTTCCTGATTTTTTTCTTTCCCTCTCTCTTCCTAGCCCCCATCCTCAGTCCTTTTCCCCTCCTGTAGCGGGGAATGTATCTGTATTTTTTTCCTCGTGGAGCTTGCTCAGCTAAGCGTGCGAGAAGCGCTGTGGAGGAGCAAGGTGAAAGTAGCTGTGGCCTGTTACCTAATATGGGAATCTTGTACAGTTTTTATTAATAAAATCTTTGAAATTTCCCAGTTTGTTAAGACTCCAGAACATTCGTTGATGGTGGTGTTAGTTCTCTCTCTTCTTAGCTGAGCATTAAGGTGGAACAAACCTGGTGAACAGCAGCATTGCAGCAATGACTGCTTGTAGTGGAGGCTTTTTATGTTGCAAAGGTGCTTGGATGTCATCAGGAAATGTGAGATGCTTTGTCACCTTTCTTTCTTTTGAAGCAACAGGATCTTTCTCTAAATGATGGGTGAATCATCAAGAATGCTGCATTATCGAGATAGAAATTGCAAAGATACGGCACAGAATGCACCAGAAAATGTATGTGTGGGCAGGTGGTCCAGGAGTTCCTACCCTTGGTTATATTTCTAGCCTCTCTGATAAGGTTAATTTTTCTCAAATGAAAACAAAAAAAATGCTGGACTGCAAATGGTCATTTCATTGGCCTAAACAGGAAGGGATGAGTCGGTATTCTATTCTGATAGTTTTTGTGTCTGGCACTTTTCCAGGAAGTATCATTTGGAGGATCAAAGGCTGTGCTTTGCAGACACTGAACACAAGAAGGCTGTATTTAGCTGTTTTAATTACACATTTTTTTAAGTTCCATCACAGGACTTAATGTCTTTTTTTTACAGTGCTTCAGTATATAATCCTGTTAGGAAGCTGCAGATTTATAATGAAGCAGGAAGTAGCAATGTCATTGCTTCAGCTGATTGTTTCCCTTGTGCTGGAGTGTATTAACTAAGTAATGCTTCACTTGGCTGTGTCGAGCCAATTGCATTCTCAAGGACATCAGGCATGCCTGAAGATGAGTCATTACCTTTGGTACAGCACAAGAGGTATGATATGCAGTCTCAGCAAGTGTTCGTCCATTGAAGTTGGTTAATAACCTATAGCCCTCTCCGGTGGCAAGATGCCATAAATCAATCCCTTGTGCATTCGGCAGACAGAAAGTCTGGTGTATCGACTGCCTCTTCAGTATCATCCCTTTATTCCCATTCCTAGAGCGAGCTGTTAGTCTGCAAAGAGATTTTTTCATGTCGTAGACCTCCCCTTCCGCCCCAGTTCCTTGAGGCAGCAATCACAAGGGTAGCCATTAAAACCAGGGGAGAAACACCACAGGGTGTTACGTGAGTGACTGCAACCTCCTGTAGACTTCCTCAAGATTTTGAGAACCTATAAAATCTCAGAGCCAGCCCCCGGGAAGTAACTTCCTCCTGGGGAAAATGGATGGGACCAGTAAGGAAAATTACACAAGATTGAATTCTACAGTGTTTACCCCGCGAATCGCTTCTTATTTTTCGTTGGAGGTAAAGCAACAGCTGGCAAAGGCAGTTTTTCCTCTGTCAGGAGATGTAAAGTAGCTTTGGTGCCATTCCAATCCATATGGCAAAGGATTCCTTTTCCTTGACTCCTGTGGCAGTCCTCAGTGCAATGCCTGATTAGGTAAGGCCATGGGCAAGAGGGAGCTACCTTGTAACAGGCAGAAGTTATTAGAGGAAGGTGTTGTCAAGCCTCCGTGGGGTAACGGTGATCACTGCACGCTTTTAGTTTTGATATCATGAAAGAGTTGTTCCCTCAGGGACAACACAGTAACAACAAACTTTAAAAGGGCAGATTATAAAACTATGAGGAAAATGGTTAACAGCAGGCTGAAGGGCAAAGAGAAGTACTTAAAAACCACAGAGGTCTGCCTGGAGGCTATTTAAGAACATCGTATTAGAGGCACAGATGGTTTGTATACCTCTGAGCAAAAACATAGCGTACGAAGAAGAATGAAACTCACAGGGTTACGTGGGAGAAAAGCATGAGTATAGAAAGGTTGAAAACACGTCCCTTAAAAATGACGACTGTCTGCAAGACAGACTCGGAAATGTTATCAGAAGAGTGGAAAGAGATGGAAACTGTCAGTGCTAAGAAAAAGACTCTAGCAGCTGCTGACTTTGGATCCCCAGGATGAAACACTGAAAAGAGTGATTCTAATAATGTCCTGAGCACTTTGCCTTTGAAAACTGGGCTACTCCAGATAAGACTTCACCAGAAAAACAAGGATGTTCTTCATCTGAGTCCGCTAGCACAGACCAAAATCTCAATAAAGCCAAAGCAGTCTGCAGTTTTAATATGTGACTGGGCCAAATTTAAGAGTAAAGGAGCCCATTCAAACACAGTTTCTCTATACTGGGACTTTAGTTTCACCTCGTGTTAGATTCAGTGCCAAAAATGATGCTTTTAATCTTTGCCAAAAAAGGTAGAGATTAAAAAAAAAATCAAACACGCCTAAAAACTCTAATTTTATAGTAAAAGCAAAGAGCCTATATTTGTTCTGGTACAGCTTTGGGCTGGGAGGGAGACTATCTGATAAGGATGTAGTGAGGTTTGCAGAGCTTTTTTGCGCCAATTGTAATTGGGCAGATGCAGCATTTTGTTGTCATGTATCTGAGAACAGGAACGCATCTCAAGTATCACAAATCTGATGATGCGTGCAAAAAAAGTGTCCTTGTGAAACCAATGCAAGTTTTCTTCTGGTTTAAAACCAAAAACTATTTTGGCAATACCAACGTGATGCACACAGTCTCAGTGGGACTACAGCCCTGGCATCTAGGCTGTTTTATTCTGCCCTGTTAAATTGAAACAAACAATTCAGCTGCCCGACTCTCTTCTTTTCTCCTCTGACATGCCAGCTATCTCCAGAGAAGAGATTAAGCATTGTTCTGATCAGTGCCACAGCAGCAGTGGTTTTATAATTTAAGGGCTGCATAAAATTTATGGAGCACTGAGAAGAGCCTTAAATCAATTTTATGATATTCATAAATTATTGCAGGCAGACGGTGTTTGTGTAGAAAGCCAGTGATGTCTGAGCTGTTTATCCAATGGACAACAACATTCAAAACAGGGATTTTCAAAGGCACCTGTGGGAATTATGCATTTGAGTTTGATGGAAGTTAGAAGACTTGTTCCTTTGAGCTGCTTAGCATTCCACTATTGATTTTTAATCACACCAAATTGTTTCAAACACTTGGTAAAAATCAGAATTAGAGGAAGGTCAATTTCAGAGCAATTTTTTAATTTCATTTAAATGCTTAAAGTGCTTATAAACAGTGGGTGGGTAGCTGGCAATTCTATATCTGGTGAAAAAACACTTTGGCACTTGAAGAGTTAACCCTTTCCTTACCACAGTGTTTTCTGGGGTTGTTGTTTAGGCCATGTTACTGTCAGGAACACTGTCCTCTCTCTGCTTGAGCCTGTACCTGCAAATTATTCCAGCTGCTACAGAGAAGGATCTGCCTGTAGAGCAGAAAGAGAAACAATACCCGGTTCCTCATAGCACATTTCAAGATTATATAATAAGACAGATACAATTCCACACATTTATGAATAGGGCTTGAACTTTCCTTCTGGACAACTAACCAAGGTGGAGCTGATAAGATACAGTTCTCATTTCATCCTAATTTGGCTATTATTGGCGATTGAAAGAGCCCTCCCCTCACTGGGCATTGTACCCACCAGGATACAGATAAGTTGGAGACATTTCATCATATCAAATACCTCCGAGCTATATGTTCAGTGCTTAATTTTCTGTATTTTAAACTTCTCCAACTTCTCTGAAAAGAAATAATTGTGGTTTGGGTTACTGCAGACTGAATATGCTCAACATGATATTAATGGGAAGAACGGTTGCTGAATTCCTCTGTGCTGGATGGGCAGCTTGGGCTAATTTCTTTTCTGATGTGACTCCATCGGTCTCAATGAAAGAACACTGATAAGATACGTGAGCTCCTTACTAGACCCGAACAAGGTAGTCTGAGACAAACAGGTTTAAATTCAAGGAAGCGAAACATTGGACACTCCAGGATCTTGCCACTGAATTCCTATAGCCAACAACATACATAAATGATGGAAGCGACTGACTCAGTGGTCATTCTGCAGGAAGAGGTCGGTGACTGCTGTGAATTAAAAACTGAACACTGGCCACGGTGTGAGGAAAGCTAATGCAATTTCGGCTCTATAAATAATGTGTCATGGAGAAGAAATGTGAAGTAGTCCTGCCCTACTTATTCTGTGCTTCAGACTTTAGCTGGAGTAATGTGTCTACTTTTGTGCACTATACTTCAAAAAAGAAAAATGTAGACCAATTGGGAAGTCCAGCAGAAAGTAGTGCTATTGATCAGAAGTCTAGAAAACATGACCTGTGAGGACAGATTGAAAGAAGTGGGTTTATACATCTAGAGAAAGGAGATGCAGGGGAGGGAATAAGAATGTGATACCAGTCTTCAGATATGTAAAGCTTGCTGCAAAGAGGAAAGTAATAAATTGTTCTCTGTGTCCACTGGGAATACAAAAAGAACTAATGGATTTAAATTGCAGCAAAGGAGATTTAAGGAAGACATTAGGACAGGCTTTCTAGCTGTAACAGTAGCGAAGTAGTGAAACAGATTGCCTGGGGAGGTTGTGGGATCTTCATTGCCAGACGTTTTTAAGAACAGGTTAGACAAACATCTGTCAGGAATGATTTGGGTATAATTGATCCTGCCTTAGGGCAGAGGGCTGGACGAGGTGACCTCGCAAGGTCCCTTCCAGCCCTATTTTCTACAGTTCTCTCGTTAGGAAGGCTGATGGTGATATTCCTAGGACCTTATCGGTCCTTTTAAAAGCAAGAACATGCTATAGCACATTTAAACTGGCAATATCTGGGAAGATTCAAAGCTCAGGGTTGATATCCCACCCTTAATTACTAACACTTGAATGCATGTAAGACAGTTGGACTTTTTCAAAGACTAAATACTTGGAGGTTACACAACTGAGTCTTTTATGACCAGACCGTGATCTTTTTAATAGCATGAGAATCTGTTTCTTCTAACGTGGGTTAATCTTACATATTGCAGCTTCCATTTTGTCATTTGAGTAAGTAGCAGTCATTGGTCTTTAGCATCTAACATATTCCAGGTGGGGTCACTCTCATTTCGCATGCCATCACAGATTTGGCCACATGCGATGCTTCCACTCACTCACTCCAAAGCTCGTTCTTCCACTCCAATTCGCCATGACGCTAGTGCTCACCTTCATTACGTGGCTGTGTGTAAATCACTAATACCGCTGTTAATGCACTTGGTACACTTCTCTCCGTTCTCAGACACTGGATATTCCTCCTGCTGCTTTCTGCTCACATGTTCTTTTATTCCTGTTGATAAATTTCATTTTCATCTGTCTTTTGCTGCTTTCCCTTCAAGCTGTGCTTGCGTTACAAACTGCGGTTCAGCAGTTTAGCAATTGGATTGCATCCAAATATTACCAAATGCCACATCTTTTAATATCAGGCAGAGCAGCTTGAATTTTCTTCCTCAGGGTGCTGTAAAAGACACACTGCCGTGTTTTCTGTGCAAATGCCAAAAAAAAAAAAAAAAAAGTTTAACAAAAGATGGGGGGTGTGAAGCAAGCTGAAATGTCTGCATTCCCAGAATTTTGTATTTTCCCTGATTTCAGATTTTAGTTCATGACCCAGCTGCTGATTTATGTAACTTGGTGGAACTATGCCAGTTTTGAGCAGCCAAGAATTTGGCACTGTCACTTTTGTGACTGGTAGTACCTTAATGTTCAGCAATGTGACCCCATATGTTTTTCTCCCCAAAGGCCATCCCTGGCCATTGATGATCAAAGTGTTGCCAAGCCCTCAAGTTCTAAAAAATCCAATGTCAAACCATGAAGTGGGGTTATAACATATATACATACACACACACGTATATATGTATGTATACATTATGCATTTGGTTTGAGTTTTGCCCTTCAGCTTTCATGGCTTTGTACTTTTTCTCTACAGCTACATCAAGAATAGAAACTAAAGTAAAAATAAAAATAAAAAAAACCCCAACAGAATAAAACTGGGCTTTTCACATAAGCACAGAATGCTTCCAAAAGCTGAGACTTGAAAAAATTCAACATATACCATGAAAGCTGGTAACATTATGACTGGATATTTGGCCATTAAATTGTTTTACTGCATCCAGCAGAGAGAAGAATGCTATCAGTTGTTTTTCATAATGGTAACATGCTTGTCAGGGTGCTGTAAGACACTTTTTACTCTATGTATCTTTGATATTTCTTGTTACAAACTGACCGTATTCACTGAAGCTGTGGGTACTGCATGAGGTTTGCCATAGAGGAGGACTTCCCTCAATTGCTGCGGGCTTTGGATTGGAGTCAAGAGCAGCTTTTGCCATGGTTGCTCATCTGTTTCACTTGAGTTTTGCCCTTCACGTGTTTTGGAGATGGATGGCCAGACACCACGACATCCTGGTGCATCCATATCACGGCTACCTTCCTTGTCTTTGTTGTGCACTCTTTGTGCGCATTCCCCATCTTCTGCTGTGGTTGCGTATGTCGGGGATAAAGCGCACTTCCAGGTCAGTGCTCAGAACCCACGTGCCACCAAAGTTTCCACTTTGGCTCAGCACAGTCCTTTGTCTGAGGATGTATTTCCCCCACGGCACTTGTTTCTACTTTGCGCTTTGCACTGCTCAAAGCACTCATTTTCTCTCCCCTGTGGGTAAAGTCCATGGCAAGGGATCACTTGACCTTGAAATGCGGTTCATTCATTTTGCCCACTGGTTAACGCTGAGATTGAGAGGAAGATAAGCCTTGTTATTCAGACACTGCAATGGGGATCCTGCTCCTGTCACACGTTTCCTGGTTAACACTGGTTCTTAATGTCTTGTTTTCCCGTATTGGCAGTTCACCATATACCATAGCATGAGGAGAATAATACTTTTTTCCAACCACTTTTGTGTCTAAAACTTGCCTATTTACATATGGTGGCATTTTTTTTTTTTTAATTGCAGTGCCCAATGCGTTTTTCCTTGTACCTCTTTGGCCATTTGCTCTTTAGTTCTTCCTCCCCCCTACAGCCCCCACGCTGAGGCTAACACATCACCCAGCAAATCTTCCCCCCGGGGAGGCAAGGGGCCCGTTCACTGCACCTCTGAAGCGGAACCGGAGTGAGCATTTCCCATGCAAACCTCTGTCTCAAATTCAGTGAGGTAAGGTGTTTGCATCGTGTCGCACCTCTGCAAACCTCCTGTGTGGTCCTCTTTGCCCTCTGCTTTGGGTTGGCACAGGCAGAGACCAAAAGTGCCTGGGAATGGTGCTCCACCATTTCCCCAGCTCCTCTGCACCCCAGAGGAGTGCAGAGAGTCCACGGTGGCTGCAACACCAGCTGGATTTGTGTTTTAAGTGAGTTAGAGACTTTTATGTGTGGATGCTAGCTTTTTTAAAGCACCTTTCTGTGCTTGAGAGCCCGTGTAGGCCCTAATAAAGAAATAAACACTTTTATCATCTGGGGTGCTGGCTTTAGTGTAGTCATTCAATACCACACGTGCAAATACATACCCATGGATCTCGTTGAGCTGTGCGGTTTAGAAAGCCAGTTCCTGGGTGATGGTTCGAAGGGACAACACTCCTGTATTATGAGTTTATGCAACACCTACCCCAGAGGAGCCCTAATCTGTGCTACAGACTCCAGGGTGCTACTTTAGTACAAAAAATAATAGTAATTTGTAAATGAATCAGGGAGATTTTAAAATCAATTTTCTTCAGCAAACAGCCATTATTGAAATGGTTGCAGTTATCGCTGAGGACTGAGCGTATAAAACGCTTCAAGATACAGAATTGGATTCTATAAACGTATAATTCTTTTATCAATAATTCTTAGAAGCAGACTTCTTTCTGCAGTCTCCCTTTTGCCAAAACTCTCCTCTCTATTATATACTGAGCTCATTTCCCTCCTGGATAGCTGCGGATTTGTTGGTATACAAATTATTTTTTTTATTGACTGGAACGAACGTTTGCAGGATAAGAATGCCACTGCTGTTCATACCTAAAGGTAATCAATACAGGTACAGAGGAACAAATATTTTCTAACCGAGTAAGCATCCTCTCTAGCCTTATTTCCTTTTTCTAAAACCCACAGGACTGTATCCTGGCTGCTGTATGTGTGAACAAAGCAGTGAGAGGCAACAGCATTTAAATCGTGTTACCAAAGAAGGATCATGACAGAGAGAAACATCTCTGCTTGTCTTGGCTCTTCCCATGCTCCGGCTCAGCAGTCACTCACTCCTAACAACCTATGACGACCCTTTGACTGCAGGGGCGATAATTATTTGTCTATCACCAATTTATTACCCCAAAAACAGTGAAGAAGAAACAAATTCCCTACTTGAAGTGGCTTGATGTCTGCTTGGGAATGAAAGACAGCAGTCTGTGGCTACAGTGTTTAAGAGAGAGGATGTGAGGGGATATTACAATGATAGAATCATAGAATCGTTTTGGTTGGAAGAGACCTTTAAGATCATCGAGTCCAACTGTTAACCTAACGCTGCCAAGTCCACCACTAAACCATGCCCCTAAGCACCACATCTGTACATCTTTGAAATACCTCCAGGGATGGTGACTCCACCACTGCCCTGGGCAGCCTGTTCCAATGCTTGACAACCTTTTGGGTCAAGAAATTTTTCCTTAAATAGCCAATCTAAACCTCCCCTGGTGCAACTTGAGGCCGTTTCCTCTTGTCCTATTGCCTGTTACTTGGGAGGAGAGACCAACCACCACCCCGCTACACCCTCCTTTCAGGCAGTTGTAGAAAGCGATAAGGTCTCCCCTCAGCCTCCTTTTCTCCAGGCTGAACCACCCCACTTCCCTCAGCCGCTCCTTGTCAGACCTGTGCTCCAGACCCCTCAACCAACTTTGCTGCCCTTCTCTGGACATGTTCCAGTATTTACATCAGCCTGGGATCTGTCTGCAAAACGAGCATTATTAGTGCATAAAAAACAAAGGAAAGGGGAAAGAAGAGCAAAAAGTGGTGGGGTTTGCCCTGTTCCTGGCCTATTCCACTGTCCGCTTCCAGCTACTCCCAACTGATCCTTGGTGCCGTTCGTGGTGCTCCAGGCCTTCCTTGCTCAGAGACACCCGGAGAGATTTGCACTCCCTTGTAGCCAGATTCTGCCTTGATTTGCGCCTGAAATGAGTTGGGGGCTGACAGAACGTCAGAGCGAACATTTTGCTTTGCTTGAACCCGGCTGGCCCTTTCACAGGATTCGCAAAGGAGATGCCGGAGCCAGAGGGAGGAGGAGGCCGGCCGCCTCAGCCAGCGACCGTCCACCTGCCCCAGCGAGCCGGGCTTCCCTTCACAGAAGGGCTTCCTTCAACGCGTTTTCCTTCAGCCAACAACCCGGCCGAGGCCGCTGCCTTCAGCCGCCCGCCCTCCCCCGCCGAGGCGCCGCGGGGCCGGGCGGGAGCGGCGGCCGGCTGGCTGCAGCGCGGCGGCGGGACGGCAGGTGGCGGCCGCGCCTCAGGCAGCGGGGCGGGGAGGCCGCCCCCACGGCGGGGCGGGCCGGGGCGGGCCGGGCCTGTTTTCCCGGGGGTGATGGCTGGCTCTGCCGTTACCCGCGGCCCCCGCCATCTGGCGCTCGAAGAGCGCGGCTCGGCGGCGCTGCCGGCCCGCAGGAGCCGCGCCGCAGCCGGCGCCCCGCCGCCCTTCCCCGCCCGACCTTTCATCGCGGCGGGGGGCCCGGCTGGGAGGCGGCGGGGTTTTCCTCAGGGCTGTCTGCAGGAGAGTTGCATGGCGCAGGGCGGGGGTTTGGGGTGGTTTTTTGGTTTTTATTTTTTGTTATTTATTTTTTCCTTCTTTCACAGAATGACTCACAGAATGGTGGGGGTTGGAAGGGACTCATCTCGTCCAAACCCCTGCCAAAGCAGGTTCACCTGGAGCGGGTTGGACAGGAACTCATCCAAGTGGGTTTTGAATATCTCCAGAGAAGGAGACTCCACAGCCTCTCTGGGCAGCCTCTTCCAGTGCTCTGCCACCCTCAAAGTACAGAAGTTTTCCCTCATGTTGAGAGGGAATTTCCTGTGTTCCAGCTTGTGCCCGTTGCCCCTTGTCCTGTCGCTGGGCACCACTGACAAAAGTCTGGTCCCATCCTCTGGACACCCGCCTTTTAGATATTTGTAAGCATTGATGAGATTCCCCTCTCAGTCTTCTCCAGGCTAAACAGACCCAGGCCTCTCAGTCTTTCCTCATAAGAAAGATGCTCCAATCCCCTAATCATCTTCGTAGCCCTCTGCTGGACTCTCTCCAGCAGTTCCCTGTCCTTCTTGACCCGGGGAGCCCAGAACTGGACACAGTACTCCAGATGCGGCCTCACCAGGGCAGAGTAAAGGGGGAGGATAACCTCCCTCGACCTGCTGGCCACATTCTTCTTAATGCAGCCCAGGAGACCATTGGCCATTGCCACAAGGGCACATTGCTGGCTCATGTCAACTTGTCCACCAGGACTCCCAGGTCCCTTTCCACACAGCTGCTCTCCAGGAGGTCAGCCCCCAACCTGTACTGATGCATGGGGTTATTCCTCCCCAGATGCAGTACCCTACACTTGCCCTTGTTGAATTTCATTAGGTTCCTCTCTGCCCCAACTCTCCAGCCTGTCCAGGTCTTGCTGAATGGCGGCACAGCCTTCTGGTGTGTCAGACACTCCTTCCAGTTTTATTCCAACCCCCCCGCCTCTTCCCTTTTTTCTCCTTCTCCTACATATCTAGGGTAACACCTGCTGCTCAGGTTCATATTTAATTTGGGATGAGGGAGGAACAAAGTACTGCGAGGGGCAAGACACAGTGATGCCAGCTTCTGGCGAAAGCTGTGTTTCTTGGGTTGCCAGCACTTGCTACCTGTTGAGGGCTGTGCCGTGGGGGTCCGTGGGTCACCTGCTGCACCCCCGGTGCCCACTGGTCCTCCCTTGGTGCTCTCAGCCACTGCATTGTCTCCTGCCATGCACTGTGCCACCATGGGCAAGAGAAACCTGGGACCCGGGGTATCCTGCTGAGGGTGTCAGGGCTGGTCAGCCCTGGGGTGAGGAGGGGGATGGGGATGAGTACAAGGCATGCCAGCGCTTGCGCACTGCTCTGGCTGCTGACCACCACGACCCAGAATTAGGGTCCTAATTGATGGGCAACACTGAGTCAGGCCCATCACATTGGACAGGGGCGAGTGGGGATTAACTGCGAGGAGGATGGGATCTGCATGTGGAGCACCCCAAAAAAAGACAAAAAATAGGGCTTAGCAAGATAGCCTTAAAATACAATGAAGAAGAAACACAGTGGAAAAGATTCCTCTTTCTAATGTAGGATACCAGTTACGGGCTGTGTTTTGCAATCAGTATACACAGAGGTGGAAGCTTAGTCATGTGGAAAGTCTCTGCTGGCTTCAAGAGGAGCCTCCATAACCAGCCCCACGGTGCGTGAGGGAGGCATAGCCCAATTCTGTGAGCCACTCTTGAAACTTCAGTGTCACCAACGTCTAAATCTTTCAAGTTCTCTTTGATTTAGCTGGCTCTATTTGCAGCTCCTGACCTGCCATCTATTCACGTTATTTATATCTTCTCTCCCAGCACAGGTATGCCCAGAACTTTATTAAGCACAACAAACTGGAGTTGAATGTTTAGGCTGAAGTGCAATCTGTAATGCAAAGGAAGAGGCCCTAGTAAGGTGCGATTTCTAATATTTCATAAAGTGCAGGAGAGTTTAGGTCAATTAATCGGTATTTGTGGAATTGCAGAGTAAAATTTCCGACTACTGGATGTTTGATAACAGGGTTATTTAATCATTAGACCTTGTATACTTACACTGAGCCTGTACGCATAGGCAATGTCTTAGAAAGGCACAATGTGCTCGAGACATAAAAGTCATTCTGGAAGTGAGTTAAGTTTTCAGATATCTCTGTCTGACCTGTTATGGGAATAGGATCCATGTACACATCTGGTAATAAAACTTGCACAATATGATATGGGACAGGAGCTCATTTAAATGGATCTGCCATTTGGTGGCTGCCTGACTACTCACAACTTCTCCTCTGAGTCCCCTCCTTTCTGAGATGAGGACAGTAAGATAGCTGTCCTTTTAAAAACATAATCAGACCTGCTGGTGAGCATTTTCACATGCTGTTTTCCCTTTGATTTGTAATTGTATTTTTAAATAGAAGTGGGCAGCAACTGAGATTTTGAGCCAAACACTTAGGAACGTAGACGTAGGTGGAAAGTCAGTCCTATGTCCAAAAAGTCCAACTTTCCTTCTTTAAATACGAATTCCATAACCTTGAATGCTTTTGAGAGACCTCTGTAGACCTAAATAAAAGGATGAACAAGCCATTTTGTTTCTCAAGAAAATACGTAAGTCTATATTATTAAACATGAGCGTCTGAAGTTAAGCATCAAAATTCTTATTTTTTTCGGTTGGTAGATTTTTAGCTTTCTGAGGCAGAGGCCAGTCCTTTCTCCATGACAACTCCCAATTTCTCAGCCGTGTACACAGTGGAGGGTGCGAGGAAGGTAAAGGAGACCATCTTACCTGCACCGGGGTTCCTTTGCTGCATCAGAGCAGTTTTGTTAAGCACCATCTCTCTTGAGAGTTTTGAGGCATCGAGCAAAGGTTCCCCAGGCCCACAGTTGGCTGCTGTGGTCCTGCTGATGGGGTTCCAACAAGACAACATGAGACACATGCTAGAGAGCAGAGGGAGAGGAGGAAGAAACGTGGTCTGTCTCTAGACACTTTTGTTCTGTCCCACCTTCATTTCCCTGCCACCGGGAAGCATAATTTCTGTGTAGGCTGTTTGCCTTCATCCGTGAGACAGCAGTAAGCCAGACACCAAGGCAGCAGAGCCATCACTGCTTGTTATTCCTCGAGAAGGATAGGACCTGTGGGAATAGCTGTGCCGGTGCCACTGAAACAGTGCAGGCCAGAGATGATGCCATGGCCACTGCGGTGAGACCTCACCTAAAGCTGCAATTTTACCTCCTCTCCTTTCTCTGCCAGCCTGGGCGACTGCAAACCTTGATTATGCCTCCAGTTGGCCCTCTTTATAGCTCCAGTGATGACAAGGGACTCCTAGATGAAAATTATTCCAAATAAATGGGTATACGTAAGTATCTGTTAGGAATTACAGCAAGTAACACTACTGATGATTAAATTGGCAGCCCCATCTGCAGTGCAGCTGACGAGGGTTAGCTTCACTTTACTTCCGCAGCTGTGTCCACACTGTCTGGAGGTGAAACTTAAGTTCCTCTTTGCCTGTCAGGCAGGCGGTGAGCCTGTAAGCGTAACTCTTTGAAGCCAGGCCTCTTTACATGGCTAAGCACGTCCAACATGCTCCAGTGCCACCAGGCACACACACGGGGAGCCGGGCCACAAACTATCTGTGGGGGCAGCGGAGCTCACTGTAACTAAAGCCACTCCAGAAGCTGCTCTTTCAGAGAGGTCCAGATGAAACCAGAGAGGCTGTTTACTCCACGCGAAATAAAGGTTTAAAAGCTCAGGCATCCTTTCTAATCTGTAGCGAGGGGGGCTGCGTTGGTTGTATCATGGATATTGCTCTATTTCAGGAAGTCTGAATGTGGGGCAGTTGTCCCCCCCTCCCGGTGGGGGATCACAAACAGGTGCCTGGGTTTTATGACCATCCGGGCCTTCTCGGGTTGCTAAACGGGTGAGGGAATCCCTTCCAGATCCTGCCCAGCTGAGAAGGGGATTCCAGGGGGTTCCTGCGGTGGAAAAGGCTGGCAACCCAGCTCTGCTCTAATTATAGCATCAGAGGGAGGCAATATTAGAGGTGCAGATGGTGGAGGGTATTTACTGCCCCCCTCCTTTCTCCAGGAAGCACTTTCTGTTCTTTGCACCCAGTTTTAGCAGCTCAGGAGTACTGAAAGCTCAAGAGCTCCTGGTGCTTAAGCCAAAAACGAAACAAAGGAAGAGTGAGAGAAGGTTGATTCAGTTTCTTGTATAACAACATCCACCCTTCAAACTCCGGGATAAGCGTTTGCAGAACGAGACCCTTCAGTGAAACACACGCTTTGAATTTCAAGCCCAAACTTCTCCCACCATATGCAAAGACTTTGTCATCACACTGATCCTTGTCATCACATCTGCTTGATCAAAGCGTTCCTGGACAGAAAGTGGGGGTTGCGATTGCCAAGCAGAAAAAAATAGTAGCTGTATGCCTTATCCAAGCCTGTCGTTGCTCTTATGGCTGCACTCACAATAGGTGCTGCCTTTGCCTGCAGAGCCAGTATTTAACACCTTTGTTTACAAAATCTCCCGATAACCTCCTCTGCAGGAGGTGCTACAGAAAAGCAAGACTCTCTCCTAGCTTATTCAAGCAGAGCCCCAGGGTTTCTGAAGAAAGTACAGGAAGCTCTGTCCAGGAATTAATATTCCCACTATCCCTTACCGATTTGTCAAAACTTAATTTTGTTTAATGGGTTTTTTAAATCCGCGCAGTCTTTTCCGTATCCCTTCTCCTCCACCCTGTGGTAGTTCGTTCCTGGACTATAAGCATTTGCACTGGCCAAACGTATCAGTGGATTTAAAAAAATGAAACAGGTACTTTACATGTAATTAATTTAGTGATTTGCTCAGCTGCTGATTCACGTGCATAACCTCAATTAACATTAATGGGAGTTATGTAGGCATGTCAAGGGCAGAATAGACCCCTAATAATCTAACATGGAATGTTATTACATTACTGCTGTAATTATATCCTGCACACACATCATTTCTACTGTGCTTCATGAACTGCTCTTCAAATGCGGTGGCTACTCATCTGTTATGCTGTATGCATTAATGCTGAGGCTACACTAAGCGTTATCCTTCCTTCCTCATTGTTCTGCTGCCTGTCCACAAAACATAGATGTAGCTAAGTAACCAGCCACTTGGTGTTTTGCAAAGCTACAAGTTTTGGTTTTTGAAGGTGATACTGGAAGCCAGAAACAATCAAAAAACAACAAACCTCAGCAGAACAGCATGTCATCTCTCCTTCAGCATTTTATTTTTATTTATTTTTAATTGGAATCTGAGCAAGCATGGCTGAGACACCTTTAGCCTCATGGTCAAAGAAAGTCAGGCGTACATGAATCATACCTCTCAAGGAGGTGTTGAAACAATTCTGCTGTTCTAGAGGTTTTCTGGTCTTCGTTAAACGCTTCGTCTTTCAGGGGGGAGAAGGAGGGAGAGTGGTCCTGTCCTGAAGCACCAGCTGGATGTTACTGGAAACTAAAGAAATTGAGAAAAATGAACCTTATCTAACCGGTATAAATAGCAATTTTCAGGTGGTCTGGCTTAACAGCTGGCTCAGTCTGTTCTGCCTCTTGTTCTGTCCAGTAAAGTTGTTGTAGACGGACAACCGCTTTCCAATTTCAGCTGTGGGATATATCCTGCCTCTGTGTTTGTACCACCGCTCCCTGAACTGTCACATACACTTCAGTATTTTTGTCTCGAGGCTCTCTCCTGCACTTCTGCAGAAGATAAGGCCTAATACATTTCTGACTATGGGGGCTACTGTTCAAACCTACGTATTTGTAGCAGCATAGTATATCCCTGCAACTAATTGTCAGCTCCCTGTGGCCATCTTGCCGTGACAATCGTGCCCAGTACCTCGGATATGATGCTGCTGCGGAATCAGAGGTACACACAGTACGCCTGCACCTTTACAGGATCACACACCTAAGCCAAGTAGTTCAGATTAGCTTGGCAAATAAGGGATAGTGAGAAGCAGCAAATCCTTAAGGCTGACTGACAACATGGCGCTACTCGATGAAAAGAGGGAAAAAAAGAAGCACTTGCAAAAACTTGAACATTGTGAAACAGTCAAAGCCCCCAGGTTAACGCACTTTTTATACAATTGCCATCAGGCAGGCAGCGTGTTCTGGGCTGAAGGTACTGGCTGATACCAACATCCACCAATGTCTCGTTGAGGAATTTGGTTTTACTACTTCTGTTTGTGTAGGCCCTAATGTTTGTTAAAGTGTTTGCTAAAACAGAGCTCTGTTTCCAAGGTAACAGCTACCTAACTTTATTACTAAAACTGCAGTAATTCAAACAGGGATCTGAACAAATAGATTCATGTTAATTTCAAGCTCCATTAAAAACACAAGGAAAAAAAAATCAATGTTCGCCAAATGGAAAAAGAAAAGAAATCAATAGAGAAATTTTATTTTCAGCCTTTAAAGTGGGGTTTTGTAAACAATAGAGGTTAAAAAAGTAAAACTACATGAGAGGGGTACACAGCACCCTTGTAAGCTGTACTGTAAACAGGAGAACAAAAAGATTCAATGATAATGTAGGAATAATCATTAGGGCTGTAAAACCTTGAGAAACAGAGCCACAGAAGTGGAATGACCTGTCTCACGCCATGTGCAGTCAGGTCTCTTAACATCTTGTCCGATGCCCCCAGGCTGTGACTCAAGAGTGATGACCGAAAGCCTCAGAGAAGAGCAAAGGTGTGATTCTATCGTGTCCTACATTACTCTAAGTAGTGTGGGCGAGAGCAGCTGTGCCTGTGTTACTGCCGGGGCTCTTAACATTTGCTAGCAACCAACATACAAACGCTCCAGGGATCCTGGTTATTTGGTTTGATTCCTAATATATGCCAAAGGCCCCGCTGCCCCCGTTTTCCCTGCCATCATTATCCTTGCCGGCAGAAAGGCAGGTACGCTGGCACGTGCTACGGGCACAGTTGCAGTGTGCTGTGTGGGCACAGCCAGTGGCATGCTGGCATGGTGACAGCTGGGACTATCGGGTGACATGTGCTGCTCAAGGGGCAGTTGGGGATGGGGTATCACTTGCGGTTGAGACACCTGCTAAGAACTCAGGAGATCAGCATCCATCTCCTCCTTGCTCTCATCCTCTGTGCTATCCCCCCAGCTGTAAAATGGGGGTCAGAGGTCTCAGTTTCCTGATGTGGAAAACAAGGTTTTCTTTCTCCTTTCTGGAGGAAAAGAAGGTTATCAGAAGTAGTCAACATTGATTCACCAAGGGGAAGTTATGTCTGACTAATCTGATAGCCTTCTATGATGGCGTGACTGGATGAGTGGATGAGGGGAGGGCAGTGGATGTTGTCTACCTTGACTTCAGCAAGGCTTTCGACACTGTCTCCCACATCATCCTCACAGACAAGCTTAGGAAGTATGGGTTAGATGAATGGACAGTGGGGTGGATTGAAAACTGGCTGGCAGATAGAGCTCAGAGGGTTGTGGTTAGTGGTGCAGAGTCCAGTTGGAGGTCAGGAACAAGTGGAGTCCCTCAGGGGTCAGTACTGGGTCCAGTCCTGTTCAATATATTCATCAATGACCTGGATGAAGGAATGGAGTGTACCATCAGCAAGTTTGCTGATGACACAAAACTGGGAGGGGTGGCTGACACACCAGAAAGCTGTGCTGCCATAAAGCGTGACCTGGACAGGCTGGAGAATTGGGCGGAGAGGAACCTGATGAAATTCAACAAGGGCAAGTGTAGGGTACTGCATCTGGGGAGGAGTAACCCCATGCATCAGTACAGGTTGGGGGCTGACCTCCTGGAGAGCAGCTGTGCGGAAAGGGACCTGGGAGTCCTGGTGGACAACAGGATGACCATGAGCCAGCAATGTGCCCTTGTGGCCAATGGCCAATGGCATCCTGGGCTGCATCAAGAAGAATGTGGCCAGCAGGTCGAGGGAGGTCATTCTCCCCCTCTACTCTGCCCCAGTGAGGCCGCATCTGGAGTACTGTGTCCAGTTCTGGGCTCCCCGGTTCAAGAAGGACAGGGAACTGCTGGAGAGGGTCCAGCAAAGAGCTACAAAGATGATTAGGGGATTGGAGCATCTTTCTTATGAGGAAAGGCTCAGGGAGTTGGGTCTTTTTACTCTAGAAAAAAGAAGGCTGAGGGGGGATCTTATCAACACTCATAAATACTTAAGGGGAGGGTGCCAGGTAGATGAGAAGAGTCTTTTTTCAGTGGTGCCCAGTGATAGGACTAGAGATAATGGGCACAAACTTGAACATAGGAAATTCCACCTTAACATGAGGAGGAACTTCTTTCCTTTGAGGGTGGCAGAGCACTGGCACAGGCTGCCCAGAGAGGTTGTGGAGTCTCCCACACTGGAGACATTCAAAACCTGCCTGGATGCCGTCCTGTGCAACCTGCTGTAGGTGACCCTGCTGTGGCAGGGGGGTTGGACTAGATGATCTCCAGAGGTCCCTTCCAACCCTGACCATTTTATGATTCCATGTGATGTCATTTTGAGGCTAAATACATTATTATGGGCAGCTACTCAGAAGGCAGCAAGGCTTGGAGGGTGCCAAGTGAGCCGTTTTGAAATCCGAATTTTGCATGGTAACTCAGGCATTGGCTCTTCATGCTTTACATGACATTTATCTGATCTGAGAAGCCCCGGTTCCTTTCTTTTCAAATGAAGGCTGTCTTGATAGATCCACGAGTTTTGAAGCTGTTAGAAAAAGATTTTCGCAAGGAGTAACAATGAGTTTTCCCCTTCACTGGGCCATATCTCTTCCAATTTGCCACTGTTAATAAATACTCTCTTTTCCAAAATCTGGATGGAGGAGGGAGAGGTACAGAGAGATAATTTTTCTGAATTCTCTACACTAGTGTGTTCCCTAGACAAAATTTCATTTTGTTGTTTAAAAGATTGAAAATAAGTGACCCTAACCTTGAAGTGCCTTAAGTGCAGGTAGTGAGAGTTCCTGATAGAAGTCTGTTGTTCAAGATCCAAGCTATTTCATTATTTTCAAGAACCGGATGTTTCATTTCTTTCTCTAAAATATTAACTGAACATTGTCAGTCTCCTTGACCAGTGAAATTTTAGATAGGTGTGTGACAGTAGATTTTACCCTCCTGACGAGAAAACAGTGAAGGTGATGTCACATTCTTGCCCCTTGGGCAGAGCTCTAACGGATTATCCTGGTTTCAGCTGGGATAGAGTTAATTTTCTTCCGGTAGCTGCTGTGTTATAGATTTATCATGAGAATAATGTTGATAACACATATTGTTTTAGTTGTTGCTAAGTAATGCTTCTATTAAATGAAGGACTTTTTCAGCTTTCCATCGAAGCTGAGAGGGAGCATAGACAGGACAGCTGGCCAAAGGAATATTCCATACCATAGACATCATGCTCTGTATATAAATGGGGTTTGGCCAGGGGATAGGGATCTGTGATTGCTGCTTGGAACGGGCTGGGTGATCAATCATCGGGTCATGAGCAAATGTACTGCATCACTTATTTTGTATATTCTTTTACCATTATTAGTAGTATTATTTTCTCTTCTGTTATGGTTCTATTAAACTGTCTTTATCTCAACCCATGAGGTTTTTTTTCCTTTTTCTCCCCCTTCTCCCTACCCTACTGGATGGGGTGGGGAGTGAGTGAACGGCTGCATCGTCCTAGTTGCTGGCTGGGGTTAAACCACAACACATGTGAATAACACGTAATCTAACTCAATTGGGCTCTCCCAAAAAAGTGGGTAGGGCACAGACTATGTAGCCAGTGCTTATACTCCAAGCATCTAGTTTTCAATCTTTACCTTCTAGGTACCTGTAAAGAAAAAATCCCAGAATGAGAAGATGAAAGGCAAAATCTGTTGGACATATACTGATAAGGCCTATCGGGTAAAGAAACAGTGTAAATGAGACAAAAACGATCTACTGCACAATGCAGTAGTTTATTTGTTATCCTCCTAAGGACAACTAATGATTGGGATGCTTTTCAGAACACAGTAAAAGACGTTGCCAAGTAAAACCTGAGTGCAACAGTCCTTTCAAAGAAGGGACTGATGACAACAGAAGTCTCTGGCAACGTTTGAGATGATTTTTGTCAGGACAGCTGGTTTCTCCTCTCATTAGTCTTTTGGAGAGGCACCCTCTATTAAAATGGCACATGATACCCCTTTTCCTCCACTCCTCTCCCCCTTCTCTAGCCACCTCACTAGTATTACACTGTTTGCCCTGTACTCTAAATGGTATTTACTTTAAATCTTCTTTGATTCAGTTACTTCACCTTGGCATCCCATCAGCTGGCAAACAGAAGTAATGAAGTGAAGGGAACATAGTTAAGTTGATATCTTAAATGCACACAAATCCCACATGCTGTGGCAACAACAAAATGAATAACAAACACACTGCATGAAAATCCTCTTAAGTTCCTTTTTTTCAATTCCAGCCTTGCGTACAACAGGAGGAACATCTTAAAAAATAATCCCGTAATTTTCCTGAACTAACAGCATTGGCATGAGGCACAGGATGGTCGTCTTATGCTTCTCTGCATATCTCAGACAATCACAGCTGCTGCTAGTAAATTAATGGCTGCAAGGGGGTTGGGAGAGGGAGAACGAGGAGAAAAAAGGGAAATGGAAAGCCTCGTAGGTGGCCTTGTCTCTGCCAAAACTAAATATTTTCATTGGAGCTTTTTCCATTCAACAATTTGCAGCTTTACCCAGAGGCCTTAAACAGACAGAAAAATTCTTACTGTTGCAAGAGAGACTGCTAATAGGATGCAACACTATCTGCTAATGTACATGAATGAATATCTATTTAATAATAGAATTGTTTTCTCCTAAGGTACCTTTCTTCTTTCTTTTCTTTTAAATTCTTGCCTGCTGTGTCTGCCCATTTCCCTTTGCCCTAGAAATTAAACCTTGGTACTTTCTTTATGCAAGATTTATGCTAGAAAAGTTGGCTGGTATTTCATTGTCAGTCAGGGTGTGATTCTGCTGTGACATTTCCAGCTATATTTTTATGGCAGCTGCAGTTAAACCAACATCAAGCATAAAAACAAACATTTTTTTTATTCCCCGGCAGAGTTCATTTACATCAGTGAACCAGACTAAAAGGTGCACTACCCAAAGCACTTTTGGCTGGTGTTACTTACATCTGCCCTAGAGGGCTTTGCTAGGATGAATATAGCTGGACTGCCAATAGCTCAAATGGGGCGTGTGCGTGTGTGTCTGTGCATGTGTACATGGAGGGTAGCTGAAGCGCAGAGTGAATAGGGAAAGAGAAAGAAGAGTTCAAGTATGCAATCTATTATTCTGGCGTTTGGGTGAAAAACCCCAAAGTGCTGAAGTTTGGAGAAAAATTAGCAGGGCACCCTGATACGTAGAAGACCAGCTGACTCACGCTGTCTCTTGGATTCAGCAGAGGTGGCTGAAGAGGTTGCTGACTTCTGCTTGCCCACCTCACCTCAGCCAGAGCTTACTGTGGTCAGAGGCAGGCCATGATAGAACAACTGACCTGGTTGTTCCTCAGCTGCCCCAGGTAACAACCTACCATATTAATTTGATTCAAAGAAGTTGTTCCCAAAAAAGGCTTAATTTGTAACAGTCCTGTGAAAGATCTGATTTTCATTCTCAAAGCTTCCAGCCTGCTCTGAACTTTTCCAGTTGGATTGGAAGGGTGGATAGAGCACGCAGGAAGAGTACTATTAAGCTAGAAAGTGATTTGATAGCCATAGTCAGTACTTTAATCAGCAAGGACAGTTATCCATGGGGCTGAAGTCCTTATTGTTAATAATCAATGATGGCCAATAGCTCTTTTCTTCACTTACCTCCCACCTTAATGAAAGCAGAGCCCCCAAAATCGGTGGTGAAGGGACAGAGGAGGAAAGGAGAAAATAAAACCATAAGGAGGTGCCAGGCAGATCCTGTGGTGGTGGAAGGGATCCTGGTGAGGCAGAGGGAGAACAGTGGGAATGGAGGCATGCAGAGCCCCAGGATGCAGGAAACTAGGAAGACCCTGAGCAACAAGGGAGAGGGAACCTGTAATCAGTGGGCTCCCATAATTATGAACCCATAATCTCAGCATGTAGTTAGAGTGGGGGTCCCTCATTTACTTGCGGCTTAAACATACTTTTCGTCCTTCTCAGAAGAGGCTCGGAGGTGGTACCAGCAGTTCAGGACTGTCTAACTGCAATGCCTTTTCCACTGGAAACTTTTCCCAGTTTCCTGGGAACTTCCTCTGTCTCCATTTTCCCTTTGTGGCACATAGTCTTTGCATTGTTAAATATTGATGTATTCTCATTCTGGAAGGTTCTCTGCCACTTGAATTTCTTTGGCCTTATATGTTGTTTTCTCTTCCGTGCTTGCTTTCAACCTCTCTGGACCCAGGGGGAGAGAGGGGTGGGGGGAGACTGATGTAAATGAACCATCTAGTGTAAATCAGTATAACTCCACTGTCTACAATGAAGCTGCACTGAATTACTGTAGCTGAGAACCTGCTTTGTCGTGTCTTTCTCTTCTGTGTGTTTTATGTTGCCTGTTGTGAAAAAAAATCAACCAGAAAAACACTCCACCAAAACTCCAGTTCTTTCTGGTTTGCTGTCCTAAGAGGTGCAGCTGTATGCTAATAGTCTACTTCTCTAGCGGGAAATAGAAAGGGCTATAGCATGCTTTGATAAACCAGGAAGCAGACTCGGACGCTAGTGTGCAAAGAGAGAAACATACGGAGCTTTTTTCCCCCCTTTTCTCTCCCTCGCATCAATTTCACACTCTTTTAGTTCTGTTGACCTCCACGGAGTCCCTCCTAATTTACAGCGCCATAAACAAAATCGGAACGATGCCCTCTGAAATGTGCAGAATTGTTCTGAGCTTATACCGAAGAAGACAACATATTCCAGGGATTTGCAAAGGCATCCCTCCACTTGGTGAGTTCCTTGCATTATACACCTTCTCCCATGCTTCTGCTGCTCTTACTGGCATGTTTTCTGTGGATGCACAAGAGACATGCAAACAGTGATGCAATCACATGGCCTGCGGTTTGGAAGAATCTGGGGCGCTCAGTTTCTACCATATTTTCTTGTAAACAAACAGCTGGATGTTGCGTGGTCAAGGCTGGAGCAACAGTCAAGCCCTTGGTTATGCCAGTACCCTGAGGGTGGGTTTGGAGTTATCATTTCTGCTGATTAATTTCACGCGACGGGTGGACTGGAAGCACTTTATTTCGCCATGGGCCTCCCCGTGCCTCAGTGCATGTCCAAGGTGTGCCATTAATCAGCCCGACTATATGGGCTGTTCTATCTTATTGCTTAATTAAGACTCATCAGTAATTTACTTGAGATTAATACCTATTTATATGGAGCTGAAGTTTCATCTATTTGGGGGATGAGTTATTGAACTGCATTATGTGAAGTAAATCAATAAAATATTACTGGAAATGAGAATGACTCTCTCTCCCTTGCGCTTCAGTCCTTTCACCAAGCTCACAGGCAAAACTCACTTAAGGGAGGCGTTCACGTTTACTCTCAGCTTTCCGTCTTCCACCTAGACGTGATGTCTATTAATATCTCTGATCACCTTGCTCTCATTACCTGAATTGTATTGTAAAGTCAAGACCTGAGGGAGTGCTGCTAAGAGTAAGAGATGCTTTTAATCAGTTACAGGATAGTGGCCCTGTTATGATATGACCCAGAGCCCAGTCTTTCCAGGGATTACTACAAAACCAACACCCTCAAACTGGTCTCAAATTGCTATTAAAGGAGTGCTTTGTATCACTTTGTATACACATTATTCATGAGGAACAGCAGAGAGGTCATCAGTAGGTGATCGTTAACTGGCTGCTAATGGCTTGGATGGGCGTACTCTTTGCTGGGTAAAAAACTGGCTGGAAGGCCAGGCCCGAAGAGTGGTGGTGAATGGAGTTAAATCCAGTTGGTGGCCAGTCACAAGTGGTGTTCCCCAGGGCTCAGTATTGGGGCTGGTTCTCTTATATTATAATATCTTTATCAACGACCTGGACAAGGGCATGAAGTGCAGCCTCAGTAAGTTTGCAAGTAAGTTGGGTGGGAGTGTCGTCCTGCTTGAGGTAAGAGGGCTCTACAGAGGGATCTGGACAGGCTGGATTGAAGGACCAAGGTGAATGGTATGAGGTTCAGCAAGGCCAAGTGGTGGGTCCTGCACCTGGGTCACAACAACCCCCTGCAATGCTACAGGCTTGGGGAGGAGTGGCTCGAAAGCTGCCCGGCAGAAAAGGACCTGGGGGTGTTGGTCGACAGCCGGCTGAATATGAGCCAGCAGTGTGGCCAGGTGGCCAAGAAGGCCAATAGCATCCCGGCTAGTGTAAGGAATAATGTGGCCAGCAGGACTAGGGAAGTGATCATCCCCCTCTACTCGGCACTGGTGAGGCCACACCTCAAGTACTGTGTTCAGTTTTGGGCCCCCCGCTACAAGAAAGACATTGAGGTGCTGGAGCGTGTCCAGAGAAGGGCAATGGAGCTGGTGAGGAGTCTGGAGGACAAATCTTAAGCCGAGTGGCTGAGGGAAGTGGGGTGGTTCAGCCTGGAGAAAAGGAGGCTCAGGGCAGACTTTATCACTCTCTACAGCTACCTGAAAGGAGGTTGCAGGGAGGTGGGGGTCAGTTTCTTCTCCAAGTAACAGGCAATAGGACAAGAGGAAATGGCCTGAAGTTGTGCCAGGGGAGGTTTAGATTGGCTGTCAGGAAAAATTTCTTCACTGAAAGGCTTGTGAAGCATTGGAACGGGCTGCCCAGGGCAGTGATTGAGTCACCATCCCTGGAGGTATTTCAAAGACGTATAGATGTGGTGCTTAGGAACATAGTTTAGTGGTGGACTTGGCAGTGTTAGGTTTATGGTTGGACTCGATGATCTTAAAGGTCTTTTCCCACCTAAATGATTCTATGATTCTATGATGTCCAGAATATGTAGCATAATTGCAGGGGTTTGTTAACTTTCTTTGCACTTGTTTACCAAATGCAAAGAGCTTCCACTTAATATCATGTCTTAACTGTGTTCCAGTGCTGAGGAAGATTTTTCCCTGGCCACATCGCCTGCCTGTGGTCACTTCCCTTGAAGGGAGCTCTCTGAGCAGGACACCTCTCTCACCAGAGGCACCCTGCTGGGAAAACTCCAGGTAGTCTTGAAAAACAGAGCTAGCCTTTCTGCCTTTTCTTCCATATCTTCTCTTCCTCCTCTAAGCTTGACCTTCTGGAGTGGATCAGACATAGGCCCTCTCTCTACAAAGACATGTGGTTTTGCCTTGGTTGATGGCTGGTTACTTTCCACTCCCAGTTTTCCTGCTCTTCACCCAGCCCTATCCCAAATGAGAAGTGCAGAGGCTTTGTCTTTTTCTCAGTTTCTGTGGAAAAATGTGTACTTCTGATACCATTTGATTAACAACCTGCCACAGAAGAGGACTTCCAAGAAACTGGAACCTTATTTTCTTTGTGATAATTGTTCCTATCTTTGTAATAATCTTTTCTAACACATAACCAGAGTCAGGCTGCAGAGACGCGAAAGGGTCTGACACTCTCTGACTCAAGTGGCTGCTCTAGCAAGTGCTAGGAGAGAGGGAAATGCTAATGGTGAGTGAGGGATGGACTTCAGTTCAGAGGTGCTCGCTGAGATGGCAGAGTTCACCTCTAGCCTGAAGCTTCTGTTGGTTTGAAAAAAAACCATCCCCTTCCTAAAGTTTTGGTGAAAGAAGAGGGCTTTTTCTCTTACTTGTATGTAATCCAGAAGAATCTTTTGCCTAGACCCTAAAGCAAGGACAGCCTTCACCTCTTACCAGCTTCTCACCCTGTCCCTTTTTCTCTTCATTGCTTCTTTTAGCTTCACTGCCATCGTCACTGGAAAGCCTCCTGAACGCTTGTACCGTAGGGAAGAGTTCACACAGCTAAGAAATGAGATGCTCTCTCAGCAGCAGGTGCTGTTTAAAGCAGGGGTTAATGTGCTCTTCTGGCCTCAGATGAACCCAGTTTCAGAGCACCCCCATGCCCCAGCTGTCCTTTTCCACCCTGCTAAACATTACCCCCGCTTTGTATCTGCCAGCATAACTGCAGGTTGGAGGTGCTCCCTAACCCAATTCTGTCACAGTAATCTGGGTCAGCCTCAACACTTCCAGTACTACGTTTATTTTTGTAGCTCTCATCACTTCAACAGTTGGGTTAGAGAGCCCTTTCATGTGCAATTATGCTGACAAAATTGAGGGGGAAGTGAGCTCCAGGGGGGCGCTGAGCAGAGCAGCACAGGGGTGCCAGTGGCCAGGACAGCAGGCTGACCATTGCCTAGAGCACACAGCAGACAAACCTAGGGAGGGACAGCCCACACCAGTTTTTGGCATCTTGAGACTTTTGTCTTCTCCTGGTAACAAGAGTAGGTGGGGAGTTTACAGATTTAGAATTTTAGTCCCAAGTTCAGGATGTACTGGCATGATAACAAAGGATAGGTTCCTTAGCTAAACTCTTTCCACCTTGGCACAGCCCTTCTTCTCTAGCTGAACTTACTGATTTGGGACTCAGCCTTGCGATGAGCCTTGTAGGGAGTAGGTATCAAACTACAAAAGATTTCCTGAAGAAATTCCTTTTGGTTTCTCAGGTATGCCTTCAAGTTCACTGAAAACATGCATGGGCATCAAAACAGCGCAAAAGCTGATGAGCTCAACCTCCATGGAAACAGCACAGTAGCAGATGGATTTGCTGAGGAATGTAATCATTGGCAAATGCTAGGATTTTTTTATTAAATATCAAACAGGGGAAAGCTACGAAGTTTGGAGCTGAACTTCCGTGAAGTTTAGTAGAGGAGCAGGGAGGAACTGTGCATATCACAGGTTTTGGTCCATCTCCTCCTTTGATATTTAACTGTTGGCAAAAGGCACCACTGAAAGAAAGAAAAGAAATCATCTGGACACTTTGTTTTATTATTAGTTAAGTTTGATATTTTGCTAGCTGCTCTTCCTCTAACCCTTCCTTCCTCTATTTCCATCCTTCATTTCACTGAGACTATTCTATATGCTCGAGCTGTTTCTCTGCAAAAAAAGCCAACTACAAAATCTTTAGACATTTGCCCCTGGAAAAGAAGTATGCTGTAAATAATATACACGAGTAAGAGCCTCATGAGGATCCGAGTCCAAGCAGATGTCACTAACTTGGAACTGAATATAATACCTCTAATACCTCTGAAAACAAACCAGCCCTGCCAGTCCCAGCCCCTGTCACCTCTTCAGTAATATCTGATCGTTGGAGCGGGCCTGGCAATTCAAGGAAAGCTGTCCTTTGCCCCATGAGAAACTGGCACACAGGAGAGCGTACGCTGCCAACTCAGTGTCGAACTGTTATGACACCGGAGTCGCTAACCATTTTACGCACAGTTGGAAGCGGCTTTTACATGACTTCCACCTCCTCAGGCTTTTCGACCTCTCTCTTCAGCCTCTCCCTTTATTAAACATAATGAAAATGTCAAGACTGTTCTTAGACCCACTTGCCTGGGCATGTTCACCTCCTGAGTGAAAATGGGTTTGTGGCTGTGGGTGCAATATACGTTTATTGAATGATCTCCATAGATACCGGTGGTTGCTTTTTCAATTCAGCCTTAACTAACTCCACGTAGTGGTGTAAATAAATAGATGTTTTGTGCCTGCAGTTTAGATCACTTAAGCTGTATTTTACAGCTGAGGTAGAGAGTTAGGAACTGACTGCGGCAGAAAGCCTTACCAGCTGCTTGCACCGCAGTACATGGCCAACTCCAGAGTACAGATATCCACAGCGGACGGTGCCTGAGTAGTTGTATGAGTTTAGATTCATACTTCGGTTTATAGCAGTGTAATTTTGCTGTAGAGCCAAGCTTTTAAATATTAAAGTGAATTTATTCCCGGATTTATATCTGTATTTAATAAGCACTCATGTACGTATTTATACCCTATGTGTTTACCCATGTGGTAAGCTGCCAAAGCAGGTGCTAAATTGTAATTAATCTAGCTTTCATCTTTGATCACCTCAGTCTTTGGCCTTAGTTGCTTAAGAAGACTTTTCCTTGAGAGCCTCTTGGTTGCAAATTCCCCTGGGATTATGTAGCTGGAAATCTCAACTCCAATTAGAACACATTTATCTATTTGTAAATGAGAACATATATCTGAGATTTCATACCTCAGCCAATTTACTTTAAGCTTTTCCACATTTACCAACAGCAAAAATTTCCTTTTCAAATACAAAATCCTGCTTCCACTCAAAAATCAACCAACCAATCAATCAATTAGTCTGCTGGCTGGTTTTGCTATATGTACGATATTCAGTCCCTCAAACAGTGGCAGTTGTAAGAAACAAATATCAATATATATCATTATGAGTGCTTGAAAGAAGGCTTTCTACTACTGGATGGCTGAGAAATCCTCCTTTCCAGAGGAATACAGCAAGTGTTTCCAACCGTGGCAGATTGGAAATACAGGATTTTAAAATCATGACACTGACTGACAGGACTGCTGTTTTAGGGAGCTGCTTAGACATTTTAAAATGCACCATTTATATTTATTTTCCCTCCTAGGTCTCTGCTAAGGCAAATTAGCAGTATAGGTGGAGGGATTAAGAAAGCAGACGTTAATAAAGTTTCAGAGTTAGGGTTTGTGTCTGTAAATCCTTTGGCATAAACAAGAGGCAGTGGTGTGGCACAGTAAAAATCCAAGTGTCAGTCATGTCAGGGTGACTAATATAACTCACTTGTGGTCTCGTTAATCATGAGTGGAGCAGGCATCCCAAATTCATGTCAACAACAGCTTTATGCCACCCCAGCAAATAAGGAATCCTCTGTAGAGATCCTCAGGTAGAGTGAGAAACCCTGGTCCTTTGCTGGTGTAAACCACCTGAGCTCTACCAAAGACTGACGAGCGATGCCCATTTTTCTTAGCTGAGCATCTGACCCACATTTGCTATTCATTATTACCATGTTATTTTTTGGGAGTCAGCAGAGTTCTTCTTCCGGCTCGGAACAAAGTGTTTGCCTTGTAATCTCACCAGGCTGAGGAAGTCTCCAAATACTCTTTGAGAACTTCATAAAAAAATGCAGCCTCTGCCCCAGTGATAGAAAATAAATTGAAGATATTTTTTTTCCCCCAGGTGAAACTGATACCAACTTTGGACACTAGTGATCCCTGAATAAGGGACTCACTCAAGTGAGTGAGTTTATTGCGAAAGGGTGGTAATTAAAAAAGAAAATTAGGTAAATAGGCCCCGACTTCTTTAAAAGGCCTTTGCTTCCCCTTTTTCCAAGTTGTGTGTGTGGAAGATTATGCCGTCCTCTCCCTGTCTCTGCACCTCTATAGCGATATTCATTTGGGATGGAGGAAGAAGCATTGCTGTCAGACTGATCACTCTGACTTCATTTCTCACCACGTGGAATTTTCCTTTGCAGGAGTGATGCTGAGATTGCTGCAGATGCTATGGTGTACTTTACTCTGAGAGCTGGGAAACGGGCTGCCACTCTCTTTCACAGCCAGTTGAAAGCAGTGTAAGAGTGGCTGTGCAGTGTGCCCAAGGAGAGGACTGATCTGGTTGAAAGCCATCACTATTTTTTTTTTTTTTTGGTAGGAGTAGTGTCCAGGTGGATTAGCTCCTTGCTTCAGGTGATCTCGCTGCCACCCTGTGCTAGCAGAAGGGAGGCAACACAGACACCCGGGCTCAGGGCAGGGCAGTCCACCTTTTTTAGGTGTTGTCTGCATTTAGGTTAGGTTAGCCTAAAAGCCAAAACACACTGTCAGGAGAAAATGATCATACAGGTTCGACAAAATTTGGTCAATGCTTTTACTGAAGGCTGATGAACCTTACAGCATGGTGCTTCTTAGACCTCCAAAAGTCCTGCCAGCATGGCAGCAGGTTGGACTGCCCTGACATTTGGATAGAAAAACAACCCACAAGCAGAGGAAAGGCTCTTTTGGGTCTTATTCTGCAGCAAAAGTGGGCAAGAAAATCCATTTTTCTCCTGCATCTCCTTTGAATGTATTTCTTTATATTTGCTTCAAAATTCAAAGTTTCATCAGAAAGCTCATCAGAGGGCGGTGCTGGTTAGGGGTCCTCCTGCCTGCTGCCCAAGACCTCCATGTTGCACTTGAAGAGCAGTCTGCCTTTCCAACCCATCGGGGCTCAGCCTGCTCCCCGGCCCTAGACAGTGAGCCGCAGTTCAGGTCTGTGGAGCTGGAGCTGAGCGGGATGCCTGCAGAGTCACGTCAGCCCCCCGGGGCTGCCTCCACCAAGCCTGCCGCAGCAGCAGCGTTGCATCTGGATGAAACATGAGTTTTGGATTTCGCGGGGTGTTCTTGGGCCCAAGATAGAATGGCACGGCTGATGTTTCCTTTCAACACGAGCTGCCGCGCAGGGTGACGGAAGTGCAGCCGACAGGCCACATGCGGCTCTGGAGCACGTCTGGTGTCACTGCACATGGTGCTTGGTGAAAACCCCCAGCAAGGCTGAAGTGCAGCAGCCAGATGTGCCCTCATAGAATCACAGAATGGTTTAGGTTGGAAGGGACCTTGAAGATCATCGAGTTCCAACCCCCCTGCCATAGGCAGGGACACCTTCCACTAGACCAGGTTGCTCAAAGGCCCCATCCAGCCTGGCCTTCAACACCTCCAGGGATGGGACATCCACAACTTCTTTGGGCAACCTGTTCCAGTGCCTTACCACCCTCAGAGTGAAAAATTTCTTCCTAATATCTCATCTAAATCTACCCTCTTCCAGTTTAAAGACATCCCCCCTTGTCCTATCACTACATGCCCTTGTAAAAAGTCCTTCCCCAGCTCTCCTGTAGGCCCCCTTTAGGTACTGGAAGGCCACTATAAGGTCTCCCTGGAGCCTTCTCTTCTCCAGGCTGAACAACCCCCAACTCTCTCAGCCTTTCCTCATAGGAGAGGTGCTTCAGCCCTCTGATCATCTTTGTGGCCCTCTTCTGGACCTGGCTCCAACAGGTCCATGTCTTTTCTACGTTTGGGGGCTCCAGAGGCTGGACGCAGTACTCTAGGTGGGGTCTCACCAGAGCAGAGTAGAGGGGCAGAATCATGTCCCTTGACCTGCTGGCCACGTTTCTTCTGATGCAGGCCCAGGATATGGTTGGCTTTCTGGGCTGCGATCGCAACATTGCTGGCTCATGTTGAGCTTCTTGTCAATCAGCACCCTCAGGTCCTTCTCCTCAGGGCTGCTCTTGATCTGCAGAGCTATTTCTCCTTCCCATCTGCACCATAACAGCACCACAGGGCAGAGTGATGGCCAAAAGCGAGGCAGAGGAGACAGTGCCAAGCACTGGCCGATTCTCCTCCCAGCTGGGAAAAAAAGGAGCTTCCTAAAGGTAGCATACTGGTGTTGCAATATTCCTCCCGAATCCCAGCATGGTTTAAGGCACTTTCAAGATGGTTGAGTATCCGGTTGATGATATTTGAATGCTTGTGGTTGGAAAGGTCAGATGTTTTCAGCTGAAGTTGATAGGCTGATCATACAGATGAAGTGGAGACTGAGCAAAGAAAGACCTGGGACCAAAAGAGTTTTCTGGTCTTGCTTTAAAAGTCCTTTCCCTCTCCTTAAGGGGCAGAGGAGCTCATGGTTAACGATTACCAGGGTGGAGGTGCGCAGCAATGGGTAAGCCTAGTTTGGGCAGGGGTGCCACACTACAGTGTGCAAGAGGATCAGGCTGCTGGCGGACCCTGCAGATTGCATCCCCAGGATGTGCAAGTGGCCAACGAGATGCCCGGTGGAGCGGTCACCCATGTACCTACATGACGTGAAAGGAGGTATCACTTTGCTTTGTGTGTGCACACCTCCATTTGAAAATAGAAGCCAACAGAAAAAAAAAAAAACAGTAAGAAAAAAAAAGGAAACAGAAAACCTATGAGGTTTCTGGTTAGCGTGACCCTGTGCTGAATTTAAAACCACGGTGAAATATTCATGATTTGTGGGCAGTAATAGTTATATCATGCATTATCAGGGAAGAGAGGAAAACCGGTAGTCTTGGGCACTGTTGAAAACATACTGACATCCCTCCTGGTGTTGTCTGTGGGTCTTGCATCTCTCAGGTGATGTTGGTCCACAGAAGCTGCAATGATTCGCGTGGAGCTGTGTTGAGTCCTTTGGAGCCAGGCCAATTCATACCAAGTTTTTCCATACTGCTCATATACCTTGCAGAGCTAAGGCTTCTTTCGGCTTTGATGGTGAAGATTGCTTTGCTATCAGGGAGATTCATGGGGAGTTGCTCACACTTGCTTGCACACCCTGGGCTGACCCAGGGCAGACCCCGTTCACATCTCTGAAGCTCCAGCAGATGGTCATTGCTCTGGAATTCATTCATGCTTTGCAAAAAGGCCACGTTCAGGCTCTTGGTAATAGACTTTTTTGGTGCAATTATTTACAATTCCCAGAGTATAACTCCCTCTTGGTTGTTGATGTGGTTTTTCTCCACACCTCATAGATGGGAGACATGGGGAGGAAGAGGAGAAACACAGACACAGGCTCTCTATTTAGGGCCGTACCGTTGAATTAACATCGAGGCAGGTTCCTAGTGATGGACCTCAAAGCGGAGGGGGCAGTCATTTAGCTCAGCCCCCGATGGCCACTGGCCATCGGGAGCTGAGCACAATGACTGCCCCTCTACTCTCGCCATCAGATCTCTGCCCCGATAGCTGGCTAAACATCCTCGATTAAGGTCAGCGTGTGGTCACGAGCACTCCCAAGGTTGAGTGCTGACACAGTGGTAATTGGCAGATCTCATCAGGCTGGTCAAAAGGGAGTTCTCCTTCCCAGCAATTATTGCCCAGGGGGAAAAAGGGGAAGAGAAAAAAACCCAACCCAAACCTGGAGGCAGGGAATTAGGAGTAAGTGCTGATGAGTTGGCAGATGCAGCTGGATCAATGGCCATATCATGGCAGGGAAAGCAGCGACAGCCCTCTCAGAGCCGTCAGTCACTGTTGTTTTGGGTAAATGCCCAGCAAACAGAGCGAGAGCAGAGATGGGGGAGGGAGGCACCAGCCTGCTGGGCCACTTTTAATTACTTCAAGGTCACATCAGACAGTGAAACTGCCCACCGTGACAGATCAGTTCCCGCTCAGAGGGCTTGCACGCAACCAGGGGTAGCAATCAGGGACTTATGTTCACGCAGCCCCCTTTTAATCCAGAAAAAAAAAAGCCACAACTCAAAGCGCTGCTGCAGCCAAGCGACAGGCAGAAGCATATTGTGCACATCGACGCATCCCCCGAGCGCCGCGCGGGGCTCCCCTGGGCTGGAGCGGCGAGGGGCATCTGTCTAACAGGCGCGCGCAGCGGCACTACACAACTTTCCGGGCAAGAGGGAAGGTAGGGGAGGCTCGGGCGGGTGCGGATGGCTTCTCCCTGGACGGGAGCCAGAGCATTAGCACTTCTGAGGTAGGGCTTCATGTGTCTCCACGTGGCTCGAGTTTGTTTGCCACAGCCTCCGGAAGGGGATCTCACCATTGCCTCGCTACTTTTCTCCTTAGCTATCGCCCGTCTTCAAAGTCGGTCAGTGGGCTTGCGCAGCATGGGACCCTCGCCTACAAATGCTCTGCAAAGCCTAATTTGTGTGGGTTTTTTCGCACCAGCATGCAAGGGGTTGTCACAGGAATGGTCGCAGCCTTCCGTACTTTGCGGCCACCACAAATTTCCCTTAGAAGATCTCCCTTAAAAAAAAAAAAAAAAAAAGGGAAAGAAAATATCGCCACCATATAAGACCATTTTTAGGGCTGTATTCATCACTGCCATATGTGAAGCTCATATATGAGTCTTGCTTTCTTCCCACACAGCAATCTCCTGTTGACTTCCCTGGGAGACACATTTGCATTCGGGTTGCAAGGTCAGGTTGTTAATTATGCAAACTCACCTGGTCCTCCTGAGCTCAGCACAAATTCAAATGGACATGCCCTGATGAAAATATGTCCTCCATTGCCCTGCTATAGATTTCAAAATACTAGTTTCCCTGGTGGAAACAGCATTTGGTGTTTCCAGAAGGCTCTGATGGTGCGTGGCTCTTACTTTCTTCTCAGTGACAATCCTGGTGTAAGGGCTTCTGTCCCTGCCTCTGTGCTTCGCCTTCAGCAGAACTGCTCTGATTGCTTGTGGCACTGGGCTTTTGGCTATATCAATGAGCTGATCCAGGTTTAAATAATAAATCAGGCAGGGGTGGTTTTACAGCGCAAGCGATTTTACCCGGAGATGATGCGGGGATGCAAAAAAAGCAGAGAGAAGAGGGGTAAAAATGATTCAAGCTGCAGTTTGCCACCATCGTTTTAAATTGCAGTGGGAGTCAAAATTAAACTGCTCGTCGGCCAAGCCAACGCAGACTAGGAGAATTAGGCATTGTTTCTGTTCCAAATCAAATGCGCGTATAGTCCAGGGGTGCCATTTTAGCTTAAATAAAGGAGAAGCCTTCATTGTAAATCTGAGAGGCCACTTTAATGAGCTGGTTTAATCTGACGTAGTTCGACCGATTGTGGCGAGTTTGGCACAGGCGCTGCCGCGCTGCCTGGGGGACCAGAGCTGGCAGCGTGCTGTACCCCCCCGCAGCACTCCCTGCAGCCCTGGGTGCCGGCATCGTGTGTGGGTGCGTGCCCCACAGTTGCTGCAAGGATGCCTGGATGGAGGGGGGGAGTTGTTCTCCATTTGACTTGGCGTTTTTCTCTGCTCTTTCTCCACATTTTCTCTAGCTGGCTGGCTCCAGCTTTGGATAGAGGGGTTTCAGGAGTAAGCAGCTTATTCCTGAGACACAGCAGCTCTAAATTACTACCCACAAGATATTCTTTCACCTGAGGCATGGGTTTTTCCTCCTATCATATTCATGACAGTGTCTTCTTGTGCTAGTCTATCATTTAGGAGGACAGCCTTTCTGCTGTAAACACACTGCTTCCCCCAAACAAGGTTAAAGCACGGCATTCATATTCTTAGTCTGTCAAGCAAACAGAGCGATAGAGAAAGAAGACATTTTAGTGCCACCCTAGACTTTCCATGTAACTTCAGGAAGGTTATTGTAATGGTAGAGCTGATCAAATACTAAATAATACTTTCTACCAAAGGTTGTTTTCAAATATTCTTTGCTATTCCAAATGATGACTCTACTCCACAACAACTCATACTTTGTTTACTTATTTATTTGCTATTTGAATGTTTACCTAAAGGGGCTTTTCTTGCGCAAATGTTAGGGGAATGGCTGTTCTTTGTACTAATGCAAGCAAAAGTATTTGTTCCCCTGCAAGCAAAAGTATTTGAGGAGAGGTAAGAAACACATGATCCTCATTGTTTGCCAACTGCCCTCTTTCATCCGTTATTGCTATTACTGCTATTGCTGGGGAGTCAGAAGGTTTCGGAGAGGGTACAATCACTGCACGTGTGACCTGGCTCAGAGCCGTTCTGACCTGCCAAGTGAGATGATGACCCAAATCGGGATCTATACGGCATTATACAACCATAGAGGAAGAAGGGTCCGCTGTGAAGATCTCCCTGGTGAGAACTCGCCTGCTTTTATAGGTTCCAGCATCAGACCAGGGAAGAGACTCCATATCATTTAGTGGGAAGGATACTCAGTAGGGGAAGGAGAGCGTGTCCAAGCAATCCCAGATACAAAGGTTAAAATCAAATTGTTAAGTCACAATCATGAAAAAAAAACCTTATAAATAAGCAATTAGTGTAAACAGCGCTAGTGAGATAGAGGAGGGGAGGAGAGATGGTACATTGAGGGAGAAGGTTGGTGGATGGGAGAACTCTCAGAAGGTGATTGGCGATTTTCCAGTGGGATACAAATGTTTTTCACTTGTGGGCTGAAGATTCGCATAAGTACTGAAATCTGCAGGGTGGTCCTTGGTTGGTGTCCCAGTTTCTGGTGGTAAATTTATGCCACCAAAACCCCCAAAACATTTGTCCTCCTTCTTTCACACAGTCTCTGCCACTTTCGGATAGGAATGCAGGACAGACTTCATATTGTTCTCCTCTGCCACCTCTCCTGTTCACTCCAAGCATGTGTCCAGGTCGGGGCAAAGCTGCATTTCCAAGATGCCCATCATGGGCCCTGCCAGGGGTGAGGCAGGCATTTCCAATCTTTCTGCTGTGGACTGCCAAAGCAGTAATATTTTTCCAGGAGTGCTACATTCTGTCCAAGACTATTTAAAACAAACAAGCAAACAATTTCTTTTTGCTAAGCACTTACTGTATTACACAGGCCCAGCGGCAACTTTTTAATGACAAATATTTCCTAAGGTTTCTATTCACGCTTGGACACAGCGATTGCATACAGAAGCTGCATTATGCATACATTGGACCAAGCATAACAGCACCTGCTGCTGCTCCTGCTGCTACTAAAGAGAGAGCAACTAATCTCTTTAATTATTGGAGAAGAATTAAGGCTTTGATTTGTCTTATTGCAGAAACATAGGTATTTCCCTCCTGCAGGCTGGGGAGGAGATGCTCTTTGCCTTCCTGTTCTGCTGCAAGAGGGGCTTAAACCGTTGGGTGGGCGGCCCCCACCAGCAACACCCGAAGGAAAAACAGGGTTGTACGGATGCTCACCCCTCCATTATCTATACGGGAATTGGCATGCAAGTTTTATCCCGCACTGGCAGCGCTACGTGCAAGGCAGAGGGGCTGGTTTGCTCCCTGGAGCTGTGGTGGCAGCAATTCCCTCGGGTGCCCTGGGTGGCAGAGGGGGGCAGGCTGAGGGCAGGGTTAGGCTCGCTCTGGGAGCAAGGCGAATGCCAACGGCAGCGGGATTGTCTGGGCGCTGCTGGAGCCCGCTTGTCTGCAGGCGTGCTGCACGTTCTGGGCACGCTGGGGAACCGCAGGACCGCCGGCGCGTCGGCTGTCACCAGCGAAGAGATGGGCTTGTCATCAAGCCAGCACATCTGCTTCTTTCGCCTGGGAGGAAGAGGTGGTGAAGCGGGAGTAGAAAATAATCACGGGGTAATTGTCTTCTTGATGAGGATTTTGTAGCATGTCATTAGGAGGACCTTGCTGGCCACATGCTGCAGGGGCAAAGGGAGTCGGAGGAGCTCTTGGAGGACAAGGGAGGGTCTGTTGCCAGCCCCCCCCAGTTGCAGCTGGACCAGGCTGGGCCGTCGTGGTCTTCTCTCAAATGCTACCAACATTTGGTGAGCCTCCTTGTCTAAACTCCCCTCCCAGTCCCCTTTCTGTCCCCCTTCCAGACCCTTGCCTCCTTGTCAATGTTAAAGCAAGAGGAGCACAGCCATGGAAAAGAGCAAAAAAGATCCTTTCCATCCTTTCAGCTCCCTGCTGCCCTCCCCTCCCTCCCTCCCCACAAAGGAGCCGTAAGTATTCCTCTGTACCACAAAAAGGACGTGCCAAAGGGTCTAGGACAGAAAGGGTTAAACTCAGACGAGCACTAGCTCCAACACAGTTAATCCATATAAAGCTCATGGATTTCTCTGCAGTGATCTTTGTGGTTGTCATTTGCATTTTTTTCCTTTTGTGAAATCTTTTCTTCTTTCCTTTTACACTCGTATGCATGCAGAAATTAGCATATTGTACCGAGAGTGGGAGATGTAAGAAGCCGACCCCCTGCTGTTCAGCGGATTGTGCAATCTGCAGGCGGCATCAATTTTTCAGCAGTTTTCTCATTTCTCATTACAGTCAGGGCACCGCAGAGCTCCCGATTCAACACAATCCCTAGTGGTCCTACAGACAAGCATATGGGCTGTCGAATATCCATACTGGTACTTTCATAGCATTAATATCCTTGTTTATGCTTCCACTGTAATTAATCCTGGTATTAATATAGTTTGGGCTTAGCTTTACTAATTATGTATGGGCTAGCAGGATAATTATGTCAGCAGACTCTGGCGCTGATACTTGACAGCAGTTTGCTAACCTTAGGAGCGGCACATAAACACTTTGGCCGATCCTGCCTTGGAAACGAGGAAGGCGAAGAGACGAGGAGGAGGGTGGATATGGCGAATCGATGTCTGATAACTATAAATAGTGTTTTTAAAATAAGAAAATTTCACAAGCACAATAAAGTTGTCCTCGGGTATCAAACTCTGTGGTTGTCATAGTGATGTGTGCATTATTAAGAGGGTGTTGTTCACGCTGGCATCTAATCTTATAATGAGGACGGCTCATTATCGGCCCAACGAGAGTCCCTTTCCCCACTGACCACATCGCAGCTTGGCAGGTGCTTGGGGCTGAGGAGAACTTTTTCCATGCACTCCTTCCCTGCCCTCCATCCCACCCCAACCCAAATAATCTCAGCAAGCCCTCGGTGTGGCGCAGGGCTAATGGACGGCCAGCGCTAGGCAAGTCATTTCCCAATTTTCCTCTGGTTTTGAGCATGCCTGTGACTTTAACGGGTACGAAAAATTGCGTTCTGGCCACTTCAGTGTCTTTGGCTCTCCCTGGCCCCCATGTTCATTAACATTGCAGATTGGGGAGTTTAAAATGAGCCGTTGGTTTGCTTTTATTTCTGCACCTGTTTCTGCTGCCTGACCGTTCCCAGCAAATATCCTTGGGGGGGTCAATGATACCCCTTTGCGTCAGGCGCATGGCTTAATGGAACTTCCTTTGCTTATCATTAGCCACTTTGCATTTTTATAGAGCGCTATTAACCGGGATGTGGGCTTGCTTTTAATTCCCTTCTGAGGTTTGTACACAGTGGTCACGTCCCTCCCCCTCTCCCCAAACAATCCAATTATCACAGTTTGTCACACAGGCGCGGGTGACCCACACGCCACCTGCTCCGCTGGCGGGCCCAATCCTCCAGGATGGCAGCCAGGCACAGGAGTTTGAGTTTTGCCTCAGCGGGACCCTTTAAATGGCTTTAAAAAACATATATCTGCTTTTGTTGGCAAAACCAAAACCAGAACCTGAAATCAGCTGTGAAATTGCATTGTTTGAAGGTCTGAGATTTGAAAATGGCTTAAAAGAATTTCATTCTTCCCTTTCCCCCTCTTTTTTTTTCCCCATTTTTTTTTTTTTTTTTTTCAGAAATAGATTTATGTCTAGACAGGCAACCTGTGTATTGTTCCAGCCGAGTTAGGATGAAAATGACCCTGGCGATGTAAGGATCAGATCAACCGGAAAGTCTGAAAAGTGGAAGTTAATGGGAGTGCTGCTGTCAGCCTCCTATACAGGTACGTGAGTAAGCGTGAGGTCAGAATTAAGGATGTGATTAAATGTCATCATCTTCAATTGGATTAACATGTGCTGATGCATTTTCCTGAAATGGCTCCCAAATCTTACCCAAAGACATGGGTGGAAATATCCCCTGTGTCTTCAGTTAATTTTGGAGCAGCCTCTTTGAGCTGTGCCATTAAACCCCCCGCCCCAGGTCGGACTTTCCTTGTCTCAGCCCTCCCTGCACGATTTCAGCCCCTTCCCAGGAGCTTCTGGCTCTTGGCCAATGGCAGCCCCAGGGCTCCTGAATTTTTCTTGCCAGTGGCTCGGCACAATACCATGGGTCCTGCTCCCAGGTCTATTTCTTTAAGTTAAAGGGTCACTTGCTAAAACACAGAACCAGTCCTAACACCAGGAACTTCATCACAGGTCTCCTTTCTCCCAGGCAGAGATTGCAATTAGAGACAGCAGAACCGTGCACTTTCTTTGCCCCCCAGCCCTCAAGTTTTCTTTGCCCAGCAGCGGGGTTTCGGGACAGGTAGAGCCCAATCTGAGTGGCGAGTGCGCGGCCTGACGAACAGCATGGCACTGGGCTCACGTACCCTAAGAGATGCTGAATCCATGTCTTGGGTGATCCACCTACAGATTGCCAAGGGTGAGCTGTGGTTTGCCCAAAGAAGAGGTAGTGCCTCTATGCTCTCCACCAAGCTTTAATGAGAGATCTCTTCTTATAGAGACTTCTGTATGTTTGCAATATGCACCAGGGTTTCTCCACAGCTTGCTTCCAGTTTTATTTTCTTTTTTCTTTTGTCCATTGTATTTCAAGTGAGAGTAGCGGGGTCCCTCCAATAAGGGTTTCATGCTGTATGTTCTCTTTTTCACACAAAAAACAGAGAGAATTTTGCAGGTGACTAAAACAAGGGGCTTGAAGAGGCCCTCAAGGTATAGCTAGAAGGTCCTGGATTCCTCCATCAGTCCACAGCAGAAAGCCTCATGCGCCAAAGCAGTCACCTCCAAGGAAAATCTATGCGTTTGTGTTTTTAGACTCTGGAGGGAATTTAGATAAACTATGGAACTGTGAAATTCTGTAGATGTGGTGAAACTGGCCATGTAGCCATCAACTGCAGCAGGACCAGTGAAGTCAACTGCTGTCGCTGCAGCGAGTCAGGCCACCTTGCACGGGAATGCACAATTGAAGCTACAGGCTAATTATTTTCTTTTTTTTGTCCCTCCTTTTCCTGATTGATGGTTGCATTATTTGGATAGAACTGTACGAACCTTTTACCTTTCCACCGAAACCCAAATTTCCAAATCCAGAGACCCAGATTGTCTGAAAGTTATGTGTTGTTTAAATGCTGGACGTGCCTCTCAGTTCTGTATCATTTGGAGGCTGAGAGTCGATAGGAGGGAGCAAAATAAGAGGAATGTTTTAAATATGTGTGACTAGCAAATGGATTGACATTTTGTCTTGTATTTCAAAAGGCTTTTTCTACTGGGAAATTAGTCTCTACTCATAGCGTTGGGATAATCCGCTTATAGTCCAGTTCATCAATATCTTAAGTACCCTCATGCTTTTCCTCTACAACAAAGTAACTTTGTCATTTACGTGCTGTTGTCAACCATCTCAAGTAAATGGCCGAGCAGAATATGGGTGAGTTTTAGCCAGCTCTGTATACTTTAATAGCATAGACTAAACAGTGCTATCAGTAATTGTATTTTCCAGTTACCAGGAGCTTGTTAGACCCCTCAGACAACAGCTACATTGCTCCCTGCCCTCAGGACCTTGCAGGCTGACACCAGGTGATGTAGGGAGGGGATGGGGGAACGTGGGCGTCAGCATGAGAATGTGGCTGCTTGGCAGAGGTCCATTGGCAGAATGGAGAGGTAGCAAACGGACAGGAAGAGTCGCAAGCATCTTTTGTTTGGCTTATTCTTGACAAGCTACATCAGTCGGTAAACTTGGTCCTTTTGGAGTCCCTGATACAGCGGAACAAGTCCTCAGCTTTGCATGCCGGTAACTCACTGACTACAGAAACAGTTCGTGAGGCTACAGCCACAGGTTGCTGTGGCAGCTCTAAGTGTAAATGGTTTTGGCAAAGTTTTGGGTAGAAATGGGGAAGATGGACCTACTGGTAACTAAAACACAACCTGAGACCCAGAGAGAGCCTAAATTGCTGATAGGCAGAAGCTGAGAGGGCATATCAGGGAAAGATCTTTGTATACAAACCCTATTTCTGTTCTTCTAAACATCTGCTTCTGACCGCTGTCGCTACTGGGCTAGACAAACCCTTGGCTTGATGCAATGTGGCCTTTCTTAATCCGTTTTAGGGTGTACTGTTGCATACCCAGTGCTTCTGGCTTTGTGGCATTCCCTCTGCGCAGGTAGCCCTGCAGACTCCTGGGCAGAGATCAAGGCCCTTGCTCTCCACCTCTGTGAGTCAAGGTGACAAAAATTCATTTAATCCCCCACAGGGGCAGAATTACTAATTAGAATTACTAAGAGCTTGCCCTCTTCCTCTGGGGTCTTGAAAATGGAATCCTAGCAAACTGGTGTGGGCATTAGGTTGTTTTCCATCACTGCCCTGGGTTACTGCAACAGAGACACAGGGGAGCGGAAATATAAATGGAGCATGGGATGTTTTTTCACGCACGAGCATTGAAACTATTACTTATGGTGTATAGTTTGAGTCAATGCAGTTTTAGGTTAGCTGCTGCACATACACCATACATAAACATCTGACAGCAATTACACTTAGTCATCCCGTTGGAAATCAAAATCATATCTCCTCCCTGATATAAAAGGACCTTTTTGACTTTAAGACCCCAAATTAGCAAAGCAATTCATATGTAGTATTTTAAGCATGTGCTTTAATCCAGGCTCACTCCTCTAAGGGCACCTCAAGCTGCGCAAGTAGGGGAGTGCTTTCCTCAACCAGACCTGGGTGAATTTTCCAAGCACTGTTAGAAATTAAACAGCTGGATTTATTTTAATATTTCCAAGACTGTCATGTCTTTGTAAGGAATCCAGACTCTGATAAAGTGCTGGTTAATGAAGTCAGTTGGAGGAGGATAATTCCGGTTTTGGAGCAGCTTCTGAGTCTTGCCATTTGTTTTCATTCTTCCCATCCAACATGGTGATGGTGGTGGATAAGGGGTGCCCAGCTGGGGCACAGAAGGACAGCCAGGTTATTGGGTTATTGACTCCTGTCCAGAGCTGTGGATGACTCTGGGTTTTCCTTCCCAAGGGCATAGCTGAAGGTAAGTGGCGCTGCTCCACACCCAATTTAGTCAATATAGTATTTGCTCTCTTTTGATGTACACTGAATAGGTGTACCCACTTTTTTTATTCATCACTACATGATGATCTTTGTTGCACACCAGGAGTTAATCTAGTCTGTGGCAGCACCCTGGTATTTTGTCATGAAACTTTTCTCCTGGAAGGTAATTTGCCGTAAAGCTTTTGGACTTCAGCAAAGCAGAGAAGTCACCAAAAATGTCCCTTCAGCAATTTCTGCTCTTAGCATCTGGCCCCTTTCCCAGTGATGTCTGTAAGGGCAGCAAGGGTCACTTTGTCCTTCGGTCCATGTGGCACAGAAAGCTCTTGGTGATGAGTTCCCACTGCTGCAAAAGCCCCAGGTGTGCCAGGGGTGAGCTGAGAGATCTGGTCTTTCTCTGCAAATAAGAGAGGTCAGGACTGACGGAGCAGGTCTCAGATGAATTGCATGCTAAAGGAGATCCACATTCTGCCAGTTGCGTGATTATACTCTGGGACATGTTTTTTTAATGGAGACAGAAAACAGACATTTTGACAGGACTGAGTTTTGCTCAGGGCTATCTATGTGCTGCTCTCACTGAAGCTTCTTGGCCAAATTTGTCCCTGGTTTGAGAAGACACAACTCTGCTGAGGCGTGATGGAGCTGAGTTTGATACTGCGGTGCAGCTGAAGAAAAATATTCCACGCTGTCTCCTGTCAGGGCAGCGTGAGGAGCCCTGTGAGAACCTAGTTATGAAATCCCACTGCTGCCCGGTACTTGTTTGGCTGGCAAGCGTGCAGATTTAAAGAATGATGTCTTGATTCTCCAATTGATCTTTAATTCCAACTCTCTTCTTTTAAGTTTGTCTTGCTCAACACACTCCCTGTGAATAAACTGTTATTTGGGCTTTACCTGTTCTGAGCATCAAAAAATCTCAAAGAATGTCTAAGTTTCATGGGCATAGAATTTTATTGAAATATAACTAATTAAATAAATAGATAGAGAAAGAAAGGAAAAAATACCAAAAGGAGTAATCTGTAATAGCATTTCAACTTCTGCAACACAAGAGGAGAAAAACTTTTCAGAGTTCTCGGATGTGGATTTTGCTAGAAAGGATCATGTCAGTGTAAGGTGATGTGTTCTTCCCTTTGGTGATGGTGCTAGCAGGGCTTTGGAGAGCACTAGTGCTCTAAGTAATGCGGCATTGTCGTTAGTTATGAGTGGAATTTCTTTCCTCTTTTTCAAAGGTACTTTTTTTTGAAATGCCTACACTGATGCTGAATTGTCTCTCTGGAATACTTCAGGTTGTCTAAGACTGTGTTGAAAGGGGCACTGTCGTCAGATGCAGGTGAGCTCAGTTGAACTGCAGGAGGGTAAATACTTCACCTGTATTAGCCCTTGGCCCATATTAGATGGAAAGTTAGATCAGCTGATTTGATAATGAAACCTAAACCAGCTACTACTGTACTAATAGTAGATAGCAGGCTTGTAAGTTAATGCCAAAAGGTCAACAATAACATCTTCCTCAGAAGACCTCAAGAAATATTGGGAAGAGGTTTTAGTTCAGCAAACCAGATTTCACATACTCTACGCATGTGAGCCAGTCCCACTAAAGTTGTAGTATTTATTCTTGTCTTTTGGCCCAGACAAGTTTATCGACCTTGGTGAACTATGAGCTTAACATTACCATGAAGTGGGGTTTGCGTGCTGTTTCGAGGAAGAAAAAATGGCCAAGTCCCTTGTGACATCAGAGATGGGAAAGGGAATGGTTTGGGAATATGATTGGGCTCTTCCCCATGCAAGGGCTACTGTATAATGGTGCTAGCGATGGCTCTCGCCAGCTCCCTGTGGCAGTCATTGTAGTCTATAGGTAGTCCCACCTAGCTGTTTCATTTCACTGACCGAAGCTAAAGGATCCTGCAATAATGGTACTGGAGGAATAACACACTTCATTTATCCATTAGACTCACTGAACATTGCCAGCTTCACCGTGCCCGGGATGGCTTTGATACCCTGTAGAACTGTATGGGAAGCTCATATTTCATGTGATAGCTCATATGAACTCATATCAAGTTCATTTGAGTTGTCTCCTGAGTGGTTCAAAAGCCCACAGGGCAGTGGCTAATGGTTAGCTGCCAGCTGTAGTCGTTAAAGCTAACTGAAGTCACTCTATCTCTTGCAACAAAACTGACTCTACCACTTAATCCCCTCCATCACTGAGCAGCCAGCCACTGAAAATTAATTTAAGCCTTGTCTGTCTCTGCAGGGCCCAAAATGAAGGTGTAGAAGACAAAGCTCTCCTCTACCGTTGCACGCAGCAGCCTGTTTCCTCCTTGTTTGTGAAAGAGTGTTTCTTTGGGGTTTTTTTTAGGAAAAGTCAAATATGACAACAGGGTGTGGAAAACAAAAAAAGAAATCAAGCTGCCTGCAATGAACGGGGAAATAATTCCGAGAAACAAGGCAATTTAGGTACTAAAATCTTCTTTCTCCATGAGAGAAAAACCCATCCGTTAAAACAGTCATAAAGCCCTTTAAATCAGGCTCAGGTACCTTTTCGGAAGATGATTGCCAGTTCAGGATCTGTCCAATGTGGAGAAGTACAAATGTACCAGTTTTAATCATGATAAATAACTTCTCTTTTATCAAATCATCTCTGCTGGAAATAGCTCCACTCCGTGCAGTAACGATAATTTGCGCACTTATCATTCAGTACCTTCCCAAGACATGCAGCCAGCCATGGGATGTAATTTAACAACTTATCAACCACAGGTTCATCCAGCCCTTTCCAGCCAAAAGGGCATTTCACGTTATTTAAGAGACTTCACCATATATTGCCACCAATTTAAGATTTCACCAGCCTCTAGTCATTAAAATTTTCCACTCAGCACTTCACTTTATAACCTGGGGACGTGGCTGCTGAACAGCACCAGCAGGCCCACTGAATTATCTGCTCCATGCAGGTAATGGGATAATTACCAAAAGGATGCAAATCGCTAACTGACTGTCGAAGGGAGCAATCATGATTAGCTGTACGTGTCACATACACAGGTTGGAAAGGCATGGGGGGGGGGGGGGGGGGGGGGGGGGGGGGGGGGGGGGGGGGGGGGGGGGGGGGGGGGGGGGGGGGGGGGGGGGGGGGGGGGGGGGGGGGGGGGGGGGGGGGGGGGGGGGGGGGGGGGGGGGGGGGGGGGACGGGAAAGGTGTGCCTGCGGCATGCATATCCCTCTTCTTGTGTGTTTCCAGCTGGAGGCCTCTCCGGGGTTATGACTGTTGGGCGCTCGGAGGGATGGGGTCTGGCCTCTGATGCGGTGTGTTGCACGCCCTCTCCATTGAGCCAGCAGCTGAGAGGCAGGCAAGGTCAGCAAGGTCCCATGGTTCACTCCCCTGCAAACCCGTGTGGCAGGTCCAGGCCTGGAAGAGCCCTGGCTTGAGGGTCAGAGCGCGCCTTCATGACTACTGCCAAGGTGTGTCCTATGTTATCAAAGCCGGGCACGTAGGAGTTGTGTTCAGGAGGAGCAGGCTGTTGCTCTGGTATAAGCACATTGAGACCATTAGTGCACAGGCTTTCCTTCATCTTGTGCATCTCCCCAAATCCCTCTGGGGCTGGCAGCAGACCAAGAACTGGCTCAGTGTCTCCTTTGCTGCTTTCTCTGGTTGTCCCCTGCCAGATGCACCTGGACACCTTGTCTGCTACTTGGCAAGGAGAGGGAAAAAGACCGCATGGAATGGCAGACTGTTCCCGGTTAAAGAAATCCATCCTGCCGAGTAACACAGGATGGTGTCTCGTGGCAAAGGCAGGTGGCTGTCGGTGGAGGAGGATGGCAGATGAAGTCTCGGGGGATGACAGCGGGAGTGAGGTCTGGTGGATCTGTCGGTGGATGTTAAGATGTGCTTGCGCTGTGCAGGAGCTGCAGACAGACGCAGTTCAGAAAAATCCTGCAGGGGATTTACTGACACGGGAGAGAAGCGGGAGAAGAGAGGTGGAAATTCTGCCACACTGCAGCTGCTGCAAGGGAATGCCTGGGCAACGAAACTGGCTCTTACCTGTCCTGGTTTGAGGTAAACCAGGACCAATTTTGTTCAGTAACTTTGCTTCTTAGCTGGGCCTCTTCTAACTACTGAAATTAACAGTATATTGTGCAGACACTGTTCACTCTCAGAGTGATAAGACCAATGTTTATAGTTGATGCCAAGGTGTGGTATGCAGAGAGGCTCTTGGTTATACTTATTGCTATAGCACCCAAGGCCAACTGACTTTGTTATTTGCCCCGCTGGAGGGTCGGAAGTGGAAAAGCCTAGAGGGGTCCCACCTGCGGGGAGGAGCAGACAGGACAGATGACCCAAAACTGACCAACAGAGTATTCCATCCCATCTGCCTCATGCTCAGGATAAAAGCTGAGGGATCAAAGGGTCAGCTCTCTTGCTCTCTTGCTTCAATGGCCGATGTCTGAGGAGGACTCTGTTGGTTCGTCTGCCTTTGATCCTGACTCTGAATGCAGATCTGTAATCCAGTTCCTGTCCATCACTGAGTCCAACCTGTGACTTCCCCAGTGGGAGCCAGTGTCGTGATTGTCATCCTGGGAACTTGATACGGTTTTGTACATATTTCATTATTTCCTTTTACTTTATTATTAATATTTCATTAAAGTAGTTTAGTTCCTTCTAAACTTATAAGTCTCTTTTTCCCTCCTCTGCCTCTCTCTCTTTGAAGATGGATAGAGGGGAGCATCTGTCGGTCCCGTTTGGGGTCCCCCACGTCCCCAGGAGCCGATTTGGCCTAAACCATGACATTACCTTTACCCTGTGACTGAAGATGTGAATCAGAATCATAGAATGGTTTAGGTTGGAAGGGACCTTAAAGATCATCTAGTTCCAACCCCCCTGCCATGCACACGACACCTTCCACTAGAAACAGGATGACAGCAGAAATCCCTTTAAAAAGAGAAGTTTTTAGTAGGAGGTGTTTTTTTTCCCCTTTCAGGTATTCTTCATTATTTGTAGCCTCTGTAAATTAGGTCTCTGGGGGTGCGGTGCTACTGGCTAGACATGCCGCTGCACGGCTCGGTATGGCTGGCAGGCGGCTGGCGTGTAGCTGGCAGCTCCCTTTGCAGAACGCACTATTTGGTCCCTCCCTCGCGCTTCTGATTGCAGCCTGGTTGTATGCTCGCTCCCCTGCTCTGGCGCCTTCTCCCTGGCTGAAAGATGGGCAATTAGATGGTGCTGTGGAGAGGGTTTGCAGAAGGACCGCTGGGCGCAGGAGAGTGCTTCTCTGTATTTAGGGTACAGTGCTTTGAGCGAGTTGACCTGGGGTTTGGCATCCCCTCTCTGCTGAAAATACCTGCTTGGGGGAGTGTAATGTCTTTTTGGACAGCAGGCTCAAGAAAAAAGAGGTTAGAGGGACTGCTGAATGGGACTTATCCACCTGAAGAAGGATTGCCCATGCAGCAGGGACCCTAGGCTTCCCTTACAGTCAGCATACACATAACTAACGTAGTCTTGGGTCTCCCCCTTCTTGTCCTAAACTAGGTCATGGCACCCTAAAACTGTGTTGTTCCCATTTCTCTATAAATTGAGACAGGGGTGACCAGCTTGGTGGCAGATGTCTGAGCTGCAGTGTGAATAGTGAGATGAGTCCTACTTGCTCCTGTTGGGACAGATTTCATGAGACTGGGGACCATCTCTGGCCTTTGCAGCAGCTTTCTTCTGCCCTACCAGCTCTTACTGGCCCTGTTGTTATCTTAAAAAAAAGCACCAGTGCAATGCTTCCTGGCCTCCTGACAGAAGCAATCGGGCATGGTGCTCTCTAGCTGGCTATTGGAGCTGTAGCCAGTTCTCCAAAAGCCTGCTAGAGTGTCACTGCAGCATCCTCAGGTTCCTAACTGTGCCTCCTACCCCTCCCAGGAGCCATGCAGCTCATGGCTCCTTCCTTCCTCTTCCTCCTCGCTCACATCCCTGCTTGGATGGGGAGGCTGGAGAAGTAGTGACAGCATTCATAGTTATCAGCATGGTGGATGACCTAACGAGGTTTTTCTTCTCTGCTGGCTGCCTTGAAGCTCACAGGAATATGATGTATCTGACCAATTGGCAAACCTGGCTGAGTCAGACCAGCCAGCCCAAAAGACGTCAGGGGAACTGGTCTGCAAGTCTGTCTTCCGTCAGAGCATCACTTATTTAAGGTTTTGCTTCATTTAAATAGAAGTCTTTCCCTTCCTTCAGCTACTTCTTGCTTGGGAAGTAAAAGCCTATAATCCCTTCCATAAATGGTTCAACATCCATTTTAAAACCCTAAAAAATGTGCAGAGTTCATCTGCCTGTGCCCCACCTGCTGCTACCACTTGGGGTTTTGAACATAAGACCTACAGCATAGGAACCAGAAGTCAGAGACCTGGACCAGCCTTTTACAAGGCTGCACTGAAATAAAAGGAGAGAGGAGGGATAGGAAAAAATGGAGAAGGTAAAATAGGATGGAGAGAAAAATATGCACATTAAAATGAATTCTAGATGTAATTTTTCCAGTCATTTTTAATGTTGAGGTGACTTTTGAGCAGATTGTTGTGCATGGTATTTCAGCCAGAGCTGTTATAGCAAAAGCTCACAGTGCAGCACAACTTAATTAAAAAAAAAGTTGCAGGATTCCCAAGCGCTCACTAAGCCTCCCATCACCGCTGCAGTGCGGGAAGGTGTGCAGAATCGGGGGCTGAACTGCCTGGTGTCACACAGCACTCACCTCCCTGGAGTCCCCGGCGCCTCTTTTAGTCATCGCATCATTTTTTTCCTCTGTGCACCCCACCTCTCTTAAGGCTTTGCTGCCTCAAAAGCAGGCAGCGCCTGGTGTTTTTGCAGTTGGGTACAAGCTGCAGCAATCAAGGGAAGGGGGGAGTAAGAGGGCTGGCCGTGCTCTAGCTGTTTGCCACTGGCACTGCACTAACATGCTGGTTTGGGGACTGTCTGAACGTTCGCTGCCATTGCCCTCTGCAGTGACATTTAGTGCGGGGCGCTGGAAGACGTGCGGGCCAAAGCACAATCTCACAGAGTTCAGCGAGTACTTTTTAGTTTTTTGCTAGCTAACAAAGTGACCCTGCCATTGCTTTGGTAAAATGCTACTCTACTGCTTGAGAAAGGAGGAAAATCCCCACTACCGGCTGTAATGAATATATTCCTGGGTTTACACCTGTGTAAACACGAGAAGAATGAGACCAGGCTTGGTGTGACAGTGCTGGGAGAAGACTTATGGCTGAGAGAAGACTTTAAAAAGATGGTGTTGAGAAGAGTGCTCTGCCTTTGCAGCTAGGATCATTATCTCTCATTGCCATAACTTTGGGGTAGGCTGCGTGTGTCTGTGTGGCTGTTCATCTTCCAGATGGCTTACAGGTGCTGTACGGGATCGGCATTAAAGTCTGCTTGCATAAGCTATTAAGGAGGAAGCATTTACTTGGAAAAAAATCACACAACTTCTCAAAATGCGGGACAACTCTCCTACACCACATTATTAAAACGCAGAGATTGGTCAGCAGAGGTTTTGAGCAAGAATCCAGATTTTCAAACGCTCTTTGCTTGAGAAGGGGACCAGGCTTTGAGGAGATGTCCCTTCTCACCTGGGTGGGTAACCACAGAGCACGATCTTCACCAACACAGGGTGCTTTGCATCACGCAGGGAGCTGCTCACGGCAAGAGTTTCTGTTTTCCAGAAGCTGGTGTGTGTTTTTGAAGTCTGATCTCAATTGTATCTCTTCTGAAAATACACCTGGGGTGTTCTTCAGTGAGGTATGGAGACCTGGGGGAAGACTCTCCTGAGCACAGCTTCCCCTCTCCGGGCGGCAGCCTCGGAGACTCTCCCTGTGCTTTTTCTCCACCTGCGCGAGTGAGGATATCATTACACAAGCTTTCGCTCCTGGGCTGTATTTTGGATTTGTGGAGGTGCAGCGTTTGTGTTCGGTGCTGAAGAATTTCCTGTGGATGTGTGTATTTTTTTTCCAGAAGTCCTGCAGGAAACCTAAAACAAGCGTATTTTCTCGTAGCTGTCATCTTCCTGGGAGCTGCGTTGGGATGCACGTGCCCGCTCAGCTCCTGAGAGAACACGGCACAGGACGCTCCCTCCCACCTGCTCTGCGTTTGGTGTCCACTGAACACCTTTGTACGTCCAGTCGATGAGAAGACCCCCCTGAGAAGACCCCCCTGTGCAGCTGGCGGCGCTCATCCACACAGCCCCGGGGTAACTCAGCAGAGCAAATCAGCGCTTCCCTCACCTGCATGAGACCCAAGGCTGTCCCGGCACACCACCTTTTGTGGGTGGCAGCTGTGTATGGAAAGACTACAGCGACAGGGCATGTAGAGACATCTTTTTTCAATAAAACCTAGCAGTTGCTGGCAATCAGTGAATTAGGGAACTTCACAAGCCAGAGGCTGCAGCCAGATCCTCATGTTTAATAGCTGCCAGTGTGCCCAGTCTCCACAAATTTGTCTAATCCCTTTTTTAACCCATTTGTAATTCCGGTCTTTGCAACATCCTGCGGTGATGGTTGGGTCTTTATTTGTTTTAAACCTGATGTCTGGACATATCGTTGGATGGCCGTTTCTCTTCCTGCCAAAGCCACTTGGCTTCACCTCATTTCTTCAAAGAGGGCTCTGATGCAGCACCATAAATCATTATGGCCAGAAAATATCCTTTGAATCCCACAGTATCATTTCAAAGCTCTGGGCTGTGTGTGGTCTCTTAAATACAAGATGTACGCCTAAAAAATTGAAGGGTATTTTTTTTCCCCCAAGTGGTCTGGAAAGGAGTGGATTGTCCTTGGACTGTTTGCAGAAGCAGGAGCTCAGCAGCTGTCATTTGCTTGGCTTCTCCCCACCTCCAGGACTGATGATATCCTGGAAGGCAGGAGGGGGACAGGGTTCGGAAGGGCTGGGGCAAGTGGAGCGAGGTTTTGAAATTGCTAGCAGGGCTGTTTTCACATCCAAAAGATCTCTCTTCTCCCATCTCTTAAATTTATTGTGCTAATTTGTTGTTTCCTTTGACCAGAGGCCAACAAACAGCAAGCGATATGTATATATTTTGCAGAACAAAACTAAAGAGTGGTTTTTGGTACAGGGCAGATGCAGCCTTAGAACATTATTAAAGTATCTAGATTCACCCTGCATGATCGAAGGGGAAGAATCAATACTGCAATCAGCTATTCAGAAACAATCCATTTCCAAAGCTTAAAAAAAAATAAAGAAAGGCAAAAAGAAAGAGCAAAACTTCGCCCCTTTAAAAAAGAAAGTTAAAAGGAATTTAAGCAAGTTTAAATTTGGTAAGCATTTTTTGAGATCTGAAATAAAGTGCTACACGGAGCTCAGGATGGAGCAATCTGTAGGTTTCACCAGCCAGGAGATTTCAGTAAAAGGGTAAAATTCTCTGTGCTCTGTGCTCCTGCATGTGTTGAAGAGATTAAGAGATCCTATGCTACTTGGAGGTAGTGGGGACTTTTGAGCTTGGTCAAGTGAGAGTCAGCCCTGAATAAAGGGCTTAGGTCCCCAAAAAGCAGGTGTGCTGTCCTGTTAGGGTATGGGCAAAACACCTCTGTCTAATCAAGCAGATCCTGGTTGTCCTGGCAAGGAAGTCAGAGCTCATTTCTGCAGGGAATACCCCTTTCCTTGCTCCAGGGAGAGCAGTTTTCCCAGCAGCTACAGGTCGTGCAGAATATCGCTTTGCAGCAGGCGTGAAAGTCTTACGCTCTTGCAGGGTCACAGAGGAGCTCTGTATCTACTACAACCATCCTAGTTAGCAGAGAATCCGCATTTTACATCTGCCTAACTCATTTGCTGCACACCCTTTTAAACCCAATGAAGGGGGGCCCACGAAATTTGCCCTCGCGGGGATAGAGTACAGCAGAGTGAGCAGGCCCGGGAGAAGCCAGGCAGGGAATGCCATAGCTGTCTGCCTTGTCCAAAAAGGAGCAAATTCTTTTGCTCTGATATGTCACACTGGATCCCGATGGTAGCGGGCTATTAATAGCAGCAGGTCACTCTAGGAGAATGCATGAGGAGGGGTGAAGCGTATAACATATGCTTTTGCACAATGAGGACGCAGCAGTTAGCCAGAAGCTGGCTTCATCTGGGTCTCTCTTTCTGATCTCAAAAGCTTTGTCTCATAAATATGTGTGCTTGGAACAGCCTGTACCAGCGGTTTTGGTCACTTTGGGACTTCAACCTCAAGTTGTGTAAACTGCCCGACATGTACCGTGCATAAATTGCCTTCAGTGATTTGGTTAAACCAAGAAAGAAAAAAAGAAATAAATGTCGCCATCCCAACATCTATCCTGGTGCATGAGGTTTGTCCTGAAGGCAGCATATGTACACTTGCCTCTAAATCAGAGAATCTAAGTTAATTTAGTTGTTGAGCTGTTTCTTATGCCAAGGATAACACACAAAAGGGCTTCCCACCCAGCACCAATTTTGTATAGTGGTGTCATGAATGTGGACTGAATTTACTGAACCAGATCCTTATTGTGTTTATCCCTTCTCTGGTAACATCTAGATAACATTTGAGGATGACAAGCCATATCATCCATAAAAGGGCAAATTATACAGCATCATAGTCCTCTCCAAAATGGACTCCCCTTCATAATGGTAGAGTAGCATAGACAGGCATTAAAAGTGAATCTGGCTCTCTGATAGTTAAAAAAAAAGCCCAGCCTCACTGCCTGTTTAATAGCGGTGGGCTCTGAAAATGACTTAGTATTGCTGCTGTCCCTAAGGCAAAGAGGGAGAGGCACATGTGACTCTTTGGTCTTTCAATTAAAATGAACTTTATTGCAAAAACGTTTGGGTTCTTTTGTTGTCTTGCCAGCTGGGTGGCTTCAGGAGCTTGAATAATACATGTGCAGCATTGTACAGTAATTGTTCCCCATCCTCAAAAATTCACAGATTATGAATTCATAGATTGTTTGTGCAGCTGACAGTGGCTTTGAGCTTCTCCATAGTTAGAAAAGGACTGAACCCAGTGCAAACTGCGTGTGTACAGCTTCAGAGAATCCAATTTAATTTTTTATCCTTAGCTGAGTTGGCAAAAAGCCAACCCCAAGCCTACCACAAAGGGTAGATCTGGGATGAAGCCAGATTCAATCCTGAGATAAAGGGGAAAATCTAGGATGAGGTGCCTGCATTCAAGAACATCACCTAAGCATATAACCTAAGCCAGTGCAAGGAGACCACTCCAGAAGGCGATAAGAATGGGATGAATCACCCTGCAGGACCTCTTTATCTGTCTTGGGAGAAGAAAAATAGAGCTCTTAGGGTGACCAGTCCAGTAATGCAAAGTTCAGGCTAACGCATTGAGTTGACACGCCAGGCCAGGCCTGTGTGCCCAAAAGTGTTCAGGTCCTTCCAGGAGGACTGTAGACCTAGTGAAGCATCAGAGTGGCTGCTGTTGTATTGCCAGGGACTGCTCAGACCAGGGAGGGAAGAGTGGCCTTGCAGCTAGAGGTGGGAAGGAAAGAGAGGAAAACAGCAAGGTAAAGGTAGAGGAGCAATTGGGAATGATGAAAATGAGGAAAGGAAGGAGAACACACAAGAAAATCTGGAACAAAGAAGCTGAAAAGGACATAACGCTGCAGTAAGAGCACTTTATAATGCCGTACATATCTGCAAACCTGCCCTGAGCAGTGCGTTTGTTCCTCTCACAGCAGAATGCATTGTGGTGCTCCAGGTTCCTCACCACTGAGTGGGCTCTAATGAACGCACCTCTGTATGTCTCCTAAAACACCTCCCATGTCTTATGCAGAGTGCACTAACCATATTTGTAAAGGTTTTGCTGAGCAATGAATAGATCTGCCCTAACTTCAAAATACATCAGTGGCGTGTAGCCTCAGGGACCCCCCTGTATCTTAAACAAATCCCCTGTGGCAAGCCAGATTTAACTGTACACAAAAGCAATGTTGTTTTCTTTTTTCAGGGCACAGCCTTTACATTCAGCTCCAGGAGTTGCAGCCATCTACAGCACATTGCCCTGATGTGAGCTGGAAGGGAACAAAGGCGTTTTCTTCACAGGGGCATTTGTCCCTGCGCATCGTGGGTGCAGGCGTCAGTGTCAGCTGCTGAAAAGCATTTATATTTGATTACTCTTCTTTTAAAAGGATGTCACTCTCAGAGAGGAATTTCGGTGCCTCGGGGCACACGGGAAGAATTGTTTTGGTTGTTTTGAATTGAGCGTTGGCTCTTTGCGTGTCAGGGTGCTCTGCTTCAGTTTCCCATTTCTAGGCTCTTTGCCCTTGTGCTGGTGTCTTTCAGCAGACCTTGCTGGTAGGTAGTGTAACAGTGGAGTCTGTTTAGTTGCCCATCATTCAGAGGGTTTGAAACTTGACAGAGTATTTCTCTCTCTAAAACAATGAAGTTATGCCTGCGGGTGAAGTCCTGAAGACCTGGCAGTTATTCATAGTACAAAAAATTGGACATAGAAGTCTCAATCCTAAATCTCATTCTGGCCGTATGAACACAAGTGCTCCACAAAGGATTCCTTTAGGATGGACATTTCACCCGAAGGAGTAAATTTTGCATGGAGAGATGGATCCCTGCTGCCTCTAAGCACCAGGGATGAGCGAGGCATGAGAGGGAACGGCACTGGAGGACCCACAGCCTGTCTGTTCTTGGCTTGCTTGACAGCCCTCAAGGGTTACTGCATCTGAGTGTGGTTTGGAGCAACCCCCGGGTCACATCTCGAGCGAGGGCGCTCGGGAATCTCCTCTGCAGTTCCCTCACATCTCTGGTGCTCAGATCTGAATCCCAGAGGTTTGAGGCTTTGAAGAAACCGTCGCCAACAACCACATAAATCCACAAGGTTACTGAACTGACAAAAGCTGCTGATGCATATCTGCCATGGGAGGTGGTTGCTTCAGAGCGAGGATTTGCTTATGTGGGCGTCGCTGAGGAAAACTTAGTCTGAATTAACTGAATGTGTGAATTGGAAGTGGATTAGCAATGCCGCGTAAATGGATGGATTCCTTAGATTCTTCTCTTCAGAATTAAAATGGTCCTAATTTGTTTCAACATGATTATGAAAGAGAATGTCACACAGACCTTTAATGAGATATAACTTACTGACTGTAAAACTTAGCCTGGGTTAATTTTTTTGTGTCTCCCGCAGGGGTGGGATGGAATACAGTCCTGAATTTTTTTAGTAGGAAACTTGTATTGTCTTTATTGGGGATTTTAGTAACTGATCTGATAATGTAGTAATCTGTTTTATTATGAATTATATTATTTTTAAGTCTTAGCATATAAAAACTCTGAATAAGCAAATTAATTAATCCTCACCATGTCCCTGTGAGGTTGGTAAAGGCCTTGTAACAATCATTTTGTTCGTGCTGTACTATAGCTGCTTTTAGTGTGGAATATAGCAAGGCAACAGCAGCGCTACAAGATACGGGAGGGAAGATGAATATCAAATCTTATTGAATGCATGGGAGGGAATTAAGCAAGAAAAAAATGTTATTACCCAGTTAGGAATTTGGTCAAGCCACCATGATGCACTCACGAGAAAAATGTCAGGGGAGCTTTAGTGATCAGGGCGTCTGCTTTATGTCTAACCAAATCCACAGCACATATTAACGGTACCACACACAGTGCACTGTGGTGGGGAGCAGCTTAATAGCAGGGTGTAAATATCAAGGATTAAAAATAATTTATCTGATTTCCTTTTATTTGGAAATAGGATTTATCTATTCAAATTACATTTCTTTAAAAAAAGAAAAAGGAAAGGAAAGAAAGAAAACCAAAAACCTCTGAGATCACGACTGCTCTCTGAAGGCTGACTCATTCATTTTCATAGCCTGTTCCATCAGTGTTGCAGTGCAAAGTATTACTCCTCACTGTCCTTTCTCCATACGGGCAGCTTCTTTCTTTTCCTCAGCAGACAGTTTATTTTCTACTCAATGCTAAGTCTCATGTTTCTCTTACTTCTTTAAATGAGAGCAAGGACTGCGCTTTTGTTCTGCTCTTTTTCCAGTGCCTTTTTGCTGATCTTCTCTGCATGTATCTGAAAGGTCAGGAAAACAAATCAATACGGAAAAGGACCTCCTGCCCCTTTTACCTAACTTGTAGGAGGAAGGGAAGGTAAATCATCAATTACATGAAAGGGAATTTTAAATATGCTTGAAAAAAGCACAGTGGGAGTGAGGGTTTGGAAGGACAGGTGTTGACAAGACCAGTCTCTGCAGTTCACAGGGTGTCATTATGAACTCATGGTCTTCTACTCCACAACAGCATATATGGGCAGATCCGTAGAGCTGAAAGGCATCCTGTGAAAAAGGCGCTGTAACAGGGAATGGCCCTCTCATTTCAGCTTCACCTGACCATGAAGGTGTCTGCGATGGAGACCTTGGTGCACTGGGAGCTGGACTGAGACTCACCACATGATTTGAGAGCTAGCAAATGCTGACTGCTCTCTTGTACTGGCTGGGTTTGCATCCGTACTTTCTGGTTACCACTGTCTTATTTCCACTCCTCCAGGTGACTGGCTCCTTCTTCTGCAGATAACCACTGAGCATGATCCAGAGCATCAGGAGGCGGGAGAGAGGCTCCATCCATATGTGCACAGCAACTGGACTCCCGCTGCACCATCACTGGAGCAGTGAGGTCTATAATTGAATCTTTGTCTAAACTCATCCCTGAATGCTACAGCCAAGTTTACTAATCATGGCCTCTATTCCCAACATCTAGCCTCAAGCATTCAGCTGAGAGTCCTCCATTAGAAGAGCACTCCTGGGAACTTCCTTGGTGGTCAATGGAGAGGACATAGCTCTCCCTTTCCTTTCTAACAGTGACAACTTCTAGATTGCTTATATAAGACACTTCATTCAAGTGTCTTTTGTTAGATGCTAAAAATTCAAGTCTTAATCTCTTAAATTATTTTAATCCTTAAGCATCTGCCTTTGAATTTAGCCTTGATTGATCTATCAGGCGCAAGAGTCTTGAACACCCTGCTAATGCACCTTCCTTTCCCCCCAGCCCCACCCCAGGTGCCTTTTTAAAAACTGCTTTTCACCCACTTACGTGGCAAATACCACAGTGTGGAAAAGTGGCTAATTGCTCTGCTCTCCTTCCAGCATCAAGGTCGGCAAACAGAGAAATGCAGAAAGCAAAGTGAGCCACCACTTCAAAACCCAGGAGTTTCAAGCAGTGGCCATCCATCCTGGGTAAATAGCAACACTTTGCACAGGTATCAGCAGATATAGACCTCTTGCAGGGGAAAACAACAGTGACGGTGTTTCTCAGAAAGCTCAGCATTCGTGCTGCTGAGCGTAGGATGGTGATTCTCCTCCTGCCCGCTGGTAGAGCGTTGGTCACCAGAGCAAAGGGACAGAAACAATAAAGTAAATGTTTTCCCTTCCCGAGGTGGTCTGCTGTACTACTACAATTGCTTCATTAAAAGAAAGCTTTTTAAGAACAAAGGTTATACCTTGTTTTCAGTAAGAACCTTTTGCAAAAAACAGTTGTTTGTTAGAAAAACAACGTTCTTTTGCAGGTGCTAAACACAGAAGCCCACACGATGGATGTTTTTCAGTCTTCCCTTTTCTTTCTCCTTTGTGCCCTGCACCAAGCCATCACATTTCATTGCCCATTACTGCTCTTCAGCTGACTGCGCAAGGCCGACAGCAGAGCCAGGCTGGAGATGGACGACGCTGGTGTGTTGCACCCTCCATTTTAAAATGTCTCCTGGACAAGTCTGTGTGGATAAGCTGCTGACATCTGCAGTAAGGTTGCTGCGCCTCTTGGTACCCTGTTTTCATACAAAGAACAAACTGTAGGACTCCAAAAAAAAAAAAGAACCCAAGCGAGGAAACTGTTCAGGGGTTGAAGGTTGTTGTGTGCAATTTCTTACGCTGAAATACCCTCTGTTGTCAGAAAAGTGAGCCCAAGATTTATATCCTCAGAAATGAAAACAGGAATTGGTCCATTAGACTGAGCAGAGAGCAATTTACCTGCAGATGCTTTTACTCTAAGTGAGAACATAGATGCTTTACCAGGGAACAAGCAATAGACTTTGAGACAAGATGGGACCATGAGTTTGGCTTCCTGTGCAGCTCCAAGCAGCTCTGGTCTTCTCTCAGATCTTTGGAAGGCTTCAAAATGCTACTAATAAGAAATTATTAACTGTAAGTCCCCTTATGTTACTGGATCGTAGATGCCTTAATGGGCCCTCTATATGGAGGGGGACCAGATTTTGATCCCAGTCGTGTAAACCTGGGGTAGCGGATTTTAGTGGATTTCAATGGATCTCCTCTAGAAAAATCTACATATAATAGAAATAAAGCATTTTAAAAGCAATATATTTTTATGTTGGTTAGCTTCCCTGGTTCTTCAGTCTAAAAAATTGTTTGGTTTGAAATGGCCGGTCAGAAAGATATCTAATCAATCACTATTCACATTGTTACGGGAATTTCCCTCTTGCAGTCCAATGTGCCTCAGAAAATGACACTGAACAGCTTAGCGTCTCTCTGAGGTGACAGTATGGTCACCCATCTGTAACTCACCTGGGAGCATTTTGCAGACCTTTTGAGGTTTAGTTGCTCAAAACATCGTCTAGTGATGTTTTGTGTGAACTTCCACTCACCTTTATCTCTCAGTGGAGACAGCAGTGCGGAAGCAGTAATCCCCCTGGGGACTCCTCGCCTAATGCGTTCTCTAAGTGGTCAAGATTTGCTGCTTACCTTCTTTCTCCTCAACCACAAAATGTGGTTTGTTAAAACTTGAGCAATGAAAATCAGGGTGATGGGCTGTAATGAAGTAGATTGATGACAGAAAAGCTGGGTAATTAACATGTAAAAGTTAATTGTTGCGGGCATTATACGTGGAATGAGCTGTTTTATGCAGAGACAAGCTTGGCTGTTTGTTGGGATATGGCAGGGTAGGCTGAGTGCTGTGGGCTTATGTGGTGTGCTTCACACCGCAGCTAGGCATTTATTCTGCTGATCGGATAACTCCGCGGGCAGTTACCCCCATCGCCCCATGCTGTTTAACTTGTACCGTGTGCTGAAGTGCTTGTGCTCTGACGCAGCCCTGAGCATCCCACCACTAAGTCATAACAGCAAGCATGATGGAAAATCATCTTCATCTTTCCTCTCCTGCTATTTTGACCCAGACTCTGCTGAAAAACTGGCACCAGATTCTGGAAGCTGATCAAGCCTTTGTCTACTGTACTTTACTCACAAATACCCTTTAGAAAAATGCTATTAAGAACAACCCCCAAGGCAAGACGTTGTAAAATTGTGCTGAAACGGTGTGCAAGGTGAGCCTGCAGAATTGGTTTGTGATTCTGATACCTATGGTGTTTTGATTCAAGGCTTTAGCTTAAGCCAGCAACAGGATATTCTGTGTATATGTGTGTCTGCATAACACCATTGTATTTTTACTGCCCACAAACTCACACACACAATTAGACGGAGCAAGCTGTCACTGCCCGTAGGTTTGCGTTCAGGAAACAGATGTACCTGTATCTTGCAATGTCCTCAGATCTCTAGAAGAGATGAAGCGCAAAGATCCAGAACTGAAATGGCTACAAAAGTTAATTTCCAATAGTCCCCTAAAAGGGCATGAATGAATGGTAGACATTTACTCCAAAACCCTTCTACATGGTAGTTTTTAATCCACAGTGTAAGAATTTGCTTACATAATAACAGAGAATTCTGAAAATTTTATGGGTGTCCAATAAAGATAATAAGTGTAGCTCGGCTATTTTCTTCTATGAAGTCCTTGAAATGGTAAGACCCATGCAGTGCCACAGTGCCTTTGGGTTAGATGGCTCCTTCATGGAACAGAATTGACAACGCCCTGGGTAACTTATTGGAGGGTATGGTAAACGGCTTTCATGGGTGACTGGTTTTTTAAATTCCTAAAACCACCAAAGGTTTCCAAAACACACCTAGCTGTCACCGAGACACTTCTTCATACATAGCCATGTAGTTGCTTACATGGGAGAGGTAAACCAAGACCTCTTTTTTGAGCCCTCTTTCCCTGGCAGACTGTTGGGGTACAGATATGATTTGAGTCATCCACAGTTTGGGGTGTAATTTTGCAGATCTTCCACTTGAACTTTCCAAAGAGCATCTTCCAATGTTACCTGATGCCAGATTTCCTCTTGTGCTGGCAGGGGTGAGAGCAGCCAAGATGCGCAAAGGGGACCTCTATAACCATACAACTGCCATCATGCTGGGTGATCTAGTGCTTCAATCTTGCATCAAGCAGTGCGTGGGGTGAAAAGGAAGGGTGCAGGCTGGAGCAACCATAGCTCCATCAGCTCTGCTGCTAAATTTTCACTTGTGGCTAAGCTAGTATACTTGGAAAACACTAAAATCCCAAAAGGTAATGCAGGACAGTGCTTAGCTTCTCTAATATGTGAGCAATGCTGGGCACCACCTACTAGTAGAAGCAGCAGTAGCAGTAGCAGTAGTAACAGTAGTAGTAGTAGTAGTAATAATAATATTTTTTAAAGAATGCACTGCATACCCGATTGGTGTCCTTCATTCTGGGTTAGAATTACAATAAGTGACATCTAGTTTTTGTGGTTTTCCTGTCCTGGGTTTCCAAAGGCTGTTTATAAGTTTCCCTGAAGCAATAGTTTGAATCCTTGAGAGGAGAAATTACCTTTACTTGTTCTGATGCAGCCTCTCTGACTAATCCAAGACCTCCCCTAAAATGCCCTTGGCGTGTCTTCTGGATGGTGGAGAGTTGGTAAAAGGAAGGGAAGACCAGAGGAGCCTCTGCAGAAGACAAGTGCTTCAGTCCCAACGCTGAGTTGCTTCATGTATTCGTAGGGATTTATCCCTCTGGAAGGGCCAGAGTCTGCCAGTGTCACTGCGAATTACACCACGGCTGCCTCTGCTATCAGTACTCCCTGTAATCGGTGTCACAGCATGGCCTTGTTGCTAATTTTTCCTCCTTATTTTATTACATAGGCCCCTTTCTGTCTGCAGGCAAGGCAGGCAGCGAGCTTTCCAGCGATGACAGCAGGCGACAGTGTTTATTGTGGGGAGCAGAGCTGTCAGTTTGGGAACACATGGGAAGACTGCAGGAAAAAGGACGTCAGTCTCAGTATCTGCCTCAGCTTCACGCAGGCTGAGCTGAGCCTACCAAAGTCTTAGAGGTCTGAGTGGGTGACGGGGACTCTGAAGAAAGTAACCATGAAGAAATCTGTGAGGGATTAAAAGAGTAAGTCTGTGCATGGTTACCCAGCAGTGCCAAGGACTGGTTAACTCCAGAAACTGAGGCCAAACGCATGGGAATGAAGTGCTAGTGTGATTAAATTTGGGGTTACAAACTCCAGCCAGCATCAACAGGAGCAGCAGTGGAAACAACCAGCGGGGTCCTGCCACACAGGATGTCTAAGGCAGGGAAGCCTAGTCCTTTTGCTAGCAAGAGATGGTGGAGCCAGAGCATGTCACCACCAGTGGCATTGACCCAGCACAGCCCAATTCCCAAAGGTGAATCCACTTCCATCAGCAGCCCAGGAGTGCTCACTCACTGGCCGTCTGTCAAAAGCTGTGAAGGATCCGGAGCTGGATACACGTGGGGCAATTTGAAGTATCTGGGTTGCTGCTCTGGGTTCCTGAGCAGAGAAAATGCACCACTGCTAAAGCCAGTGTTGGGTCCGTACGTAACTTCCCACTTATATTAACCCAGCAGTTGTGCTGGTCGACAACTTCTTTAGAGCTGGGAGAAAAGCTTGGGTTAGGCTTAGAGATTTTGTTTTCTAACTATAACCTTGATTTGCTCTGACTTCATACGAACAACAAAATTTGTTAAGTGTCACTCCCTATAACCTACTTTCTTGGGGGAAAGAGAGGCTTACTCTCAGACAAACAGTGCCATACAACCTTTAAGGAAAAAAACCCAGGTGGTTTGTAAATTAAACTGCTTTGGAGCCCTGGTTATTAATTACTTCACTTAATTTTGGTATCCCCCTTCTTGAAACCTGAACGCATGCTTTGGAATAATGGTGGTGATTCCAGCTTTTAAAACACCTGCTAGCAACTTTATTTGACAATGTAAATTCCCTGATCTCAGTCAGGTTCAAACTTTGGCAGTTGCTTTTCATTCACACCGGCAAATGCAGGAGCAGAATGGGATCCTGATAATTAAAATCCCTGGAAGGCATTCCTTGCCTTCTGTGACTGAGAATGCTGCATCCAATACCCCTTGTTACACTGGCTCAGAAACAAAGTTGACAGTGTGGGGTGTGAAACCATTAAATTTCAGCTGAGGACTGAATTTTACACTGACACTGGAAAAATGATGCAACTCTGTATTTACATGTGTGAGGTTATGTTCTGTCTGAGACCTTTGTAGGTCAATAAATTGGTGAAGATGTTGGAAGGACAAATTTTTGGGGGAATGGGAACACCTCACCTTGATCCTGAAACTTGGGCTGAGATGAAAAAGTACAGCAGAATACTGCAGAATAGCCTAAGGACATGGGACGCCCTCCTCATTTCTGCACTACACAGAAAAGAAACAAATAAAGCCAGCTCCCAAGAACACTACTTTTTGCATAAACTTTACCAGTCCCTTGGAAAAGAGGTATAATGAATCGATAAATGCAAAGCAAAATTCTTCGTGAAAGAGGAAAGAACTGGAGTTAATGACAGTGTTGCCCAGCCCCTGGGTCTACTCGGGCTGGCGTTCCTGGAACACTTGGGTTGTGGCATTTCAGCAATCAAGTAATATCATCACACAGACGTGGCATGACAGGTCTCTTATCACACACAAGCTATGTGCGTTGGCTGCATAAACACGCTTATCCCGTGTGTCACAATAGATGCTGGTGCAGGGGTGCCAGTTTTTCTCTCCTTAACGGTAAAGCAATATTAATCCCACAAAAGACCTCGCACAGACCTCACGAGTCAGTCAAAACTGGATTTTTGTGGAGTAGCTGCTACTTGTTTTGTTCGACTTGTTTGGGTTTTGTTTTTCATTTTAATTCATATTCCTGTTCCAACATGGCTTGCAGAAGTTGCCTAGAAACCATCTCGCGTCAGCTCACTCATCCAGGACTCACGGCTCCCCATATGCAGGCAGAGAGATAAGCTTAACTTCCTAATTTTTTAAAGAAATGCAATTAACCCCCCCACTCCCCGCTTTCCCCCTCCCATGGATATGGTATCTGAGAACTCAGGGTAAAAAAAAATAAAATACATCACTGAGTCAGAAAAGTCTGGCAGGAACGTCGTGTCAGGGTGTGCGGACGGAGAAGGCCCTCTCAAGGCAGTGGTAGAGTCCCCGTTTGTCCCCAGTAGAATGTCCAGCAGGCTTCTGGTGCACCCTCCACTGCTTCTGGTGACACAAAGAAACCTTAGACTTAGTTCAACTGAGTTTTATGCTTATGTGAAAATACCAGTTATTTCCTTTGCCGTGCATCCTGTCCGAAATCTCCTCTCAGCTTTCCCTGTCTCCCATAGTAGTTGTGACCCACCGCTCTTCTGCAGCCAGTATGAGGGGTACGTGTTGGAAAGTCAGAAAATTGATGGGTCTTCTTTGTGTTCTTCCAGGAGAAAATCACCTTACGTATGAGAAATCCAGAGAAGCTGGGAGTGCTAAATGCAGATCTGATGGTGGAAACAGACCCGTGGAAATAAAGCTCAAAAAATAAAGGGTTTGTCTGGGCAGTGGCTGGAGTAGAAGAATTTGGATTTTGAACCAAACCCCAAAGGTTTTATTAGGCTCTCCGGAAAAATACAAAACCAGAAAAAATAATTTTGGGTTGACCTGCAACACTTTATTTGGAAAATATTTATTTTGGGGTGCCTAGACTTTTCACTTGCAACTTGGAATGCTTTTTAAAAGAAAAATGCCATCTCAGAAAGAAGTGTTGAATGGAATTAATACTTCTTAAGTTGAAAATGAATGTTTCAACACTGAAAAAAATTTGCCCCCTTTGTGACACTTGAAATGATTAAATTTGGATTGAATTTCCCAATGCTTCTGCTCTTCCCAAAATGGCACTTTCTGGCAAGGTTTGCTACGCCTTGGCCATTTTTTATGTGTATGCAGGTAATAAGTAAATGTTTTAAGGACAAATGTGAACACCTGCACAATAGGAGGACCTGGATTGTAACTTCCAAATGTAATTCACTACCAATTTTAACCTGTCCCTCCTCACTCCTTCCTCTCTTTCTTAACACCTCTCTCCTGCTGCTGTTGCTTTTTTGATGGGATGTTTTAACCTGTTCCCCATGAAATGGACTTTCCATTGTGTAAAGTGGCTTGTGGAAAGGAGGTTATTAAAAAAAATGTCAAAACCAAAAGCCACGCTGCGCTGCCCTGCTGGTGGGGCAAAGGTGGGCACGGATGAAGGGCTGAGCTCCTCAGGGTCAGAGCTCGCCGTGCCTGAGGGAGGCAGGGGAGAGCTCCTCACTCACCATTCAGGGAGTGGAGGCAGGAGCCTCCAAGTTGACATCTGGACAGCATGGTCCAACACTGTTCAAAGTAGGAACCTTCTGGTGGAAATTGCTACTGACTGACTGACGGACCTTTGTGTTTTAAACCAGCTTGCCAAGTCCGAATCTGTTAGCACTGGGATGGTACGCAAAGCTTTCATTTAGAGGTGCTGGTTGATATGGTATGGCTGAGGATTTCTGAAAGCCTTGGGAGCTCAGGTGGTTTGGAGTGGAAAGGGTGAGTGCCTGGGCGTGATATGGATTCTTTAAATCATCTCTGATCTTAGTTTTCTGAGCATTTCAGCATGTGCTAGGGTCAGAAGCAAGGAGGACTGAGACAACTTTATGCATTAGGACTGACTCAGTGTTTATCCGTGACTCTCAGAAACCACGTGTAGATTTTGATCACTGCCAATTAATAATGTCCGCTTGCTTCTCCACATGCACCCAAACCACAAAGGGCTGGCTCCCACCGACCCCAGAGTTCATGGGCAACCCTTCATGGGGATGGCGGAGAAGGTCTTTCTCGTTGGATGCCCTAGGGAACATGCTGTATTGGACTTTCTGAGTGAGTCTGAAGAAACATAAGAGATCCTTTGTTTATACCTTCGTCTTCCCTGAGAGTGCAAAGAGCTATATGACTATGTGGGTGAGACCTCTGAGTGTATATTTGTGGCTACTGATTGTTCCCACCTTTCACAGGACGACGCGTGAGCTCTGAGAGACGCGTGGGATTTACTGGCATGGTAGGGGTCAGGCAGCAAGACATTGCTGTTTGGAAGAGGGATGTGAAATCTTCTTACAGATTTAAATGCACGCATTGGTCTTGGCAATGCAAGCCATCCTGTAAGTCTTGAACACTGACCTAAGGAAATATTTCTAATAAAGATAACTGATTTCCTGGAAATTAGAGCACATCACAGGCTTTTATCTGAAATCATGCAGAATACCGCTGTTCTGATGATCTAACAGACTGAAGACGACTTCTAATGGTGCCGCTATCACTGAATAAATGTTCAATTCCTCTGGCCCCAAGCAATTCAAAGGCAAAGTCCTTTAAGGTGGAGCATTTATTTCATGAATTCAAGGAAAAAAAAAGCATAGGGGGGACATTTGAAAGAAACCTTTGTATGTTACTGCAAGAAAGAAACAGGTTAAATCTGCCAAATACTCCTAACTCTACCCTGCAAAGGAAATTTAAATCTGTAAAGCAAAAAAAAAATTATCTGGAGCGGTAAAAGCTCAATTGCCTTCTTGTATGGTGGTGTGGCTCCAGCGTAAGCGTATGGTAGTCTCTCTGCAAGTTACAGCCACCAGAAGGGGGATCTCAGTAATCTAGGGGTAGGGCAACATTTGAAAGGGGTGTAAAGTGTTTTTGAGCACAAACAGGGCAACGCTTTAGGGATCTCTTAGCTCTCAAGTTAATGCAATGAGTTGCAAATCTTCTTTATTTCACCTGCATAGCCAGTTATTTCTGGCAGTCTGGAATGCTTGCTTCAGACAGTAAATTCGGCAGCAAAGCAGGGCAATGTGAAGAAGGGTACACTTGACTTAGAAGTGTTTTGAGTTATGTGAGTGCAAAACATCTGAGGCCCATGGTGATACAGGACTCTCATTTTTGGTTGATTTACACGGGTGACTACAGCAGCTGGCAGCCTGAAAGTTCCTGTTGTATTGGAGGCAATCCCAAGCACACCTTGTCTGTCTCGAGCTAGATAAAAGCAAGGCGTTCAGTTGAGTTGTCTTAAGTAATTCTCTAGTTAGTGCAGATCTATAAGGTGAGTTGCTTCTGGAGAGACCTGTTCTAAGATAAGTGAGAAGGGATGAACTGCCTCTTGGATGTGTCATGTTCTCCCTCTGTTGCTCCTAGAGGAAACCTAGGCAGCTAATTTAGACTGGGTGCAGGTGGAGTGAATACACCACAAGGGACTGAGCGTCCTTTGATTGCCACCAGTGCTCTGACCATAAGCGACGGCACATTATCGGCCAGTGTTGCAGAGACAGCTGGTAGTTTTTCAAACATTGGTGTGCAAACTAGCAGGCAGCTGTGGAAATGACTGATCTGTTGAGCGGACCCTGGCAGTAGTCTATATAATCATCTCGCTTATACAAATCATTAGCAGCTTGGCTTAGTTACAAGCTAATGACTTCAAATACAGCCTGGGCACACAAGAGTTTAATTTTTAATCGTACCGGAACATTGAACAGAGGACTGACAGAAATGCTAAGTATCACAGAGACCCAGTCTTTATTTTTAATTGTGTTAGAAATGCATTTAATGGATATTGTTGTAAATCTGAAAATTCTCGTCATACTCCAAGTGCTGCAAGGTTTTAAAAGCATGAATATATTAATCGCAGGTAAAGATGCTGAGTTCCAGTGTGCAGTTGAAGGAGGGAGCTGGTATCTGAACACCAAGATGTGGTTGGTGTTTCCCTAGTACAAAGAGCTCTCCCTTACGGCTGTTTTCTCTGCGTTCTTCAGTTTCCTTCCAGTAATGGATATCCTTGGTTATCCAGGCTATATTAGTGTCTCCTGTAGAAGTTAATCAAGTTTTCAAGGCAGAGTTGAGCCCTCATTGAACAGGGTTTCCTTGAGAAGAACTGATAAACAGAGGAGCCACAAAACTAAGATGGGAGGCTAATTGCAGTCGGTGAAATTTGGCACACTCTGCTTTTTTAAAAGTGGAGGAAAAGGCATTATGTTCCAGAAATGTAATAAAACAAGTGCCATTTTGGTTTCATAGTGCTGTAGTATATTTGTATAGCCAAACCAGTCCTCTGCTACGGAATCTTTGGATGCCAAGGCTGTTAGGTCACACTGCTATAGTTTCTAAATAAGCAGTCAGCTAATGAAGTTCTTTTTGGTATGAATTCACATGCGCCTTTTGCTGTGTCTTGCAGCTTCCCCTACAGCATTAGTTAAAAGTTGTAGTCGCTTTATTCTCTTGTTTTGTTCACATGGAACACTGTGGTTACTATCAAAGTAGTAAAGTTCACAGAGACCACAGTGCAAAATTCAAGTGCTAAAAATAAGTAACAGGCCAAATGCTCAAGACATTGGGTGCTATTTCCACTGAAGTCAACTGCAGCTCAGCCTACTTGTATCCAGCTTTGTGGTCATAAATTGTGCAGTCGAATTTGAGTTTAATATACATTCAGGAATGTGCTTTGCAAAGCTCTGACTAAACATGTCCTCCTACACCGTGCTGTTTCAGCGGCTGTCTCCTATGTCTCCCATGTCTCCCAACCCCACGGAAGCACCTGAGGAAGGTGTCTGTCTGCTTGGACTCGGCAACCTATCCATAAATCCCTAGCTGTCATTCCTGTGCTGAAAGCTGTCAAGGGGCTGCTGGAGGAAAAATTATCCCTAGCTTCAGCCTTGCCTTCTGTCTAGATATATTCTCCTTACCTGGCACGCTGTGGAAGCGGGGAGGTACGCTGGGGTGTTCACCGATGCTGCATCTGGGAATCACGATAAATAGAAAATGTCTGAGAGCTGAAACTCAGCTTACAGCCCCTGAGCACACGAGAGCAACACAGCACCTGCAGCCTTGGAAGCTGGGCTGAAAGATAAGTGAATTTTTGCATATGCTGTTTAAGGTTGTTACCAGCCTCCTCATTACTGGAGATAGTTTAGGTAGCGAAATAAAATGCAGGCAGCCAGGCTCTAGCAAACAGTGGGTCAGATATGTGGTTGGGGTGAACTGGGGTGGATAGATTGTAGCAGCAGCATCTGGGAGCAGAGGAGGAGATAGCAAATGTACAGCCGTGGACTGAAGCCTGCACCGAGTGATGTCTGCACTTAGATGAAACATATTCCTTAGCAATATCAGGGCTGCTGTTGTGGACTCTAAATGGGATTCTGTGATGAGCCCGATCTTTGATGGTATTGGATTAACATCACTGCTCATTCCAGCTTATTATGTGTCCTGCAGTACCTGTCATGTCTCTCTGCCATCTACAGCAAATAATGACTCTGGCAATTATGAAGGCTTTGTGTGCCTGCAGATCAGAAATGCTATCTCGCAAAGGGCAGACTTTCCCCATCTCAGCACTGCAAATTTTTCCTTCATGTAGTGATTTGGCCCTTTTCGTCTCCCCTTCCCTCTGTACCCGCTAGTATGTGAAACAGCAGAAGCTTTACAGAAGAGAAAAAACGAGAGGCAGCTTCACCTCCTATCTTTCCCATTTTTCTACCTGACCCTCCTCTTTCTCTCTGGAGCAGGAACAGAATTTGGTATCAAACACGCAAGTTCTGCTTTGCTCAGGGTTTGATCGAAAGTCCACTAAAATCAATGGAAAAATTCCCATGGGCATTGCTGTTCTCTAGATTATTTCCTGCTCCTATCTGGCTACGTCCTTTTGGCTGTATGGGCATGCAGGGCGGCTGTGGGAGCTCAGAGGGGGGCATTTTTCGCGATGCCGCTCACAAAGGGCAGCCCTGTCTCCCTGTGTGAAGCATGAGGCTCTTGAGTTTTCTACTTGGTCCAAATCTGCGATTCATCTGCTTTCCCATGCTTGTGTTCGCATCGTAACACGCCACCAGCCAGGCGTGGGACTGAGTGCAAGGCAGTCAAGAGTACGTTTTTTCTTGCTCTTTCTTTTTTCTCTCATCTTTGGTTGCTTCCTGGTCCCCCTTACCCTCCCTACCTCAAGCTTGCCATCCTGGAGCAGCAGTGATCCACTGCCCCATCTCCAGCTCATCCTCCATCTCTGCTGACACCCAAGATGGCTGTGAGGTTACTGCTCCCTAGCATGGTTGTGAAATCCAAATCAGAGCTTGCTTTGCCATCCTGTCCAGATGCCTCTTCCACCATCCCTACGTTACTGCCACATCGTTGACCGCATCTTCACAAAATCATCTTGAAACCACAGATGGGGGCAGAACAACAGGGATATGGGGATAGAGTCCGCTCACAAAGAAAGCGTTGGAGGTAACGCTTTACATTTGACACACATGGCTTCAGCATGGGAGCTTTGGTTTGGCAAAAAATATGGAAATAATAATAGCACTTTTGATCTTCAAAGTGCTCTTCTTTCACTAACTAATGACTGTAATGTTAGGCTTTATAAATTGGTCATACTCTGAAAATACATTTGGTAGCAAAGACCAAGGGTCATGCTTTCTGCTACTGTAATGCCTTTGAAACATTGGCGCCAATTTCATGGTGTGAAAATTAAGGACCACATCTGTTCTAAGGGTGCAGCATCTTACTTAGTCAATGGGAATTGTATGCCCATTAATGAGAGCAGAATCAGACCCTAATTAATTTCAGGCCTGCCACATATATTCTTCCATTTTAATACACATGATTACTGGCAACATCTGCCCTCACAAGTGAACAGACCTGAGCTTTGCAATATATGAATTGGATATTGGTCCTAATGTGAGGCTTAATATACCAAATTTTCTCATATTGGTGGCTGTGGGATCCTTTGCCAGGGGAGGGAGAGTGACCCAAAAGTGCCCAGCCAGTTTCTGTTGCACAATATCATGTGCACACAGCCCAACACATGCACAGGGTCAGCTGTAGCTTTGTGGATGCCCTGGTGTACCCAGGGGTGAGCCTGGGATGTTGCATCCTCAGCTCCCCTGTGCAGTCAAGGGTCGAACAAGAGCAAGCTGCACAAGCTTTGCTGTTGACGTATGGATGATGTGGCCACGGCTCCAACTCATTCCAGACAGGATTATGGGAGGAAGGATCCCAGCCTGAGACTGGCGTGGGAGGGGTGGGGGCTTTCTCCAGGAGAAAGACCAGAGTCACAGCCTTGCAAGGTAAATACAAAGCAAGCAAATTTTAAAGGTATCAAATTTTTCAGGGTTGAATAATTCAGCTCTGCAAAGTGCAAGGTCCCTCTCTGGTATCAGCGATGGAGGCAGGTAAAAGCTGGCCCATGGCAAGCAGGGCTTAGATCTGCTGCATTAAAGAGCTGCAGGCACTGATTCCCAATTCTCTTGGGTGAAAGGCAGATCAGCGTTGTGTTTGTGTTTTCAAGATTAAGTATCTCAAATCATAAATGTCAATAGAATTATGAAGTACATTGAAAGCTTCCAAGTTATTTAAAATTAAATAACAACCCTGTAATGCAGCCAAGCCAAGTATTGCTCAGATCCGTTCGACCCTTGCAGGAGGCAAAGGAGGCTTTCAATTTCTTTGTTCAATCACTTCATTAAATTCCAATTCTTCTTAAAAGCTTGGCAGTCCTTATCCTCCTCCACTTACTTCTGATACAAGTCCCCTTTGTCTGCGTTCAGGTTTCTCATGACTCCTATGCTTACCCACCTTCCTATATCCCAGAGCCTCGCTGAGCCTCAAGGCAGTGCCCCTAGTAAGGACAGCTAACGGAATTTTTGCTAGAAATTTACTTGTCCCATGTCACCACTGCGTTAGCCTGGGATGTGGCTGTGTGTAAGCAGGAGAAACACTGCTCTGGCGTTTTGGGGGGATTTGTGATGGGAAACGTGCTGCATGCTGTTAGCCAGCGATGCCTTTGGGGGAGCTGAAAGTGTCTGGGCCAGCCCTTGTCCTCAGCAAGGTGTGGAAATAACCTGAAGCGAGAGGCAGGGCAGTCATGTCAGTGGAGGTACATGGTAAAGATGAAGCGCCTGACCTCAGGGGTGTCATTATTGCACAAGAGAATAAAGCAGGGCTGAGTTGAGAAACGGACCGTAAAATCCCAGCAATGCTACCGGGTGAAAGTCCCTGCCACCCTGGTCAGGCACCTGTAACGTGGTTTTAGGCTGTGAGAAACACTGCTGAAAAGATCCCTGGGCTCTCCAACTTCAGGATGTACCTCTAGACCATGGCAGTGTACCTTTTTTCTTGTACTTTTCCCTCTGAGGACAGGTATGGTGTTAGCGTATTCTGTGGTAAGAGGGAAATACACCCAACAGGCTGCAGCTCAACCTGAGCGTGCACAGGATTCATTAGCTTTCCTCTCCCATTCTCTCACAGGTACTCAGGGAAAAGCAACGGCAGAAGATGCTGTAGGACAGAGCCACATAAATAAACCATAGGTCCTGAAGGATGCCATTTTTCTCTTTCTAAAAGAAGTTCTGGTTGCAGCTGAAGTTGCCTTATGCTTTGACTTGTGCTTATAGCAGCCTGTACGGGCAGTGGGCTCTACAGCCTCTAATGTGTTCTCATCTCTGCTGGGCCGTCCCACCAGCACATGACTGCAGTGCCTGGGCTTATTTTCTTTTATAATCTCTTTCTAGGCTCTTGCTGAGATTTCCTGTCTTGGGGGATCTTGCTTAGGCTGGATGGATTACTCAAATGTTCTTGGTCCAGCTCCAATTCCGGCTTAATTTATCTCTAGCCGTTAGGGTTTCTGACCGGAAAAGCTACCCTATAGATTAATGAATTCCAACTGAATGAGGTGCAGGAGCTGACGTGCAGCAAGAGTCCGGATCCCCATGTGCAAGGCTCACCATTAATACTGTTGCAGAAGGAGCTTGCTCACAGCATCTTGCCACCAGCAGGGCTGGTCATCCTAGGAATGAAGAGTGTGGTTTTGCCCATTCCCTGAAGCGAGCAAGAGGGTGTAGGCTGTGTAGCTCTTTGCCCATGGGCTTCCACACCACCCTACCTATGGGGGAGAAAGGGTCAGTACTATGCCTTGCTTTGAACACTGTTGGTGAAGAAAAATCAGATCTGGAGAGAGGAAGTTTTCAAATCCTCAGCATGCAACATGAGGGAGAACCTCATGTCTGCAGTACAGGGGAGTTTTCTGGACTGGTGCTGGGTACACACCTCCTTTGCTATGCCAATCCTTGTTAATTCATCTCTGGGTACAATTCCTAGGCAAAGACCCTCACAAAGGGCATGCAGCAATTGGCATGAGAGGACACATGCAGTTCTCCTACAGAAATCACAAAAAAAATTGTGGGGCTTACAGCTCTCTCCATTAAGACAGGCATTCCTAATGGCTTTGGGCAGCAGTTTTGCAATGGCCAGTGAACTCAGATACCTTGGAAAGGCTGGGCATGAGGCTGACTTGGCAAAGTACTCCCAGAACCAGTGCCTGAGGCATGGGTTTTGTCTGGTTCATGTCTCGATGTGGTACCTGGCTTTCAGTAGTTCAGTGCAAGTTGCAGATCCCTCAAAGTTTGTGCAAATCCCGATAGTCTTTCAAAAACTAAAGCTCTATGACTTGAACGCGTACTGAGATTAACCTGAGGTTTCTACCAAACCTTTCACCTCTTGTTCATGCCCTCACATCTGTGCTAAATGTGTTTAAAGGTTTGCCAGTGGCAGATGAATGTTCAATATGACATCAAGGTCTCAACATACTCCTGATGCTCCAGAAACTCTATCCCACCATACCATAAGAGAACATATTTTGTTGGCTTATAATGTGTGGCCCACAACATACATTTCACTAACCTAAATTTGCCCAGCAGGGGCCAATAGCGTAAGTAAAACTACCCGGGTCACTGCAGTATTTTTGAGAGGTGATGCTTTAGTTAAATTAGCACATCTAGAAAAAGACCTTGTGATTCCCCTGCAGGGAGATTGTGTGTGAGCCATACTAACTGCTCAAAGAAGTAGTCCCAGGACTGTTCCAACTGGCTGATCTAGTGACATGAAAGTGTTGTCGTTTACACGCTCTGAAGAGCTTCAGGATGCAAGGAAGATGGATGGTTATTCTTCTTGTGGCCACTTAAACAATATATTTGATCCTGTCACCTGCCCTGTGTGAACTGCCTTCTTTAGAAGTCAGTATTAATGATGCAGATCAAATCTAGATGCTGTCACTTATTGCACTTGCTCCAGCAGCCTTTGTTAAAAAAAAAAAAAAAAAAAAAAGAGTCTTTTTGACCTTAAAAAGTAGAGGCAATATTACTTTTGTAAAACTCTTAGGAGAGGTTCTAAGGACTAGAAAAGTGCTTCATTGGAAGAATGTATTAGCAAATGCTACTTGATCACAAGGACACCTGTATCCTTGGTAGGAGATGTAGAAAACAGACCTGTCATCAGTTTATATTCCTCATACATTGGCATCACTTGTTCTCACAGTGGTCTGGCCTTGCTTCATGGTCTTTAAGGACCCTTAAAAAAAGCACTGCTTGACTATACAATGGGTGTATCTTTAGCAGATAGCACTCAAGGCCCATTACCACCTTCCCCGTCTTCTTCCCACAGTCTAGCCCCACATTGTTACTACCCAAATGAATAGTCTCTTCACCAGGCTTTCTCAGCTGGAACTGAAGCAGAGACTTGAACTAAATTGTCCAACTCCTCAGGTGTGTGGGCCGCCCACCATGTCTGTCTAGCCAGGTGTCAAGAATCTCTCTAGTGCCAGACCAAGGATCTGCCTAGTGCTGTGTCCCGCTTCCAGCAGTGGCCAGATGTGGGTGACTGGAGAAGAGTTCAAGCATGCCAAGCGTGCATTTCCTGAGTGTGTGCTCAGCCTTCAACTATCTTCAGGGATTTTCTGAGTCAAATGCAGTTTCTATGTATTAGTAACACCCAAGGTATTTCTTTTCCGTGAATTTGCCTGCTCTCCCTTTGAATCTGTGTTCTAGCTGTCGACCTTGATGACCTGTTCCAGTTGTTGGCCCAAATCACTTATTCTCTCCTCTCCATCCCCAGCTGATTGTCATAACTTTTTTCCCATATCCTTGTCATCAGTTCCTACCACTGTGTAACTTTACCATATCTGTGTAACTTTCTGTCAGTTGTGTAATGAGTAAAGGCCTGGGAAAATTTAAAAAATATTTTTAATAGTAGTATGTTCTTAGGCTTTTTTTTTTTTTACTATTATTAAGCTGGAGAGTTTACAGATTTGAGTTTGGAAGTAATCAGACAAACTGTTTAAACTGGGTAAAAGAGTGAATGTGATAACTACCATTAGTGTGGGGAAAAGCTGGGACAGTGAAGCGTGCTTGGGAGTGGTAACCTTTTCACCTCAATCAGCAGCAACTGGAACAGTTTGCCCTCAGTCTGCCTGTCTCCAGCTTGCAAAATGTTCAAATACTCCATGCAGAGTGGAGCTGCCTGAATTTACAAATACCTTTGGCCACCCTGAAACTGCCTTTTTTAAATTTTTTTTTTATTTCCAGCAAATAAATGATTCACCAGCCAAAAATATCATAAGCACCTATCGCAACATCACCAGTTGCTCCTGGGTGTCTAAAAGTTTACAGCAGACCTGTTAACTGGCAGTCTCTCTTACAGTGGAGGAGGTGGTGGATATGTATGTTCAACCAGGCAGGGAGTGCTTCCCACCGGGGCACTGCTGATTGAGGCTGGGCTGCCTATTTCTGCCTAGCCCAGGGGGAACTCTTCATTCTCATGCAGGAACTGGAGTCCACCACCCTGCTACAGAACTAATAATAGCAAATGGACACAGCTTGCAAACAATCGGGAGGCTGAAATTTGTTTGCCTGAAGTGTTTGCCAAATAGTTATGAATACAGAAGAGGTTTGTTTAAAAAAGAACCTTGCTTGCAAGCAAACTGTGAAGGGCGAAGGCCAAAATCTCTAAAATTATTTGTGACAAATAACTTGGTCGGTTCTATGAGCCTCTGTCTAACTCTTGCACAGATGGGAGTCACTCCGTTCCAGAGTAAACAGAGCAGCCCAGAGCACGCTCTGGTTACCAGGCTGGAAGAATGCAGTACGTTTTCTGTGAGTATTTGCTCTGACTTAAAAATATGCTTGCTTTATCTGTGTTCACACCTCTCTTGTGTTCATGAGCTGTGAACACTCAAACAGTCAAGATTTTCTCCTCTGGATACCTACGGAAAGCAAAATTAAACTTCATTATTTGCAAATGGGATAATAGGTTTTAACGTGGGATCCTGTTTTCAGAAAGCTCTGCCAGGTCTCTGGAACAAAGGCTATGAAGTGAGCCAGACATGGGTGTGCCACTCTTCTGTAAATAAAAACATGCATGTACATAAGTACATCTAACAAGTACTCAGACAGAATTAACTGTAAGATCCATATCTTGCCAACAAATCTGTTGAGCAGCCTAAGTTTGGTTTGTGCTTTTTATTTTTTTTTATTTTTTTTAAAGTAGCAGTGCCTCAGGCAAAGGTCTGTGTGGCCCAGAGAGGAAAAGCTGAAAATGGTCTGTACAAAACTTGTGGTCAGGGCTTATCTGCCTCCTTTCCCTAGGTGGTGAGAGCCACAAAGGGCCTTTGCAAAACCTTCTCCTGATTACACTATTTGTGCTTATCCAGGTAGGAAACTAATACTGCCGTGGGTCTTGCGTGGCCTGTTTTTGCTGGAGAGGACATTTGCAACAAGCCGTTGGCAGTCCTTTCCTAAAAGCGGGAAAAATATCTGTAACTTCAAATAAACCTGGGAGGCTGCAATCTGCCAGAGGCTGGTGCAGGGCGAGTGTCTAGTCTTGTCGGGTAACATGTTTCTGGCCAACGCTACCCTCTCTTTAAGCATGCAGAGAAGGAGGGAAAGCTCATTTCTTCATTGCCTGCTGAATCAGTACATTGATTGAGAGAACGTAGCTGCTGGTTGGTGGAGAGATAACTGGCCCAAACCACTCATTTGGAAAGCCTAAGTGCGTGCTGCTGCTTTCTCATGTCCCGTGTAACTGTGCTGCCTCTTCCCAGGCCTCCCAGAAACCACGCCAGAGCCAAAGGGTTGAAATAGTTGCCCTGGTACCTAACCCCTGTGACTCAGCTGATGGGTGTAGCGCTGCTCCGCGTGGGAGATGTGTTATCTGTCTGCTCAGGGACTTTGCGTCTCAGCTTGCACAACCTGCGTGGCTTCCCCGCTCCCAGCAGTGCTCAGCACACCGGCGGCGGCTGAAAAATCTACCTTGTGTGTGTCTCTGTGAGTGTGGGCATCGACACACTGACACAAGCAAATCGTAAAAGCCGGCTCCTGAATTTATGAGGTCTGCCGGTCGAAAGTTAGGAAACGCTGTAAGCGACTGTTCATGTCTTCATTCCGGTCCCCTTTGCCTCCACCTTGGGCGGGAGTCTTGTGGAGCATTGCACAGGTACATGTGGAAGAAAAAGCGTTCTGGGAAAGCTGGTACTTCCCAGGCCCCAAGTGTTTGACTTCATACCCTTCTTGACATTCCTGCAGGGGAAGTTTTTTGCCTGCAATTTCCCAATGGCAAACACCAGTCCTTCAAGCCAGGCCTGAGAACGGCTCTTGTGACAAAACCCTTGTTCCTCTGCTCCTCTCCTTTGCTTTTGTTCCCCTCCTCCCTCCTCCTTTCCTCTTCCCTTGGTCCCCAGCATCCCCAGTTGCAACATGTGGCACTGGTGGTGCCACACAAGCAGCATGTGACTCCAGCATCTCTGGAAGTGGCATTGCTTTGCCATGGTGTATTTTGGCTCGGTGCTAAAAGGTTTCTGAGGCATACTTAGGTGGCGAGAGGGAGGGGATGAGGGGGAGCAAAATGGTTATTCATTTTTAATGCCTTACCTACTTTTAACAAAATTAGGATAGCAGTTCACAAGTCTAGTAAAAGGCAAGGCTTTAGCCTGAGGGCTCTACCTGCTGCATTTGAGATGTCCTGCAAATAATAGTTATCTCCAAGCATTTCAAGAAACCTGCACAAATTGTTTATCATGCAAAATGTTAGACAGCCTAAATATGGGAGTAATGGCCTAAATGATCGTCCCTCGAACTGCTTTTCATGCCTGTTTCTTAAGCAACGCTTATGTGCTCTGAGCAAAAGTGTTCTCCTCTCCCCTGCTTTACCTTACAGTAACGTGGTTGGTTTACCAGCTTCTGGGAACTTACTTGCCACTTGCGCAGCTTAAAAAATGTCTCATTTGGTGGCCCCGATGGCATGTGTCCGAATTTTGTGTTCCGTGGCGAGGTAAGATGACAAACAGGGCAGGAAGTCTTCTTGGAAGACAATGCTGGCTTGGCATGGCTGAACGTCAGGGTAGCCATGGAGACCTGCTCTCAAAGCCGGTAAGAGCCTCAAGTACCGCTGCCTGTGTCCAGCCGGGAGAAGGTGAGTGGGAAAGGTCAGCGCTGATGGTGATCTGTGAACCGCCTCAGGGGAGATGGGAAGATGCATAAAATAAGGTGGTAGGGCTGGTGCAGGAGAGGGAAGCTGCTCCGGAGGAGCTCTGGAGGCAGACAAACTCCTTTGCATTCAGCAGCAAATGGTATCAGGAAAAGGTGTTCGCAGAGCCTAAAATGAAGCCTGAGAGGACATGGAAACGGAGTAAATGAAGCACACATCTGGCTGTTGTGCCAGGCAAGACTGGCATCTGGACCTCCTCCTTTCCTCACTCTCTTCTCTCTCATTTCGCATCTTCCACTGGTTCTTGTCGATAAGTTGTGCCTTTTTCCCCCAAGGAAGTCAACAGCAGGCTCCATAAGCAGCCAGTCACATCCTCCTGACTGCAGCTCTCCTTTCAAAGGCTGTACCTGGGCAAGCCTTTGAAGTCACCTCATCACAAGGATGCAGATAGCACGTGTCTGTGCAGAAAGAAGGTTCAGGTGAGAAGAAACTCCACTGTAAGACATCAGAAGATCGAGGCTGTCAGAAAAAATAATCACATGGAAATTACTGTATTAGGTAAGTCCAGTGGTCTCTCCAGTCTGGTGTTGTACCTGATGTGAAATGCTCACAGAGACTAGTGAAAAGCCCTTGCAATAGGTAGATATGGAGTCTTCTACAAGAGGTAAGTTTTCTCTTCATGTCTATTATTGACACTGTGTAATTGTGGCACAGGTGGCTTTTTATTGCTACTGAAACTCTCGGTATTTAGTTGTGCATATGAAGATTTCGTGATATGAGTCACGAGAGACCTGTGGCCTTGATGGCCATGAGCTCCATGGTATGCGTGTGTTTTCTTGTCTCCATTCTGCTCCCTGTTGGATTCTTTGAATGATGTCAGCATTGTGATATAAGGAGAAATTCGGTATAGCTTTTAAATGCCATTCATTTATGTTCTTTACTCTTATTTTTTCCCTAGCTTGTTGTTGTCTCTTCTGTTGTAATGTGGCTAAATCTCAGTTTCTCTTTCTCTGCCCTCTTTAGGTTCCCTCTGCCTCATCCTTTATTTATTGCTGGCCACCCTGTCTTCCTGAAGTGATGCAGTTTTCTGGTTTGCCTTTTGCATGGGTTGTTCCAACACGTACTTGCTGGCCTGGCATTTTGACTGCTACTGTGCTGCTCGTCCGCCCTTTTGGCAAGCTGTTGTGACATTTTCTTACTCTCTAGATGTTACCAGTGCACTGTGCATCACCTGCCAAATTTCCCACCTTATTGCTTCTTCATGCAAAAAAACCCACACTCAGCATTTCCTGGTATTTCTGAGGGGTTTTCTGCAGATGGAAATGAATGCTGCATAGGAAGCTAAATCGCTGTTCTGTCCTAGTGCCCTGTGTGATCCTTTTCATGCTCCCTAGGAGAAGTTGCTGCTCCTCACAAGGCACTCTTGGGCTCTGTGAGGTGACAAACACTGGATCTCTTAGCTTGAGTACTTCCCATCCATGCTGCTGGCTCTTCGCTGCGCTGTGGTGTGGGCTCAAAGTTTCCACCTGGAGCTGGTTTGGGGATTACTACTGGTGAACCAGTCGGTAGCACAGTCACACCAGTCCCCACCAGACCCTGTGAGCAAGAGCATGCGCCTGGGCAGAGGCTTAAGCGTGGTTCAGAGCTTGGCCTGTGTGCCTACGGGATTGTTGGCAGCAAATGGAAATAGTGAGCCTGCAGCTGAATAGACACTTAGGGTGAGCGAGTCCAGCTGTACTCTGTGCAAAGATGCAGTTGAACGCTTAGCATCTAGGGCAGAGCGACAAAACTTTATTTCCACACTCATTCTCTGTGCTAAGTCCCCTCGAAGCAGACCTTATCTCATCTCTTACTGCCCTATAGCTTGTGGGCCATGGTAAACCCCTCCTTGCTTTTCTCAGGACGCGATTCATGTCCATTTTGAGCCACGTGCATATTTCTAGACCTATGATCTTGTCCTGTTATCTCTGGTCTTTTTCCATCCTTTCACTGGCAGGCAGTCCCTGCTTCACATTTTGAATTCCAGCTGCCTGGAAAACAATCAGCAAATAAACATTGGAGGAAATATTGGGGGGAAAAAAACCCCCAACCCTCTAGCAATTGGGTTTACTGCTTCCAGGCAGGTGCAGGCTGCATGTGAACAGCAGCAATTCACTCAGCAGTGCTTTTGAAAGCCAGGCGCTGACGGCACTGGGAAAGCTGAGTGATGCGATGGGTCTGGGGCCAGGGAAGCATCACATGTGGATGCCAAGCAGACGGCTGAGTTTTAGACTCTGCTAATTTTAGTTCAGCCTGATTTGCTTCGCTGAGCTCTCCTGGTGCTCTGAACACTGTCATTCAGGTTAATCATAATTCTTTACAAGACTTAAAACTCTTGGATACACAAGAATCTGCCCTGAGATATTTTTTTTTTCCTTAAGATGAGGTTTTCCTGTGTGCTCTGACCTTACCATGAATGCATGCTAGACCAATACTAGTAATCATGAACCTGCTGTTCCATATTCGCTCTCCTCCTCACGATATTCTTTAACCTATTTTACATGTAAACCATTTCATAATATGCATCCAAGTGTTTAAGCATTCAATTCCCTTCCTTCACCCGCCCCTCCTGTTCCTGCGGTTGGTTGCAGATCACTGCCTGGCAGCGGGCAGAGAGAGCGGGCAGCAAGGTGAGTTTTGTTCCTGTGAGAATAACTCCTTTCAAGCAATTCTTTGTCCAAGGTGACCATTGTGCACTGATACCGTATCTCGGCTGAAAGCATGGCAATTTCTGACAGTGCAGTCATCTGACCCTGCCCTTAAACAAAGCCGCGCTCTGGTCCCCGGGCAGGATTGCTGCAGAGAGCCAGGGGCGGGAACAACTCCTCACATCCTCCGTCTTCTTTAAATCCTGCAACTTTTCCCCGTGTTTCTGGGCTCAGCTTTTGCAGCGGTGAGCGGGGAGAGGGCCTGCATGAAAATTGCTCAGGTGTGAAAATGAGAGAATGGTTAAAACCTGATTCAAAAATAGACCCAGGCTAATAGAGTTTCATTTAATCGCCAGGTTGCCGTTCAAGATCCAGTTTGTGTAGGTTGTGATGAAATGTGGTTACCACCAGACAAGTATTCAGTGCTTCGCGTAATGAAAATTGGCACTTTGCAGCAATTTCTAAACAGACGCAACTGCAGCTGCCACGAGAAGGCTGAGGCCATCTGTTCCTCCCCACAGCTGCTGGCCCCTTCCCGTGGCCCTCCTCATCCTCATCTCCAGCCCCGCTGTGTGCAGCTGGGAGCACCCATGGGCACGGGGTGGGTGGTGATGGGATTTGTCACACTTTGGTGGTTGGAGCTGGAGCTGGTTCAGGGAACCTGGGGCTGCAGTTGCATGATTCCTGTGTATTTCTGGGATCTCTTACTCCAGAATCATGTATTTTAAGTGGGAGTTAAGGTACAATAGTAGTGGAGTGTAGGAAATTTGTGTCATTGCCAGTCTTCTCTGCTTGCCCTGTGTCCGTTCACAGCTGAGTACTTCGGTTTATGTTTCTGGTTTCAGTCTGTCAGGCTCTAGGAGCTTTCTTTGATTCGGATTTACAAAGCCATGCCTAGAGAAGGCTATGACATATTCCTTTTTTTCTTTGCTTATAGCAGTACCTGCTCAGCATACTGCAACCTGTGAAAGCCTGTCGAGGTCTGGTCCATGCAGAGCAACATTGTTCTACAGTGGTTCCTCGCTGAACACTTCTGCTCTGGAAGAAGAGCATGGATAAAGGCAGTTTTTCTAGAATGGCTTTGCATTCAATAGTTGGTTTATTTTGTCATCATTTCCCTGCAAACACAAATTTTGAACTTGTAGGAAATTCCAAGATAGATGCTTGGTGTATGATTACAGGGAAGGCTGGGGAAAGATGATGGTGTTTCTGCCATATCTCCCACTGCCCTGGTGTGCTCACCTTGCTCCGGGAGTAGTCTCTGCTGCAGGATCGAGGTGAGAAAGGATTTGATTGCCCTCAGAGATACATTTCCAGCTTGTATTAATATCCAAGTTGCAAGTAAAGAGCTGTGGAGATCAGGTGCACAAAGCTGGTATAGTTTTTGTGCAAATATGAGACAAATATGAGCCCTAGTCATAGAAGTTTAACAGCTATAAATTTCAAGACTGGCCCATTTATCCCCCCAAGATAGGTTTTGTGGTGAAGTTCTCCTTTTGGTTATGAAAGTCTCCATGTGACATAAATTTATTTTTCTACCTGGACAGAGTTATCACTTGTGTCAACAGAGTTCCTGCCTACGTGGGGGAAGAGAGGGAGGAGAGCGGGGAGCCACCGTGCAGCACAGCAAGTAGAGACTTCCTGCAATGCCTTTGTTAATGGTGTGTTTCTGGGAGCTGGTCCAGGGCCATTTCAGAGCGTCGGTATAATTTTACTGTTGTTTCTCGGGTTCAGTTTTGATCCATGAACCTTTATCTTTGGAAACAACCGTTTCCCAGAGCAGTGTCCCCGTCCTCATGATGAAGGGCTCTGCAGTACATCCTTTGGTTCTCTAAAACACGGCACGCTTCACAGACCTAAAGCGTTTCCTAGCTGATTGATGGCAACTCATTTAATGCAACGTGTAGGTTTAAAACTATGAATATATCGAGCTGTGGAACAATATATTTCTTCTTCTCCAGGGTGCTTATCGTACACCACTCTCACGTAAAATGGAGGGAGCAATTGCGTTTTATCACCTGTTTGCAAAAAGTCATTATCAAAGGCTAAAAAATTTACGGGCAGAACCTCTGAAATCTGATGTCTTGACACACTATGTTTTTATTGTTTGCTTTATGGCCCTGACGGAGGTGCGGTGAAAGCAGAGTCCTCTCCAGCTAGGTAAAGGTGTTGTACTGTCCAGGTATGGACAGAAAGTAAATTGGAGTGAACTGCCAGTGGGTCTGCAGCTCTGGAGCACCTGCCTATGTGCATCCTGTCATGGACACGACACGTGGGGCTGATAACCCCTCTTTCATCAGAGGATGGTTGAAGCAGTTGGTCAGAAACAGGCTGTGTGATCCAGGGATGGCTGCGGCAAACAGACAATGGGAAAAGATACCGGGAGGAGACGTGAGCATGCAGGTGGGAAAGGTATGGCTTTAGTGCTAAACTCCTGCATCCCTCTGGAGTGTGGTCCTCACACTCACCATGTGCTCTGGCCATGTCGGAGGCTGGAGCCTCTGTTGTGCAAGCAAAGAAAATAACTGATTGTCAGCTTTTCAGCAGTTTACGGGCCAAATGCATGTCTAGTGTAATCAGCTTTGACTGCTGTGGGCTCAAATTTGGAAGAGATTTCAAGCCATTTGTCTCTTCTGTCATGTTATGTGTAACAGCCACCACACAACAGGATCTTAATGATCGTGGAGTCTGAAGGAATGCAGTTAGTGCTGTCTGGCTAATCCAGGGCTCCTTTCAAACACCACCCATCTCAAAAGCTGAATTTTATTTACATTTGCAGGGACCAGGCTGGGCTCAGCTTTGTCACTTTCTGGATTAAATGTTTCTGGATTAAATTTTTTATCAAAAGTTGGCTGACTAGCTGAGGGCTGTTTTGAACTTGTCAGGATTTACAACAAATATGTCACTAATAAGGTTTTTTTGCCGCATTACCCCATATTTAATAGGGGGTGAACCCTTCAAATTGCAATATGCATGCAGAGTTAATAACTTAATTTGTATTAAACACATACTGCATTGTTAGTAAATAACGATGAGCTACATGGTGACTATAAAAGGTTGCACATCCTTAGCAGGGCTTAGGAAATGGAAATAAACAAGCAACACAATATGTAGTTTTTAGGCAGCCATCACCAGCAACGAATGACTCCCCCAACAGATTAGGCTGCAACACTGTGCACGGGTTATATTTTCAAACAGGTCACCTAGCCTATAGCTGCTCATATTAAATACACGCCAGTCTTACGCACAGAGGCTCAGTTCCAGCTCCTGCAGCCACTTCAGCATTCACGTTTCCTTTGCTCTCTGTGACCGTAACCATAGAACCTACTACAACACTTGGAGAAATATAATCTTTGGCATTTAGTACATTTTCTCCACCCATATGCACGTGCACTTTTGAAGAAGCAAACAGAAAATCCACGTAACTCTGGTGTCCATGGCCAGGAAAAGCTATGACCGGAGAAAATAATAATAAAAAAGTAATAGTTATAGAAGGGAAAAGCATTAATTTGGGGAGTTACAGCTGCGCCAAGCTGCGTTGTGCCATCCTGGCAGCACAGATAGGCTGCTGAGGCAGAAACTGGTCAGGTGCCCTGCACCAAGGTGCTCAAAACAGCACCCGAGCGGGGTTTCAGCACTGCACGGGGCTTCTACTGGCCATTACAGAAAAGATGAGTTTTAATGGAAAGGAACACAAATAGCTACTACGAATGGCCCCAGGCTAAATGGCTCACCCAGGCTATTTTGGCAAATACTTAGGAATGACAAATATATTCACCCATCAGGGGTGGCTCGGAAAATAGGCTGGATTAATGACAATGATTGCAGTGAATAATTCAACTGGATCTACTGGTAGTCTGAGAGTGAGTCGTACGGGCAGAGAAAATGGGAAAATGGGAAAATCAGATGGGTTGCTTGGGTGCTGGATGGCAAGGAAATAAAGAGAAGCAGGCATGTAATGGAGAAAAAACCTACCCAACAGCTGGGGCACTCAGCTGGCAGATGAGACACAGGTCCACCACGTTTCTGCTTGGAGCTGGGCAGAGTGGAGTTCAAACTGTGGAGCTGCTCTGCGCCTTTTGCAGACAAAGCCACACAGGGAAGGAGAACAAGCAAGACAAGTCAGGTGAGACCAGGTCCTGGTAGGGGCCTACAGAAAGTTTTGTAGACATGAATGCATTTCTATGGGAAGTCTCTGTTTCTTTGAGTCAGACTTTTCCAAGGACAGCGCATTTTGTCAGAAGGCCCTTGTCCAGCAGTTCAACACCATCGCTTTTGCTTTTCATTAAGTCCCTATAGCTGGTACACTTATGCTGTCTGAGTGGGCACAGCCTCAGCTGCACTGTGCCCAAATGTTTCCATACCTATTTTGCCTTCCTTTCCCTTCCCAGCATCTCTATTCCTTCTGGCCAAGAGTTGTCCCCTGTCCAGCCCCAGGAGGGCCACTGAGATCCAGTGGGTTTTGCCCAGGAGCAGTGATCTGCTCATGCAGAAAACATTGAAGAATTTAGAGCTTGTTAACATGGCCCTGGGATTGAGTGCTAGGGAGGGAGAAGAAGGGGGCGAAGCTGCCACTGTGTTCCTAAAACTGCTCCTTGCAGCATATTTAGTATTGGCAGCACATCCCTTTTTACCCCATCCCTCTCTCCACCCTGTGGGGCTGGTTCACGTACTGGTCTGGAAAAGCGCTCCTTTCAGCTTCATCTTTTACTGCCACACAAGGAGCTTTTAGATTAATTTTGGTTAATCAGCCCCTTGTGCTGCTGTTTATCAGTGCCTAAAATGTGAAGGACTCACAAAAAGACATGTAGGTCATCTCCCATGGTTTCTGCACTTTCTTCTGGCATCACATTTTGGGGATCCCCATGTACTGTGGCTTCATAGGGCCTCTTTTAAAAGGGTTTCTGCCTGGAGAGGTTTGGATCTCTTTTGCTTGCAGACACCTTCCTGGTGGGGTCTGCTAGCTAATTGGGATAGATAATGAGGATGGCAGAATGGATTTATGAATGAACAGGTTACTGGTTATATTATTTTAATCACAGATCCTAGCCTTGGGTTGTGTACTCCTTGAGTAGGAGCTCGACTCTTCAGCATGGGCTATCACAAGCTTTAAAGATGAAGAGGGCAAACCGTGGCCATTCCCACCTGAGAAACAGGAACAGGAACAATAAGAAGGAGCAAGCCACTCCGTCTCATGCAGTGCTGCGTGTCCTGCATCCACTGATGCTCTCCGCCAGGATGCCTGAGCAGGCATCTGGGGGAGGTCGGAGTGCTCTGCCTTAAATGTCAAGGGAGGAATCAATGCTGCTGAAAGTCACCTCTGCAGGATTCTCCCCAAACTCCCGTATAAAGGGAGTTGCCTGCAGTGCTTTGATTTCTCTCCAGCGGCACCCAGGAGAGGCAGTTCAGAGATCCTGGAGTGCGTATGGGTCCCAGTCATTCTCCATCCCCTCTTGCTGGGGATGCAGCTCAGTGGGGACAGGGACAAGGTGAGACATGCTCCGAGCCTAAGACGTGTGGCGTGACTGCTGAAAAGGGCCGAAACCTGCTGGTCCCAGGGCTGAGAGGTCCTGGCACAGGGGCAGCCAGTGCATAGAGCAATGCCTGTGTGCAGCGCCGGGGAACTGGGAATGAACTCTTGCAAAAATAATAATAATAAAAAAAAAAAAAAAACCCAAACCCAACAGTCAGGCCTGTATTTCACATTTCTCTCTGCCCTTCCAGCAACCCTTCCTTGAAAAGTTTATGTCTACATTACAAGAAGCGGTTGCATTTTCACACAGCCAAGTCCTCTCCTCGCTGTTTTCCGTAGCTGACCTGGCCTTTGCATAGCCTCGGCGATGCGGGGCCTCTCGCGGACAGAGCCGTGTTTGTCTCCGAGGCATGTTGAACTTGGCAGGTACTGTACGTCTAACTCCAATTTAAACTACCACCTTTCTGAAGGAAAAGCGTCTGCCGTGCACAACGGCAGCCGCCACAAGGAAAATCTGCTTGCCCGCCTGGAAAACCCAAGCAGCGTTGCTAACAACAGTTTCTCTATCTTTTCACACAAATTCACTCCGCGGTCTCACAGATGCTGACCTAGCTGCCATTTTTTTCCAATTGAAAGAGGCTAAAACGGGGTGACTTGGTTGAAATCAACTCCAATAGAGTAATGTGTGTTAAACCAGGCAGAAATACAGCCTTAAAAAACAGGGGCCAAGCTCCTTCCCCCTCGCAAACAACCATCTGTGCTGTGTGTGGATCTGGGATCGAGCCTGCTGTGCTCCTCCGTGGCCTGATCCTTTCCTGTGCCTTCATCACTTCCCATGAACTGCAGCACAGTCAATTATCTGATGGTGCATATTTTTGGAGGTGCATATTTGCCTGGGAGGGCATGGGGTGGCGTCCGCTTTTGCTGGTAGGAAGCCCAAGCTGGTTGCAGATGAGGGGGTTGATGCAAGCTGCTTGATGGCGGGTCTCCGTAGGGGTCCACAGTAGGGATCATGTCCTGGAGGGTCTCAGCTTTCTGGTGGGAAAGGGAAAAGATCTTGCATCTCCCTCTGGAAGGGCGGCTCTCAGGAGAAGCAACCCTGGACAGAAATCTCCCTTGGCTAGTGGGACACATGTCCTGTCTGCTGGCAGTGGGGAAGACGACGTGGGGTGTTTCTGCGCAGCCAAAGCCTGCATGCACACCACTGTGGAGTACAATTGTTCTCCATCGCCGTTTCCACCACCTCATTAAGCTTGCCATCAATAATACAGTGTTTCTTGTGCAGCTGAGAGCGGAAAGGGCGGTCGCATGGGAGCTGACTCACTCTGACTCACGTCTCCCGAGAACACAGGGTCATTCAGGTTAATCTCAGCACTCTGCATGCCCAGAGACCCCTGCGGAGAGCGAGGGCATCCCCTCTGCTCTCTGTCACCTGCAAAGCCGGCTTGTCCTGGGGCAAGGAAAAACCCCTTCTGAGGACTGGGCTGAAGCAATGGATGAGGGAGCCTGATCTGTGCCACCAATTTTCCTGGTCCTCCACCAAACCAGCAGTTGCCCCTCTGGACTGTGAGGAGCACTCCCAAAGTGCTCTGGATGCCCTGGGTCAGGCAGGCTGACCCCGAGAGTCAGGTGTCCCTGGGTACTTTGAGGCAGTGTCTAGAACAGCGAAACGCAGCTGAGCTCACTGCACCATTTTTTCTGTTGTTTTTTTTTTTAACTTGCCCTTTCGGGAACAGCAGAGAGACAGGGCAGAACAGACTCCCAGGGAAGAAAATTTAGTTTCCTACACTTTATCATTTAATGGGGTGGTGAATTCTGAGGTTGATCTTTGCTCCGGCAGAGCAGAAACTTACCGCACTTGATTTCTTAGGAAAGGAGGGCTTGGGGGAAGGGGGAGCACAGCAGGGCCTGCCTGGCTGAGGGAGAGTTAACTGTGCCGTACTGCTGCTGCATGCCGAAGCTCTAGGCTTCCACAGGCACAACCTGGGCTGGGGGCAGCAGCCAGTGAAAGTCAACGTTGGTCTTTCCGTGACTCTTGAGATAACCCTTCAGCTTGCAGGGATCCTCATGTCCGTTTTGTCCTTGCATTTGTGTCTCTCCCAGGACAGAAGGGTGAACGCGGGAGGGCTGGTTGAGCAGAAAGGTAAAAGATCAAAACCAGCCTGTGTTACCGTCCTCCTGGCAGGTGCCGTGATGCAGAGCCCATCAGATGGGCGTAGCCGGGGTTAAGGAAGGATGAGGGAGGAACAAGAGTTTTCCGAAATGCTTGTCTCCAGGCAGTCTAGACCCAAATGCAAATTTTCTACTAAAAAATAAATAAATAAAAAGCTTTGACACTGGCAGTCTGCCTAAACGTGTTTTTTTGTAGGAACTGTTAAGTTTTGGAACAGGACAGCAACCGTGATGGAGCAATAAACAAAATGGTAAAGTAAATGAGAACGATTGAGGTTGTTTTTGTGGTTGTACACGGATGATGCTTTCCAGATTCAGTTACATTTTCCTGCTAGTGGCATGCTTCTCCCTCTCTTTTTTTGTGTGCCCACTTCCTATTTTCTATTTGCTCTCTTCCCAATCTATTCCTTCCACTGTTGCTCTAAACCTTCACCCATACCAACATTTCATGATGCCCAAAGGTCTTTGCAGTTCAAATACTTCCTTTCCAAAGCCTCCAAGAGGTTTTTATGCCCTTTGCTGAGGCTGTGGTTTTTTTCCTCAGTTCACTCTGCAGACAGGAGACCACTGCTACCCTAAAGCATCACTGGATCCAGTAGACTAGGTCCAATCTCAGGTGCTGTTGGCAGCTGTGATGGATTTACCTGGTGGTCCCCTCCCTATTTATTGAATGTTTGATTATCACTTTCCACTACCCTGTTCCATTGAACTTGTGCAGCGACGTTGAGTCTAGGCCGAGGGGGGAGCAATAAACCCACAAGGCACAGCAGTAGCTCAGCGGTGATAACAGCTCTCCAGTGAAAGGTGTGAAGCCTCTGTCTCCCTCATCTCATCTGGATGCCTTGTATGGTACCCAGAAGAAATGTCGCTAACACCAGCCCTTGTGCGTTGTTGTCTTGGACGTGTAGCAAGACCCTGTTATCAAGGTCCCCTCTTCTGGATGGCAACCAGGGCTCTGATGCACAAAATTAAAAGTCCTGTGGCAGCTTATTTCCCATTAGGGGGAAAAAAACCACCCAGCAGATCCACTGAATTAACCAGATGTGTTAATAATATAAAGTGTGGCTTGTCCTCTGTCTCATCCCTGTCTCAGTGTCCGTTTGTGCTATTTCACTGCACAAACGTGCACAAACAATTTCATGTGCCACAGCTGAAAATCACGTGCCTTTTTTTTTTTCTTCATGTGCAGCCCATGCTACAGTGCACTGGCAAAGCTGCTGTGGGGAGGCAGGAGGTCCTGGCAGCAGGGCAGTCGGGCTCTTCTCACTGCAGGGATGGGCAGCCAGTTTCGGGCTGGGCAGTGTGAGGAGCCCAGTTCTACTGAAGCGATCAGAACTTCCATACACAAGAGAGTTGAAAGCCATAGGATCAAATTCAACTTCGAGGATTAACACTTGGGAGTCTGTATACTGCATGCCTTCAAAACCAATGTGATTAATCATGTTTTCATTTGCCTTCTAGTTCTCGAGTTTTTGGGCCAGCACTTTTAAAGCTTTCTCTGAAAGTGAGAGGAAGAAATATCATTTTCTTTGTAGACAACTGAGCTTCTCTGTAAAGATCTGGGGAGTCAGGACTTTGAGAGGAACACAAAGTATTGTCATACTTGCAGTGTAGTTGTAGCACCTTGCGATATTTCTCTCATTGCTTCATCAGCAGCTTCTTCCAAATTCAGGGAGACAGATGAGTGTTAGTTCAACTTTTAAAAAGAAACAATATTTGTTTCAGCTAGAAAGTCTAAAACTTAAGTTTCCAAATTCCTTACTGAAGTTTTGCAGACAAATGGTTCCCTCAAAGTCATGGCTCTGCCTTAGCATATAGATATGTTTCAGCTTTCAGAGAGTAAATGCAGCTCTATGGTGCTGCAATTTATGCTACTGGAGAGGCTGGCACTAATGCAAATATGCTGTGAAGCTGTATGCTTCCTGCTCGCTCTGAGCATCGAATTACTCTCACTTTGAAAAAGCTGGTTTCATCTTTATTTACAGAGGTGTTCTTATCAGCAAGGTACTTCCCTGGAAACAAAGTTTCTTCCAAGAGTTAAAAATATACATAACCCCATAATGTGTTTAAAATATATCATAGTAACATTCAGTGAGAGCTGCTTTATTGGAACTCCCACATAGCGCTTTGCAATTAACAGTGATGCTGCCATTTAGAAAAAATAGGGGAGAGGGGCTCAAAGTCAGAATACAAAATACAATAATGTCCTCTGTGGAAACATGATGCGCAGCTACAGGCACTACCAGTTATCTTTCCGCTCGGTGTTTCCTGATCATGAATGAGTCCTACTCTTCTCCCAGCATATTTTTTGAGTGGGACCCCTGTGCTGTAGGGGAGGCTGGGGGCTGTACAGCTGAACCGCAGCTCGTGTTCCTCTTCCCTGCACAGAGCAGCAGTGGGAGGCACTGAATGCATGCTAGGTATCTCCCAGGTCTTCCTTGCCGCACCATTTCAATCCTGGATTCACTGGGCATCCACTCAAAGGCTCCTGAAACTGAAGACGCTGCTTTGGGCAGAGCAGGGGAGAGGACGGGCTGATGCAGAATCCCTGAGTCATGTCCCAAATTCCCCTCTGCAGCAAGGCTGCAGGGTAACCTTGAGCTGCGCTCCTCTCGGTGCAGAAGATACAGTAGGATGCAACCCTGAACTTCGGCATGGGAACACCTGCATGAGGACCCTCCCCCCAGCGCTCCCCAGCTCAGGACTAGTGAAAAGCCAGCTTCATAATGCAGTGGAAAACAGCATCCTTCATTAAATCACAGAGGAACACAGCTGTCGGTAAGGACCTATCCTGTAGCAAATGAGGTTTTCCTCCCTCCCTAGTCCTCTAGTTCTCCCTCCCGTTCAGCCTTGTGTTTCCTCCCTGACCTTCACGGGGTGTGATTGGGATACAGATGTTGGGGGCCAGTGCAAGTGGGGGGCAACTATTTAACTTCTTCTCTGGCCGAGGAACAACATGAAAAAACAAAGACTCCAGGCACGTGGAGTTATTAAAAATTATGAAGGGGGGGCCGACATTTGATGCTGGTCACACTACCCAAATCCCATCAACAGTGTGATCTTAAGCTCCACTGCTGCTTTTTTGCAGGGCGTGATGGACTATGGGAGGAGAAAGCCCAGGGGCACCTGGGCTTTGCTTTGTTTGCCCCAAAACCTCCCCTAGATTAGACAGAGCAGTTAAAAAAAAAAAAAAAAAAAAACAGAAAAATAAACAAATAACCAAACCCCAAGGACAGGAATTTCCTTGTTGACAAGAGCAGACTGGCTGAGCAATTCCTGGGGGCTTTCAGCAGGCTAACCACAAATTTGCTCTGGAGCCTCACGCTTTGAGAGCAGTGTGGTAGAAACTGCTCCCTTTTGATGTTGGACCTTGAACCCATTTCATTTTCAGTGTAACTGGCCTTGTTGCCATGGTTGTTCCAGCTTGCGACGGTGAAGTGGCGAGTTCGCACCAAAAGAGGTTGGAAGCAGCCGTGTTTCTTCCTCCTGCCTCCCGCCGCTGCTCCCCACCCTCCGTCTGACCACACCGAGGTTTGACGGTGGGGACATGTGTTTAGCTCACACCAAAACAGCCCCACCGCACTCAGCCGTGCGTATCATCCCTGCGTGGGGACCGCCTCGATCCCCCATTGTCTGCCCCTGCAAACCTCATTGCAGCTGCTGGGGTAAGAGTCTCACAAGCAAGCCAAGTCCTTTGCATAGCCACTGCAGCTCTCATCCTACCAGGAAGGCGCTTCATGCAGGACGGGTGATGATCAAAGGCCAGCTATGAGTCATCTCAAATCCAATGAACGATCATTAGTTGGGGGAAGAGGTAATTAAACTGGCTTCGCTATCTCGCTGTTATGCTCGGGGGAGTAATGGGGTGGTATTGCTGCCATTGAAGAACTTTATTTGTTAGGAGTGACTCATTGGGTATGCGTCACAAATTATACATGGGAAAAACTACCGGTGCTCCCTGTTGGGAGTTGAAAGTCCAGTGCAATGTGCCCAGACGATTCTGGCAGCTGCCTGATAATGATAGCATCACCTGGTGAGCGTCTCCTTCCCTTTCATCTCACCTAGAGGGAAACTATCAAAGTCAGGTCCGCTCTTGCCACCAGTAACTCCATGGGCTGCCTACCCGCCCCACTGCAGAAGCTGAAGGGGAAATGGCTTTTGACAAAACTAGTGGAGAATCAGAACAACCATATGCAGAGCCCTGGTATCCTGGGCTGCCAAGATCCCGCGAGGACTTTGTAGCCCTTGAGAAGGAATTTAACCTGCTGATCTGGGTCAAAGCTTTGTGACCGCTCTGTTTTCGTAATAAGATACAGTGAAGTTTGATCGCAAAGCCAAGACACTTGCAGCCAAAATCTGTACCCAGATCTGAATTTCACAGTTGAGTTAGCCCATCTTTTGTTTTAAAAACAAACTGAGTGAACTTTTATTCTTATTTGACTGATTTTTATCCCATGGACTCGCAAATTTCAGTTGAATCAGGTCTTCTTAATAAACTCAATAAACCTTTTAAAGATGTATTTCCTAATGATTTTGCTTCCAGAACAGCCTGAGGTTTGGAAGGACAGAGGCAATCAACAATAAAAGGAGGCAAAATAATTGCTTGGATCTTTACATTCTTTTTGCACTTTGAAACCTAATTTTAGATTGCAGCTGAGGCTTAAGATTTGTTCTTAATTTGCCCAAATTGTTTTTCTTTCTTCCACTAGAACACACCCGGTCAAACTGTATTTGCCCTTCAAAACTTCATTCTGAGAAGTGCCCAGTGCAGAGTTACTCAGTGTAATGAATGTAAACACTGAGAAGATTACTTATTTCCTTTGTGCGTGTTCTTTTGAGTTGGAATTTGATTACAGCACTTGAAGAATATCCTCTTACTGTATAAAAACACAATTACAGAGACCGGATCCTTGTCCTCACTTCAGAGGAGGTGTGCTGCATAGGTGCACAGGTGTAAAGCAAGCATGTCACTTCTTCTGGTGGGATGCTGTGCTCTGAGGCTGTTTGGATCGCTCTATGGTGTCTGCTTTGAGATGGTGGGTCCTGGGCCAGATATTTCTGCTTTTTCATGAAAACCACCTTTGCATAATCTCAGACACCAAGTCGGTAATGAAGGGCTTGATCCTGAAAGGATGCTGAGAGCTGCAGCACATCCAGAAGCCAAGTGGTACCTCCCTGCTGCCCATCCCAGTGACCCCAAAGCAGAACCACATCTCCCATGAAGGTGCTCATCACCTCCTGCTCCGTCTGTGTCCCCCGGCTAACATGCAGCCATTGCTTTCCTGTGCAGGGACACATGGGGGGGACCTGCGGGTGTCTCTGCACTGGCACCAAGGCAGTGTCCAGCTCAGCAATATCCATCTGGTCCACTGAAGGTGCGTTGCTGCAAGCTCTTCACATCCACCACAGCCATCGGGTGTGCCTGGCAATTGCAGCCTGTGCCGTCATCGATACTGGAGATAGGTAAATTAAAGCTGCCTGTTTGCTGAACACATGCAAACACACCTCTCTCTCAGACACACACATGCAAAGCCGGAAAAAAAAAAGGGAGGCGGGCAGAACTGCAGAGTATAATGTCATGATAATCCACTGGGAAAAGCTCAATACCCGACCTGCCAAAATTCTTCCATTCTGGTCTCAATGTCCAAGAAAGACTGGTGAAACCAGATGGGCATTTTTCCAGGAGGTTTTGGAAGAAGAGAGTCGATGGCTTGGTTGCAGGCTGGTAGGGCACTAGGGAAGGGCATGGCATGCCCTGCAAGACCCACACTGGTTTGGTTAGACCCTGTTTTATTTTCCAGCTTCGAAGAGTTCCTTGGGTTTGAGCTGCAGCTTCCCAAAGTGCACGCCCCAATCCCAGTTACTGGGGGAGCTGCGGACCATACAGCGTGCCTGGCAGATGACTGGGATGGCAGTTGGTAAGCTCTCTGGGACACCGACTGCATTGCACCAAGGGCTGGGCACTGTTCAGACACACCAGGACTCTGATCTCTTCTGGTCAGAGCCCTATGGCGTTTCTGGGACTTGATGGGGAATCCCGTCCTGTTTTCTGTCTATTTCCAGAGTAAAAGCTCATTTTGCTCTTCCCTCCCCCAGCAGTCTGGGTGGCTTTGTTAAGAAGAAATTATACAACTAAGAGCCAGCACGAAAGGCCAAATCTTGAACCGGTCCATGAGCACGACTGCACTGCGGGTGACGTGTGGACAGGCATATCTCTGGGAGGCTAATCTCCTGAGCGTGGAAAACAATATGAGGGCAGATGTAGCTGCGGGGCTGAGGAGCGAGCTGTCGGAGGGACACCCAGAACGAGGGACACACGCTGCGTTCTCCAGCTGGTGGGAAGCCCATGCTGTGCTGCTGGTATCTCTGCAGATGAAACCGCAGCTTGGCCAGATGTCCCTCGTTTTGCTGTGAAGATCTCTCTCTCTCTCACAGAAGAAACTTTTTCTTTCACTGCATTCAAGCCCCATTCACTGAACAACCCCTGTATCATCTGCTTGTCACGTCCCTTCTTTCCAAATTCACACCAACAGCAAATCAGGATGGCCAGTAGCTAATTCTAAGAAGTGTTCACATCCATAGCATCAACACAGAGGTGTGCGGGCATGCACCCGGTGCCTGCAATGGCCACTGCTCCTGTGGGGCCACAACTGTGGAGAGCAGGATGAGACGCCCCAGTCACTGTTCCGCGTGGGGTGCAGAGCAAAGGCAGCCTCTTGGGTGGGAGGGGAAGGGGAGATCAGATGCTGCCACATGTTTTATGCCAACATCTTGCTGAAAGCTGTGTCAGATGTTGGAATTAAAATTGCTTCTTCGCACCCTTTCGTTTTGGTGGTCAGTTTCGCCAGGATCACAGTGGGTTCTTTGTGAAGACACAAAAGACAATCAGCAAAAGCAGGGCCAGATCCTGAGCTGGCAATGGGATGCTACACCAGATTGCCCCTGCTGATTTTCTGGCCCATAGTTTTCAGTTGTGCTGGCTGCAAGTACAACAGACACACAGACTGAGTACACAGAGGGTGACACTGCAGATCCCCACCGAGATCAGTGGAAATCAGAACCAGGGACGGGATTTCACTGAACTTACTCAAAAGGCAAAGATGGTAGTGACAAGCAGAATGTTGTGAACTTAAACCTTCTTGCATTTTTAAGATTGCATATTTAGTCTTCCTCTAATCCTTTTGGAAGATTTCTTAGTGAGTGTTTCTTTTTCTCTGCCACTAAACTGCTGCTGCTGGTGGCCAGGGGGACTGTCAGTCTGTCCCACACATTTGCCAGGCCTCCCATAATTTCTCTGTCAGGGAGAAGGGAATAGTGATGGAGAGCGGCCTGATAAGTATGTCATCCAGGATCCCTTCCTATGGGCAGATCACTGCCATCCAAAGCAAACCCAACTCACTGGCAGACAAACACTTCATCTCTGGGGTCTCCTGCAGCCTCAGTGAGCCAGGGGCAAATGTCTCCTCTCCCCGCTTCTTTTTTTTTTAAATCATAAGACCAGAATGGAGAAGAAGGGTCCAGTCTGCCTTGAAGTCTTGACATGTTTCAGACATCTTTTGGGGAGAGAGAAGATCCATGGCAGAGCTGGGGCTTAAGGAGATACAGGATATTTAACACGGTCCAATTTTCTTTGCTTGCCAACTGCAGTCTTTTGCATTGGTACAAAAGGAAAATTAAAAAAAAAAATCCTAGTGAGCTGGAGTTTTACACCACTTATTATACCATTATCATTCTGATAAGTGACTGTAAAGTACATAAAGGATCTAGAAAACCAGGTTTTCTCTTTTAGCAAGTTACTTTTTTAGGTAAAGTTAGTTTTATGTTAGCTTGACACTGCCTGACATACTACATTATTTTTAATAAGCCAGAAATCTGCTCCAAGATTGTTGTGGCTGAAGAATTAATAAGATAATGTTTCCATTTCAGGAAATCCCCTGAAAACAAAATGTAAAAAAGCCTAAAAGCCACCAGTCTGATTTTCAGGGATCCTGATCGCCCAGGGCTCCCGTCAGTCAGTGAGACTGGAAGCAGCACAGCTTCTCCCAGATGTCAGCTCAACAGTGCTGAGGGGTTCTACTGGTGCAGATTGGAGAAGAACCTGGCTCATAAAAAGAGGTGGAGTTTGCCCCAGAAATTCCCATTTCTTTATTACTCAGTTCTGCCACAGTGAGACCTCTGTCTGGCTGCTTGCATTCCTGCCTTCCTAGCAATGGAGTGCCCGTGGTGCCCACAAACAAGCCTCTCCAGTTTTTTTTGCCTAACCCTGACACTAGAAAAGCCATTTATCTGCTTCTCGGAAGAGGCAGCCAGAGAACTGAACCTTCAGAGCATGGGAGGGGAATTTATTAAAAACAAAGGAAGTCTGCAGGTGTAAAATGTTTGTCATGCTAGCACCTGAACAAACATATCACTGTGCCCTTGCTTATCTCCTTCCCACTCACTGCCTTTATTGAGTCCACTGTCCTGCTAACTGCAGACATATTAATCAGGCAGTTAGATTAGAACAAAGTCACTGCCTCTGTACCGTCTTATCTAGACGATATATATGTGTCATTATATAGATCAGGGCCAGGCCAAAGGGGTTTTTTTTATACCTTTGTGATTACCAAGCTGCTCACTGCTTCCTGTTTACATGAATTCCCCGTGCCTCTGAGGGAAAGCCAGCCTTCCCAGTGACTGCGGCACCGTCCTCTGTTGTCCCACCTATATAAAAAAGTATATATAAATATATAGTATTTTTCTTCTAACCCATTTTCATTTCATCATTTTCAGTCCTTTCCCCACAAATGACCATTTTGTCCTTCCAAAACCAGGTTGATGAAGCAAGATCTCTTTTTGACCCCACACCTTCTGCAGCCCGTAGTTGCGTTAGCGGTGGAGTTTTGCTCAAGGCAAATACCTCTCAGTCACTTCTGCTGCTATCTGTTTCTTAATCCTTGGCTTGTTGCTGGGTTTCCCATCCTTTGTCCACTTCCCAGAGTTTTGCTCTGCAGAGGTTGATGTACCAAGACGAAGCTGCCCTAGCAGCGGTTTCCCCAGGGTGGCACCAGGGCAGGGCAGTGGCGGAGGAGGGAAGGAGAGGAGGCAGCACGCCGCTGCCCTCACCATGGGACTGCATGGTGATAATGCCTCCTTTCTGCCTCTTCCCTCCCCTGCCACTGCAGGCAGAAGCCTGGTGGCTGTGACGTGGGTTTTGGTCTTTCTCCCAGGGCCTGGGCTTGCCCTCTATCCATTGAGTTTTGTCTACCCAGCCCACAGCCCTGGAAGCTGTGGCAGGGAGCATCTCCCTGCGTGAACACAGCATAAACCTGTTTTTACACATACTCGAAAAACAAAATATCTCCCTTTCCTTTCCCCTTTTTACATGTTTGATGACAGTAGATAAAGCTGCATGCAGATAAGAGCTTTGAGAGCGTCACTGTCTGCCTGGTGTGCTAAAAGCACACCTGTAGTGGGCATTCAAAACACAAGATATTTCTGTCATAAAATGAGTTGCGGGCACTGTGGGAGCAGCCTACAGCTGTGGTCTAGCTGGGTTTCCTCGTCCCCCGCTATCAGAGTACCTCTGGAGATGCTGCCCTGGTTTTCAATCACCTCTTTTTTCCGTTCCTTGTTCTGTTTCTGGATCATTAAAATTAAAGGTGGACTAAAGGTATGTCCTGGGAACTGAATGTCCTCATCCTTTGGAGATCTCTGAGTCACAGCTGAATGCAGGAGCAAATGTCATGACTGAGTAAAGGGGACAGGGGTCACAAATCAATGCAGCAAGTGTCTGACTTTTTACAAACAGCTAAGAAAGACACAGCAAAATCCTCAGAGCTTAATGCATGGTTCAGTACTCATGTACAACATACATGGTTATAATATTCATAATCAAAATAAATATGTTTACCAGTTCTGTAAATCTCCATAAATCCTTCTTCCTCTTTTGCACGTAATGTAATTCTCCAAAGGCTCGAAAATGTGCATAGTGAGTCTCTAATGCACATTTTATTTGCTGATTTCCAGTGGCTCCGTATAGACATTTTAACTTCAACAGAACATCTCAGCAGGAACTTTCTTATCAGGATTTCTGAGACTCACAACCGTATTCAGAACATCCAGTAGAAAGATTCCTAAGTCTCTGGAGACATCCCCGCTTAAAACCATATTTGCTTTCCTGGCAGTTTCCTCTGAGAGCCTTTGAATGTGAGGAACAGTGCCATGAGTGTTAAGCTTTTCTCTCCCCATCGCTACAACTCCAGCAGGCGTCGAGTCTCATGCGCTTGTACTCACCATGCTGCCGGGGAATCTGGTGCGTTGTGAAAATGACTGAGATTATTATGACAAAAGGTTCCCTCCACCTTTTGTACCAGGAACCTCTTTTGCCCCAGGAAATGTCTGTGTTTCTGAAAATGGCTTAGCAGTAATCTTGCTGCAAAACTGTTCTCTTAAAGGAGCCTCTCTGGTTCACCGCACCCTGCGCTGTCAGAGGGAGCGCGCTGAAACAGATGCATCATGTCTGGCAAATTTTGTGGTGCTAATTTCTACCAAAACAGTGATTTTCTTTAAGCAGCTTGCTGGGATAAAACAGGATGAGGATATAGCACCTAAGCTGTTAAATATAAAGGAAAGCTCTGTCCTTGCTGCAGATATGATGCAGGCTCCTTGCTCCTCCGTGTCTCTCTCTCCTCCATATGGAAGCCTGATCACCCCTCACTGTTGTGAGTGTCGTTACAGGCAGGCCATGAAGGCTACAGGTGTATGCGGTATGTCGCATTGTATATACGGTAGAGAGCCCCCAAATGAGTGGAGAGCCAGAATGTGCTCAGGAACTGCTAATGGCTCCATAAACTTTGAGAACATAACTTTGAGTGGCTGTAAGTGACAGGCAGGTCCCCAGAGTGATTGTGGCCATGTATTCACTCCAGTGCAATGTGTACAGCAGCTATTTTTGCTTGTTTGCATAATAAACCTCTCTTACAGGTTTTTGCCTTTTAAGTTCCCCCTTGAGTGACATTTATGAAGGGTGAGATTGTCACTGTCCCTGTGAAGTCTGAGAGAGGGTGATGCTGTCACTACTACTCTAATGGCTGCGTGCTGAAAGCAGGTTTTAATGCCTTCAGAGGAAAGATCTCAAAGCTCTTTGTAAACAGGAACACCATGTAGCCTCGGAGACACCAAGGCAGGCAAATCTGAGTTTTCTCTGCAGCTGAGGCAGGGTGATACAGGGAAGTCCTGCCCCAGTTTCAGTGGAAGAGTCAAGCACCAAGGACCCAGCCCTCGTGGGTGCCTGTGGAACAGAACTTGGGTTTCTGAACCCAAAAACCTCCATCACTCAAGTAGGAAATCCTTCCCTTCAAGTGGGTGTCGTCTTGTGCTTTCAACTCTACGATTTGCATTAAAAGACCTCATCCTGCTGTCAAAGCAGCAAAGCCCTCACATTTTATACTCCGCTACGAACTAGTAAATATGAAATATATTCAAATGCAGAAGGCATTCTGTTGCCTCCTTGCAGAAGCTGATCAATATCTTCTCTCTCAGCGAGTGCTGCTTCAGCTAGCAGCAGACAAGCTGTTGGGTTTAGGCTTCCTGGGCTGACTTTATTTTTAGCTGGGAGTGGCATTTTTCCTCTGGAAGCTTTCCCTGCCTCACATCATGCAATGAAAGCTGCTTGCTGGCATGACACTTTCTCCCTCTCGCTACTATTTTCCCTCTGCTGACTTCGTAGCCTTCAAGACATCAGTTTGCTTATTAAATTATCACGCTGCCCACAGTGAGAGAGAAAAACGACTCAGTGCACAGCTTGCGGCCAAGCATCATGTCAGGCACCTGCCTGCGAAGGGGCCGGCTGGTGCTGGGGAGGTGGGCAGGCTGCTGCAGGCGCTGGGGACAGGGTGGCAGGGCAGGGGCTGCGCGGGGGCTGGTGCGACCGTTTTGCAAGGCGTTGAGACCACCAGCAGCTGGGACTCCTCTCTGTGCCATGCCAGACATCTCCCAGTTCAGGTCTGCTGGAGAGAGGGAAAGGTGTGTGCTATTGCACGGCTGCAGGCAAAGCATTTCGTTGTTGAATTCACGAGGGAAAAGAATAAATAAAGTTTTACTGCTCATCTGTCCGAGGATTTTGAGGTACAGCATGGTTGGCTCTGATGAGAGCTCAGGTGGGTCCTGACAAAAGCAGCATGAGGATGTGCTGGGAGAGACACACCCCCACCGGTGACTACTGCGTGGCTGGGATTTCGGCCAAAGTCCTCAGCAGGAGATGGAGCAGACCCCAGAGCCTGAGCTGATGGAGACAGGAGAGAATAATGACATTGTCTTATGTGGTTTGCTCTCCATGTTGAGACCATGTGCGTTCTCCAGCAGGGCTCGTGCTGTTTTCTGTCACTCCTTGGCTAGAGATCTTGCCACAAGCTCCACCTCTTGCAGTGAGTCATGGTTCAAAATGTACACTTCTATTGAAGAAGAAAAAAAAGGGAAAACCAATAAGTCACGAGGGCTATGAAGAAATCTTTAACAACGTGAGGGAGCACGCACCATTTCAACATCAAATAAATCTTTAGAGAGCCCTGAAATCCTGTAAGAGGTGGATGAGCTCACCTCCATCTCTTAAACCTAATGACAGCTTATATCTCTATGGTGAAATTATTTGTGCACTGACCCATTGGTTCTAAAACGCATCTCCTTCAATGTCAAAACTCCTCCCTGCCCTTAAGAGCTGTATCTCCAAATATTCCCTGCATAGCCACCCAAACATCCAGCGTCCACCTCAGTGATACAATTATGCGCAGTAAATATTAGCACTGAATACCCAGGTGCTGGGCAGAATTAATGCAGCTCATGCCTCTTCTGCAGTCCAAGCATGTTTCCTGAGAGCAATGATAACATCCTGAGCAGGCAGGTAATAGCAGGCTTCAAACTGAAAAGATGCACAGATGATCCTTTTTCCCTCCCTCCAAACCCTTCCAAATTAGATGCGCAAAACTGGCTGCTGCCTTCTGGAGGAGTATACTGCAAGAGTGAGGGCCTCAGCAAGCAGAGTATAAATTGTCTGTGATATTCGAGCCTGTTTTGAACTTTGCACTTTCCTTCCCTCACTAGATAACATTATCGAAATCCCAGCGTTAGAGACCTGCTAGGTTGTAATGCAAAACTATAGGGAAATAATTCTGCATGCCCCTGACAGTCTCTTCTGCTAGGAACATCTCCTGCTTGGGTCTGTGAACGCATGAGCCTGTGTGCCTGTGTGTTTTAAAATCTGTGCATAGTTGTGGCCAGATATGCCTCTAGGTCCATGCTGTTTCCTGCTCCTTCTACAGTGCATGCGCACACATTGGGGTTTTTCTTTATTATTTACTTATGTGAAATAAACACTCATGAACCTGAACTTCCTTTTCAGCTCAGTTCTTCCTGGAGGGGTCTTTACTCAAGTTATTTCGAAGACTCATAATCCTTTAGTATTTAGAGCAGTAAGAACTGCCTTCTCTGGCACACGGGATGAATCAAGGTAATGGTTCTTCATCTCCATGTTGGGGGCAAGATACCCACCCACGCTGGTGAAATGGCAGTCACCAAACATGCAAGACATGATGGATTTGGCTATGGTTGTTTTTTAGCATCAGTGACAACAAACGTTGCAGCTCAATAAACTCTCCGGCTTGGGCATTTGACTCAGGCAGCACCATTCGAGTGGAAAATGTGTTTTTCACCAGCTCACAGTTAATTTCCCCTTGTCCTAGTGTTGTTGATACTCTTGTCACTTCCCGTGTCACTGATATTCCCAGAGTACCCTGAGAAACACATGCCATTGTGCAAGCATATACTCCTGCTTACTTATAGCCAGCCGTGCTGATTAGCCAGACCATGGGCAGAACAAAACATCCAGCCTGCTGCTGTTTGTGATACTGCTCCAAGGGGAGAAAAAAAGCTCTGCTGTACATCATCCTCCCTCCTCCCCCCCCCCCAAAATATTAAAATTATATTAATTTATTTAACAGCACACCCCATTAGGAGTAAATGCATGTTCTTAGAGCGCTCCGTGATGGAGTAGAAACGCCTCATTAACATTGGATATATCAACCTGGGAGCAGGAGCAAAGTCAGAGAGAATAGTGACTGGCAGTACAATGAGTCCACCAGACCCCATGCAGGGACGTTTCCTTTCGTTGCTCAGCCTGCATTCAGATACAGCCCGCTCTCCAAAGGCACCATCTGTGCAGGTTTCCAGCGCCTGGGTCGTACCTCTGCAGCACAGCCCTGGCTGGATTCCCTGAGCTTTTCAGGGCTTTTTGACCAAGGAAAGCCGCTGTGGGCAGGCTGAGCACAAGCCAGGCCCCAGCTGACCTTGAAGCTGTCTCCCACAAGCTATAAATATTGCTTTCTTGGTATGCTGTGGGACAAGTTGCCCGTTAAGAAACAGCATTTTCTTGGTCTCCAGCTCCTCTGATCTCCAGAAGGAACTGCCGGGAAACGTGTAATACCGTGCTATGAGCCACCCTGGCAGGAGGACTGAGCTGCTTCAAGCTTTTTTGTCCCAGCACAGAGCTGTGGTAATTCATCAGTCTCAGCACCGCTGTTTAATGGCACCTTTTCCAAAGAAGAGTAGGAATTATTGGAGGGACAGAGGTGGATGAAGGTCACCGAGTGGGCATGGCTCCAATTAGCACCATGGTGGGGACAAACCCATGCAGGGAGCAGAGATGATAGATGTCCCAAGGGCAGTCCTTGCTCCCTTCCTGCTCCTGCTGGGTAGCGGGGAGCAGAGTGCTTCTCTGTCCTGCCCTGGGGTTGTCCACTAGAGATGCCTTCACCCAGCATTCTCAGGACTCAGCTGGTGGCGATGGAGGAGATACTGAGATATTGGCAGCTGTTTTTAAAAGGTTTTTCCTTCCAGCACCTGAAGAAATACTTCCCATAAGTCATATTTCTTTCTCAAGCTCAATCCAAACTTGTACACTTCAGTTTCCTCTGCTCTGGGGTCTCCCAGTTCATTAGTGACTCTGTGCTGAATGAAGCACCTGGGACCATTTCACTCTGTTTCTCTCTATGGACGTGGATCCTTCAGGAGGAAGAATTGGCGGGAATCTCCTTCAGGTTGGGTAAATTATGATATATCTGCAATCAGTTGCTCCTGCCCTTAGACAGGGCACAGAAACATGGCTTGCTCAAAGATAAGCACATGTGTTTGGGATGTCTGGCCTGCAGCAGTGACAAATTAACATACAAGCGGTGATGGTTCACATGGGTGCTCACAGAGCCTGGACACCACTAATGTCAGTAGAGCTTTCCCACTGGGGTGTGGGATTTGCTCTGCCCAGGACCTGGGCAGTCGTGTTTTCTGCCGCAGGTGAGCTCTTCCTGGGCATTGCCACCACACTCAGGCGTGGTCCTCCCCGTGTAAAGCCTTGTAGCAATGCCTCTGAGGGGGAACCACTATTCCCTGCAAGAAGATTGGCCCTGTATGAATACGTAACAGGTTACATTTCCTTCTTGAATCTGATATGCCTGTCATAACTAAACTTCTGTTGTATACAAATGGGAAAGTTTCAGTGGAAAATAGCATTGCTCATGTCTAATGTCCTTCTGTAATTAGCAAAGATCATTTTCTGCAATGTATGTGCACATAATTACCATTCTGAGTGATCATCAAGATGTACACAGAGTTAGAAGAAGCCTTGCTACTCATTCATCCCGAGAGACCTAGGGAGGGAAAGCAGGGCAGAGGAAAGCGCCTGGAAGTCCAGCATTATGCTCGGAATGTGTTCCCATCTGCGAACGAGGTACAGCACGCTGGCTTAACCTGCCAAGAGGAATACAGCCATGCAGGGTCTTGGGGCTCATGTTTTAAACCAAGATATACATTACCAAGCCAGCAATGAGCGCAAGGGCACTCAGCGCTCTTTGCTGAGTTGTTTACGTACCTCTCACGCTGTTTTCTCCAGGGCTTAGCGTGATATCCATCACCTCCTACATTCCTCATGAAGCTGGAAATTTCTATTATCGGGCACCCAACAACTCAGGCACAGTCTGTTTCTTCCTCTGCTGAACTGACTGCTATCTGACTGTCTCGCAGTCTCTGTCTTATTAATTCAGCTCTGGCAGGCAACCGAGCGCTTCTAGCTATGGCTGAGGCGCTAAGCCTAGGAAAAGGAATGCATCATGTTAACCGTTGCCGTATCTGACCCGTGTCTGGTTTTAATACGGCGACGGGGTGAATGGGAAGGTGACTGCTACGGTCAGAAATGTGGGAAGCATTTGCAGCGAGGAGTGAAACCACACCAAGACAATAACTGGGAGTGGCTTTATTTCCAGCAGCTTGCGGTGGGTCACAGCACAAATCTGTAAGGTTAGGCTTTTCCAGGTACGCCGCGTTGGAGTGTCGTAGCACCTCGTAAACACTGACTGACATAGCACCACAGCCCCGGAAGAAGGAGAGGTTTTAAGGCCAGTAACAGCAGGTCTGAGTGCAGGTCTCTGCCCAAAACCAGTGCCTCAAACCCAGCGCCACGAAGCAGCTGGGAGATTGCTCCTGCCTCCTTCACCACTTTTTAACCAGACCTCTGCTGCCAGTTGGGAATGGCTACCCATGCAACTTAAAGGTGATGAGTGCATTCATTCATATTCCCATGAGGCAGACCTGCTTACTTTTGCAGAAGCTTAATTAGGATAGACACCCTGTTTGCTGGAGGGAGAGCGAGTCCCTCCTGTCACTGCCCCGCGAAGGTCTCCGTGCCAGTCCCAGTCCCACCCCTCCCAGCAGCCCCACTCTTCAGTTTATTGATGATTGAAGTGCCCATTTTTGCCTTTGTCTTTTTCCCTGCATTTGTTCCTCTGAGAGACCAAAGTAAAGATTCATCACTTTCTCCCGCATGCTTGCCAGAAACATCTATCTATCTCCCAGTCTGTCTTTCAAACTGTGTCCTCCTATCACTAAGCTTCCAGAGCGTGGGCAACGAAGGCTGGCTGCAGGTGTGGCCAGAACATCTGCAATGTGATGATTTGGGTTTCTTTTTGTTTTTTGTCAAAGTAGTGAGGTGCCCTGGCCCAGCCTTTTCTCATGGGTTCCTTTGGCTCAAAAATCAATGTTTCTGGCAAGATGCAATTGCACGCCGAAGTTTCATTTCTGCGTATGGTACAACCACAGCACAATTTCTAGATCGTACAACCTTGGAAGTCATCAGGAACAAGAAGAGTCATTTAAGGGGATGGCCTGGATGGGCAGAGGTGAAACCAGGTCAAGGAAGGAGGTGCCTGGGCCATACTCATTAGTTGAGAAACCTTGTACGACAGATAAGTATATAACTCTAAGAGAAAACAGGGATAGGGGATTTGCTGACAAGTAAAGATCAGGTGCCATTAGTTATTTTCCAAAGCAAAAGAGACAGGTGAACAGCGGAGGCTTGTTCCAAAGCATGGTGAAGTCCAGGAGAGTCTCTCCTCTAGTCTCAGTGGGCGTTAGAGCAGGTCCCTAGTACTGTCCAAGGACACGCTGACCTCAGATACCGCTCCGTTTGTTTCTTTCTTTCTTTATTTCCACTCAGGAGGTGCTGAGGACTTTCTGCTGATAACCAGCTCGCAGATTACATCTCACACCATGCTTGTGAGCCGCAGTGAGTGACTCGTGAGGGTCTGCAGCCATCTCCACCCTCACGAACACTGCTGGGAGAGGCGCCCGCTCTCCCTCTGCCTCTCCCTCCCCCTCTTCAGCAACACACAGACTGAAAATCCCACCCTCGGTGATTCACATCAACAGACGGCCCTGTTATTTCTCAGACTGAGAACTCTTAAGATTTCCTGCCGACAGCTATTTTGGGAATATTAAGCTCCAATGTTTTGGTGGAAAGTGAATTCAAAGGGCCACAAGAGCAGGGGAATGAGTGAATGAACCCAAGCAACTCAACAACACTAAAAATTTTGTAACGCTTTTTTTAAACACAGAGGGAGCTTTGATACTGCACATGGCAACAAAGACTTTTGTCATGTAGGCTGCTTGGAGTTAATATGAAAGCGTCTCCATTGTGCCGGCGTTCGGTCGCAGGAAGCAAAGCTTGTAGTGGAGCGTGAGATAAAAATATTTTTAAGGCTCATCACTTTTTGACATCTCCACTCCAACACTTCCTCCCCAAAGCGGTGTGTACAGACAGCTCTGTCGTTGGCTGCTACTTCTGATCTTCAGCCTCACCCAGCAAACACCATTGGAGCACATGTGCTGCTGCAGACTATATGAGGAGGTGGAAGAGCATATGGTGACAGCCTGAAATCAGTGGGGACGGCTCATCTGTTTAAGGTGTGCAGGGTCTGGCCTCTAGTGAGCAGTCATTATCTTTCACGCTGAAGCACAAAGGAGTTGAATCTGTCCATGACATTACATTATTCTACAACAGTGGGAAAAATCGACGTCCTGTGGTCATGATTATGCAAGCGTTGGGCCACGCTGGGGACCACTATGTGGTTTTGGTTTGATTTTAAAGAAGCAGCTGAGCATTCAAGTCATTCAATAAGATAAAAATCCTGACTTTCAGCAGAGGTAGTGCATGCACTGGATTAGTAGCTGTGTGCCTAATTTCAAAAGCGTATTTCTTTTCGAAAAAAAAGCTTTTACATTTTTCTCTTTTTGCTACCTTCTGCCTCAAGATCTCAAAACAGAGTAAGATTTGAACAAATTACAGCTAACCAGGAACATGTAATATTTATTCATAGTAAACGCTTTTTCTAGAAGAGTTCTTTGGAGCACATTTGCAATATATTGAATAAAAATTTGCATTTTAGAAGAAGGTTCAGCCTTTCTAGGTCTGCTCAGCGAAGAACCTGCCCTGATAAATATTTCCCTGTAGCTGCAACAAGCCTTAGCGTGGTCCTGGTGCTAGAAGCATGCACACTGGCTGATCGTCTTGAGATTGGGTAGACGACATGGTTCAAATGGGAGCATTCATCCACACTACATAAAAATGCAGTGTGTATATAAAGGAGGGTAGCAGGACATATGGGGTCTGCTACTACCAAACAGTTTAGTGTATATACTATGTATATTTGGTATGCCACAGATTTCCCAAGCTCTGTTTCAACCTCCAGGCACATATTTGCACACACCATATAGCTGATCGCGTCTATCCATACAGTCTGTAGAGTGATTTGGGTAGGTAAGCCAGGGACTGACTTTCAGGTGGACACACCATGGTTTGGGGACATTCCTGGAGAGACTGGAGTCCTGGCTCATGTCCTTCGAGAGCGGTATGGAAAGCCCAGCACTGTGGGATACCAGCTCAGGTGTGTTTGGGGCCAAGTCTGCAACTCAAGTGTAAAATGAACTTGAGACGCAGGCATAATTTTGGTTAAGTCATTCCTGGGAATTTGGCAATGCATTAAGCTTTCCATGCACATAATGCCTAGCCCTGCATGGTGCTGGCTGAGCAATGCTTTTCCTATGAAACTCAACCCTGCTTGGCTCCAGGTCTCCTTGTATTTTCTAGCCCCACCTCATCTTTCAAAAGGGACCTGGCAGAGGGCAGAGGTGAGAAAGAGAACTTTTATAGTGAACCAGTGCCTAATTTCATATTGAAATAATTTGGTTTCAGCAAAAGAGGATGATTTTGAGTGATTGCCAACATCATAGTTTCTGCTGAATTGGGCATTGGATTTTGGAGATCTTTTGATTGTGTAGCTGGAAAAAAAAAGGAGAGAAAGGTTCACGAGACCCTCCTGGACCCAAAGCTGCTAGGTGTAATGCTTCTTTGCTACCCAGCAGAGTGGAGTGAGTAGGAAAAGAGAAAAAAATGTATGTAATAATTTGAATTTGAAAGTGAATTTTGATTTGATTGAGTTCAGCAGTCCTTCTGTGTTTGAATTCTGCATTTATTTGTATATTCAAGCTCTACAAGCATCAGGGCTTGCCAAGTGAATTTTAAACAGAGACGCTCATGTACTGACCATCAGTGAATTCCGAATACTTTATTTTCTTATAAAACTTACAGTGCGCTGCTTTGTTTCCTAGCTCCCCTTACCAGGGAATAGAAAGGGAAATAGATGAATATGGCACATATTGCATATTATAATTTATAATGGACTGCTCTACAGAGAGGAAGTTATTTGCTGACATTACTACTGAGCATAAATAATGAATAAATTAGAGAATGTTGCAATCTGTTTATAGACAATTCTCAGACAAAGGTGAAGTTCATGAAAAAAATATTAGTTGCAAATGATTTGCTCAGCTCTAGTTCTTACTCCTGTGGCTCTGAGGGACCTTGACTACTCATGAGCTGATAACCTTCAATTCCAGCATGCAGGCTATGAACTCCTCTACATGACTTATAGAATCAGAAGAACTTTAATTAAAAATATTTACAAATATTCATGCCCTCCTTCATCTGTTAAATAGGTGAAGCTTATTTGTGCCTCTTGACCCTCAGTACAACGTGGGTGGGGTGAATACAATGCTGAAATTTTATGTCTAATGTAAAGTAGCGTTCATTTCCACTTAGGATAAAGGAGGTTTAGATCAACAATCACCCAGCCAGGGTGTAGGGAGGAGGCTGCAATCTCATGGAAGGCCTGATGTGTGTGTTTGTGTGAACAGGCTGCCGTTAATGTAACTTCTTTTGGGAAAAGTCTTCTGGATAAAAGACATATAGATGAGAGCTTTATTCTCAGGTGTGTCAGGGACTTAAAAAAAAAGCCATTTTGTCCAGACACTTTAAGACTTAAAGCAGTAATGTAGGTGCTTAGCTTCCTGTGATTTCTTCTCATTATGTTTGTGACACCTAATTATCATGTGGATATGAATTTTAAAGTGGCTCATGCCCTCTCCCTGCCTATTTCTATTTCAATAAAATAGATTATAACCTCTGCTGATCTCACAGGGATGCTGTGAGGGACCATTATATGGCTTTTTGTCTTAGAAGAGACACTATAAAAGTTCATAGTATCTTCTCAGTGATGCAGATCAGTCAGGAATGTCCACAAAGGCTTTTCAAGACCTTTTGATGAAGTGTTTTGAGCCAGTGAGGGCCATCGTGCCCTCAACCCCAAATTCAGGGGGTTCATGCAAGAGCAACTGGTTCATCTTTGAGGTAGTTCCTGTGCCCTGGGTTTCGTCAGCTCTTTTAGAGCAATGTGGTTTGGGATGGCGAGAATGAGTAGTCCCTGAACAGGATGGTCAAGACATCATTTGTCTCTTGCACGCTTGTCTCATGCAAAAGAAATTCCCAGAAATGGCTTTCTGAGAGCCTATGAAACCCTCCCCACACCTGCCATGCAGCTGTGGGTGAAGAACTGACCACGGTCACCCACGGCAGCTCCCACCACTGCTCCAGGTCTGAAATAGCCACGTGGATCCTGTCCCCTGAGGTACTCACAGGCCCACTTGTCTCATTTCAGGTTCCTCTGAGTCCCTGGAGCAGGTTATAAAGATTATAGAGTACATGTTTACAGAGTACATGTATTAACAGACTCTTTTAGGCTTAATGTTTTTGCATGTTGATACCACGCTTGCTGGTTATCCATGCCATTGTCTCTATTAGACTCCCCCTTCCTGCCTGATACACATTATGGTGAATTTGTGGCAAATTTAAGCAGAAATAAAGAGGGAAAAAACTCTTCTTCCCAATTTCCAAAGTGTCCTCGGTTCAGTTCCTACCTTGCTTTGGCTTCCTCCTCCTGTCTCTGTGGCACCTTTGCAGTGTTTCTATCCCCTGTGCCTGTCTCCCCCCTGTGTGCCCAGGGGTCCCTCTTGCTTGAGGCAGTGCCACCAGAAATGGCTCCACTCCGGATGGGGGGATGGCCACAGCTTGTGCCCCCCCCCATACTCTGCAGTGCTGCAGCTTGATGTAGCTCGTCCTACCTCAAGCACCCTGGGATGGGAGACAAGGGATACCTCAGCTTCACAGACTGGCATGGAGAAATTGGGAGGAACGGTCTGTCAGGGCAAAACAAATCAGGTCAATAAATCTTCCCACTCAGTTACCCTGTTCTTTTCAAGGCCTGATTTTTCTATTCTATTCTATTCTATTCTATTCTATTCTATTCTATTCTATTCTATTCTATTCTATTCTATTCTATTCTATTCTATTCTTAATTTTAAATATCCCTTCTCTCTGAACAGTCTCTAAGGCAGGCACCAGGTTATTGTCCTTTTGGTTTTCCCATTTGAGATTGAGCTGAGATTAGCCACGGCATAAACTCCTTCCCCAGTTGCAGTGCTTTTGCTTTGTTGCATGCATTTCAGCTTTAAAGTCTTCTCTCTCCAGCAGCTGCAAACCACACCCCCACCTTCACAGGATATTTTGCCTTGAGATTCATGTGAGCAGAATAAATAGGCATTTGCTTGGGTTTCTCACATATGGGTTTGGCAAGACCCCTGTCCCTCTTCCGTACCCCCTTTGGTCTGGTTTGCTTTCCCTGTGTGCCTGACTGTGCTCCTGTAGGACTATAATAATACAAATAATAATTGCCTCAAGCGAATCCTGTTGGGAGAGGCATCAGAGGACAGTACAGTAACTGAAACAGCACATCAGGGCTGAGCGAAAGTAATAACAAGCTGTTCTGCAAATTGTGGCCTAAAAGAAACGTGAAAACAAAATCTGAGGGAGATTTGCTGTTATTATGTTATAGAGACTGTGATTTCTCTTGCTATATTTTGCCACTTTCTTGTTTTTAGCTTTTCACCGCTGTGCTGTATGAGATTACAAGACTTTAAAAGCATTTAACTGTTATCCAGAATACAAAATCTCAGTGTTGACTGCTAGTTCAATAATAATCTGCTATTGTACAATATATGTTATCTCTCCTCTGCATTAAATCTAATCAGGAAAGGGGACCCTGCAGCATCTCCCCATCCATCCTGCAAACACCAGTCAGGTGGGAGCAACCAGGACCACTGTGGTGAGCACCCAACTGCCTGTTACAGTCTTGAAAAGGTTGCTTGGGAAAGGTGGGACCTAGTACAAGCAGCTGAAGTTCTGGTGGGAAGGAGAAAGTAGCCCTGTCACCTGCTGTTTGCTCCCTTTTGCTTGCCATACTGCTTCAAATAACACCCTGGTGTGTTGCTGAGTATTGGCCCCTTGTAACCACCAGCACTACAGCTGTGTGTTGTTTCTGAGTGTCATTGGGGAGGTGGAAATGAAGCCTTCATTCTTACTGCAACATAACGTTGTGTCGCCCAGATAGAATCATAGAATCATAGAATCACTGAGGTTTGGAAGGGACCTTTAAGATCATCAAGTCCAACCATTAACCTACCCTGACAAAACCCACTTCTAAACCATGTCCCTAAGTACCACATCTAGCTCCTGGCCCTGCTGAACCAAGCTGATGCCCTCCTTCACTGAGGACTTTTGTTCCTTTTCCCCAAATCCAGCTCTGAAAAGGAAAATCATTCTATACTGAGTTCTAGCAGACATGGAAGCTTGTTCATAAATTACCAACCCGCACAGAATTATGAGGGTTCGAAACTTATTTTTTCAAGTTTACTGAGATTGAGCCATATCTTGTGGTGTGCAATTACAGCCTGCATTTAGTCCCTCAGGGTGAGCTTATGGCTGACCATGTGGATGAAGAGCTCTGCACGTGCTTTCAGAGAGCACCCCATCACCAACTCCTTCTGCACATTCTCACGTACAGGCAATCCACCCCATTGCAAACAGAGGGCTGAACCCAGGGCTTCATGAGGTCTGCAGGAGAGCTTCCATCAGCTCTGCAGGGGTTTGGCCAAAGCACGCAGTGACAGCAAGGGACCCACCCTTTGCAGGAGCAGCTCTTCAGGTGGAGATGGAGTCAGCCCCAAGGACGCGTGCAAGCGCAGCTGCTGGGGGGAGGCAGGCAACGGGGGATTTATCTTTTTGCAATCAGCAAGAAAGCTTTCACAACCCAATAGAAAGGTCTGTTCTTTCAGAGGGGTAGAGTGTAAAGGTACTGAGAGCTGGCAGGGAGCACAGAGCTGGAGTCAGCCATGAGTAAAATATAGGCTCTTGAGTCCATAAGTGGTTCAACACCACTAGTCATATAGCAGGTTTGTTTTCTTCCCTCTCATGCTTCCACAGCAATATTGCATACGAGATACCACTAAATAGATGACATGACACAATATCAGAGTGTTTTTTTCCTCCTCATAGCAAGAATATATAATAATCTCTCTGGGAAGCACATCTCAAGCTATCTCCAAGAACAATAGATGCTTGTAAGGCATCCAGTGAAGTCAGAATAGCTGGAGGCTGCGAGTCACATAATAACTTTCTGTGCTTGCATAGTGTTTCATTTTCAGGCTGATCTGAGTAGGAGACAGGAAAAAAAACGGATTTTTTTTTCTTTAATTGGCTACTTCTGAAGTTGGTGGGTTTTTTGGAAAATCAGGACTTGCCATCTTATTTATCGCTCTGGTAAGAGCAGGATCGTGCCACAGAAACGGGGGTCGCCTGTGGATGCTTCTGCTCTGTGGAGCAGATCATGGGAGTGGAAGGAGAACACAGGGAGTTTGGAGAAGGATTTAAATGACACTGCACGTGGCTTAAGAAGGAAGCAGGCCTCCAGAGCAGATCTAAGTGATGCCCCAGCTTGTGCATGGGAGTGGAGCCTGCAAAACGCCATTGTGACGACCGCTGAGCTCCGGGTGCCAGCACCTGAGCTACCTGCCACTGCCTGCAGCGTGCCCTGAAAAGGGATGATGTGCACCACGTACCCACCAATGCCGCTGCCGATGAGCAGCGAGCTGCAAGGCTTCGGGTGTGGGGTGTAAAGGTGCTTTAGTCTCCTTGCCTAAATACCTCAAGATCACTACCGGTGCTAGGGAAGAACAAAAAAAGATCATCACAGAAACTCATGGGACCTTATTATCCTTCATCACGACAGGGTTCATTGAAAGGCGGTGCTCTAATATTAAGGTACATTTTGCTACCTATCTATGACAGCAAATCCAGGTTTGACTTAGCCTGGCTTGGGAAATGAGATGGTGTTACTATACATCATTCAGGCTGGGATGAGATTCCTAATGTACTGTGTTCTTCCCAATGGTGTGGACAAAATCACAGCAGCCCTAAGTTAGTGTTATTATGTATTGCTCCTAATTATGTGTCTCATAGACTTGGATTTGAGGAGGATTTTGAGGGGACTGAGAGCTTATTTGTTTTTGTTTTTCCCCTAAAAACATTTCTTTTAAATTTCATTAAGCTGTATAAAAAAAATCATAATGTACAAAACCATACTTGCTGGAGCAGGTTTTCAGCACCCCCTGGGAAGAAGTCATTTATGATAGTCTGAATTACCGAGATTTGGTGTGAGGAGGAGGAAACGGACTTTGTCTAATTCCAGCCCCGGTTCTCTGACTGTGCCACTGTCACCCATATTCTGGGCATGTGCTTTGTGCTACCAGGCAAAGGGGAGAAAAAGCGATAAGACACAGATTTGACTGGAGGGCAGGTAACTGAAGTTATGGCATTTAAATCAAGGCTTGGGTTGTGCTTTTTCCTTTACATGGTTTAAATTGCAGCTTCCGACAGAAGCTGAGTATCTATGTACGTGTTTTGATGTAGGGGCATAGATGCTGTATTCTACTTGGCTGATATATTTAGTTGAAGTATACAGTGCTACTAGTCTCAGGCAAAATTTTTCATCAGCAAATCATTTATTCCAGTGTCAGGACAGGAAAAACAATTCAGCAAATATTTTCAGGGAATACAAAAAGAAAAAGCAGATGCATTCAATGGACTCAGTAGTAGCATTTTCAACCCAGAGATTTTCCTTTTGCAGTTGCTGTGATTTGACAGATTCTCTGAAAATTGGAGTAGTTATTGATAAAGAATACCCCTTTTACCTCCTCCCCGCTCTTCCCTCTGTTGCATCCTTACATGCATCTTTACGTGCATACTTGCCATCCAAATGTGAGGACACACTTGGGACAGGGGAGCACTGAGCTCCAGTCCCTTCTCTGTATGATTTGTACTTTTGGAAGGGCCCTTCGCTATTGAGCGAATTTTTTGATATTTTTTGAATGTTGATATTTTTGGATATTGACTCTCTTTCCTGTTGACATTCTTTCAGTCAGGTTAAAAATTTTTTAATATGCAGAGCAAAAGGTACTTGAATATTTGGACCAAAACCTGACACTCAGCTATCCTTGCTGTATAAGCACCCAGTAATTGTCACCTTGTCTGAGCTTGTGAGTATTTACTCCTTTCAGTCTCTTCTTTTTGTTGTTTGAAGTGTCCCTTTTCTCTGTCGCTCCCCCACAACTAATTTATACCCCATCTGCCGAAAAATAAACAAAAAGCTAAACATCTCTGCCCACTCTATCTTGAGTGGTTTAGTTCATCTTGGGTCCGCTCCATAGAATCATACAATGGTTTGTTTTGGAAAAGACCTTTAAAGGTCATGTAGTCCACCCCCCCTGCAATAGGCAGGGATATCTTCAACAGGTTCATGCTGCTCAGAGCCCCATCCAAACTGACCTTGAATGTTTCCAGGGATGGGGCATCTACCACCTCTCTGGAAAACCCGTTCCAGTGTTTCACCACCCTCATTGTATAAATTTTTTTCCTTAAATCTAGTCTTAATCTACTCTCTCTTAGTTTAAAACCATTACCCCTTGTCCTATCACCACAGGCCCTACTCCATCCCATAGAGTAACCCCACACTTCCCATCTCCCTCTCTGGAGCCTGACCTTGTTCCAAGCTTCTTGGAACATGAAGATAACCCATGTCTCAACCTCTTCCCCAGGCTTTCCTTTATGTGCCTTTTAACACTGTCCTGAGTCAAAAATCAGGCAGCCAAGGATGCCAGTGCTTTGGATCACCTCTCTGTAGTGGTACTGACCTTGTTCCCCTGTGCATCTCTTCGCAGAGCTTACAGCATCTTGCAGAACGTGTGGATGGGGCTTTTCAGGCTTCTCTGGCTTGTCTCCCTCGCTGTCAGGGTGGATCCATACGCTCCACCCATATTGCAGGGGAGGTCCTGAGCCACTGGCTGGGCTTTGGAGGAGGAAGGGAGCAACCCTTTGACCACCAGTGACCTCCTCAGTATCTGGAGTCACCCCTGAGCCTAAATCAGGGAAGCTAGCCCTGCGTTGCCCTTTTCTTTTGCTCTATTAAAGATGCCGGGAAGCAAAATGTGTTGGGTTGAAGAAAGTGTTTCTCAGGCTCAAGACAGTTTATTTTTCCTTGCTGAAAAAAAGGGGAAAAAATGGTTTTGGACAACTCAAACTGATTTTTTTCTCCTTTTTTTTGGTTCTGGCCACCTAACTGAAAATATCAATTATTTCCACGGTCACAGGCACTCTGCCAAACTCCTGCTCCTCATGACTAGCACTTCAGTATAACTTTATGGATTTGTTATCACAGCAGATTCAGCCTCAGCTGTTTGGCTTCTGTAAACAATGTTTTGCTGTTCTTTATGGTTCCTCACGCCTCCTCAGAGCACAGTGCTAACTGCACCGCTCCCTGCACATCTGCACGTCTGCTACCTGAGGATAAAAGCACTTAACCCAGGCACAACCCAGGCACTCCTCTTTCTGTTGGAGTTGTGCCCTTCTCGGCCTTTGTGCTTGTTGGTTGTGTTGTCTAAGGTGTAATTCAGCAATTGCCACCATTCCCCAAACAGCTAAACCGCTTATATTTCTTACAGCTGACACAGAGGCCAAAGTACTTCATGCTATTAACCAACTCTGTTTTTAGCCTAGTGGGTCGTTAGGCTACCCCTACCACTAAGGCTGCCTTTTCATGAAAGTGCATAACTGGGGTGCACTTGGCTCTTCTTCCCTATGTGCAAAACTGGGATGAAGTAGTTGGGTTTGAGCACGACGTACCTTGTGATAAACTCAGGTGTATTGGCAAACCCTGTTTGCTGCCGGTAGGAAAGGCGTGACAGGCTAGCAAGGGAGCAGAAAGCAACGCAGATGCAGGGCACCATCCCTGAATGCTCAAACAATGGATGGAGTTTTCAAGACTTAAAGTATGGCCTCTCTTTCCTGGGGAGCTGAAGGTACGTATTTTCTCCAAAGCTCCTTTAAAGTGCTGTAAAGGGAAGACCAAAGCCATCAGGGCTGGTTCCAGAATTTGGAGGTTTTCCAGACTGTAATCCTGATGGATTTCATGGCTACAGCTGGACTAATGCACAATTCCTGCCTCCCAGAGCAGGGGTGGCCTGACATCTCCAGACCTGGCCTTGGTGTTTTGGACTGTTTATTCCATTTTTTGTTGCTGTAACTTCAATTTGCCATAGGTTTTGGACCGCACACGAACCACTCAGGATTTGGGAACTGTGTTCCAGAACCACAGCCAAGGATCTGGAGCATGATGTCCTGATGAAAAAATTATATGTTCCCTGACCAGCACATGCTTATTTGTGAAATTGATTGCTTCTGTTGTTTAGAAGTCAAGTTGAAGTTTGACTGCAAGCTCAGTAATATGGTTGGGGACACATCATCCATCCCACAGAAGTCACTAAAAATACCATTTCTGCCACAAGAATTCACCATGAAGTAATGTATATTTCCCAGGGGTTTTGTTCATACTACACTTTAATGCATAATGCAGGTTTTTATTCATTAGATAATAGATACTTCAGGTAATGAAAATTCATTCTGTGTAGCAGAAATACCAAGACGAAGTGGCTTCTTACAACTGTTCAAGGGCTCAAAAGTGGATACTTGTATGCTTTCATGTTTGATTCTTGTTCCACATCACTTCAGAAGCATAATTTTTGTTGACAGAAAATTGGCCAGGCTTAATAAAGCAAGGTATTTCTATATCAGCTTCTGGGTTCTTTCTAATGTGTTGTCATTTTAGGAGCTAATTGACTTCATAGGCAAGATACATTGGGACCAAACTTTCAAAGGCTTATGGCTCTGTGAAAAGATAAGCTATAGGAAACTTTTTTTTTTTAATACTAGCAAAGATTAATCTGTCTTACTTCCCAGCTCTACAAGAGGCAGAGCAAAACTGCACATTATTTCAGGGAGAGAAAGCACATATAGTTAAACTCCCGGCTCATGCATGGATGACACTAGGGCCATTTTATCATTGTCTGGAGAAGAGGAGCATCTCGGAGCGTCTTCTGGTTTGTGTAACGGGAAGCCAGAGAGCTGACCCACTTGACGTAGCTCCAGATCCCTTTAGAGGTTTTCTGCCTCCATCTCCATGGCAGCTGCATAATTTCTGATCCCGCTACCTCCAGAGCTCCAAGAGCTGAAGTCGCACAATCCAAGGAAAATAGATACACTCGTTCCCTTGGATGTTACTGTCTCCCATTTTGTTTTGCAAAGAGAAGCAAATCACCCAAGAAGACTTCAGAGTCAGCTTGTCAGAAGATATTATGCAAATTAGCAAATCACATGGGCTTGTATTTAGAGCAGGCAAGTAAAGAGAGAGAAGTGTTTAGCTGTAACGAAGTCTGAATTAACTGTCTGACTTTGAGGCACAAGATTGTCAAGTGACTTGCTCACTCGGATGAGATGTAAGATTGGAAGAAACCAATCATGTATCAAAACTGAACTTTTCAAGATAAGAAATTATATATATACACACACATACACACACATATGTATGTATAAAAGAATTAGGACATATATATGCACACACACAGATGCACATATGTCTCATTTGTACCCTTTTGTGAAGCTATCCTGGTAAAATTACTGCGTATATCACAAAGTCAGGGATTGTTTCCATTTAAAACCTTTCACATCCTCCTTCCTTTCTCATCACATTCAAACCTGCAGCCCTCAGGAGCAGTCTGGCAAAGCCCTGGAAAGAGAACTGGCGCCATGTGCTATTGCTTCAGCTTTCAGAAGGAGACCCTTTAGGCCCACTGGTTTACAGATTTGTGTAACTCATGTTTTGCACTACATTTCTTGCTAATTGTCAAAGGCAGCATGAGGTTGATTATTGAAAGGGCAGTCACTGCTCCCAGGCCAGCCGTTCCTCCCGGTCCTGCATACAAGATATGCAAACTGTCAAGGTTTGCGGGTAAAAATAGAAATGCACAGAGGTGGCTCCAATCTGAGCTCCCATACAGCTCTTCCCAAATTCTGGAGCAGATCTGGAACTGCATTTGAAGAGAATGGGAGACCCTCTCCGCTTGACCCCTGCTCAGCACTGGCTACGCAGAGGGGCACATTTCTCTGTTTATCAAAAACTGAGGTCCCATCTCCCAAATATTGCTGTGCCTGTGTGAAACATGGATGAATGGGGCTGAAGGGCAGCTGTCTGAGGTTCAGAGAGATCGGGCTGTGGCAGGTGGAAGAACAGCCACAGAGGAGGCAAATGGTACAGCAGTTTGGGTTCCTGCTGAATGACCGACCTTAAACACCACAAAAGGAGGGCCAACATCTTCTTCCTGCAGCATACCCCTGCTCTGAAAGCTGCCTGTTTCAGGAGGTCATCTGAGCAGGAGCTCAGGTTGGGCAGGGGGGTCCTGAGCATGCTGGACCCTCATCCACAGAGCGCTCCTCCTCAAAGCCCTCACCAGTCACGCATTTACCAGCTGTTGTGCCTACAGAGCTGGGAACCCTGCTTGTAGCCCTGCAGACTGTCACATCTTGAAGGTGTTGCCTTCTAACAGCTGACACAGAAACAGGATGAAGTAATTGAACAGTGTCAAACTCCAAGAAGGAGGTAGGTGGGCACATTTCTTTGAAGTCGAAGCTCCACGGATTCACAGAATAATAATAATAGTGGGCTGGAAATACTGGATTTTGCATGTCAGCTTTTCCCGAAGATTTCCATACATATATTTCAGTGAATTACAGCTTACTTATATATTCTGTAAGTACTCCAAGTTCACGAGCAGCACTTGACTTCCTGTGAATGGTATAAGCCTGCCCACACCCCTAGTGCAATCTCTGAAATAATTTGTCAGTGTCTGCAAAGGAAAACAGGGCAAATACTCCCCCAAAACCTCCATCTGGTCACTGTACTCTCCCTCCTGTGCTGCGGTCAGATGAACAGCAAGCGCTCCTCAAACGGGTGGAGGAAAATCCCCTTACACAAGCGTTGCACGTACCAGTTTTGGTCTGCCACTTCCTCACACCCACATTCCCCCCCCCCCCCCCCCCCCCTCGCCATAGAGTTAAGAAAGCACTTCATCTGATAACACTGGGAAAGGTCAGAGCATTTGGTTTAGCATTTTACTGGAAGAATAAGCAGCCTGGCTCTCTGGAGTGCCAGGGACGGTGATCTAGTGGCCTGCACACAGGACCAGGAGCTATAAATTCCTAAGTCTTAATCCCTGCACTGACAATTACTTCTCCTGCGACCTTGAGCAAATTGCTTAACCTCTCTGCTTCTTCCTTTCCCCATTGTGAAATTGGGAATCCTTTCTCACCAGGCTGTTGTGAGGGTTAATTATTTCATGTGTATGCTTAAGTGTCCTTCTGCTGGTGTCTGTTGTATTCTGTGTGTTTATCGGTGTCTAACACAGTTAATCACTGCCTCCAGTGGGTGTTCAGAGCCTGGTGGGCAAACCTCAGGCAGCGGTTTCATCTCCCAAAGAGGTCATCCAGCAGGCTTGGGGCAGGAAGAAGGAGTGAATGTAGGAGGCTAGAGGAGACCATTGACCTGGCAGACTGTCTTTCCTGTAGGAAGTGCTGTGAGACATGTGGAGGGAGAGAAGGAGCATGGACATCACTGTCTGTTGATGCTTCAGACCATAAGGAGGTTACAACCCTTTTCTCTGCCTGATTGCCTGCTGCAGAAAGTGGGGCTGTGGCTTGGAGGTGGAACGGTGCTTCTTAGAGCTGCAGACAAGCAACATGGTGTATGTGCTGCTTCTTGCTCCGGTCTGCAGACAAAATCTTTAACTTTAAAGGAGCATGGAATCAGGCCTTTCACAAAAGTTGTGCTCTGAAAAAGGAATGAAAAAGAGAGGCAGCAGTATATGCTCCAACTGTTTCACTTCTCTCTGTGCTTACATATCAGTGTTACTTCATGTGCCATTAATTAGACTTAATAGTCTATACTTTATCTCCCTTGTCATAATAAATTAAGTGTGAAAAATTTCAACAAAAAAGCACTCAAGTGATCTCAGCATTAACAAGCTCAGTTTTCCTGAGACCTGAATTCAGCAAAGTGCTTCAGCATCTGCTTGTAGTTCTGCATGTGCTTAGCTGGGCTGCAGCCTGAGACAGTACCAAGTGAAGGGCAAACCTCCAAGGTTGGGCTGCTCAAACCTCCAAACTGATGTCAGTAGCCCTGCCCTGGGCAAATGATTATCTCCATCCAAGTGGCATCGCTTGCCTAAACAAATAGATGGTGCACGCCTTTTGTTTGTCACTGATCTTCAGCTTAAGGGGAAGTCTTTCATTTGGAACCCAGATTTTCCAGCTCAAGTGGCTACTTTTTGGCTTCCAAATCTGGCTGCTTATATTTGAATTTTTAATTAGGCAGGAGACCAGCTCTGAAAACTTTGGCTCCAGGCAGAAATTGCATTTCAAATAAGCGAGCCTGAGCAAACACCGCACTTGGAGCTGGGGAAGGGGATAGCTCTCAGAGCTGCTATCCAGCTGTTTTCGGTTCCAGCTTGGGTCATATATGCTCAGCCTCACATTCTCAAACTTGAAGGACATGAGCCATGAAAGTCGAAAACCTAAAAGACGGTGGTTTCACTGAAGGAAGAGGTCTCCACTCTCCAGGAAGTATCTAAAAATAGATCAATACTAGATTTTGTATAAGGTCAGTTAAGTTGGAGACTCAGTCCCCTCCACTAAAGCCAACAGGATCTAGTTCCCTTTGAAGGTCCCCAGATCTTACTGAAAGTCCTTGACACTTTGAGGGGTCAAAACTATTCACTATAAAAATATTATCTGGAGCTTTGAATATTTTAGCTTCTGATCCTGGCCCAAATTTGGAAGAACAAATGAGTTCAAAACAGGAAAAAAAAACCCAAAAAACAAAACCAAACCCAAGTGCTCACATTTTCACTGGATCTTGAAGGGTTTGATTTGAATTTTGTTTGAGGGGGGTTGTTCAGCTGTGCTTCTGTTTTTATTCCAAGTGGGTTTGTGCACTCCAAAATGAGCACTTAATGCAAGAAGTAGCATGGCATGAAATAATCTAAGGTTATGCCTTCAGAGCAAAAACCAGGAATATGTGCTGCTGTAAAGATTCCTGCTGTGCTGAGGTCCGAGGTCTGCGTATATCTTTACTGGTGAACTCCTGCAGGAACAAATAGCAGGTGAAGGCATGACTTGAACTGAGTTGCTTGTTACTGCTGCAACCGGAATTCAGCCCCTGCTGCTGCCAATTAGAGGGCTAATTGGGAAGTGGATCCTTAACCCCTTCGGAAATTGCAATCTCAAGGAAATTTCCTGCCTCTCTCGATGGTGCCGTGATACAGATTCAGGCAAAGGCTGTGCTAACAGCAGCTGGCATAGGCACCATGAAGGAAAGTGCTGTTCAGGAAGAAAAGCATGATGTTTCAGTATTTATGCGAAATTTAAAGAGCATATGCAATCTGGAAGAAAACAAGAATGCAGTCTTGTTTTCTTGAGGTTCAGGGGCTCGTGTCCCAAAGACCGGAAGCAAGTTATGTTTAAACTGTTAAGTTCGTGTCATTGACAATCCCCTGGCATGTGGCATGCTGGACTTTTCCCATGGCAGAAGCATTTCAGGCTCTCCCCTGAGGAGGCCTAAGACAACATTATTTATTTAGAAATTCTTCCAGAGCATCTGTTTAGTATTCAGCCACCCACCTTTGCCATCTTCCCTCTCCATCTACAGTCTCACCCCAAAAGCCAGCTGAGCTGATTAGTTCTTAAGACCTAACACATAGCCAGGACTCTCACGTGAAATCAAAAGATTAAACCTAGATTAAATCTGATTGCTCACTGTTGCAACTTCACTGAAATTGTTTAAGCTTAAACTAGGGATGAATTTGGCTCAGAGTCATTAATTGGTTTGGGTATCTTGCAGTTCTTTGCCTGAAAGACATTAAATACTCATTTATTTGTTGCAAAACAGTTTTACGTCATGGCCAGTATGTGGCATGGAAGGAAAGAAAAGCAAACTACCCAAAATTGCCAGGAAGCTGTAATCCTCAGGGAATTTTCTCCTATCTAAATTGGAACTACCTCAGTAGCAGAAGGTTACTTGGGGATATCTTAATAGGAAGGAGAGAAACAGATATTCCATTGTGATCAGCCATGAAGTTCCTTCTGCTTTTGGTAGAAACAAGATTGAATCTCAGCATAGATCTGAGGTATATCTGGACCACCACCCAAACCTGAACCATCATTTTGCCTTTCAGAAGGGTTCATTTTTTCCCCAGCTAATTTTCCAAGTTCATTTGCCAGACTCTGCACTTTTAAGCTATGACTGGCAACAGGAGTGCAGCAAAACAGTACGAAGAAAAAGGATTTTCTCCTAGGATTCCTGACCTGAGCAGAAATAGGCAGTACTGGAAATAGTGCAAAACCCGTCTTCCTTGAAAACTTTCCAGCCCATTTTTGCAGACTGTAGGCATTTGGGCAGCCCAGATGAACTCTGGATAACCACCCAAATTTTTGGGTTTGCCCATCGCTAAAAATATCACAGACTAGAGGGCACTGTCTTGAACTGAGTCTCCAAGTATTTTGCAATTCACCCAGCCCTGGTTGAAGTGATCATTATAATCTGGCAGGGAATGCAATCTGCGTTCCAAACTGTAGCTATTTTTGAAATCATCTTGCCAAAGCCCTGTTGGAGACTGAAAAGAAAACCATTTTAGCCTGAACAGAATAATCAATAATTTCCTATTCTTGACGTAGCATTTGTATATAACAGCATATATAACAACACGTGTCTGTAGGTAAATTGCATACAGCTGAGCAACTGTTAAGATTTGTAATCTTCCTGTAGAGTCCAAAATACTAGTAATGATGATTTTAAAACCCTTCAAACTCTGTTACAATTTTTAGTTACCACCTACTCATGGCCTCCCACGCACTCCAGGAAACCAGCTATCTTTCCCAGCTGCTCTGCAGCGAGCTCTTCACAAGCACGAGTACAATTACACTCTAAACAAGGCTAGGGGTTTCCCACACAGACGACTTTACTATCTTTTCTCACAACGCATGAGGCCAGAGATATCAAGCCATACGGTGGGCACATGCACCAGCGCGGTCAGCTGAAATGAAGGGAAGGAAGCCTGGTTGCATTTGTTGCATTTGGGAATGCTCTTCCAAAAAAAGCTTGTTTTTCCCAGACAGAGAAAAAATTATAAAGAGCAGCTTGCAAAAGTGTTAGTGGGTAGCTTGTTATGGGGGACGCCCAGCTTGGGCAAGCAGTCGGTTAAGATGAGACCTGTGTGTAGGGTGGGAGAGAGTAAGGGGAGTGCATGATCAATGCAAAGAGGACCCTAAGCAGAAATAAGTGATCAGGGCATGAAATCCAGAGAAAGTACAGTGTGAGCCATAGCACAGTGAATCAGTTGAGAGTAGAAGATTACAAGCAGTATCACCTGTCTTAAAGTGTGCGGAAGAGGGGACTGAGGGACAGGGGTGGATTGCTGGCAAATCTCTAACTATTTTTATCTTCTATCTGCATGAGACAATGATGGATTATCTGCATTTAATAGGAATTTATGACCCAACGAGTGATATTTAAAGGATTCAATGATGCATTTAATAACCAAACATTCTTCCTGATTAGTGCTCATTTCATCTCTTGAGGATAGTGCTCCCTCTGACTGAGATGTAAAAAAATGCCCTTGTCTCCCTATATCTTGTGCCAGAGTCCAGGGACGCTACAGACCTCAGAAATATCTGAGAAATTAATTTTGCCTAAGAATGTACGAACTATACAGTTTATGCTGTTTTGGTTGCTCGCTCTCTCTGTCGTAGTATGCTTTTAGAAGGATGCAGAAGTTGGACAGCAGAAATTCTGCTGATTCTTCATTAAACTGATTTTTTTTCCTTTCTTCATCAGATTTATCAACTCTTTGAGCATTAATGCAATTGCTTAGCCATTTGCAAAGGTGAACAAAATTGATCCCGAGTAATCTGCATGATTTTAATCATTTAAAAAAAAATATGTAAATGAACGAACTTGTGCCACTTGGCAGAGGCTACATTTCTCCTCCTCTTTTTTGGGTTGCATTTTCACAAATACGCTAGCTCAGAGTCTTAGGTGTCTATTGGATGAACAGAGAAGAATCAGAGCAATAGAGAATGGGAAAAGAAGCGTTGTTTTTGGCATTGATAATTTACTCTGAGAGAGATTACTCCTTGTCCACTACTTTTGGTCCCCAAAATAATCAGGTACCTGCAGTATCCTAGGAGAAATGGGTTCCTGCATGTCTCTGGCCACATCCCTTCCTCAGTATCCCTTACACTTTTTGGGATTACCCCTAAGGAGAGGAAATCAGCCTTCACCTTAATCTTGCGGAGGTTTCTGTTTTCCACTCTAAACCCCTCAAAACCTCTTAAATCGGTTTCAGTGAAAGGCTCAGGAGTATATGCTAGTCATCTATCCCACTGCTGTCCTGAACTTACAGGCAAACATAAAATGTCTGCTGCAATCCATGCATTGCATCATTTTTAACCTTCTGCTGCAGGAGCTCTGAAAACAGGATTTGTATCAGGAGGCCACCAGCTGATGAATGGTGGCTGTTTCCTTCTCGTTTACTCTGTGACAGCCCTCCTAAGTTAATCACCATTAGACAGACATGGGCAAACAAATCTTTGCCCAACTCAACAGCCTTATGTTCTCCTATACCATAGGTTACTGTGACACAGCAGATGAGGGAAAACACTGAGGTACTTCTTCAGGGTTTTCTACAAATCACCCCGTCACAGAGAAGGATTTACCACCCACAGCAGAGTAGGAGCCAGTTCCCTCCTGTAGAAGCCTCTTGTCTGTATGCTGGCTTTGCTGCCTTCAGACAAGCTGCTCAAAAAGGAGCTTTACAGGCAGATGGATCAACATCGATCACATCAGCCTTAATTTAATAACTACTCCTTCACAGTAAGGAGAAAATGCTACCTCCCTCTACCCCGTATGCCTGCCTCTGCTGTCTCAAGCACCCCCTCCATCTTCAGCAAGAATCTGCTGCTCGCAGCAGTGCAGGAGCTTTCACCTGTTTCATTCAATATGGACAGGCCTTCATCACCCGCCCTTTGCTTTATTTCCCCATAGAAGTCACAAAATTTTTGACGACCTTGCATTCTGCCCCCGAAGAAAGGTTAACAGCCTTTGAGGCTTTTCGTTTCTCCTTCCCCTTCAGAAAGTCAGCTTAGTTTCAATGATAAGAATAAACAAGGCAATTGAAAAGTCCCCATGGATCCAAGCCTGGTTTAACTGGGCAGAGGGGCACTTCAACCCCTTTCTTTTGTCAATTAGGCTTGCCACTGAAACCTGTACTTGAATTTCAGTGTTGTTTTCTTATTTTATTTGGGCCCGACTTATCTCTAAATTTGTCCTGCTAAGTTTCCTTCTAAAACTCGTTCTTTCCTGCAACACAATAAAAACATTATACAATCTACAAAAAAAGGTTTTTTTATAGCAGTTCATATGAGAAGTCATTTATGAATATTGTTTGTACACTGTGCTATTCTAATGCCCTGTAAATAAAAAACTATATATTCTCCATACCTTGATCTAAAGCTTTACACAGTAGTACCCATTCACAGAACTAACCCTGTCTAGTGTGTGACAGATTGACACATACACAAATTTATTCTTATTGTATTTGAAATACCAAAATAAAAGTGCCTTCTATACTTTCTGCAGAATATTCCACCTTGAAATGGGTCCAGGTAGTTTCACTGTAGATGTAGATGAATTTGCTGCTATTCATATTGCTGCAGTTCTTAAATGTATTATTCATTCGGAGTGATTGATTTGGCGTGCTGTCCACATTGCTTAAAAGCCACTGTCTGTTCATCTGTCTGTTAATCTGTTTTGGCATCTTGCAGAGATAGAGCTATAGAAAACACTTTTTGTTTCTGTTGAAGTAGTGACCAAAACCAAAAAATCATAAAAAAGGAACTACTTGATCTTTGGATTCATATACATAAAAAAAAAATCTATACCACTGAGATGGCTGAATAGCTGAAAGAAGAGATTTTTATATTCTGCCAGTGGTGTGCTAGAAGCACAGTGCATTTTCTTCTGCCTGATTAGTCGGACGCTGGGGCAGGGGAACCAGGAGGAGACATCGCAGCAGAGGAAGAAGATGCTCTCCGTAAGATCATGACCTCCATTCCAGTGTCATTTCACACCTCAGGCAGTGATCTTTTTACATCTCATAAGCTAAGCAAGGTCAGCCCTGGTCAGGCTAAGCGCTTGAATAGGAAACTTCTAAGGAAAAACTCAGGCGCTGCAGAAAGTGGGGCTGGTGGCTGGGTAGGTGACATTATTCCCTTGGAGTCAGTACAAAAGACACGCTCTGTTAAGAAGCCTCCGTGCATCGGCTGTGACTCTGCTCCGGCAGCTAAAGGCACTGCCTCTCAGGTGAGTCAGACCCAGAGGCAGCAGCGGCTGCAGTTATTAACAACATTTCTTCCTGGTTCTCCCCGGAGCAGAGGTTCTAACCCCGCTGGCCTGCCCAAGCTCCACGCTGGGTGGTTATGTGTGTCCCCAGCAGCTCCCGCCTGCCATTCCCATACGAGAGGGCATGCTTTGCTTCACCCTCCCGGCAAGCTGGCCCAGGCAAGTGTTGCTGGCAGGCTGCATCCAAAGCACCCTCCAGCTCGGGAGGAGGAAAACCAAACATACGTGCTGGGTGAGAAAACCCGCTATTTTGGAAGGGTACATATTCAAAAAAAGGGAAATAGTGAAAAGCCAAGAAATGGTCATGTGAAAACCCCCCTGGCACTCTCGAGTGTCCTGCCCTCTTCCCTTGTGTTCCCAGTCATGGGCTGTCTTCTCCTCCCAGGAGCCTCACCTCAGCTGCAGAACAAGTCCCTTGGATCCCTGCTGCCCACCGCATGGAAGACTGTTACTCCCCTCATGTCCTTGCAGAAGGCTCCTCCTGCCATCAGAAGGTTCTCCTCGAGAAGTGGATGTATCCTTTTGCTGTAGTTTTTGGCAGAAATGCGAGGATTTTGGAAAAAGAGGAGGACAAGTCTGCAGCGTGCTTTGCTTATTGGATGAGGTGCAGGACCTGCTGCTATGGAAAGCAGGTGAGATAAAAAACCTCCCCAAACCCACATCTCCAATGACAACTGCACTTGCAAGTTTGCAGATAAATGGTACAATGTTTAGAGAAATTACTAATTTGGCATTTAATCAAAACAATACTCTTAGCCTTATTAGTGTGGTCTACATTTTAGTACTGTATCTCATGCCAGAAAGTGTTTTGCTCAATGTTTTAATTCTGAATTTTCTAAAGTGGAAGAGGTTTCTTAACTCCACTCTCCATCTCTCAGTTGCAAAACGAGCGGTGAGATGAACACTCAGGCAACCTCCTAAGGATAAACCAATTCAGGCCAGCAAACCTGGAACCAGCCAAAAAGTTTTGCTTAGTCTTCAGATTAAAGGCTGGTTCCCCTCACTCAGTGCAAAGAGGTTCTTCAGAAGACGGCGGCTCATTGCTATCCCCTCTCAGCATATTGACTCCTCCACTGGTTTGCACTGTAGTTGCCCCTGTCCTGTGCGTGGCTGTGGGTGATTGTGGTTTCAGACGCAGCACAGACGGCAACGTTGCTGTTATGAACTTAAAGACTGAAACTTCTGACTTCATGAGCATTTCAGACCTGGTGCTGGCTCCCTGACTAGCGGCTGGAGGAGTTCTTCACAGCCCCATCCCTGGCACAACGAACAAACAGTCAAAACCAAGCCAAAGTTCTATTTGAGGGTCTTGAAAAATATTCTTTATGTTTCATGCTTGCTTTCCTGGTCATCTATAAAATGCCATGCCCCAAAATGGCGTTAGGTGAACACTAGTCATTTCCTGAAATAGAGGCTCTCTCAAATCCCCTTCATTTGTGTTTGTTGCTGTTGTGATTCTTCACCTGCTGGCCTTTATCTAGCAAAGCAAGGTGAGTTCAAAGACAACTCTGGAGGTCTGTAACAATTTTAATGATGAGGTGAAGTTGGAAGGTCTTGTGTATTATGAACTTAATGGGGCATTCTTCTCGTTTACGCTGACATCCTTTACATGGAGTTGTGAAAAGGAAAAGGTATGGACAAGTGATCACAAGCGATTGATTTATTAAGAAATAACTGCCCCTTAGCTGTAAGTGAAGGTCCAGTGAGGCAAACAAATACTTAATAAACCCATATAATCCCACTAGAGTTACAATGGGTTTAAGAACCCATTGTCTTCTCCCACTTGCTTTACTTTGCTATATGAAGCCATCAGATAAAGAACAATGACAAGAATCAATAACAGAGCTGTGTGAATAACTGAGATTTTGATTTTTCCTGGCTATGCTGAAAAATCATGAGAGAAATTCATTTGCAGTTGACCTGCAATGAATTCTTTTCAACATTTTTGGTGATCGCTTTAATTTAACTGTAGCGTTTTCTTCAACCTCAGATTAATTATTTTTCCTCTGACTTCAGCATCTACAAGTTTTCTAATTAAAAAATAAATTGAAAGAAATATCAGAAGTGGCAGAAGTTAGTGGAACAGAATGGCACTAATTTTTTTTTTTCAATACCAAAATGAAAGGTTTAGATTGTTTTTACTGGATTTTGTTTGCAGTAGCACAAATAATCCAGTGAAATTTTCAAACCATTTTATTGCCACCAAATCACACATTTTCTCCAAGGAAAAAAATGTTGCTATGAAAGGATTTGCCAGGGCTCCACTTAGTAGCTGCATTCCCGGTGTTGATGCTGAAGCTGTTTATTCCAGGCACTTCATGCTCCTGTGGAAAACTCAGAGCGATATGCATAAGACTGTTATAGGTGCACAGCAGGGAATTTTATTGTGGAGCATTTTGGGGAGGTATGGCTCTTTCTTTTGGAGTTTTGGCATATTTCTATAGAGTTAAAACTAATGTCTGAAGGACAAAAAAAAAATCTCTTTTGATGAATATTTACTGGTTTTAAGACTAAAGTGTTACACAACTTCCATGGCAAATATTTTCTGTAACAATTCCGAAGAGCTAAAAATTTTCAAGGTAAGTGTGTAAATCCATCTGTGCCTGCTTTCCCAGAGGCCGGGACAGACTATTTTAAGATTGCACTAGAAGACAGACAATGCATTGGGGTTGGTCAGGAAACAGAGTCAAACCAAGAGCTCAAGTTAGCATTGCCAGCCAAAAATAAGTAGCTGAGTAACTACAAGTTATAGAGGAAATGGTCAGTTTAATACATTCATTTTGTTCCAGGAAGTGATGTCAAGCTATTGTCAATGGGAAGCGGTGAAACCCAATGGGTAGTGCAATGGCGGGGAAGTCTGTAAGGGTTTGCAAGACACCCCCCTCCCAGTGCCTTCTGGATGAACTTGGCTGCTTACCTCTCCTCTGCTTCCACCCTCCCCTATTTATTCCCACAACACCCTGTCATGCGGGCACCTGAGATGCTGAGGAGCAAAACGACTTTGTGAAGGTCATGCAGAAAACCAGGAAAACGGCTGTCCCTCACAGGCTGGTGTGCAACCAGGAGACCTGTGCTTTTCAGCAAGGTTTTTTGGACCTGCCACACTGAACAAATAAGATTAATTTCTACTGCCTGCTTCTTTGTCCTATCTGCTAATGGTGGTGGTGGTGGAGAAGCTTGCCTTTTTCTTTTCAGAAGGAGAATCCTACACTGAGAGCCACCAGGTCTTCGCCTTCATTTGTGTGTTCCCACTTGTAGTAAGAAGGCTGCCCGTTATTTTGGTAAAGCAAACATCAAGTTCAGGAAAGGCAGGCAAGCAAGTAAATTGAAGGGTTGGTGCCTGAACAGCTGTTTGATAACATTAATGCACCATGACTGCAATACAGTAACCTTTGAAGAGGGTCGTCAGGAGCCCAGCCACACAGGCTGGAAAGTACACAGCACCTATTAAGCTGGAAATGGCTGAAACGACAGTTACCAAAGGAAAAGAGGGAGGCAATGGGAGAATGGGGATGCTTCTGTAGGGAAAATCCCAGCAGCTCTTCTGGAGTAAGAGCTGAGCCAGTCCAGGGCTAAGCAGACACCCATGTAAGGAGAGTGATAAAACGGCTAAACCAAAAATTTTTCACTTTTTTTCACAAAAAAGGACAGATTTGCAAGAAATGTTGAGTCTGTCTCCTCATGGACACCAGACTCCAAACAGACAGACGTGTATTTCTGAAGCTGGGGAAGAAGCAGAGCCCTGCAACCAAGTGATGGCAGCTCCGTGAAGATAACATTCTCCTTCCCCATGGCCGTATTTTTAGACCCGTTACTGGGCAAGGAAGCCTGACAGATAGGCATGTGCTGAAATTCACCGTAACTTTGTTCACAGTGGGACGCGCACTCACGCTGACCATCAGCCGGTGGATCCACCTCTTGGTGCGCCTGAAACAGAGCTTTTCATGTTCAAAGGGGATGGGAGGTTTGAAGGTTTGGAGGCTGGCACAGGGTATGAAGGTGCCTGCCTCTGATCTTCATATGCCTCAGTTCTTCCAGGAAAACCCAAGCTAATTGCTGTTTTAAAAGGCTATTTAATTTTAAAACCTTTCCCCCCCCTCCCCATTACTAAGCCGGCATGGCTTTCATCACAGAAAAGGTATGTGCCATGTGAAGAGAAAGCAAGGAAATGTGAGGCGGGCTCCTGCAGGTACTAAAAATAGTGTGTGTATGGGGACAGCCAAGGAAGTCACTTTACAAGAGATAGGGATTGAGTGGCTTCCACTCTATGGGTCTTTGCTGAGTTCAACTAATTAATGTTTGTAAAGCACTTTGAAGATGAAAAGCACCAATTTATGGCTAAGTTTAATTATTTGCATCACATTACTTAAGACTTTCACTAGCTACCTTCAAAAGCCACCAAACTCTTCCCTCAAAATGGTGAGTGAGCCGAAAAGTTCAAGGCAGAGTTTCAGGAGTTGGTGTGGGGACTCCGAGATGGAAGCAAAGCCACAGCAGTACTGTGCACTGACGTCTCTTGGTCTGTGGCTGGAGGGTGGGCTCAACAAATACACCTCGACTTCGACTTTATGGGACCTGGGGTTTTCAGAGACACTTAAAGAAGGCTTCCTTTTGAGCTCCTAATGAATTCCAGCCCCCTTTAAATTTATAGTGTATAATTAGGGCTTTTTTATGCTGGGAATTAAAAGGAAACCAATTTTGGATAGGATCGCATTTGCACTGCACAATCATGTTTCTAACACATGCGATTAGCACCGGTGATAGAACATGAACTTTTCCTGCTAACCACGTGCATGCTAATTGGCAATCCTGTTAGCTAACACACACAAACTCAGATGCAGATGTACCAACAGGAGGAAATGTAAGGAAAGTAATCACTTAAACAGCAACCTCCACTCTTTGAAGAGAAAGACGTTAAACAGATAGGACTAAATTAATTTGGAAGGCTCATCAGGTGAGATATATCAATGTGATGCCATAGACTACAAATTTTATTTTGAAACGAACCAATATTGTTCACATTCATATATCCAATATTCCCTCTTTTTTCAGATGCAGTAGTTAAAAGATCCCTCATCACATTATTACACCTGTCTTCACAAGTAAGGCATTTTACTTCTTCAAATAGCATCCCTAGGGGACATTTAATTCTGAATGATTTTCTCATTAAAAAGTATGGTTCTACTCATGAGAAACAGAATGTCCTAGTAAAATAGGACATGACAGAGCCAGAGATTTATGGGTTCAACACAAAGATTGAAACCTTGATTGCTGAATAGAAGTGTCTGCAGAATTAATGATAACTTTGGGTTCTCCACTCATCTCAGTGGATGCTGCTCATCATTTTTTGATGATTAAAAAGGAAAGTGTTCCTTAGCATTTGTAAACTCTAATCAGGAACACAACATTAGCTCTAAGGATGAGAGAGCTTCATCAGGCAGCGATAACTCAGGTTTTTCCCAAATCGAACTTGGAATTAGTTCGGGAAACTCGGTTTGCTGCATCCTCTCTGCACCTCCTTATTTAGCTGCAGACTAGAAAACTGAAACATAGAGGGCTTCTCTAAATCTAACATTTTCTCAGGGATCTCCTGAGAGACTTCGCAAGATCTCCAAGATAGCATTTAGCTCAGCAAGATTTGTGCACACACAGTACAGAAGCTCTGGAAACTTTGGGCACCTTCTCCTGTCATTTACAATATGCAGGTTCCAAGAGTGTTTGCCGTGGAAGAGGCCGGAGGGGTAAAAGTTTCTTGTACCCACAGCTCTCGCCGTGGAACGGCTGCCTACCAGTAACTGGCAGCCAGATCTGACCCTCTGCTTTTAGGAAGAGATTCAAAGGACCTGACAGGGAAGGCTCCCTGTGACAAAGGAGTACATTTGTGTACAGGAGCGAATACTCTTTTCCTTCTTTAAGGAAGACCCTATTCTGCAACACCACAGAGTATGTTCTTAGTTAGAGAACCGAGGTTATACCTTTTTAAATGCATATGGAAGGCAGCTGGGGTCCACTCTAGCAGTGGTGCACTTCTGTGATGGGCAACGAATCCATACATGTACAATTTTTTTTCCCCTTTTTATCTGCAGTGCAGGTTTCCATTACACATTCTGCACTTGTTTCACACACACGATTCCTGCAGAAATCAATGGAAGTCCTATGTGCAGAAAAAGGCACAGAAAGTGCAACAGAGATTTGCACCACGGATTAAGAGATTCTCAGTGCTGATCAAAGAAGAATTTTGTCCGAGGTTTGTAAAGCACTTTTGAATCCTTCTTGATGAAAGGCTCTATAAAAATGTAAAGCTGCTGTTGTTGTTAATGTTCCCTTGGTACATAACAGGAGAAAAGATGCTGAAATTAAAGTCACATATATTAATATTGATTAAGAAATAAGCAAATTCTTCTAGAATTTGATCTGCCTTTCATTATGTGCACTTGATCTTCCATTTTCAAACAGGGCATAGTTACGTCCTGGAAAATCACAGCCTTGAACTCCACCAAACCACAACTACAGATTATATATTATTATATATAATTTTGGAAATCTGTCTGGAATACACCATAAAGCAAGAATAAAAGAAAAACTGTAAGGACATTTGTATTTGTCAGCGTCTCCCCAGACAGAGCCCTGAGGATATGATATTCTTAGAATAAAGCTTTCATTTCACAGCGCATCAGTGGGAAAATTAACAAGCTCTCCTCGTACTGTTCCATAATTCATTTTCTTTGTTTTAGATATTGAGCTGAGCTGGTACAGTAACTTAAATAGATAGGGGAGATTTTAAACACAGATTTGGATTCTGGCTGGTTCGGGTTGTTTAGTTTTGTTTTGCTTTTTTCCTCCCTTACCCTGCAACTTCCTAGTATCTAAATAAGAAGTTGCCTCAATTTATTTTAGCACTTGCCTTTTAAATGGAAAGTGCCAAATACTGCTATAATGATTTAAAATACGTCAGAGCAGGCTCATCTCAGTTAGTGCAAAGGGTGTAAACTGCATCTCCTACTGCACCAGGAGCGATATTTGTTCCACGAAGGAAGGAGTCTGCTCATCTCCAGCAGTGGCAATCAGAGACTAAGATACCAGAAAGCTCAGAGAAAAGTTCCTTGGGGTGAGATCAGCTACCACCCGTGCTCTAACTGAACCTCAATTAACAAGAGGCAATTGCCTTAAAATGACAGCAATTTTTTGCTGTTGTTTTCTGGAAATATGAGATTACATTTCTGCACGAAATCACACAAATGCTTCTGAAACAAAAGTGATATTCCTGATGCTATTTTCTATCAAGTTCCCTCTGGCTTTAGAAGTCCTGGGATTCCAGAATCACAAAAAAAAAAGGCCATAGCAAAGCTAACTTTTCTCACTGAGAAAACTCCTGCTTGAACAGCAAAACCATCAAAACTTTGAGAAAAATATCATCCATCTCCTCCAGTGCTGCTCATTCAGGTGTTGGGCAAAAAGCTTGAACAGCAAAAGCATCAAAACTTTGAGAAAAATATCATCCATCTCCTCCAGTTCTGCTCATTCAGGTGTTGGGCAAAAAGCGACACTCCAGCAGAAAACTACAGTTTGGATGTGTTAATATGTGTATACAACAGCGGGACAGAGTGGTGAAGGTGTTATGGTCCCTGAAGCCCGACAGCCAGCTCCGACACTGCTTCAGTGATGACACTGCCAGCCCCCCTGCCTGCACAGGAGCAGAGACCAGCATGTGGCTTCTCTCAAATAGCCCCAGCAAAGCGCTTGCCCGCTTGCCAACGAAAACTACTCTTGTGTGTTTAGGAAAACATCGCCTACATCCTTCCCCCTCAACAAAAAATTAAATTCTAGGTGGAAACGTGGTACGCCTGGTACAAAGTAGCCTAATGGGGTCTTGTACAACTTTGGCTTGCTTCCACCCGATCATTTCCTTTGGCTATGCCTGTACAGCGTTTAAGAAAATTGAATCCCCTGAAAGTACCATTCTGTCCATCTCGGCAACGCTGAGCCAGAAGGAGGACACAGTTTGAGACGCTACCTGTCATAAATAATAAGAGTCCAAAACAGAAATATCACTTCATGCTTTTAAATGGTCTGGCAGCTGAGGGGAGCTCGTCAATCTAGATGCCTTCATCACCCCTATGCAAAATATTGTTAGTAGCAGTGAAGACTGGGGCCAAATGTACAGAAAATCTCCTTGATATGAACAAAAAGTGGAGTTGCAATTGAGACAGATGACAAAGTTAAATACGTCCTTTGGGCATCTGTGGTAGGAAAGCTGTCCCTGTTCCCCACCAATAACCTCAAAAACTTCCTTTCTGCATCCACTTTTCCATCTGTTTGCAGTCAGTAGTACCTCCCAGTGTGAGGCCACTGGGTTTATAAGACGGGAATCTGAAACTGGATGAAGCCGGTGTCACTGTGATGTGGGGAAGTGCATTCAGCTGGCAGTTTTCAATAAGAAGTGATGCTATCTGGTCCAGAGATGTCTCTTTCCATGTGCCCATCTACACAGCGGCTGGCGCACTGTGGCATTGTTGCAAGACGAATAATAGTGGGGGCAGCACATAGTGAAAACATATTCCTCCCTCGAATAAGCTTCCTCCTTATCGCAGCCAGTAATAGCACTGTATTATTCTGGCTTTTGAAAGAGATGAGCCTGTTTTTGCAGAAGAGCAAGTGCCCTCAGTTCCCGTTGACTTCTGGCGTCAGCTAGCATTGTTCAACGCTCTGTAAGAGTGAAGCCATGTGGGAACGATACTAAGGGAGGATGAGGATGCTCTGACAATGTCAATGGCTATGATACTGCTTGTCCAGAAGGTCACTACTGCGTTTGTGACCCCAGTCTGTGATGGGGTTTGCTGTCAGGTGGAAGATCTGGTTCTTCCCCATCCTATCTACAATTAATGAGGATGCCTGCATTAACCTATAGTGAACATTTCTTACTCTGTAGCAGAGTATATAGCAGCAGAGACAGTTCGGTACCTGTGCTTATATAGCCATGCATACCTTAAATACTTGTATAAATGTCTTGGAACCCTATAAAATTAATAAAAACAATGGGCTCCAAAAGTTAAAGAAAGATCAAGAAAAAATACCATCCTGCAATTTCCTAGTTCAATGAATCTGCTTTGTGCCACAGTCACAACTAGCCATGAACCAGCCCCAGCATATCCTTTGATGTGTATAAAATGTATTTTTAATTTCACTAGGCTGCTGCTCACTGTCATTTGAAAGGGTATTTGAAAGGGTAACTGGGAATGGCTAGGTTGCCTCCTCTGCACTTTTCATTGTTTTACTACCTCTGTCATGTCACCTCTTATTTTTCTCTTGTGTAAAATACAGTCAGAACCTTCTGAATCCTTCCTCACAGAAACCTTTCCACGTCTCTGAACATTACCATCACCTTCTAGACCTCTCTCTGCCCGCTATTACTTTTTTTACAGTGCAGGAATGAGTGTAGCCAGACCTGAACAAATGTATAGAAGCTAGGCATGTCCCTGCATTTACAAACGCCCTTATAGTGTTTCTGATTACAAAATATTTATTGCAACATCTACTATGTGGACACGCTACAAAGCCACTTTTCTGCCTGTACTGGGAAAACTTCATGCTCTACCAGCAACCTTGTTTGAACATGGGCTATCGGGGCTGCCAGTTATTTCCAAGCAGAAGCGATGACAGCACCGCAAGGCATCCGTGAGCTGCTTGCTGGGATCTTCCCTGTTAGTGAGCGGATCTTGCTCGGTGCCGGCTTCTCACTCAGGGCTTTGCGTTCCCTCCACCAGATGGACATTGGCAGATGGCAACACCATTTTGCTGTTTAATTATTTAAAATGCTGCATGCAAATCAACCTTTGGCATTCAACGACAGAACAGGGTGTTTGTGGTCGATATCTCATCTTTGATACGCTGTTTCGTATTTCCTTCTTTATAAGGCTGCAGAGAAGATTCTGGTTTGCAGTACTTACGGATGTACCCTGTTCTTTCTGTGGGTCTCCCGTGCAAGGGGTTGCACACTTGCTGCTGTGCACTGGGACTACCTGACAAACAGTATCTAACTATAAACCACAGGGACAGTCTGCAACCTTCACTCGTGTGAATAATCCCTTTGACTTCCACCACCGATGAACAGAAATCTGTCTTTTCAAGGAAAGCAGGACATAATTTTTAGTAGTAGAGGTTATTATAAGTGGTTGATGTTTTAAGCTGTTGGAATAGTTGAAAATTATGCCAGCCTGTCACTGATTGAGGACTGAAGGTTGTCCATTCTGCTTCTCAGGGACAGCTTCAGTAGAACCGGCAGGACAAGTCTGGGCTATAACGCAGAACCAAACTCTAGCAGGAGGGAAGGAGTTTGTTTGTCATCAATACTGGTGGTGACATGCTTTGATGTTCTTGGTGCTCAAGTTACTATTTTTACAAACTTTTTGGAAGAGTTTCCCTCATTTTCATCTAGTTACCACCTACAGGTTTTAAGTTTTTGCCAGTTAAAAAGTTACTATAAGCCTTTTTTCTGCTTGGGTTGAGGTTTTTGTGAGACTGCAGAATGTAACATGACAACAGAGCCCATAAAACATCAGTTCCCAAACTGTTCCACAGGCCATGACAGTCCACACAGGGTCACGACCCAATCTCTTTTTTGAGGTCCTCCATAAAACAGAACATTGCCCTCAAAATCTCCATTTATTCCTCATCCTTTGTGTCCTGTGTGACTGTGCCAAGACTTCCTGGTGTCAGGTCACATGTGGATCTGTTTGTACATCATCAAAAAAGGCACCTATACTTGCAAGTGTCTGGATACAAACCTTGCCAGCACGGCAGAGCTGATGGAAGTTGACTCAGCCAGTAGAAAACTGTTTTACAAGCTGCATCAGTGCTCATAACAGCACAGCCTTTAAGAAAAATCAGAGGACATTTCTTATGCTGTTGGCCACACTCCCACTGGCCAGGTCTCAGCAGAAGTGGCTCTACATGAAAGGGCTCAGATCCTCAGGGTGAAGGACCAGCTGCCCTCAGGGTCTTTGTGTTAAGGCAGGAAGAGCAACGGGGCAAATGGGATGGGAGAAGCATTTCAGAGCACCACATCTTACTAATAGACCAACTATCCAGCAAGGAATCATGTGAGGAGATGGTGACCTGCTACTGTGAGGGATTAGAGTTGTGAAAGGAGCCCCACAAAACAGCTTTTATGACAAACAAATCACAAGGTAAACAGCAGAATGCAAGTTAACCTGTAGATGAGTTTAAAAGGAAAAGCAGCAACAACAAACACATTAATATAACTTAGTGCGATAATAGCTACCCCAAGCTGCACTGATTGGAAACAATTGGCAGAGCCTGGGATATAAGGAATCACTTCCTGCAGCAATTTCCTTTTATTAAAAAAGCATTTAAGCATTTATAAGCTTTCCATTTCTTGTTTTTAACTCTGTGCTGTCCTCAAAGACACTGTTCAGTCTGGCTGAATGCATGGCCAGGCCAGGAGGAATTTGATCCGAATACAAATGTTTGCCATCCCAGTGCCACTGCAAAGGATATCACCCGGAAGATGTTACTGAAATTTTCTTGAAGTAAGAAAATTCATACAGCCACTTGGCAAACCACCTAGCTGTCCAACCTAGGCACAGCAAGAGCAATTCAAATGCCTAGGTATAAAAGTGCAGTCTATCACAAATGTAGCACCCTCATTTCCAACATAGCTGGAAATAGTTAAATCTCCAAGATCCATAGAAATCCAAAACATCACTGAAATAAGAGCCAAAACCACCTTAAATGAAGGCCTGGTATTCCTTCCCCATTAGGGCTATCACTGGTGACTGTGAGTTTGCTTGTTGGTTGGTTTGTTTGTTTGTTTGTTTCACAGTACACTGGTCCAACAAAGAGAATTAAAAAAAGTTTTTGTCTCTGAAATACCTGAAATGAATTTTTAGTTCTGTTTTGTTTTCTCATGTGGGAAAAAAGAAAAAATGTGATTTGGGTCAAAATTTGGGTCAAATGTTTAGCTCAACTAAAAAGAAAACATTTTCATGGTAGCAACAGTAGGCTACATTTATTTTGATTTAGGTAGCCTTCTAACCTAAGCACGAGCTTGAAAGAAAAAAAAATTAAATATCCCCTTTTGCCAATAGAAAGACTGAAAGGCTGAAGATTTTCTGCTTTTCCTTCTTTTTTCAGAGAGGGAGGAACTGAAACGCTCTGACACATGACAGAGTTGCCCAAATGTTTTTGCCCAAGCTTTGATTTTTTTGTTATCCTGGAACAAAGTGAAGAGAAACATTTGCCCAGCTCTGACTTCCAGAATTCAGCAAAGAACTGGGGCCTATCCTCCCTCTTTCCTGCACCGTTTGTCTCCTGTAGGTGCTCTCTCCAAAAACCAAGTCTGGAGAGCAACAGTGGCACAGGATGAGGTGTGCAATCCACTGTGAAAGGGACTCCTACAGAAAGAGACATCTCTTTAGCTGCCTCAAACTGCCAACTGGGTCCTGCCTGGGGGCAGAGGCTTGGACAGAGAACGGGCAGAAAGACAAGGTGGTAGCACTCAGAAGGGACAGAGGAGTATCCTCTGGAGTGCCGGTGTAACCCAGTGGTCCATGCGCCACTACAGCAGCATCATGCCCCCTCTGCCTCTTCGATGATGTGGCTAAGGAGGGTTTCCACCAACCATGCGCTGGTGGGGGATGAGAGCGATCAGCCAGCAGGACCTTCCTCTGCCACGACCGGGGCTGCGCTCCACCTGCATCTGTGTCCTCCTCCATGGAGGTCCCAGACCTCCTCCCTTGTTCTCTCCGAGCAGGGAGCAGAGGGCAACATATGACTTAGGCAGGAGAGGCCTGGCAATAAGCACCACGTCATTCCCTGGCTATACTATAAAGCATCATAGGGAGTGTAGCCCTGCTGTGAGGCTGGCGAGAGAAAGCAGAGAACACAATCAGGAGCACACAAACACAGCTCCTGGACAGCACTGGAACAGCATTGCCAGGTCATTCTTTTAGGGTGCATGTTTCTCCAAAGAAAAACTAATGTTTTTCTACTCAAAGACGACCTTTTCTTTGTGTAAAATTTTGTCATAACTTAAAAAAAAAAAGTTGATCTGGTATCTTTAAAAAAAAAAGTTGATTTGATATATCTATTAGGACAGACAATTTTAGCTAGCCTACTTTAGCTCTAGCTGCCTCTCCTACTTCTCAGATCAGTGTCATTTAGAGGGGGAGTTTATACATGCAGTGAAGAAGGGAATGAGGAGTCTAGTAACTCGTTTATTTTAACGGCAGCTGCATGACACTGTTCCCATCTTTGCAATCGTATCTGGTCTGCTTTTCCAATACGTATGACCAATTATAACTTGCAAGAAGCCATGTATCTAGTAAAGAATTTAGTTAATTTTCAATGTTTTCCAAAGTCTTGTAAATGAACAATGCACTTTTTACAGGTCTTTCATCAAGGAGTTAATAACCAGATGAAGGTTCTCTTTTCATCAGTTCCTAAGTGATGCTCCATTTGATTGAAGAAGATCAAAAATGATGATCAGAAAATGAAAAGGAAGTTTTAAAGGCAGCCTTTGTACAACACTTTAACTCTCTCATTCCTGTTATTTCAGAAGTGTCACTGGATTTCTTTCAGGCTTGGGGAAAAAAAAAGTATAAAATTCTTGTGAATTGCCAGTACTTGCTTTCCTTTTGCTTCAATTCTAGAAACCCTTGTGTTAATGGTGGACAATATACCTCTGCCAGATAGTGCCATGGTCCTAAGTGAAAGCAACACCACCCGTAGCAAAACTATTAGGTTCTGATACTGTCTATTACACTGTCTGTGGTCCTAATCTTGCATCCTACCCCATGCCAGCCTGCACGGTGCTCTCCCACAGTGACCCTGTCCCATCTCACTAGCACCCAAAAAGCTACCCCATCCCTGGGGGATGGGGTGGAGGTACCCTCAGGGGCTCTACAGGCCAGGGGAGGTGGAGGGTGAGGACAGCCCTTATGCAGGTCTTTTATCTTTAGTGTAGGAGAAGAATGTCATCCTGCTGTGTCTAGTTTTACCTGAAAATTTCCTCTTTTCTTTAATTCTCTCTTGAAATACCTTTGTATAAATTTTCTCTCCCCAGCTCATTTCACCTTTTTCCATTTGCTGAGCCTTGATTTACTGCTTTTAATTAGCAATAGGCAAATTCTCCGTGAAGACGTGAGATGCTTCTTCCCTAAACCCAGCCCAAACATGCGACTGTGCTCTGCCGAGCTCTTCACAGTACAGCTTCATCCTTCATGTCCCCTCTGCCCCTGTCCCCTCTCTCCTGCCACCCAGCCACCTCGTGCATGCACTCCCCTCTCCCATCCCTCCATCTAACCAGGGTTCACCCCCTTTCTGCTCCCCTCTCTCACTGCAGCACCCATAGAAAAAAGCCAGTATAATCCTCCGGTTGCCACCAAAAGAAGCTCCCTCTCTGAAATTTCCTGCTGTGGTTAAATATTGGACCTCTGCCCCTTGGCAGTGTTTTCCTTTGAAGTGGGTCATTAATGTGCGGCTGTTAATAATGAGTGTTTGATGCAAGCTAACATAGCTCATTGAGACGCTGGACACTGTCATCCAAACATGCAAATGATATTTTCTATACTGAGAGATACATAGCCCTGCTTCTCTGTTGCAGAGAGGGAAACTGAGGCACAGCAGGACCAAAGACATGTCACCATCCTACGCTATTCCATCCTGCGGTTTGAATCGTTGCCCTGAAGTGAGCACTTGCATTCAAGTGTGATTTCAATTCAGGAGCAATTTGGGTTTCCAATACTCAGTACTTCATAGCTTCTAATCATCCTGCATAGTGAAGCCTGCAGAGAATCAGAAAATATTACATTTAATTTTGGACCAAGTTTAATGAAGCACTGGGCTTTAGGAGAAGCACCGTTTTTTCAGCAAGCTCAGTGCACTCAAAAAAGGGCACATTTTATTGCAGGTGCTTTGCACAACCTTTGTCAGGATTAAATATGATGGAAAGGGGATAGCTAAATATGGATTGATACTACCACACTTTTTGCAAAATGCTTGATCCCACAGTTCTGAAGACCAGTTATCTTAAGATCTGATTCTTAAAATCAGTTATCTTTTCAGCAGGATGTATAAATAAATCAGCAGAAGAGCCAGTTAATGACTCACTGTTGTAAATTAAATGGAATTTGTTATGAATATGATTCATTGAAACTTTCCTAACAAATCCATTTGTTTCAATCATACTGTAATTCAATAATAATATTTAGCATTTATATGGTGCTTTCAATAGCTCATGAAACTTTCCAAGCATTAATTGTCTGTGTTTTGCAATAATATTGTGAGCTGCTGAGTTGGGCTGTCTCTCCCTCACAGGTGAGAATGCTGACGCCCAAAGAGCTTAAGGAAATGTTTCGGCCTCCTGAAAATGTTAGCATTTCTCTGTTTTACCTTTTTTGGTATCCGCCCTCAGACACCGTGCACGGCGGTGACTCAGAGCTGTGAGCGTCTGCAGTGGTAGGGCAGTGCTGAAGAGGGTTTGGTCTGTCGTGGTAGAGCCGGCATTTAAAAATCACAACCTGTTCCCGAGCTTGATGTCCACTGGCTGGAAGCTTTCCTCCCCACTATGGCCTTAGCCTTCCCAACTATGATGCTTCTTTCTGCCTTTCCCCCATCCAAGGGCTGAGCTCCAGAAACCCCGTATCCCTGTGTCTGCACCCAGGGACTGTCCCCCTTCCTACACCCCACGGACAAGTCCTGCTCTGGCCCGGACCCATCCTCCTTGGCCCCACTTGAAGGTTTCAGTCATATATTTCTTTGGCAGCTCACATCCATCCAGTTGCTGTGAACTTCAGCTTGAGCTGCTCATAAAATGGATCCTACAGAAAAATGAAGCATTACAAACCACATAAAAGCAGTTCAGAATAAGGGTTTAGTTTTCAGGTAGCCTGTGCCTAAAAGATGGAGATGGATGTCATATAGGGATTTTAAAAGCACAGAAGCAGGATAGGTACTTGATTGCTACTAATATCAGCAGGACATAGTCTAATTCAGCAATGTGAAAATTCCACGAGGAACATTGGCTTATCTAGGACCTAATAAACTCTACTTTAAGCAAGGTGACCTAACCTTAGAGGGAGCTACTTCTGGATATGGAGGCCAGATTAAGATACACTTTGTCTCACTCCCTTCTTCCATATTCACCTACAAGATGGTGTTATGAGAGGTGGCTACTGGAGTGCTAGTTACTTACCTCTGTTTAAAGCTGCTTATGGATCTGTACATCCCACAGTACCGTATGAAGAAGAACATATGAAGATGGCATACAGGCAACTGTAGGAATCTGTAATCTGGGTTTCTGTCTAGTACTGAGCAGCACTGTAAAATGAGAAGGTCTGTAATGCTCCAGCTACCATATCCTGAACATAACTGATCTCATCTATTCTTTGAAATTAAGCAGGATGTGGTCTTTCACAAAGCGCGCTATTATATTGTGGAACTCAGGATGCTGCAGAGGCCAAAAGCAAAACCATCTCTATAAGCAATTAAAAAATTCGTGGAAGAAAGGGCCACCAAGGACCATTAAACACAATGATGTGGATATGGTCTGTAGCTCAGGGACTCACTAAACGACAGAAGCTGGAGCTTGCTAGTGGGAGAAGATCCCTTATAGATGCCCATTTATTTATTATATTCTTTCCTTAGGTGCTTGCTAGTGGTTGTTGTCAGAGAAAGGATGCCAGGGGCAGACACACCTTGGGTCTAGCCTTGAACAACTATTCTTGTGTTATGTTCCCATAAGGACTTGGGTGGAATATTCTCTAAAATGGGGGCATGGGTCTAAGAAGCTGATTATCATGATGTCTGTGGAATGGAGGAAAGTAAGTTGTCAGCACCCAAATAAATGATTATGAATCATCACCTGCCGTGTCACATGACAGGGAAAAAAATAAGCTGTCACAGCTTTTGATTGCCCAGTTCAATTTCTTTTTTAACCACCTCCCTAGTCCCCTGCAAGGGCATATGATAGTTTGCGGTTGACAAGGTTAGTGTTTCCACGCACAAGAAAGGGCAAACCTCTTCCTAGCACTAAGACAAATATTCCCCTCATGCCGAGATGAGGAAATGCTGAGACAGAGAGTATGAATTAATTTACATGTTGTTACTGTGGCTGTCCTGCTGCCAGTGCCCTGGGGCCTTTGTGGGACCTTGTACTCTACCTGGTACTGGGCTATGCTGCCTAGAGTGACCCACGGACCATGACTGCCCCCTGCCCCAGCCACAACAGCACCTTTTCTCTGACTGTTCTCCCATCTAACCCTCAGCCGCAATACCCAAGGCTCCTCCTGCAAGCACCCAGGAACCAAGGCTGACAGAAAAGTCTTGATAACTGGCTTTCCCTCCTTATTCTGTACCATTTTGAATTGCAGATGCACAGCATTGCTGGCTGCCCTTGGTCTTTTGACTTCTTGCTTGTGTACTCTGCACTGAACAGCGTATCGCTTGGAGTAGAAAATAAGTGTTTAGCTCCCTGCTTATGGCAAAGCACTGAACTGATGTCTGGTGCTCCCTGTTGAGGGCCTTTTTGCTATGGGCTTCGCAGGCAAATAAGTCACCTTGATGCCAATATTTGTCCCTGTTTCCTGATGCAATGCATAAATCATATTGCTGTTCCTTATCAGCTCATAGCGCTTGCTTAATGGGTAGCTCTGCTGCTTCAGCAGGGAATTAGCTAGAACAACATTACAGTGATAAAGTAAGGAGAGTAAGCATCCATCAGTGGGTCAATTAGTAATGTTAAAAAGGAAGCTCTGAAATAACTCACACAGTAATACATTAGTTCTTGTGCACGTGTTCAGACCCTTCGCTTGGCGAGTATGAAATGAGGGAAAGAACAAATAATTAGGGATATGTTCTTTTTTAGATACATGCCAAAACTTCTCTTTAATAACAATATCTGTCATGGCCTAAGCAGATTTTATCTCTAAACTCTTTAGATGATATCCATCTGCAGTCACTTTTAGTGAAGCTGGATTTGAAGCCAACTCTCAGTTCTTGTCAACCATCAACAAAGTCTGGCCTCCCGGCAACAAATAGGTAGATCTTTGATTTCAAACACCCACCCATAAGACACTTCTCATACACTCACCAAAGTGAAGTAACACTCCATTTGCACCCCTTGCAGTGGCGAGAGCCTTCCCTAGCGCTGGGACTTTGCAGGGACATGGCAGGGGAGCCAAGGACAGCCCTTTCCAGAGCTGCTGAGAACCCATCAGCCCCCAGTGTGTTGCAAACTGGCGTGTGTTCAAAGTCCATGAAACAATGCCAGCTCCTATTTTATATGAATCTGGCTAGAGAGCTCTAAATCTGCCTAAATGGTGTTTTATAGTCACTGCTGAGAATGTCTCTTATATGGAACCTTCATCATTTCGTTACAAGGATTTTGAGCGAAAATTTTATTCCAAAGGTACAGGTGACAGCACACTCCAATAGTCAGTGTCATGATGCTGGAAAGCAAGTGAATGGTTGCCCAAGAACAGTAACGTACCCTAGAAATGCACTGCCCACCCACAGCCTCACTGCAAGAGCAATGGAATAGGTGAGGACATCAGTGGGAAGCCCAGCTTGCTTGTGTCAGCAGCTATGGAGAGGGGGATATCGGTGACATAGTTCGGCTTAGAATACACCTTCTGGGGAAAAGAGAGGGGACTTAAATTTAAATAAAAAAATAATCAGCAGTCATATTGTCACCAGAGAGGTGCAGATGAGCAGGGAGCTCCTTAGACTTGCTCCAACACCAAAGCCATTGCAATCGCCCTGGTGCTTACCAAAGTTGTTTTCCTCAACACTGTTTATTGTTTTAAGTCAGAACTCTCTACACTCCCAGACCCTTTCCATATTTAAATGACTTGAAAATTAATTGCTAATCCAGTAGACTAGAAGAAGAAAATCATGAGTTTAATTTCCAAGCTAGCCCATGATTATTATTCATTGCCCAAAAACATCATTAACGCAGCATCAACGCTGACACGGCAATGCCTTGTACCCTCCCAAAATGTCAAATGTACTTACATTTAAATTGCTGAAAACCAGGAAATAAAGAGTTATGGTAAAATCAATGCGTGCCCTGGAAGCAAGCTAGTTCCACAACTGCTGTAAATTAGCATGGCTCCAGTGACCATAACAGAGTTACCTCGGTGTATGTGAGCTGAGGAGCTGATGTCTGTTTTTCCATTGCTGGGCATCTGCATATGATGAAAAATACCTAAAACACTATAACGTTTAAATGCCTAGAAACTTTAAAATGAAATGACTCAAGTTGTTGGTTAGATCATAGTGACATTACATGGAGAGAGTAAAGTACAGTGAGTGGTTTGGGATCAGGTCCTTGTCAGCAATAGTGAAAACAAGCAAACAAAAACGTTGAGTACTCCTATAAATAGCTTTAGAAGGAAGCATACAGTATCCGCGCTGAGGCATCAACCTTGGAAATATTTATGAACTGTCAATATTGCTTCTAAAGATGCAAGACGTACCAAAAAATTGAGTCAAGCATCATAAGTCACCTAGAAAAAAACAAATGGAAAAGTAATGTGAGTAAATCTGGGCAGCCCCTCTGCAAATACAGTGTTTACCATATATCACTGCTGGCTGCAAAAGAAAAATTAAATAGGCATTTATTGCTGAGAGGTTAAATCAAACATATTTATCCGGTCATTCTGGACACGCAGGCAAAAATTTTACAGTGATGACTGGTCTGGCGAGTTACCCAAGTTGGGCTGCGAAGATCCAGGTCTATCGCCACAGACGTCCTCATGGTAGCAGGGCTATCGTGGCCACTAGCCTCGCAGATTATACAACAGCGTGTTACCAGCAATGCCAGTAGTCCATGATGAGATGCAAACTAGTCCTCTCAGGAACTCGGTAAGCTCATCAAAGACCTGATAATTCCCACACGCTCTTAGCGTTATGTGATATTTAAATTCATTTTCTTAAAATAATTGCAGGTGGTTTGCTGCAGCACAGCGCTTGAGAAGCGTTTCCTAACAAATCGATGAAGAAATGATAGGGAAGCCGTGCTTTCTCCCTGGTTTTGGATATTTGCGTTCATCTTTATTGCAAAGCTTCCTGCTATGGTTTCAAAGCTGCTCTCCGAGTGGCATTTTTCAGCCTTACCAGCATTTTACTTTCCATGATTCCCCTCCATCACTGCTGAGCGCTTTCAAGCCAGGGGCCAGGTCTGGCCAGAAGCAGTGAGGATGGGGAAGAGGCTGCGGGAACCCTGAGGAGATGGTTGCGTGTGGCCCTCACAAGGGCTGCTTTCACTCCAAGCTTGCTCTGGGACAAGCTAGACAACTCCTAGCTATCAAATGCTGAAGAGACTGTCCTTTCTCATTCTACAGTCTCTCCATATTTTTGTCGTTTTTTGTTTTCCCACTTAAATCACTATTTTCTACTATTTCCTTTTGGTGTGTCTTTAACCTTAATTTTAAACGCCAGCTTTTCTTTTTTTTTTTTTTTTTTTTAATCCCTAACTCCTCACTTTATAGTCTTCCCAACTCAGTAGCAGTCAAAATCTAATGAATTCCTGAAGGTCAGATGAGCGTTTGGAGGCCCATAGTTTGTGATGTAAATTGAGGCCCTGAGAATAGAGTCCATGCTACAGCCGCCACTGCAGTTGGCACTAATCAGCAAACATCTAATCAATGGGAACAGTAGCACATTCATGTGCAAGAGATATTATCTTGGCATATGAATAATGAAAGCCTCTAAAGCACTCCCAGATGTTGGAAACAAGATTCCTTCTGGGCATGTGAAGAATTTGCTTAGGGGAAAACAGAGCAGCCACACAAAAATAGAGCTGTTTTAGTCTGATGAAGTTCTGTTTACAAGAAAGTATTACTAAAAAAAAGAGAAGAAATACCTATATGGCTTGAATCAGCCAAAGCTGGCCTCTCATCTGCCAGATACCTGTAAAGCAGACAATTGGTTTTATCTGGGGTATTCAAGTGATATTGCTGCTTGATTATCTTTCATACAAAAGAGGCCCTGCTTTCTTACTGTTGCCAAATATCCAGTTTACAATCAGGTTTTCAATATGTCCTGGAATCTAGGCTTTCCTGAGAAAAATGAGCTTTTTGATCTCTCATAATGACAACTTATTCCATGAGATAAGGCTAAAAAAAGAAAAAGAACAATTAACAATTAATTATTTCTCATGAGAAAATGCTTTAATTCATAGTCCAAGCCAGTGAAATTTTTAACTCCCATAGTTAATGTCTGGACTTTTTAAGAAAAGCAAAATTTACAGAGAATTTACAAAATTAGGAAGTTTTCTTAGCTTTTTGGCAATCAGGATATAATTCATTTACACAGCTTTGTCTTGCTTAAACTCTCTGTTCTTGCTGAGGACGCTAGTCCTGCTGATCCAATACAGCTACTTGCTATATTACTCATGAGAGTATGGACCAACAGTCTAGGAATAGACTGGCAACAAGTGATCCTTGCTAACACAATCCTTATGCTACCAGCCAAGTCATTTTAACAGACCCTATTTCACCTTAAAATATAGAAAATGTTATCGGTGCAAACCCACCTCACGGTATCAGTCACAAAAAATAAACCTTGTTGTACAACATTAAAAAAAAAAGCAGTGATATCTCTCCAAGTCCTAACCGGTACAGCTTGTCTCAATGACATTACCAAGGCAATTACCATTATTTTACCAATGCCTGCTCAGTATCATGTGCCAGGTTGGGGACAATCCTCAAGAGATGTCATTTAGCTTTAAAAGCCTCTTCATGTTTGTCTCTCAAAGCACCATAACCTTCAGCAATATAGTGGCTGGGATTTGTTAAAGCACAACCTTGGGTTTTTTCTGTAAACCAAAAAATTACCAGGTAATCATTTTCACATTGTTAGGTGTCATTGAATACATGAAGTTGTTGATTTTTGTCAGTCTCTTTCTGTAGTGGAGGACCACAGAACAAATAAATGGGAGTTGACTCTTTCTCTCCCAAAGCCATAGAGGAAGGGTTTATCTGCCAAATGAAGTAGCATAACTGTAACAGAAAATGGGCCAACAGGGCAATGAGGGTGGGATGTGGCAAGACTCAAACTGGTGAAGTGCGGTGTTATGGTGTCTAATCTACTGCTCCAGGTTTGGGTTTTGTTTATATATTTATTTTAATTATTGTTTGGTATTTTGCTAAGATTTGTGGAAGAAGGAAACTATGAAACTTCGATATTAAGGGCTTTAAAGAGGGTATTCAAATGTTTTATTAATTACAGTTCAATACCTATATTGCTGTCACCACTTGCACCATCAGCTGTTTGTGACAGTCATTTTAATGTGTGCAATGCCTAACATGATGATCCCTGAGAGATACCAAATCTCGAGGCACCGTTACCACAATGGGCGTATTCCCATTGTGGCATAGTGCCACATTTTGGAGAATTGACTGGAGTTTTAGCAGTTTTTGGAGGTTGCTGTAGTTCTCATACTTCCAGTAGGTGGGAGCATTAGAAGGCACACCCTCAAACAGAGACTGCGACTGGACCCTGCAGGGATGTATGCATGCAGTTTACGTCTTCTGGAAACTTCTGTGGCTCCAGTGAGGCAAAACTTACCATTTTGAAAGACTTTGCTTGATCAGGCTTGATTTGTAATGGCAACTCCATTTTGTCACCTCTTAATGTCAACCTCTCATACATTTCACAGTAACTAAGGAATCATTACTTACTACCGTATCCTTGCTCTCTCTCAAGCAGCAGATACCTAGTGTAGCAAAAATAATACACTTCTGTGAAATATAAATAAATCCTGAGCATTCTTCTGAAAATTCAACCCATCGTGAACAGATGGTTGTAGCACAAGACTTATTGCATAGAGTTATAGAAGCATAGAATGGTTTGGGTTTGAAGGGACCTTAAAGATCATCGAGTTCCAACCCCCCCGCCATGGGCAGGGCCACCTTCCACTAGACCAGGTTACTCAAAGCCCCATCCAACCTTGGCCATTTCTATGGTAACCTCTGACCGTGCCCTCGTGTAGGGTTTCAGGCAAGTTACTTAAACCTCTCTGTCCTTGTTTTTTGACTTTCATAGTCATAATACTTGTCTCATAGAAGAAGTATGTGCTCTAAACAGTATTTGGAAAGTGCCAGGAGGCTGTCTGAAGGAACGTAATTGTAAATTAATGAGTGTATTGTCAGCACCTCCTCCAAAATTCTCTGGATCTAAGTCAAGCTTTATATACCCCATCACAGGAGCCTTAATGCACACTGCCCCATGGAAGAAATGACTGTCATCAGTATGCTTTGCCAATTATCTGACATGCAGAGGAATAAATACTGTGTAATGGTGTAATGCTTGGGAATGTGTCACGACGATGTTTCCTTTGCTGGAATAATCTGTAGGTGTCAAGAGGACCTCAAAAATGGTTCAAAGACACTCAGGCACAAGACTTGGTATTGTGGTTTGTATTTTTCCCAGCCCGAACTCTCATGACCTAGCATTCAGAGGATGACCTCTGACAGCAGTACGCGGAGTGCCTGGCCGTGAGGTTACACACGGCGGACATGAGAGGATTAAATACTGCCTCTGTCTTGTGCTTCAGCTAGAGCAGGTCTGGGGCTCTGCTCTGGCATCTGGGTGCAGAGCCAAGGCGTGTCCTTGCTGCATATCAGTCTGAGTTTTGAGATCTCCTCAGCTACCGTATGCCCTGGTTTTGGTGGAAAAGAAAGCCAGGCGTGAGCTGGCCAGGAGTTGCAGTGCCTTTCTAAGGGGCTTGCACCCTGGGAGCAGAATGCCCTGGCCAGCCTGGCAAACTGATGATATATTCTCAAATTCCCCATCTGATGCTGGAACAATGGTACTTCCCTACCACACAGGAAAACAAATGAAAACAAATTAAAAAAAAAAAAAAAAAAACCAAAATGATTTAGTTATATCAGCCGGTAATTTATTCACCAGAGAAACTGGTATAAACCATATTGCAAATGAACTTTTGGCTTCAGTGGGAGAACTTCATTGTACAGAAGTCCTTTCCCCACACCTGTGGTTCACAGACATTTTATGCAGCTGGGGACGTGTTATGGATCTGAATTGAAAGAACATCAGAACAGTGGTTCTGCATGTAGTTTTGACATAAAAATTGGTGATTTTGAAGGAATTTTGTCTGAAGAGTCTGTTCAGTCTATCTCTCCCCTCACCCAGCATATTGTGTTTGGAAGGAGGAGATATGGGTGAAGCCATTTCAGAAAACAAACCCTGACTTTTGTGTACTTCCATTTCTTTTACATTGCTGGGTAATTTAATGTGACACATAGAAAAAAATACAGTGTTTTATCAGCTCTCTGTTCAAGCAGGTGGTGCTGTATTTTGTATAAAGGACAGTGCTTAATTTAAGATTTCTACCATAGCAGCAATTCTAAATGACAGCATTTGTATTAAAAGAGCTGCTCTTCCCAGCAGCACTGTTACAAAAATACTGAAACAGTAGTGATATTATTATAGATCTGCTCCTGTAACAAAAGTTCTACTGTAAGAAAATCTCTGATTTAGAAAAATCCTTGTGGTCTTTTGCCAGTGATAAATGTTCCCTTGGTTTCCATACTGTTGCGATTTAATCCTCATGATTTGAAGAGCTCGCATGGAAGCAGCTGCGTACTGTAAAAGCGCAACAGGTTGTAATAGCTTCAGTGGGAGCAAAGGTGGCAAAATCGGGCCGGGAGCAGTATTCAGGGTAACGTGCAGAGACAACAGCTGGGAGCTAGGCTGTGCTTTCCAAAAACCCCCTTGTACACCATGCGTGTGCACGTGCGTGTGTGGCAGGGCAGGAGGGACATCTGTCTGCTTCTCCCCGAGCCCCCAGGCAGGGGGTACAGTGCCCCACTGCAGGGCAGGTCCCCTTTGCTTGGGGGAAGAGTTTAATTTGCTGCTTGCGTGAATCAGGAGGAGCACAAACATGCTATTAGTCTGCACCTGGAGCCGACGGCTTTCCCACCGCCGGTGATTCAGCAGTAAGGAGTGGTGTGGCTTCATGCCTTCTTGCCCCCTCTACTCCACCCCCTCCATGGCAGGGTGAAGGATGAGGCTGACATCGACCTCTCTCTGGGAAGATGGCTTGAGAGGTCCTTGACCTACCCACTGCGCGGGTTTGCCTTTCGGAAAGCCATCCATTTCTCATCCATGATGAGAAATGATTGACCTCAGTCCCATTGCATCGATGTTAACACTTGCAGTGCAATCGGAAGCCACAGCCTAGAGGAGTTGTTACCACTTTCCTGGGTTTTGTGGTAGGACTTAGAGTGGTTCAAACCAACGTGACTGTAGGAGTCCAATCACGTGTTCTGGTGGGCTGGGCGAGGGGCTGGGAAAGGCATTTTGTGCCAAAGTTCATTCATCCTTTCTCCTCGTATTACATCTAAGTGCTTTTTTAATTACACTAATGTTTTTGTCTCATGACATTGCCTCACAGGTCACCTCACTCTCCAATTACTGCTTGTAGTAAGGAAGTGCTTCTTGACACTGCCCTCAATTTCTTTTTACTTTATTTCCATTTGTGCTTATCTGTGATGGAATGAAAGTATGAACCATGTCTGAAATTAGCCATTAGGATTTTTACATACTTCAATTAGTATTTCTTTAAGAAAACCCATTTCTTTCTCTTTTTTTTTTTTATTTAATTCTGGTCCATATATAACCAGTTCTTTTTAGGCTCACAAGCTTTATGTCTTAGTTTTCAAATTAACCTTCTCAGTTCTTTTCTGAATCTTTCTGGTGTCATAGTAATTTCCTTATAATATGGTGACCAGGAATTAATGAGTAATTTATTTTATCTTCCTCTGACAATATTTTGAGCACCAGCCTGTACAGGAAACAGTCTTTCTTTTGAATTAAGTGCTGCTGTGGCCTACCTGAGATCTGCTGTGGCTGAGAGCTAAGTTTAGCTACACACTGCGGGGTGGTGAGGAGAAAATTTAAACACAGGCTGCGTGACCAGACTCAGAAGCGGATGCAGGATGCCACAGGTCACTCTGCTCTTCTCACCCGTCACCTCGCTCAGTGTTCGCCTCGCGCTTGAGCGGGACTTCACGGGGCAAACAATCAAAATGAATTTAGCAGAGTTTATCCCCGTGGGTTTTTCATACTTGTCCTATCCCAGAAATGTTATGTCCCATATTCCCTGGTGACCTCAGAGCTCGCATGGGAAGGCAGCTCCGAAGGAGGTAGGGGTCAGGGGAGGGTCCAGAAGTGGTTGCCATCCATAAGTTTGGTTTTATTCGGGTTGCTCTTCCTCCCCAGACTTCAGTGATGAGAGGATGGGGATGAAGGAGAAGGGCTTTCTGTCCCATCTCAGGCCACCTGGGGTTATTCCCAGAAGGGCAGTCCCTTGGTCGATTCATCAAATGGCAGCCCAATGAGTTCTCTTACCCTCTTGCTGACTCCTGTGGTGCAGAGCAGGTTAGACTTGCTTCAGCACAGGGGGGAGAATTGGCCAACAGTAATTAAAAGTAAGTGTCAGCTCACACCGAGGCTCCACATTATTAGTTTAAATGAAGATACTTTCCATGGTCAGTGAGCCTTGCATACCATGGCACAAGCTACTGCATGCAATTAGCTTGCAGAAAAACCTGAGACGTGCCAAAGGAAATATCAGGCAGGAAAACACCAGTGTCCGTGCCCTCCCTCAGCAGGAAGAGGTGCGTCCCGTCAGCTTTCTGCTGACACACGAAATCACATGCAGGACCAGATGAGGCTCTGAGCCCAGGCCAGCCTGGATGTATGCAATAGATGTATGCAACCCAGGCTCGCCCCTTGGAAGCTCACTTCCTGCTGAAATGCTGAAATCACAGCCTTTTTATTAACACATCGCCCAGCTCCTTCCCTGTTGAATAGTCAACTTCATTTGTAGTCAATCTGGCTTCTTCAAGGCAGGGTTAGCTATGTCGGTGTCATTTCCGATGCCTGTTTGTCCAAGCTGCTCATAAGCACCTTCCAGGCTGAGGACTGCACCATCTGCCCAGACAATCTACTCCAGCACTTACAGCAGCCCTGCTATTACAAAATGCTTTCTAATATCTAGCCTAAACTGTCCTTGCTATAATTTAAACCTATTTCTTCTTGTTCTACCCACCACAGCAGTGGAGTACAGTGCTTTTTCCAGCTTTTCCTCACAAGTCATGTTTTCAAGACCTTTGATTTTTAAGACTGTCCTCTCTCTCAGTTTTTTTTCACATCTTTCTTGAAGGCCAGCGCTCAAACCTGGACATGGCATTCCCTTAGTACTGAGGGGAAACGAGCCTTCCATTTATTTCTTTTAATATAATTTATTACCCATGTTTTGATTTGGGAAAATGTCTCATCCACGATATCTTTAAACCTTGGGCTGGGTAATGCTGATATCACTGCCAAAATTGTGCAAGCAAGTGTCTAGCAGCTGTGAGGAAGAGGCAAGACCTGGAAAGAACAAAACCATATCCCATCCACCTGTTATCATCCTTCTTCTGCAATGACCAGCTTCCACCCCAAATTTACTGAGCACAAAGCTTGCTCCTTCCCGCAGGGACAACCAACCATGTGAAAGGGAATAGGAAGCAAGCCATAGTTTGCATGAATTTACTTGATGCAAATCAGCGCTGTGAGGTCTAAATAAGTGATGTTTGTACCATGCCACTGCCTGTGCTGTAAAAGAGATTTAGCATGTAGCTACAGTGGCTGTAGCTTTCCCCTGGCTATATGTAGGTATGAAGAAATTATAGTAAAGGGGGATGTATGAACCCACAGACCTCCCATTCAGCTGAAGGCTACCTCCAAGACCCTCTCGAGGCTGGAGTGAGTCCCTAACAAGAAGGGGAAAATAGTAATTCCAGTTCTGCGCTAGGCTCTTACATGGATATTCGCACAGCTACATATTGTACCCTTCCTAAACACCCTCACATTAGAAGAAGACATTTCTCCTCCAGTTGAAGGACTATTACTGCCAATTTATGTGTCTCTGCACAGGGATGTATCTGACCCAGCATGTTTCCAGCAAACTTCCCAAAATTAATATCAAATGGGGTTCCTGTCCAGTCTTATTGTACATACAATAACATCAGTGTTAAGATACCTAGATGAAGCACATTACAGGTGACACAAATCAAATACCTTGCCATTTATATATCATGAAGCAGACACCTAGGATTTTCTCACCAGTGAAGCTGCATGACATTAAGTCTGTGGTGCTTTCCACAAAAAAAAACCCAACAACCTGAACCAAACCAAAATAGTGAAGACACTAATTTCAAATAATTTCTGTGGTGAGTACAAATGAGAGATATCCAGGTCTTTATGTCCTTTCTCTCTGTTTTACATGTCGGTGCAATCTAGGGACATAGTCTACAGCAATGACTAAGGGCATTAGAACAGCTGCTTTATAGTAGTGGATGGTTTATGAGTACTTGTGCAGAGCACTGCAGATAAAATGAGTTTGCTACTAGACTGTCAGATTATCCCCATAACTGGTTAGAGCAAGGTGACCCGGGCAGGTTACTGCGATCAATATAGAAATCTCATGGCGAAGTTATGTATGTATAGCGGCTCCCACATAAAACAAATTCTTCCCATGTTGCCCATGTAATTCAGCTGCCTTTAATTCTAAATTGCCACTTTCAAGAACAAAATGGAGCAGCATTTCTGTGGGTAGTGGATGTTTTTCTGCTTCTTCATTGCAAATACAACAGGCCACCGTTTTTGCTGAGCTTGCTGTTTTCCTTGCATAGCCAAGTCTCTATGTTTTCATTGGCAGGGCTATATTGCAGATTTCAGGAGCCACAAGGAGCAAATCATGCTTTAGATTCTGTAACACAAGCGTTAAATAGTTCTGCGCTGAAACACACTGTGGGTGCAATTAGATGTCTTTGCCATACCCAAAAAAAGTAAACCGAGACCTTGGCTGTCCACCTAAGCCCATGAGCAAGCCTGCAAAGCGTGGGGTTATTCATGTGGGGCAGCCCTGGAGCATAAACCAAGCCAGGAATAATTCAGGGTCTCGCACAGCTTTGGCAGGGCAGTAGATGGGTCAGCCCTGCTCCACGCCCTCCCAACAACAAGACGAGCAGCAGCAGCTCGCGGTCTCATTTCCCAGCCTGGCAGAGGGCTGTGTGCTTGGTTGGAGCAGTGCAAACCCTCATGGTGGTACAGAACATGGGCCCACAGCTTCTGGGATCGCACTGAAGGCACAAGAAGTTTGCAGACATGTCACAGCGGCACCTGCAAAATTAAATGTATGCCACACTGCAGATGTCCTTGCTATTGCTTCAGTCAACCTTCCCCGCTTTCTTGCAGGCACCCCACGTGGTTTAATGAATTTTTTTCTTGGCCTGTTTCAGAGCCAGCTTAGATAGGGATTATAAAAATTCCCAGAAACATCCCAATTCAGAGACATTTTTCCACGGGCTCTAACTTACTGCCACTGAAATCACAGTTGCCTATGTAAATTCATGTTTTGAGGATACTCAGGTTCTTGTGTTCCTGAAAGAGACCTGTTTTCCAGAGTTTTGAACATCCTCCCTTTGGGAAGGAGGATCTTGGTGATCTAAAGGCTTCAGGCACCCTAAAACTACTTGTGGACATTTTAGCTGGGATGTTGCTTTGCCTGGGAAAGCATATACAAGGAGCAGGATTTTCTCTAGACCCTCCACCCCCCATTCAGGCACTGCCTTCTTTTTTGGTATGCTTCATTTTACAATGAAACATTCAACAAATGTTTTAGGAGCGTTGTCATAGTTATTCTTATCTCCTTCCTCAGCAGAGGGAAATCACTTATAAACATTTCCAGCTTCACTCCCCTTTGCTTAGATTAACAAACTGACCAGTACGTCACTGCTCTCGGTGATAAGCTTCACTGCAGTTCAGGGCAGAGTAAAACACTCCTTCCATGAGAGTATTATCAGACCGAAAGCCTGGTGGTGTGTTACACAGTTCCTTTGTCTCGCTGTAATGCTGTTTCAACATGAGTCAGTTTCTGGCACTGAGTCACCTGCAAGCGGTGAAGAGTCCTACCAAAAAAAATGTACATATATTTTGCTTCACACTGGAAGCTATGCCATCAACTCCTGGGATTTTGTCTCCCCAGTCTCACATGATCTGGGTTGGTTTCAGATTTTTTAAAAGGGACAGTTAACCCAATTTCTTTTCTTTGCAGCTTGTGACATTTCACCGGTCCACATAGGCAGTCACCTCTCATGGCTTCTGAGGAGGTGGAATAAGCCTTCTGCTGGAGGAGCTGCCTGCTGTGTCACTGCAAGCTGTGTGCAAACCACACTGCCCATGGCAGGAAAGTTGGGCATCTCCCTCCATGGCTTTCTGTGGGTACCTCCTTGCTGACCTGCCGGACACCATTTCTCTTGCTTCAGTATCATCCTTATAGAGGTCTGCTTCACCCCCAGGTGCCACTTCTCTCTTTCCTATAACCTTGTGCCACAAATTCAGACTCTGGACTGGGAGCCTGACTGTGCATTAAAATGTGCTGGTTATCATTGTCCACAGAAGAACACGTTCTGCTCTGCACAAGAAAAGCTCACATGGAAAGAGAAAGAGGAAAAGAAATCACCCCAGATTATCATACAATGTCCTTCTGCTGGCTTTGATGTCCAGAAGCTCTTCATCCCGTTATCCACCATCACCAGACTAGAGCAACTTTCAGCCTATGTACAGGACTTCATTGGATGTTTTCCCTTTCATGTCATCCCCATATTTACATACTTCTCTCTTTGCACATCCAGTGGGCATCACCTCATTGAGCTGGTCAGCGGTTTGGCCCTTGGGAATACCCAGCAGTTGCTGGACAGCCATAAGGGAAGAGGGACACAGGCCGGTATCTGTTTCCTGCTCAGCTTCTAGTGTCATTCATTACCCTTTTCCTCATGTTTGCAAAAGAGACGACTGAATAGAGTCAGATATTCCTCATGATAGTTGAATTTCCTGAGCATGGGTGCCCAGATGTCTTTCCAGAAGACCCACTTCCTTGAGTGGGGAGATCTCCCCATGGATTCAGTATCATCGCCTCACCCCTAGAAGACCTCTGTGAATAACTCACCCTCTCCCCACCCTCACGTGGGACTTTCAGTGGGAACTGTGGCTGTTGAGCCCAGGCAAGGTCAGCCCCATCCCACAGAGGCCATGACAAAGCCCATGGTTTCCACCATGTCCAAACGAAAGCCACAGCCTGTAGCAGCCCTGGGACCAACGTCAACCTGGAGAAGATGGTGTGCAAAGATTATCTCCCATCTTACGGGCAGTGCCATCTGGCACGGATGCACATGTGGGAGATTAAACATGTAAAAGCCAGCAGCAACAACAACAAACATTTCCATAATAGTTCTCTTTCTTTTCTTTTCTTTTTTTTTTTTTTTTGAAGGAAAATGCGTTGACCGTCTAATTTGGATTCATAAAGGAAACCTATTAATGAAAGGCTTCAAAGAACTGTCTCAGAACTTTTAATCAGTAGTTGCGTTTTAGCATGGAAAAAAAAAAGCAGAGGGGGCTGGGTGGTGGGCTTTTTTGTTGTTGTTTTTTCTAGTTTTTGTTTAAAGCACCAGACTATTTGAAAGCTGGCTGGGCGAGGGAGCCCAGCGGGGAGCCTCTTCTCGCCCACCTGGAGGAGAGGCCCCCTGAATGCTTGTTTTCATTAGCATGGGCCTCTCTGGCTCTTCAAAACCCTTTCCACCCGTTGCCAAGGCAACCCGGAGCCGTATTGCGGCACACGGGTGTTGCGCATCAACTGGTGTGTTGCACTTAACTGAAATAAATAAGCAAATAAACATGGAAAATGGCCACGGGCCAAATAAGGGCACTGTCTTTTATCATGGACATCTAACATTTATAGGGATTTCAAACACTCGGTGTATCAGCAAAGAGGTAGTTGATCAAAAAAGGAAAATGCATGTGCACGCACAGCCAGTTCTTTTCATTTTAATGGGTCTTCTTGCTCGAATAAGGTGAAAGGAATTGGGTCTAGAACATGCAATCCCACTCGCAAGTTATATTTTCATGCCATTTGATGGCTCTCAGCTGGGCCTGGTTTTTCAGCCAAGCTCAGATCCTGCTTCAGCATTAGAATCGCCATCAGCATCAGCAGCTATGTTTTCCCACCAGGCCTGGACACCACCCAGGCTACCAATGGAGCTGCTGGGCACTGAAAAAGCAACCTCCACAGCAAGTGCTGTAAATCTGGGTTTTGGGATCCAGTTGATCCTGGACTCTCACCGGAGTCATTTTTATACTGCAATGACACACACCACAGTTGTGGGGATATGAGTGAAGACCATGGGCCTGAGGCTTTGGTTTCCAGCTACTGTGAGCAACCAACCTTGCAGAGAAGGAGGGTGTCTGGGGAGATATCGCAGACTGCGTTTGTGGTTGAGGATCAGCACCTGCAGCCATGCTAGTGAGGGGGTGTGAGGGGAACAGTCTCCACCGCTGCCTGCATGAGGTCCCTGGCATGGACGGGTAACAGCTGAAAGACCCCTACAGATTATCAGAGAACACCCAAGGGAAAACTTTATATCTCTGGGAGTATTTGTAGCAGGTCCAGCTAAGTACAGCTGCAAAAATAGTTTTCCTTTAGACTCAGGAAGGGAGGTGCTGGCTGCAACTCCTGGCAGGGGAAGAGGGAAGGAAGCGGGGCAGGAAGCTCCGCAAGGAGCAGCATCCATTGCCCGGTACCATGTCGTGCCGTACCATGCCACACTGTTCCATTCCATGCCATGCCGTGCTGTGCTGTGCTGTGCTAGCAGTCATCAGAGCAGGGGACAGCAGCAGGAGCTTGGCAGAGGCAAGGCAGTGAGGTGTGTGCATGTCCTATGAGCTGTTGGGTGTAGGAGTAAGGAAGGGGAAGCCGGCAGGGAGGAGACATGAGGGCTGCCTTTCCTCAGCGGGGGCCACAACAGACTCCTGTTGGCTCCAGTGGAGCTTGTGCTTCCCTCAAGGTGACTGAGAAGTGAAGACCTGCAAACTTTGCGGGGGTTAACTGGATGACTTCTGAATGTGGCCCTGGCCCCCAAAGGCAGACCCAGAGCCAGATGGCTCGCACACCCAAAGTCAGTGCTCGATCGAGCCCCATCTTTAGCTAACACCTTCTGCCTCGTGGTTTAGAAACAAAACAGAGAATGTGGCATGGTGCCACACCAGCAACCTCCCTTCTCCTTGCTTCACCTTGTAAGCCCTGCTGGCACCTTCACCAGAGTGAGCCCTTCCCTGCCAGCATGCAGCCCCCTCCAAAGGACCCAAATGCCTGTGGGCACCCTTGACCAGCTCCCTGAACAACTCCATCCCTTTTCCCCCTTGGGAGCCTTGTGATGCAAAAAGCAGCATGCAGGCTGTTTGTCTCACCTGGGGTATGCATTTCAAGCACGTGCACAGGCCATAATATCAAATTGTGGTCATTTTTGACTGCATGTGTGTGTGTAGTGTTTGCACACCAGCTAAAGGTATGGGCTGTCAGTGTGTCACCAAGTCCCCTCAGGACTCCCGTGCATCATGCAGTGAGTGTCCATGTACTCCAAAGGACTTTCTCCAGCCCCTCACCCCTCAGCACAGCCCATGGGTTTCTCTGCTGCTCTCGCAGCTCCCTTTTCTGAGAGGACGCACAGTGCTAGCAGCTCCTCTGGCATGCACTAGCATGGCAGCTACATTATTTTAAGCTCCCAAGTGTTATTGCAACACAGACCTTCCAGATGCAAGGATTCAAAAGTATTATGGTACCAAATGTGTGGCCATGCTTGCATGGGTACATGTACTGTGCTTGCATGTGTGTGTATAGGCAAGTGAGTATTGTTGTATGTTGTATTACATATTTTTATATCAAATAGATGCACACATATTTGTTTTATATATCCATACTGAAATACTTAATGCCTTTAAAATGTATACGTACCTGTCAGATGTACCAAACATGCCAGGTATTTGTTAAGGTCTAAGTCTTCAGATGATGCATTTGATTCTAGTTTATATTTTCATTTCATTTTACTTCTTATGTGAGCTGTAACCTGTTTATTTAGGACTTTCAAATATGTAGCTATATATAACTATGATTGCTGAAATGAGTGTAAACATCATTAAAAAATGTATCTTCTTGTGCAAGCTCTGTAACTGTCACAGTCATAAATACACAAATGGAGACGATGATCAATCAGGGGTGTACTACAAAAAATATTTATTTGTACAGCTATGAGAAACTCTGACTTGCCCAGAAGTACCTGAAACTGATCACGGCAAATGCATCTCATGTAAGCCAAACGCTGAAAAGTGGTTTTATAATGAGGACTCCAAAATTCTTAAAAAGTTCTCGTCACATTTGAAACCTAAGACCTCAGAAGCAGAAGGAGCAGAAGGAAAGTGCTGTGGAAGGAGCAACAGCATGCACCCTATTTGGGGTCCATGCTGTGTTTGGTTTTGGTACCTGTGTTTTGCCTGGATCACCTGTGTTAGTTCAAAAGTGTGTTAAGAAACAATGGGAAAATTTTGTCTCTCTCTGATGCATATGGTGAGACCAGCCTGGGATTGACACCGCATCCACCCATTTGTGATAACTTCAGTTCTCACATCGTGCCCATTACTGAGTGGTGTAGTTGTATCATAGTCTCTTTTCAGGATTTGGCACTGATTTGCTGAGGGTTTCCCAGCTGCTCATGCCTGAGGACAGGGAGCAGCCTGCAGCCAGGGTGACTCTTGGGCTGTAGACTGGGAGGTGGGGATGTAGATTTGACCCCATGCAAGAAGGGGAGCCTCAGTCACAAGGGACTGGCTTGCAATCACACAAGCAGAGCAGAGAATTAAACCCCATGGGCATTGTTAAAAACAAAAGACTAAACCTTCTGAACCGCAGCAATAAACATGATTGTCCAGATCCTCAAATGGTGAAAACTGGCACAAAACCCACTAATTGCACCAGAGCTCTGCTGATCTGCATCAACTGAGGACATGGTGCAGTGAAAGAGGACCAGCTCATAGCATATGTAATAGAGTACACCTCGTCCTCCGTCCCGGCTAACATCTATTAGGTTCAGTAAGGCTGTAACGATACGTATTAGAGAATGTCCAGCATGATCTATGGAGTGGTTTAAATTGCATCAGACTTAGGGTGGCCTCTCACATTGCCCTGAATGGGGAAACTCAATAATTCTCAGCTACCGTAGCTCTGAAAAATTGTGCCCGTAAATCTCTCTCTCATCCGGCTCGTCGCGTTTCCAAGGATGATTGTGGTGTGGCTGCATTGATATGCACCCTACAAAGTGTGTGGTTCAAAGAAGCAGACTTTGTTTTTTGCACACGGTAGATAAGCGTTTCAGTTCACCTTTAAGGAACAAGCTCCATTTCACCAATCTGTTTTTCTGGTAGTACATCTGTTAGGAAGAAAAAGGCATATGGGCCTGCTCTGAGGAAAAGCAAGCTCCTCTTGGTAAGATCAGGTCCTTGAGCCCGATAGCACCAATTCTTTCCCACATGAGATGAAACCCAGCCCAGCAGCAAGGAAGAGCAGAAGTCCTATGCACCACTTCAGCCCTATTTAAACTCGAGTGCAGGAAGGGGCAGGGGGAAGAGGAGGAAACCATATGTCAGCTGTCTGTAAAAGTATCAAATTAAGCTGATAAGTAATCTTTGCTCGTAGAGGAGTGTGCTGTTGGTCTTAATTAGCCTCCTTTTGAGATTAGGCACAAGAGTGAAGAATTGCAGGGCCTGGCAGTTTATTTGCTGATTGTTCCCTGGTCATGTTTTCCAGGCGTTTTATAGGGGGTAGGACAAGTATTCTCCATTTCACATGGCTGAGGTAGTATTCCCCCGGAATGGGGAAGATATGGAGTAACCTAAATTAGAAGGGAAAGAACTCCAGCAGAAACACAAACCCATCAAAACAACACCAAACCGCGGCCTCTGTGGCTCTGGAGAGGGTCCTGGTGTCTGAGGGGTAAAAAATAACTTCCCATGATTTCAATAAGCTGTGGTTTCAGTCCTGCTGCCCTCGGCCCCCTGACATCACCCTGTGCCAGTGGCCCTGGCGGAATCAATGGCACAGTTTAAGGATTAGGATGCTCCAATCAGCAATGCACTTAAATATGCACTCAACTTAAACATCCAAACAATCCCTTTGAATTCAATGGCTGCACTCATGGAGTTAAAAATAAGCCTGCTGTTAAGTTCATCAGATCAAGGTCTAATTATTTACTCTACGTGAACATTTCCAGAGGAACTCAGGTCTTTGCTGTTTGGGTTAGTAAACGTAAGAAAAATAGCCTACTCTTCTGACTTATACAGTGGCAAAGTGAAGCATACTTTGAAGAGGGAAGTGCTCTTAAAATCTCTTTGTGCAATGAAACCCATGTCAAACAGATTAGAATAAAAAAAGCAGAGATACATTTCCTAAAAAAAAATAATATTAATCTTCCATAGACAAAGAAATTTTGCCAGAGATCTTATGGATGCTTTAAAGTAATGTCTTAAGACAAGGCTTGTCCTTTGGGAGCTTTTATTTACAATGTATTTTTGAAAGTTGGTTGCTACTTCTGGGTGGATTTGAGATGGAGTTTCAATAAGGGGGAAGCTTAAATGAATAAAAAACAAAATGCAGAGTCCCCACATTAATTTCTGAATATTGCTTCTGCCACCTAAGGACAACTTGTCCCCATGCATAAAGCCTCTCCAAAGCCTTATTCTGCATATTATATTCCTGAAACAGGGCTTATCTAAAGCAGGCTTTAAGGTATATGATGCTTTTATAGTCCCCCATTGCATCTGCTCACCTCTGGCTCAAGCTGGCAATCCTGGTAGTGAAAAATCTTAGCTGAACAAGTGGGTTAAAATGCCTGTTTGACTGCTTAAATCAAGACCCCCAAGTCTGGTTCTGGCTAAATGTTTTCCAGAATCTCTTGTAGCGTGCAAAATCTGAGGAGAAAACCTATGGAAGAGTCAAGATTTTCCAGGAGCACCAATACTGCTTGCTTCTGGTTGAACTGGAAATGCCATAAGAACAGGGTCTTACCTAATGAACAGTGCTTCCAGTAATGGCCCCAAGCATGTGCCCGAAAGGGAAGGGTGGAGGCAAGAGCTAAATATCTTTAAAAGTTAATGCAATCTTTCATTTCAATAATTGAAATGAGCTCTTGATTTATGTTTCGTTCTTTTCTGGCTGGAAGGTCTCAATCAGAGCCAGTTTGTCCCATCCTCTCGTGCCGAGGCCAGGATTCATCTCACAGCACATTAGGTGCTTGGTTTCCAGCAGCTGGGGTGAAACACAGGCTCTCCCAAGGGTGATTCACATCGTAAGTGGGCTGAATTGCCGTCAGGAGGTGCCTGTCTCTCTCTGCCTTGACTATAATGGGAACCAAGGGCTGACAGCACTCCAAACTTAGCCACCTCGACTACGTGCCTACAGCATGATAGGATGAATCTGGGCTTATACATGTTTTTTCCTCCCTCCAGGTAAAATTTCACTTTGCATTGACCTTCTGCACTGTTCCTCTCTCAAAGGCAGTCTCCAGGGGAGCATCAGGGCTCACAGAGCACATAGGCACTATGTTGACCCTGAAGACTTTCACCATTGATTGAACACCCTTGGGTGTTTCAGAGGTGTCTTCCAGGGTGTGCATCCTTTCCACAAGATGCCAGCACTATTAATATTCCTGATCATGAACTCCAGAGAACCACAAGCAAAGCTCCTGCACTCTGAGAATAGCTCCAGTGCTAAATATAGGGGATTTTTATGAATCTATTTGCCACTTTCATTAGTCAGGACAGAAATATATTATTCTAAGATGTCTAAGCATTTTGTCATTGCTCACTGGCTGTATCAAAATGTAGTCTAAGCAGTTATCACTGTATTTCTGATTAATATTATAACAACCACTGGCTAATCATAGAGTCAGCAGTGAAAACTGCTCTAATCGTTATCTTTCTGGCTAAGTAACTTCCCCGTTATTTGTTGTATACTGCAGATTTTGGCGGGTGGGGGTTCTTTCTTCTTCTAATGTTAAATGTGAGATTTTATCCTCAAAGGAGTGATTATCTCAGAGCAAAATTGGCAAGGTTAAACACTATCTATAAAAAAACATTCAGCAGTGTGCCATGAAATGAATTACATAACATATCAGTCATCTACCTGGCTTTTGAAAAACTGTGAATATATGTTTGTTCAGTCTGGGTGAGTATTTTATATTAGGCTTTTTTTTCCATGAAGGTAAAAATGTCCTTGGTTATTAGAAAGTGAAGATATATTGAACTGGGTAGAATCAACACAGTTCCGTTTCATTTAGTCCCCACTAAAATTGAAAGAAGAGAAAATACAGATTGAATTTATTTTACTATATATTGCCTCATTTGAACTTTAGTAAAGCATTAGCCACTAAGGAAAACCCTTCTCCCACCTCCCTTCCATAATCTCTTACAGATGGCATGTTAAGGAAATTGCCTTGACTTTATTGATTCTTTACCATGAGGTTCAACTAACAGCCAGTGTGTTACTGGGGAAATGTATGCTGTACTATAGTTACAGGAAGGTAGCACTTTGACCTGGCAGCTGTGTGTACATATACAAAAAAGTCCCTGACACTTTAAAATCACAAATTGCTATATTTTTTTCCCCTTAGACATTAGCAGATCTTCTCTTTAGGACCCCATTTTAAAAAGCTGTGTATTGTACCAATCTGAGTATTTTACAGAATGAAGGAAAACAGTATCCTGCCAAGATGGAAGGGCACAAGCTGAAAACTAGCTGCTATATTCTGCCAGGTCGCCGTATTTTTCTGTTAGTTCCTTTCCAGAAATACTTCCCTTGCGATTATTATAAAATGACTAATGTGTGATGCTGCATGCTACTGGCCTCTCACAGCTCAATCGTCATCAGACAGAACTTCAGACATCTCCAAATTTAAATTTCCTGTTAGAGTGCACTCTTTCTTCTCTTTATTTTGATTATAAGATTAATTGGAGTCTTAAAAATTCTGGGGACCATTTTCATTTGGCATGAACCAGTCTAGCTCTTGCGGAGTCCACAGAGGTACACCCATATCTACCAGCTTAGCAGCTGGCCCTCTGAATGTGAAAATCTACATTAGCACCTATTTCATAGGTGATAATTGCTGCCTAAGTACTGCAAGCCCAGGATTATTAGCACTAGTTCTGAGAAACTTCACAGTGGGTCAAATTCATCCCAAGGCTGAGAAGCTGGTGGCACATCCTCCAACAGATTTCATCTCCCACGGTTTTCCTCAGCCCCCCGACTCTGCTCCTTTCTTTGTCTCCTCTCCATAACGGTCCTCTTCCTGAGGGGCTGCACGCTGCATTGCAGAACATGAAATCCTAGCTGGGAGGCTAATGACAGCAGAATGAAAGCATGAAGCACCTAACCTGCAACTCCACAACGCTTTTGGGAATGAGTATAAATTGTTTGCCTCTTTTGGCAAAAATATTTCAGACTGGTGTTTGTTTTGTTTTGGTTTGGTTTTTTTGTAAAACTGTGAGAAGTGTAGAATCACCTACAATTCTTTGTTAACCTTTTCTGTGTAATATAACCTTATTCTTCTGCCAGCTGCATAATCTCCTTTTGAAGTACACTTAAAATATTGCTGGCTCTCACGATGTCAAAGTGTTCCCCACAATATCTGCTCCTAGAAAAACACAAATACATTGTTATTCTTCACAACTGGAACAACTGAAGGGCTCAAAGGCCCACATCTCCAACCTTCCTTCTGATTTGTCCTGCTTTTGCTTCTCTGTAATACATTCCTTTTTAAGCTAAGTTCATCTTCCTGCAGGTACTTATTTTAGGTCACAGTTTTTTGACACTTTGGCATAACAACACTGTGCCTAAACTTTCAGAAGAGCGCTTAATTGGAATTGATACTGTGCATGGGGCTTGTTGTGAGACGGGCTGTAGGAGAACAGGGAGGCTACAGACAACGTGAGCCACACTCCTTGATGTTAGTTTTCTGATATTTGTCGTATCCTATTTTGGGGTCTGAACTTACTCCCTGGATGGATTTCAGTGGGATGAATTACAGTTCAACATTGCATAGGTATACCTCTGTTTGACATGTCTCTGCAAAATAAATATATTAGTGGTATAAAATCTCCTAGGGGCCTGATATGAAATTCTTCCATTCGTCAGTCAAATTATGCTACTAGTAAGAAGCATGGCCGACCTAGCCTACTGTCAGGGCCAAATTCAAAGGCAGTATATACAGCAATGTAATTTAGACCTCTTGGCCTCATTCCTCACCTCTGCTGCAGAGCTTAGCACTGCAGAGCTCACTAGCACTAGCAGGGAGGGGCTTCTCATTTTGGATATAAAGCCATTTTCACCCCCATTAATTCCCTCCATCATGCACTAAGTCTAGGCTGAGGAAAAATTTTGCGTCCATTTGATCAGGTGCTCCCTCACTGCTCCAAGGCAAATCTTGGGTAGTTCCCAAGCACAATCTGTACTCTGTGACCTTCAGCCATACCTGAAGTTTGAGTCCCCAGAGAACTTTTGTTGGCACTGCTGATTTCACTAGCAAAATCCAAGACACGAAGGAAAACCTCCAAGGCCAGTGTGTGCCTGTTTTCACTCAGTGACTTCCTTTCCTTTCTACCTGCCTTCCATATTTGCCCTCCCCAGTCGCTCTAGGGTTTGAGTGCCTCACACAGATGCAGGTTTCTCTTCATCCCTTCCCACTGAGCAAAATGTTATTGCTTTAATTCTGCTCGTTGAGGAACTGATCTACAGAGAGATTAAACAACTCCCTGCAAGCCCTATAATAAGTCAGTAGCCGCGCAGGTATTCTCCAAGGCCTCAGCCTGCAGACTCAGCTCCCGCGCTGCCCCTTCCTCCCCTCCTTTCCTATACACTGTGCTTCTCACCATCACTAGCTGCATACAGCCCTACCAGCCTGCTCCACCAGAGCGTTGCCTTGCTGAAATCTCTGCAGATGAGGGCATACCCCAATTAATTCCCTTTTTCCCTCTGCCTGCGGCAGTGGGAGTCTCGCCATGCCATTATAAAAGAAAGGATTATTTTAAAACACTTTTTAAGGCCGGTTCAGAGAACGCGATGCAGCCTGGAGATAGTAGGGGGATTCACAGTTTGGTCACCTGGTGTGCCCTGACACCACGGCCGGTGTGGCACCACCATGTCACGTTACTGCGAGACCTCTGCGGTACCTCTCTGCCCAGCGGGGCAAGTGCCAAATAGCAGGAGGCTGGCTGGCTCTCCTTAAAATCCGTTTTGCTTTCCACTGTTACTTTAATACCGCCTATTTGTGATGTTTAAACAAGACATGACATTGCACCAAAACTCTCCCCGCACTGCTTCGTTCCCCTCCTTCCCCAAACCCCAGATGACTTTGAAGAACAAGGAACCCGACTCGGAGAGCTGGGCCTGCTGCGGGCTGCGATATTCATGCGGCATTAGATCATGTTAACGTTAGGTATAATCCAGTACAAATCCTCTTAGTGTCACTGGCACTGTAAGGGTTGTTATAATTGCTCATAGCTTAAAACAATTTTGCAGCTTTTCTTCACCTCCGTGAGTCGGTTCCAATTAGAGGAAGGGAACTTTCCGAACCTGCAGAGTTTCTATTTAGGACACAGCCCCATCCTGACAACACGCTGTCAGCCCTGCCGAGCAGCCGGGAAAATGTCCACTGTATTACAGAGACGTGACAAAAACAGAGGGAGAAGAGGAACATGTGTGCTCCAGTTTCTTTCAAAGTCTTTCGGAAGCACCTCCTCGGGCGATGATTTTGTTCTGCCTGACACCGCGTTCCCGGGGCTGCGTGGCCTCCTTCTGCGTTGCCTGTTTTTCAAATAATGTTCCCATTTCAGAAAGTTGGAGGAAAGAGAGAGCAGAGGAAAGAGAACAAATCAAGCAGTAGCGAGACTGCAGATGTGCCTTCACCTGGTGGGGCGGCATGGTCAACCCCCACCACCCAAAAGCACATGGGATGGAAGAGATCATGCTCAGCCGCAGCCCCAGCCATGCAGTTGGGGGAACGTGGCTCTGGGCTTGTGCTCCTCCATGCAGTGGGGTGATGCCGGGTGTCTCTAGGGCGAGCCACGCACCGGGGCATCCCGTGGCCAGGAAAGTAGCTGTGTGTGCAATGCACATGCTGGGCAGCAAAATCGCAATGACTGGGATAGAGATTTGCCCCCTCAGCCCCGCTGGTGGCACACCCCTCCATCCCACTCCTGCTGTCCCCACTGGTCACAAGCACAAGCACGGGCAAGAAAGGACAGGAGCAGGATGGCTCGCCTGCTCCATGTTGCCATCCATGTTTTCCCAGGAGTGAGCAGACACCATCACTGGCTTTATGCTGAAGGACCAGGCAGCCAGAGAGAGCACCTGCAATATCTGAGTCTGCCTCCAGGATAATAAGGGAAACCTTCTGTTGCCACGTCCTTGTTTTCCAAGGGGTTCATCATAACAGCCTAGAATGCTATGAAAAATGTTGGCAGAGGGAATGACCATAAATGTGACCACAGCGCTGGCCAGATATGGTCTGTCAGAGAGTTCAATTCAAGGCCAGCTTTGCAGCAGAAAGCCAGAAGTACATGGGAGCTGAAGCTTTATTCCAGGCTGAAGGGGTGTTGTTTGAACTCCTGAGAGCACGGAAAACAATGATGTGCCAAGATATCAGCTGGTGATTAAGTTACACACAAGAGTGGGAAGCAATATAGCAAGTCACCAAAGCCAAAGAAGAAAAGTCCATGTCTTCCAGGGCTTTCCTCAGTTCTTGCTGTGAGTGTCTACTCTCTCTCTCTCTGCTTTGCCTGTCTGAATTAGTTCTGCAGCAGTTCAATTCACTAACCCAGCAAAAGAAGGTTTCTGACAAGTAAGTTGAGCTGATTTGGTTCAGTGAAGGGTCCAGTGATGCCAGAACTGGGGAGAAGGAGGAGCTCATGGATCTGGCAGCAGGGATAGATGGAGTGAGAAGAGGAGTGAGGGACAGAGGAGGAAAACTTCCCCACCAGCAGAAGCCAGGGCTTAGAGTGGCTCAGCCGTAACACATACACAGGACAAACAATGCACAAATGAGCAGGTACAAAGTAAACAAATAAAGACTGAGGGGTGTGAGATCCAAGAATAAAACAAAGATTTTTGCTTTCTTTTCTTCCTTCCTTCCTCCCTAATCCGCCCACCCATAATAACAGAAACACATAGGAGGAAATGAATTTCAGGAGCCGGGTCTGTAGAGGAACACGCACTCCTTGCTCCCTCCTGTTTTGCTTGGCTCGAATTGGACGGACACACCTGGCCTTCCAAACAGGCACTATTTATACACCTCCTTCCCCACAGTGGTGTGATCCTCTCCCCACTTCTTCCCCAGCCTTGTCTGCTGGCAACCTGCCAGGGTATGGCGGAGAAGAGACCCTGATGTCGTCTGGCGCAGGCAGCGGCCGGCCTCAGAGAGGCCACGTTCCACTGCCATCACACTAAGCAGCCGATCCATCATCTGCCAGCACCAATTTCACCTTTCCTCCTCCAGCTTTGCTTGGTGCACAGATGTGGCTGATGCAGCTGTGCCCTATCTTCCTTCCCCTCTCTCAACTGCCCCGGGAGCACAGGAGGGCACCTGTTTTGTGGATGATCCCCACTTGCGGCAGGTCTCCCAAAGCTCCTTTTCCCTTAGCTCCCTGATGCTGGGGCTCCTCCCCAGTCCATGGCACCTTCCACCTCTGGGCAACTCATTGCCAAGGTAAACCTCCCCAGATGAGGACATTTTTGGGGTGTCATGCTGATTTGAATACTGTGCAACAAAAAAAGAGCAGGCACCTCCATGCAAGAAAAAGAGGGAGTTAGACCTGGAAATATGGCTAAAGGTGGACTGTGGGGTAGGAGCAGAAGAGAAGCAAATCCATAGGCATGGTCAGCTTCATTTCTGCCTGCAAAACAAGCTAGCCAAGTGGAAGTAAAATCTAATTTACCTATAATACTAAACCCACTTTCCTGATGTTAACATAAGCCAGGCTTAGAGGTTTTTCGTGACCAGCAGCTGCATTCATAAAGAAATGGAGCCAGGCCACCATATCGGCCGTGTGCCCCGTGCTCAGCTTCTCTAAGACTTCAGAAGAACAAAGGTGGCTAAAGCTGGTTCAGCCTCTGCATTGCAGCTGGTCCAGAATCAAGTCCTAGCTGGTGGATCTGCAAATCCTGCTTGATACAGCAACCAAGGAAATTACCAGGGGGGAAATTAGAGAGTAAACCTGCAGAGCCAGCAGCTAGTCAGCAGTATGTGCCTGTTCCTACCCTCTGGTACCGGCAAGGTGACCTCCCCATCAGTGAAGGAGAGCAGTTCAGTTTAATAAACCAAACTGGATGTTTCAATCACCTTGCCTTCTTCTTGCAGTGATAGCTGGCACTAAAACGAGAGTATAAAGAATAAGCCAGTAAATTAAAATGACCCAGCTCTGCGATGCTGAGAAAATCTGCAGAGGAGCTCTGACTTGCTGAGATACAGACCGCTCTCAGCTCCCAGTAGCCTCTATGAGGCCTGAAAGCATGCCATCATAGTCAACAAATTACTGTGCTTTTTTTCTTTTCTTTTTTTTTCCCCATCTCTGGAGATTTTCCAAGAATTCCTGCAGGACTTTGTTGACTTTGCAACAAAAAAGTTCACTGTTCAGGAAAACAGTGATTGGTTCTGGGAAGAGTTTGCTCTCATAAGATTCGTTGGTAAGGGGGAAGGGAGGTTGAAGATGGCCGTGTCTGGAGACGGATACTTGTGTTTGCACCACGTCTGTTTCCGTGCGCTGGCAGAGTGCCAGGCAAGGATGTCCTCTTATTCTCTTGAAACTGAATCTTTTCCTCGTGAAATGCATCCTTCCCTCCCAGCTCCCAGCACATCCCCAGCCATCAGGCATTGGATGATGTTTGCCCAAAGGATGCTCCCTCCCCCGGTTCCTTGCAGTCTCAGCTCTGTCCTCAGCCCCTTTCATCATATTTTACGCAAGGCAAAGTCACACATTAAAAACATTTTTTTTTTAAGCAGCTCTGTCATTTATACCAAAACGGACATGCTGATAAATAAGGAATGATCCTTTTCCCGTGATGTCACGGCAACTTGCATTCAAATTTATTTGATAGAAACAAATGTGCTTAAACTTCGGCAAATGGGAGAAGGCTGCCTCTGAAATTATTTCCATTTTCAAGGTCAGTAAGCAAAGAGTCGGTCCATGTTCCTTGGAGACAGCCTCCAATCAGAGGAAACGGTTCCCCTGTCAGCCAGCTGTTATCTGCATAGTCCTCCTCTGCTATTTGATGTGCCACGGGCTTCTTGTCACTTGACTGTGAGATATTTTCATCATTCCTCTAGCTGACACCCTTCGCGTTCCCTCTTCCCTGGTGCAGAAATCCCCACATCTAATAGTAGTGAGGGCTTAGGATGCGTCTAAGCCAGCTCGACTTCTTTCTCATACTGTTACCACAATGTCATTTTTCCAGGACACATTTCATATACATCTTAACCTCTTTAGCACCCTTCCTGGCAAATAAATACATTGATTTTAATAGCCACTTGAATTCGACCCAGAGGAGAGTGATTAGGCTCTTAATGAGCTGTGCAGTGCACATTCTCTATTGGCTAAATCTTGAGGTGCTTACTCAGGCAAACTGCCACAGAGACTGAGGCTATGTAGAGTGCTTCCAGATGTGGTCCCTTCAAATTAACTGAAAGATGAAGCATCATTCATTTCAGCACCAAGAAAGGAATGCCGACATAGCTCACTGGCTGATTTGCAGCCTCTGATCTTCCCTTCCCCTCCCCCTCCCGCCCCAACTGTGAAGGGAAAGGTGAGGAAGCATAGATAGGGAAGCTGTCATGATGTTCCCCCAGCTGCCAGTGCCTCCCTCAGCTTAGCTCCATGCAGCCCTGGAGGAGATGTGAAATAGTTTCAAGGAAGGAAATATCTCCCTGTATATCCCTTGAAAAACCCCAGAGTGAGCAGTCTGCCCATATTGGCCCGTCCTGAGAAGGGTTGCAGAGCACCTCTTCGTGGCTGGGAACCAAAAGCAGCGTGAGCACCCTGGCCATGCCGTGGAGCACTGTGTGTGTAGGGCAGCACGTGGATCCCATGGGGATGAGAATGTAACTTGCCATGGATTGCTCAATGACTGCAGTGTTTTGCAATTATTATGTTTCTTCTGTCACAACAAAGGTAGCCTTGGTCTGCCAAGGAGAAGAGGATGGTCAGTGACAAGCGTGCCTAGGATGAACCCTAGACTGACTTCATCTCTCCCCACAGGAATACTCTTCTCCCATCTTGGGTCAGTGACACAAAAGCTGTCCGGTACCCAGTCTCAGCTCCTTCCATAGCCAGTGGTGGGAGGTGACAACTTCAGGCCACAGTTTAACCTCCCTACTATGCTTTTAATCACCTGCCTTGTAACGTGATGGATTGACACCAGGAGGCACCTCCCTCTCCCTCCATTGGTTATAAAGGGAGGCTACAAAAGCAGTGTAGAGTAGCTGATCAGAGGGCTGGAGCACCTCTCCTATGAGGAAAGGCTGAGAGAGTTAGGGTTGTTCAGGCTGGAGAAGAGAAGGCTGCAGAGACACCTTAATGTGGCCTTTCAGTACTTGAAGGGGTCTTATAAGAAAGAAGGAGACAGATTTTAGTAGGGTCTGTGGTGATAGGACAAGGGGTAATGGTTTTAAACTAAAAGAGGGGAAATTCAGGCTAGATTTAGGGAAGAAATTTTTTATGATGAGGGTGGTGAAACACTGGAATAGGCTGCCCAGAGGGGTGGTAGGTGCCCCATCACTGGAAATATTCAAGGTCAGATTGGACAGGGCTCTGAGCAACCTGATCTAGGTGAAGATGTCACTGCTCATTGGAGGGAGGTTGGACTAGATGACCTTTAAAGGTCCCTTCCAACCCAAACCATTCTATGATCCTATTCTAGGATTCTTTTAGACTGCTGAAGTCGTGCAAGTGGAATCCTGCTGCCCCCTCACTCTGCTGCAGATAGTTCACCACCACTTGGGTCTATTTCCTCCATGCAAGCTGGATTTCAGGGCAACTCTTACACTCTTCAGGGTATGATTACACCACACATTTTCAGTGTATTAGAGGTGAGTCCCTGATGTCCTTGTTTGGCCCTGGGTCCCCTGCCAGTTTCTATACACACCAGTGAGAATCATCTCCAAATCCACCAACACCATGAAGTGACTCATCAAAGGCATCTGTCTGCCATCAATTTACCTTGTGAACGTCAGATGCAACACTGCCGGCATGCTGTGTGTGTTGATGGCAATGAGTAGCCTGAATGTCCTCATCCATTGGCTGGCCATTATTGCTTCCCAAAAGCACATAGGTTTGACTGTCAGTGCCACCATGTCCTGGTGTGCAGAGTGCGAGCGAGTCACCTGGAAGGCGGGAAGCTCAATGCTGTGGAGTGCTGTAAGATTAATCGCTTTACGTTGAATATACATGGAGAAGAAGTTTACACACTACAGTCACTGTGAACAGCAAATTGCTTCAAAATGCTAAAAGGCAGAAGAGTTTTAAAGTTATATGGCCAAAACCCTTGGTTTTGTAAGCAATCCTAATACACTTGCTTAATTAAAATATGACAATATCATTTACATAAAATGGAGACAATAGAGCAGAACAGAATTAATCACTGGTTTTATCAAAACCAAAAACAATTACTGCAAAAGCTCATTTTTTTCACCTGGGATTCTCTACATTATTGCAAGGGATTCTGTCCCTCATGGATCTGTCTCAAGAACTGATGGGAAAGGCACCTTTTTATATTGACCAGTCTGCAAAGGTCTGCAAACATAGAAACAGACTGAAATATCTCACTCCTCTTCTGCTACACTTACAGAATTGTTTTAATATCAATGATATATACCAAGAAGAAATGATTTCTCTTAAGTTTAGATCATATCTTTTTTCCATTAATGTCATAATGTATTTCTGCAATATATATAGCCACATGCATAGCATGCACATATAGTGCATATAGCAGTAGCCTCTCTATATAACTCTGTGTGGTATAAACATGACAGATGTACTATAAAGCAATACAAAATATTCTGCATATTATTCCATAGTACACTGTGTATCAGTTTAATGCCATATATACCTTATGTTTTATTGTGAGATATAACAAGATGTAATCTTTCACAGTTCACACAAGTAGAAATTACAGGAAAGAAAATTGTAAATAAAGAGGACAAACATTCAGTAGTGTGAACATAGACATTCAAGATACACCCATACAGGGTGTTCCTTACTTATGTCCTCAAAGGCAAGGCAGGGCAGGGCAAGGGTATTTTTAAACAGTGGTTTGGGGGAGCTTTTGCTAGGCAGAATCTGACCTACATGGCCATATACCATTGCAGATCCTTTTATGAATTTCAAAAGGACCTTGCAAAGCACTCAGGGTCTTCACCTGTGACCCAGCTGCAGCACTGAAACCATATTCAGGTGCCGGTTCCCTGCTGATCATCCCCAGGTGGCCTCGCCAGCTGTTCTGCACACTCCTTGAAGTCAATGGGGGCTACATACATACAGAAGCCCTGACACTGTGGCTGCCTACGGAACGCGCAAGAAACTATAAGAGTTATTAATATATTGTAATGCAACTGGGGCCACAAGCATTACTGTAGTAGCAGTGATCTTAATAATTATTGATAATGTCCCAAAGAGAAAAAGAAAAAGGAGAGAAAAAGCTTTCTCCTGTCTGCTTCTTTCACGGAATGGGAAGTGAAAGCTGGTCTAAAAAGTGATGATGAGACTGGTTCGTCTTATCCCTTGAAAGTTGCAATTTCCAAAGAGCAACTGCAAAGTCAGAGGTGTGCTTTGCAATTTGTTGCTGTAACAAAACAACGCTAATTTCCTCACGTACTCTTTTTCATCTGTTATTTGTCCACTTTGACCAAGTCCTGCGTTACTGAAAATTCAGATGAGTTCCGGTCAAATAGTAAAAACAAATACATGGGTATATAAATACTGCTGTGAGTAAAGGAACTAAATTTATCTCTCTTGGACTTCTAGGAAGTCACGTTTATCACTGTTTTTGAATACTCAGAAACCTGTTAGCAATGATGGGAATGTTCATGAATCCCGATCATCTTGTTGATTTTTGTAGAAATGTCTGCCGCATTTGATGAATAAACACATTCTTAAAATGCTTAGTCAGCCATCCACTACCAAAAATGGGACTCTGTGACTGGTACGCTCACTCATGGGCTAAGACAGAGAGGACCATACTTTAGCTCGGTTGTTGAGGGTTTGATGCAAGTGCTCTGCTGAGGGCTTGATACATATGCTTATGTGCAAGCAAGCTACGTCTTTGGTTGTTATTGGTGCAATGCAAGTTGCTTCAGCTGCTATGGATGCAATACCAGTATAGTCAATAACAATTCAAACAAGTGGAGGAGTCAATCCAGCATGTCTCATGACTGAAATCATGAATGGCTCACAAATCATTCATGTGCCAAAACGGCTAAATTCATGCTCAACCTTAACTAAAATAATCAGCATAGCTAGAGTTGAAAATGAGTTCCTGCTTTTCAGACTCCTGCAATAAATTAGCCCCCTTCTCCCACCTCAGAAAGAACTATCTGTTTCCATGATTCTTCATTTTAAAGAGTCTGACTCATGAGCTAATGTGACTTCAGGAAAAAGATGGAGAATATATAGCTATTCTTGGTTTTCTCTAAAAAAAATTCTGTGGGTCATTGCAGCTTTAATTCAGAATTGTATTGACTGATTTCTTTCTGCATCCTAAGGAGTTGCTAAGCAACATGGATTCTCTCTCGCCATGCATTTGTCAAGACGGGAAAAAGTAGGAAGAAATAGAAAAAGATTCACCTTCTCTAATATATCTATCAAGCCACAGAGTATCACTTATTTCAGTCTTACCTAAAGTATATATACTGATATATTACTCACTTCCTCCGTGCTGTGGCTGGTTCCAGAGTCTAAGTTCAAAACCAATGAAGGTCTCATTTTTGCTGTCATTGATAAGGCGCTGCTGGATGCTGACTTTCACCCATGAGTCCACCCTTAGCCAATGGCTGATAAATCTGCTCATAAATCATAAATGGGCAGAGGGGCCACCGTGCCAAATTCTTAGGTTGTTCTTCTCATGAGAAGCAAAGGGTTGGGGAAAGAGGGCTCAGCTGTCCTCAGCCTGGAGCTCTCTGAGGTCTTTAGAAAAAGCGAGTCATTCCAGGCAGCCAGTACAGCCTGAATGCTATCATTTGGGCCCTACAAACAGCACACTTATGGCTTGTGGGCCACTGCACTAACACGATCAGTCAGAGAGGGTATAGCAATGCTGTGGAGATTACCATGGTGTGTACAGTAGCCTATATATTCAACATAGGCAGACTATGGTTTCGTGGCAATGCTGCTTAAAAGGTCAGTCAGAAGTCTGCATGTGGTCATCAAGCTCATTTTAAAAAACAAATATTCCATTTTAACTTCTAACACACCCTCCAATACAGTGGCCTCCTGAGTTTACGGATTTTCTTCTTTTCTTTGCTCTTTGGCAAAATGATTCTTGGCTAGGTGATTCCCCACTACACCACGGATTTTGTGTCCATCTCTCCTCAGAAAGGAGAATTAGTATTTGCCACCTAGTTACTGCTTCTCTCACTCTTTCAGAGTTGTACTGCAAATAGATTTGTACAAGCAATAAAGATATACTTTATTTTTTGCTGCTGAAAGATTCATTATAACTTGGAATACAGAGAGGACAAGCCAAATGTTGCAGTCCACTGCACTAAGGAAAACTAGGAGAAAATCTATTGACCCTAATGCCTTGGTGTTATGTATAGTCAATGAATTCATTCCTGATTCACTATGGTATAACTGAGAACAGAATTTGGACCTCTTTGCTGTACTTTAAAGCCAGATTTTTTGCCCTCAGAAACATCTATTTGTAACTTCAATTGACAACATGTATCTGAGTGCTCTCAAACTGGAGAGCAGAAAAGTGTTATTGATTGACTTGCTTCCTGTTGTTCATAAAGTATGATAAGTTCTGTTTCTCCTAAACAGCCTTTTGAGGGCCAAACCCAGCAACTCCATTTGCTCATTCTGAAAGAAAAATCACAGTAAGTTTGTACAGAAATTGTAAAATTGTTTGTATTTCAGAAACATTGCCAAATAATGGATGCATCCCACTGTTTGGTGTGACAGTTTAACTGCAAGATCTGGAATATAGCTTCAGAAATGCATTCATATTGTTAAATTGGTTTATTCTGAATGTATTTGTAGCTCTAAATATCAATTTTCTGTTGCTATTCTCACATAGAGTTTTATTGACATGCACATTGGTAAAAACCATTGGCTTTTATGATATACTGTGAGATTGATGGTATATATATATAACATATAATCACAAATATGTACACCAATCCCCTAACTATAGACATTAACCTAAAGCAAGTCAGGAAAGGGAAGCATTATGTGTTACCCCATGTGCAGGAACTTGAAGTTCATCCACCACCCTGCCCTATGGTGTGGCGGATGAGACATCGATCCAGTCTCCTGGAGGCAGTTCAGTGAGTATTTCCAAATTCTCTGGAGTTCTTCAAGGTGCAGAAAACCTCACCAGATTTCTCAGTCTCAGCTCAAGGACTGTAGACAGATTGAATGGGCGTATAGTCCAAACGCAATAACTCTGCACACTGGGAAATTCCACCCCCAATCAATAAATAACAAAACTTTTCAGGTCTGAAAATTTGCATAACATGTCTACAATCTCAGTCCATTTTCTTCCCTTGAAAATATCAATATGATATACAATTCCAAACCCCACTGACTATACAGTTCAATTTACAGGTCTAGCACAAATTGCTGTGCTTATGATCCACTCTATTCTCAGCAGGTTTGAGTACTCATATGAATAAAACCTGCTGAAGTGACTTTGGGATCAGGCCCTATTTATTAAAAATATTGAACTGTCTTTTCCTCCTTTTTTTTTTTCAGTTATACTGACTTGGCCTATAGTGTGCTGGTAATGTGTCTGAGTCACAGTCTCTGTGTGTGTATGTATGTGTGTGTATTTATATATAGCTTGCTGTATTTATAGCTGTGAATCTCGAGTCTGCTACAGCAACCCAGTGAACAAAGCAAATTGGAAAAGCACCTTTCTTAAGCAATAAGAAGACATGCTATCAGTGCCTTTCTGCACAATTACTGCCTGCCCCAGGCACTGCTCTAAGGCACAGAGTCAAAGGTTGGCTTTCTCAACCGCTCAATAAATACTTTAAATCTCATTCTTATTGTTACTTTGAAATGAAAAGTGGGGGGGGGGGGGGGGGGGGGGGGGGAGGGAGAGGATTAATAGGTGTGCGTTCATTAGGAGTTGTCACTGAAATTCTTCACCTGCTCAGATCATGCTGTATTTGAGAACCTCAGAGATCTTTACAAACATTATTGAATCACATCTCACCACACCTGTGAGACTTACAAGCCTGATCCTGAAGTCAACAGTTGTCTTTCCACGAATGCGTCTGGAGTTTGGCCCAGTCACTCATTTTTAAAAGCATCTGCATTTTACATAAAAAAAAAATTAATAGGGAGGTTAATTGATTTTGCCAGGTTCACACAGCAGCTTGTGGCAGCCCAGAACAGAGCAAAATTCTCCTGACTCCTGGTCTGGACTTCATGCCCAGAATGGCATTCACCACCTCTCCTGGGGAGACTAGACTAGGAAAATCACCTGGATCTAAAATCATACTAAAACTCCCTCCTCCACAGCCTAATTCTTTGAGACCCCCTACCTGCCAATGCATTTGAAAGGGACCAACCTTTCTGTACTGAAGTTTAAACACATTAGTGGAGATACCTGTCAGCAGGCCCTATTTCACAGTGTCACAGTATCACAGTATCGTCAGGGTTGGAAGGGACCTCTGGAGATCATATAAGTCCAACCCCCCTGCCACAGCAGGGACACCTACAGCAGGTTGCACAGGACGGCGTCCAGGCGGGTTTTGAATGTCTCCAGTGTGGGAGACTCCACCACCTCTCTGGGCAGCCTGTGCCAGTGCTCTGCCACCCTCAGAGCAAAGAAGTTCCTCCTCATGTTAAGATGGAACTTCCTGTGCTCCAGTTTGTGCCCGTTACCTCTTGTCCTATCACTGGGCACCACTGAAAAAAGACTCTTCTCATCTACCTGGCACAACATTTCCTAGGACACAAGCCACTCTTGTGAGGAGCTGTTACCAGCCAGTAAGAAAAACACTCCATTCAGTCCTCCTATGTCAAATCTGAAAGCTGAAGCAATTTTGCTGATAGTTAGAAACAAACAAAACCAGCACAATGTAGAGACACAGGATGGAAAATTTCAGCTTAATGGAAAAGAAGTGGACAAAACTGTTGCCTTTGACAGCAAAAGAGGAAAAGAGAAACTGCTTTGCAACTTTATTGGTAATATCTGGTAGCACCTGCATACTAGAAACTGTTAGCAGGGAGTACACCACAATTTTAAAAAAATTATTAAAACATTTAATACACCCTAATCTTTGCACGCCATGTTTACTGTCTTCCTTTTCCGCCTCTTCAAAAATTCCAAAGTGTACAATGACACAACACACATATCTCATTCCCTAAGATTGCGCTGTAATGCAGACCTAAACCCCAACCTCATATTTTCCCCCAAGGAGAACAACTCTGCCTAAAATTTGCAGGTGTGTGGCTATACAACAGACAAGTGTTTTGATATACCACGGTTTTGCATCAGAGTGAAAGACTGAAAGGGTGACTGGTTTTTAACATTTGTTTCTTTTCTTTTTCTACTTGCCAGTGACCAAAATGCCACCAAAAGTTCCCTGAAAGGGAACTTTCTATCCTGAAAATAAACAGATAAATAAATAAGTAAAGGAATCTATTGCATTTTGGCTCCAATAGGATGCTAAGTCAAGTTTCTCGGAGTCTAGAACTTGCTACAGAGCTGCTGCCACCTCTTCCGTAATAGAGCTAGAATGAACGTATCTCCAGATCTGCTATAGTTCTTCCCTTTTGAACCTCTCAAAATCACAAATGTGTTATGTAGCTGATGAATGCATACTATTTTGCATACTACCTTTAACAAATGAGCTTGCAGCACCTGTAGGTTCCCACAGAAGCTTTGCTTCGTGGGATATACCCTCCAGGCTTAGCTATAGTGGAGTCAGAGGGGGAGAACCCCATGCCAGCCCCCGTGCTGGACAGCAGAGACTGTACCTTCAGTCGGCATACAGTGGTGCCACTCCATGGCTTTCTGTGCTGCTTGCACAGGAGCAGGGTCTGCTTCTGAGCCACTGACTTGCTGCAAACGCATCTCACTGTCTCAGCATCAGGTTGTCATTCCACTAGATTCTCTGAGGGATGCCACTATGAAAATATTACAGTGGAGATCCTTTGTAAGGCACAATAACTGCTTTAGACCTGTATTTTGGTAATAAGATATGAACAATATGATTTACATAGCAGATTATTTTAAATGCCCCAAGATGCGCACACGTTTGTATATGTATAATTCTATGCATATGTGTGTCTGAAAGCACAATGTATGCACCCATGCTGTTGGTGCACAGACTCATCAGCACATTGGGAACCCACTGATACTGAATTTTGCTGTTTAGATCTCTCCTCAGCTGATGGATATGTAGCAACACAAGCAGGCAGAGAGTTTCCAATTGCCTCTGGAGACAAGGAGGCTCTTGCTGGTTGCTTATCCCAGTCTGAGCCTGGAACAGACTATTTGGTAAACAGGTTCCTGATAGAATAGGTTCAGATAAGAGGATGTTGTGAAGGACTAAAACCTTCACATTCAAAAGCCCATTGCATTATTTGGGGCAATCCCAGCTCAAATGCATTAGGCATGTGTCTCTGCTATCTATGTGTGCCTACAGCTGCAGCTGTGAGTAGTGGTTGCTTTGGTTGCCTCAGTATGTCTGGTGTTTGACCACTGTGTGAGGCTGGATCCAAAATCCTTTGAAGTTAGTGGGAGTATTTTCACGGAAGCTGCTGGTCTTTGGGTTTGCTTGATGTGGCATTGCAATCAGAACTGAGCTGGAAAAGTGGAGGGCCACACCACTGCCACCAGGTTGGATTTCATTTCAAACCATGGCCAACAGTACAGGGAAACCAAAGGAATGATTTTCATGGAAATTTCCCAAGAGGCAGAGTGTTTCTTTTCCAAAGTTTTGGTCTTAGGGATTTACTGTCACAACAACTTAAAAAAAAAAAAAAAAAAAAAGACAAAACAGCTCTTGCATTTGTGAAGGGTGATAAGATGAGGAAAAAAGTGTTGGATCCTCTTCATCTCTCTCTCTGTGATGGAAATAACGTCTGATTTTTCTCTCTGACCTTCCCATGCACTTCCTTTGGAAATCATAATTCACCTGTTATCTACATGTCCTCAAACCAGGACACTACAGTGACTGCTGCCTTACATCTCCAGCCACCAAAGAGGGGAGAGATATCAAGTTTTTCCTCTCTCTTGGCCTGTAGAGATGCATCAGCTTTTCTATGGACTTGTGGATGCTCCTCACCCAACATTTCTGTGCAGCCAAAGCGCCTGGTGAAGAGCGAAGGAGAAGAAAGAAGATCCATCTGAACTGCAGGAGCATTGCATGTGTGGGGTGCAGTCCCACTGCAAGCTGGACCACCTCCCCAGAGCTTCTTGTCTCAGGAGAACACCGGGAAATCACCAGCAAAACTCAGTGCAGGTGGTCCTGGAATTTGCCCAGTGTTTGACAATAAAGCATACAATCCTTCAGTCAGCACTGGAGCGCAAAATCTGCAAACTGAAAAAAGCACATCATTATCATAGATTTTTTTGTTTAAATTACTACCTTTTTGTCTGGCCCAACAAAGAGAGCTGCTAGTGCTCACTGGACACTGGAAGAGGTACTGAAGTGAGTATTTCCCCTCTGACTATGGGAATTTCCCATCGCTGTTATCCAAAAATCATTGTAATAAATTTGAAGGTGGAGGGAGGTGGATTCTCCGCTGGTGCAAAGCTGCCTCATCCTTTGACTTCAGCAAAGTAGCAAAGGTTCACATCAGCTGAGGCCACTGATTGAGCTTGGCTCATCTTATAGCCAGAGCTGATTCCCTGACACAGCAGGTGAAAGAGCCTCTTTTAACGGCAGTTGTGGATGAGCTGCCATGTCTCGCCATCTGGGCACAAGCTGAAGAAGGCGATGTTTGTGCACTTCACCTCTGACATCAGGAAGCCAGAGGGAAATTATGTGCAGTAAAACTTTGCTCTACAAATGCATATTTCTTGGCTTGTTACACTGATGAGTTATGTTTGTGATTTGGTGCCACAACCTACATTCTTTGCTTTCAGCTTGCCTTTCAATGCTTTAAATACTGTCTTTTAATTAAAACAACAACAACAAAAGACCTCTGTCAATGTTTGTGGGGTTCAGCTGCCATTCTGATGCCAACTGCTGTGTGTAGATCTCAGTGAGAAGGTGGCATTCTGGGCACTTTGGCTTCCCCAAGAAAGTGATTGATATCTCACGGTAGGTGACGTATCACTGTATCACGGTAGGTGACAATAGCAGCCATACTGACTGCTGTCAGTATCAACGCAATGGACAATAATGATAGCAATAAGCTGTGTCCTCAGAAGTTTGAGTTTAAGGGATGTGGGCTAGGTAAGTCATGAGTTGGGTGCATCAACTAAGGTCATAGTAGATGAGTGAAATGTTTCAGAAAAGAAAAATAAACCTGATAGGAGACTTCACTCAGCTTCTCCCTTGGCTGCTTTAGGAGCTGGAGAATTTCCACCTGCTCTGGTCTGACCTCACAGGGCATAAAACAGGACCCCTTGGCAACAAAGGGGTCTTACCGTAAAAACAAGTACAGATCAACCAACATACTTCTCTGTATTTTTACTCTAGATATCCTCTATATTTTTTAATTCTACTGTATTCCTGATTTAGCAACAGATCCAGGGAATTATTTTGGTAACTCATGTCACCTCCCTCCCCTTACTGGGCTGGCAATTCAAGTTGCGCCCAGCCTGGTTTTCAATTTGCCCCAATAGCTCCGCCAAGCCCTTCTGCAGAAAGGGGGTGCCCGTGCCGCACTGAGGGTCCCCAACAGGCATGTCCCTGCTGGGTCTGCAGCACCTGCTCGTGTGGTCAGCCCTCACTCATGCCAGGAGTCTCGCCGGCCTTGGTGTGCTTACTCCCATGAGTAATTGCGGCTCACTTCGTAAGGATTTAGCCTCGTCACCAAATTTACTCCAATTCCGGAGGGACAATGACTGAGCCAATTGCTTTGTTTTGTGGGCGGCTTCAATAACGTCAAGTGCTGGCTGCAGAGACTCTGGCTATTAAGAGCTGGCTCTACCTGGTTTGTAATGGATGGGTGGAAGAAGGCAGCCTGAACTAACTAACTCCCAGGGTGCCTTTAGTCCACTGCACCACACTATCTCCCATTTTCAGCCATTTGTTCTTTAAACCTTTTCTCAGGTAGTTCATAAAATATTAATGTGAGAGGTCTCAGAAATGTCTTTTCTTCTCCTTTGGTGTAAAAAAAAAAGTTACGAAAGTGCTTCTCTTCAACCAGTGCTTTCTTATGTAAGAGAAATATTTTATCTAGCCACTGAGACAATAATTTCTGTTTTCAAAACCAGGAAGAAAAGTATAAACAACGTGCAGCCAGAACAAATAATAGAGGAGGTTTGCCAACCCCATTCCTAAACGCATATATACAACATCTGTGAACGAAACTGCCACAGCCCATGATTCCTGACATTCAGAGCTGTCACACCATTTATTTTAGGCTCAAGATTTATGAAAGATAAATGGTGATAAAGACCTACTGCTAGTTCTAAGCAATCTGGGGATGTCTGGCAATTTAGAAACTGTCCCCAGTGACTGCTGCAGAGGAACAGAAGAAGCCAGAGTAGTGGATGCAGGGCACGGGGAAGATGCAGCCTTTCAGGCAAAGCTCTCCTCTCTGTCCTTGCAGATCTCTGGCACACTTCCCATGCTGGGAGCCTCTCTCTATAGGAGTGGAAGTTTTGCACATGCAGGGCAGAGTCTGCAGCGGAAAAATGAGACAGGAGGATTTGCCTGAAGAGCGCTGCAGCGGTCTGGTGAATGGGCTTTAGCAGATCCTGCTGCAGGGGTGTGAGAAGTCCCAGCCCCCAGCTGTCCCCATCCCTCTGCAAGGAGGTACCAACCCTGCAACAGCATCTGCACATCAGCTCCTGTGCCTGCATTGCAGCCACCCAGGTTCAGCCCTAGCATGTAAGTACAAACTCCTGAGGAAGGTGAGTTTGTGCTAAGACAGCAAGCTGAGAGCGAGAGCACCGGTGGGACTGGTGCCGGTGGTCTCAGGGCAGTAATGCTGGCAGAAGGACAGGCACAAGCTGCAGGGTTGCAGGCTTCGCTATCCAAACTCTCTAACCAGTGAACGTAAGTCCAAACCCTCGTGCACCCTTCCTTCTGCCGAATTTGGCTCTAGCAGAAGGTTTCTATTCAGACAGGGCTGCCTACATTTGCTGGGGCATGGCCCGCTCTTAGTTTTTAGGAAAGGGCCAAATGCAGGAGGACAGGCTGGCATGCAAAGTCTGTGATGTGTAAATCAGGCACTCGCTGCCCAGTCTCACCAGTGGTGCATGTTGCAGCCTGTAAGGCCTCTCTCTGTTCACATCAAACTGCTTTATAAGTTATGTGCCCTCTCTAGCCCGTCCATGTGCTCTATACACGGGTTTCGTACAGCATTTACTACATCGGCTTGAAACGTACTGAGCTGCAAAGGTGCTTGGCATCAAAGGGCATCCCCGTAGTATTGGCATTGGTTAGACCCCAGCCATAAAATAAAATCACAACTCCAAATAAAATGGGTCGATGCAAAAATGGTATAAGGATTTGCGCTAAGGACATGTTCTTGTCTTTTCAATGAATACCTTAATTTTCTTCTTTATTCCTGTTTACTTGCCTCAGGTATGAATAGGTTGTCTCAGCAAACCTTGGCCCCACTGGGAGGACGGCAGATGTGGCCGTGCTCTGGAGAGCACTTCGGTGCCTGCTGCCACCACTCGACGTGCAGCCTGTCACCCAGGGTGCATCTGCCCTGCCACTGAGTGGGGATGTTGGCGCTGTTTTATGGGCATTTTTTATGGAGTTTCCTGGCAGGCAGTAGTAAATGGTGGCATTGTGGTCAGCTGCTGGGAAGGAGATGAAGGAGCAACCATCAGAGGCACACAAGGTTATTCAGCAAGTCAGAGCTCAAGGGAAAAATCAGAGCAACTCGTCTGAGATGGAGAGGTTTCGCTTTAGTTTAAATGCTAGAGAAGGGAAGACGAGGGTATTTTGAAGTAACTAAGAAACAAAAAATGAAAAGTGAGGAAAGAACCCTCACCTGATGATTGTTTAAAGCTGCTCAAGCAGTCCTGGAGGCATGAAAACTAAGAAACGGTGAGCAAGCTCTCCTCCCATGCTCACTGGAAAATTGATCCTTGTTCTCAGCTATCATTTATGTATCCATAATAAATATTGACTCCTGCTCTACCACAGGACTTACATAAGTGCTCCAGACACGTCTGTTTGCAGACATTATGATCTGTGTCTTTGACTCTCTGTACTAGTCTCGTTATAAATGATGAGCCAATAAATACTCTTGGAAAAGTTTTTACGATGTTTTAGTTGACATTTGGGAGCTTCAAAGACTCACATAGAGCTGTTTTCAATCTATATGCACTGTTCTTCATTGATTAGGTGAGCTCATTGATTTCTAGCAAGATCAAAGGTAGAAGACAACTGGTGGAGAGGTTAAATATGGAGAAGACCTACTAGACCCATTTGCCAGTTACCTGCTATAGTAGAAGATGCTTTTCTGTACAACAGCCAACAAAATGTCACTTCCACTTTTATACGATTCCAGAAATGGTCTGGACATGTAGGGACAGGGTTTCTTCCTGCAGCCCTGGCAGCTCCCAGGGTCAGGAATTTTCCTTTGTAATTTGGCCTGCTGTTGGCCACAGGTTACTTCATCCACGTGCTCCCATTCATCTCCGGTGCTGCTCCTCTCTTGTGTTGGGCTTCCCAGCTAAGCATCATTTTACTGATCCCCTGTTGAGGAGGGACCTTCAGCTTGCAGGCAAGGGGGATATCCACAGGGAAATACAGACGTATTGGACTAAACCAAAACGGTCTTATGATGATGTCCCTAATGATGGCCAGCAGCAGATGAACGGAGGAAGCACATAAAAAGGGTAAGTAAAGAAAAAGCCTTCCCTGGTGGCATCTGGCAGTCTGTAGGCAGCTCCTGAGCTGGCACTCATGTCAGAAGCTTTGAGTGTGAAAGCCTTTGATGGACATTTTTCCCAGGAGTTTGTCCTACTTCTTTTTGAAGTCATCTGTAGTAACTGTTCAGCCCAAACAGGTGAGATGCATTTTGCCTTTGCATTGTACTCCAGGCACCTTTCCAGTTTGCGGCCACCCAGTATCCAGTATTTTTCTGAACACCATTGCTGGGTATTTCTCTTTAGCTAACATCTGCATTTTGGGCTATTTTCCCCAGCTCTATTAACTAGCATTTTTCAAAATGAACATCCTTAATTGGATCAATTTTAAAGGATATTAATTTTCCATCCATTTATTCAATCTCCCATTCTCCCCACTGGGGTTCACAACCCCTCTGAATCTGAGCGGCATCAATGAATACAATTAATATAGAGTACACATACGCTCTCAGATCATTAGTGAGAATGTTAAATAAGATCAGGTCTAATATTGATCTCTGGAGCACCTAACTTTCCTGCTATTCCCCATCTAACCATGTTGATGACTAATGATGCTTTCTACAGCTGGGCAAATGAGGTTTTGGCTTACTGCCAGTCCCAAAAATCAGAAGAAAGCAAGAGAGGAGTTGGTTTCAATCATGCTAAAAAAGAAAAAAAATTCAACACTTTCTGGTGAATCATAAAATCACATATATTCAGTTTGGATCAGATGGAGTTTTTCCTTACTTGACATGGTAGTTTCAGTTTTGTTTAAAACACCGTCAAGTGTTTTAAAACTTGCCTAGCTGCACATTAAAGGAAAATTTCTAAATGAAAAATAGTTTTTAATTGGAAAATACAAATGCTGCTTCCCAAACGATCCAGTGGAATACGGGATTTTTTTTAGGGTGGTTTTCAAGACCAAACAATTTAGGAAAACTCAATCAGTAAGTACGAAGTGTAACTTTGTAACTGGCAAATCTACATTTTTCATCCCCTCCTTTAACCATGCACCACCAGAATAAGAACATTTTAGTTGAAAAATGTTACTCATTTCTGATCATCTTACGCCAGGTTTTAATTTCTCTTTCATTTAATTTCGTTTTTAACATTTGTGGCATGTAAATGGGACAGCTAATTACAGTGATTTTTCTGAGTTAGGAGATATTATTGCTTGCTGTTCTAATTAATCATATTTACTGCAGCAATGCCTAAGAGTGCTTAACTGCGGCCAGGGCCCTGTGGCTCTGGACTCAGAAGGAGCACAGAAGAGCGGGCAGATCCTTCTGCTGGAAGAGTGAAGCTGGACACTGACTATAGGAGGCTGCAATGCACAAGAAGTTGAGCACTGCGATAGGAGCAGATCTCATGTTTGGTACCCTCCTCCGTTTTACTGCCTTATGGTTTACTTGTATTGAGTTTAGTTAGAAAGGGATAAACTAGTTGGAAAAAGAGAATAAAGGATGTTTAAGGAGTCTATGGCAAAGGAGAGGTTGTTGAGAGGTGCTGTTATGAATTGAAGATGAGCTCAAGAAGCTTGAGTCTGTGTTAATTTTTGTCTTTATGTTTAGTGATATACAAATATGCTATATTATTACCGATTTTATATTTTAAATGTATTTTATAACTTCAATTTTTTAAAAAATAAGGCAGATAGTTAACATTTATTCACCTTTTGCCCATTCTGTGAATTGATTTTGGCTGTGTCTCTAAGCTAATGTCCTTTCCTGCCCTGATGTTACACAGCTTTGTCTCAGCTCTGAGCTTTTGGTCCTTGTTCTTAGTGAACAGATGCTCAGACCTAAAGGAGCTTTCATCAGCACGAAAGCTGGCCATGGGAACAAGAAATCAGCGGTGGCTGTACACCAGCTCCGTGTTCCTTGTTATGTAGCACTGCCAAACTGAGAGCAGCCCCAAGGCTGCTCTGCCCACTTTGGGGCATATAATGGCCCCGAGTCATCTCCAAGACAAGACGCGTCATGAACTGCTACCCCTGCTCACCCTCCTCTTCCTGCCAAAGTCCTCTTTCTTCCAGCAGTGCAGGACAGCCCTTGAACACAGGTAGGGCAGCTTACAAACTTGCACTCTTAGAGCCTCTTGCCAACAAAATCTAGGACGCCTGTGTCGCTGTGTAAACTCATTCCTTCCTCAAGGGATGTCAGTGGACCCAGTCCTCCCAATTGCGCATCGCCTCACATATGGTTGCCCCTCTCTACAAAGTTTCCTCCTTGTTTTTCACTGATGCCCCATTTAAGAGCTAATGGGGTATAAAGCTTCAGGCAAAAAAAAAAAGTCGATAAGGATGCTGGAGCACTGTCCCAAGCGGCAGACCAGAGCCTGCTGATGTATATCCAGAATAAGAGTCCTCAGTATGTGCATACAGAGGAAGGGGAGAAGGGAGATGCTTATTAGACCGAATGGGAGTTCTGTGCGCGGGAGAGGAGCGCTCTGTGGCCCTGAGGATGTAAGGAAGATTTGCTAACTTTGCTTTATACTATTCATGCAGATAAGGAAGACTCTCAGTCTCCAATCATAAATCGGTATTATACAGTATACTCCCAAAGGCCATAATTACTTCCAGAAGCAGAAATTTGAATGACCCAGATAATTAGTTCAGTGCAGCTGGTCCAAAAATTATTTACATAAAAGCCAGTTTTACTTGAGGGGGAAGAAAAACAACCTTGCTACTGAAAGCAAATGACCCAGTTAGCTTCGTGCAATGAGTCTGAGGAGGCAGAGCATGAGTGGCAACACGATGGCCTGTGCCATCATTTCTTCCCTCTTGTTTTCAGAGGGCAGGCACCGGACTGCCTATCCGGCAAACGACCCCCTCTATAGACAAACTTGCAGGAAGGCGGTGAAGAAACAGGAAAACTGCATGAATTTGACCTTGTGCTTTCTGTGAGAGTCCCTCTCAGGGAGTTGCAAGGGTCCACCGCATCCAGAAGAGGACATTCCACTTGCAAAGGTGCAGGCACCTAGGGAGCAGCAAGAGGGGTGAGGAGCAGCACAGCTCTGCTCCAGGCTCTGAGGAAGCCGGCGTAAGTTCTTCCACGCAGGGGACTGATGCAGCTGGAAACTAATCATTGCGGTTATCTGGATTAATTTTTAACCAAAACCAGTTCCTCCATCCAGCTTAGCATGTAGCCGGGCAGCAGCAGGGGAGGGGAATGCCCCGTGGCCCTGTGGTTAAGGTCTCCGGAGAGGGGGGGCAGTGCTGATGTTTCAGAGGCTGCCCTCTAACCTGTTAGGTTAAAAGGAAAGAAAGGATACATTTTTAGAAAGCATTTAATTTTAAAAGCATTTAATTTTAAAAGCACTTGAGTGATTCAACCCTTTGCTGGTGACTCTGTGCACTTTTAGCATGCACTAATGGACACGCTAACCACTGCCGGGTTAACCACCGCTGCTTGTTTACAGCTGCGTCCTGCATGGACAAGTCCTGAGTCTCAGCTCTGCGGTGCTCTGACCCCATCCCCAGGGCCAGCTCCTCCATCCCTGCCCGTGCTTTTACCCTGCAGGTAATGAGGATGGTGGTTGCCCTCACTGCCACTCCCATTCAGGGACCCAACCATGGGGTCACCCTTCCATGAGCACTTTGGGGATGCACTGGTTGTTGCTTCCCATAGACTGGGACATCTTGTCCCCTGCCCATCAGTGAGCCAAGATGTGCTGCCATGAGCACAGCAAGGGACAGTTACAGGCCGTGGTAAGTGTGAGGAAGGAGGAAGCCTGAGCTGTATGTCCCCGTTTATTGTGTCCTTACACCTTTGCCAAGTATCCCGAAAGCCACCCCTTTTCATTCAGGCTGTGGCCACCACAGAATCAGACTTGCGCTCTGCAACAAAAACGTCCCAGGAAAGGTATCTGCTGTCCCCAGCGTGCCACAGGCATCACCTGGCATCACTACTCCTTAGCAATCCCTCAAGGCATAAGTGTTTTCGTGCTCCTTCTCAAAAAGCTCCCTCACTCTCAGAACAGAGCTCTTGTTCCCCTGAAAGGAACCAGAAGACAAACAAAATCTGTGAGAAACAAAACAGGGTAACAATGATCTTTTGTATTCAAGGGAGAGCACAAACATCTTACTTTAAAAACACAAATTGTTCTCCTAAAATGTTGTAAAATGTACAAATAATAACAGTAAATTGCTGTGTGTCTCACCAGCACCACATTACTGTTTGCTATTAAGTTTGCTATGGATAGCACTTATTACTTAACAGCACAGTAAATAATCAGATAACATCCCCATAAAGAGACTGGATCTGACTCGCCTCCCACTTACACTGCTTTTATGCTAGTACGTGCCCATTGACTTAATGGGGTTAATCTTGATTTACAACAGTGTAAATGGAAAGGTAAATTAAAGACCACAGAAGTCAAGTTGGAGAGGATGTGATGTGCAGTGGGCTGGATCCTGATTGCAGTAACATACCCCTAGACGGGGACTAGCTCCACCAAGCTAGAGAGCTGCGCAGTTCCCAGGGCAGAGGAAATGGCAATTCAGGCTCTGCTGTGCTTTGTTTCCAGTGAACGTGCACATCTCACACAGCACAACGTGCCAGTAGGTTCCCTTCCCTTTCCCTCACCCCACCCTCTCTCCGTGTGTCTCAGGGGCACAAGAAGCGTTTCTCTTGCATGGCCTGAACCCATGGGGGTCTTTGTGATGTGAGCACTGGAGATATTTTTCTCTGCCCTTTGCAGTACACTCAAAGTCCTAGGGGACCAGACGTATTGCATGCACAGAAGCCTGTGAGACAGAAACAAGCTGGTGACTTTTGAGATGGGCATTCAGAAACCAGTTGACTTAAAGTTTGGTGCAAACTCCGGTGCATCCGTCATGCAAAGTCAAACAGAAATCAGCCTTGCCCATCAAACTGGGGCTTGTTCTGCTTCCTGACTCTCACGTTCCTGCCCCCAAAAGCTGAGCACAGGCCACCAGCGTGGGCACCTTGCAAATGCTGCTGGTAAGGCAGAAGTACATCTCCTACAAAGGGCTTGGGACCAGGGGATGCCAGGTCCTGGAGGAAAAATATTAGTGGACAGAAGAGAGAGTAGCTTCTTGCACGATCAGGGAGTTGATGGCAGAGGGGTCTTGTGGGGCATTTTGGCGAGTAAGCAATGTCACTCTCCCCAGGCCACCCTGATTTCCCACTTGCAGTTTAGGAGCCTGTCGATGGAGATCTGCAGGGGTGTGTGCATTTGCATCCGTCTCTCTCTTTCGACATGTGAGAACCAGCTCCTCAGATGCTATCGGGCAACAGCGACTGAGCTCAGCAGAAGCACGGCAGCTCCCACCAGCAGCAGAGCTGATCCTCCAGGGCATCTCTCAGAGGAACAGCACAGCCTGGGTGTTTGGAGACAGCGCTGTTGGTAAATATACCCTTGCTTACATTTCCTGTTACATAAGGGGAACGTTTCCCCTCCTGGCTCCTCGTCGCCCCGTGCAGCACGGGATGCTCGTAGCGGGAGAGGAAGCAGGATGTGCTCCCGTAGGGTGCTCCCAGCGCTCCCACCACACCCTCGCCCTGCGCTGGGGCTGCTGACGGGAACCGCTTCTCTCTGTGGTCTAACCTGGCTCCCGGTCAGGGCGGCAATTACACCGCTGTAATGGGTACTCCCAAAATGTATCGGTCAATCGGAATCGCATGTTAAGCGGGTGCTGAAAGCCGTGGCAGGTTTGATGATTGCCCTGCGCCAGGACCGCGGGTGTAGGCTGGCGAATGCGAGGAGCGCCCAGGCAGACCCGGGGAGCAGATTTAGACCTGGCTTTCACTCCGGTTGCAGAGACGGAGAGCAGCGGGTGCTTCAGGGCAGCTGCTTCCCTGATAAAACTCTTCCTGTCTTGCAGCAGAAATGAATTTGCCCTTCTGGGCCAGCTGCTCCCCGACGTGGGAAGTTCAGGAACCTCCCTGAGGTGCAAACAGACATTTCCAGCAGCAACAAAATATACATAAACATTTTAAAAGATCACTTTAAAATTCCACCTCTCCCCCTCAGCTGCTTGCCACCGTCCGATTTCTAAATGAGCATGATTTCTCTTGTGTTCAGCCTTCATACATATATATATACACATACATAAGCACGCCCACCTCGTACACAAAGTATTCCCCATCTTCAAGTCAGTCTCAGCAGAGTACAGAATTAGATCCTGTCTCCACTTCATAAGCTCACCCTCTCTGTTAGTTTATATAAAGCCACTTCAACCCTGAAGGAGCTGGCATCTTGCATCCCTGCCTTCTGAATGTACAGAGCAGAGGAGTAAAGAACAAAATAGTGGGGGTGAGGGGGTATGTTCTGTTTCTGTAACATGAAACGTCCCAGAGTTAAATACCAACAAAATATTCAGTGTTAATGTTTAATATTGCTGGGAACCTGTCACCTCCACTTACTGTCTTGGAGCTGCCATTCTCTCGCAGACTCCCACATCTGAGCTCTGGGCCTAACATGCTTTCCCATTATATACTAGCAGAAAAAAAAAAAAAGAGAAAAGCCCAGAAGCAGGGAGAGACAGTGACTCTGTCTGGGTTACAAAGCTAGGCAGGGCTTTCTTCCCCTTTCTGTTTGCAGAAATATAATTACTCGTATGGCAGAACTCCTAAACTTTGCTTTTCAGGGGTTGCCTTTTTGAAGCGCTCCCTCTCTAACCTCTGTGGGATGCTCTTGGATGTATGGAGGTTTGCTTTGCCCCCACTGGGTAACCACCCTCATCACCCCTCTCCCCCCTCCCCATCCCCAGCGAGAGCCTGGCGTGGCCGTTCTGCAAACAGACTCACGAGCACAGAATTTAGGTGATCCAGGGACAGAACAGTACCTAAAATAACACAAATTAAGACTTTGCCTGCCACACTTTAAAATCCACTCGAGGCTGATTTGCAGTTGTGAGGGTCCTCTTGAAAAATGCATGGACGACGTTTCGCAGAACTCACTTGCAAACCCGGGAGCATTTCTCGGTACAGCCTGGTGCCATCCCGAATATCTCCCTTTCACCGCTGGAAACCCAGGCACCAAAAAAACAAGAAGCCCAATCTCCTCGCAATCAGTGGAAACGCCACGCATCACACTGCAAACAGAATTGGGCCATCCTGCCTGTCTCTCTGGTTTCTGTAAAAAGCTTTATTACCCCTCTAGGCTGAGTGGCTAATGAAAATTCAAACTCTTCTAGCTTATTCCAGTTAGGAGGAGAAATGGGTGATGCAATCAGGTATCTCTGCTGCCATTCTGTTTATTTGGAAGGCTGTACAAAACCCTGCTTCTTTAAGCACAAGAGGAACCAAAAAAAAAAAAAAAAAAAAAAGAGGTCATTTCCCTACCCTTCACTCCAAACCTCCTTCGGTCAACACCCCGACCCAAAATTGACTCCAGTATTCTGCCAAAACCACATCATCATCAGACTCTGTTCAAACTTTCTTCAGCTTCTGTGAGCTCTGTTATTCCCTGTACACCTTTGTTATTTTTTTTTTTCCTACAGCAACAAACATGCTCACCACACCCCTGAAAAAACATTCAGCCCAGACGCTGCCGTGCAAAGCAGCCGAATCCCTAAAAAATACCCAGTCTGCCTTTTGTGGGGAGTGGTGGGGAAGGAAGGTCACACATGCTTAATGCCTCTCACAGCCATTTTAAATGAAAGATGCCTCTAAACTATCTTTTTCACAAAGTTTTCACCCAGCTGTAGCAACACTCGCCACCTTTGTATAATTCTTGCAGCTAAAACTTTCAGTTAAAACCCCCCCAAACAGGTAAATTGAGATTTTTGTGGAGTTCAGTGACCAGGATCCATTAGGCTTATAACACACACAGAGAGATGTGCTGTCATCCTCCCGAGCCTGCAAACAAGCCGTGGCTGCAGGAGTCTTGCAAACCACCTCTGCTGTTTCCCTGCCTTTCAGCATCACTTCTGTTTTGAGGATGCTCCAAATGCCACTTTACTACTGATCATTTGGATACAAACCTACAAAACGTCCAGCAGGCTCAGATCAAATCGCCCAGAAAGTTGGCTCTGGCAGCCGGCAAGAGCAGATGCTTCAGGAAATGTGCAGGAAAAGGGCAAATCCAGACTCATCCTTCCTCTGGCGTAGGCTTCCAGCTTCTGACAAGCCAAGCTGAAGGATGTCTTCATATTGTTGTATTTAACATCCCTCAAGAGTCTTTTCTGATCTCAGTCTGTCCGATCACTTTTTGATCGCATTTCACTTTTGGCCTTCCTGGCATCCTCTAGCAATCAGCTCCACCGCTTAATTACATGTATGTGTTAGAAATTTACTGGCTGGTCAACCAAAAGACAAAAAAATCCCCCAAAAAAGCTACTGGACACCAAGTAAAACAGTGAGAAATAGAAAATACCCATTCTTTATTCATCTTCTCTGTGACATTCATGGTTGTGTTTATGTTTATCATGTTTAATCAATCTTACCCCTGAATTTATGCAATAAACTTTTGAACCTGTTTATACTTCTGCCAGCTAAATATCCTGTGGCAATGACTTCCCAGGGTAAGACTGTGCTGGTGACTTCTTCCGATTTGTTTTAAATCGACTCCTTGATTAATTCAGTGGGTATCCCATTTTCACTGTCAAGAATAGTAAATAATCCTTCCGTTTTTACCTTCTCCAGCCATTTGTGGTTTTATAGCATGCTGCTGTAGTCCACCTTGGCCCGAGTCATCCCTCTCTAGACTGAAGTGTCCTGGTCTGTTTAATAATAGATTGCTGCTAAACTTAACCATTGCTGCTGGAAGAAGTGGTGAGCGTAAAGGCAGTTTCTGTGGCTGCTCTCAGGGTTTCAGTTTCCTGTTTCAGTCACCTTAGACATAGTGCATTTCTGGAGACTATTTAGGTCATAGGAATGTAAGATATTGGGAAAAAATGTGAAAGCCTGTGTAAAGAAAGTATATTTGAAAACATTTTGAGGAGGGGAGGAACTGAACTTTATTTGCATCTGTAAGAAACAAGATGTCAGAAATGCATTCTTAATTATGCGCAAAAGTAGCACACACAAGGTATTGTTAGGCACTCATCTGAAATAATCACAAATCTTTATTTTTTATTAATGAACTTGGATCAGAGATGGAGCTGCACTATACATTAAGGGAGCCGACTTTTTTTCTGTTGATGTATCTTTAAAACAAGAGAAAAGATAGAAAATGGAAAACATCGATATCACTGACTTGCAAACAAAAAGGAAGGTTAAGATGGAAACATTTGAATCGAGACATATGCAGAGACCTAGTGTGCAGTGTAGATACAGAAGTTATTCGTGTTTCCAGAGAACATGCTTACTAGGTAGATAGAGAGATTAAATATCAAATATTACACAGTGACTCAAAATAATTTTATATTCACCTACATTAAATTGGAAGGAGAATTGCGTACTACTATGAGTTTTGAAATAAATGAACTTCCATAGAAATGTTTACGGAATGTTACTTCTGGAAGAGTGAGGTGTGGCACCAAGAGTATTTTGAACAGAATTCCAAAATTCTTTTGCTCTTTATTCCTAGAGAAGTATTTCACTGCAATTTCTTTTCACTTTTTGCCAAAATTTTCAGTGTGTGTGCATTAGGTCTTGAGATAAAATGGAGACAAATCTTGTTCTGAAAATTTCCAGGAGTCATCTAGGCCAATGCATCCTAAGGTATGCTAACACATTAGAGAAATTGATGGTGTTTACTGCTGTTTCTGAATCAGTGGTGAAAACCCAACATTAACGTTGTACTTCGGAGTCTGACTCATTATAGCCCTATAATTTGGTTACAACTGATTTACGATCGACACGAGTGCCTTGAATTTCTTGGCTTGTAATTGCCAACTTCACAGTTTTCATGAACCTCCGTGAGTTCATGTTTTCTCCATAGGTTGCTCACAGTCATGTTATCTTGAGTATTCGATCATCCAATATTTAGTGCCTGTATTCCCCTGCAGCACTGGGTATGGCTTCCTGGCTGTGCGATGCAATCTTCAGACAAAGAAATAGAGACTTCAAGAAATCACCTAAGCTCCCTCAACAGGGGGAGAGACCTCCAGCAGCCACTTTGTCCCACCCTAAACCACGTACCCATGGGAGCTGTCCTAAAGTGCTGCAGGGCCTTGCTCCTCTTGCCCACTGCAGCTGGACCCTGTTTATCTCAGCCAAAACCACCCCATCATTTCACACATGGGCTGTGAAGTAGATTTCTCATGTAGGTAGTCCCCAAGGGTGTGGTTTTAAGCAGATTTATTTAAAACAGTACAAAGGGCTGTATGTTTCATATTTAGCTTACTCTGGTTAACTTAGCATCGTTGGAACTTGACTTATGGTTAGGATTCTCGTACTTCAGTTCCTCGAGGGCACAGAGGCATGGCTGCTGCTCTCAAAACAAAGCACGTTAATGGAAGGTGTTTAAGCAGATGTTCTTCGACTGGCATTTACAATGGTCCGAGTTGGTTACCACAACTGGGCTGGCACAAGGTAACTTGGGCTGCAAGTCTGATGGTTGGGCAGTACCTTACACTAAATGAAAAATCACCAGTCTTCAACCTGAGCAGCAGTGTTTGTCCTCAGATATGTTAGCACTGATTGGACAAAACTGATGGGAATAGAAGCACAGATTGGGCCTTAAAACAGTTAAGCTGTGCAGATATTCTTATTTCAAATTGGGAGGCACTCATTTCATCTTAGCTCCAAGCCCTATGGTTTCTTTCCCCCTTGAGAAACAGTGAATTTTGTCTGTAGAAAGCAAACATTTTGGGTTCTGAGACCTGCGTGTATTTGATAGCCCACTTTCTGCCAAAATAAAGAAGTTTTGAGCAACTCTAATTGAAGGCCTAATTGAAGAGAAAGCTAAAAGGGATGAAAAAATGCCTTAACTGAACGTTAATGCTATCCAGGAGGAAAGCTCTGGCACACTCATGTTGGTAGGCAGTTACAGCCCCTATCTGTCAATGCTAATATGCCGTGTGGATAGAAACATCTCCCGTTATACCTCTGAACGTGTCAGCGATGTGTTTGAAACATGCCCGTCACCAGAGGACACAAGTATGAGAAGCATTTTGTTTTGCAGCAACAAAAAAGATAAAACATTGCAAAAGGCTGCCAACAAAGCAAGCTCTGTGGTGAACCATAGCCACTCTGTAGAAGATCTGGAAAAGACATGGGAACCTTAAAAAAAGAAAGCAAAGGGTGAAAACCCATGCCAGAAGGAGTTACTAGGAATTTTGAAAGGAAACACTCCAGAGGGTAACAACCGGAGGAGGATGAGATGAGGAAGGGGTTACTGAGGCCATTGAGTGAGCAGGGAGGATGGTACGATGAAGGAAGGATGTGCTGGAGATCCCTGGCTTCCCCTTCTGCCTCTCCTGTGGGTCACAGGGTGTTTTTGGGGAGGCTATAGGCCATGTGTGCCTTCCCGCACACCAGGAAGAGTGCTGGCATGTTTTGGGGATGGGATAGGGTAAGTGCATGCTGCAGCAGCCCTCCTCCTCCTCCTTCTCTAGGGAGGAGGACTGTCTCTCTACAGTTGCTATTGCACACATGGTTCAAGGATTATTGATTCATTTTTAGGCCACTTTCCTACACAAATTAGGCTCACGCAGGCTGCCTGAGCGCCTGTCCGTTAGTCTCCCCTGGTAACTCTTGAAGCCTTTTGTTTTCAGGCACGTTGACAGAGGGGTGAAGTTTCAGAAATATCTCATCCCTACGGGTTTTGTGAAAAAAAAAAAAAAAAGAAAAAAAAAAAGGACTAAGTAGAGAAGAGAGACCCTCTTCGCTTCTCTGCTGAAGGACTGACTACAAGAGCTTGGCTGCTATTAGGCATCAGAAACCCACACGGATGAGTCCCTCCCTGGGCTTCATTGCTTCTGCTCCGCAGGAACTCACTCATGTATTAACTGAATTTTCTCATCCTTCCCTTTATAAAGCTAGCGCTCTACTGTAACAGGGATAATGACATATTCCACCTGAAATAGCATGCTTATGAGAGCCTAGCTTGAAATAAAGATTATAAAAATGTAATGTCTAGCAATTGTAATATCATCCACAGAGGAGGAGAGAGAGAGACAAACAGATATATAGGTAGGTAGACAGATAGATAGATTTCTTAATTGAACTCTCTGCTTGGCTGTATTTCCTTTAGGCAAGTACCATAGGTAACTAACAATAAAGGATCATAAGGAATAACGTGTAGGCTTTTTTAACAAATTTGACTTATCATAGGCAAGCTTTTACATTTGCATCATCTTGTACTGAAGATCCCTAAATAATTGAAAGCATTCAAATGGTCTGACATTAGCAAAGTAGTATTCTCCCTACAGGTGCTTAAAAGTAGAAAACAAGGTGGCAATATTTCCTCTTTTAAAATACTAATATTTCATTCCCGTGCTCCAGAGCATTTAACATCCTATATAAATCAATATCTACCTCACTATCTATTGATAAATGAATAATTACATTTCTGCCCATCCCCAGATGCTCCGAAACCATTTATTCTAGTCATTTAATCACAAAGCTGTTATTGCAGGGGAAATTCAAGCAGACATGAATACATAAAGCCAAAAATAGAGAGCTAAGCTGAGAAGTTCGCTATAATAGCAGCATCTTCCAAAGCAAGCTGCTTCTCACTTTCCCAGGAGATGTAGTAGGGATCTCTTCACTTTTCAAAACAATAACTGGTATGGTAAAACTCAGTCAAGCAAAGCAAAACTTAACTCACTTTGCTTTTCACAGTCAACATTCGAATGCAACAGGGAGTCTTTGCTGGTCTGATCAAGAACTCTCTCTCTCTCCCTCAAAGGACTTGGGGTCCCAAAATGTCCTCACGCTGGAGCCTCCATTTGAAAAGGAATTTCATAACAAGATCCATCTGTCTCTATAGAAAAAACTTGTTCATCTCAAATGAATACTCGTGTGCTTTTTTGAATGGACCTGCATCTGGGAAAACTGAAAATATCCGTCTTCACCCCATGGAAACCTTAGTTTACCTGCAGCAACAGCATTCCCCTTCCCAGTTTGTTCACAGTCCTTTTGATGCCATGTGCCTGCTGTTAGGAGACCAGATATATATGCATGATACAGTGTGTGTGCGTGTGTGTGTACTCATACAGACAACACATAAGATTTAGAAGAAGAGTCTAGATTTGATGTGAGAGTTGTAGTTTCCCATTCACTGACATTAACACAATCTTCTTCCTGCACCTTGGTGAAAGCCTCAGAGATAAGTGAATTAGGCTACGTCTAAGTCAAAATATGTAACAAATATTAATTGTATAAACCTGCCTCCCATCTCAATTAGATATATGCTTTTTGTCTGTAAGAAGGATGGAAACTTGGATGACTTGCCAGAGTTCAGAAAGCAGAATGGTGATATGTTCTCCCAGCTCCCCATTCTATGCAAACCTGTTCTTCCTTCCAGACAGGCTGGGTATGTTTACCATGTCTCTACCTTTGTTTTTGCTCACCTTCCATCCCCACAGGGAGCCCTCAAGCACGTATTTATTTGCACTTTGAACCTCTGCTTGCTTGCACAGCTATGCTTTAGCTCAAGCTGGGACCTGATTGCTTTAGGGGAGACAGAGACGAGATTGCCTGAGTGCTGGTAAAGCTTCAGTGTCTTCGTCTGCAATTCCCCCCATTCACCCCAGCACTCCAAGTTCTCCTGCAGTTGATAGCAACGAGTGGGAAAGAATCCTACAGCAGTTCAGAGCAAAGTGTGTGCGGCACGAACGCCCACGGGTGAGTGCAAAAGAGTGCAATCAGACTAATGTGGCCTGAACTTTGCTTTCAACAGCAGAAACAGCAAAAGCATTTATGCATATTCTAATGTGTACCATGAATGTTTCTGAATGTATAGATGGTTTATTATGTCAGATTTAGCTTTGGGAGTGTCTTGCATTCTATAAATGCTAGGTTAGAGAAAATGCTGACATACGTATGTATGTATGTGTATAAATACATATGTCTGGGTCTTTGTGAAAAATAACAGCCTAGGATGGCTGGATGGATAGCTGACTAACTAGGTAGCTATACACATTCTTAAACTGAAACAAAAAAAAGGCCTTTAAGCTACATGCGTCTTTTAACACTGACTTGACTCGTAAACCCCCAAGTACACTGAGAGGGCTGCAGCCATCTCAGGTTCCATCAAGTTCCCTCCTCACTGGGCGCGTGGCCCCGGATCCAGCTCTGCAGGTCTTCAGAGTTCCAGCAGAACAGAAATACATGGTGGGTCGATCAAGTAGCTTGGTCCTTTGTTATTCGGCTTTAATCTGAGCAGCAACAGCAGAGCTTTGGTGGATATGATTTGGATGGTAGCCAGGCAAAGAGGAACATGATAATGCAAGAGCCAGGAAAGGCCCTGGCAAAGTCTTTTTCTAGTCTCTGTGGTATCCAGATTAACAAGTATTTTTTAAGGGTGAATCTGAATACATCCTATTTCTGTCATTCAGCGGCCTGCCTGTTGCAGAGGTGGGCCAAGCAGCCCTTGACGCCTCATGGCTCGCAGACAGGCATGCAGCAGCCCTCGCATCCTGACATGGACCATTCAGACCTGCTCTCACTTTGAAGTTGGCCCTGCTTTGAGTGGAGAACTGGACAAGAATGTCCTTCCCAACCTAAATTCTCCAGTGTGAAGTTCAAAACCTGGTTTAAGTGGACGTTTGTGTGGCCTTTCTCAGCCCCAGTACAGAGCTTGCCCTGATTGTTTTGAATCGCAGTGGGCTATCTGTGACTGCAGCAGCAGAGGAATAACATCCAGTTTGCAAGGAAGGAACACTCCTGATGCAAGAAAGCTCCTGAGCAGCTCAAGACAGCTCTCTTACCTCCCATCAGTGTCCTCATGGATGGAAACAGAGTAGAGAACATTTCAGGCAAAACTGCAACTTCACTACTCCTGTTCCTTGGGCGGATGTAGCATCTCCCACCTGTGCTGGGTCCAGGATAGGAGACCAGGAGAGCCACCATGGCTTTGGGAGGCCATGGCGCTGCTCCAGCCACAGAGGGCAGGTTGGCAGGGGAGGCACACCTGGCCCGTTGTCAGGAGCAGGGAGTGGATGCCAGTCCAAATCCACTGTTGAAGTGGCAGATCAAGACTAACTGTATTTACTCAGAAATCTCCACACTGCACAGCTCTGTCTGCTTGTGGGATTTGTGCTAGCTTGATGAAGGGGTTGGCTCCTATCCTCAGCTGAACCCTCATGGTTCAAAGTTGTGCTGGCTTTTTTCTGTGTCCTTTGGGGTGAAAAATGTCTTGCAGCTGCTGCTTATAATTATTTCCCCTGTGTTTCAACATTCTCCAGATGAACGTCACCCGAAGCAGTGCTCCGAGAGACTGCAATCATGATTGCCAATAGACAACATCCAGACTAAAAATAAAAAGCCACAGCATGGGACTGAGAGGCAACCAATACATCCTCTGGCAAAAATCACCGATCGCTGAAAAGAAGAGGCCTCATCCCTCCAGTCCTGTCTTCTCCACGCTGAAAGAAGCTTCCATCTCACAGCATCTTCTTCTGATGTCATCAAGACGTCAAGATGGCTTGTAGAAAGCACTAGGTGAGCTCATCTTTCCTTTTCATAAGTGCCTGTGTTTAATAGCCATGAAATTTTGGCTGGTCAGTAAATATGGTGGAGGGAAAGAAAAGGCTTGTCAGTGGAGTATTTATTTGCCCGCTGGAGGAAATTGGGCAGCTTTTACCAAATACCTATTTTTGGCCCAAGAGCTAGCAGATCATCACCTTTTTTTTCTTCTCTGGTTTCTACAGCCACCTTCTGTGGAGATGGATTAAGCTGAAAGGATCCTACCTGCAAGAAGGGAAGGAAACCATTTTCTGTAAGAGAGCCACAGTCCCTGCTTTGTTTCCTCCCGGCTGTCACAGCCCAGAAGGGAGAGCTGCTGAGGACGATGTTTCCAGGAGCATCGGGGTGTGGGTGGGGAGAGGGGGCAAGGAGCAGAGCTGTGTGTCTGCCCTTTCCCTCTGCTGATGCTCAGTGGGGCGGGTAGTGGGTGTGGAGCACAAACGCGCTCCAGAGATGGGATTCACCAGGCTGCACACCTCAGTATCAGGTAACATCAGCTCTTTGGACCAAGCCCTCAGGTTGCCCTGCCTTGTACCAGGTGCGGCACATGGCCAGCCTGGCAGGAAGAAAATACCGATGAGCTTGCAAGGCTTCTCAATTAGCTCTTCACTACAGCTCAGGAGTTGAGACCTGAGGGTTTTGCCTAGTATACCAATTTTTGCATATTATACCTGAGATGGGCTGAAATATTTATTCCCCCCCCCCCTTTTTTTTTATTAGTATTTAACACACAAGGAGAATCTGTTCATTTGTCAGGCTGACGTTGCTCAGAGTGGGGTCTAGAGACTAATCCTTTACGTGCTGTCAGTAGCACATATACTTGGGCTAAGTAGAAGTATTTTGTGGCAGCTGATCCACCAGTTCACTGCAGTGTTAGAGCTGATCCTAGCCCTGCACTAAAAGCCCTTCTGAATTTTGCATGCAGTAGCCTCACAAGACAAAGACACTCTAAAAAATAACATGACACTCTACCCTTGTGAAAATAAATAAAAGGCCACATCTTTGAACAGCAGTGGTGAGATGTTTTATTTGCGCTCCTTTACCCCATGCCTGGGAGACATGAATTCTCAATCACTATTGCTACACAGTCTTAAAGGCGAAATAAAGTGCTTCATCTGAATGATCATAATTGTTTCAAACCAGACTCTAAACGCCCAGTTGAGAAAGGATAGTACCGCCTTTGAAATGAAAACGTGGCTCAAGAGGGAAGGAGAGAGATTTTAGCTCTTGTTTTCCATTTTCGCAAGTCTCCTGAGCTCTCCCTCCCAGTCTGTGCAGTCCTGGGCAGATCGTTTCCCTGGCGTCTTGCTCCTTGGGGGAGCCACAAATCCTGGTGCATTCTCATTTAACTGAAAGGATCCCCAGTTCAAACCACAGCACTCAGGCTGATTCAATAACTTATTTGGCCCACTGTTTTTTAAGAGGTTGCAGAGCTATAAATATGTTGTTTCAGGGGAGGACTTAACTGCCAAGAACAAGCAGCTGATGTTATATTATTAGATTCAGGACTAGAAACAATGGAGTCTAGACATTCCCTTATTAAAAATTAGAATATTTACTTAGCATTTCCTCTCTGTGCTGTGAAGTGATAAATATGATCAGTAAGTGTCTAATATCTCAAGTCAAGACTCAGTTCCACCTTCAGCCTTCTGCTCCCTCAAAGGTTTTATACGGGTCCACGCATTTGATGACATGTCTCCTGGAAAAAAACACTTAAGATAACATTTACAGAGTTTATAAATGTTTTACAAGAGGCTCCCTTTTCACTTGTGATAAGACACGGGGATTTCAGGCACAGGCAGGAGAATTAAAAAAGCGACATAGCTGAGTTAGGGAAGGAAGGGAAAAACTTCACTTCTTTAGTTGATCTAGTAAAAACACCTCCTCTTCTTGGCCACCATTGATGCACAGTACTTATGAAGACTTTCCCTGCATATGCATTTGGCTGCATCTATTGCGAGAAGCACTGGGCTTACAAACTTGCAGGCAGGTGGGGCCTGCATGAACAACAAGAATCAGCAGACTTACCTTTTGGTCAAAAAAAACCCCATGGTGATATGCCTGAGCTCCCATGGCGGGGCTCCCATTCATTTTTCTGGTCAGATCAATGCCACAGCAAGGAGGTAGAGGGGAACTGCTAAGTCCTTCCCCACCTGCTCCCATTGGAAGCAGCATCTGTAAAACCCTTGCCTCCCGAGCACGACATACACAGGATTTGAGAAGATCCCATTTCCAAAGATATCCCAGGGGAAAGAAATGAAAATCAATGAAAAGCAAAAGCAAAAATATCCAAGATACACATCTGACCGGTACTGCAGGCCCAGACCCAACAGAGCATTTAGACTCCTATCTCCTATTAGTGCTCATGGGTTGACACAAGCAGAAAGAAATAGGAGCCCTTCTCAGCCAAAAACATGTGGAACAAACTCAGAAGAAGGAAAATGCTCCTTAATGTCTCTAGACCTGTTTATTTAATGGCACTGGAGCCACACACATCATTATTCCAACCCCCATAAACACAGCATTGGTGCCCATCACCCTGCTAAGTGCCTGCCCCAACCCTCAGGAAACGGTGGCGTTGCACTGTTGAACATCAGCGGTCCAGTGACCAGTAAAGCAGCATTAAACAGACTCTTCCACCTTGAGCACAGCTTTCGGTGGGCTTTAGAAATCCACCCCTGCTGCAATTTCAAACAAAAACCCTTGAATGGGCCATCACTTGAGGTAGGGAAGCATCTCACACAGCTAGTGGGAGTCCCGGCAGACCATTCAGCTGTGTGGTAAGCTCCTCGTCTCTAAGAAGTGAGACCTCCAATAACATAATTCTGAGTTAAAATGGGACAGCTGTATTTCAGACAAGCTTGCTGTTAACCCTGGGTTTTCTTGGGCTATTCTGATGGAAATCAGAGGATAACACATCTTAAAGAATCATATTTGGGTGCGTTGGTTTCATATGTTGCTCCACATAAATAGCTTACTACCCTGCAAATAGTCCAAAAGTAAGGGTCTGGTCAAGATATGTCTGCTGATAATACTTTGGGTGGGTTGACTATGTCCTAATTCACACTTGCTAGACTACACGATTATCAAATCTTAAAGCAACCAGTGTTTCTAGTCATATTTTATTCTAGAACATGGTTATCAGCTCATATCTATGCCTTATTTACAGGAGAATTTAACATCATGTATGCAAACATATGCTAAATCCCTCAGCTAAAAACCAAGTGTCAGCATACATTTAAAACACCTTCATCTTATCCAGAATATTCTGCAGCAACCTTCATCTTGTCCAGAATATTCTGCAGTACTTTAACTGCACGATGATGCCATGGCAGTTTTTGACCTGAGAGAGATGAGTGCTGTAGCAGCTCAGGTGAGACGTGTCTCACACCACTGCAGCAGGCTTCCCCATAGAGCACTGCAGCACATCTTCCAGATTTTTCCCCCCATGAAGGTACAATGGAGGGGACAGGCTGTGCTAGTGTCCGCTTTCAGCATGCCAAGCGAAGCGTGGAGGCTCTCGTGGCAAGAGGAGGAGCTGCCAGAGGAGCAGGAAATTCCACTTTCTCGAGTATTTCCTAATTAGCACTGTTTCTGGAGGCAGAGTACCTCATCCCAGGGTGCAGGACTGACCTGGTTACTGAAGGAAGGCATTGTCTACTCCCTGTTGCCCACTGTTTTCCCTGCTCTGGAATATACTTATTATATGCTCACATAATTGGGCTCTGCACTTCTTCTCACTCAGCAATGAGCCAGCCAGGACTTGGAGAAGTGCTCCTGCCAAGCCAGTGATGTTAGATGGGGTATCCGCACACAAGTATCAGAGTTTCATATAAATACAAATACAGGTGCCAAAGGGGAGTGCGGTGCTCTGCCTGCAAAATATACCCCTGCAAGTGCTCCAAAAGCCAGGACCTGCTCATCATGTATCTACAGCCAGCAATTCAGCCAAGCTGGATATAGCTTAATGCTCATCAGACAGCATGATTATCACGTCTCAGAGATCACGTCTGCCTCCCTAGGCCAGGGATTTTAGCCCACTAAACCTGTGGTTCCCACACTTTTTGGGGACTGTTTGCTTCTGTCACAGCTCACACCCCCTTTCCCAGCCAAATGCTATAAAACCTGCACCTGCAGGTGGGGCAGCAGAAGGTTCTTCCCATCGCCCTGTACCCACAGCAGGCCCTGGGCCACAGCTTGGAAATGCTTTTGTCTTCACCCAGGGGCTGCACACCCCTTGTAGCTCTGGAGTGGTCCGTAACATAGCCCTGATCATGCCTGTCAGTGCTGAGCAAAGCAAAGACACCCCACATCACAGTCCTTGTCCTGGTGACCACAATTTCATCAGACTTATCCATCCCATCCCTCTGACAGCATCTCCTGGAAAGGTGTTTTCAGCAGCACCCACATATAAGGAAAAGCGCCGCATAAGCCCTTCCGCCCGTCAGAGAAAGGCTCGGGAGGCCGAGAACGTAACCAGAGGAGGCTGTGTATGTCTTATCTGGGATGCCAGAATGTTGCCTTTATAAGCAGAGCCCTGTATTATCAGAAAAGAGGCTATTTTCGGCTTCTTAGCTCACCCTCTGGAGCGGTGGGTGACCGGTGCTGCAGGAGCTCATTTAGGAGTCAGGAGATAGAGAACCACAGCAAAGCAGCCGGGGATTTCCAGGAACGCTGGGTCACCCTGCATCCGCACCAGCCTCTCCGCACATTTCCAGCAGTGGAGCAGAACGGGCTCAGTGGAATAAGGCAGGTGCCATTAAATTGCGATAATTTAAAGTGGATTTTGCCCAACCTGCTAAGCTACTGACTTATCTTTTTTTTTTTTTTCCCATGCACCAGAGAAGAGAGGGAATGCAATGGAGACAATCAGACATAGATGATATTATTTTAATATCAGGATTATTTTAATACATGTAATAAAATTCAATTCTGCTCAAAAAGTTAAATAACATAGCATGTTTCTATACACACTGCACTAAAAAAACCACCACAGTTAAAGTAACAATTTATTCTTTGACAACAGGAAACAGCTGATAAAAGAAAACCTCTTTTGTTTTGGATTTACAGACCATTTCCCATGTGTTATATTTGCTTTGGCTGTCTCTCTGGCATCCGCTGGTAGAGATGAGAAGGAGGGGAAGGCAAGGGTGTTGCTCAAAACACAGGACCCCCAAATGCTGTTACTCCTGTTGTCCTCTGCATAAAGGTAGCAAGGATCCTCCCGAACCCTTTTCCTCCTCCCCAGAGCTTTTTTAAGGTAACTGCGTGAAGGTACTGTCCCAGCAGAGCTCCAGAAACTCTCTGGAAACACATCACAAACCTCCCGGGAATAGACAGGCTAGGAAGCCCATAGTCTGGAGACAGAGGAAAAAAAAAACAAAAAAAAAGAATAGCCTAAATAAACCAGTATGCAATTGCTCCCACGTGCAACTCGGCAATCCTTTTGTGCTTGGCTGGTGGTTTTATTTCCTAAAGGAAGCACTCCTCAATGACTGTGACACTCATGTCACTGGCCATCTAGCCTCCGTTTCCCTACCCAAGGAGTGAGCCTCCACGTATTTCGGGTTGTGCACATCCCTACTTTGCTGCATGGCCAGGCGAGGCCTTGCCATGGCCCCTTCACAGCACCTTGGGTAAGAAAACTCTTGTCGTGTGCTGAAGTTGCTCCCCACATATTGGGCACACAAAGCAGCCCAGTGGCTGAGGAGCCTGGAGACCATCACCTCAGACAGGGCTCATGAAGGAAGGGAAAAAGGATTCCTTGTCTTTTCTTAATTATGAACAAAGAGGCTTCGAGATTGCTTTCTGCTTGGTTCTTACCTGAGGAACAGCAGGACTGCTAAGACTCGCGTTGGTTGTTTTGTTCTTTCTTTTCCCCTGGAGAACCCTCTGGAGGTCTCACAGATGGGAAAAAGCGGGATATTGAATCTTCCCTGCCAAACAGTCCTTACAGCCTGAAGAAGGGGCTCGTGAACCCTAAGCTTGTCTGTGCTTTCTGGCTCTCAAGCAGGTCTTGCAAAAGCTATGACCTTTACGCGCAGGCAGGAACCACTAAAAGGTTCTGCTAAAACACGTTTATTTTCCAGGCTTCGGGGATTTTGAATATTGTGATGCAGTGATAAAGTAACTGCAACATGTATTTAAAATTGTCTGAGATTTCCACTGTAGACCTTAAACGCAGCGCTAAATAGGGCAAACAAAAATAGCTGTTACTTTGACAAGTGCTTATTTAAAGCCTGTTTTGTCAGCATTGCTGCCCTGGTTATGACAGGGAAGTTGTCTAGAAATTGCATAATTACCAATATTAAACACAAAAGCAAAACAGCACCGCACAACTCAATAATGGAGCGGGTCACGTTTGCCATGGCTGGTGCAGCCTCTCTTACGGCTGCAGCAAGTCCGTCTCAAACCATGGCCTCAGGAAAATGCCGCGCTGCTGCTGCTGCTCCTCATTTGCTCCCAGCCCAGGAGGTTGCTGTGCTCTCGGCACTCAGATTGCTGCGCCAGGGGAGGCGATAAGGACACTATTTTCTCGCTCGCCCGCACACTGCTGAGAGAAGGCAGCGTTACCACCTTTGCTGCTCGTTCTCCAAGTGTCCGGCCACTCATCGCTGCACTCTTAATGGACTTCAATATATAATAGGAGCAGGGGAGCAGAGAGCGAGGGGAGAAATGGTCCAAAAACATTAGGAGATCCTTTTTGCACATCATAAAATTTGTAACAAATTCAGCATCTGAGCTTCTGTGGAATAAAAGAAAATATTCAGTGCTCTTTCCCTCCTTCCCCTTCCTCTTGCCTTGCCTTTCCTCATGGTAGAAAGGAGGTGAGAGAAGATGACCAGCTCAGAGATGGTTTTTTTAATGGCTTCATTTCACAGCTTTTTGTGTTGCTTATGTACCACTCATCTTCCTCCCGATCTCCAGGGGCATTTTCAGATGGCTTGTCCTCCTATTTTCTATCAGCTCAGCAGGTCCCTTGAGGGGCCTATCCGTGTGATTGGGTTTTCAGCCAAACCGTAGAAGGAAGCGCTGCAGCAAGCTCCACACCACCTTTCTCCCCACCTCCTTCCCTCCGAAGGTTTATTGCAGGTTTCTACCCACGAACACTTGTTACACGTGTCATACTTATCTGAATGCAAGCTCGTAATCGATCTGCTCAGCACTTTAGTCTCACTCATTTACTTTCAGGAAAAAAACATAGGGAAACCAAGCAGGGAGCTCTGGCCTGCTGGTGAAGATCCCCTCTTGCAGCACTGCTCACCTGATGTCTCACCTGGGAAAAGCAGCAGCAGGGTCAGGAGCCTCTGGGTGCTGAAGCAGGTGCACTGGAAGTGACAGATTTGCATTTAGCATCCACCGGTGAAAAACCTGCTTTAAGTGACTTGGTCAGCATCATATACAGAGGTAGTGGCAGGAGCAGATATGCTATCCAGTAGGCAAATTCCTAAGGCACCATGTAATCTTCTCCCTTCTTGTAACCTGCTGCCTCATGGGCTGCACCTCTTCCAGCTAAAGGAGCACTTGGGGTGAGGACCCTACAGCCAAGGGCTTTCTTCATAATACAGTCTTCATTAATTTCAACAGCAGAATCATCCTGTGCACTACATGAGGATGGGGACTTAGGGAAAATATTAGCATCATCATTTAATTAAAGATGGATCATAATAATAAAATCTGCACAAAGGGACTGACATGGGATTAGGAAGAGAACCTTAATTGCGGAATTCTTCCTATTTGACTTTGAGTCTTTGATTTTTCCATCTCAACACAATCTTTTTAACAGCTTTGGCATGTAATTTCCTGTTTAAAAAAAAAAATAGTTTAGGAAAGGTTGAAGTGTTATCATTCAGCTTCACATTGACACCTGTATGTGTCATCAGCAAAGACGGAATCTCTTCTATCCAAGACTCTTCTCACTTGACCTAAAGGATTAACTGATAGCAATGATAGGTTGCACTCAAGCATGCTCACTGCAGGCCAAATATGAGAGGAGTTTGGCTAAAACACACTCCTTTGTGGTGAGCACGTGCCAACTGCAACTTTTCAGAGGCCTAGAAATTAGGTAAATTTTCTTTGACAGTATAGTGACATCAGACTTTCAGTCCCTGCTTCAAATGAGGAGTACTGCCAGTCATTTCCAAAGATAAAGTTGCCAGCCTTTTCTTTTTCCCATGGGTGAAAATCTTTTTTTTCCTTTAAGTTTGAGAGAGACCTGAAATGTTTCAGCTGCAACTACCTATCAAAAAAAAAAAAAAAAAAACAAACAAAAAAAAACCCAAACCAACCCAGAAAACAACAAACCACACTTCAGAAGACATCTGAAGACAATTTCACACTGAACAGCCAAATCTTGACAAAAGTCACATGAAGCTGAAAACAGGACCTTCTCATCCGAAACACTGAATGCCTTTAATAACCAAGAGCACTCCCCAGTTGTTCAGGTGTCCCTTGTCAGGCAGAGGATAAATCATCCCCGCTTCTTTCAGCAAAGCCTTTTAGACCTACTGGTGAAAATGAAGAAACTGTCCTCACCACCAATCCCATCTACGGTGATTATTAGTATTATTAAGAACAAAAACAGGGCTTTGTTCACACACAGGATTTCCTAACAATGAACCTATATACGACATCCCATACGTAAGAGCAGAGCTTCCCTTTTTGGCTGGGCCGACAACCATGTTGCAGGCAAGGCTCTGCCCTGCGGGAAGCGCTTGCCAGGCAGCTGAAGGGGCTGGAAAACGCACTCCAGCGCTGATGGGCTGGGCATGTACACAGGGCTCAGCCCGTCCCGCTGCCGGGTGCTGTGGGCACCCCTTTGTGCTGCCGTGGACAACCACAGTGGGTATAGACAACAGCAAACCATGCCCCTCTGCCGGTGCGTTCTGAATAGATGCCAGCAAAGTCTTAAAATGCTGCCACTTGCATTTCTCTTGTAAAGAAATGTAACAGCGGGTGCAAATAATAGAGTGGCACAAAGCACCTTGAGAGCAAACAATGATTTGCATGTAGATTATTAACAAACACGTCTAACCCTGTTTCCAGCCAACAGGGTTCAAGCATTTTTATTTTTGTGGCTACACAGATCCCTTGCTTTCTGTACCGTACTATTAAATTCAACAAAACAGAGGAAAACTGTTCAAGTCCAAACTTCTTGACATCGTTGTCAGTTTATTTCCATGAAGCTGAACGCTGAATATTATGAAACAGCTCAGGAATGCTGGACGTAAAGGGAGATTTCCTTTTTTTTTCCCCTTCAGCTGAAATATCTTTTGGCAATAAATCCCCACCGGAAATGTGCTTTCCCTGATTCCCCGGCTTAATTAGCTCAAACAATGTAAGATATGTAACACTGACCACCATGGGAAACCTGATAACAAAGAACAGTGATACAATGCAAGCTTTTCAAACAGATGCAGCCAGTACCCTGCTAAGACAAAAGTGGATTCAGTGCGGTGTCAAGCCTTTTCTTCCTTCGCTGCTGCAGGAGACAGTAGCACTACGGTGAGACAAGTTAAACTCTGCCATGTTTTTCCCCGGTAATGATCTAAAATTGCCAATTCCTCTGTAGTATGCAGGTCACACATTAGTATTTTCGTCAAGGACGAGACAGTGACTACCGCCACAGCTCCTCGGCACTCAGAATGTGTTCACTGCTATTGCCATAGGGAAAACTATGAGAAAACTGACCCCAAAACTGGCTGCTCGTGGCAACGCGCCGTGCTCCTGGTTGGTGGGACTGCATGCCCTCACGTGCTCCTTTCCGAGAGAGCTGAGGCTGCAGTTTCCTCAGGATTTCTTTCGTGGGTTGTATCCTGAGCAGCCCTACCCCCCCTGCCTTCGCTGAGCACTCCATCCCACCCCTGCATCATCCTTCAGCAACGGTTTGTGCAGACGGACAGTGAGCAAGCAGGATGTGCTGACTCCAGCTGCGAATATCCTTTTTCTTCTTGCTTTTCCTTGCTGCAGTACTGCTAGCGGGGCCGAGTTCCCCCGTGCCACCCCCTGCTTGGTGCTGGGGTATGGCAGTAGCCACGAAGCTGAAGGAAGGGTGGAGGATCAGGAGCATGAGCAGTGAATGAGGAAGGACGGTGGGGCTGCAAGAGCCAGTAATATCACTGGTGGTGGCAGCAGCAAGAAATACAGTCTCTCCGGCAGCCAAGCAGAATTGGGACCCTACTTGGGTCAGAAGAAAATTAATGTGCTGTTGGGGTCGGAATTGGTGCCCATAGTGTGGATAGTCTCAGTGTACGTTAAGGCTTCTCTCCCCCAATATTGTTAAAGATGCCAGAGGAGAAAAGATGCAATACACTTTTGCCCATTTTTCCATTTAGAGTTTATAATTTTTAAGTTTAGACTTGTTTATACATTTTCTTTTTCTTTTACTTGCACCAGAAGCTTGAGTCTTATCATTTCTGTTCCCCAAAATACCCTGTGGGCTCCAGAGAACTGGCAGGATTATAGTATCACAGGGACACAGGTAGGGAAGTGCAAGTAAACAGTCAGGAGCAGGGATTTCTTAGTCAGAGCGTTTATGTTTTGCTGCTTCTTTTGGTTTTGTCATTACCTGTGTAACTCAAATGCCTTGCAGAAGAATGGCGAAACGACTTTGGCCAGGTCCACATGGGAGAGTTCTGTTGACTCAGCAATGTCCGTCGGGGACATGAAACCAGTCGGAGAGCTGACCTCCATCTATGCCTGGTGCGCCAGGGCCAGACACGCCGGCAGGGCTGTGCTTTACTGGCTGAACTTGTTTCACTTGCACACAGGTCCAGAAGAACACAGCTGCTGAAAGCCTATGTCCTACCAGTGCAGCCCTTCCCGTGTATGCCTGGCCCTTCAGAAAAGGTGAGAAAGCTCTAAATCCAGAAGAATTCCTCCAGAAGGGCTTCTAGACAAAACAGAGAAACAGCAAATCCAGCCAGTTCAGGGTCTAATGACTTGCATAGGCCTAATATAATATCAAATAGAGTTAAGAAAGCCCAACAGCCGTCTCTTGGGCTTCTTTGTTCGTTGTGAAGAACCAAAGGTCACAGGCTCACTTTTCTTCCGTGGGTTGCCTTTGAAGCGCGGGTGTCATCGGTGCACCGCAGGGCCCCACGTAGAAGGTCCCGTTTGATCCGAGTCTGTAGGTGGCTAGCTCTTTTTGGCATCTCTGGTTATCACCTTTGTATTACAAGGCCAGTTGCAATCTGACTGATCTGTTAAACAAATTAGATTCATCCTTCTGGCTCTGCTAAAACTCAAGTGTAGCCCTCAGTTGGGCAGAGCACAGACACTCCAGCTTTATTTATATTAATGTAATTATAGATAGACCAGTACTGAAATGCCTAACTTGCACTGTAGGGAAAATAAACAAATGTTTCTTTGGTGTTCAGTGCATCATGGTTTTTTTTTAATTATGGCCTGCACACTAACTCTTGACCATACCTAGAAAACATGGAAGTCTTAGTTCTCAGAGACAGTAAATGTTGCTTGTTTTCCAATATACAAAAGTGAGAGAATCTAGAGTATGAAATTATTTTATACCCCAGGTATGAAAGTATTTCATTCACCAGGTATGAAACCTCAGTCCCACAAAAGTCATTGGCAAAATTGCCACTAACTTCAGCAGAGACAGTGCTTTAGTCTAGCAGAATATGTGTGCGTGTGCAGTGAACAAACGTAAGAAGCCTAAGGAAAGAAAAAGAAATATCAGGAACATAAAGGAGATTACAAAATCTACCATGTCTGTCATGAGTGGGCAGCCACACGTGTCCTGCAGCTGGTTCTCCAAATTAGTCCCATACATGGCTGCAGCATCACTTATAAAAAGATCTCAATTCATGAGGTCTTATAGAGCTGTTACTCTGTTTACTAGGTACAGCTGTGCTTAATTTCTGCCTATATAGCCCTTGGTTTCGGCAGAGATTTTGAAGATGTTCCTATTATCACTGCAATTCTGAAAACAAAACTTGTATGAGAAAACAAAGATGCAAGCTCCTTCTTCTTTTCTAGCCAGGCAACCAACTTCACTGATAGTAGAATAACACCAAAACCCTGGTTTTATGTAGAAGAGCTGGTGTGAACATTTTCTTTGGTTTGCCTCCAGAGGGGATAACAGCCTTCTTGGGATTTGGGTCTGATTGTTCCCTGTTTTCTCAAAAAGAGCTCCCCCAGGGCTCTGGCAGAGTTTGGTTTGTAACTTCTGAGGCTCTGCATCTGGAGATCTGCCAAGCCTCTGCCTTTGGGTGATACACGCTCCCATTTAATGGGAATCTACCACCCCCGCCCCACACATGCACACGGTTTCAGGCAGAAGGTACCACTTTTTCCAGGAAAACTACTGCTACCCAGGCACACAACAGTTGTGGATGTACAGTCACACAGCTGTGGGATGTATCAGATCAATTGGGCATGTGGCAGATGGTTGGACACCTCTTGCACAGCAAAACCTCTGCATCCTATTGCTCACATATGGGGTGGCTCTGTACCTCGAGTTCAGTGAGTTCATCTGGGCCTGGCGTGCCTGGAGCTGGTGAAACAGCTAACCCTCCAAATCACTGCACGGCACTCTGTCATTGTCACCAGGCTCCCCGTGTACTTGGCATGATGACTCAATTAAAGCAAGATTTTCAGTCTGTTGCCTGGTGTTTCATTGGCTCAAGTTCACTTAAACAGACGTCTCCAGAAGGTCAGCTTGGGAAGGTGATGAAACACAAGCCAGAAAGAAGTGTGCTTGCTTTGGGCACATTCACCAACGTAACAGAAACGTGCACAGGGCAACTTCACCACCGCCTGATTCAGGTGATTGCACAAAATGAAGAAATGTCAAGGAAGACTTCGGGTACCTGTAGAATTTATGGTAAAAAAAAAAAAAAAGCAAGAAATATAGGTTCCTAAACTAATAAACATATATCAGTATTTAGCCACTAAATTACATGGTGTGATTTTGCATTCAGAGGAATTCCAGTTGTTTTGTTCTTGAAGGTTGCAGTTGGATAAAGGAAGACAAATTCATGGAATCATTTTAACTGACTTGTGTTATTGGGGAAACTAGAATATTTCAGTACTTCAGTACTTACGACCTAAAATTTATAGAGAATAGTCAAAATGAAGATCTGTTACAGACTTAACAAATACTCTTTCTGGAGATACACACACTTTTCTTCGCCTGTTATGCTTCCGATCTGTATTTACCATGCAGCCAGAAAAAACATTCGGCTTGCTGGAAAAGTGCAAACAGCGCTAAACTTACTCAGTAACTGCTTCTCTGGTTACAGTACTCCAGCACTGGTGCCAAAGAAGGAAGTGGTTGGTGTAGTTAGGCAAGAAGGCCTCTTTAAAACCAAAGTGCCTAGCTAAAGTTTTTTCTTTCTCTCTCATTCATCCCAAAGGGAAACCCTTCATGCAAGGTATGGCTGTGGATATAAAATAGCTTGGCCTCTTCTCTGTGTGCAGAAAGCTTTATCCTGTCCCTATAAGATTATGGTCTATCCCTAGGTAATCACTGAGCCCAAACTCAAGAGATGGCCAAACAGGACTGCCACAACATCAAGGAACAGGCTCCACTGACATCCCAGGGAGTCAGTCCAAAGTCTCTGAGCTGAACACCCCAATCTTTCCAAATGTCAGGGCTATAAATTATGTGGCTCATGTCTGTGCTATATATACATATATACATGTATAGCTATCTTCTGTTACTGCTAGCTTCCGTGTCTTTTAATAAATAAGTAAGTCTTCCACTCTGAAGGGCAATTGATTGTCACAGAAATTATTTTTAATGCATTCCTTTTGTATGTACCCGTCTCCAGGTAACTCCAGGACTCCATTCACATTGCCAACCATCGTATTTTCAAAATGAAGTCTTTTCTCATGAACACTGCATAAGGACAAGATCAATATGCCTCACATCACACTATGGGAATAAAAATGAGGCTGAAGGATGATGCCAAAGCACACATTTATGGAAACATTTAAGCATCTTCTTAGCTCCTTTGGACTGTCTTGAGATTTGAGCATGTGCTTAAAAATGTTGGTAGATCACAAAGCCCATCACTGATTTGTTCTAACTGATGAACCAAATCTTGGTCTCCTTTTAGTCAGCTGACATTTTGAGCAACTCATGGTCCCAAGATACCGATGAGAAAAAATGAAAAATACAGTTGATGAGATGCAGAGCCCTGGGCCTGTAATTGCCCCCTGCAAGCAAGATGTTAAACCCCAATGACATCTCCGCATGGACTGGAAGGTGGACCTGTGCAAGCTCCACTTCCCCAGATTAGATTTGAAACCACTGCAGAGGTCACTGCCTTATGGCATTGTACTGATGTCAGCAGACAGCAACTTTGAATAAGAGTAGGGCTTTCATTCACATTCATTGAGTAAATGTTGTTATTGCCTCCCAGCTGTTTGTTACCACCCGTCTGCCGGGCTACGATCTCCTGACAACAAAGTCAAAGTCGACAGGAGGGAACCGGTGTCTGAGCCTCAGCCATTATAATTTAGACACTGTACAGTCTAGCACCTTAGCATGAACCCTCCCTTCTTGGTGGCTTGAACTAAATACACAATGAGGTACAAACTGGAGTGGCTGAGGTGTAGGTACGTGCTCCCCACTAGTACTTCTGTCCCAGAGGGGTAATTGTCTAGTGCCAAAGTCCCCCGCTCATGTAGGGGAACACAATATGTGTAAAAAGCAAATGAAAAAGTTCACAGTATTTTACACCCACAGCCACTGCCACTTAACAATAAATAAAAGTGAGTGTGACGTGGGCTCTACGGCAGCACTCAGCAGGTAGCCTCCCACTCCTCCCGGCTGGGTACCCAGCCCAGCCCACGCTGGTAGGCCAAGCTCCCACGGGCTCCAGCAGAGCTCTGCTATGGGCCACAGCACCAAGTGCTGAAAGCACAGCCAAACCTGCACCAGCAGTGGAGACTGCATCCAGAGGCTGCTGTCGCTGTTCTGCAAGGTCCCACCACCCACCATGGTTTTACCCCAAATTGCTCCAGTTCAGAGGTCTTGGTTCCCATCCTCTATCAGACCCTTCTCCCATGTGCTCCCATCCATGATGTCCACAGAAGTGCTCCCCTGTGTTTCCAAGCACCAGGCTTGCTCTTCAAGGAGACTTTTGCCAACTGCTTTAAAAAAAAATGCAAACCCAGGCCAAGTGCTCCATGCTTTTGGATGCTGCCATACCTTTTGGAGCCATTACTACAGAGTGGCGTAGAGTACTTTTATTATGGAAGTCAACATTTGAATTTTAAATGTTCTTTCCATTTCCCCAGATCAAGCTTGGACTTTGTTTTATTTTATTATTACAGTTTCATTATTGCAATATATTTTTTATTACTGCTGCTAATTATTACTTAGCTCTATTGGTTATTAGGTTCATCACTGCTTGGAAACTTCCATTTGAGATCTGGTCTGGATAAATATCAAAAGATTTGGATACTTTTCCAAAAGTTTTGAATATGCAAAATTGTCTATATTCCTGGAAAGGAATGGAAGTTAGCATATGAAAGAGGAAGAATCAGACAAAGTAGAGCAAATTAAAGGACAGACTCTAGTACCTCCCATCTCTGGGAGAGTTTCCTTAAAACTGAGAGACAGTGTGTTTCTGCATAGCTTGTGTTAATTTAAGGTGTTTGTATTGTATCATTACCCTTTATTATCAGGCTTGCTGTAATGGTCAGTGTTACGTATCTCAAGCCATGTGAGCTAATTAAGTCAGGAACTGCAATTTTTAGAGTGATATAACAGATAATTCCCACAATAGCATTCCCACAGTATTTCATCATCTCAGGCTCTGGCTGTACTTAGAGAAAAAGAAAAGTAAATTCCTTTTTGAAACTGGGTTTAGTTTAAGTCTTCACCTAGACATCTGTGCAAGGCCTCCTCTATAGAAAGAACTGAGGGGGAGGAAGACCTTTGTTGGGAATATTAGAATAAGATAGCTGTTGATGGTCAACTTTTTTCATCACGGTCTCATTTAACTCTCCCGGGAAGAAAGCTAACTGACAGTGTTGAAAGTGCTGTAGATAACGGCCAAGTGTGTGTCCCTCCACAGCCAACAAGTGCGCAGGAGCCTCCATGCCCTCCATGGTGGTCCCCAGCACAGCTGCACAGGGCACCCACCCAGGGCAACCAGGGCAAGGGAGCAGCTCTCTTCTTACCACCCCGCTTGGGCTTGGGTTGGACTTGAGTTGGGTGCAATCATGCCATGGTCACACGAGGTCCAGCCAAATGCAATGCTGTCATGGTAGACTGGACTCCAGCAGAGCACTTGGCTGAGGATATGTGGACACTCTATGAAATGCTGGAGACACTTGGGGCAAAGGAAACTAAGTCTGAGGGTATCTGTACATGTTTGATCTTGAGTTTGTGTAAGGATGGGGGTGTGAGACAAGCTGGATCAACGAAGAAAGGTAGATTTGTCTTGAACAATGAAAACTCTTACAGTGAAATCACCCTGTCCACCTGGGGAATCCTGCCTTTAGCAACAGCCGGAGAAGGAAGGAACATGCCTCCGTGACACGGAGGCAGAGCAGCACTCTGGAGATCCCCCGTTACAGCTGGTAAAGTTACACAGAGTTGTTCTGAGAAAATTTATGCCCAGTTCTGGCTGCTCGTTATGGCTATTGAAGAACATTTGGACTTGAATCAACTTTTTGAAGAGCCACTTTTGGATGCATTCAGATTTTGTATCAGTTTTGCTTACCGTAGAAGAAAAAGGCCCATGAAGGCTGCCAATTTAAAATCATTTCACACAAACCCACACTTTTCAGTGAATAAGTTTGCACCAAAAATTTACCAAGGTCTATCATGAACTAAGTGTAACTAGGCAATTTCCTTGGAAATTCTGGATTTATTTTAGTTATTTCAGCATAGGAATGCCACGTAATTAACAGCACTATCCACTGAAGTATAAATGTTTATTTCACAAAATGCTCAAGAAGAACTGACATCAATTGACCATTTCAAATACCCCATAGCTTTTCTAGCTTTTTTTTTTTTCCCCCACATTTGATTCTTAATGCTGTGGAATGCTCCATGTCGGGTGATGCGTGCACAGAGATTATAAACAGTCACGGTGTGGTTTGCTTGCTGATACAGAGTTAATTCTGTTGTCTCCTTCAAGTGAATTTACATCCTTCCATCTTCATATAATGCCTTTGCATAGGAATTTAGGACATGTATCAGTTTGATTACATGAGAAAAGGCAATCCAATCCAATGAATTAATCTGAAGCAGAAGAAATTTTTGTGCCAGGAACATCTCTACCTTCTAAAATGGAGCTGAAACAGGAATTATTTGTGTTTCGATATATCCAGGCAAAGTAGCAAACTGTTCAATTTCACAAGGGCAACTTTAATGAATTTTCCCTCTAGGTACAAATGAGTGGAGAATTTTTCCCTGCGTGACAAAAACTTGCTTTTTCTGCAGTACTTTTGTAACCAACAACATCTGTGTACCTTATTTCAACTTTTGCAAGAATTGGACAAAATAGCTTCACTCATTAGAGAATGTATAATTCAATTGGATTCATTTTTCAGTTTACATCAGCGGTAAATTTAGTTTAAAATACATTACATATAGTATAGCCAAATATAGCATCCTGAATTAAGAATGAATTGTAATTACTAGACTACAGTTTTCTCCCAGTCAATCCTACATCCATCCTAAAGAGTACTCCCATACTTGCTTTCCTTAAGACTTAATTATTGTACACCCTAAACAAGACATCTTCTACCTCTCATTTGGCTATGGATAACGGTTTAAAGGATCTCTTTTCTGGATTTTTTTTGTTCAATTTCTAATCTGTAAACATTTGTGAAAATATTTGATCTGAAATAACATATTGTACATTAAGCTGTAATGAATAAAATTCCCATTATTTCTGTTGCCAATAGAGGGATGGAATGTAAATTCAGACATGTCGGTAATTGTCAATTCCTTCTTCTCCTTGAAAACCAATGAAAATTAAATCCAAAACTTATAATCAACATTTAGAACTGTGCTTAATAGCTGATGACATGATATGACCTATGGGGAGAAAATAACAGAAGGACTCTCAACTTGAAGAAATTCAAGCCTAGACATCTAGGGAAAATAATCCAAAACTCAGTTATTCCTCAGAAGGGAAAATGAGGAAAGTAATGCTGAAAGAAGCCTGAGGGTGATAGTAAAGAGTGCATTAAATGTGACTGAGCAAAAAAAGAGAAAGGGAAAATTTTGGCTGCAGATTCAAAGACAGCACCTCCTGGAAAAGGGAAGAAAAGATTCCACTCCGTATGGCTTTGGTGTGACCACACTAGGAATACTAAATTCATTCCTGGGTACCTTATTAGCATCTAAAAGGGCAGGTTCAGTGGAGAGCAACAATAGTGTCTAAGGGGTTGTCTGGGCTGACTTTTAAGGAAAGATTAAAATAGTTTAGGGGTGGATTGGGGCACCTTTTATTCCTGTGGAGTAGCACTTTAATTCTTATCCCACCCTTTTCCCCTACATTTTAAGGCCTACTTACGAAGTTAAATATTATGGGCAAGTGTGTAAAAGTCTGGCCCTAAAGATATATGTATCGGCTAAGCAATGAACAGGGGCAGTTCCAATAGACATCTATGTATGTCGGAAGGGTTATTAACACCAGTGGGCATAACTTGCAACAGGATGATATTTTTAAAGGCAAAAATGAAAAAGAAAATGAAAACTTATTGACAGGTCTGTTAGGGTATTGATTACTCTCATAAAGGAAGTGATGCATCTCTTGATAGATTTAAAACTACACTTGCAAAGCACAAGTGACTGTACTCCAGAGAGCAATCCTGCACTGGACAAAAGATGGACCAGATGGCTTAGTGGGTCTCCCTTATTTCCACGTGCACTGACTTAGAAACTTTGAGAAACAAGGAGTTACAAGACAACCTGGTAATAAATATGCACTGCTGTCTAATGTACTATTTGGCCAAAGCCCAGATAATTCCTGAAGCACACCTCAGGGCCTCATAATGACTCCAGTGCTAAATATCTTACAGTCCCACCTCTGCCTGGCTGAGGCAGTGAAACATTACACAGTATAAACAAGAAATCAGTCAGTAATCCTGAGCTGCAGTCTCTAATGGTAGCGTTGGGGAGGCTCTTTGGATCTGCTAGAAATACTGTTTAGATCTGCCTTGTGCTGGGTTTAAGCCTACTAAAACCTCCCCGGGACCGTTGATTTCACAGAGATTCTCTGCCATGCCCTCTTCAAGTCACACCTTCCCCTTCCTCCTTACCCGGGCCCAGGGCTTCCATCGGGAGATGCATCATCACCACTTTGATCAGGGGCAGAAAAGTTCAGATCCTCTGACAGACGGATCTGCCACCCCTTGGTCCTGCGGACGTTCAGCAGTGACGGTAGGCCCTGGCTGAGCAGGGCTCCTGCTCTCACCCCGCAGTCCAGTTGCACCCCATCACAGGATGCTCACCGCCTCCCCCAGGATGCTCTCTCTTCTCTAGTGCTCGAGCAGGCTTTGTTAGCACCTTCTGAGTTTTGGCAGAATGGTTTATTCTCCCTTCATAGGTCATTAAATCTCTATCGATTTCAAGCAATTGGTTCCCCACACTGTGCAGACTTTGTTATAAATTACCAATAGGGGATGCGAGTTGGTTTGGCTCCCTGTCCGGTGTATTTAGCAGCGGGTTTCGAGTGTACGTTTCTCCCATTGTTGCTCTCGTTGCGGTCCCCACACAATGACAGCAGCGGTTCTGCTTTTCTCCAGAGCTGCGCGTAGGTAATTTTCTTAGCCTGGGATCCCGAGCAGAAGCCATTTTGTATTTATCCATTCTCCCTCTTCTCAGGGTAAATTTACTAAGAAAACTCCCTTCCCACCCCCACCGCAGAAAAAAATACGTCCATATTAAATTACTGCCTTCCAAAATAGGCTAGGGAAAAAAAAAAGTGATAGATACTCTTGCTTATTTTTTAACCACTTTAAGGCAACATGGTAGTGTCCCTTAGCTGTGAAATTACCTATACCGGGTAACTTTGCCTCCCTAAAAAAAAAGAAGATCCCCTCTGTGAAACCGAAACAGTGCAGTGAGCTTTTTCTGTTTTTTCACAGCCCTTTCTGTAGCAAATATCGCATTTTTGCCGCTTGGAAAGTGCAAGCCCTGGACAGAGGCAGGCCCAGCAGTCAGCATCCTTCAGGGCTTACTGCAAAGCTCAGCTTTACGGAGGGATCTGAACTGAGATCTGTACAAGTTTGGATCAAGTTTGGGTCAACCAACCTGCAGCAATCTGACAAGAAGAGTTCCCCTGCTTTGTTTCTCCTTCAGGGACATCTGCAAACATTTGTGTTTCTTGTTACCAACCACATATTAAGTATGAGAGGTGGTAACAACTTTCCCAGCATTCATCCTTAACTTTTTCTGTCATATTTTCTCCCCCTTTCATCATCTTTGCAATATAAAATAGTCTTATCATTTATTTGTAAAAAGCCAAGAATAGACAAGGTACTTTACAAACAGCAATGAAGAAAACAGTTTTCCTCAACAATGTATATTTCTGCCATATTCATTTTACCACTCTCCTTTCTCATATTCTTCTTATCCTCATTCACCAAACACAGTTTTCATGATGGTAGCAAAGAATGCAGAGAGAAAAAAGGATAATCACGGAGCAAAAGAATGAGAAAAAGACAGAGAAAAAAAAGCCAGGAACTTTCTTCTGAGACATTTATTAAAGTAAGGGCTGTGGGAAGATAAACATAGTGTACTGATTCCATTCAAAAAAGTTGATCTACCTTTCTAAGCAGCCACAGCCAAACCAAAGACAGCCAGGAATTTCTGTAGCAGAAAATCTGGCGTCTCTGAAGGTCTCTGCAAATACAGAAATACAAAGAAACAGGAGGAGATGGAAGAATAAAATATAGATTAACAGTGAATCTTCTGAGCTTGAAGAGCCACAGCAGAAGGCAGAGATGAGCTTCCAAGCTGGTCCGTGGACCAGGGAAGGAGGTGCAGTTGCCATTTTGCAGGCAGCAATAGATGTCTTGTTATCTTGGATATTAGACTCTCTCGTAGAGATGCTGTTGCCCAGTGCAACGGGCTGTTCTTGAAAAAGAGAGAGCTTTTCCCTGGAGCTCCCTGGGCATCTGATCACGTCTTCAGAGAGGGCCACTGGGAATTTTCATTACCATTTGGACAGAAAGCAAAATTATGCAGACTGGACCTTAGTTTAATATTGTATTAAGTTAAGCACATTGGCATCATCCTGTGTCAAACATTACATCATCCTTTTAACTAGTAATGTTTTTAATGTATATATTTCACTAAGCAACAGACTGATATAGTTTTTGACCTTTTAAAGTCACACTAAATATTTACCAGCTTTGCTATCTAAGAGCACTACAAAGGCAGTCAGCCCCACAAATGTGAGATAGGAAAGGCTTGTGTTCAAGTGGTATTCTGTACATTTATTATACACACACACATATATAGGTATATACACAGAATTACACACAGAGGCCTGCTATAGAGAGGGACTGTATATATGTAAAACAATTATAAGTACTTGTCTCTCACACCCATCCTCAGTGTGTGTGACTACCAGAAACTAGACATGACGTTCCAGACTGGAATGATGCAAGGAAGAAATATATTGCATTTATGGAAATAATTCATTTTCCTTGTCTGGGAACCTCTTGAATATAAATAATATTTTCATTTATAAATTTCAAAGCGCTGTCCTAAGAATGGGTAAGAATCATTATCTTCATTTGACAGTTGGAGAAACAAAGAGCAGACTGTTTCAAGCAGCAGTCTAAGGTCACATGGAGTAAATGAAGTCAAACCTCATCTCCCGAGCCTGACTTTCCCTTGAGAGAGCATACCAGAGAGCACACCACTCACAACTTTATCAGCTGAAACTCTTCAGCGCGTATGCTAATAGTATTGGCAACCCTGAGCCTTCACAGATCAGGACTGAGGTTTCAAATGATCAGCGGATTTACTTTAAATGCATAAGATTAAAAAAAAACAGTAAATACACTTGTGTTTCTTCTATTCGCCTTCTGTTATCTGAGGCTTCGGAGTGTGCTAAGGTAATGGTTTCCAGGTATTTCCACCATCAAAAGATCCAAGCATCTTTCCTTCAAAAAGGGGGGAGCTCATTCCTCCTGCTCACATTTGCCGGTGGGTTAACTCCGTGCCGTGAAGCTTTACATCAGATACTGCTTATCTGCACCCTTCTTACTTGGTGCCAGCTGAAATTCACAACTCTGAAGCAGTGGCGTTCAGTTTAGGGCTTTTTTTTCCCTCTGAAGACCTGTCTTTTTCAAATGTCTCCAAATTAGACAATCGCTAGGGGCACTGATAGTTGTTTTCCTTTTAAGTCAGAGGCACTATTTGCTTTTTCAGTTCCTCAGTTGTTTTATCTCTTATTATGTTGAATCATTTTGAAAGCTATATCTTCCATTTAAAAGTCGTATCCCATTATCTAGGAAGGAATTTTAAAAGGTCGGTGTTAAAAGAAAACACAAGCTAAAACAACCCCAACACTCAAGCCTTCAACACTAACTAACCCATGCGATATTGAAGGTTAATTAGACTTGAAGAAAATGCGCAGGCAATACATGTGGCATGCTACTGATAAAATGACATTGCTTATAATAAATTAAATTATAGTAGAACCTCACTGAGGCACTAATCATGGGGAAACCACTAAAAAAAAAATAATGTTTAGTGAGGCTGGGATCTCTTTAAGTTAATAAACAAAAAAATACAGTGTATTCTGGTCTGTGGCCTTCAAAAATTACCATTCAGTTTTACTCAGTCTTAATGTATTTGCATATATGTTGCAAAACTAATAGTTGTAGGTATACCACAGCACTGGAAATACCTGGGTGATCTCTAAAGAGTGTGAATTAGCAGTACGTTATTTAATAAACTTTTTTACGGGGAGCACAAGACATCTCAATGGTTTCTCCTTGCTCTGCCATGTCTGTTAGCATTTAGTTGGAAAAGACATCGTATGTACTGGGGAGAAGCACATACGGACATTCAAAAAACTGAAATAAAGTCAAACATTTTATCCAGGTTTCATTTCTCTCTCAAAGTCATAAAATTGCATGCTGGTACACACTTGCTGGAGTGTGAAAAATAAAGTATAGGTTGTTACTGAATTTGATTTTTAGCAGAAAAGATTTGAGTGTGTGCCCTGTATATTATATGGGCATGTAATATGCTGTGGTAAGAAATAAATCAATCTGATCTGAGAACCCAGTTCTTGTTTTTCAGATAACTTGTTGACAGACTCTGGTAAATGCAATTGCTCAGATTTTTTCATGCTGTAACCCTTGGAAATGTTACAAACGCTTTTACAACAGTAAGCCTGAAGACGCAGCACCACACAGAATCCATATTGCTAACACATGAATGGCCTTTAATGTCTGCAGAGCCTTCAATCAGCTCTATTATATTCCTCTCAAAGAAAGACATGAAATGCATTTGACACTATCACAGTTTCATTAGCTAAAAACTTCACTGGCATAAGCCATATGTGATATGGCAGGCAACCCTCGCCTTTAGAAGAAAACGCCGATCTCACCTATTTGACTTTGCTTCTTTGGAGAACTCAGAAATCCAGACAAATAAAAAAGCCATGTTTGAAAGAAGTAGAAGGAGAAGAACTCAAAAAATAAAGAATAATTAATTTAACAAATGTCGGTTTGATAGCAGTTTAAGAGCACGCTGTTAGAGGTCGTGTGAAGAAGGCATATTCTCCTTAAGAACATCCTGGGGGCAAAAGTCATAGATACTCCCAGATATGTAATCCCAACGTGAACACCGTTTTGCAATATGCTTAATCGCAAGGGGCAGGCAACATGGAGTCATCACAATTTTAATTCAGGCTCTTAAAGATAAGGCATTAAAATGTCTTAAACCAGACAATGTTGGCTCCCATTTCAGTTGATCATTAAACTTAATCTGTCTGCTTGGGGTTGCAGCTCTACCTGACTCCCTCTGAACAGCATCTGATGTCCATACCATGATTAAAACACGCACGCGTACACACACACACAGATATCTGTTTTGACTGTTATGTGAAATAAAAATGCATTTTCTTCCCTGCATTCCTTCAAAACACATCCCTCCTTTAACCCAAACCTTTAAAAGGGTGTCCTTGTCACCACAAAACTGAAGAAAACACTGGAAGCACATCTTTTAACGGTTTCCAGGCAGCCTGTATCAGCCTGGAGCAAAGGAGGGTCTGGTAAGCTGTCTTCCATCTTCTCAACTATTCTTATCTCTAGTTCTGTTTCTAAGGTCAGTAAAAACACACAGCAGTGATTATGCAGGAACTAGCTCTGAGGGATTATGCTATTTGTCAAAGTAATAACAGTGAATTCAATATGCGTAAATCTCCTCTCCCTGTGCAGTAGAGCTGTGCTCTGGAATACCAGTGGGATATTGATAGGAGTCATTTCCTAGGCAGCTTACCTTTGGGGGGAGTTTGTGGTTGATATAATAAGAAACCCAAATTTTCTAAGAACCCACAAGTTGCAAGGGACAGTCCCACAGGCCCTTTCTGCTAACAAAAACAGCTGAGTTACTTTGCATTTTTATCAGTGACCTGGAAGAAAATATAAAATCCTCACTGATAAAGTTGGCAGATGACACAGAGACTGGGGCTGAACAAAGAAAAGAGGTCACTGATGCAGGACAAGCTATTAGCAAGCAAAAGCATGGTTTTTAATACACCCTGATATACAGGTGTAAAGAAGCTGTGACTGTAGGAGGTTGTTACAGAATCAGGGACTCTGTCCTGGAAAGCAAGGACAGCCTGGCCATGGTGAACAGCCAAGTTAGTACCAATCCCTGAGGAGACACAGCGGTAAAAAGGCCAAGTCTCTAACACAAGGGTGGGAGAACCTTGGGATACAGAAGCTGCATTTGTATTTTGGCACTGGTTCATCCAGCGAAGGCTGAAGTCCGTCTGTGAATCCTCATTTTGTGAAAGCAACCTGTCTATTGGGCATGACTCCACTTGTGGGGAACTGCTAGAGAGCAGGAATCGTAGGTCAATACAACTCTTTGGTGGGGATCTAACTTGCATCTGTGTGGGTGAGCCATACAGATGTGCCTCATTCAGCCATGACCAGCCATGCCAGGTCCCTTGGCCTTTGCCTCCTGGGATCACCAATGGGACGTAGGGGCTGCCAGAACTTGAGTCTTCAGTGAGGAACACCAGCCTCTCACATGCTGTGGTGTCCCAGAGGCTGCTACGTGAATGTGTGGAGCCAGTCAACAAGCCCAACAGCTTTAGCCCACCACATTGCCTTGTAGGTCAGACACAGTTTAGATGCAGCCACTTTGTCCTGTCCTGGTGTCTGTGGTCCAGAAAGGTGTCAATAAATTGTAAAGCACAGCAGGTTTAGAAAATTTGCCTAATATAGTAAAAGGCTGACACTTTATCACAGAGAAAATGAAGGACTGGATTTGATCAGTCTGAAAGAACAGAGCTTCATACTGGGCTGTGTGGTACAGAAGAAGCAGGTGTAACACCTCCCAGAAGCTGCAAGTTGAAACTGGACAAGTTCAGACTAGACTTCAGAAGTGCTGATGTTCAACTACCAGAACAACCTCCCAAAGGTTTTGCTGGGTTTCGTAGCCCTGGCGATTTTTAAATCGAGACTAGGTTCCTTCTAAGAGGATCAGATGAGTTAAACAGCAGTACCTCTGATCTCCTAGTCTGTAACTCCATGAAGCCCACTCTGAGCTTTCCTTTCTCTTACCCATTCCCAAAAATTTCATTAAGTGGGGGCACCCCTACAGGAACACCAGTGATGCTTTTGTCGACTTTTCTTCCAAACGGGATGTTTCAGAGGACAGTCATAGGCTATGCTGGGTGAGATGCCAAAGGAATTCACCCCCTGTGTGATACTGTATTGCCAGGGATGATAAGGACTTAAAGCAGGCTTGAATGGAGAAGTCAAGCCAGCTCCCTTCCATCATACAGACCAGAAATAAATCTGGCACTTCCCAGTTGAACAAAGATTAGTCTTTTACAAATCTTGTTTGGGGGAGAGCCAGAGAGCCAAGATGCAACTATCTGCGGGCCCTGCTGGAATGGGAAGTGTTGTTTGGGGATGGGGATCCAACAGAGGCTCACCTAATAAAATCAGCTGGGGATGGCAGCGTACACAGGAATTTGGTTGTCATTATATGAAGCTATAAATAGGCTTCTGGAAAGCCTGGAAGCTCACACAACATTTTAAATGTTAATGTGGATTTCATGCTCATGAAAGACATGAGATTGCTGGTGAAGACCTGTCTAGCCACACATAGGATTAGCAAGAATTTCAGGTTCTTCCATCCCACTCAGCCTTGCCATGGAAGAAAGACCAGCTCCTGGTAAGTTTTGGTCTTTATGAACAATTTAGCCCCCAGGGCCCTCTGATGGCCTATGCCAACTCTGATGCCTGCTTTGTGATACAGATATATGTTACCTGGAAACCAGACTGGTATCGACCACTTATTTCTTTTTCCTTATTTTCCTCCTTATTGTTTAGGAAAAAAAAAAAAAGAGAGAAAAAGCTGTAGCACCACAAGAAAAGGAACAGAGATTGTCAATTGTCTAATGTTCACAGAGACATCTATGGGATCTCCCACCATGCCTCTATTTATTGTATCTTACTAGAACAGCTCAAAATGGATACTTTGGCAAAATATGCACCGGATGGTGAGATCATCACTTTAGGGCTGATGGTTTCTAAAGAAGTTGACTTGTGTCTTCTTGACTCCTAGCGGGCCCACCCACCATTTGGTGCCCCTTCCCAGTAGCACGCACCTAGACCCCGAATGGTTACACCCTGGCTATTTGCAGATTCTGCTTCTTACCATGAAATTTGTCCACATTAATTCCAGATAGGAGGAAAAATCAAGTTGTTTGGGGAAATATTTTTTATTTTATTTTTTACTTTAGCTTTTATCAGAAGTTGGTTTCGGGGCTGGATGAGTCAGATGGAGCTGATAATCATTAGCACTGCATTAAAAAACAAAATAAAATACTTCTTGTAAACATTCGATTAAAAAAAACCCAAAAAAACAAAACACTAATCGGTTAGAAGCTGACAGAAATTATTAGCAATAAGCTCTTTCACATAGAAATAGGCTTATTACCATGCGTTTGCAGCAGCTGGCATGAGCCTGGCGTGGTGCCAGCAAACTATGTCCTGCAAACACCATCTCTCCACCTGATCCTCGGAAAAACACCAGCAAGACAGGGTTGTATTCTCTTCTGGATCCCTGCATAATATACTCTCGTTGACCCCTGCAGGAGTTGGGTGCATGTGCATGTGTGTAAAGGGTATGTGTGTAAAAAGGTTCCCCTAAAAGGGAAAAAAAGTCAGTTTTGCCTTTTCAGCGGGCAGACCTGTGAGCAAGGACTGTGGGCTGCTTTTAAAAGACGAGGGTAGAAGGGTAGGGGGATATGTTTTGCTACATCGTTGAAAGCTAGTAGAGGCCACCCGGGAAGGAAAGAATAAATTAATCACAAATCACAGCCACGTAAAGATCTTAGGTCAAATCAGATTTGTTACAGGGTGCTGTGTTTGGGGTTTGTTTTTAAATCAGCAGAAAATTACCCTCTGCACGATGCACAGCATAGTCGTCAGCTCCTGGGTCTGCCCACACTCAGATGTCGAAGTACAGTTGTGGTTTGCTGAGATCTAGTCTTGTTTGCTTGCTTTTTTTGGCCAAGGACTTTTCCATATGATTACACTCTAAAAGTGTGCCATAGATTACACGGTCCATAACCAGGTTACAAGGAGAGAACACAGGTCTGCATTTAGGAAACCATCCTTAATCCCAATAGGAACAGCTTCAAACATGCAGCCTTCCAATTTTTTTGTTACTGACTTGGTTGAACGTAGGGACAGGTCCCGCAAATGTCAGGGATGTCCCCTTTGCTGGGGGGGCAAAAATGCTCATACTTAAAATTAAAACCGAAGCAAAAGAACCGGAAACACTTTGCAGGATTGGGCTTCAGGTATGGGAAGCACAATGTTAACAACTTGGTGTTGTAATGCGAATCCGGTGATTTTTGCATTTATTCTAAAAGGCCAAATCATGTAAGTTTTGTCAACTCTTTAGTTTAATGGGGATGAAAAATACTGACTATAAAGGAGGTGAATGAAATGGCCTGTGAGGCTTTATGGGTAACACAAAAATCACTACTGAAACAATGATCTCCTTACAGTTGAAAACATCAACCTTTGCTGAAGAAATTTAGAAGTCTTGAATGCGGTGCTCGCTGCTTAGTCCAATTTCAAGTCAATCGAAGGAAGCAAAATACAAAGGGAAAGGTCATATTGACTTAGTATAACAATCTTAATGAATCTTGGCCCTCTGTTATGCATTTCCAGTGGAAACATGAACTCAGTGGCTCAATCTCTTCCTCTCTGTGCTGCTTCCAAGCACACAGGTAGAGAGAGGGAATAAGCTTTTTCTCAGCTCGATCCCCCAACAGCACTGTGTCTCTGTTTAAACAGAGGCTGAAAAACAGCCTTTTCCTTTTATCACGAGCATTTACTAAAAGAAGCTGTTGTTGACAAGACAAGCCACTCATATTTGAATATGAAACATTTCCAGCACTTTAAGTGTAAGGGGAAAGATAAACAATTAGGGAGTCACAATCGATAAGAAAGAGACCGTGAAGGATTTCTGGACTGGGAGTATTTCTTTGCCTCCCAAAAGCATTCATCCTCTGCAAAACCAGAGTATTTTTTGGCATTCCTGTAGCTTATAGGGGCACCGGTCGTGGACCAGCACCAAGCTGTGTAAGGTACTGTACAAATGCAGAACAGAAAGACAAACTTAAATCAAATAAGAGCTCACAGATGGATGCAGACAAACAGCCGGGGGAATACAAGGAAACAGGGTGACGTTATAACATTTTACTCCCCGTTTCTGATAAACAGTGAAAGGCACAATGACAAGATTTCTTTCCATTTTTTTCTTTTAAAGCTGCTGCTCCCTCTGTCAGCCCCAGTCCTGCCATGATGCCTAAGTGAAATAAATCAGCCTGTTAATAACCCCTGAGCAGCACTGGCAGCCAAGGACGGAAGTCTAGTGAAAGACAAATGGTTAAAGTTTACTAAGTAGTTACAAACCACCAAAAACAGGTCTTAAAATGGGAAGTGTCAGGCAAGCCCTTAATAATAGGTAATGTTACCAACCCCACCTATAATTACTGTACTCCTCTCCCCACCCTCTGAATGTCACTCGTTTCCATCAATTGCAGGTTTTTCAGAGCACCGGCGGTGCCTTGGCAATGTGTGCACACTGCCTCACAAAAATGGGGTGACGTTTTTTATCTGAGCTTCTGCGGACCTGCTGTGGTGTACGTATTAAATAATAACAGCACAAATAACAGCAATAGTAATGAAACAGGAGGATCAGCTCTGCCCACATCTAGCTACGCCGATGCTATCGTATCCCCGGTACAGTTGGAGGCAACCTTGAAAGACTGCGTGTAGAGGGAATAATGCATTGAAAGGAATACATTTACCATACATCACATAGTCCCCATTAGGGGATTTTTATGATAACATTACTATGTGCTTTGTCTTCAAACAGAGACTTCGCTGGCTTTTCCACCCATAAGCAAGAAAAAATACATGCCACACTCATTATTACTCTCTCAGTTCGGATTTTCTCTCTGATGTACAGCTGCTTCCTTTTGGTTCTCAGTTCCAACAAGACATATTATTGTCACCTTTTCTGTAACAATTTCCTTATACTCCTGAAACTAAATGACAGTCAAGGATATTACTATGAGCCTGAGACTGGTACGTACTCAGAAATGGTTTAGATGTGTAGAGATGGTTGAATATTTTTGTTTAGTCACTATTTTACACATTTACTACCATTTGTGTTAGAGGATTTTTTAAAATTGTATCAGTGCTTACTAACCAGCCTCATATGCTCTTTTCAAACTGCTCTGACTGTTTATGGGGGTCTCAATGAGTGTACAAATCATATGGAAACTTTTCCTCTTGCTGATTTGATATGGGGTGCTTTTAAAACATCTGATTTTATGTGCAGGAAAGAATAAAAAATAATAAATGTATGGGATGAATTTCCAAATAAATAAAGGCTTGTCAAACAAACTAGGGAAGATTTCGAGAGTGCCTCAGTGAACAAGCTCCTGTGTACTTGTAATAATATAACTCACAAATTACAGTAAACCAAGCATGGTGCTTTGATTTGTGAAAATATGCAAGAATATCCTTTTAACTATCTGATCAGCTCTATATTGAGCCCTCACACTATCAAAGGTCAGAATCCAAAAGGGTTAAGTATTGACTGACAAGAGGATGAAAGGAAAAGCAACAGAATGTAGGTGTATAAAGGTCTTGAGGGACATTCCTAAAAGTCAGCATCAGTTTTTACACTTCTTGCACAGGACCACATATGAATTTCAAATAATGAATGGATTCAGATCACCTGTACTTTTTAAAAATGTGAAATTCATATTTAACTGTGTCCATGCCAGAAGCTTTTCTTCTTTTTCCTTGCTCATGTTTTCAGACATTTGAGAAATCATGCCAAAAAAATATTTTTACTCTTTCTCACCTATATTCACCTCTCCCATCTTTCACCCTGCGATTTGTACCGTCACTCACTGACTAATCCAGCCTAAGAATTTACAAAACAACACACATGGGTGAAACTTGTTAGTTACCCAGGGGTGACACCGTGTTAGAAACAAATGGGTTTGCAAGCAAATAAAACTCCAGGTGCTGGCTACGTCCGTCCCAAATGCAGTGGGTAAATGCAATGGGACAGCAAGTTACACAGACAGGGCATGTGCCCTTGCCCCCCAGTCTGGCTACAGCAGAGCCATCGAGGGGGACAGGGACAGACTTTTGCCCTGCTACAGGACCCAACGTGGTGGTGGCGGCAGGATGGGAGACTGGCAGGGTGAGGGGGCGACTAGAAAAGGCCCCTGGCAATCAGTGCTCCACTCTCCTTTTTTTAGGGGCAGGATGTTTTGGGAAGAGAGAGTTTGCTGGCAACCTGATCCTCCCTCCGGTTGCGGAGATCTTCAAAGGAGAGGGTGCTGGCAGCTGACATCCCCCCTTCTCCTCTTGTTTTTTTTTTTCCCCGTTCACACTGTAGATCCCTCCCCCGACAGACCTCCTGATCAGCTCCTTCTTCCTTCCGCAGCACAAGTTCAGTCATATTCAAGTCCCTTGAATATGTACCATGCACCACATCAGGCAGCCTCGCCACGTTGTTTATGTGGGAGAGTGGCTCCACTGTGCAGTGGCATTAACCAGCTTAAAAAAAAAAAAAAAAATAATTTGAGAAGTTGCGTGGCTTCTAAACGGGAGCAGGAACCTGATGGTTGAGAAAGGCAATGGGAAACACAGCAACATTGCGAGGGCAAAGGGAGAAGCTTATGAGAAGGAAATAGCTGCCAACCCAGCCCTCTCACCTAGGGCTTCCCCAGAAACCATAGTAGCTTCGTCTCTGCCCCACAGCATTTCACATGCAGCAGGCTCCTGCACAGAGATAAGTAAATCTGTTGGCAAAGTTGCCCAAACCCTTTCCCCATTTCTGCTTCTAGAGATTTGGGTGCCCAGAATTAAGCTCTTCACCCAATGACACTTTGCGAGCCATCCGTCTGCGCTGGAGGTGCACGGAGAGAGAGCCTGCCGTGTCCAGCCTTGCCAAGGGGCAAAAGGAGAGCTCGGAAATTGTGAACCCGTGCCCCAGCTCAAAAACCTCCACCCACACAACACCCGTGCCCTGAGAGGTGGCACAGCCCTCTCCGGACCGGCGAGTGAGCTGGCTGGGGATGGGCTGCAGGAACCTCCCGGGGTACGCGGAGCAGTGCCTCCACGTGCTGCCTCCCCTCCATCCCTGTGGACATTGCCTGGCAAAGTCTACCCAGCAACGCTGCCGTAAACGGTAATATCTCTTGGAATGGTTTCAGTCAAACCACACTTCTCTGGCAGCACGCGGGCGCATGCGTGCGCACGCGAGGAGAAAGGTGGGTGGAAGGAAAAAGGCAGAGCCAGCGCAGTAGCAAATATTGACACAAAACAATAACAAAACATTGTTGTAAAACCCACACAAATGAACGGGTGACTCTGTGGATGAGCACAGCCCAGGAAAGTGCTTCAGACTCATGCATTCATGTTCACATTTCCAGTGCTGAATAATACACTTGCAGAAACAGAACCCGTGTAAGTGCAGGTTGCACAAACTGAGATGAGGCGAATAAAAAAAAAAAAAGAAAAAGTCATTTCTAATTACACAGAAGGGCAGATATTACCAGATACAATAAAGTGCTAACACGATCACTCGGTGTGGGTTTTTTTTATTGTTTGGTTTGGGTTTTTTTTCACTGTGGGTAGTCCTGCTGGCCTTCCTTAAGTCTCAACAAATGCTTTCTGGATTGGGTGCTCAACACCTGACAGGGTCAGGCCCGCATTCAACATTCACAATAAAGCTTAATCTCGAGTCACATTAGCCTATGAAAAAAAAAAATAGTCTCTGCTTTGTTGCAGTCACCCACACAGCAATAAAAAGTCACCAGTCACACTACCTGCACTGTACAGGTTGTTTTACACTTAACTATCTGCTTTTCTCCAGAATCGGCTGTCAGATCTCTTCTTCCTTTTTGTTCTTTGGTGAGGAAAAAGCATTTTGTAATGGAAAAATAAACTTGTTGTATGTACTTTTTCCCCTCCATTAAATTAATCAGGTGGTGTAACACCTCCAAAAGTATTTGCATATGTTTTCTTAACAAAGCCACCCATGACTCCCACCACGTAACGCTTTGTTGTGTAAAGTCACTCTTCCCCGACACATGCGTTTCTGCTGTGTGGGGCCAGGTCAGCCATGGGTTCTCTCCCAGTTTCCCTGCTGAATGCCAAACAAGACATTGTGCTTGGCAGACGGCAAACTTCCAAAAGCACCTGCAAGCAGGAGCCAAGGGATCGTATGGAGTACTCCACTCGCTGCCTAAATAACCTTAAAATCTGTTCCTCGGTCCTGCTTTGGCTCTCCAGTTTTGATTTGGATTTTCCTATGGCGTGATGTGGTCCCGACAACCTGCGCCAGGCAGGTGCTCGGGTACTTCAGCAGCAGGAACCAGTTAGATGGATGAACGAGTTCTGAAATGCTTGAAACAAAATTCTGCCACTGAAAATCGCCCGCCCGCAAAATATGGACACCCTCTGAGAGCATGAATAGCACCCTGCCTCTTAAGAGCATGATACTGAAATACTTGCACACCACAGTTCTTTAGGTGGGGTCTGAGGGACAGAACCTAAAACACCACTCATTTGTAGCATCAGCTTTACTTCAGGAGAAAGGAGACACTGGGCTGTGGAAATACCTGCGCAGAAGTTTGCGAAAGCGCATTTTCACCCTGTGCTTCATACACAGAAATGCTATACTGTTTACTCACTCAGATGATGACTGGGAGACACATTACCATGAACTATTATGGAGATGAATGCCTCAAATTTAGGAAATCATGTCCCAGTTGTTACTCTGAGAAAATAGCTACGGACATAGATGGAAGCTGAGGGCAACAAACAACTTAAAAATCAGATCTTTGGAGTAGACGTGAAGGAGCCACAGAAACAAAACAAGAGATTGATACAAAAGCAGCATTAAAAACAAACCCATTTTCACTAGCACAGTGTATACATCTTGGCTTAATTGATTACACGTTTTCTTCTTCTGGTAAAAGGGATTTGAGACATGCAAATTCTAGCTTAGGGACAGAGTTGTGCAACATCGCGCTCGCTCCTGAGTAATCCAATTGACCTCCCCGGGGCCGACTCATGCGAGCGAGGGCTCGTCACCGTCACACCACATAGGAGCGTTGCACAAGCGGTGGGGTGTCCGTGCACCTCTCTATCTGCACCACCCTCCCGGGCAGCACCGCGGCCACCCTGCTTCAGCACACGGGTTTCGTCCAGCTTCTCTGATCGCTACAAAGCCAAAACACAGAGGAAATGTGTCCCATGCGAGGAATTGGTTTGATTACTTCTCTTAGGATACACCCGATAATTTCTTTTTTTTTTTTTTTTTTTAAGATCACAGCAAGAACATTTCAAGGTTACTCCGTGAGAATAATCAATCTTTTAAAACACACAAGTTCTCTAATTACATTTGCAAAGGAAAAAAAAAAAACAAAACCCAAAAAAAAAGGCTGTGTATACTGTCGCAATGAAAAAGCTAGTAAAGCCAGCACAACTGAGCCCTTAATTTTGCCTTTTCACCAGGTTTTAGACAGTTAGGTCTGCAAGCAGTAAAAAAAGGGAAAAAAAAAAAAAAGAGAGAAAGAAAAAAGCACATGGTTAATTTTTACATTATGGTGCCCAAATGAAAAGAGATCAGTTGGCTTCATTTAACTTCCTGTCTTGGTAGTCTGAAGAATGCTGCAACATGCTACTGGTGCATGCCTGTAAGGGAACTACTAACTGGCTTCCATAAACACTATATTTACCAGAAATAAAACAGTAAAAAATCCCTGCTTGGTTCACTGCACGTTATACAAGCCAAATTGCAAAGAGATTTTTTTTTTTCTCTCTGCAATGAAGTAAATGGAAGCGCCAACATATACAAATATGCATCTGTTATTAATGAGATGTTTAGAGCCCCTGCCTTGCCAATTGCACATGTGTAATACCTCGGTGCGTAGTTACCTATAGCGCTCTGTTTAAGAGACAATAGGTGCAAATTAATGTATAAACAGACATTATCTCTTCAAGCCTGGACATGACTCGAAGCCTCTTTAAATATTTTTAAATGCCACGGCTTTCTACTTGGGTTTTAAAATCCTTTCTTCCACCCTTTGCTGATGGTGAAAACGTTCAGGGGACAGGACAAGATATTTCTAATAGCAGGACATTTCACTCCGCACTTTGTTTTAGCGTGTGGGGGGAATAATAATTGTATTCAGACTTGAAATGGCTTGGGTTACGCAGTTCAGAGCACAAGCACCTGCAGCAAATTAATTTGTTGTAGCACATTTATTATCTCATAGCTTCTATTTAGGCTGCAGCTGTTGCTATTATGTTAATAATGTTTTTTATCACCACTGTATACAACAGGTTATGGTAATACAGAAATTTTGGGGCGTGGGGTGTTGGTTTGGGGGTTTTTTTTTATTTTATTTTATTTCTCAGACAGAAAAAGATGGGGAGAATATAACACATAAGCATTGATCAGGCATTTAGCCTTCTGTTTATTAGCTGATTTGAAAGAGAATGGGCAAGAGAAATTAGAAAAGAGTAACAATAGACAAAGATGGCGCGTGCAGAATTTGTGAAAGCAAAAAAGAAGAAGAAGAGGTGGAAAAAAAGAAAGAAAGAAAGAAAGAAACACCGAACACCGCAGTGCTGGGGTGGTGAGTGTTCGGGTGGGGGCGGGGAAAATGCTGCAGTTTTCGTGAAATAATAAGGTGGAAAAAAAGGCATACAAAGAGTAGGTTTTTCATTGTCTGTAAAATATAAACACAGATGAATTCTGTCTTTGGTTTGTTCATGCTTTTCACTCTGCACAGCAGGGATGTTCTTAAGAAGTTGCCCTCTGCGAAATTTCACTAAATGGAAACCGTGGACCCTGCATGATGCGATTATAATCACACCAGCCATTCTTTTTACATAATTTTTTGTTTAAAATCCAGTAATGCTTCTTGTTTTTAAAACATATATCTATATCTATACGCGCATCTAAATCGGTGCTGGTTTACGTCCCCCCAGCAAAGTGCAAGCTGAAGCTATAACTGGCTGTATCCCATCCGCAAATCTCCATGGACTCAAAAACAATATGAAAATTTTTAGCTGACAAGAACATGTCTGCTGCCTGCAGTCACTGCAATAGCTCACCATGTTGCCTACTAACCAAAAGATCAAAAATTATCGATTTCATGGCGCTGCGTGCTTGGGATAGAAAAGCTACTTTAAAATTTGCATTATTTAAGAAATGAATTAAGAGAAAAGACTCATGGTTTAGAGCACTTTGGAACGTAAAAATGGCTTTATGTTTTAATCTTATCAATGATTTACTATAATTCTATTATTTTTAGCAGCTGGGGTCTGCAAATGATTTTTTTTTTGCCGATGAATTTAGGATTTTGCCGCAGTATACATCTGCAGTCCCAGAATCCTCTGGTAAGATAATCCCTCCTGCGATGGGGAAACGCCTTTAACCTTTTCGTGAATGAAAAATATGCAACCATTTTGAAATAAAAAGGGGGAAAGAATGATGATTTCTAAGAGCTGGAATGAAATTTGCTGTGAATTGAAAGAACAAGGGAAGGAAAACACACTGTAACCGTGTTGTGGCGTTGGAGTTTCTAGCTGTTGTCTCCATCGCTCCCACCCTTTCCTCAATGGTGTCCGTAAATACGCCTGGAGTATGGTGTTACCCATATTTCACGCAGGTGAGAAATCGAGAACCAAGACGTTAAGAAACACAGCATTTCCTTGCCATAACTGCAGAAATGCTACAACTACTACCTCCGTGCTGCAGGCTTTGAGGAAAATTTTGATTACCGGTCATTGAAATTCATTTGACCAGTGGATTCTTAAGATGAGCGGGCTGCGTTAGGGGAGCCAAGCCTCTAGATAACAAGAGGTGTTTACAGCTGCTCGGGGGTTTCGGCTAGAAAGGGAAGAGGAAATTTTTTCTGCGGCATAAGGAAAATCCGAAGCCCTAGTCCACGCACAGCCTGTTTGGAGATTTGTTCAAATGAAACTCTTACCCTGCTACTCTTATATTTTCAGACTGCACGGTAATTAAGAAAGAGTGGTCTGAACAGAAAAATCAGGTCTTAACAATTTAGGATCTTATGTTTTAAGATTACATATTAGAATCAATTACTCGGAATAAGGAAATCTGGCCTAAAGCTATTGAAAGAAAAAGGCAAAATTTATGTATCAACTACCTTTTTAAAGACAGCTTTCTATACAAGTACAGCTATGTATTTAGAGTATTGACTATTAAAGGGTTACAATTCAATCAGGGGTTTCATGTGGATGGAGCTTGATTAGGGAAGAAGGAGGTAGGTGTCCCACCTCTGCGACTGTTATTGTTTTTGCCTGTGTTTCGGGCTGTTTTTTCGGCCAGGGTGCCTGAACACAACCACTGCGATTGTTTTAAATGAGGAGTACGAGACCCATAATCATTGAGAGACAGGCACACAAAGAAATTTTAAAGCAAAAGTTAACTGCTGTGGGATACCTGATAATGACAACATTTAGAAAAGGACCGATATAATGGATTTCTGCTTACATGATCGTGCAATAAATTTTGAATATAAAGCCATCTTAATATTTGTTTGGTTAGTAGTAATTAAAATATATGTACTGGGAGATGCAATGCTTCATGTTTATTCTGTTCCGCTGCTTAATATGCCAGTAATCAGATATTCTGATGAGTAATGCCTCAGCTGCTAAATCAGCTGGAGACTTTTTTCAGTTTCTGAAACGTACCTGATACATAAAGTTAAACTGTTGTAGGCATTCACAGGTACTGAATTAAAGAGTGAAACACTAAGGCATATTGCGTATATCCAAAACAGGAACACGGAGGGAAAGAATAACTCTTTTTTTTTTTTTTTAAATCAAATTGGTGGCCAATGACAATTCTATTTCCGACGCTTGAAACAACACTTACAGACTACTCCAATTTATGTCATTCCAACCAGTTAAAAGAGGGTTTGATCAGTATGTCCTATACTAATTTATTAATAATTTTTAGGGTCTCCCTTTCCTCCAAAATGACACCAAGTTACAGACTTGTATAATTTTTTCTGTAATTTTGGAGAAAAGAGAAATCTCACCAGTAATTTGAGTTTGGCTAGTTCTCTCTCTCTTTGTCCATAAAGAACAATATTTTTTTTTTTCACTGAAACTGTGCCCGAGTGGCACAGATATTTGCTTTAACATAGCAAAGGTTCTGAAGTGTATTAATAAACTGTAGTTCTCAAGAATGAGGCAGAAGTCACACTGATTCGTCCTGTATCTCAAAGACTGCTTAAATATTGCAAGCATCTCCTCTCTTTTTCCCTTTCCTCCTGTAGGAAAGTGAAAATATGTGACTTTTTTAATATACTATAACTTCACTTTGCTGGAAGAACATTACTTTTATTTTTTTCTTTTTTTTTTTTTTTAATAGGATCAGAATGATGTATTTTTTTGCTGACAAGGGAATATATATTTAGTCAGTGTCTGAAAAAATATCTGTAGTTGATTCTTGAATATGTTTCTGGAGTATGCATGGTTAGAAGCCAATTATGCATACGTTTTTAAGATCCATATGGGAAATCAAAGATTCAGGCCCAGAGCCCTAGATGTTTCCGTAATTGGTAATTTTGCTTTGTCCTTATATTACTGCCATGGCTAATCATTCGTTACTGTGCTCCTTACAAACATAGCTAAAGCCAGGGTTTCAGAAGGAAAGGTGACCAACTAATTTTACCTTTAGCTGTTTGTTATTTTTAATTAATGGGCTTCCTGCTTTCTACCGTGTTAAAAGTTGATTCTCCAAAAGCAGTGCTAAGGGTGTAAAAAATAAAAGAGGCTAACAAAAAGATTTAAGTCATTATCCTTTAAAATTTAACCATGAAGCTCTCCTTTGCACCGAGGATTTCTAACTGCAGTGATACACAATGGACATGTTAGGAGACTGCTTGACCTTTCGAAAAAATATGTCTGCAACATACTCGTCTAGCAAACAGCCACCAAAACAAACCTATTAAAGTATAAAAGAGCTCTAAGGAAACTTCTGAAGCTGCATATACACACTCAGTGCTTCTTGGGGGTGAAAAAAGCAAAGTAGAAGAAGAAGAACCGCCGGACCGTTTGTGAATTTACTCATGAAGCCCCGCACTGTCATTTCTGAGACAACATTTACTCTTCTGGTTTTGACAGTGGACTGTAACACACTGTATTTTAGAAAAATTAGAAACGCAAAATGTATTTTAGAAACATTTTGATAATTCAAAGAACAGTATAACAAGTTAATCCTAATTGTAACACTTTTAGATATTAAGATAGTAGTTTTCCTGGGGTAGGTTTTTTTCAAAAAAACGTGAAATTTTAGAAAATGGTTAGCTACCTAATAGCTAAAATTCACAAAGCTATATGAGCCAAATTTCTATTAGCAGTGTGTCCAGATCTGAAAGCATCCTAACCACTTTGCAGTGAAACAAACACAAATTGAAATGACAACAAACCATGCAAGAGTTAAACAACCAAAAATCAGCAAGAGTTTAGCATTATGTGCTAAAGGCCTTATGAAATTTATATAGAGAGAGATACATATGTACAAAGTTGTATGTTTTAAACCTGTTTTTAAAAGGGCTAGTTCCAGTTGTCCTCGTCAGGTCAAAAAGAAAAGCGGTGCACAGTTCAGGGGCCAGAAGCAAAGACACGGACTGTACCCCTCCGGCTCCTGCAAAATCCAGGCTCCAAAAGCCCCATCCCTGCAGACCTCAGGGGGTGGGATGGCACACAAAGAGGCTCTGAAAGGTATCTGGGACCATGCAATGCATCAAGGGCGTTTGACTGATTCTACTGTTGTTATCAAGTACCCAATGGAATTGCTTATAGTGAATTTGGCAATAATGCCCTATAGAAACAGCACTTTGAACTTATATAGTACCTTTGATCCAGGCATCTAAAAGGAGGGGTCTGTCATTATTACTATTCCCATTTTACAGAGGGTGAAACCGAGGCAGACCAGATTTTCCCAAGGTTGTAGAGGAAGGCAGCTGAGAAAGGGAGGTGGACAAAGAAATTAACTCTTCCCTACATGTCCTTTTCTTTTTTTTTTTTTAATGCCCAAACCAATCTCCAGGAATACTTTCTCTCACTCTTATCATAAATTGGAACCAAACTTCTGGTGTCAAGATCAGCAAGGTCCTTCTGCTTATAGCTGCACCAAGTAGCTCCCTTGGAAGGTGATGAGCATGCACAGCCCGCTGCCCCTGATCCGGCAGGATTTGCTTTGCCAACTCTTGCCGATGGTTGCCCTCGTTCTTGCCCTGCTTTTGGGCAGCATTGTCAGAGCGGGCAACCGCCCTGAGAGAGAACAGCATGACAAGGAAAGCTGTATTTCTTGAACCTCTGACTTCAGGGCTGTCGAGGTGGCACTTTGTTTCCTTGCTAGCGCGGACCTGAGGTTGCCCACTGCACAGGGAAGCTGGCCAGTGGATGATTGCTACGTGCCCTGCAACAACAGGGGGAAGCGGGGAAGAAACAAGGATTTTTTTTATCACCACTGCCTTCCCAGAGCCATTTTAGTAGTGACAGCTAACTCAGACTCAGGACCTCTGCTCTGCACTTGCCCCACTGGGTTGTGGCCCCCTGCCACCCGTACCAGGTCCACCCGCAAGGGCTGGGGTGCCTTTCGTGTGCAGCAAGCCCTACTTTTTTTTTTTTTTCCCCCCCCACAGGGAGAAATCCCCTGTTTTAAAAAGCACCGATTAAAAAAAAAAGAAAAAAGCGGTTGATGTGAAAATCAAGTAGCACTGCGGAAGAGGCTCCTTTAGTCTAACGCTACATATTACTGAATAAATCAACGGGGGGGAAAAAAATCTTTAGCTTCCTGAGTAGAAACTCAGAGCTTGTTTAAAACCGCATTATCAGGGAAAAAAAACAGGTATAAAGGTGGCCCCTCGGTGAACTGCACACCTCCCCACTGCAAGAACCACAGAAGCTGGAGGCTGGTGGGGAACACGAGCCTGCACGAAGCCCTCCAGCGCAGGACCGAGAATTCAACGCCCAACATCCGACAGTGCCAAAATAAATTTATACTGGGGGTGGGGTGGGGGGGAAACAAAAAAAATTAATAAAATCCATCTTTCACTAGCAACGGATGTTTTACATAAACACGTTGGTATACAGGGACCTTGTTTCATGTAGAGGAGTGCGTGTGAGTGTATTTCCCCCCTCCCCCGGGATGTTAAACACACTTTGCCAGTGCAAGACGGTACACGCAAAAAGTCCGCGGAGCACTTTGCTGTGCAAGCCCGCGCACGCCGAGGAAGAGGCTGCCACGGACGTGCCTTCACACGGCTCTGCTCGCCGCCAAAATCCTTGTGCAATTCAGTAACATTTCCCTGTTTTCACGGCTCGCTAAAAAACACGAGGGGAGGGCGAGGAGAAGGGGGGGGGGGGGGGGGGGGAGGGGGGGGGGGAAGCTCGCCTCTTCCATTAAAAAAAATAAATAAAAATAATAATATAAATTGCATAACGAGATACTTTCTTTGGCAACTGCTTCCTGACAAATATTTACAAGGGCAGAGCGGAGCGCGTTTCCGCCGACGTGAGCGGGCCCCGCCGCCACCTTGCCGGGCTCCCCCGGCCTCCCCGACGCCGGGCCGGGCCGGGCCGAGCCGAGCCGGGCCGGGCCGGGCCGTGGCGGCAGCGGCAGCTCGGCGGGCTGCCCCAGCCCAGCGCCGGCGCCGCTTTTCCCTCGATTCAACGGCCCGGCAGCCTCCCGGACTCGGCGACACGGGTCTGAAGGGACGGAGTTTCGCTACAGCTGGTGGCGTGCGTTTAAAAAAATAATAATAGTAATAAAAAATAATGAAATCCCCAAGCAGCGAAGCGCTAAATTAAAAGGGGGGGGGGGGGGGGGGGGGTGTCGCGCTCGCCATTCGCCCCCCTCACACAAAGCGGGACCCCGCGCTAATCCCCTCAGCTGCACCCCCCTCCCCCGCCGCCTCACTCCACCCTCGGGCAGCAACTTCGTTCCCAGCCGGGACCTCGGAGCCTTCTTCACCACCTCTGGAAGAAGGTGTCTCCGCTGTCGTCCCCCCCTCTCCTACTGGCCCGCTCGCCCGCCCCTCACGCCGTTCTGCCGCTCCCCTCCTCCTCCGCCGCTTCGCCCCAGCCCGGCCCGGCCCGGCCCGCCCTGCCTCCCCCCGCCGCGCCGCCGCCGCCACGGCCTTCCCCCCGCTCGCCGCCGCTTCCCTCCACTGCCGCTCTCTGTCTCCCTCCGCCCTGGGAGCCGGGCACTATTTCTCCTCCCCCTGCCCTGTGCGCTGGGTGCCTGTGGAATGCTGCGCGCTGGGCCCGGCCGCGGCGGCAGGATACAGCCGAGCCCGCCGCTCACTATAAGAACCTCCTTGTGAGCGACGCCATTTTAAGCCTCTCGCTCGGTTCGGCGGCAGGAGCAGCGGTAGCGGCGGCGCTCGGGGCAAGGGGGACTAACACCGCCGCCCCTGTACGGTCGCCACCCGGGAGGCAGCGGCGGGGGGCACCGCCGTCAGCGAAGAGCCGAGCGAGGAGGAGGAGAAGGAGACGGCCGCGGCGGCAGGGGAACAAGGAAGGAAAGACGGACCGGACCGGGATCGCCCGGGCGGCAGCAGCAGCAGCCGGAGCCCGGGGGGACCCTGCGCTCTCGCCTCCCTACGACGTTAGTGCTACTTTGCCCGGCGGGAACTTGGGGCGAGCCCGGGCCGGCCTCCCCTCCCTCAGTGGCCGCCGGCGCCCCGGAGCGGGCGCTGCGTCCCGCGGCCGTTGGGGGGTCCAGGGTGTGCCCGGCGCTGAGGCGGGAAGGACGGGGCTGGGGGGGGGCGGGGGGCGCTGCCTGGGTGGGAGGTTGGGGGGGGGGGGGGGGGAGAAGAGAGGCCGGGGAGGGGTGGTGGTGGTGGGGGCAGGAAAGGAGGAGAGGGCTCTTGTTTTGGGAGGTCCGGACAGCTGCGTGGTTGCAGGAGGCGGCAGCTGCAGCTCCCGTGGTGTCTCTTGGGAAGCCGGTCCTGGGGCGAGGGGGTGGCCGCTGGGGTCTGCGGGAGGAGGCGAGTCTCTGCCGCCCGGCTCGCCGTGGGGCTCTGCTCCCGGCTGCCTTTGCAGCCGAGGCCAGAGTACTTTCGTGTGTCCCCCCCCGGTCTCCCTCCCCCGCTCCCCGCTTTTATTTTTTTTTTTTAAGGGGGGGGGGGGGGGGGGGGGGGAAGGGAAGGCACTAACTCGCCGGTGGGCTGCAGACCACCACTGGTGATAGGAGGGGGAAGAGGGCAGGGGAACGGGTTTATTTGTACCGAATGTAATTAACTAATCACGGCCACCGCAGTCAGCGGGAGATAACTAATCTGTTGCCTTGTGGGTTTTCGGTCTTGGTTGCATGCATATTTGCTGGAGAGGTTAGGCTTCTTCTGGGTGTCACCGAAATGAAGCTCGCCGGAGCTGGGAGCAATCAAATTAAGTTTTTAACACCCACGTTACCGGAGTCTTGTAGCGAATGACTCGGGCAGCGTGGGGGCTCGCATGCTGCAAGGGGAAGCGCCTGCTGCTTTCCGTGGCCCACTGCGGGGAAGGGGGGGGGGGGGGGCGGACGGACGATGGCGACTCCAGCCTCCCAAACTAACGCACTTCGGAGATGTGTGAAGCAACTTGCTGTTACTCCCAATAAGATACAGGGCACTTGCTTCTGATTTCCCGTGGAACAGGGAGCTCCAGATGCGTGTTTTCGCAAAAAGCTTAGTTCACCTCTCTTTTGTGCATGATCCTGGGACAGCGAGGTTTCTTAAATCTAGCAAAACCTTAAATTCTTCCCTAGCTAAAACTTGACTTAGGACGTTGTGCTGCTTCTTTCTGAATCTCGTCCCAAAAACCTCTACTGAAGATTATCCCTTCTGGTAAGAAAGGGCGGACTGTGAGGTACTATGGCCAAGTTGAGACTTTAGGAATTGCAGTGTTGATCTTTGCAATCAGCTCCTTCTTGATCTCTTTCTCATGGAGCAGCCATTGTTCTGACACTCTGTATATTCCAGACATCTGTGGTCCTCCCATCCCCCAAAGTATGCAAGTGGTGAATGGAAAGAGGCTGGGCTGGTATGCTGAGGTCGATGGAAGGAAATCAAGGAGGGGTTTTAGTAAAACAGGATCTTTATGTGCTGAGACTTTAGTAAAGGCAAAGACAAGAAAACTACCTGAAAGAGTATAGGGGTTTTCTTGATACTAAGTTCAGACACACCAGAGAGCAACTTAGCAATTTATGATTTGGCTCCTGAATGACAAAAAGTTACTACTGCAAGGCTTTGAAACGGCACAAAGGATAACACTTACTGGTGTTTATTGGGCCAAGTTATAATGTGAATTTCAGTAACTGACAGTCCAGGAACCCAATGTTAATCTTGCATGTCTAATAAAAAGGTGCTGACAGCTGCAGGTATGTGGTTACTGTGTCCATTGCCTAATGGCTGGTACTGTTAAAAATGAGGCTACTTAGGTGTTCATACAAGGCTTTAAGGCTTTCTACATTCAGCATAAAATCATATTGAGTGTCTTGCTGTTCTGGGGTTGTCTTAAAGAAATGTCATATTTGCTTGGCTATTAGTTCAGATATTTTCTGTTTAGGTTTAAACTTATGCGTGGGAATGTTCATGTTGGTCTGTATGGCTGATCATTGCAAAGAGTCTAGGGGAGAAATAAGTAAAAACATGTTGATGGAAAGGACAATGCAATGCACAATAGCTTCTAAAAGCAAGGATTTAATACAAAGTAAAGCTTGGTTGGAAAAAATCAGGTCTTCAAATGTTGTGTTACATCCCTAGTAAACCAAGCTTCCTTTTTCTTGCCTAAGCAATAAATAGCCTGGGCTTATTGCTTTATTCAGTCTTCTATGAACTCTAGCATTTTGCTGTGACTATGTGGTGTGTCAGTAACTGGCTTATCGAAATCCTGGCCATGAAACCGGGTTGCCCTTCAGACATACGGTGGAATGGATGAAATGGGTGTTGGTCTTTCATGACCTAACATCACCAAAAACTCAAGTTTAACTCTTCAGAACACAATACTTCAGAAAGCTAATTCAGATGTAAAGGCAACAAGTTAGTACTAGTGGCCTTCTAAGCTAATTTTGCAGTGTTTTGAGGGGTAGAAAGGGAAGCAGCAAGAAGGGGGCAGGAAACATTGCTATTGTAAGCTTCAGTCTTATAAACTAAAGTCTGAATGTGCAGTCGGAAACTCCTGGATAAGGATGTTTCTACAAAATATTGTCTAGTAGGCAGACTAGTGTGCAAATACAGCAGTAATTGGAATCACTCATGTTAATTCATAGATAATGCAGGGGTTGTGGTGATCATGCAGTTGCTTGCGGCAAAACTTGTTCTGTGACTCTGGTAGACTGCATACCGTAGCAGGAAAATCAGGACTGACTTTACTTATCTTGAACATCATACTTCATGGAGCCTGATAAAACTTTATGAGAAACTGTGCAGGCAGTTGGGACTCACTCTTGGCTCCCCACAGCACGCATTTCCCAGCTCTGAGCCCCCTGCCTTGCTGGGTGACTGTGCGGCAACTTAGAAATGGCACTGCATTAACTTTGCAAAATTCTGCAAACTCCTGGGCAGTAAGTATTGCCGGTGACTTTTCTTGTCTCTTTAGATAAAATGATTATCCTGGTCAGATGGGCAGGGCAGTATTGCTGAGTTAAGCATTGCAAGACTTGTTTTGGGGGTGCTTTGATGTTATGCACTAACCGAATTGGTTAGACTTGCCAACATAAGGTAACCTGACAGTGGTTAACTTTTAATATCAATTTTCTGGCACTGGATTCCAATGTAAAACTTGCTGTAGTCTGTGATCAGGCTTTAGTCCAAGAGAGTGATGTCTTAATGTGCTAGTGTTGTGTGGCCTATGTTGCCTCCCATGAGAAGAAAGGAGCCAGAAAAGTTTTTTGCACTGACAGGTAACTTCAAGTGCAAGGGACAGAACTAGTGGAAGTTCTATTCGGCCATTTCTGTCTATATGGAACGCCAAATTGTTAAGGTGAGCAGGTGAAATGCATACCTGTAGCTCCGCCTGCCCTCGTGAATCTCTTAACTCTGATTTGATGTGAAAGCTAATGTGTCCTACGCTTTTGTTGCCTTGTGAAGTATGGGTGCAGATGTTGCTTTACAGCTTTCATTACAGAAGAACTTTTTGTTAATGCGCCAAGTTACTTTAGGAAACAATGTACACTGGCTGGGTTCGTATTGCAGAAGTAAGGTACTTGCTCTGTTACTTAATACTAAATCAACTCTAGAGCCATGTTTAAGGAATACATTAATTCCCTTAAAGGTTGAAAGAGTTAATCTAGTGTTCTAGGTTGCTGCTTTTAAAAGGGTAGCATGAGCTAGCTGGAAATTACTGGAGTTGGCAAATGCACAGTGTGCACTGTAAGTATATTTGCTGGAACTAGCATTTCTAGGCTGACTTACTGTGCTAAATAGACTTGTATAAATTGGAGAAGTTTGCCAACTCTGCAGCAACTGTAGCAAGTAGTTCTGTATTGTCCTGGCAACAATTCAGGTGCCCTCCAGTGGCCAGAAATCTTAACATCCTAAAGGTGCTGATAAATGTGGTTGCATTGTCAGTTTGCCTTAATTAAAAGTGAGTTGAAGAAACATCTTATAGTGTCAGACTTCATTAGCATGTTTGTTGCTTAAGCAGTACTTTTTGGAGTGTTGGTATGTCTTATTGTAAATACATAGTTATTCTGACAAACAAGCAAAGGCAGCCACTTTCAGATTCATCAGTATTTCATTAGTGTCAGTGCAATTATGACTAATCACTCTGGTTTCTTAAACCGTGGAGATTAATGTTTAACATCCATGTTCAGGGCTGGCTACATAGTTGCAGACTAGGAAGAAACTAGATTATGGTTAGATACTTACTGGTTTGGAAAGGAGGCTGCTTGCTAAATTGTTGCTGTGTTCCAGTGGAAATGGATGTTTTAAGCTCTACACAGACAGGAGGTAAAGATAGTTCTGTAACACAGTGGCTGTCAACCTTCTTCTTAGTGATGTATGCGATCGTGATAAATGACTGTAGAACCACTAAGTATCTTTTTGACACTCAAAATTAAGCGAGCAGGAAGCTTGAGGGCTGGCAGTGGTTTGTTGCTGAACTTTATTAGTGTTAAATGCTATGTGGTATAATACTTGTTTAAGTTCTCATTCATTATCTCTAAATGGTCATGATGGCAGCTTTGTGTTTTTATGTGGCTAGGTAAAACTAAAGAATGATGTGGGACCCTGACTACTGCTATCTCTACTGTAGACATCTTACTGAAAGTAGGGGCACATGGACCCAAAACTGTAGATCAGTGCAAGTTGATTAGGTGAGTAATGCTGGCAAACAAAACCTTAGACAGAAACACTAGTTCATCCCTACTGTGAAAGGCAGGAGTATGCATAATGTAGATACCTAACTGTGTCCTGCGAATAAGAGGTGGTAACTTTCTAACCTGTGATAATAAAATTGCTCTTAATGTTTTGCCCAGCCATGAAGAGATACTCAAACATAATGAATGCTTCATGAAACCCTGATTGGAAATGCTTGCTGGTGACCAAAAGATCTCAAAGTAAATCCATTGCTGAACAGAAGCGGCTTAGTAACTGTTTTGAGGTTACTTGTATGAGTTGGTGGTGCTTAGTTGGCCAAAACAATTAAGACATAAGAGTAATTGGGCTGATAATCTTGTTATGAACTTAATGCAAGTTCATAAACTTGAAACTGTCATACCAGTCCTTTAATACTGAGCTTCAAACTGCTCTCAAAGGATTGATATGTACATTATGTGGGGAAGACTATTACTTTTGTTCTCATGCTGGATGTGTAACACCTGATTAGTAGTTGAAGCGGTTCGTTACATCTCCTCTTAAATATTAAGATTATCATCAGCTCTTGTCTTGGACAGTGAAGAAGGATATGTAGGTACTTGGAGCCAATCTTGCCTATTATTGAAGTGATAGATTTTGCTAGTGTTGCAGTATAATTGCCAGTGAAAAGCTCTCTTAAACGATGACTTTCAAACATGCCCTGGTAACTTCTCTGTCGGCTTGAGCACAGCTGCTGCTTATAGCTCATAGAAACAAGCAGAGATTTTTATAAAGGACAAAAACCCAGTACAGAAAGTGAAGCGCTCTCTGAGAAGATCACTTTGTTTTGTTTGCAGATCTTATTAGAAGCTGCTGGTATACTTGCCATTGAATGATTGGTGATTTTGAATATAAAGGAATGTGTTGACAGACCTCTTGCAACTGCTGAATGTTTCTCTAGGTAAAGTGCAAAAATTGTGCTGTGGATCCGAACACTGTAACTTCTCTGAAGTGACAAGATCCAGTGCTGTAAAATTTCAGATACTACAGTATATAAGTATGCTTTTCAGTAGCAGAGTATGGGACTATGTGAAAAGGTGTGGTCTTTACATTGCATAGTATGCCCAGCCATGCGACTCTGGCAGCCTTAGGCTCTGGCCAGCATCAAACAAAATTGTGTAGGGTACCACTGGTAGTGGAAATTATGGTGGTAGGTAACGGCTACCATGTACCTTTTAACATCTCTAGATGTCTTGTCAATACGTAATTTCCACTAAAGTTTCTCTAAAATGTATGTCCTAAAGAGGAAAGTACTGTGCATCAAAGATATTAGAGAACCTTTATATGAAATTGCCAGCTTCGTTTTTGGAGAGGCTTCCTGGCAGGTTCTAAAGTTTGAAAGTTCATCTCTTAGAATGATAGTGCAGATCAGTGCACAGGTGAACTTTATTACTTGTTTTAATAACTTACCTGATGTGCTTGTTCTGAATGCTCCTCCAGGTTTGAATTGTTTTATAGATCAGGTATTGCAAGTATTTGTTGGCTGACCCGTGGCTCTCAGACCAATGTTAAGTGTTGCTTTATTGAAACTTCTAATGGGTTGCTTTTAAAAGGGTACTTAAAACCTTGGTAGCTGTGAAGACCCTGACTAATTGCACAAGCTGTTACTGCCTAAATGCTGTGTTAGTTGCTCAGAAAGCTGTGTTTCAGTGACATTCGGTGCCTGCAGCTGAAAGATACCCATCTGGCAGTGAAAAATCACTAAGTTTCTGATATATTTTGTTACCTGAACTTACTGTCAGTGGCTAAAGTTGCTCTTCAGTGATTGATTGAAACTACCTATGTTCTGGGTGGCATTCTGTACTTAGGGTGAGCAAAACAAAATGTGGAGCTTGTTACGCTTACATTATAGTGTCAACTGCACTTGAAACTTAATGAGTTGTCACAGTTGATCATTTGGCAAGCTGGCTAGGAAGTGTGACTATTTACTAGCCCGCTGTCACTTTTGGGAGGAAGGGAAGGGTAAAACAGGTGAGTGTCCTGTAGTAGCACGACACTTCTAGTGCTCCAGTCCTAGTGGAAGTGAAGTGTGGTAGAATGGAGCCTTACAGCTGTGTTGTAAAGTTCTTGTGGCCCCTTTCCCTCCCCTCTGCCACGTGTGCCTAAGGCTGCACGGATTCAAAGATGAGCCTGTTTTTCTGTCCTTGTAAACAGAGTCTTTCCTTCACTAGACACTTTTTGAGGGATAAATCTTCTTTTAATACAGCTAACCCAGTGTTTAAGTCTAGTCAAGACTACCAGATGCCTGCACTTCAGTTCCATTAAGCAGTTGTAATCAACTTTCTTAGAAAGTCTATCAAGGACAGAAATATTTGCATGCTGTTTGCTTTAGGTAATGAGCATGTGAATAGAAACTGTACTCTCTGCTCTTAATTGGTCTGAGATTGCTGAGATGACTGAAAATAGGCAAAACACTTTATTTTGTGATGTGGCATCAAATGAACTCTTAATGAAACAAAACTTATAAAACCTAGTGTAGGGAGGCTCTTCTGCCTTTATGTTATGGATAGGAATTTTTAGATAACTTCTAAGGCAGGATACACAAAGGCTGAAAAGCCAGAACAATTGGTGTAATAGCAAACTGGGATGTCTGAAAGAAAAAAGAAATAATGAAGTAGAAATGAAGCTGCAAAAAACGGGCTGAAAGCAGAGGTAACTTGTGGTGAGCATTGGCAGATGTGTGTGCGCGCTGTCAAATACCCCTCTTCCACTTTAATTCTTTGGATTATCTGAGGTAGTCTGTTGCCTCTTTCAACATGTATTAAGGATATTTAAAGCTTGGAAGTTACAACCTGTTAACCTTTGAGAAAGGTCAGTTAGGTAGATACTCTTCAGGTTTCTTAACTTCCTGATGGTTGATGGGAGAAACAGACTTTCAGGTCTTACTATTAAGAGATTCCAAAGAGCAGCTAAGACTGTTGTATATTCTGGGTTCAAAGTCAAACTTAACTGTGATCTGATTAGCTAAATCTAAAATAGAACACGTTGTTATTTGCAAGGCATTTTCTACCTTTCTGAAGGCATTGGTAGAGTGCATTGTCTGAAGTATTCTAGCCTGGATAAATTCAAACTGGATGGTTTACGTAGGATACTGACTTTATCACAGGAGTTTATCACTTACTTAGCGGTTGGAGGGAACAATGTTAAATAAATGTCACTTAAGGAAATGACCAGAGCAGTTTTGTCATGAGTTAAAGTTTATGAATGAGTTTGTTCTGTTGCAGTCTAGGATCAGATTTCAGTGTGGGTACATGCTGGGGCATGCTGGGTAAGATTCCTGTCACTATTGGTAGCTCTTAGTTTTCAGTAGAACTAGTGAAATAATTGAGGTTGCTACATCTTAGCACAACTTTATTACAGTAATGCTGCTCTATCTCTTATCATGACTTTTCTTCTGAGGTGGTAGAGAAGGCTACAGATGAGTGTTTCTATCACCTAATCTGAAAGAAGATAGAAATGTTCTAGAGCTGTGAAAACCCATGGTGTTTTTTTCCTTAAATACTAGCATGTGTTTTGACTGGTTTTTGTATGGTTTGACTTTTTTCTTTTTGGTGTTACATACTCCATAAGTTACTTCCATTTACTGAGGATATCTTCAGCTGGCTTATGACAAGATATTTTTACCCAGTATTAAGTACCAGCCTGCTGAAAGCCAAAGGAAGCCTTACATTAATATGAAAAATGTGAAGTTTTATATTCTGATTCCTGGTATAGGTAATAAGGTAAACCTTTACTGTCTCCAAAAATATTGAAGTGGTCCATTGCTTTGTTTAATGTGATAATTTACAGTCCTAAACCATTATTTGTGAGCCAGTTTTCAATGAGTTTCATAGTAGTTTTTGTCCACCCAGGTCCTTAAACTGCTGATGTGAGGAAGGATTTGAAAAATTGAATTTGTTAATCCAGAGGTCACTACTGGTGAGTGACTAATTTGATAATAATCAAGGCCCTCTAATGCTTGTATATAAATTTAACTTCAAAATAATCTCCACTCACTGTGGACAGCTGTTCCTTACAGAGTTGACAGAATAACTGCGTACTGCAAATGCTGCTACTTAGAACATGGAAATGCTGTTCAGTACTTGTTTTGTGGATATGGAATGTATTTAAGGAAAACTGTTGTATTTAATCCTGTGTGGTACCTTTGTACAAGAAAAATTATTTAAAAATAAATAATACAAGTCTTCAGAGTAAAACTCGAGCATGTTACCCGTTCCTACTTTGAAATAAAGTATATTCTGATCATTGTGTAGAAAAATTGTAAACCCCAACTGTCATTCCCACAGCAAGCTTCTAACATCCCTTAAAACACACAACACTGAACTTGTACTTTCAGGGCTTCTTACTAATCTTACAGAAGGATCTGATACATGAAGGACCTCCAAAATTACCTACAAAGCATACCTTGCCCCAGAGCTTAATAGAAGCCAGATAAAAATCCTCAAAGTTAAGTTTTGGTTGGAATATCTGGGAGGATAGGGGAGAAGAGGACTTGATCCCCATTTGGATAAGGAACAATTAGAAGTTAAAAAGATACTTGTAAAAAATTCTGGAACTTGTTTAACCTTCGAAGATACAAAATGAAAGTTTTCTGAATTGAGACCTACAAGGCAAATGACAATCCTTTTAACTTCACAGGTTATCATCTCCCTCCTTAATCCAAAACTAGAATTGTCTAAATTAGAAACAATGCAAATACCCTGCGTTATTACTTTGCACAAGTACTATCCTTGTAGTCATTGGTGGATATGCAATCTATAAATAAATTCTTACAGGTCACCTGTAACTTCTCTGTCCTTCTCTTCCTCTCACCTTGTAGCTGTCATGTTTTCTTCAGCAAGACTAGGACTTTTGGCTTTTCCTTTTTAGAAAAAAAAGTTAGTATTAACTGATTGTAGGCTTCCCTGTTTGAAGGAAGAAAAATAACTTCTTCTAGGCTTCCTGTTTAGTGCTGTTCCTAATGAATATTAAAGCAACTATCTCGGTTGGATCATGTCTTCATAAGACTAAAAGCAGTAGAAGTAGGCTTGCTTGTTGCAAGAGTGCTTATAGCTGTGGGGTAGGTTAGATCAAAAATTGCTTAAGGAGACTGGTCAGCCACTCATGCCTGAAAGAGCTTAGACACCCCCAAAGCTTCTTTGATGTTTCCACTCTCAGTGTTGTCTTTGTTGGATGATTTCTCCCCACCACCACCACCCTGCTTCCTTTACTAGAAAGCAGAATAATAACTTCCAGGATAAGATCAAAGGGATTTTTTTGTTTAAAAATCCTTAATCGAATATGTTTCCTACATAGCCACTTGAAAACTAAGGTTAATTAGGGAGCTTCTGATACATTAAGTTCTTACATCTCTGTTCTTGGGTCATAGGGATGAGTGCTGTAGTTATATGGTGTTATTAGTTGTGGAACTGATGTTGCCTGTATATTTTGGCAGGCAGCTGCATGAAACAAGACCAGTTATAAAATTACACACAAAGAATGTTTCCAGTAATACCTTGGTAGTGGCTGCAATAACTTCTGAGCACTTGGAGAAAAACTATTTTTCGGTACATGTACTTCCCTTCACTTGTATGTAGATGATCAATGTTTTTAACTGCTGTAACTGTCACAAGAAGATTAAGATCTGCTTGTTTCTATGTAAGAAAATGTGTTATTCAGCACCAATACTTAATTTAAAGGTGCAGTTGCTTGGCCTGTCCTAGATGAGGCATAGAGAAACACATGAAAACGTGGTCTGTAAGCATGTTCCCTTTAAATAGATCATGGTGATTTGGATGCGTCGGCCTTCGTTTCTCATACAAGGTTTAGTAACATGCTGCTCTCAAGCAAAAAATTTCTGGAAGACTTGCAAAGTTTAAGTTTTACTTGCTTTAGGAAGGGGAGGGGAACAGTCGGGTGTAATCTGAGTCAATCTTAATGAAGGGATTCTCTTAAGATTAAGGTAGTAACCTTGAAAGAAGATGGGTACATTTTTATTTAATACAAGCTGCAAATATGAGCTATTTCATAGGCTAACAAACCTCTTTTCATTGTCAGCTAAGCCATTTTATCTTAGACAAACTGCAGCAAAGGTGCAAATGTGCCGTAGTCTTGCTATACCAGGCAGGTAAACTGATATTCAGCCCCCCTAGATAGGCCATTCTCATAGTTCTTGTCTGCTGTAAGACAGAGCAGAAGTAACCAATTCACTGTGCTCTGTGTCCTAATGGAGTTTAACAGCTTTAGAAAGAAAATTATCTAGCTTTTACTGAAGTTGTTCAGATTTGAGAAACGCTGTAGGCTTGTTGACTTCCTTGGCATGTGCCTAACTCGTCTCCAAAATCAGAAGTTAATATGCAAGTTTTTTATTACCATCAAAATACTCCTTCTCTTTGAAAACCAGGAAATTTGAATTGTCTTTGGTAGTAATTTCATATTATTGGCTCATAAGCTTGCTAAACTTGCAGAACTGTTTTTCTCAGTTTTTTTAGAATTCAAATGCATGGTTGGGTCTGATGGTACACAATACAGTCTAGTGCAGCGTCTTGCATTGCTCTTCATATGAGGAATTTAATAAATGTTTCAAAAAAAAAAAACCAACCTCCATTTGAACACAAAGCTGATGATGCTTGCTAAATGAGTGGATAGTGTCACCGGGGAGGAGCAGGTTTTTAAGAAGTTAACAGTCCCATAACTCCTGGCAGTATATCCGTGTGACCTTCTGTATAACATGACATTTACCAAAATTCAAACTTGAATTCTTAGTGCCAGGTAGTCTTTAAAAATAGTGAGGCTTACAGAAGCTTGAAGTTATGCTAAAGTTTGTTTGTAAAGTATACTGAGTCCTGCCTCTTCCTGATGGTTAAGATCAGTATTACTGACCTTGACAAAGTAATGTCACTAGTCATATGTCCTCCAATAAATTTGAATAGGACCTCGATTTAAAGGAGCTGGTATGTGGTTCATGGTTGAAGACTACAAGCTTAATTATCCCATCAGGGTTTGGTGTTTTTGTTGTGGTTTTTTTTTTACCTTTTGTTTCCACTCCCCCACCACCTCACCTCCACCCCATGTGTATGGATGCAGTTTCTGTCAAGAAAATGAACAGTGCAAACATTTGTACCTAGTCTGGGGTTGTTGCTCCCTTTGTAAGCGTAGCAGGTAACCTTGTCAGTTGCACACAGGAAAACAAGTCAGCAGCTTGTCTGGAATCAGTATCCCCCCTCGTAAAATGAGAAGAGAATGGGAAGGAAAATATGGGAAGAATGTTCAGTTACAGAAACCCTAAAACCAAACGGAAGGTATGCTTTTTCCCTGGCTATTTTTAATCTGCAGTTATTTTGAACTCTGAGGATGAAAACCAATTTCCCCATCTAAATAAAAAAATGTCATCTGGAATTACTGGGGGGTTACAGGTGTATGAAATGCAGATTAGGATGTTAGAAACTTTCAGGTGCAGGTTGCAGGCTGACTAAGGTCAGCATTTCAAAGACTGAATATCTGCCTGATAGTGCAGTTCTGAACACTTAATTCAGTATTCTTTGTTCCTATTTTGTAGATGTGCTTCAGATTTATTTTGGAATAGTGTTGCAGTTCAGTGGCTAGTCTGGTCTGATGGGTTGTACCAAATGGTACAGCTACGCTTCTGATCTCTTCAGGCTGCTGACATGGAAGCAACCATTTCACAGCACAGTTGTTGTAAGCCAGCTGCCTTTATTCGTGCAGAATTCAATAGTGGAAGGAAATTATAAACATTTTTCCCAAGCTCCGCATTGTATATTTGAATCTGAGGTGGTAGTAACTACCTCAAAGCGTAGCCAATACTCTTGGCTGGTGCATCTACCAGTATGTTAACTTCAAAACTAGTTTGGCAATCATTTTTATTAGCAGCCTCCTAATAGGAGATGAGAAGGATTGCTATAAAAATAGATCTTTTGTGCAAAGCATATTGTGAATTGCATATAGCAGCTAGATCTTGCCCAGTTTTCTGTTGGAAATGTTGCGTCTGACTTACAGTGAGGACCAGGGGGAGCAAAGATACAAATTTTACTTTTAGTGCTATTCCACTTTCTGTTTGGAAGGTGTTAGCGGGCCTGACAAAGTAATGCATAAGACCTGCAGGGAGCTATCAAGCTTTTGTAGAGGCATTTCCTCCAACTTTGCTACTCAGGGGAATATTTGTATTAGTGGTGGACTGACAGCATGACTTAGTTTTTCCTTCCTCTTACCACTGCTACTCCCAGACTCCTAACTGCACATTGGGCGAATGCACTGTTCAAGGAACTGGAAAAAAAATGGTTATATTGTGAGTGCATCCTCCATGCAGAGAGTGAGGACTAGACTGATTTGGCCAGTCTCTTCCAGGCTGTGGAGTAGGACTGGTTTGGGGACCAAAGCATTTCCAACTGCATAGCAGAGTACTTACTGTATGTTATGTTATGTCTTAAATCAGCTCAATGCTGCTTATCTGATGCAGATCTACTGTCCATTTTAAAAGAGCCAGGGAAGGGTTGCTGCCAAAAGTTGTGGGAGTGCAGAGTCAGGACAAACAGCACTGGCATTTGTACAGCGAAGTAACGAGTTTGCTCAGGAGCGGCTGGAGTACCCTGCAGCTGGCTCAGAGACAGTGAAATATAAGCTTGCCTCTGAGTTGCCTAACCTATTCAGCGAGACTCTTAAAACTGCAGGCCTGTCTTCTGTTTAATTATGATTTTCTAAAAGCTACTCTTGAAGGAAACTCTTAAACTGGAAAATCAGTCTTTACACAAATACAGCGTCAAACGGACTTTGTTCTCCTGACACAGTACTGCAAACCTGTCCTTTAAAGAGATTAGTGGCTTGCCTTTACTTCATTGTCTAGGAATGTTTTGATCAGCATAGCTCTAACACCTAATGGCACACTGAAAGCTGATTGCTGGAAGAGATGGTTTTGCTCACTGCACTAGTTACCACTACAAATGTTTCTGCTTGGCTAGCTCCCAGAATAGGCTGTCACCAGCTCTCTGTCTGTGCTGAAAACAGCGTTGGACTGTGGGGGGAAGGGGAACAAATGAAATAAAAGTATGACAGCTTGAGTGACCTGTTGTGAAGCTGTAGCCTCTAGTTTCTCTTTCTGGGTTAGTGAAGAGATGGCTACAGATTTATGGTACAAATACTTCTGTACTGCCTGGTGATATCAAATGGAGGTGCACACTGAAGATTTTGATAGGGCGTTTGATCATATTTCAGCCTTCTGCTCCCAGTTACCTTAGCTTTCTCAAAAAAAAAAGTTAGTTTGGTGACTTAATGTGTGCAACTAAAGGAGAGCATTTTTTATAAGGTTGGTTCAATTTTCAGTTTAACTTCAAGGAGGAGTATTTTGTGCAGCAAGAAACCTTTCTTCTAGTGGTACAGGAAAGGAGTAAAGGAGGAGGTTCAATTATTATAACTTTTTAGTCTTTGTACTGCTGAAATAATAGCTGCTTGCCTTAAATGGTCATTTCGGCTTTCCCTGCGGAAATCCGTGTTGTAGCTCTGTATCAAAGAGTTTTGCTAGCATCTTAAGAGTAGTTGTCTTCGAGGGAAATGAAGAAGCCTGACGTTTAGCCCTTGTCTTTGTGGCACGTCCAAGCTGTGGAATTTAATGTCTGGACTTCATCTTATGCAAGGATGGGATAGAGAAGTAAAAAATGGCTCTATCATGGTCAGTCTTCAATTCTTTTTCTTTTGCAGCTTTAATAGGAGAATATATCTTATGTATAGTCTGCCAGAAAAAGTCTGGGTGATACATCTCATTCTTTAGCGTCTCTGTCCATGGGGGTTTGCTAATTAGCATCTGAATATACTCACTGTAGTGATGAAATGGCAAGATGTGTGAAGTCTTAGTTTGCAATTCTAGTGTTCTAATATTAAATTCTGTCTTACTACCTCTGATTAGTGTTTAATAAGTTCTAACCTTGCTCTTTTTTAGGGTCTCTGAAAGGTAGCAGGAAAGAGTTCTGGGAGCACAACAATCAACATGGCAACCCAAGGTATATAACACATCACAATTTCTGTTATTAGAATCTAGTAGTTCTAATAAAGAGTAGTTAAATTGGTTCCTTACTCACGCTTTTTAACTTCTTAAAGTCACTTGGATTGAATAACATCTGCTCTACTACAGCAATTAATACCTTACCACTGGAACTCAAACCTGCAAACAAGTTTGTCATCATAAGCATTTTGGGTCCCTTGAGTACAGTCAAGTACCTGATCATAGTATGCAGAAAAGGGAACCTTTAAGCAATTGACTAAGACAGTCACAATAGCAGTGATTGCTCGCCTGTTAGTCGGGTTTATAGATGTCTGCATTGGTTTGATGTAAAGCCTCAGTTTAAAACTGCAGTCTTGCTTCCAGTGCTACCTCTGCTGGGTTGAGATAGTTGTTTATAACCGTTCATTTTTGTTTAAAATCTGTGTCATCTCTTGAAGCATTAATGCATGCTGGAGTAATTGAACTACACTTAATTGTTCAACAATGATTTTTTACAGCTGACTTGATGGAGTTGGATATGGCAATGGAGCCAGACAGAAAAGCAGCAGTCAGTCACTGGCAGCAGCAATCATATCTGGACTCTGGTATCCATTCTGGTGCCACAACAACTGCTCCCTCCTTGAGTGGCAAGGGAAATCCTGAAGAGGAAGATGTGGACACGACACAAGTCCTGTATGAGTGGGAGCAGGGATTCTCTCAGTCCTTTACCCAGGAGCAAGTTGCTGGTAAGGCCTTTTCTATTACACTGGTTTGCTTAGACACACAGCTTAACAATGCAGAAACCTAAATACTGGATTATTACCAGTACAGAAGATGGGCTTTTATTCCTAGTTTGAGGTAACAACTTACCTTGTTTTTCAGATATTGATGGCCAGTATGCAATGACTAGAGCTCAGAGAGTGCGTGCAGCTATGTTCCCTGAAACACTGGATGAAGGAATGCAAATCCCATCCACGCAATTTGATGCTGCTCATCCAACTAATGTGCAACGCCTGGCTGAGCCATCCCAGATGTTAAAGCATGCTGTTGTTAATTTGATAAACTACCAAGACGATGCTGAACTTGCAACTCGCGCAATCCCAGAACTGACCAAACTGTTGAATGATGAGGACCAGGTAAGCATTTTCTTTACCGCAGTGTAGCTTGTCTGCGGGGCTTCTTCAATGACCTTAAAACTAAAAGCTTTCTTGAAATATTTCTGTAGGTGGTGGTGAACAAGGCTGCGGTTATGGTTCATCAGTTATCCAAAAAGGAAGCGTCTCGCCATGCTATTATGAGATCTCCTCAAATGGTATCTGCTATCGTACGTACCATGCAAAATACAAATGATGTGGAAACAGCCCGTTGTACTGCAGGTACACTACACAATCTCTCACATCACCGTGAAGGCTTGTTGGCAATCTTCAAATCGGGAGGCATCCCTGCTTTGGTTAAAATGCTTGGGTATGTGGACTACCAAGACCATACTTGTGGTTTTTGTTCAGTTGGTACTGGTAGATGCGGGTACTCATGAGGCTTTTTCCTTCTGTAGGTCCCCAGTGGACTCTGTGCTGTTCTATGCCATTACAACTCTTCACAATCTCCTGTTACATCAGGAAGGAGCCAAAATGGCTGTCCGTCTAGCTGGTGGGCTGCAGAAAATGGTTGCCTTGCTCAACAAGACAAATGTCAAATTCTTGGCCATCACAACGGACTGCCTTCAGATTTTGGCGTACGGCAATCAAGAAAGTAAGGTAAGTGCCTCTACTGAAGCACTTAAAATGAGCAACCTTGCTATGAATGGCCTAACAGTTCCTTTGTACTGACCTTCTTATTCTGAATCTTCAGCCGTGTTGGGCTTTTGCCAGTCACTTCTGACCTTGCAAGAGGTGAGGGACACAGGAATTATAATGTGGAAATGCAGTCATGCTTATAGCAAGACTGCAAAACTTGCAGACCTGACCAGCAGACGTGAGCAGTTTTTTAGAGATCTGTAACCTACGATGGGTGTAAGCCAGCAACAATTACTTCCTACTGACATGCACGGGAACTGACAGACAAATGTTATTTTTGCTGTCTTTCAGCTGATTATTCTGGCAAGTGGTGGACCCCAGGCTCTAGTAAATATAATGAGGACCTATACGTATGAGAAACTATTGTGGACCACAAGTAGGGTGCTGAAGGTGTTGTCAGTCTGCTCCAGCAACAAACCTGCTATTGTTGAAGCTGGTAAGTACCTTGTACCCATGATAACCTAAAAAGCCATACGGTATTGCAGGATCAGTACATTTCACACAAGAACAGAAGCTGCCAGCATAAAAACTTGAACTTGGATTGGTCCTTTGGTCCATAATTAGTTTTGGAGGCCTTTAGTATACAGAAGTATTAAAGGCAGTCTGTTTTAAGTAAGTCTGCTGTGTTTTTAGCTGGATAGCTTAGTGCCTGAGCATTTTCAGAATGGTCCCCTTAGAACATGCATACAATTAAAAGGTCGAGTGTCACAAAAAGAATCTCAGGGTTTTCTTCTATGTGATGACGGGTTAGGGCCTAGCCATATTATGATACTAATGCCAAGAAAGATCCAGAAGCTTGTGAGATACGCACTGAGACTTTAAGGAATTGAAGGACCTGACTGTTCACCAGATAAGCATCTGAGTAATGGTGTCAAATCTGTACCATCTTCTAGGTGGGATGCAAGCTTTGGGACTCCACCTCACAGATCCAAGCCAGCGTCTTGTCCAGAACTGTCTCTGGACTCTGAGAAATCTGTCAGATGCTGCAACAAAGCAGGTAAATGGCTCTTCTAAGGGATCAGGATCAAAAGCCAACGTAGCAGAAGAGGAGAGACACTAAATTTTTCTTCCCTCTTTTTTCACAGGAGGGAATGGAAGGCCTTCTAGGAACTCTTGTTCAGCTTTTAGGATCAGATGATATTAATGTTGTGACTTGTGCTGCTGGCATCCTTTCTAACCTTACCTGCAACAATTACAAGAACAAGATGATGGTGTGCCAGGTTGGTGGCATTGAGGCTCTTGTGCGCACAGTTCTTCGGGCTGGAGACAGGGAAGACATCACAGAACCTGCTATTTGTGCGCTCCGTCACCTCACCAGCAGACATCAAGAAGCTGAGATGGCTCAAAATGCAGTACGCCTCCATTATGGACTCCCAGTGGTGGTTAAACTGTTGCACCCACCATCACACTGGCCTTTGATCAAGGTAAGTAAGAGTTAACAGCTTTCCGTGCTGAAAACTGGTGCTTTTTTAAATGCAGCTTTAACTGTGGAAAAATTGTTTCCAAGATGTTGGGGAATGTAACTTGTCTGATGAGAAAGTTGCTTCAATTGGGCAGCTTTGCACGTGTTGTCTCGTAGAGATTTAAGCATTTAGGATCAACTGATTAAAAAAAAAAACAAAAAAAACCCAACCGCTAACAGCAAGTGCACCCGTCATGCCCTCTTATTCCCTACCTCCTTTCTTGATTGCAGGCTACTGTTGGTTTGATCCGCAATCTTGCTCTCTGTCCTGCAAACCACGCCCCGCTGCGTGAACAAGGTGCTATTCCAAGGCTAGTTCAGTTGCTGGTTAGAGCACATCAAGATACCCAGCGACGTACTTCTATGGGTGGAACACAACAGCAGTTCGTGGTAAGTGGCTACCACTAACTAAAGTTCCGTGTACAACTTGTCTCTAAAATTCTGCATTTGTCAGTGTGCCTCAGCCATATATTGTTTGGTCTACATAGCTTTTGTCTTATTGTTTTCTCTAATTCATATTATTCTCTTGGCATGGTCATAATTCTATCTCAGTGGACCTGAAGCTTTTCTTTAACTAACTAGCTAACTAACTAAAAATGCCTAAACCTTGGTTCTTATTTTACTTTGACCATTTAATTCTGAATACTGTAGATAATAGAAATACTGGTTTTGCCTACTCTGGCAAGGCAAGTAGTTCTCTACCAGGAAACCAAAACTGCCTCATCCTTCTCAGAAGTATGGGTTTAAGAATGCTGTCAATCACAGCTTATTGTGTGTTTTCAAGGGTGCTTAGAGCTGTAAAAGTCTTGAAGTTGTATGGGCTCCCTACTTGTTTCCTGTTTGGGTACCAGGTCGGTGTGACAAGATCCGTCTTGACTTTTTTTGCCCCATTAAACACATTAACAAAGCAGAGTTTGCCGTGGCATGGGCAAATGGAAGCAATAGCTGCTAGTACAGCAGTGTGGTTAATACTTGCAAAGGGAGGAGGGGGCCTCTTCATTACTGATAAACCACTGTTTCCAACTTAGTAAGCTGCCAAGCTAATTCAGCTTGGGGAAGAAAAGCCAGTGTTGTCAGACATGTTTATAATGAACTGAAATAAAAATGAGAACACTGGGAGGAGTTCCACTGAGATGCTTCACTTGCTGAATTCAGTTGGATAAACTGGGCTGACCCCTAGCAGGGATGTTAAGTTCGAAGGCCAACAGTAGACAGTGGATCTGAGCCCTGTTAGGGGAGCAGGGTGTGTGCCGGGGAGAAGTTTTGACTGATTCGTTGACAGGGTGATCAGCTTTTTGACAGTCATTGTAGAAGACAGCACAAAATATCTCAACTTTAAAAAATGCCTTTTCTTTCCCTAACTAGGAGGGTGTGCGTATGGAAGAAATTGTCGAGGGCTGTACTGGAGCCCTGCATATCCTTGCACGTGATGTTCATAATCGAATCGTAATCAGGGGTCTAAATACCATTCCACTATTTGTGCAGGTAAGTAAGAGCTCAAGACGATGCTGTGGTACAGAATAGAAGAACAAGTAAAATGGCTGTTACGCTTCCTTAGTAGTAACTGTTAAGAGCTGAAGAGCTCGTTTGAAGCAGAAGAGCTGAAGAAACCCTTGTGTTTTGGTTGCAGTTGTTGTACTCTCCCATTGAGAACATCCAGAGAGTAGCTGCAGGTGTACTTTGTGAACTGGCTCAAGACAAGGAAGCCGCTGAAGCAATTGAAGCTGAAGGCGCAACTGCCCCTTTGACAGAACTGCTTCATTCTAGGAATGAGGGTGTTGGTAAGTGAACTTAAAGGATGGGTTTCATACTGTGTTAGAAAAGTTGCTAGGAGAGTTGATCTCTACTAAAATCACTCTTCCTTTCGATAGCAACATACGCAGCCGCAGTGCTGTTCAGAATGTCTGAGGACAAACCACAAGATTATAAGAAGCGACTTTCGGTTGAATTGACAAGCTCTCTGTTCCGGACTGAGCCGATGGCTTGGAATGAGGTGAGTTGTGTCTTTGTATTAATGGTTCCTTGGGGAGACCTGGCTTCCGAGTCCTCCCTCCTTCCAGTAGTGGACTGTAGATCCCATCAGCGATAAGGCCCAGCTTTATACATGGCTGTACCTTCTTTACTCTACGCATTCAGGTTCAATGAACCTGTGGCAAGCAGCCTTAGAGCTGCTTCTTCCCTTGCAGCTAGGAAGAGTCCAATCTCTACTGCTGCTAAAGTTTATCATTCTCATTATGTTCATTAGTGTGCAAAGCTGTATAGAAGAACTTTGTACGTTTCTGTGCTGCTTCTCAGAACCTAATGAACTCTGAATGCAAAAATTGAGGCATGAGGGAAGCATAAACATAAAGCGTATCCTGGGAGGCTTCTGTCAAGCAGACAATGTGTAGGAGTAATAATCTTGGGGTGGGGATGCAACTAGTGTTCTTAGAATTGAGCTTTCAGACTTGTATATGTTTGCAGGCTGATTATCACGCACTGCCTTTTTTTCATGCTTAAAGGACTACACAGCGAAATGAGACTGAAAACAAGCTGGCGGGGGGCGGGTAGAGGGAAGGTTTCACCAAGTCTCTGTCTTCCCCCAGATTCTTAAGATTCAGGAGCCTAGCTTCTCCTGCCTTGTATGTATTTACTAAATAAAGGACAGTAGCCCTTGATTTGTACTATTTCAGTGCTTACTTTTCTGTTTTGCTAAAATCTATATATACCATAGTAATGTGAAAGAGAAGCTACAATAGAGTATCTCTTTGAGACTGGAGTTAGGCAATTACGCTACAGACAGGCCAATTACTTCTGTAATTGGACAAACTGGGGGAGGTCCCTTGAGAACTCTTAGAAGTTCTGTTGCTTGCTCGGGAATCTCTGAACAGCTGACTTGCAGGAGTTGGGCAGGTGTACCCGAGGAGGGGTGTTCCTAGACCTGCCCCATCTTTTCTGTTCCCGGACAGAATCCTCCTTCCACTGATCTGTGGATTCTTATGCCTAAATCTGGCTGTTATATATTGGATACAGATGTTTGGATGAAACGGCATTTCATCTTCACAGAAGTACCGTGCTGCAGTCCTCACTGCAGAAGAGTTGCTAAACAGGGATCTGGGGCAAGCTTCAAAACTTCTTAAACTCGGAATTACTAGTGCTGGCCCAAAGACCTGACATTAAAAGTGTTTTGTAACTTTTTGTGTGCATCTAGACAGCAGATCTCGGACTTGATATCGGTGCCCAGGGAGAACCTCTTGGATACCGCCCAGATGGTATGTCTCCTCCGTTCCCCTTGACTAAACTTAAGTTGGATGAAGTCAAGTCATAGATTTTAAAGGAGAACTGCAAATGAGTGAAGAGTGAGTTACTCTTCAGCGAGGTATCACAAACTGACAGGCAGATGGGGCACTGCCAGTTCAAATAACCAGTTTCTGCAGCACCACTGGCAGCACTGAAATGGGAGCCGTATGAATGGGCAAAACTGGTGTCTCTTGTCTGAGTCTTGTGGGAGAATCTCCCGCTGAGCTGTTGTTTCCAGAAATCTTTTAAATCCTTTACAAATGGACTTGACAATTCCAATAGTGCAGTTTTTCTTTAAAACAAAAGCTGGTATTGAATGTATTAGTCCGTAAGTGTCTATAGACTTGAACGCAAGCCTCTCCCTAAGGGTTCTAAGCTATTTTTGACTAGTCTTTCAGAAGCAAGTCTACAGTCTTGGAGCCTGGTTTTGCTGCAGTATTGTTGAATTTTAGTACCGTTGATTGTGCAGACTAATGGCTTGGCTGGAATCTGCTCGTGCTTCTGACTGCAGTGTGCTTTGTCTGCAGAATCGTACTGGAAGGCTGTTTCGAACAATGGAATAGCCATTAAGGGCAGGCAACAGATTGTTTTGAACTTGGCTGAACTAGAAAAAAATTAGATGGCTACAAAGATCTTCTCACACACTGATACTTGCAGCTTCTGATGCATCTAACATCTGTTAACATTATGCTTTTTTTCCCTCTGCCACCTTTAACTTTCTTAGATCCTAGCTACCGTTCTTTCCACTCTGGCGGATACGGTCAGGATGCCTTGGGTATGGACCCTATGATGGAACATGAAATGGGTGGCCACCACCCTGGTGCTGACTACCCAGTTGATGGTCTGCCAGATCTTGGCCATGCCCAGGACCTTATGGATGGGCTGCCTCCAGGTGACAGTAATCAGTTGGCCTGGTTCGATACTGACCTGTAAATCATCCTTTAGGTAAGAAGCTCCAACCTTGAATTTAAAAACAAAACAAAAAGAGGAAAACCAGATGACTGGCCTGAGGACTTGGTTGGCAGGGAGGGATTGGCTCAGTTGGGTCCCAGTGTGCCAGAATAGTGCATAAACGCTCTGGAGACACACGATCAGTACACTCCAAACTGACTTCTGCCGTGAAGTGTGGAAGTAATTAACTGTAACGTCTTGTGCACTGGCTTCACGCAGTCTTAATGTGTGAAAGCAGCCCTTTGCTCAGGAACGCTGACACCTGTTTTCTTTTCTCTCTGCAGCTGTATCATCTGAATGAACTTGCATTGATTGGCCTGTAGAGTTGCTGAGAGGGCTCGAGGGGTGGGCTAGTATCTCAGAAAGTGCCTGACACACTAACCAAGCTGAGTTTCCTATGGGAACAATTGAAGTAAACTTTTTGTTCTGGTCCTTTTTGGTCGAGGAGTAATAATACAAATGGATTTTGGGAGTGATTCAAGAAACGAAGAATGCACAAGAATGAATTGCAAGATGGAATTTATCAAACCCTAGCCTTGCTTGTTAAAAATTTATTATTTTTTTTAAATCTCTGTAATGGTACTGACCTTGCTTGCTTTGGAAGTAGCCTTTCTTTTCGCAGTAATTGTCGTTAGTTTTTTTTAAAGTCTCTCGTAGTATTAAGTTATAGTGAATATGCTACAGCAGTTTCTAATTTTTAAGGATTGAGTAAAGGTGTAGAACACTAATTCATAATCGCTCTAACTGTATTCTGAATAAAGTGTAACATTGTGTAGCCTTTTTGTATAAAAAAACTAGACAAATAGAAATGGTCCAATTAGTTTCCTTTTTAATATGCTTAAAATAAGCAGGTGGATCTATTTCATGTTTTTGATCAAAAACTTTATCTGGGATATGTCTGGGTAGGGGCCAGTAAGAACTGTTTATTTGGAACCTTGTATTGGACAGTTTACCAGTTGCCTTTTATCCCAAAGTTATTGTAGCCTGCTGTGATACAGATGCTTCATGAGAAAAATGCAGTTATAAAATGGTTCAAAATTAAAGTAAACTTTTAATTCACTCTGTGTCAAATTATTTCAGATCACAAAGTCTATTTGTGTGTGTGGTGGTGTAGGCTGGGCTGGCCAGTAAAGGAATGACAGCTGTTCTCTTTAACAAGTTTTCTGAAAGTTGTCCTGGAATTGCACAACTTCAGAGGAGGAAGCCAAGAACCACTTACCTTTTTCATCCTGCTAAGGAGTAGTTACCCTTTAGAGCCCCGAGTCCTGGTGACAAAGGTTTCCTGTTGTGGTCCTCTGAGGCAGCATTCTTCCCCTTGACCTGCTGCCACCTTGCTTTGGCCGGTTCCTCAGCACGGGGCAGGTCTAGCCAGATGCGAGGCAGCTACAGTTCGTGCCTGGCCTGCCAGCCACACGCTCACCTCTGGGCTTCAGAAAGTGAGAACAGTCTATTACTTCAGCTCTCTTCAGTTGTGCACTGTCATTAGGGTCACATGAAGTTCCTCTCCTTAACTGTCACCTAGTTCGGTAGCTTAAACCCTTCCCAGCTGCCCTCAGTCTTCAGTTACTGTGTGAGACGGGACCTGTGTGCAATTGCCTTCTCTTGAGGCAGCACCTGTGTAGTTGGAAGCTGGGAAAGCGGTTCTTAAACTGCCAACTAATTCCCAGACTCTGCACATCTGTACGGTGCAGCTGTGAGCAAACACTCCCCAGCAGTTCCACTTCAGTGCACCAGTTTGCCAGCAGATGATCAGAGAGGGTCTTGGCTGCAAAGGCTCCTGGCTCGAGTTAGGATCCCAAGATGATGAGCGCTGAACGAAACTACAAAACAGACTGTGCCCCCGCAACCTTTTCCTTGCAGAGCAAAGGCACTGCAACCGCAGAGGGGCAAGTCTCGCCCAGTAACTCAGCTGTGTTCCTCTCAACCACGCTCCCACTAGAAGCGCGCTCCTATAAAACACTACCAAGTAACAGCCACGGGCTAGCCTTTCCCCATTCCTGTAACTTCAGCTCTAATTCCAGCTCCTAAGCTATGAAAAAGAGATGATAGTGACATTTAAAGTAATGCAAGGAAACAATTCCTGCAAAACGTACAAGGTGAAATCAGTTTGTTTACCTGGGGGGTGTTTTCTTGCCTCCATGTACTCGAGAGCCGGGCTGTCCAAGAGCAGGCATGGCGCAGCAGCTCTCAGTAATGCTCCTGCGTTGGGTAGGTGTGGCAGGACCATGCCCTTCTGCTTTGAAAGATGAGCATTAAGGAAGACACGGTCCTAGTACCAGACTCAGCCACGCTTACGCTCGCTCAGGGCACATGGGGAGACGAATTATTTAATTCTTTGCACGCTGGCATCTGCTAGCTCAAGAGGACGCTTCCTAGAGTATCAACTTTTACCAAGGATAAATGACAAACTTGCCAGGCTCAGCGTCTCGCCTGTTTTCAAAGAGGCGCTCCAGCCGGGAGCGTTGGCAGCTGAGAACGACACTCCACCCATGCAGCTGAAGCTGTGCAGCGCTAGGCAACAGAGGGGCACGCAGTCTCACCAAAAAAAGCCCCATACTACTAGGTAAAAACCCAATAAAATTTATCGTGCATACATGACACATACGCACACTGCCTCTAACATGCTCACAAGGGTTGGTTCTGGCTGTGTGAGCTGAATAATATTGTTTTCCGTGATAAAAAAAGTGTTGTCTAGTGTCAGTCCTAGGCATGAGGTGACCCCTTAAGATGATGTGCCAAGGCATTCACCCGGTCAAACAGATAAATGAACATTTCTAACAGCAGCTTAAAATAGTGAAACACTTGCATGTCTGTACTGTGAAATAGCTATACTATTTAATTTACACTTTTCAAACTCCAGCTGTCAAATACTTAAGCTACATCACGCAATGTAAAGCAGTAACCAAGAATTCAGCCTTACAATGGTTTTAAAAAACAAACAAACCAACCCCCAAAACCAGTTTCCCTCCCTTCCTGAATCCCAAAGTCACGCATCTGCCCACACGCAGCTACGACTCAGCTTGCTACGGTAGTTACGTCTGCGCTGCTTGGTTGATGGTGTTCCTGCAGGACTGAGGTGCTGAGCAGCATTCGCAGCGTGCGCGTTTCGGTATGCTGGTCAAAACTGGTTCACTTGGCAGTCTTGATATTTTCGTGTCCCACAATTCTCAGAATTTCAAATGCCAAGGAAGCAACAGCAACATCAGCGTGAGAGCTAGGAATTAGAAACAGCAACACCTATTAGACATTCTCAGGGGAAAGCTTTTTGTTCAAATCCCATGTTTGCCTCTGTCTATGCTGGAAAATTCTTAATAGCCACTAACGGCACCGTATTACCCCGCTTTTCTGTTAAGCAGCAACGTGCATCCAGCAATTCTGGCCTGTAGCAAATCTTGTGTAAAAATGAATTTCAGCTCAAATTCACAATAACTGCTACCTCACTCGATCTATCTCCTCTGTTCAAAGACGATACAATTTACCATGCTCCCTCATGACACATGTGCGCTTTCAGCTTGACAGAAAAATGTGTTTTCACACATACAGCGCTCTTAATGCCGCGCTGCTCTGTGCAGGGAGACAGGTCCAAGCGAGGTGTTGCCCACCTCCTGCAAGGAGGACCGACTGCCCCATCATGCACAGCTCCGCTGGTTTGAGATTGAATAGTGGGCTTTTTTCCCACTTTGCTTCCTCACCTAAGTTTTTATTGTACATATTTTGCCTAATTTTTCCTTCTGGAAACACAGATTTTTTTCTAGCATCGGCACAGAGGCTTTAACACTACTGCTAGGCCACAGAAACAAGTTGGGCGGTGGTTTGGTTTTTTTTATAGACTACCCTCCCTCATCTTTAACTTGGGAAGGACACCTGTTGTGGAGGCCCCATGCCTGCAGGTGTTCAAGGCCAGGCTGGATGGGGCTTTGAGCAACCTGGTCTGGTGGGAGGTGTCCCTGCCCATGGCAGGGGAGTTGGAACTAGGTGATCTCTAAGGTCCCTTCCAACCCAAACCAGATTCTATGACACTAGTAGACCAATCTGCAACTTCCTCGGTTGCTGTTAGTGACAAATACCTACCACCAGTCTATGTTTTGGGGAACGCAGAGCTAGCCATGAAATCCAAATGATCAGTCTTCGCTATGTAAGCCAATGTCTTAATGAGCAGCAGTTTATACCAGAAAATTTAGTTATCTGAAACGAATTCATCTTGGCAACTGTCTGCACTGAAAAATAAATGGCTACGATCCCACATTTTAAAGTGTCGATTTGATTCCACATAGCTGCTAAGCAGAATGGGTTGGTTACGTGTCACTCTCAGAACTGCCCGTTGCGACTAGCTGAGGATGTATGGCAGAGGAGGAGTTTGGCAATCCACGGCTGCGACACGGCAGCAGGAGAGCACCGAAAGCAGCTTGCAATCCGTGCAGTGCCCCTCTCTCGGCACGTGTCTGCTTGGCTGCTATCCTCCCCCCGCCGCGCAGGCAGAGCGAAAGATTAGAAACCTGTCTGCAAAAAATGAGCAAAGCAAAAACACTCCTCAATCACTGCAAGCCAGTGATAGTACGTGGGTGGAAGGGCCTGGGAGTTTAGACTACTCGGAGGATGGCTTAGATCCAGGATCTCGGTTGTAGCCTTCTCTAAAACGTTTCCAGTTATGCGTGAGATACAGAGAGGTTTCTTAACAGGGTTCAAAGCACAGGTGAGGAGACCAAGTTTATTAGGTCACAAGGAATATTCTGGGAAAGATGCCACATAAGGGAATCTGGGGAGATGGCAGAACATCCATAACCTCCGTAAACAACACGGCCATTCAGCTAAAGCAGATTAAGCTTGCTAACCCCAGGCTTCTCCTGCCTGCCCACTGCCAATTTATCCGTGTCTGAGACCATTACAGCCCCAAGACCCAGGCTGAATCCCTCTCAGTTTCCTCCGGAGGCAAATGGATTAGGACATATGTTCCCTAAAGATGGGCAGGAGGGGAAATGAAACCTGTGAGCTCTTGGGGGCTCCCCTGCTGCTGCCGCCGTGTGGGAGCTCAGCACAGTGAGGGAACTTGGCTTACCCTCATGTATCAACATGCTCGTCATTGGCATCAGCTAGAATTTGGTCTACTGAGCATCTTGTGTCAAACGAGAGAGTGCTGTTTATTCTGGGCTCTGTAGTATGTGTTTTTCTGAGTACAGAAATGTATAGATAACAGATGATTAGAGGAAGCCAGAAAAGCAGACTGAAAGAGAGCGATTGGGCTGTCTAGTCCATTTAATGCTGAAATGCTACAAAATAGAGTAAAAACTAGTTCTAAAATAAGAAAACCCCATGTTTCCCCACTGTTATCTTCAGTGATGGTGCCAGTGTCTCCCTTGGGGAGAGCTGACATTTTATTTTAGTTAGATAATTTAATGTGTCATACAAAAACCCGTGATTCAGCAGCTGAGTATGCGAGAGGGATGCAGGCTGTTCTCGACAGGTTTGGTTAGTCCTCGGTGCGCAACTCCTTACACTCACCATGTCCCAGTGTTTCCTCTCCACATCTGCTCACATCCCCCCCTCCTTCCAACACAGGGTGCACCCTGCCATAATGTCGAGGAGCCAATTTTCCCAAACAACTGACCTACATAAAGCCTGCATTTGGGAGCACAAAGAGCACTGAAAAGATTATCTTACCGTTTCAAAACCTGATCTATAAACTACAATTTCTCTATCAATTTCAGTTCAACCAGGAGTGAAACGCAGCCTAACAGCCCACGGCAGGAGTGTAAGATTTGTTTTGAGGGGCAGAGAACAGTCATTCATTCATTCATATGTCCAAGGGGGATTAGATGAGGGAAAGCCTACGGGAGATGAGCTGAGGTTTGGCCAACTTGTTGGGACTAGCACCTCTGTTCTTGCAGAGGAAGCCACGGCATTCCCCAAAGTCTAATCTCGTGCCTTCTCTGCCTTCTCGGAGAAGCCACAGGTATTCTTAAACAAAAGTAGCTCTGTTCTTCAGCTGCGCGTTTGAAAGTAATCAGCTTGCAAGTGCACCAAACACAATTACTTTAAAACAGGGCACAAACATTGCATTGTGCATCGAACCCACTCCGCCAAGAACCGCTGACCGGTATCCGGTTATACAGGCCAAGTGTTTGGAATAAAATAATATATTACAAAAAGAAAAAAAAAAAAAAAAAAAACGACAGATGTGCACACACATTGAGCCGGACTGTGCAGCACACTGCGGCTCGCCGCAGCTGGGGATCAAAGCACGCCGCCGCCGCCAAAAACACCAGCAAGCTCTGAATGAGAGGAGTTTGGAGGAGAGCAGTGCAGGAAGGGGGGCCAGGGACAGAAACCTGAGAAGCTTGTACTGCACAGAAGGCGATTACAGGAGAAGACCATCACAGACAAAAGAGGAGGTGAGCGCTCTCAGCCCTGGAAATTCCTGGAAGCCTGAGGGAACTCACCTGGCAGTTTGGGCCAGGCTCTCTAGAGTTTGGATAAGAGCATCGCCATCATTCTTCAGGCTCTCTGAGCGCTTCTCTTTTGAAGTTATCTGGAACAAAAAGAAAGAACCGTTATCAAAGGCTTAGCAAGAAATTCCTCTCTGTCATTTTTTGTGGGGTAGGGGAGAGGGAAACAAGTTATAGCATTTATTATAATTGTAAATGGAATGTGACATTAAAGAGACCCGAGAGAAAGTCCCTTTTACTGAACAGGATTGAATTTTAGGCACAGACCATCTAAAATGTCTTGGCTTAATTAACAAGATTCACCCTTGTTCTGAGTCTCTGTATGTGTGCAAATTCACACATCACAGTCTGCCAGTCCTGATTTCATCCTTAGTACCGATGCAAATACAAGCCCCATTTAGTCTGAATTCCAGGGAGATCTTGGGAAGGCAGTCGTTTTCATTTCCCACTTCAGGGAAAAAATAACCAGGCTTGCATCAGCCTTCAGATCAGGACACGTGGGGTTTCTCAGAGAGGAGACGGGTTAAAAATCACTGCAACGTTAGCAGTTGCATGTTGAAATTTTTCTTGCCACTCATCAGCCATTAGGAATATTACCTGCACAGGACTGTCACCTACAGAGCAGGGGACTGAGTGACCAAAGCTATATGCTCTTTTATCGAGTGAATCGTGACTATAGTTGATTTTGCTGCTGGTGTCTGTTGTCACCCTAATCTGTAATGACTGGTTTATTGTTTCTCTGGCCTTAAGCAGTACAAGTACACAGCTCTGAGCGGCCACACATTTCCTGACCGGTAAAGCAGGTGAATGGGAAGGTCACGGGGGACACGACGTGAAGTCGCATGGCACTGTGCACAGACAGACACTGAATACTTGGCAGCTTGCTGAAAAAACTCTCGTATCTCAAAAAATTACTGAAAAAAAGGTTTGCGTGTCAGTTCCTGCTTGCAAAGGTAAATAAATCTTGGCCAAAGAGAAAGGAAAAGAGGAGGACCAGAGCAACCAATTATTTCAATACTGGGGGAGTTAAAAGCTTGAAATGATGACTTCTAATCCCAAAATCTGGCAAAGACTTTTAAGCTTTAGCATGCTGCGGCTGGCCCTATTTACCATTGATCAAGCATCTGGGTGATAGGCCTTCACATCTCCCTCTTAAATCACGGAAGAAGCTGTATTTACAGCTGCCATCCCACCATAATTTATCAGCAGCGATTCCGCAACAACAGTGTCACTACATCTATAATCGTAACATCCTGTAGTTAAGCAGTAACAGGGAACAAGGATCTCTCTGAAGTAAACTAAAATGTATCCTGTGCATTGGAAAAAACAAGTGATGCCATTACCTAAGTACAAATCATTGGTAAATCCTGATTACAGATCATTAAACCTTTTTCAGTCTCTTGAGGTTTATATCTGACCTCTTCGGTTTATGTTTCAGTAATCCCTTCTCCTTGTCACCCCTTAGATACAGAAGACGTTTTATAATCTGAGTGCTGAATGTGAGAACAGATACACACAAAATAGTAGCAACACAGCTGCAACACGGGGAGAAAAGCGCTCTCACCACAAGACATTGCTTTTCATTCCTAAAGAGTGCTCGTGCCTCTACCAAACGCTTCCCCTAACTTCTGCAGCTCGTCAGCCGCTGCCACGTTCTCTGCACTTGCCACATTCATACCCCCTGTTTATCCTGCACACTTGAAAGAGGAAGAGGTCACGGGGGGGAGGAAGGTCACCATGGACTGGATCATGCTCCATAAAGCTACGAGGTCAAATAAAGGTTACAGATATCTCTAATTCCAATACAGCCTAACTCCTCGGTGCTGACATCCGTACAACACTCAGTCTTTTAAGAAATTAGTCTTTGCGCATTACATGTAGACAGAACATTCAAAATAGGCTCAACTATAAAATCTGGTACCAAAAAAAAAGTTTTAATTCTAAAATGCTGTATTTCAAACAATAACTTAGCACTACTGAGTCATAGGGGCTGGCTATAAGCTTGCCCATGTTGCAGCATGCCTTGTGTCATTATTAAGAATACATTTCTGTGGATACAATGCATTTGAATGGAAAGGATTAAAATGGCTTTATATGCACAGAAATTGTAACGGACAGAACAGAAAGACCCATGAGATCATCTACCCCATCCCCCTATTATACTTCACAGTTCAGAGCAGCTTTCAGCCACAAGCAATGGGCTGCTGCGATATCCATCCATAGGGGCTACTCCCCTCTCTAAATAAAATGCTTCAGTAAAGCAGCAAAGGTGGAACCACAAAGAGAGAAAGGATCAGGCCTTTAACAGCATGATCAGCCCGCAGACTTTTCAAATTAAGTCTAAAACAAATTTAGGACACATTTTCTTGAGAGCATCAACTAACAGCTTCAACGCAAGCCAAGGTGTGCCGGTGAAGAACAGATGCGTCCAACCGGCCGTGACACCTGCGCGCACAAATGGGCAACCCGCACAGACAAAACGTGGCTGTATGGATTTACACAGGCAGCTGGGATTTCCACACTTGCCCTCGATCACCGGTGTCCAGAAAACTGCTTTCTATCTACCCCCAGCCATCCACACCACGGGCCCAGGAGAGGACCAACACTGCAGTAGCAGGAAAGCTGCAGGTTGAGCATAGGGTGAGCTGCCAGGGCCCTGTTGGCAGCTGGACTGCAGCTGCCTACGTTTTTTTTGTCAGTACTCCCATGCTCTGACATAGCAGTGTTTATTTGCCCCTTTTTTATCCATCTGCGTAGTAGATCACTCACCCCTGAGTGATCAGGTCTCTTGCATATGGCAGATTAGATCTTGCTTCACATAAAGCTCATAAGAAACGTTCTCAGAATTGCTGCTTGCTTTCAAGACCCAAGATAAAACCTTACACAGGTTTTTTTATTTAAAAAATGTTCCAGTTTTGTCTTCATTTTGTTCCACAGATAAAAACAAATAATGACAGCACATAAAATCATTAGTAACCAAACTTTTAGAAATTGATGTATTTTTCACTCACTTCATTATCTTTTGCTTCTACCCAGCACTGCTGTATCTTTTATCCACACCAGTTCTAGTCCTCGTTCACTTGGAATTTTAACAACTAGTTTAATGATCTCTTGTAATATTACTATTTGTTAGGGCTGGCTACAACATATATTCAATGACATAATCAATAGCTATTCCTTTAATTAAAAATGTAATTAAATCTCAGTTTATTTGTACACTCATTGCAATTTAACAAGAATTTCAAAATTGCTTTTCTTTATTAAGCTAGTAGCCGTTCAGCAGCTTTCCTCTTTTCAGTGCTATTAAACAAGGATGAGCCATAAGGAATACCATAATTGATATGTAAAGATCACTATTTCCTAAAATTTAAGATAGCTGTTCAGGTATCATGGTGCTGCTGAAGGTGAGTGCAGGAACAGATACAATATGAAACATTTGCTGGAAAATCATCTTCGCTAATAAATTGGGGAGTCTTGGATTCTTTGTCTGAGTAGAAGTGATTTTTGCAATTCAAATTTCAAGAAAGCCTGGAAACCTAAGAGACAATTACTTTTCTTAAGGCTGGTTTCATAATACTGAACTGCTTTCTCTGATTAGTCATAACTCATATTTTGTAATTTATAACTGAGTTAAATGACCTAAGTAGTAAACTAGTCTCTCACAGTTTTGAAGAGAAAGAAATTCTCCTGTTTTAGTGAGGTTTCAAGTAAACCGTAGGCTGGATGTCCATAACGTAAACTGGGAAATAATGTAAAATATTGACTGGGTAAAAATAAGGAGCTTTTTTATTTGAAGCTTTTTTTGGTTGAAGAAGGGCCTCAGGAGCATATTTAGCTGCACTTTCAAGTGTTATCTTCTCAGATACACAACTGCTGGAGATGTTTACCATTTCCACGCTCAGTGGATGCTGTTCTACAAGCCATCACCGTGCCTGAGTACACAGATACAAGCAAGGCATTTCATAAATGCTCTTTTTACAAACTGCCTTTTTCTCTTTCCCAAACATGTTCCATCTTTTAACCTCATAAAGTGATGCTTCTGTACTTTCTATTCAAAATTTAATACAATTAAGCTAATTACCTTTGCAGGATTGGTTAGCTCAAGTTCTTGCTCAACTTTACCATCGCTGGCTGAGAGCAGCCACACAGGTAACACAGGAGCTGCTGTAGACTGGTTTATCAAAACCATCAGATACTTATGGGTCCAATGGTAGCATCACTTGAGTATCGACACATGCTGGGAATAAACTACCACTTACCCCCAGTTGGAGGCTTTTCTGTGAATGAGAATTGTATCTTCAGCTAATACTGCAGTAAAACCAACCAGCAATATATTTTTTTTCTGTGCACTAACTGGGACCCTGTGTAGGGCATAAAATATATTTCAAAAAATTAACTTCTCTGAATAAAAAATATTAAAGAATTAAGCACATTTCTATTACCCTCTAGACACTATTTCAAATAATGTCTTCACAGTAAGTGCTGTTCCCGCAATTTAAAATGTGCATCTCAGACTTCTCATTCCTGCTTCCACCTTTGACTGGCTGAAGGCACTGTCAGTGGGACACAGAGCCTTTCATCCCCACCCAAAGCTGCTGTTTCAAATGCCATCTGGGCTGGTGGTGATTGAAAGTTGATGGCTATTCACAGCTGCTTAGTGTGACCTTATTCCCATTTTTTTAAAGAACAAATGTCACAAAATATAGTGGTGTCAAAAACATTGCTACAGCTAATGTGACAGCCCAGGAAATAAGTCAATGGGATGGTAACTTCAGAAATGAGGCACAATGCCTAGACCGGAGGAGAAAACCTTCCAATGTTGCGGCCCATCTTATGCCTATCCCAGGGCATTTAATGGTACTTTTCCTCCCAGGCTGTCAGCGCTTGGCTATTCACAAGCACTGCAGCAATCAAACAAAACATGTCACTTGGTTTGTCATTCACAACTCATGACGACATGGCCAGAAATATGCAGCCATTCCTTCTAAACAGAGAAGCACGATAACCAAGAATATACTGCAAAGAGGGACTCATTCAGGTGAGCATCTATGTGAAACAAAACTAACAGATCCATTGCTCATGTTCAAACTTACCAACCATAAATATTTCTTTCACTATAATTCCCTCTCCAAGCATACACATGAAGCTGGCGTGTCCAGAGGAGGTATATCAAATGGATCCATCACTTCCCATGACGGATCAAAGAGATCCGTCACTTCTGTAGGCCTACATGCTTACTTAATCTTACAAAGTAACGTAGCCCTACCTTTGCGTAATGAATCATAGAATAGTTTGGGATGGAAGGGACCTTTCAAGGTCATATAGTCCAACCCCCCCTGCAATAAGCAGGGACATCTTCAACTAGATCAGGTTGCTCGGAGCTCCATCCAACCTGACCTTGAATGTTCCCAGGGATGGGGCATCTACCACCTCTCTGGGCAACCCGTGCCAGTGTTTCACTGCCCTCATTGTAAAAAATTTCTTCTGTATATCTAGTCTAAAACTACCTTCTTTTAGCTTAAAGCCGTTACGCAACAGGCCCTGCTAAAAAGTTTGTCCCCATCTTTCCTGTAGGCCCCCTTTAAGTACTGAAAGGCTGCAATAAGGTCTCCCCAGAGCCTTCTCTTCTCCAGGCTGAACAACCCCAACTCTCTCAGCCTGTCTTCATAGGAGAGGTGCTCCATCACTCTGATCATTTTTGTGGCCCTCCTCTGGACCCACTCCAACAGGTCCATGAAGGGCCAGACCCAATAAAGCATTTGAAGCCTATAAAGTAGAGGCTGTAATGATTAAGTTTAGGTGTCAGCCCTCAAGGAGGAACCCCAAGCGGAGACTGAGATGCCTGTGCAGTGCATGGGGAGGGCGTAGTTGTAGAAGGGCATGGAAACCTGCACATTGAACACAAAGCTATCCGAATTCCCTCTCCTCTCTGGAGCTCAAATTGCTCACACAGCAAACAAAAACTCATGGTCCAGACAGCAGAGACCACAACTCCAACCCTTTCCTCAGTGCCCCCACACCAGGCTACGGGCTCCTGTGCTCTCCTCTAGGCCTCTTCCCTTTTCTAGGCAAGTGAAGGTCCCATTTTTTGTTGCTGTGGCAGAGTTTCCACTGGATGGGGAGAGGCAGGGAGGTTTGGATGGTTCCCACGCAGTGAGTGAGTAACACCATGGCACAGGGACTCGGCAGGAAGGCAAGAGGCAGCACAGCTCTCCAGGTCGGAGAAATTAAGCGTGAACTCCCATTTACCAGGGGAGTGCTCTAGCTATTAGGCCAATTTTATATCTGTGGCAGGACTTTAAAAAAAAAAAACAAAACCAAAACAACCTAAAACAGCAACAGAAAAATCCCAGCTGTCTACAGTGGTCTTTCGCGAGTTGTCTAATCTGGCATTGGCTAGATGTGCTCTAGGCAGGCACATGGGACTTGACCCTTCAAAGCGCTTAGGTGCAACCAATTTACAGGTTCTTTAATGCAAACTCATGGTAACTCTTGCCAGGCTATGCAAGCATAGCAGAGGAACACCTGAGGACGGTGTGCTTGCAGAGACACCGCATGCTCGCTAGGACAGCCACAAGATATTTTGCTCTCCACAATGTACCAGAGCTCATTCTAAAAGGGTAAAAACCTTCCTGGCGTTCCCCCCCATCCCAGCACGCTTCCTTGCTACCCTTCTCTCTACACATGGTTCAGCCAGAGACAGACATAGAACATTCATGTGGGAAGAACAAATCAAGTCAGACAAGTTATATTTATGTTACTAATTGCCAACTCATTTGAACAGGCCTGAGCAATGTTGCTGGACCATAAAAACAAGAAATGAAAGTTACAAAAGCATGAGCGTTCCAGGTGTGCTTTGGCAAGCATATTGCAGTCAGGGATTGCAGACACACAATTACAAAGACTTTGTGGCCTTCAGATCCTGCAAATACATGTGAAAACAAGCAGGTATCTGTGACAAAACAAACCCTACATCAGACAGCTTAGCTCTGATTTTAGAGTTCAAAAATCTTTTTTTTTCCTCTTTATGGATAAAATTCTTGTTCCACTGAAGTCAGCAGCAAACTCCTTTTGACTTTGATAAGGCCAAGATTTCATTCGATGTGTTTTGTTTTCTTCTAATTTGTATGTGTGTGCAGGTTTATTCTAAGTTCAAAGCAATTTCCACCGGTAACTTGGAAACGTACCAGTTTTCCGGCAGTCTGAAAGCCACGCTGTCTCGAGGACTATTCACAAAGAGACAAGGAATGTCTCCCACACGCTATATAATGGTTAATTGATTTTGGACGTTTCTTGACACCTTCCACTTCGAGGCTATTCTCTGCCCTTCAGCATATACATAACGTACAGCTCCACGATTGTTGTTAAGTTGTAAAATAACCAACTCCAAGGGGCATTGTCTAAGCATAAGAGAAGATTCGTAAAACCGTGGGGTAATTATTGAACAGAAGACTGCTCTCTGTCTTGTTTGATTTTTTGATTTGGTTTTAATTGCTAGCAGTGTTCTCAGCTTGCTTTCAGGAAATACAAGACGTCTTTATAACCCAGAAGATATCCATTATTGCAGTTTCCGTTCTCTTTAACTAGTGAGTTTAAAATATTTGACTTGACAGAACTGGATAGGGCAACCTCTTCACATCCATTAGAACCAGCTGTCCACAACAACTTCATTAGTGAAAGTAAACTGCAGTCCTGCCTGGCAAAAGGTGTCTCGGGCTATGGGAGACTTCCACATAGTGTTGCGCTGTTGACAAGTTATGCATGGCTCATAAGCCAGCCCAACATCAATATGATATTAAAAATAAACACTTGCCACCCTGTTGCTGGTGATCTCATCTGCAAACACGGGTTCATCTGTCATCTGCATGCCAACGACTACCTGAGGTACAACTTCAGATTAGTTTCACTCTGTCCAAACAATGATCCCAGCTGGCCTCAAACATCAGCTTTTCAGCTTTAGCAAAATGGGGCCACATACCAAGCTTACACAGAACTCACAAGCCCCTCAGATCCCTCTTCCCACAGCTCCCTGTCCTCACCTTGCTGGGTCTGATGAGACCACCAGCTCCCAGATACACCTCACCCTGATGGTCTCGTATGACTTTCCCCCATACAAAAGGAATGGGGAAATCCACTGGAATAATTTATTACCGCAGTATGTCCAATTTAGGCTCAGATCCAACATTTACGTTTCTTTAGGAGGTATTATAGAGGCTCCTGATTGTCTTAGAGCAAAAAAAAACTAAAAGCAGTTAGAAACACACACTGTAAAACAACACAAGAGGTGCTCTACATATCTAGATTTCCCCTCAAGTTCATCATTCCCTGGATCTCTCATATTCAGATGTTCTTCATAGTCTCTCTTCATCAGCTTTTCTCCTAAAATAGCTTCTGACAAGTAACTCCCAATCTCTCTCAAATGTCGATTCCTGTAACTCTTTTTCTAGTGCTGCTGTCTTTTATGGCCTAATAATTCAACTCATAAATAAGATCCCTGAATTCCAGCATCCGTCATCCCTTATATCTCCCTGTAAAATCACAAAATAGTCTGACTGCAAAGTTTTTTTGGAGTTATATCCAACTTTCATTGATATGCTCCATGGGTTAGGGATGGCCATCTTTTCTTTTCATGTATGTGCTTTTTGCATGTTCATCTAGTACAGCTGAACCTAGATCTTTCACTGCTATGAAGATTCAAATAATTTAAAATATTTATATACTTGTCAGGTAAGAATCACGACTACAGATAACTCATCTTCTCACTATTAGGAAAACCAGTGACACCCAGAGCATATTGGAAAGTGCAGACCTCTAAATGGCAATTACCATACGGGAGAACTATGCAAGGAACAAAGCAATTACCAACTTTATAAATGCTTTTATATCTAAGGACACAAACACTTGAGCAGCCATACCTGTGATGCTCATGGGAACTGGGCAAACCCCTAGGAACTGCCAAGCAGTTGCAGTTTACTGAGGAATTTGAGTTTTAATGCATACAGCCTCCAAAAAAATACTATCTCCAACCTGTCGTCCCTTGTCCTGCTTTAAAATGCTCCTCATACAGATAAAAGATTACTATGCCTTCACAAAGGCAGAGTGATGTGAACAGATGCTGTCAAAGTTGTCCTTATACAGATCCACTGGTACAATTCAAGCCTGATCTAGTATGCAAAATCCCTAGCTTCCCCTGAGCAGAAACTTTATATGGCATTGATTAACTTTCACAGAGGATGAAACAAAATTGGAAAGCTCACGCTCATATTGGTTATAATCTGGACTTGAACACAAGACTCCAACAACTAAAAGTCTGTGCAATTTGACTTAATGTTTTACATTTACCATTCCAAGAATGCAGGAATATGCCGAGTTAATTAAGAACTCATACAGATTATGAAAAATACATACTTAAAGAATAAGAAGAGTAGCAAAATCTTGTTCAAAAATCACTATGAACTATGATTTTGAGCTAAATATTAAAGCATTAAACATTAGCTCCTTTGTAGCCCCTATAGACTTGGTTTCTATGGATACATAAAACTTGGACATAGAACCCTTGAGGTTTTCCTTAAGCACCAAACATGGATAGTCTTTCATATACTGAAAAAAGACCAAAAAAAAAAGGCTGATTTTTTTATTAGGGGAGAAAAGCATCATTATATTTATGCTTTATGTAAAAAGCAACTAGGAATGTAAATGACTGAACAGGGATATAAGTCTATAAAACACCAATTTCTGAGGAAAATTATGCTTTATGTAATGGTTCAATTTCCATAAAATTGTAAAAACTGTCATAAAAACAAATGGACTTCTGAAATCGATGCTTGCTTATTGTCATGTGACAGATGGCTCTGACTGCCTGGCAGAGAGCAAACAGCTACCTAGTTGGTCCTCACTGACCTCGGAGAGAATCATTTTGGTCTATTCGCATTTTTTTTTTTAATGAGCCAGGTTACATTTAAGTATCTTTACGGCAGCTAGTAAGTCATCCATGCGCAATTACAGAGAGGAGGTCAAAAGGAAGTAATAGTGATGAGCCCAACAGATGACACAGCCAGGCAATCTCAACAGCATTGCACTATGTAAAATTACAGTGCACTGAAACACCAAATGAGTCCAGCAATCCTTTTGTGCCCACAGAAACAATGAATTAGGACTCTGTAACGAAAACAACAGTGATAGTCACTCAGAATTACACTAGCTTTGAATTATGAATTGAATAAACAGGCTGCAGGTTTCAGAACTGCCAGTTTCACTGTACAACCCACAGCAAAACATCTGTCCCTGTGAAAGGAGAGCATATTTCTCATTGCTGACCAAGGCGGTATTGTTTTTCAACAGCTCCTGTATCTATTCATAATCATACCGGGCTCCCAGTACCCAAACACCAGCACAGTGCTAATCATTGAGGGGCAGGGGGAGCGTGGTCCCAGAAAGCAAACATGTTCCAAACAAGGGGCTAAGAAACTTCCCCCAGGAACATGAGTCCACAGTATGTCAGCCGCTGGAATAAAGACTTTTCATTCTTGCTTCTATCTGAAATTAAGGGCAGGTCCCATATTCAATCTCCCCTCTGTCTGCGTCAGTAAAGAGTAGCCATTGCAGATTGACTGAATACTTTAATGTCCATTGCGGAAACAACCATCGACCAAAATGGCAGCCCAAATCTGCACTTAATGCAGACATACATATACTTCCAGACTTACATTACTTATTCCAAAGCAACAGAATAAGATTTAATGTAGAATGAACAGTTCAATGGGCCAAGTTGCGAGTAAGTGTTCACAGTTACTTCAGAGGTCATCCCCATTCACTGCACCTCACACAACTCATCAGTATGTTCATGTTTTGGTTTTTGTCAACGCTTGCCATTTCATTAAGTTGGCTTTGGACTCCACATGCTTCACCCTTTATGAGCCCTGCTGTTTTACTTACATCAAGAAACGAGTGATTTGACAATTTCATATCCATTTTCCTCTCCCTACCTCAACTCATGTATACCCGCACTTGGCTGACTATCACAGTTTCATGGGTGACTGGCAGGAACAGATTCCTGAGTAGCTTTCCTATGCTTTTATCAGTTCATTCAGCTCCAGCTCCTGGCAGCCTGTGTACAAGAGAAACCCTTGCAGCTGTCCCCAACATAATGCCATCTTACTGTTCTTTACAATAATATTTCAAGATACAGATGAATATAAACACCGCGGAGCTTCTTTACTGCAACTGCAAAAACAAAAGGGCTCTAATACAAGGTTAAATGATTTACAGCGGAAACTTGCAAAGAGAAGATAAATCACCTTTTTCTCTCAATACAGTGCCATGCAGTCATCTTCATCTTTTCTTATCAGCTGCCATTTCCAACACACACAAGAAGTGCTCTTATTATGCTAGGGAGCAAAGAGGATCAAGCTCTTCACCCTGGCAGTCTTCTATCAACAATAAAAGAAAAAGATACAAAGACTGCGAGTCCAACATGATGTCACTAACTAGTGACATGCATGGCAATGTACTGCTTTACTGTTAATAAAAGAAGTCAGGGAAGACCAAGGCTCATTTTATTTATCACGTAGCTGGTAACTCATCCCTGACAGTACAAAAAGAAGGGCAATGCATGACAACTCTGCGTAATACTTCACGGCAGATGGAGGGAGGCGAACGAGACTAGCCGTCTCTGCAGCTGGTGGGCATGGGAAGGACAATTTTGTCCCAATGCACCTGCCCAGTTGTGATTACCAAAGTGGGAGAAGGCAAGGAGGAATATATCACCACATCAAGAAATTAATGTAGAAGTTACAAAGTATCTGTTTAAATTGTTCATCCTCTCCACGTAGGAGAGGCCCTGTTACCACACATACTCTCGCTTATCTTCTCTATTGCGTAGTTAAACAAATTTTAGCTAAATTAAAATCATGCAATTAAGTAAAGAGTCAAACAATCACAAGTACTTGAGTTAAAGCAGTTTTAGAAATTACCAACCACTTAGCTAGAATGTGAAATTTATGTATCTATGCACCCACTTAAGGTGGCTGGCTTGAACCACCACTGATGGTGATTTATACTAACCTATTTCACTCCATGATTTAAAAGACCGGGGTGCCCATACAATCAGCTGTGTTGTCTCAGGCAAGTTAGTATTAATTTCCAACTGAGCAGGCAACAGCTTCCTCAATTCCTTTGCCTTGATGGCACTGTGATGGATGTCCTTATTTTAAAAGCTTGCTAAATGTCAAAATTCTGAGCAAGAAATTGCTATCAGCAGAGGAAAGATGTTACCACAATTATTTTTGATGCATCCTTACTTTTATGAAACATATTCAAATTGAGATTAGTTATGTCACCCGTTAGTTTTGTTGTCAAAGAGCCTTAACAAATGGGTTTTGTTGGGTTTAGCTGCTATGGTTTAAAAAATGAACAAACAAAAAATTCACTGCCCCAACTGTTTGCTCCGTTTCATTGCCAAGGGTTCTTGCCCCCAAAGCATGAAGGGGAAAATAAGATCGCTGTTCATATCTCACTTGTTCTGGTTTACAACCTGCCCTATTAGTTTAAACAGCTGCTGAAGGTGGGCCTGCATTAACACGTTTCCAGTTCTGTTGAGTTGGGGCAACAGAGAGGCAGGACAGCGAAGTGGAGGTGGTGGTGGTGGACCAGGCAGGGCAGCAGACTCCACTGCAGCCAGCATCTCAGAGCCTTAAACATGAGCTCACAGACTTTTGTCATTAAAAGGTGGAGATAAGGAGGTAGAAAGCTGAAAAGATAAAACTTTCAGTGAAGAAGTAAGTCCACAACAAAAGGGGAGTCTGTCCTTCCATAAGCACAAAATCTGCTGAATTCCCAAAGAAGAGACCCTTTTCCCTATGGAAAGTAAACAGTTTAATTTGGATAAGAGAACATTCACTGGAAGACAAACTGACTGCTCCTCTTTGTAACTCTGTAATACAGCAGAGATTGACCTTTGCATTCTCATTTCAATGCTTATCTTGAACAAACAGCCAAGGAGTCAATGTCTACAGAGAAAAAATTAGGGAAGTGACTTTTCCCTAAAAGTGCAGAGCAAGTCCTAGGGAAAATTTTAATACATATGAGTCCAGCTGCTGTCGCTGAATGTTAACCAGCTTTGTGATGCAGTGTTTATTTGGCCATGAAATGCTTCTGAGACAAGTTAAACTTCAATCTTGAATTATACGATTAAGTCTTTCAGGGAGAAAATGATCCGTTGTAGCTTTTTTTACCTCAAAATACGTTATATTTCAGTATCAGCAGAACAAACATTTTCTTATTTTATACATGCATCGGGTTTTTGCTTTTTTCCTGTGGGTGAATCCAGCTTTCAAGGAATGGATGCCACTGACTGAAGCCAATCCTAATGAATGCAAGGGTCCTGACAAACTTCGCCCACGCAGATCGGGCAGTGAACCTTACGCCTAGCTTACAGCACCGCCACTTTGGCAGTCTTGGCTTCAGTTGAATAGATAATCATATCGAACTGTATACAAAATGACTACCGACAACCCAGCTTTCAGCTATGATCTAATCGGGTTGTCAAATGGATATTTTTTCCTCTCATTTTCTTTTTGACTATGGGAAAAAAATTATAAAGTACTATTATCACATGGTGATAGTCATAATAAATACACACAGGTTCCAAATAAAGCATTTCTAACTTAATAAAGCAGTTTGTTTTCTCTTAGAGGTTTCAAGTTAAAACTCCTCAGACGTTTTTGCTGATGCGCAGCTAATTACATCATTGTTTTGCATTTGCTATTGCACAACTACCATGAACAAGGTGTGCCTTAAAATTAGATGTTGTGGCCTGTACACTTAACCTGATTAGGTCAATAATTTAAATATTAACACAGTTACGGAAATGAAAGCCGACAGATTCTTGTTAAAAGTCATTATATACCTTTACACTGTATTCTTTTAAAAACATGGGACTTAAATGTTTTCAGATGCGGAATGAGCATCTGGATGTCTGCCACAAGATACTACCTTTTGCTCCTGTACCCACTGTGGCTGTCAATCTCATAACCGTGTCCTCCAGGACAAGGTAACTGAGTCACAGTGCAAACTTAATCACATCACAACACAAAGCTGATGGGATGATCTCATTACTGTTCCAGGAAAAGGAATAAACTCAATTCCTATTTACACCAGCAAATCTAGCTTTCAGCAAAGACCTACAAAGGCCTTGACCACATAACAGGGAGAACAAGTAACATGAGTGGCAGCTTATTAAGGAAACTATTAACGTAAGTGAGATAGTGACTTTGAGACTTTTAAAGAAAGTCCCAGCGCTTTGTCAGAGGATTTTTGAATTTTAAAAGAGTTTTGAAGTTTAGCCAAATCTATGATCCTTTTTGGTAAGGTTAGGGTACCTGGAAGTTATCTTTATGTCAGGTTAAAAATAATTGTGTACATTAAAGAGGAGATTTATTGCACTATTTCAAGCACTCAACCCAATCTAAATTGTCTAGGAGGTTAATTTTGAAGCTCTTCACCCTTTTTTTAATATTGTATTTGGATTATTTTCTAGCATACTATCAGACATGCAGAAACAAAATCTAAAATGACTAAATCTGACTTAAAAAGAATACCTGTCTGATCAAAGCCTCCAGCTCACCTGTGTTGGTTGTTTTGGGTTTCCTTTTTTTTTTTTTTTTTTGTAGAACTAACTAGCAGGAAAAGTCTTATCTTCTAAGAGTTGCACTTAAAACTGATTGCTTATAAAGATTTGAAGAATGATTGGGATTATCATTCTAAAACAGCACCCAAGGGAACAGGGTGGATCAAGGGATTGCTAATGAGATACCAAGTCTTTCACATCTAAACTGTTGATTTAAATTCAGTCCAAGACAAAGATCCCCCAACCGGTGGACATCTGATGATCTGTAAGAAATGACATGATGTTCTCACTATTCTTAGAAGATACATGTTTTAAGAGTACTGAACTGCCAGCAAAATTGGCACTCTTTGCAGTGAAACCAAGGAATGAATTGACAATGAAACAATTTAAATGAACTTTTATCCCTCAAAACAGTAATATAAAAAAAGGCTTTGGCTTTCTGGATCAGGTTTAGATCACACTTACTTTCCCCAACCTGCTCAAAATAAGAGTTTCAGCTTCTAAGACTACTGCTGTAAATCCAAATGAAACATTTCAGTAAGGTAAAAATTACCATTTAAGTTCTAGAGTAGCTATATTGGGCTTTAATGACTTATAATTTACAGAAAGGGCAGTGGTAGATGTTAATGAGTGACTCAGACAACTTTCTATTATGCTTTTCTGCAGGATCAGTCATTATCACATGTCAGTTGCTCAGAACATAGCACTCTAGTCCTCCCTCTTATTTAATAAAAGCAAATTAATAATTTCCAATCATTTATTTACTCAGTGAACTTAGACCCTAGTTTCACTCAAAAATTACAGTAAATGTATTGTTTTAATTAACTTACTAGTCGTAGCTGTTCTACAGATGTTTTGTTTGTTTGAACATACTTTAGTCTATGAACTATTTGCAACTCTTATTACTGTGATTCTTGATTTACTAATGGGATCTGTGACAGATCAACTACATGACATTTTACTTTCTCTCTTTGCTGACTACCAGGTCAGACTAAGAGTCCACCTCGCAGGCCTAGAGCTCTTTGCTCTTGGTACACAACACTGCTATCTATCTCAAATGGCTGCTGTGCAAACCAAGCCCATAGCCAGTACAGGGAGATGGACTGACCGTACCTGCATATGAATCAGCAGCGGGTTGGGCACCCACTAATTGCTACAGCGGGAGCAGAGCCTCTTCCCCTTACTCAGCCTTCTTCCCTCTTTCCTTCCTCTCAAAAAGTACTCCTTCCACCCATAACCCAAGCTCCTTCTCCCTGCAAGAACCTCCCTTGCAATCCCATGGCAATTACCACCCATGCGCAGGAGGGGAACCCACCACAGCTACCAGAGCAAGACCCAGTCACGTGCTGGTGGCACTGTATGGAATGGGGGAGGCTAGAGGAGTTCTTTGTTGTGTCTTTCAAAGGATTCCTCTACCAAGTTCATTGCTCTACGAGGGAAAACAGCTTCTTCCTGTGCTAGGTCCCAGGGCAAATGCAGAGATTTCCCCTTGGTCCAGGAGAAAGGGATATAGTCCCTTTAAATAACGAAAAGTGTTGACCATGCACAGATGTCTCCCCTCCCTCCATGGCACTATCAAAAAGTTCATGTAGGTTCTAAGATGCCCCCTTACAGCAGGCGTGCACAGGTAGGCAATGCCACCAAACACAAGACAGGTCCCTTAGCAGGGGGTGAAGAGGGATGCCACAATGTGTGGAAGAGGGCACCCTGAGAGAAGATACCATTTCTTCTCCTGGTGATTCTCTCCTAACTCTCTTCCTCTTGTGCACTACCTCCTGGATCCTGCTCACCCTAAGTCCAGTTTTGCTAGCCATCCCTCTACAGACAGCCATGACCAGGTGCCCAAAATTTGTCCTTGGGGACAAAAATGGCAAATGTAATTCATGGCAGGGGACACGGCTCCTTCACGTCATTAGAAGGGGTCATTGATTCATGCATGCCCCATCTCCCAAGACAGTCTATGTGTAGAGACAGTCATATAAAGGACTAATGCTACCGCCATCAGTCATCTCACAGAGTCCTTGAGGAAACCTTGGATATGGGGTCCTCTGGTTGGTAAGAAGGAAGAGACTGCCGTAGTGGATGCCAGGCAAAAATCCATTCTGAAGATTCAAGTACTGGGCTACCACCTTTCCAGAAAATTAAGGTCTTGGGTCTGACTTCTGTCACCTGAGGAAAGGATAATCCCCTGCCTTCCCATTAGGTCTTCATCTAGGTGCTGAGACAACACCAGCACTCAGACTTGTCTTCCCTGCTCAAACCTCTTCCTACAGCTCCAGCTGTTCCTAGTCTCCAAGCTGACCACTGGTGGCCAATCCCACAAGGCCTGGCAAGTGCCAGAATGAACAGAATCCAGACAGAAAAGGTGTACATAGAGAGCCCTTTCTTCTTGCATTTCCTGTGGATCTGTAAGAGGGGTGTCATCCTCTGCCAGGAGGCTGCTAACATGCTTCTTGGTAGCTTTGGTACTTTCTTGGTACTTTTCCAAGGAGTAGATGTATGTACGTGTTCCAATTCCCCTCCCAAAGGAGTTGGATGTGTGATCAGAGAAATGTGCCTCAGGCCCAGTGATCTTTCTGGACCCAGACTTTACCCTCTTTCTCCTATCATTCAATACACTAGGGTGAGTAAGGCAGGTGCCTTTAGGCTCTAAAATATCTTGCACCAGATGCCAACTCACCACAGCCTTCCACTAACTAGCCCTTTTCATGTTGCTGCAGCACAAGGACTGGCACACACCTTCTCTACATCCTAGCACCTTTACAATGAGGAAAAGACATGATTTGCTCCCTATCAAGACAAGCCCAAACTTCCAAAAGGCCTCTAACAAAGCCTCTGTCCTCTGACAGGCTATTGTAAGAATGACCGTAAATTGACCTTGGCCAAAATTAAGATCTTGTGACCATTACAGACACCAGGTAGCAGTCCATGGAAGGGGTTGACCAGCCAGAGGGGAGTCCGTTACTCATTTCTGGCCTCATGGACATTTTTCTTGGACCAATGTTTAACAAGTTTCAAGGCCTGTATAGTTAGGATGATTTTTCTCTATATACATTATCCAGCATTTATAATTACTGAACGTTATCTGCAATTCTGTCATCCATTCAATCAATATTTTGAGTTGTCTGCAACTCTTCACAATCTGCCTTAATTTTGAATAATTCTGTTTTTCTCATAGTGCTCTTCATCTCTTTTTTTTGTAGGCAATTTATGAATGCATTGCAGAGCAAAGATCCTGGTAGGCTTATGACAGTAATCTACATTTATGGTGCAAAACTAGCCATTTATTTCCTATCATTTAAGCTGTTACTAATCTGTGAGAACAACTTTCCTCTTTCTCATGGGAGCTTAGTTGCTTTAGGAAGTTCTACTGAGAAACCTTAAGAAAAGCCTTTCTAAATCCAAGTCCACTATCTCAATTCTTCACACACTATTGGCTCACTTGGAGGAACTGGAGAAATATGACTTCCCTCTCCAGACATCATCCTGACTCTTATGTAATGTGCTATATTTATCTTTCTGTTTACCCATCCTTTCCTTATTACCATATCTAACAGTTCAGCCTTACAGAAGTCAGAGTTAATTGTTTGCAGTTCTCGGAATGATCCCTGGAGCCCTTTTAAAAATTTTAGTATAGATGCTGATTTACCTGATAGGTTGCATACCACAATTATGCACTCAGCAATTTCTTGGACAATTACCATTGGGACCAGCTGACCTGTTACTATTCACTTGATCAAATTGTTCCAAAATCTCTTTTTGTAACACCTTAAAATTTTTTAGACAATTCTATATACATAAAAAACAGGGTGAGATGACCAAACTGTGTAACTTTCAGTAGCAAAAACCAAAAGTCTGAAGAGTGACCTTTGGGGTACAAGTACAAGATTTCCCCTGTTTTTGTCTTCAGAGGAACACTTCACGTGTCAGTCTACAAAATGAAGCTTGATGCAAAGATACAGCAGTTTCTCAAAACCTTTGTAAATAGTGATGAATGACTACCTTCATTGCAGAGGATGTATTTTTTCATTTGAGGAACCGATAAGCTATTAACGAGGACTGTCTACTGCCATGAAGAATGAGATCTTTGTCTCTATTATGAGACAATGTTTTGAAAAATATACACCTCAGAGTATAACCTGGATGACTGACCTTGCTAAGTAGCACATACTAATCAGCTTGGTAGAAACGCACAAACAATAATCTAAATTACCACTATAGACTTCCAATGACCTTTTAAGTCTTAGCACATCAATGTTTACGGACATAAATATTCCAAGACAGACGGAAAATTGCAGACATTTGGAAGTCCTCTGATGGACACCTCACCTGGAGGCAGGCTATCTCATCATCTTGAAATGATTTCTTGTGATTTCCCTTGAAACATTTCCTGGATAAAGCTCCTGGAGATAAGACACTTCTTACTGATTGTGTCCGTCCCTTATCACATCTCCATCCCAAACTTTCACACACCAGGGGGACTCTCCTCAAAACTGACACTCAAGAATGACGCTTCTTGTATGGTGCAGTTTCTGAATTAGCCCATGAAAATAGAAATTAGAAAAGTTTTTGAAGAGCATGTTCCCACATATTTGTAGCATGTATATGAAAAGCACACAACTATAATATATCATAATAACATATCTAGCTTTTGAATCTGAGAACAAATTGTGGGTGTATTAGTTCTTGCTTAATGGGAGTACCACTGGGAAGTACTTTTTAAAAGCATAATAAGACAGTGCAAAGAACTATGAGAAGAGGATAATTTTGTGATGGGTGTGGATGGTGGGAGTTTTCTGAACAGATGCTCAGAGCCAAGAAAAGCTAACCCTTTCTTCTTTTTCTAAATGAAACAAAAACTTCTAATAAATACATCAGATAAATGGAATAATATTATTGCCATAGGACATGCAAGTGTAGTAAAGCTAGGATATGATAGCATTTCAATGATAAGCAGAAATCACAGGTTTAGCATTTAGAGACTAATAAAACATAGGAAGCTAAAATTAGAAAATGTTGCAAACATATCTGAGAATATAACAAAAACAGTCTTGAGAACAGTGTGCTTACCATGTTAGTGGAGGAAAATTTGCATAATTAAGAATTGATGACTTACGTAATGCAGGTGAAGGAGTAAGAACATTACTGCATTGTAATTAGGAGAACTATTTGTCAGTCTTATTTAAATTAGACTCAAAAACGTCAGACATGTCAGTGGCATTTACATGAGCAAAAGTTACCGGAATGACCATAGTTAAAACATATTAGGGCAATGAACTTTTAGTTTATCTGTAAACTAAAGACTGTTGAGTATGCCACCAACCAAAATTGAGGGGCAAAAAGGAAGGTAAGTTCTCTAGACAGTCTTGGAGGCTGTGGGACAGAAAATGCTAAACTGGGGGAAATGTCAAAGGGTGGTTAGGGTATGGAAATAGACAGCTGATGGGTACATAACAAAAAGTGCAAATACCAGATCGTTTACAAGGAAGTCTCATGGGTGAGACTGCCCTAAGAACAAGCTGGAAGCTGGCAATGGGGAAGGCACAGAGAGATATCTGGCAAAGGGGTGGTATGGCCTTCATCTTCCTAGATCACAGAAGAGGATTTGATTACTGGTTAGGCTTATCTGCAGAGCAGCTTCTCCCATGGTGAGCAGGGGGATTTTAAAATAGGACAACGGCATTTTATTAGGGCACAACAGCTGAGAAAGGGTTCTCCAGTGGATAGGAAGTATTGGTTCACAGCCTCTCCTCTCCCCCCTTATTTTGAATTAACTCAGATCTTGGAAACTGAGCCCCTGCCTATATTCAAGTTTGTTTACACGACTGACTGACGGGAGATAATATTTCTTTACATCTCTCTTCACAAAAGCCTGCAGCAACAGATGGATTTTGCAGCATAATCTAAAGGTCAACAACTTCTGACCAGCAAACTAATGGAGAACAGGCCAGACTGCAGCAAGTTCAGCACTGGGGAAACCTAATTAAAAATTATGTTCAGATTTAACTAGTGTTTCAGTATTGCACAAGGACAGAGGGAGTACTTGATGTACCTAAGATATGTTTAAATCAATAAATGCTTTCTCTAAAAAGGAAAGCTATGCATAAATGTAAATCACATGCCAAACTAATGATTTGCAAGACACAATATGTAACAAACAGTCAGTTTTCTCCATCAGTTAAAAGTATTTTACAAGCCTTTAAGCACGTTAAAGTATTCTGAGCTCAACATGACAAAGCCGTGGATTTTGTAGGGATGTGTCTGAAACAGACAAGAATTATTTTCATGAGTTGTAGATTTAAAAAAAAACAAAACAAAACAAAACAAGCCTGTCACATGGACATTCAGAAGCAGTTAAAAATTAATCAAGACTCCTAAGCTGCAAACTTGAAATGCCATACTTTTCTTCAGCTAAGAAAACTGGTTCAACCCTGCCATACTGCTCAGCTGCCCACCCTCTCACCGAAAATTTCAATTGCTCCAGGGTGTATCCCTCAGCTATTGAATGTCCTTCAAACTCAGAGGGACTAAACAAGCATGATCTATGCTTAACAGTAATGCATACAACTATAGCACCTCATCTCCTCTTTTGCACACAGTGTTCTGAATACGCCTTATAGGAAGAAGTGTTCCCTGTTATAAGAAACTTCTGAGAGCTTTTAAGACTGCTGAAAGCATTTAGCTAAGTTTTCAGCTGCAGACTTTTAAAAAGGAGCACAGAAAATATACACGTAGGAGAGGAAGTGCAAATTTCAAAGAGCTGGCTAAAAGACAGCACTTTGATTTTGCCCCAGTTGCTGATTTGATTCCATGAGACCATGAAGAAGACCAACCAACAGGAATTAAAACATTAGATCACAATAAATCAACAGACATGAAAACATTAGCTCAGGCATTAAATTTACATTTTCCAGACCATTGGCTCTTGTGACCCAGAATATACTGGGAAATTTGAAGTTCTGCTGTCAGTTCTGTAGCTCTGTTTCACTCTAGCCCAAAGCAACAATCAGCGCAGGCTCTCGCTTCATGCTTTTGCCCTACACTGGAACATACTTATTTTTAGGCATGGCATAGTTACAATCTTATTACACATAGGACTGGGGAAGATAAGGTCCATGCTCAGTCTCAGTCCAGGATGATGCACACATTGTTTAAATGGAAATAGCAGCTGTTGGAGGACCATACAATCAGCTGCATAGCGCAAGAAGCTTTAGCGTACTCGGGGAGAACAGAATTTTCAGACATTTCTGTTTCTAATACAGAAGAAATCTTTACTGATCATATAACAGGCTGCCACTTTTTTAAGGGTTTCAAGCTTTTAAAAAACCTTTCAAATTAGAAAAGATTTCAATAGATGGCAAAAGCCACATTGTCAAAACAGAAGTCAAATTCTTGCCGCAGGCAGTAACTTTCCAGAAAAGCAGAGTTTAAAAAAAAAAAATCATCAGAATTTTTAAAGCTATGACCAGATAATAATAATAATAATAACATAATATCTCTTAGTAATCTTCCAGGAAACTGTGGAAATTTCATCAAGAATAGCTTAGGAAAATTTCAACCTGAGGCCAACACCTATTACGAAGAAATCAGAGCCAAAACATCCCAAAGTTACAGGCAACTGTTATACAACAGGACAAGTCAGAAAACCCCAATAATAAGCAACCACACATGCCATATTAAGCCCTGCCTATGCCACAAGGGAAAAGAAAAAATAAATATTTTGCGGTCTTTTGGCTAACGTGCTTTTAGCATGCTCTCTCTCACTAGTATCACCACAGTGTTTCTCCTAAACATTGTGCTGCAGTAAATGACTTCCCAGGATAGCTTTGTTTCTCTGCCCTGTCTCCGTATTATTTGAGAAATCATACTAGAATAACACTGGTGACAGATGTTTAAATGTCTGTTGCTACCACAGTTTCAATAGCAGTGCACAAAGGCTGTAATGACCACATCTTGCCCACTACTATTCAGTCTACTCAGATCCACTGAGAAGACCCAATGGGACACACATAGAAATGTCCCCCTTTTGATATCGCAGCTGAACAACAGTTCTCCTGGACTTCTAACTTTACCTCCCTTCTAGGAAATTCAGGTAAATAAAAACCACTATAATGAGCAAGCTTGTGATGGGAATATTGCCCAGGTACTAAAGAATATTTCATATTCATTCTCAAGCAATATCAAATCAGTGACGGAATATTTGTAGTAATAGAAACAGAACACAATATGAATACAGTTGGTTTTTTTTTTAGTTTTCCCATAATAAATTACAAATTATATGTGATCAAACATCTCTAATGCAAAAATATTCTACAGATAAACTTTCAAATCCACTCACACCTCTTCATTTCAACTGGCCTTGCCATGATGAGGCTATGCCTCATAAATGATGGAGGAACCAGACACCAATATCCTACATATAGCGCATGTGCCTTTTATGTGACATATGGTGAAGGTCAATGGGGTTCCTGATAAACAGGGACTTTTTGGAAAGAGTATAAGGCCACAACCTATAAATATGGAAGAGGTGAAGCCTATAATGCTTTTTCTCCTTTTTCATCAAGGATAGTTGTGGATCCAGACTCTAAGGGGCTCTGTGCACTGAGCCTAATCCCTGGCTATTAGAATTAGGACACCAGTGAAACCGATGTACATCAAACCATTAACTCAGGTGAACACAAACTACATCCTTACCTTGCTCCCCTCCCTCTAACAGAAGTCAGGACTGGGTTAAGTACCACATGACAGGGGTAAAAATATTCCCTTTGAAAAAGATCAAGAGAGGTCCCTCTGCTGATGGAAACCCAAAAGAAAGCCTGGTTGCCTCTAGCCTGAGCTACATCTGCGCTATTCCGTCAGGGTACTCCAAGAGTTTAAACTCTGAAAGTATCATGGGACACAATTTGCTGATACCGTGTTACCAAGAGTTAAGAGTCTCTTCCTTGCAGCTTCAGCTTAGCTGGGACTAAGTGGCAGAAGTGCCTGTTATTGATGCATGCCCCGAGAGGCTATCCCTCACCAATCTGTTCAAGCAAAACTCAAACATACGAGGTTTGGTCTTCATAAGCCTCTTAAATGAAATTATTTTCCTTTTGGATCAAGTTACTCATGTATTTGGTAGTAGTGGGTTTGTCTAAGTAATTTTAAACAAAAAATAGTTACTATGGTTACTGGGATATCGGATAGGTTTTAAGGTCATAGAATAAACTGGAATTAATACAGAAACTTTGCAACTTTCTGCACGAGATTTACTTATTTTTAGAAACAACAAAAGTAAATCCACAGGGATGTCATCAAGTCAACAGGAACTTTTTTTTCCTCTAAGATAATATCCATTAATACTACTATCACATACTGGAGGACTCAGTAAGTCAAATAATAACTTTGGTCAAGGATTTACACCTGTACTGGTCAGGAAAAATCTACCCAAGTCAGTGGCTTGTTCTATAGTATGCAAATTAAACTAATGATAGCAAGAAATTTTCTTTAGTCATTCATTCTCCTAAAGAACAACTTTCCAATTTATCAAGAGAAATGAAGGAGCTGAACTACAACTCTTATAGGGAAAATTTAATAAACCCTTTTAGTAAATTTTGATTTTGAACCACAGTCCCATACAACAGAGATATTGGCATTCTGCACTATGTTAAAACAAGTTCTAATTACCACAGCCTGTGATGTATTTTCTGATTCTAAAGCTGAGGAGGTAGATGCTAACTAGCCCTCTCTTGTATCTGCTTACAATAATTTTACTGTGATTGAAGAAAAAGAATTGAAATAACTTCCCACCTTCTGCCACTGGGATGCACAGTTTTTGTCACTTTACGACAACGGGTTGTTTCTAACAGTATTGTCAAATTGCTTAGGGTAAATTATATATTCATTGGAAGTTTGGGTTTTGGCTCTGTCAAGGACTCTTAAACTAAGGAAGAAAGATCATAAAAGAGCACATTCTAAAAGGTACCATTTTCTTTACCTGTGTTTTTCAGGAAAAATTCTAAGACACTAAAGCCCTTCACATATTAAAACCTTCTTGTATAACTAGTTAAGGTGATATTTTCCAAAGCATCATACTTACAGTAAGAAACCAATTTACCTATTCTCATAGTTACGGTAACTGGGAAAGAAAAAAAAAAAAGTTTCATTGTGCAACTAAAATACCCAAATACTGCATTAGAAAAAGCAGAAACTGGGCAGAAACTCACATTCACAGATATGACAGCCATATTTTTCATTTTTACTGCCGGCAGTGGTCAAAGGTCTGGCTCGCAAGAGCATACAAGGCAAGGCATAGATAGGGTAAGTTTTTCTGTAGACCTTAGACTAGGCACAATATATGGGGGGAAAAAAACCCTCAAACCAACCAGTAATGGAGAGGAGAAGCAAGATGCTGGCTTAACTGTACCAAAATAACATTTGCAACTAGGCTAAGAATATATTCGTATTGTCAATTCCACAGGTAAACTAAGTCAGGGCAATTAGTTGTCCTTTGCACAGTGGTGCAACTTCTATTGTTTGTGCACACGGGCATATCGCTACCACACAAGATACAACGATATGTAATTGCACCTTGGCACTTTTACTGGAATGAGTGTGTTCCTGACTGTCCTTTGCATCAGCTTTGACATCAGCAGAATGATTCTTAGTTTGCTGTAGTCAAAGGAGGGGCAAAGTCTATGCAATATTACGCTCTAGTGTTTCTCATTTCATCATGAACTTGTTTTAATAAACAAGTAAATAGAGTGTTGGAGGATCAGATGACATTTGGGGAATGGAAGGTTATACTATAGGTTCTTTCATTGCTAAGACAGTATCGACACTGGAATGAATATGAACAGGCACCCTTGACCACATTGCTATCTGTTAGTCACCCCGCCCTTGATCATTTTAGCATCAAGTGAAAAGTAAACACCTAACAGGCATTCTCTGAGCCAAAAAAACAGTTTCAGAGTTGAAGGGAAACAGGTGTTTGCATGACAAGATCACCAACATTAGCTTTAAATATAAAAAGCCTTAAATTGCAAAAGGACTGAAAAACCATCAGAGAGAGTATTTTTTAAAATGCCCAATGATGGGTTCCTTCTCTGAACAAGAACGAAGCATTTTAGAGCTAGAAATTGGACGCTGGGTGTAGGCATACTACAAAACACAGAGCAGAAATATCTGAGATAGAAGCGTCGACTCCCAACAAGCAAAGAGCACTAAAACCAGCAGGATCATGTTGCACTCTTGTACAGCTGTAACTCTCACAGCTTACACCTCTCCATCAGTGAAATGACTCACCAGTAAGACCTGATCTAACTGCTAGCAAAATAATCTGCTCATAAACAAGATTAAAGTAACTATTAATTTCATTTAAAATTAAGTGTTTATTCTGAAATTCCAAAGGTCCAAAGATGAAGGTAAAAATGTTTCTTTCCTCAGATACATGAAACCCCCCCAAAAATGGATTTCAGATAAAGATATACAGAAAATGAGGCATTTTCACAAACCTTTTCCCCATATATATGAGTAGTCATTTTAGAGTTGGGACTCAGACCAGGACAACTTCACCATTTTTAGACAGAGCAGGCTAGTAAGCCATTAAGGAAAGTTATTTCAAATAACTTTCTGCTGTACCAATGACTTAAAGATGAACTTTGTTATACAATCTCATCTTTGCAGTGGATAGAAGATGACAGAGAAAAGCTCCATCACAATAAGCTGCCTGATGCATCTTTCTTCTGTGTTTTTAAGGCAGTGTCAGACATTTGGTTGGGAAGATATCTATTCTGGGAAGTTGCACTGCACTGTGGAAAGCATGCTGCTTGTGAGCAGAGGGGCGGAAAGTGCAGATGTAATATTGAAGTCCTCAGGTTGTTCCTTCTTCCATGAACAAACACGCAAGATGAGGAAAAGGATCAGGGAAAGCAGACTCTGTGCAGGAGGCAGAAGTAATTGGGAACGAGTGCGGGGGGTTTTTTTTGTTTCTGACATGCCACCCCCAGCAATCACCAAGCAAAAGTGGAGGGTCCAATTTAAGTATATTTCTGACAGAACTTGCCCCTGACTTGCAATAGCTATAGCTGTGCTTTACGGCATTGGACGGTGACCCAAGGCAATGTGAGAGGGACTAATGGCTCAGCAAATGTGGAGCGGCTCTTTCCACAGCCAAATAACCCCAACCCCTGGCTGCTACCTGTGATGAAGACGCACAAAAGGTGGAGTTTCAAAGTTAGGAGAAGTTCAGGAGTTTTGATTACTTCTTTGAGACGTGTTTGCTCACTTCCAGGTACGCAGTGGGCTGATTCTTCGCAATTTAGACTTTAATTTACTTTAAAACTTTTCCCTTCAATATATTTAATGAGCACAATAACACTACAAAATGTGTATTAGTCAGCTAATACACCCACGCCCTGGGTGTGTTATAGCCCTCAGCAACACTGCTGCCCCAGTACATCCAAGATGTATGCATACTAGCTGACAAAAACACACCTTGTTGTGTGTTATTGCTTACATAAGACAGGACTTAGCATATGTAACTGTATATTAATGACACGCCTTGATACATTGTTAAACTGGAAACTATGGTTGTGCTCCATCAGAGGCTTAGGTGTGTACTGTATTACACAGAGCAAAATTAATTAAGAAATCCTGCGTTCTTGCTGGCAGTAGCTGTAGCGATACGCTGGGAACGAGAGACCGCAGTCCTCACTGACCTACATGGAGCAAGATCCGGGCCAACCTCCTAAGCGCCAAATGCCTCTCGGACAGAATCTCTATCCTGAAATGTATTACGATGATATGATTTGTTCAGACAGAATGAAAAAAGTCCCCCCTTCCATGCCGCCCCCCCCTAGGGCTGCGGGTTCTCCATCACTCTAAACCAGCTCGAGTCAGAGCTGCTGCCGAAGGGGCCTTTCCCCTCTGCCCCCCGCCAATCCCCCCAGCCCTCCTCTGCGGCAGCGCTGGCATTTGTGCAATCAGAGGGTGAGAAATCAGGGATGCGATCTGGCCAACCCCTCCCATGCTTTTTTCCCTAGGTTAGTTTTACAGTTTACCACTCACGCTCATACTGGCACCAGAGAGGCGGCAGAAACACATGGCTGGGACCTCCCTTTTTGACGCCAGCCCACACACACAGGCTGGTTTAAAGCGATCGCGAAACCGTATCATTAACAATGTTGGCAAAAACCTTCCCACAGACACAGTTATCCCGACAAAAAGTTGCCTTGCCCCAGTGACTCTTTTTCATTTGAACAGGGAGTTCGGGTGGCTCTTTGCTGCGGAGCCGAGGGGAAGGTTTCCCCGAATAGCTCTGCCGGCAAACCTCCTTCACGTCCACAGTGCAGCAGCACTGATTTCAACAAAGCAATGCCAAGCGATACCAGCGGTGAAGCAGCCACTAAGTGTGTTTTGATACCGATTTTTATTCATTGCCCTGTTTTCAGTATCTTATACATTTTCCCCCTAAGGACGTTAGCCAAGCTCTCCCTTTCTTTATGATTTTTACCCTTTAACGTTTCAAGCTTACTCACCGGGAAAGTTTTACCTCCAGCTGCCACAGCTCCCTCAGTTATACCAGGCCCATTTGAAAGGAGAAGAAAGGTGTTAATTAGGGTGTTAATGGCTACAGAAACACCTTTTTTTTTTTTTTCTTTTCAAGGAAGAAACTGCTGGAAACTCAGCATTCCTTGCAGAAGCGTTAGACTGCATAAAAAAATTAGCAAACAAAAATGCATTTATTTGGCACACAGTGTAGACAGTCTTTGGCTCCCAACGGCTCCAAACTACAATTCTGTTTATTCTCTTTCACCTTTTATTTGGAACCATGTTGTTGTGGAAAAAAAAGGTATATCTTCTCCTGGTGTCTTTTGAGTGCCAGAATATTTTTTTTTTTAAATCTTTAAAATGAATTCCATACCAGCGTGCATCTTGGCAATGAGAAAATGGCTGTGTTAAGGTTTGAAGCAACATCCACATGGCTTCACAAGGCAGCAGAGCCAACCTCGCATCCCTTTGGTGCTGAAAGATGCTGCTCCCCTCCCTCCCCTGCTGAGTCTTCCCAGTGCCAGTCCACATTTTTGCTGGCTCTGGCACTTGTCTGATACCTCCGTGAGATCAGCTAACTCACTAAACTGACATAAAGCTATTCACTTTTTTGCTGGGTTCATTTTCTGCCAGTTGAGTGAGCTGAACCAGCTGAAAGAAGGGGTGGTGCCAAGCGCGGGGAAACATGGACCTGGGGGATTCTTCCTTTTGAAGGCAGCAAGCTGCTAAAATGGCCCAGGCATCTTGTGAAACCTCACCCTAAGGGCACGGCTTTACTAAATCGCCTGATACAAATTAAGAGTTTCCTATTACAGAAAGAGACAGGTCCTAGTAGTCATCCGATCTCACATTAAACTAATTCAGCTCGCTAAAGTGGCAGAAAACTACCTGGGGTGGCAGCTGCTCTTTGCCAGGTCAGCAAGTGGAACTGGCACATCTTCTGGTCAGGTGAGTGTGGAAGCTGACGCATGGCACAGGCAGAGCTGGGTGGCAGTGGCGAGAAGGAGAAGAGCCAGGGAGAGGAGTGAGCCCACTCCCTTTCAGCTGTGGTGAGAGCTGAAACCTTGTGAAATCACACCCCATTTCAAGAAAACTCTGAGCAGAAAAAAACTTATTTCTCCACTTCTCTTAACAGATAACTGTGAAGCTACTGTTCCCCCAAAGTCTTTATATAAACACGTTGACTTGTGTACAACCTAAAAACTGCGTTTCTTTTTTATCAAAATTTTAGTTTCATGTAATATCCCAGTCTAAGAGTCACTGCAAAAATAGATACAGTGATTTCAGATACTGCTGTACTCCAGACTGTGTGTTAGTGTTCTCCCAGCTTGATGAGTTAATCATGACTGTTCTTCATTCACCGCAGTGCAAATTCAGCACGGCTAGTTAAAATTATCCTCGGCAGCAATTTATATTAAGCAAAGGAGGAAATTTTGGTGGCAGTCTGAAAATAATTTTTGGAGATGTCAGATGGATAAGAAACCCTGCTTCTAACACTGCAGTCGGAACTGGGTGCAGAGGGCCCCTCAAAGACTTGGCATCACAGCAACACTCTTACAGGTATACAACATGGTTTGTCTTTTTAAACCAGCATCTTTCTAAATGCTGGTTGTTTTCAAATTTCACTTGCTCCTGTTTTTTAAAAACACTTGTGTCTCTTGGGTGGGATCTTGGGGTTTTGTTTGTTTGCTTGTTTTTCAGTGGAGCAGGTTATTTAGATCCTTACGCCTTATGTTATAGCTAGACCCAGATGAAAGTGCATTTGTCAGGTGGGTTTATGTCACTCAGAGATTTGAGGCAGCTGGTACCTTTGCCAACAAAAAAGCTTCTTCTCTCAGCATATGCTACATCAGTACTAGGGAGGTTTGAACCACAACTGTGCCAACTCAGTTACTGCGGCACGTTTGTAAGCGTGGCGTGACAAGACCTTAGAGTAGTGATCTTTATACCTGGCTCTGACGTGAATTTTGTTCGTGGGGCAGAAGGATATTTTTCCATTACTTCTATTCAAACATACTCATATCTTTGATTTTTGATTACTCATATCTATTTTCGGATCTGTTCTGATAAAAGCCTATTAGAAAACATATTATACAGAAATTTCAGCTCCAATTTGCAGAAATATCTGGAGTCATAAATAAACAATGGAGTTCATGAAATCTGATCCATTAAAAATACAATCTTGTGACCTGTTTCTGGCTCTGGCAGATGACTTCTCCTAAGAAAAGCTGTTGAAATTCTGAGCATTCACATCTGAACTCCACTCCAAACCTAATTTAAACTTCAGCTTTAATAAATCTGGATCATTACCTCATCCTTACTTTTAACTACTAATAGCAAGTAACTTTATGGATTGCTACACCTGACAAATTATTAAATATTTCAGCTATTTTCTAAGTGAAATGAAATCTACATGCGTTTCTTTAGTCCCCATCTCCTCTCTGAGAAATGAATGCATCTCCCTGTACTGGTCTTACTTTATTTAAATAACCTGATAACTCATCCTTTCTCATCTTCTCAGGATTCAAAATAAATCAGTATGGTCTCTTACTCTACTCCTTCCTAAGGAATACAGTCCTCGCAGATCTAATCTTTTTGAGTAACTAAAATCCTCAAGTCTTTGAATCATTCTGGTTTTGTAATATTTTTCTGTAATAAGAAAACCAGGACGCAGGCACTACCTCCCCTAATTCACATTCTGACACCTGTATTGGCGCAGGAAAGCTGGCAGTATTGTATTTGGACTAGACAGTTCACAGACACATGAGTATTTCACTTCTGAAGTTACAGAATTGTTGATCTTTTTTAAGAAATTATTGTTCACTGAAACACTATGTTAAGAAAAAATACTGAAGGGAAAGGACTGAAAATAAATCATTTCTCCAAAGAAGATAATTACATAGCTAAACATTATCTATGGAGAGAAAGAAAATCCTAAGAATCAATGGGGCTTGTCAGAGTTACTTTAATGTGCCCAGTTTTTTACAAACACTAACCTACAATTTCCTGACATCTTAAATTATATGTTTCTGAGAAGAGTACAGTTTGGCTACAGTGTGTCATACATACAAAGTCCTTGCTGACTGAACAGAGGACATTTTTGATGCTATTACGACAGACTGGAAAAATCCTTACAAAATATGTCCTCTAAAAAAATAAATCCAAAAGTTAACTTACTGGTCTATGGACAGTATTCGGTGCAATCTTGGCTGAGATTCAAACTTAGTTCCCAGCATCTGTTATTTACTCCACCAGAAGGGCCTGAATAATTGGTAAACCAAAGCAAGAACACAGGAAAATCTTATGGATCCCAGAGGCCTGCAAGAGATCCGACTGCGATCCAAGAGGATGGAAAATAACCAACCCAAATATTTTGACCAGAATTAAGTATTAATACTTCAGCGCCTTCCAGAAAGAAATATCATTAAATGGAGTTTTAAACCAAATATTAGAGAAGGAAAATAGATTTCAAGTTATTATGCAAACCAGACATTTTCTATGCAAATTCAGGCACTGAACTTCTATAATCTGAATTTTAAAACATAAGTTGATGTCTTGATTGTAAATGGTGCTTTTTTCTTTCTGAATGTCATGCTAAATTACTGTGTGCATATGCTGGGTGCGTGGGTGGAAAGGATTGGCACGAGGAGGAATTCATTCTTGTAGAAAAAAAGGTTTTTCTAAGGGCATGGTTAAGAATAAGAATATAGCACTTCCAATAAAAATGGAACTAACCTCTGTTTGTAAACACATCAATGTGCAAATGAAGAAGCATTACTCGTTAAGTACTGACAATATTTGATTCAGCCCGTAAGCTAGTCTCGCTGGCTTCAGTCTCATCCTTCCCGTCTCTCTAAGTGGTTATATTCTCTCCATGGGGAAACCAGCGTGCCTCACAAGTCAATGTGAACAATCTTCAGGTTGGTCTTCTGAACACATCTTCACTATTAATTCCTACATGTATTCCACTATTAAAGCGCAACTTCGATATACTGATCACAATGCTTGGCTTCTGTAATCCCCATTTTGCTTCATCAACCAGAGTAGCACAACAGCTGTTAAAAGCCTTTTATATTTAAAACAGTATTCTAGACCTATTATATATTTTCAGCTGAGATACAATATAATGAGAGGTAGATGGAAAGTCACAATGCACTTTTAAATACATCAAGCTCTACCAGAAACAGTCTTACTGTATGCAGCCATAGTTTTCTCTCATTATTACAAAGTAGCAGTTTGTCTGTATATCTGAAAATTAGGAATACTGAGCTTGTGGCCCTAATCAGGCAAGGCAGTAAGTAAGCCCGAAGTCTATTAACTTCAATAGGATGCAGAAGTTTCCCACTCCTGGCATTTTTGGACTAATACAGCAGAATTTATCTTGTACAAACTGGTGCAGCTCTGCTGTGTCACTGACACTTTGCTAATTTACATGAGATAAGCCTTGTGCTTAAATAAATAAGAAAGCCTATTTCATGCTGCATCTGTACCTTGGAAGATGGTTATGTGGTTAATCGTACAAAAGAACAATAGAGCTGTGCAACCAAAAAAAAAAAAAAAAAAGATGAACAAATTTCTCATAATATTTATGCAACAACTTTTCAACATACAAATTAATATCTAGTTTGCATTTCAATTGTCAGGCTAAGATGAAGGTATCTCAGCATGAAATCTATTTGTAAGAGATAACAATATTATTGTTCTGTAGTGTATATAATTTGATGAATGCCTTTTCTGGAATAGTTTTTAACTCTTCATCCCATCAGAATATGCACTAAAACTTGTTCCTTGTAACAGTCATACACTATTCTGCAGAAAGACAACAAAATGGTTTAACCATAAGAGAGTATGGAGGACTGTGTTAACATTTGCTGACCTTTGTGGGTTTATTGAAACCACATTATTTCAATTTCCTTGAGATAATGGCATTTTGGATAAACATGTGTGTTTGATCTCAATGGTTATTTATAATTTCCTATCAAAAGTACACAAAAATTTAGTCCTGCTAAGTTTCATCTCCTTTCATGCCAACAGTCTTCCAATAATTAAATTAAGAACACTTGCTGTCCAACAGCATCTATAAAGAATAGTACTCTATATACACCAGTTTAACACGTTCGTGTATGCCTCCCCCCGGCTCCCTTAATCTTAATTGCTCTAAATTTCTTTTCAATAGGGCATTATTTTCTGTGGTCACATTATAGGATTAGGAATCAGGAATTTTATTTCCAGTTCTATCACTAGCCATCTTGGCTAAAACAACCAAAAATGACTGAGTAAAATATCCTGACATTATCAGAACAATTGACAGAAGCCTCAGTATATAATATTAGTTTAAAATTATTTTGTTGCTTCAAATTGGCAGTGTCTTTTGAAAAAACACAAGGCTCTACATGTGAGAATAAAGTAAAAAATGCATGGAAGTGGGATTAACAGATGAAATCATTTTCACTTTTCTGAGCAGAAAATGGAGCAGGTTAAAGTTATCAAGGCCAAAAAAAACCTTTCAGATTAGCATGCTTTCAATAAACAAGACTGGCTGCTTCTGACAAAGAAGAATAAAGCTTGGATGGGTCAGAAGCCAGTAATGGTTTGGGACTTATCCAATTTGAAGTGTTACAAATAAAAATCTGAAATCTTGAATTAGACTCTATTTGTCACCCAAAAGCAATACAGAGTGAATCAGCAGGCAGTTGTCATTTTCTGTCTGCTCCGCACGCTAATCAAGCTGCCTCATTCTGCTGTAGTGACAGCCCATCATTAAGGCATTAGAAACCTAAGCATCTGAATGCAGTCTTTCCTTAGGACTGTGGTCAGATTCAGAATTGTACTAGTCTCTGTCTCTATCAAAAATAGGAAGCCTAAGGAAAGGCTGCATGACTGAAGGCACGCTTTCTCCTGGGTACAGGGTGAACAAGCAATGGGATGCTGATACGCACAATTCAATCCTGTTTTTCCCAAGGACATGCTCTTTTCACCGTTTTATGAGTCTGCAGGCAGAGATTAAAACGGGCTTACATATTCCCGGAATAGTTGTCTTGACCAAATCTAGAAAAGATCCTTTGCTACTTCTTTCCTCAAAGCTGAGACAATATAATATTTTGCCATAAAATGCCATTTCTGCTCAGGCTGCCAAGCAGTAGTACTTTGGACAATTCCACCAGAACTTAATTTCACAAATATCCAAGCTGCAGCAGACTGAAAAAAAGCTCTGCAGCAAGAACAGGCCAGCTGCGACCCACAGGCAGCTCTAACCCAGCGCTACCCAAAACATATGTGCAAGTTGGTGGTCCCAGAGGAGTGCTGAGAGAGAGCCCTTCCTTGCGTGCTGAACTGTGGATCGGCATCTATCGTTAGTATTAGTCAGCACTTGTGTAGGAGTTGGAAGATCTTGAAGGCTATGATAAATACTTTGATATTTTATGTTTAAAGGCAAGAAGAAACCACCTCTACTGATTTACAAAAGGCTGAAATAGCTGAATGAACAAGTCTGCCTATGACCTTGAATGGGGCAGACAGGTGGTTTCAAACGATTACCTCAATTAAATGCAGACATTTTACAGAGATGTTTCTCTGATAACCGGATAAATGATTACACAAGGAAATCTCATCCTGCCAGAAACCCAATGACCTCTCCAGTTTCCACTTGCAGTAATATCAGCACGTACATAATAATATATTTTGCTTAGAATCTGGTAGTTAAAGTCCCAAGAAGTTCACCTAGAAACAAGTGGCTTTTTGTGGACTAATGATAGAAACAAGGGAAGTGGCTTGAAAGTTATTAAAGATCAACCTAATTATCTACATAGATTAACTGGCAAAGTGTGTTCTCCTTGATACAAGAACCACAATAACACCAACAGAACCAAAACAGCCAAGAACTGAGCTTTGAAAGTCTCCAACAGTCTTTTGCACCTTAACCTTTTCTACAAAACATCTTAGCATATAATTTTTAAACAACAATTTTGTTTAAAATTTGACTGCATTTCATAAAGGACATATGTTTTAAATAATTAAAAATTAAATAAAAAATTTAATTTAGGATAAAACTTTCTCTTTTATGCTCTTTCCCTACAATTATATTTCATTTGGCCTGATCCTTTTCCCTCCCCAGTCTTTTTCTTTGATCAGTAAACCAATGCTAGTTGAACATAAATAAAAATCAGGGTCATTAAGTTAGAAAGGCAGTCTCACCAAATTCAAACATGCACACTGAATATTTTCTTTCCATAGAGTTGTGTTCAGCTTCACAGCTAAACCAAGGCTGAAAGCTTCAGCAATAAGTTATCTACATTAGGTAGATAAAGGGAACTTTTTTTTTTTTAATCTTAAATATTTTAACAGTATGGATTACAACACTACAACTACTATTCTGCCATTCAAAATTAAAAAGGAAGTGAACTGATAAAAATATAAGCTGCCACAAAACCATACATTTCTGGTCTCAAAACTTTTCATACTTGCATGAAAGCAGTTTACCTAACAGACACCACCTTCAGTAATGAGAAACACTCTGTTTCATACATGGCCACTGCAAAAAATGCATTCAACTCACATTACGTTCTATCAATATTCATTGTTGTTTCCACAAGAGCTGTGAGAAAATAAGCATTGGCTTTGAGTTTCATTACCAGTTCCCAAGTTTGAACGAAAGTCTACTGACCTGCATCTTCAACAAGCCTAAAAATTTTAGGATAGTATCTGACTTTTGCTTTCATATGATGGCTCATTCAGACCAAACAGTAAGAGATTGAGTGGATTAAAACTATGTGAACCAGAATAAACATGCAAACAAAATGTTTGCACAGACTTCCTCTTCAGTGACACTGCAAACACACATAACTGAAGGCTGAGTTTCTTGGGAGATGTGCATGAAACTTCATAACACGGTATCTCTTTGCTCTCTCATCTGTATTTCTAGTTCACTTGAGTGCAAGCACACCAATCAACATCAGTTACATTTGAGAGCAGGGGTACGTTTTGAAGAGGTAAAATACATCACTGTAATAAAATAAAAATATAAAAGTATATGAATTCAACTGAGAAGTAAAAGATAGTAGATCACATTTTAATTAATATTATTTAAAATTCAAGCTTTCAAGAACTATGTCTAATTCTCCCTGGGTTTCAATGACACTATCTAGTTAGTTTTCTTCTTTTGAAAACTGCAGGGTGCAACTGCACTTTTTGAGTGTCGTACTTGTCTCACTTCTATATGTATATTAGCAAAAAGTAATTCTGCTATCCAAGGTTAAGCTCAGACGGTCTTGTATAGTGGTATTTCTACATGTTCTTTTCTCGCCTGTCCTCTTCCTTCCTTCTTTGCTTTAGATCAGTCACTTTTAATGCTATGATTAAATTCTCATTAGAGAGCAATTTCTGCAATGTTAAAACTATGGGTTTTTTAAAACCTCAGTTTTCAAATGTGAGAACGTCAAAACATTTGTGGCTTTTTTTCCCCTCTGTGACTTCACAAGAGTGTATAATAATAATTATATTCCACATTTTAAAATTAATAACTAGATTTGAGCAAAAGCTCCACAGGTAAAAATGCCATCAGAGGGCAAACCTCTAACAGTATCACTCAGAAGTTTCTGCCCACATATTCAGCCTAGGTTTGGAGACGAAAGATGAATTAGGAAAGTACTATAAGGAGACAATTATGTATTATGTGGCATAATTCTAGAAAATTATTGACACCTGTAATTACTTAGATAGAAACAACCTGATTTTAGCATTAGAATATGAAGATATTCTTACATAAATTATTCTATGCAAATGGCATAATAATTTATAAGAACATAACCCATTTAAATCAATGTCAACGATATCACATTTAGGTAAAAAGAAATCGCAGAAATGTGTCATTAAAATCAGAAGTGATGAATCTAGATCACATTTATAAGTGCCGCTTGGCATTTAAACTGTTTGTTCACACAGGGCAGTGAGACTTTATAGTACATTAGAAACTCACAGCAGAAGTAACAAAAAGCAGAGACGCCCCCTTTCATCATCAACTCCCAAACAACAAAAAAATGCGAGTAATTTGAACAGTTCGTACTGAAGGTAGCAGCAAGCATTCAATCGCTATACATGCCAGACTGACTACTAACATAGCTCCAGTCCTATCTGAGCACTTCCCAAACAAGTAACAGTTTGCTGCTTTTCCATCTGTAACAAAAGTAAAAATTGGGGTGGGGTGTTGGGGATGTAAAGGACCTTTTTACAGACATTAGCAAGCTGAAGAAAGGAAATTTTGCTCGCCATCAGGAAAGTCACAAGAAATCACTTCAGCATAGTTCTTTCTGTTCACATTATTGAACCTGAAATACACACTTAAGGTCTTAATTTTTATAGTGACCCAAGTCCCTATTCATTCATCCATCCTGCGGCTGCTCCAGAAAACCAGACTAAGATTCTGTTCAAAGTCACGGGCTATACTCTGTGTCCATGCACAGTGCTGAGTATGAGAAATAAAACCCTCTAGACAGAAATACAACGACAGCTAGAAGAGACATGCAGCCAGCAAGAAAGCTGTGTGAGTCAATACCTATCTTCCCAGAAAGTTCACATGATAGCTAGACTTGCACATAATGATGATTGCAAAAAAATATACAAAATTAATAGGACCAGTATTTTCTCTGACTGTTTTGGAGAACAATGTGAAGCATCTTAGCACAAGTTAATAGTGCTGGTATGCCCCATAGGCACACTGAAGACATGATGGCCCTATTTTACTGCCTAAAGCACAAAACCTTTCAGCTTAGAAAGCTCCTGGAAGGTTCCCACATCTTTCTTTTATATCTTCTTATTGGGACTTGCTGATGGGTTCTCTGTGCTTGATCACATCTCTAGGCCAGACAGAAATAAGGGCCCTTAATCTTCCCTTGTTTTCCTTCAGGATGCTGTGTGTCAGCAGGGCACTAATGACAGACAAAACTTTTGTTCTCCTCTTTGTAGGCTCTGAAATACTACCCATCCAGTTACAGGAGCCAGAAAAGGGTGTGAGTATTTCGCTGTGACCTCCCCCCATAGTGCATCTACGCCAAGGAACATAAAGAAGCTGACCCTCTTAATAACAGTCTCAGAGATCTTTAGATACATAAACTAAAAACAACCACTATACTGCAGAAATCACTTTGTATAATGACAGAATTAGGAAAAAAATGCACGTGCTATTTTCTCTGACAGGTCTCAAGTTGTTTGTTTGTAGATGCACTGAAGTTGTCCAAATAAAACAGCAAAATGATCTGCATAAATCACCTTAGGTGCTATGCATAAACAACATTTACTGCAGGGAATTAAAAAAAAAAAAAAAACCAAACAAAATGAATAAAGGGAAGAGACAAGAAGGTCTTTTTTTTTTATATTTATTTTGGTATATAATCTTACTTCCAGATCTAGTTCTTTAACAAAGATTGTATCAGATATATTTTTTTCTTTGTATGTTGTGTAATCAAACTGGTTTAGACATCTCAAATAATGAAGACGTTGCTACTATTATTATAAAGTCATATAAAAGTAGGTGAGCAGCTGTAGCCTAATAAACACACAGCTGAACAAAGGAAACTGCTGACAAGCTGCAATCTTGTTTTAATGTAAATTCTCATGTGTTCACATCATATTTTAATTGTACACAACAATAAATAAGCTTCTGTCACTTGCAGTTTCTCATAAATGGGCTAATGCTAATTATCCCTCTATTTTCAACCACATGGTTTTAGTGAAAAGATTAATGTCAGGAAAATAACACAAAAATAATGAGCTTTGCAAGCCATTTGAGTGGCAGAAAATATTATAGTTTTCTTTATTTGATTTTTCTAGTTTTATATGAAAGCTGCTACAACTGTCTCATAAGACATCTCAATATTCCAAGCATTAGATCTAGCAATATATTAATTATGTAAGAAATATATAACCTGTTTCCCTAAATTTTTCATCAGGATTGTTGTACTGGTGAACTGAAAGCCAAAACGTGCAACTCCAGCACCGTCACTGAATTGAAGGGCTGGTCTTTCTTACATCTGGAAATATGTAATTAAATATGGGCAACAGGTTTGCCTTCTATTTTGTCCTTTGTTCTACAGCTGCCATTAGGAAACATTTGTTTGGTCTGAAATCATTTGCACTAGTCAAAGTTATTTTAACTCTGACTAATGATAATACACAGCATCTAAAAGAATGATTGTCCAGGGAATGATTAAGAAGAAAGGGCCTTTTGAGCCACTCAAGTGCTACAAACTTGCTTCTTTTCATTTTCACTCCTTTTTTTTTTGTCTGACTAATCCTTCTAGTTACCTGTCTTAAGCTTCCAGCCAAAATCAAGACTGTACTGACTACTGTATAAATATATAGCTTGAGACACAAAAGTGACGCTTGCATTCCGTGGTGGTCCCTAGACACATACATACTTTCCATACCGCAAGTGTGGCACCAGGTCTGGCTGGAGCACGGCCCCCACTGCGTGGAGGAACCCACATGCTGAGGCACTCCACGTGGGTTAGTGTGTTTGCACCAGCTGCCTTGCAGAGCAATAGGGTTGATGGAAGGCTGGGGGCTGCAGAGACTACGGCACCTATAGCTGCTTTATTGGTGTGGTACCAACAGTTATCCAGCTCTTTCACGTACCTTGGTTAATATTCTGTTTAAAACATAAACACTCTTTCTGCTTTCTTTTAAACAAGCGGATGGGTAATAGCGTTTACAATCTCCCATGATGTTAGCGTGATACCTCTAAATATGGTATTATTGAATCTTTTGGGTGAGAGTTCAAGTAAGGTCACCAGCACTCTATTCTCACTCATAATGTGATTATGGCTAGAAAACGTCCCTAGAAGACCTCAACCAATTATGACGTTATAATACATGGTGGTGTTAGTGCCCCTTCCCTCTCCCTACAGTCTTCCTGAATGCACACAATTTCACTGGAGCACAGACCCCGCTATGGACATTATAACACAGAAGTCCAGCTCTGATCCATCTTCTTTGTAGAAGAGTGGGAGATGCATCCCTGTCCATCACAGGGGAGAACAACAGAAAGGAACATGAGAAGTGCAACCACCTCCAACCTCTTTCCTTCCTCTCTTCTGGAATAGAGAGGCTGCAAGCTGAATGCCTGTAAGTCGGGTGGGGAGCTGGATCAAAGCAGCGCTAGAGAGGGGACAGACTGCACAGAGCGGGACACAGGATTCATATCACACTAAAATCAGTATGTTCAGTAGTCACAAAATCTGATGTGTTTCATATTGTTTGGGAATAACATTCAGAACTGCAGTGGCTGCCATGATGCTGAGATAGTGTTCATCACTGCTTTATATTTCTCACCTCTAATCGTTTCAAGACATCGTTATTTTTCACTCTCACATACCATAGTCAAAGCTGCTCCTTTCATATTCTAATCCACATCCTGCCACTGTCCTCTGCACCCTGCCTTACTCCCAGATGTCCCAGAGTCATTAAATCGCTGTCAGAGTGATTACATTTGCATTCTACTTTCTCATCCAAGTTCAACTAAAAGTATCATCATTTTTTAAGTTCTTGAAGTATTCTACAAGGTATTAGTCAAGAATTGAATAAAACAATCTTGGTAGATTGACGTTTGGCTGCTATTACTTTCTAGTAGAGATGGACAAATTCGGTGTGCCTCATTTCAAAGCCATTTGAACTTTGTCGGTTGAGAGCTTGATTACATCATTACTAGGTTCATCTCCCATTTAAGTCTGTTAAAAGGGGAGTGAGGAAAAAGACACAGATACAAGCTTTAAAAACCAAAAACCTACCAGTGCTTGTTTTGCTTTTAGGAAGACTATTAGGGCTTCCCACATAGTTTAGTCTCATATCACAGCATCGTATTTCACTACATTTCATTTTCTTGAAATGTACAACTGAAAGAACTTAAACGGAATTGAAATTGTTAAACCAAAATACTTAGTATACTATAGCATTTCTGCTACCCAGTGAATTCTTTGCTCTCTTTCAATCCTTTTGTTAGAGAAATACAAATATTTTTTTTCCTAGTATGCTTAGTATGCTAAACCAGAGAAACTTTTTGTAGGCCTGATATTCAGGAGTAAGTAATAAATACTTTCAGGAAATTAGATATCCTTTGGAATCTCTGCAACTAAATTTGGAAAACTAAGGTATTTCAGACCCTAGCCATTTTAGAAAATTTTAGCCATTATATAGATGGAAATACTAAAAAAATAAGAGAAGTTATAATTTAACGAGAAAATTTTAAAGGATTACAGAACAGTATATAAGCCTTATAGGTATACACACACAAGCACATAGCAGTATGCTAATGTAATTATGTACTCTTGAGATCATAAATAGTTATGCAAAATTAAAGTATGAAGCTGCAAGAAGGGGAAGAGAATCTTGTTGAAACCTGCAGTGGTCAAAATATAAGATGAGAGAGTAGGCATTTTAACATTCTTGCTCCTCCAGATTTCAACATCAATTCCCATGTAGCTTTCAGCTTCATTTAAAAGAAAAAAAAAGTATGTTTCCAGAAAAATCAGGAGCATCTGGTTCAGGAGAGAAGAATCAAAAACATACAAGTAGAAGCAGAAACGTAGAGTGAAAAAGACATGTTGAGAAAAGCCTCCTAACAAATATAACGGTGAAGGTGATACAGAAACTAGAGAAGTCTATAAAATCATTCATTATTAAATAACACCACCTTCAAAATGTAATATATATTCCATCTTGGAACTACAATTACATGAATAAATTGCATGAGCATCTCTCTGATGTCATCAGAGCTCCTCAGTGGAGCAACAGTCCACTCGAGCAATCCTGAGGGCATATTATTTAAATCTTTCAATGACAGGTGTAATTTGCTTTTCAGCAATAAGAATTTCCCTCACCAACCTAAAAGAAATATTGCTATATTAGCAGAGTCAGGGCCACACATATCTGACTGATATATGGGGCACAAATTACTCCTAGTCATCTTACAGTTATAGACTTTGAAAATAAATATTGTGTGCCATTACATGAATATACCCCCATTTATATTGAAAATACACAAACTGTACTAATGGTTTAAAATGACAAAAGATGGCCCTGATCTTTACAAACAATGATTCCTTTTACGCTTTATGTAAACCTGTTATTTTATCAAGTATGCTAAAAATTACCTTTTATAGTATTTAAATACTGGTAGTACTTCGAAGAAAAGTAGCAGCAAAAGGATGTGTTAATATACTCATTTCCATGGGAATTACACAATTGCAGAAGATTAATTTGTTTCTGATTTTTAACTCTAATCTACTTCATCTAGACTTTTGCTCTAATGAGAATAAGCAACACAGCAACTCACTGAGTGGTCTTAGTTAAAATTTTAGGGCTGACTAAATGCTGCTTTCCCAGTAAACTCTGCAGAGCTTTTCTGCTGCAGCACTTGGGGCCAGCAGCACTGGACCCAGGCTCCCCTGGGAAATTCTGCTTTTATATCTCCCCAAGCCCACCACAGGGAAAACCTCTGCCTGAGGGACAGGTAGAGAGCCCTGAGCTGGCATTTCCCTGGAAACAATGGTGCCTTGCATGAAAAGCCAGAAAGGAAGCACTGTTAGAATGAGAGCAAGGTATTCTGCCTTGATTATTTCTTCTTTTTTCAGTGACGAAGTGGGACAATAGTAAATTGCAGTTACAAATAATGTAATTTGTTTAAATTATTAGTCTCCTGGACCCCACTGTTTAGTATACATACCTTACATCACATATATATACCTCATATCATGTATATACACACATTTTGTTTAGTACAGGTAGGGGCAGGTTTTGATATCAACTATCTTCTTCTGATGCAATTCTAATATGCAATACGCCTATTCATTACAATTACCAAGGATTTACAGCATAAAGATGAGATTTTCATCCACAAAGTACAATATTGTGCACTATGGAACATACCATTTTGACTTTTCAACATATACTGGGGGTTATGCTCTACAACAGTCCTCTTGCAATTAAATATACCAGTATATTTCCTTAAAAAAATGAATTTTAAATAATTAGAGCTATCTGATACTATAAAACTACATGCATCTGTTGATCCATTTCTAAATGACCACCACATATTACTGGAAGAAGTACTCTTTTATTGATATTAAAGGATTTAGGCAATCATCTGCTTTTGACAAGACTGAGAATCGCGTGTGAACTTCATTGCTCTTAAAATGCCCCTGAAAGGTCAAGCTAAAAAAGCAAGCTGTATAAGCAGAGTAGAGCTCATATGCAAATTATGAGATAGTCTTATGGCTGCATCAGACAAAGTCACCAACTAGGCATTGCATCCCAGAGAAAGCATCTGCTGTGTGAAATTTAGGACAGTAATTCACAGCCCATAGAACACTGCATCACCACAAATTAAATTTGTTATAAATTTATAATGATGTTCGTATAAAAACATTACATTTTAGTAGTTTAAAGAAGTGACAGCACTGGGCACTTTTATAAATGTTTAACTAGTAGAGCCTTCATAATTTAAAATGTGGAGGTTTCACCACTAAGATGCTGGACTGAATCGGTCTTTGAACTTGGGAGGGGGGTCAGTTACCGTAGAAATCTACTGGAAGTCGAACCTCAATGCACACAAATGCTATATTTAAACATAACCTTGTTTCAGAACACTTGCATGAATCATGGACTCATCTGAAATTGTGCAGCACCATGTTCATAATGCCCAGAAACAGTTATCACTGCCAGGGATTAGTACGTGAGCATGGGCCCTCTGTTGGGGAACTTTAAAACTATGCACTTATTGTTAACAAATACGTCAACCAACCATTACATGCATGAGATATCCAGCGAAAAAAAAACTTTAAGTGTTATGTTTTCTTTCATTGCATGTAAGTTTTGACTGGTGCTTCTAAAATAATTTTCATCTTTGATCTTTCAAACAGTCTCTAACTCCTTAAACACTGCCTTCCTTTTGCTTTACATGGTCATATTGCTTGGTCTCATTATCATGACCAGCATACTTTTGTTATATCTATGACATATTTTTACTCACAATTTCCATCTGACAGACAACCCATATCTGAAATGCCCTATCAGTCTGTATGTCTCCTTTGCCTAATTCATGTGCCTCCAAGTCCCACATCCTCTCAGCTGGATGGCCAAGGACTGTCTCCCTCTACAATATACCCCTTCAATCACTCCGACTATATTCCCTGTTTATCTGCATCCACACGCTGGCTACTAAATCAAGCTCTGTGTAACCTGCAGATTTGCTCATAGCAAGATTTTTGAAAACACCAGCTTCTCAGCAGTGCTCCAGTCTCGTAAGATGAAGGGGGTAAGGATCCAGACGCAGTGAAACACAACTAATGTTTGTCAGATGCCATATTAAAGTGCAGAACTTGAAATATATTAAAAAAACATCATCAGATAGAAACATTGACAAGGAAAATAAGGGAGCACTGAGGATTAACAAAGAGGATACATCAAGACCTTTTACTCTGGCTGTGCAGTACTAGGTGATTTAGAAGTCAAAGGAACGGCCACTCCTTTCCAGTGAGGAGTCTAATTCCTACATTAGATTTCCTCCTGGCACACGGTAGTTAAAATTTTACTTACACGCTGAAATGTAATGGACTATTTCACCCTCAGTAAACTTGTCAGCAAGGAGACTGAATTTAAGACAATAGTTGTAATAAAAAAAGAGAGGTTTTGTTGAAGGGTTTTCAATATGAGTTTGCAAAAAGTCACAGTAAACCTGGTTTCTATGCATACCTGTGTCTCATCTTCAACATGGGTAACCAAAATCTTTTCAAGCTCTTTTAAGTTGCTGGTAATGACCTCACATGAAGATTAGATGAAGACTAAGGATTTTGAAATCCTCCTGTGACCATAAGAATTTAAATTTGGAACAAAATGAAGATACTTTTGTATTAATAATCAGGAGCAACTAGATAAATTCCCATTCCTGCTTGCACAGAACTGAACACTACCCAAGGATCTGTTTTGTCCAGGATGGTTGTCTTTGTGTCAAATTATTTCCTATTTGGAGAGTCACTTTCAGGCAATTCCTTGAGCTTATTTCGAACACAGAACAAGCTGGATTGTTCTCTGTAGAAAAAAATAACTTTTTACCGTGCTTGCATTGAGTTTACCACAATGAGGTCCTGGTCTACCGGTACTAATGCAATCTGGTTATAATAATAATGAAAGCAGCAACACTCATACACTCCCATTAATGCTACAGACCCCAGAAATATGTGCAACCTGATATTAACATTCAAAAAATATTTTTAATAATTTAATCCTATTCAATGGGCATTGGTAGATCCTCTTAGAAAAATGTTGTTGATATTTACTACTTCTTATCAGAGTACCATAACATATTTTGCAAACATTAAACATCACAGTAGCTTATGAGGGTAGGTAAGTAATATTACACATAAAGCTGCTAGGACAAAGCAGAAAGCAGCAAAAGTAGGAACCGTCCAGCTGCACATTAGAAAGTTGTCAGCATAAAAAAAAAAATCCACTAAAAAAAAATGAAGGAAAACCATTAAAATAGTGCTCTGTTTCAACTTCTGGATTGGGAGTGGGAGAACTTAATATATGATTTGCTAGCAAAGCAGGTGTTTGTCCACATGGTGGAAATACCAGAAAAAGGATACTGTGCTGGTTTTGATATGGAGAAAGTACTTCACAGTTACAGTAAAAACACTGACAGCAAATTAGTCATTGCAGAGGTGTGAATAAAACAAAACAGCACCTCCAGATTAAGATAACCATGGATATTCCAGACGTCACTCACCAGCTGCAAAAGGTGGGACATAAATCACATTTAAAGTTAGAAGTCTCCTTAACCAAAAGCTTCCAAATTATACAAACTCCTATATAACCCTCAAAATGGCAAGTTAATTGCACAAAAAATTCCTTATCATCTGACTTTACATATCACTACTTAATGTTTTGATTTTACCACAGGTTATATGAAGCACAGTATTTTTAATAGGACAGGCTCGTGGACTCCAGTGATCAGCTGAAAAAAAATAATCTCATCTTAGATCCAATTCAAATAAAATTTTAATTTTCACAGCTGTTAAGAATTTCTTGACACTTTGAATTAAGAATACCCCAACTCACATACAAAAAGAAAATACACTGTGTTTATGGTTATACATAGACAGGGATGCAAACTATACCACATAAAGTGAATTAGAGCAAGTGTAGTCAGAGAAGTACAAAATTCACACAGCAGAAGAGGATTCTGACACAGCCAGAAATAAGTGATCCCATAAGCCTGGACAATCTTATTGAGATTTAAATATTTGCCTTTTCTATGAGAAGAAACAAGCAGAGCATTCTTGTACCATCTGGTGCATTGGGTCAAAAAATAGTGAAGTTTTCTGCAATCTAGGTATCAGCTACAGAACTTCTGGACAGGATCAAAACTGACAAGATAGGAGAAGATAAGAATTCCAGGGCCTGCATCAGTGACTGAGACTTACCCATGGATACTTGTTCTGTTTAATTTCATAAGACAGAAGGATAAGTACTGGAAAGAAAACTCATCAGCATATAATTTCAGAATGCTGCGCTTAAGAATTTTGGCCAACTGAAAGAAGGATATTGTAAAATTCAAAGAGGTAAATGAAAAGGAAGGCTAATCAGAAACAGAAAAGGCCTATTAAAATTCTTTCAGTGCTGTAACCAAGCACGTAAATCTAAAAAACTAGAAACTGTAGGATGCAAATGTCAAAAAAAGAGAAAGTCAAGGACAGTACTAACATATTGTACTATTTCTCAGCATCCTGAAAGCACTCCATGAGTTACACAAAGTATAAATGAGCCTGAATTTAGCCCTTCACAAGCTACATAAGCTAGACACACAGGTCATAAACATGCACATGCCTCTAAGATGAAATGGTATCTAACTATTTTGGATGAAAACCAAAAATCCTTATCAGACCTACACAGTGAAAATTTGTGTCCTGGACTTCAATACACAGAACATAACTGGTCAAGGTAATTTTAACCATGTGCACTACTATAAAGAATACCATGGGATCTTGAATGATAATCACATACTGGATATGTGTCTGGATATCTGTATATATGTGTACGTATATATACATACGTGTATATATCCAATCACATATTGAATATATATCTCACATCTGGATATCCTAAGTATTGCTAGGCATACAAATAACATTTTCATACAGTACTTTAAATAAAGTGCTTTTGATAAGCTATGTTATTCTTAATATCAAGTAAATAATTATAAACTAAATCCATATTTTAGGACATCGTATTGCTTGTAGAATGTCTGAGAACAAATTGGGATATTATTAAGTTTTGACTATTCAAAAATCACACTTTTATTGACTAAATGTTTCCCTTCTTAGTGCTACTGAAAAAGTTTTATTAAGCTTAAAAAAAATCTTCCGTCAGGGTTTAATGGTGAAAGTATAATATTTCATTTCCATGAGAATTTGGTAGAGCCCATAGGACATTACAAACTGAACACAAAGTTCAAAATACAGCTTAAGTGAGATTTAAAAAAAAATAATCCAAATTACTCAGATAAATTAATCAATATTGGCTCAATTCTCTGTTCAGTAAATCACAAAATACAGCAAAGGGGCTGTGCCACAAGAGGACTATGCCCGCCAAATGCTGAATTTCTTTAAATTACACTATACTAGCTCTATTTAAATCATTGTTTAATTGTTGTTTAAATTGCATTAGAGTAGTTGTGACTAGCTGCATTCACCTTCTGAGCAATCTAAACCAGCTTTTCTTAACTCTTCGCTGTAAACTCAATATATTGCTTCTTGACCAAAGGGAAGGGCTGGTCCAGCAATTCTGACTCATAAATATCCCTGCCGACTGCTAATATTCATCAGGGACATTGTAACTTTTTTAATTTTTTTTTTTTAAAAGGAATGTCATTAGATTGCATTTCAGTCAAAACATATGCAAAATCAAAAAGCTATACTTAACAGCTTACTTTATGACTGATTGAAACCCAGAAGAGGAGGAGGAGGAGAGGTGTCTCTGGGGTGATTCCTCCTCAGGGAATGGAAGTGCCATGGTGCAAGGCTGCCAAGCAACAGTGGGCACTGGAGGCTTCCCCATCTCTTATCTCTGTGGACTCTCTCCAATTTTGTTAAAACCCTAAAACAAAGGCCTGCCTGAGTGTGCAAACAGAGTGAGCTTCCCCGCACAGCGGGAAGGGTGGAGAAGCGTTATACTCCCCATGTATTTGCTTCAAAGCATTTTGAGAAACCCCTCCTGTTTACAATCTGCATAATATATCTTAATGCTGATTAGGTTTTTCTCCTTGGTGGGATCTTAAGTTGTGTTGAATGAAATGTTTCATTCTACCCAAGGACTCTATTAGACTGACGCCAACAAAAGCTGGTCTATAAAGAAGGGGTGCAGGCTTAGTAACAACTTCAAAATAAGAGACTAATACTAATGAAAGATAGAAATTGTTCATACAAGAGTCATGCAGATTTTAAAAAGAGATGTAATTTAAGGAAAACGTATATAACAACACATGCATTTATAGTGAGTACACCTATACATGTCAGCAACCCACAAGTAAGTATTATATTCATATTCTAACAAGCATCTCTGTTATAAAGTTATTCCTTAGAGCAGTGGAATATTATGGACTACCTTAGTAATTAATGAAATTAATTAAAGGCACGCTTAAAAGATCCAGGTTAGAAGAAAGATGCATAAGAAGTTTTTCTCCAGTTAACTGAGCCTATTCCTGAGTGCTGTGCTCTCTCAGCAGGAGATATGCCAACAGGTTCCTGCAGCTTTGTAAGACTCTGGGAAAGCAGACTCCACTGGGAATTGCTGCACAAGCACCTCCTTGTGGCACTGAGTCCTCGGAGCTGAAGCCATAAAAGGGATGCTATCTGAAAATCTCTTGGGATTTTGCTTCACCTTCTTTGAGGGAAACTCCCTGCAGACGTACTTGCAGGAATCTACTGAGGAGCAAATCTCCAGCAAGATGTCCAACTTAGAGAGGGATTGCAGAATTGCTACCCTAAATCAAACACTTGTGCTACCCCAACTGTATATCTCTTCAAGCTCTAAATGTATTTCCCCATAATGCATGATCAGTGGCTAATATAATGAGGACCTAATGAGGGAACTATCACAGTAAAAATACATACATATATACAAACACATAACTGTCAATTCAAAACATGTGAAGTCAGCACATCTTTCTATAAAATTCAAGATGATAGAGTGACTAATCTACATGACAGAAATACTTCGGGACACAACTTGAAAGATATTTTAGACATAGTGACCAGTGGTTCCCCAGGCTTTGGTTCACTGAAAACAGGATAGTAAATCTGCCTGCAGGTACACAGTGATGCCATTGCTGTATCCCGGACTGGCAGGAAGAGCAAATTAGTGTTCAGCAGTCCTACAGTGAAAATAATGAAAGCTATGGACCTTTGCCACAGCTCAAGTATTGTCATTCTAGCCTTAACATCTTTATGACACAGCCTAATACAATTTGAGAAATCCTTATATGTATCCCCCACAGGATATCTGACATGCAGATGACATCCTAAATGTCTTAGCTGCTCACAAATAAGGGATGAACAACTTTTTGACAGTTAAGATACGCAAATTAGTGAAAATGAGGTTCTAGCAAGGTGATCAGAAGGGGAAAAAAGTGTGATTTACGTAGAATTCAAATACACTTTCTGACAAGTACTTAAGGTAAAAGTCACAGAACAAAAGTTCACTCTCCACAGTAAGTGCAGAATTGCCTGTTAAAGCCAGATGCTCATTCATTTTTCTCAGAGGAATTTTTCCTTATTACTAAACAGAATAAAAAGAGTCTTCTCTTGTTTTGAAAGCTGAAACATTTTATTTGTCAGTACTCAGCTGTAATCCCACAGTGATTACGTGTCTGGTGGAGATATTGGCTAGTTCTATAAAAATTTTGGTGATAATCACTTGCCTTTACATTACATACTAGATGGTAAATTGAGATGGCAGGTAGATTTTTTCCTCTGGGGAAAAAGAGAAATGAAAAACTTCTCAGTAAAGTAGGAAAAATTGAACTATTTGCTTCCGAAATGAAGATTTCTTCCACTTCACAAAGAAATACTTTAATCTAGATGATTTACTGGACTGTAGTAAGAGGCACTGTATATTCACTATCTCTCTACAACTATCTGAAAGGAGGTTGCAGAGAGGTGGGAGTCGACCTGTTCTGTCAAGTAACAGGTGACAGAACAAGAGGAAATGGCTTCAAGTTGTGCCAAGGGAAGTTTAGATTGGATATTAGGAAGAATTTCTTTACTGAAAGGGTCATCAGGCATTGGAACGCGTTACCCAGGGCAGTGGTGGAGTCCTCATCCCTGGAGGTATTTAAGGGTTGTGTAGATATAGTGCTTAGGGACATGGTTTAGTGGTGGGTTGTCAGTGGTAGGTTAATAATTGGACTAGATGATCTTACAGGTCTTTTCCAATATAGGAGATTCTGTGATTCACAGAAGAGGTGAAGTGATAGGATAGTGATTTCCATAAAGGGTGGCAGAAGAGGCTCCAAGAATCAAAGAATGGGACAAGATCACTCCCCTGACGTCACTGATCAGTTACACAAATGCTGCTACAAAAGATGAAGAATATCTGAATAGAAGTATTGTCTAACCCAAGACGAAGCAACCAGAACAAGAGAGTTAGCAAAAGGGCTGAAGGGGAAAAAAACCAAAACCACCAAACCCTGTTTCTTTGATTCAATAATTTTATTCAGTTTCTGTCCATTATATCAATGCCAGTGAGAGAATATTCTTGAAAAAGACTGGTTAACCTGGGCCTGATGGAGCCAAAAGCTTTGAAAGCTGAGGTGATTATAAAAAAAAAAAAAAAAAAAAAAAAAGCCAAGCAATAAAACGAACAAAAAACCTCAGAAAGAAGACAGTCGATGCTGCCACTTTAAAGCTTTAAATGATCGTTACTTACACAGTTACAAAAGTTAGCTCAAACCCTGTTTTTCTGGTTTTCACTCCTAATGATTTCTTTTTACAGCAAAATAAAGCCTGCAAAACAACTATTTTTGCGATTCAGTTAGTAAGTCTGTATGAGGATATTTTTCCCTCATCTGGCCTATATCTTTATTTCTATTTAATAAATGAATACAACAAAATTGTAGGGCAAAAATCAGAGAAGAAAGTGTTGCAAGAAGTTTATACTGCCCTTCAGTCAATCTGCTGGTCAAAGTTGACAACGAAAAATTACTATTTAAAAAAAAAAACAACTACCAAAAACCCTCAAAACAAACCTCCAATTTTGTCCAAAAAAATCCCTCCAACCACTGGAGATAAAACTTAATGAATGAATACTATTAAATTAAAACAACACATATGTAAGTTTCCATTTCATCAAGATAAGGTCATCTCTTACGTCAATAAATTCTGTGATTCATTTAAATTGAAGACTGAAATTAAGACACCTGTCTCCATTGGCTCACTGAAGTCATATGAAACACTTGGACAAGGACTAACTAGTCATACTGCTGTGCCTTTTCCTTATTTCCAGAAATACATGCTATAGAGGCAGCTATCACATAAACACATTGAATTCTTTTTTGTATATTCCCGTCTTACGTAAGCAGTACCTGTGCCTGTAACAAGAAAGTTAATGTGACCACAGATTGGAAAGATGCTCTGTACAAGCACTGATTGGCAAGAATGGAAATTGGTGTGCTTAATGATCCCTCTATTAAAATATTGCTCAGATATTAAAAAAAAAAGAAAAGAAAACCACTGCTCTAGGCTTCAACATTCAGCATGAACAGCTAATGTGGGCTGAATCCTTCTTAAATAGATATCATTATATTTCAATGTCTTTTGTGATTGTGACAATTTTGACAAGATAATCATCTCCTCTGAACAGGACTTTTTAAGGTTTAGAGAAATAATGTAAGATTTATTAAATAATCTGTCAAATTATCTATGAACCCTGCTTTCAAAAGAAATCCTATGATCTCATTAAAATAATTACAGAAAATCTATGCCTGATATTATAAATAACAAGTACCAGTATCACTGGTATACAAAGGAGAGATCTGAAAGTACAGGAACTTGCAAGATTCAAAAGGTGATAGCATAGCTTTGCACTCTTAAGATAATCAACAGAAGTTTGTGTTAAATATCCTGCACAGTAGCTCAACTTTTGAACCATAGTCTGCAAAATGGAGGGAAAGGAAACAAGTCCATAGCTATGCTAAAATCAAATAAACTAGATATGTATACTGCAGCCTTATTTCTCTTTCCTTTCCCCATAATTTGTTGCCTCTTTTCTCTTATTGCTTTGGGGGAAAAGCAAAAAACAGTTCCACGCAACACAACAATTACTCAGCAGGAGAAGCACAGGCACAAGCAAAAATCAGTAGTAAGTGTCTTTAAAAAAAATCTTTGCTAAAAATCTCTTTTCAGGAAGACCATGAGAAAATAAAGGAGTGAAACCTGAGATGATGTCAAGAATGAGAGAAATTATTAATTTTAAACACAATTAATTATAAAATTAAAATTTTATATATTCATGCTTCTTTTAGGGACAGATAGGACCGAGCAAAACTGGGAAGAAGGGTATGGTGTTTACTTTCCTGTGATGTAAATACAGTAGGCAGAAGAGGACAGGAACATCTCTGAAAGCTCTACAAAAAGGGTTGCCGCTTCTTAACTCCGTAAGTAGGATGGCTCCTGCTGCCATTGATTATGGCCTTACTCTAGCAGCTAGCACTGCACTTGCAAAATTCAAGTGTCTTCTGCCTCTTACACTGGGGAAGTTATTCTCTTTTAATTGAAAACTCCTGCTCTTGGAGAGTAAAGGGTGAAGTAATCAACCAATGCAAGGTGACAATGTAGGCAAAGCTTCTTATCACGACACTTCAAGATAAAAAACATACTATTATCTAAGAGAATGTTACAGATACAGAAGGTTTTCCACCTAAGCTACTTGAAATACACAACACTGCTGTCATGCCACCACGTCAGATGCATGACAGAATTGAAACTCTCACACATCACTACCATTGCCAGGCTAAGACCTTGCACGGTTCCCACTGATTTGCATTCTACGTTACAACCACTCAAGCAGAAGTAGTCCCTATCGCTTGGTGAGAATGAGGAGTCAACAATCTATGCACAAACCTATTTCAAGTACAAAATGACATTTTATTTACCATGAAATCAAACACTGTGTTTCTGAACAGATATTTAATGCTACAAGGTTAGTTCTTTCAGAAGGCATTCAGAAAATTGTTCCAATACTTCATAAAGCTGAAGTACTAAACAAATATATAAATAACATGAGTTATTTAAAGAGCTGAACAGTTCATTGCAATAGGGGAAATCCAAGTAAGAGGTTTTAAGTGTAGAAGGCTATCTTCTCCATTGAAGTTAATTGAAATTCAAAGACATGAAGTTTAACTTCATAGATTTTGTTTTCAAAATTCTTTTATACTCTTTTTTTTAACTTTAAGGGAAAAAAACAGCCAAAAGATCATCCAATGATATAAAAGAAACACATGGACTTTTAAAATGTTTAGAAGCTGACTCACCAGTCTCTTTATAATTCTCAACAAAAGCTTCAGTTGTCGAGTATCTTTTTTGGACTTCAGTACTTCAGCAAAGCTGTCCATGTTTTCTGGAGACATAGTCTCCTGACTGTTCCCTCCATACAGCTGAACCAGCAATGATAAGCACTGTGAGGCACTCTCAAATATTTCAGTATCTTCACTGGGAAGCTAAAAACAAACAAAAAAGGAACAAACAAAAATCAAATTCCAATTTCGGAAAAATTGCGTATCACTGGGAATCTGGAAGAGTATTAACATTTGCACTGTGCCAGGAAAGAATCATTTCTAGCTGAATGACTCAAATTTAACTAAGCTTAATAAAGTGATGAAAATATAATTAAAATACTTATGTTCTTAAGAAGCAGTATAACATCTCCACTATGATTCTATCAAACAGCCCATCTATAGTGGCATCATAAAAGTACTGAAAATGTTGCTCCCAACTCTGTGATTTTCAGACAGTACATTTTTCTTTAAATTGAAGTAGTAATAGCAGAAAGTATCATTATAGCTATAATGTCTAATCTTCTACATAATGCACACCATAAAGCTTCATTTAATTATTTCTAAATCAAGTCTACAGCTTCTGGTTGAGGTAGCGTACAGGCTATCTAGCTATTTAATGGATTTTAAGTAGTCACATTAGGAGGTATGTTTTGCACATTTTAAACATTTTCCTGAATTCCAGCTTTTCTGCACTCCTTTGAAGAGCAGACACTGGAGCACACCCTAGCAACGGGATGGAAAAACTCTTTCCTGGGAAGCAAAATTGTGGAAAAGATTTGTGGGCATGGCTAATAATCATCTTTAAATGAGCTTCAGGTAGTATGACACGCTATCAAAATGATTTATCTCTCTCTTGAAACTACAATCTGGAAATAACGAGTAGAGATATTAAATTACGCTTGTATTGGGCACCGTTGGAATGACAACAGCAATGCAATGCCTAGTTTTAGCAAATAAAGTTCATGAAAGCTGGTGAAAAAATCGTAGAGGTTCCTTGGGAACAGGCAAGAGGATGACAGATTGGAAAACAACAGCAAAAGACTGAAGCAATTCAACATCTATAGCTTATCAAAGGGAGGGTTAAAGGGCACTTGATCATATTCTTTCAGTTACATGTGAGAAAAAGCAGGTGGAGGATAGGTTAATTCTTTTACCTGAGAAAGGACTGGTAAGAGACGATGGCTCAAAATTTTATCTAAAGCAATTCAGATTAGAAGGAAGATAATAATTTGATTTCCTTTTTTCTTTCTTTCTTTAATAAGGGCGATTAACCACTGAAACAGCTTCCTTAGAACAGAGACAGGTATAAATTGCCTGTGATAGAGAATATCATAATAATATTTTTTTTTCTAAAAAAGTAACAAAACTCTTTACTATAATGAAGAATTAATTTAGGGAAGTCCTATGTCTTGTGTTATAGAGGATCCTAGATTAAATGATTACAATAGCCTTTTCTGGCCTTACAGTCTATGAGCTGAACAAAATATACCAGTGGTGGTCTTAACTAATAAGGTATAGAAGTGTAAAAACATCTCATCACTCCTACTCAGTGTTTTAATCCCAAAAATACTATTTAAATACAAAGAGGCTAGATTAAAGTACAGTTAACTTAACTATCCTTACTGACAATAAAAAGGAAACCATTTATATAATCTGTCCAACCATTTATATAATATGCCCAACCATTTCTATAATGATTACTTATTTAATCTGCAGTATGAACTTCCCAAGTTTTTTCATTGTAAGAAAGACCCACACAGTTACTTTAAAGCAATCTTGGAACACATCATCAGACATACACTCCTTAAATATTCAAGCAGCAATTCCCCAGGGATCTGCATGCAAATACAATCCTGTTTTACATTAGCTTCACAGGGCTGGCTGTTTAAAACATACTGAACTGAGATGTAAGCTCTGAATACATAGCCCCAAGACATATCACATTCTATTTGACCTAATGCTATGCAAGTGACAAGACCACAGCAGCTATTTCTTCCACAGTTTTGCTGTATGGTTTTTCTTCATTCCAATCTAAATGCCACCTATTTAATTGTTTCCTTTCCAACATCCAGAATTATGTAATAACATCATCAACATAAATAGCAAGGCTAAAAAGGAGGAAATGCTACAAATAGTAACAAGCTTTAAAGCTCCATTTATATCTTCAATCCTTATCAAGTAAAAAAAAAAATCCACTGATCTCACTGGGGGCTTTGATCGACTTGTATTTCCTTCACTGAAAAAAAAAATGCTGTTAGATAAATGAAGGAAAAATTAAACTACTTTAACGTATCTCTTTTAAAAGCAGCACTCTACCTTACAGTTTGTTACTAGATCAGTATAGACAGGTGTATCAACCAGTCCCTGAAGAAAATCACAGCACAAGAACCATATTCAATTTTCAAATGTTGTTTGTGGTCTAACCAAAAATAAAAAATCAGTGAACATTTGGATAGATACGTCCTTGCCCTGGTATTGCAGTGGGGGCTAGTTCCTGGGGCTCCATAAGCGCAAAATCCCATGTGCAATCAGTAATCACAACAGCCATACTTGGAAGTGAGCCTTTTCCTAAGGTCTTTTTCTGAGATATTCACTAAATATCAGAGCAGTGGAAAGGTGTCCATCTATGCAAAGGACTGCCCCTAGAACAACTTCGTGTGAAGAAATACATAAAGCATCATGTCCTTTGCAGTTCTTCCTGACACCAGGAGGGTACGTGACTTCCAAGGAAGCAAATACGCAAGTCCAGCCTGTTAGCATTATTTCCAAGGAAGGCTGTCTTCAGCAGGAGTCCCCAGTTAGTGAGACAGTGCAACATTTTGCCCTAGGTGAGGAGCTGGGCTTGGGCCAATGGCTTTGCTTATCTTCTCCTGGCATGCCCAGACTTTTATCACTGTTGCTGCTGTTCTTTGCCCCTCCACAAGAGAAAAGGAGACCCTGAACCTCTCCATCCAACATTTTTTTGCATCAGATAGGCTTGCTCTTCATAGGATATCAAGCTGCCAGTGACCATCCTCCAAACCTAGCCACCAGCATCACTCCTGGGTTCACAGTACTTGCTAGCCACGACGTTATCCTATTGATCACAAATGCCAATGAAGTCCTTCATCACCTGTTGTACTTCAGGCTCTTCTGCTCCCCTGTTTCACCAGAGTCTGTTTGAGCTTCAGTGCTATCTAGAGTTTGGGGAGCAAGTTGCTGTCATCCTGGAAAATTGCAGGGTAAAACAATAACAGCATAGGTCTTGGATGAACAGGAAAACAAGCTGGGAATAGGAAAGACCATATTTACTCTGGAGGGGATGAGAATCATTGGCCTACAGTCTAACCCATCAATAATTAAGGTGGAAGAGGAACTCTCAGCAATGTCCCTATTTAAGTATGTCAGCATCAGCATTTTTCTCTATAACCCTCACCATTTTGCTGTTTCACTACCGACAAGTAGTGATTTAGATGTCAAAAGTCGTAAGTTGGCAACGTGAAATTTAGCAATGGCTGCAAGTCAGTGTTAGTACTTTTATTAACAGTTATAAAGAGTAGAGGATCTGAAGAGAATTATTGGTATGAACAAATACAATGACTGAAAATATAATAAATATCTGTAAAAATAGAAAATGAAAGAATGAAAATTCAGCTTTCAAGTAAATAGTATCTCATGTCTAAGAACAGCAGCAAAGCTAGAGTCATGTTGCTAGACAATGAATATAGATGGATGGTTCATCTCTTGATCAGCAGGAACAGCATTCTGATTATTTTTCTAATCATAACATTTCCATTTGATATGAAGAAGTATATTTCAAGTCTTCAAAATGCATTTACAGTTTTTCATGACAGCAGCTGCTTAAGTTTTTGTTCTTTCAGGGAAGGAAAAATCCATGAAAAACTAGAGTTCTGACTCTTTAAGAAAATATCTGCCCCTTAATATTTCATAATTACATGAAAAAAACTCTAGTGGCCTTTCGTTTCTTTTTGCTTTATCAGTCTTAGAGAGGATTATGGGTTCAGCCCTTCAGCAAGGTAGAAACATTAGTACTCCTCTTTGCAGCTGTTAATATTCTGGGCTAGTGTATAGCTTGAAGAAAATCCAGCACCTTAAAATAAATTACTGAATAGCTAAAGTCATCATTTTTGCCATTCTCTAACTCAGAACTGTAGATTTATTTTTCACTTCAAAATTTCAAAATAATGCCTCATAACAAGACTTTTGTGCAATGAAGAGTGTGTATTACTTTTTACTTATTTTTTATGGCCATGTTATAACCTCCCGTAAACAGGCTCATAACATAAAATTCTACTTCTCTTCCTTTCTAGATAGAACCTGCTCTGTGTATTTTAAGTTTAATATGGTGAAGAGCAGGAAGTTTCTTGTTATTACACATCTATATTTCTGCAGTCTGTTGTCAAAAAATGCCTTCATTTTGAACTGAGTTGCAGTGTGTTCATGAATTGCAAACCATTGCAACAAACGTGTGATCATTTGAGCTGAAGTGGCAGTTTTCACACCATTGGAGTTGTTACAGCATCTAATTTTAGAGCTACAATGAAACTGTCTGGATTACCCGTCGGGGACACTATTTCAATGCATTAATGAGGTTATACACAAAGAGAGTTTATTACGATAAGAGATAGATGTTCATTAGATCAGTAATGTGATTACAGAATGTGCTGTAAAGGAAGCACCATTGGGAACTATAGGGAAGATTATTTTGCAAACATTAAACAAAATGTAAAAGCAAAACATCGTTATTAAATTCACTAACTTTACTATGCTATTCTTACTAGTAAATATGCACAGTTTTAAATGAAAAAACAAAATATTATATTTTGGCTTAGGGCAAAATTGTCATCCTCCTACTTAAGGGAAAATATTAAAAAACACAACATATTTTCAGTTCATTTTAATCTAGCCTAATTGCTGAGAAACTGAATCCTCATTATGAAATTCTGTGCTTGTGACAATATATTCTTATTTCCTCTGGTGTGTTTTTGTTTGGTTTGGGTTTTTTTTTTTTGTGGTGTTTGCCTTTTGTATTTTAGGGTAGCTCTGTAGAAGGGAATTCTTCAAATATAATTCGCAGATAACATTTCAAATACAGTAACAGTAATACATTATACAATACAGGAAATAAACATCTCTTTCCACTCTGACCACAGAACTGTATGTATTCCTAAGAAATGGGAAGTAAAATTCTACAGTCTACAGGGTTATCATTCTTCTGCAGTCATTTTCATTATTCATTGGCAAATACCTTCATGTGCTTCGAAACCAAAGTTAGGGCACAGCCTTATAGCCAGTGCAGCTCAGAGACAGAAAGGACCTAGAGGAGATCATCTCATTCCTCCATGTGCACTGAAGCTTTGTATTTGTCCTCTTCGTGTTTGCACATGATTAACTGGTCTTTCAACAGTAATATACAGAGCACAGTAATCAACGGCAAATTTTACTAGTAATACTATAATGAAGAAGCCTACCACCAGTAAACAAGACAATTTCTCTCCCAACAGTCTAGCAGGCTACAGAACAGACTGGAAGATCTACACCTAGAATCTAAATCTAGGATCTACAGAGAAATGAAACTCCTTTTTATAGGTACTGGCAAGGTTTCTGAAAAGTTTCTGAAAATCCACACTGAAGTGATTTCAAAAGTAAGTAAATAATTATTTTTTTTTCAGTATATGGTACATCAAGAAGTAGAAGGTATTTTATATCTTCTATTATTGCTGCGAGTTTCAGTATAATAATTAAATTACATTTATGTTCAAGCAGAGAAACATTACACAAAAAAGCTAAGTGTAATTAATTTTTAAACACAAAGCTGCCAAGCAGAAGACTAAACGCTCAATTTATTTTCCTCGTATTGATCAATTAAGGACAGATTGATCATGGGATTAAATATTGAATTCTCCATATTTGCAGTGTTTTCTGCATGACAGAATTTGTAATTATTTCTTCTTTTGTGTTCTTAAAAACTCTGAATTTTCATTTACATGCAACCTAGGTTTCCTATACTTGCTTTGCTATGCCCTAAGAGATAGGCTAAATCAAATTACAGAAGGGAAAAATGGATTCTAAGTTTTTGGCATTTTAACTCACATTGATTTTTGAGGGATTATTAAGAGAGATGAACATGTAAAACTTGAGGAAAATAAATAGATAGACAAGTCAATGGGGCATGGAACATCATCTACTTGAGGGATATGCATATCAATGAGGGAAAGCAATTATTCAAAGTGACATAAAAAACTATAAATAGGGTAAGATAGGTAGAAATAGCAAACCAGAGAAAATAATTTTAACTCAATATCTTGAAGTCATGGTTAGTTCAGAATTTAAGACTTCCATTATCTCCAGAAAACAAAGTTCACAAAGAACTGAATGCCTCAAAACAGTAATAAAGGGTTATGTAGCCGCACAGCTCAATGTATACAGAGAACTACTGTTGGCAGCTCCACAGAATTTAAGCTTAGGTATACCCGAGTCTTTTTGAGGGGTAGGGAGCGTGTACATCTTGAGAGACCCACTAGAATTCACAAAGAATGTAGTCCTATTTAAAGAGATTAGAGCATAAAACATTTTAAACAAGTGGATTCTAAATGTTAAAATTATTATTCTCTTGTTCAAACTCTTCGAACCTTAACAGGAAATGTTTAATACAGCAATGGGTAAAGGATATAAAAATTTAACAAACCTAGCCGAAATAACTTTCATATGTCCAGTCAAGCACATGTATGTAAAGAATAAAACATACACATTACAAGAGAAAATCCCTCACATTTACAAAATCTCTAACAAAATTCAAAACCAAAACCAAACAAACAAAAAAAGCAGCACCAATGGTCTTTACTCCTTACCCATATGTTAAAATCAGCAGAGTTTAAATAAGCATTTTAAACGTATCAGAATCTGTAGAAATACAGAACAAAGCAAAACCTAGTGGTAATTTGCAGCCATACTTCTGAAATACAAGGGCAAGTCAGAATCTAATCAGTACATGCTAACTATACAATTATCCTATCCTTTAATTAAAAACTTATAAAAGACTTCCAGGTGGTATAGGCTGAGTAGAGCTTGGCCTCTAATTTTCTGTTCTTTAGAGAGTTAATGGAATTTACATTTATGACTAGTTTCACTTTAAAGGAACATTTGCATCTTTCATGTCTTACTATTTATCATGTGTAGTGATTTAAAAAAAAATAATAGAAAATAAATTAAAAGAATTGATAAAGATGAAATATTATGTAGTTGAAATTCAGTCACTTTGTTTTAGATCATTCAGTGAACATTTCCAAAAGGTCTTTGTCAATAGCTGGTTAAAATAAACCCATCAAAGGAAGACTTAAGCAACAAGTATAATGCCAAAAATTAATAAAAAAGGAATCACGCTCTTCCCCAAAATAGAAGATGACAGACAGTGCTAAAGATAGTAAGAGAGTCACAGGTATTCATATCATAATACATCTGAAAACCTACATTTAAATGAAAAAAAAATGAAATTAAGGCTGGAGGAGAACTGAATCTGAAATGCCTCTAAGTGAAATAACCTGGAAAGGACAGTGTGATATGCCACAGGGAAATTCTCACATACCATTTTAATGGCTTTATGTTGAATAAAAGGTTGAGGCAGCCTCTAAAAACCCTGTCCAGCTCACGAAGCATTCCTCTACTACAAGCTATTACACACAGAGCCGAGACAAATCTCTGGCACAGTATGATGGAGATTGAGCTGATGGGATGCATCAGGGCCACAATATAGCATTCTGTGAAGATTTCAATGCAGCACTTTGACATCTAGTAAACCCTGGAAAAGACTGACTTTAAACAGGCAGACTTCAAAGATGTTTACAGATCACCAGGGACCATTCCCACTCATAAATTCCTCAGGATCGTGTCGAAATAAAATTAAACCCTTGAGGAAACTCAGAAGGCTCAAACCCAAGAAAATAATGTTAAAAGTCATCACTCACTGCGAACTAATTTTAAATTTACTGACTTTTCTAATGGTAGCAGTACTTCTTGTTTCAAATTTTGAATACCATCCTTTCCCTATGCAGTGATCACTAGTCCATTCTAAAGGGCTAAAATTTGGCTAAACATATGCATGCCAACTGAAAATCTGCAGCCTGTTCCTTGTCCCACCACTTCTATGCTTGAGACACACTTACTCCGATGTCACTTGTAACCTGCAAGTCACTATGACCTATAATTTCTTAAAAATTGTTAGTCCTTCCTTTGTACTTGGTGGGAGCTTATAAACAATGAAAAACTAGCAAACAGAGTTCTAAGATGTTGAATTCAGTTGAATAATTCAAACTTCAGCAACATTCCAAAAGGCTTACAAACAAGGAAATTCTCACCAGTTGAATAAGCAGGCTAATTAGGTCCGTCAGGGGTTTATTGACAAGCAGAAGGTCTTCAGCTGCCTGCGTGTCCCCTCCTGTGCCAGATTTCTGTGCCTTAATAAGATGAGAAAAATAAAAAGCAGATTTGGTGACGGTTCCGTTATGAGAAACAAATTAGGTCCATTAGGTGGTCGAAGTTTGAACGGAAGCTTGAAGGAGACTTGTACACTCTTTTCTAGTTAAATATTCCTGCTCCCAATGAGCAGTTACACTCCCTGCATCTGTAACAATAAGCACAAAGCAAAAGGGACTCATGCTGTCATGCCCATTCTGCACAGGCTGAATATACTGACCTATGTGACATTTCTTCAGCAAAATGCTATAAACTGTATACACAAAAGATATCTCTAAAGCAATAAATGTTTTATGTATTTGTATTCTCTTTCAACATGACATGCCTATTTTAACACTAAAGTTCAACTGGGTTTTTCTGTTTCCTTTATCAGGAACAATTTTAAGTGCAACTCAAAACAAGAAAATCATGGCGACTGAAAAGTTAGGATTTTCAGCAATAATGTCCAATTTTGCCCTTCTGACTCCCTTTGTATCCTGAGATATTCATAATATATAATAATTTATTTTTAAAATAGGAATAATAAAATCCTTAAGTGACCAAAGTCTGTGATATGATCTGTTCCTACTTGTAATTCTGATCATAGAATCATAGAATTGTCTAGGTTCGAAAGGACCTTTAAGATCATCAAGTCCAACCATCAACCTAACACTGCCAAAAACACCACGTCTACCCGTCTTTTAAATACCTCCAGGGATGGCGATTCAACCACATTCCTGGGCAGCTTGTTCCAATGCTCGACAGCACCTTCCTAATACCAAACCTAAGCCCCCCCGGCATAACTTGAGGCCATTTCCTCTTGTTGTAAGAGATCATTATCATCCCTTCTCATAAAAACACACTGCCATCCTAGGCAGTCCTATTTATGACCCATCCCTGCCCCAGGACACCAGAAAGGTCTGCTTGCAAGAGTTTTCATTTACCTTCATTATCTTGCAGCAGCTTTGGACCGTCACCTCATACCATCTAGTTGCTACAGGAAAATGTAAACATTTTGTTTAAGAACTCATTTAAAAATCATTTTGTATTGTGTTTCATTTAAAGCACCATCCTAAAACCATCATCCAAGTGTAACACTCAAGGATCTTCGTTTGGTTAAGTGAATACAGGAGCAAGTCCCATAAGACAAGACACACTACTGCTGAAGCTCCACTGTTGATATTGATGAGTTGAAACGGTAACACCTTTCTTCTGTAAAGAATTTTGAAACAAAAGAAATCTGAATAGCTGTTTCTCCAGGTAATAAGACACATTGGTATGTCCGTGAGTGAGACTCATCACAATGACCTGTAATTCTGAAGTCCAAAAAGGTCAAAAAGACATAGTGCAGAGAAGACAAAAAAAAAAAAAAAAAAGAGTATTTATATTAATCAAGAAAGGGAAGTAAGCCACATTCACTTCAGCAAAATTTACAACAGCTTCTTCTGGTTAGTGCTTGGATGAGAAGACAAATATTTTCCAGCTGGGATGTTTGACTACTTTCTTTAACTTTTATCTATCTAGTGTCTTTGGAAAGAGAATGAACACTATCACTAAAGGAATTATACTTTATTTATATATATATATAAAGGTGTATTGGGTTTGCATGGCATGATTTTGGTAGCAGGGGAGCTACAGGGGTGTCTTCTGTGAGAAGATGCTAGAAGCATCCCCCATGTCCAAGAGAGTCAATGCCACAAGGCTCCAAGATGGACCTGCCGCTGGCCAAGGCCAAGCCCATCAGCAATGGTGGTAGCGCCTCTGGGCTACATATTTAGTAAGGGGAAAGAAAACCCTGCTGTGTGACAGCAGCCAGAGGAGACGAGTGAGAATATGTGAGAAACAACTCTGCAGAAACCAAGGTCAGTGCAGAAGGAGGGGGAGGAGGTGCTCCAGGTGCCAGAGCAGAGATTCCCATCCAGCCTGTGGTGAAGACCATGGTGATGCAGGTTGTCCTGCCGCAACCCATGGAGGTTAACACTGGAGCAGATATCCACCTGCATCCCATGGAGGACCCCATGCCAGAGCAGGTGGATACACCCAAAGGAGGCCACCCCTGTGGCCAAGAAGGCAAATGGTATAATGGGGTGCATTAAAAAGAGCATGACCAGCAGGTTGAAGGAGGTCATCCTCCCCCTCTACTCTGCCCTGGTGAGGCCACATCTGGAGTACTGTGTCCAGTTCTGGGCTCCCCTCTTCAGGAAGGACAGGGAACTGCTGCAGAGAGTCCAGTGGAGGGCTACGAAGATGATCAAGGGAATGGAGCACCTCTCTTATGAGGAAAGGCTGAGACCTGGGTCTGTTTAGCCTGGAGAAGAGAAGACTGAGAGGGGATCTCATCAATGCTTATAGACATCTAAAGGGCAGGTGTCCAGAGGATGGGGCCAGACTCTTTTCAGCAGTACCCAGTGACAGGACAAGGGGCAACAAGCACAAACCAGAACACAGGAAAGTCCATCTCAACATGAGGAAAAACTCCTTTACTTTGAAGGTGATAGAGCACTGGAACAGGCTGCCCAGAGAGGCTGTGCACTCTCCTTCTCTGGAGATATTCAAAACCCGCATGGATGTGTTCCTGTCCGACCTGCTCTAGGTGAACTTGCTCTGGAGGTCCATTCCAACCCCTACCATTCTGTGATTCTGTGAGGCTGTGACGCCATGGAGAGCCTGCGCTGGAGCAGGTTCCTAGCAGGAACTGTGTCCCTGTGGAGAGAGGAGCCCATACTGGAGCAGGTTTGCTGGCAGGACTTGTGATCCCGTGGGGAACCCATGCTGGATCAGTCTCTTCCTGAAGGACTGCACTCTGCAGAAAGGGCCCACACTAGAGCAGCTCATGAAGAACTACAGCCCGTGGGAAGGACTCATGTTGGAAAAGTTCATGGAGGACTGTCTCCCGTGGGAGGGACCCCATGCTGGAGCAGGGGAAGAGTGCAAGGAGTTCTCTCCCCGAAGAGGAAGGAACAGCAGAAACAATGTGTGATGAACTGACCACAACCACCATTCCCCATCCTGCTGTGCCACTCAGGGGGAGGAGGTAGAGAATTTGTGAGTGAAGTTGAGCCCAGGAAGAAGGGAGGGGTGGGGAGAAAGTGTTTTAAGATTCGGTTTTATTTCTTACTACCCTATTCTAATTTGATTGGCAAAAAATTAAATTAATTTCCTCATGTTGAGTGTTTTTGGCCCGTGACTGTATTTGCTGAGTGATCTCCCCCAGTCGTTATCTCAGTCTTTCATTATATTTTCTCTCCCCTGTCCAGCTGAGGAGGGGGAGTGACACAGCAGCTTTGGTGAGTGTCTGGCAGCCAGCCAGGGCCAACTCATCACAGAAGGATACACACTACCCCATGCTTAAACCTACATTATGTCACTAAGTAGAGTCCACTTCTCAAATGGAGATTGCAAATTACTTTCAACTATTGTGGATCATCTGTGGAACACAATACAATGAAACTGCTCCAAAACAGATGTGCAAATTAATCTGAACTTTTGTACCATTTCCATTCAAATACAAGTACTTGGACCACAGAGAGCAAACTTTTGAATGAAGCTGGATACAATTATCAGCACCATTCAGCATAAAGTACTGAAACGCAAAGGAAAACTGGTGTCATATTTTGCTTATGCAGCTGATTAAGGTTACCATTTTACACATAAAAAGTTTAAATGAAAAGGATTCAGGTGGAGGTAGTACCACCTGTAAAAGTCAACTTAAGTCTCAAAAATAGGTAATGCGAGAAAATCTGATTCTTGATTTCAAGTTCTGTTTTAGAAGGTATCTTATTCAGAAGATGTCTAGAAAAACAGTCCAAGAATATTTGTTATCACTTCAGTGCCACATGCATAGTGAAATATTATGCATGGTAAATAGCAGTCATCAACTAATGGCCATCATTCAATAGGGCATGTGTACTGAGGCAGCTGTAGAACCCACAGAGGCCCTGTGACGAGTATTGTCAATCCAAGTATGCCAAGGCAAGTAACATCACCATAAAATTAGTTTTATAGGGGTAGAGGGCAGAACTATGCTTCAAAACTCAGTTTTTCAGCTGCCTCTTTTTACCCATTAGCCTTCCAGAGCAAAGGAGACTACTTTGACTGGAGATGGACAAAACTGGAGCTGGAGTTTTAGTGCATCAATCAACTGATGTATTAATGTAAAGCCAGAATAGAATTTGGCTTTGAATGTATAGCTTTAATTTTGTATTTAAATAAAAATCATCAGTTTCACTAATATTAGCAATCCACATGCAAGATCCCCGCTCCTCATATGTGTCCTCCAGTATAATTGGCCTTACCACTGTTGCATGGAGCATAAGTACAGAATTTAGCTCTCTGTGATTACATGGAGTGCTGCCAACAATATGACAATCAGCAATTAGCCTACAAAATTTGAAATGCATCACAGAACATGTTATTAGAGGACTGGAAAAAGACAAGGTATTGTACCATCAGTTCTAAATTAAGTTTATTCCAAAAATTAAAAAAAAAACAAACCAACACCTTTCAGTGAAATATCTGGGTGATAACACAACTGATTATGTAAATCTGTGTAGGAAAAAAAAAAAAAGACCTTCTCAGAATAAAGAAGCCATGTTCTGAAATTCAATAAAACCTGGCTGCAATCTTTTGAATCTCTGTCCTCCCGATATACTGGACTTAACAGGCTTCTCTGTTTTTCAGTGGATAATCCTAAGAACATAAGAAACCTGACACAAAGAGTAAGCGGTGTTGTTTGCAGCCTAAATACAGAAGTTACTTCCAGTTGACTTAGAAATTTGGCAGATGATTTAAAACCAAAGCAAATATTGTTAGCTTAACATCATGTCTAAAAAAAGACAAATGCTTTTTCTTGTTTAGTTTTTAGGAGTGTTATGTGCAATTCCTTTGCATAGTATCTTTTTGTTCTCCATTTTTAAGGAGAAGGAATTCTTCACTAGAGGAGGAAGTCCTACCAATGCCATGATTTGCAGTGGTTCAAGCAGAAATGTGGAAGACAAACTGATTAGCGTAAGAGAGTAAATGCTTTTGTCAGCACATATGCAGAGGTTACGTATACATTTCAAGCCCAATAATCATGTGTGATTTATATTTAAAAAGATACTGTTTATTACAGAGTAACCTTTTTCTTTTAAAATGAATGGAAGAAAAGTGCTTTGAACTATCATTGAGCAAATATTGAATTAAGCTATTTATGGAGTACAGAAACAAGAAAGTCAGCTAGAATCTGTGTTTCCAGCATATAGTGAGGCTAGTATGGATAGTCTAGCCACATAAGTACATGGAACAGTGATATGCAGCTGAAAATACATGCTCTTCAGTTTCCACCAAACTAAAAATTCAATAAAACCAAAAGAGTGGGAATTTCATTATTCGGGTAGCAGGAAGTTATCAAAAAAATTGTTTAAGATGGTGATGATCCCAGGAAATAAATTCCATACCTGTAAAGTCTGGCGCACAATGTTTGCTGTATACATCAGCATGCAGTGCAAAATGTCAAGCAAGGACAGAAGCAGTGCATTTGCCGTCTTGGTGCCGCTTTTATCATCTGCCTCCACGTACAGAGCCACAGTTTCTATTAGGAGATTACAGATGTGACAAGCCAGTCCTACACAGAAAGTGAGACAAAAAAATGGAAAAGAACAATGTGGAAGGTAGCCAAGTTAAAACTAATAGATTAGCATAAAAACAAATTTCACATACATTATGAATATTTATTAAATGTCCTCTTTTTCTCCATTATTATAATTACCTCCTCTTCTGTTTGGAGCAGCTCATAAAGACAGCTAAACTGATACAATCAAATTTGCTAACTGCATGAAAAATTATGCAACATTCATTAAATAAAGACATACTTTGAATCCTAAACTTTTCTGTAGCATGCTGGTACACAAGTCTCCTTCACAACACACCTGGTCACAAGAATTAAGCAATTTCTCTAGGCTGTTATGAAATGACACACCAAGGTCAGAGCCTAAAGTTTTCTTTCTTAACGGCTCTGCCAACTACAACCTTCCTCATACGCTCTAATTGTAGAATTGAACAGTGTTATGCTTAACATAAAATAAATTCAGAAGAGCATTATAAATTAAATACTGAATACCATATCATAATCACTATTAAGATTTGTTTGACTGGTGATAGTAAAAAGTTTCCTGAAAATACCTTCTTGTCTTGAAGCTTTTATTCAGCTTCTTTGGAATTTAATAACATCAGCTCCTGTAGCTTGCTTAACCCACAAATCAATTCATATATCAGAAAAAAATATGATCCATTTCAAGGCAACAACAATTCAATTCAAAATCTTTCTTACTTTCAAATACACAGTGACCAAGTTCATTATATTTGATCTTAATCTTTTTCTTTGAGTTTCATAAAGAATGAAAGATACTTTGTTCCTCACCAAGAACATAATTATGTTTGTAAACTATCTTCTTTTAAACTGGCAATTAGTTATACTGTGATTTGGGTGTACATATGTAGTAACATTGTAGTATATTAGTATATTAGCTTCGAGTCCCCACAACTGTCAAAAACGACCGAAGCATTTCACTGATTTTACTGAAGTAAACAGACTCCTTTTATAAATTCTCCTTTAAAAAGTAATTGCATATATTTAATCTTGTACTGATGTTTGTAAAAAGTGAGACATTGCAGAATACAATATATAATTACACCATTCAGCTTTTGAGAGCAGTCAAATCTGTGGGACGTTGAACCATTTTTGCTTTGAAAGCTGCCCCATCAATTAACTAAACTTCCACAAAATATTTTCCTCCCCTATTCATCATCCTTAATACTTTCCTCAGGAAATTAAATAAAAAAAATCCATTTATTTAGAATATAGTTATGGGTCAGCATTATTAAGACTTGCACTCTTATTGTATCTCCCATCTTTTTGTGCTTTCTATGATTACTAGCATTATTCTTCCACAACAGTTTGATTGATGGACTACAGCTCAGGCTAAGCTTTGAATTTCCTGGTTTTTTGTCTGCGTAAACCAAACTCTCCAAATTGTATCAGTCCAATCTCACACATTTAATTTCCTCCTTCTTTTTTAAAGTAGAGTTTCTGCTGCAGTTCTGAACATTTCATACAACAATGAGAGAGCATGCAGAGACATATTTAAGTGATGTCACCAATACCCACCAAGAAGAAAAAAAAACGGACATAATTGTACGTCTACCCAATACAAAACTTGCGGTGATTCTATGCCTTTTTTTCACTAGGCTAAATTAAAATAAACCTAAGAAAACAGTGCAGTAAGGGTTGGTCCCTATCAAAGCGAGGTCTGCAAAATTGCCTGCAGGGATATGTCCAAGTACACTCTGTTTCCCCCTCTATATGACCACAAAACCCACAGCCACATCAAAATGAATGAGTCACCCCTATTATTTCTAGATGGTTTACATATAACCCTTAAGACAGTGACTTGGAGATTAACGCTGAGAAGGCCACTTTCAAATGAAGGTATTGTATGGGTCATTATCAAGATTTTTTTAGGCAGTAGTCCCCTCTGCATTTATAGCACTAAGTAGGGAATGACTGGTCGTGAAAGAAACAGGAGGATCCACGACTTTGATTTGCAATCCTTTCCCTTTCGACTTTGAAGAGAACCACTTGTTTATTCCCTTGACTGTACCAGCCGAAGTCTCACAACTGCCTCAACTCCTGCTGTTTGGTGAATGGGGAGGGGAACTGAACGCTCAACCTTCTGCCACCCAACAAGACATGAACAATATAGATTTTATTCTCTTGAAGTATTTACATCCACAGGGTATGCATATTAGCAACCCTGCCTCTGAACACCTAAAATACACCAGAATACTTACATTTAGTTAGTTAACAAAAACATCAGAATTAGGGAATTTTATATAGGTAGATTCATGCTCACACAGAGTTATATGTACAAAGATAATGTTAAACTTGGAAGTTTGGGGGGGAAAAAACCCAACAACTTTCCCTGGACTTAAAATACCTTTGGAAAATTTAACACATCAACACTTTATTATAAAGACATCTAAAATAAAACACTGGTGCAAAATGTTCCCTAACACACTGCATGATTCATACAGAAACCTGATAAACACTTGGTTCCACAGATAAAAAAATAAAACAGACTGACTTCTTGCCAAATAAATAAAGTTCCAGACACGCTCTTTAAAATGCTTTATTGTATCACAACAAAATGAAAATTGGAGGCCACAATTGTAGGCATGTAAATATACTCCTTGCTTACACCACAAGAAAAATACACATTCTTTGCCCTCAGAACAGAAAGTTGGGAAGCTGGTATAATTTACAGTCACCATGACAAAATTCAGTAGAAATTGAACAGCCTTGGCCATCGGTACGGTAATCAATTTACTCAAAAGGTAGCTATAAAGTTCAAGGCCAATATGTCTCAGCATTCCAAAAACTGAATACCACAACAGATAGTCTGAAAAAAAGAGGATGCAATTCTGAAAGAAGAAAACTGTATTCATAATTCAGTAAATAATAACACAGAAACTGCATATGGATATCTAAGTTTCAGGAAATATATTGAAGATTTTCTGCCAGATTTTGCAAGTAATTCAAGAACCACGTGCTTCTTAATTTCCAATAATGCCTAAAACTATATTTATCTTTAAAAACATCAGACAGTATATTTCTGAGACATATTTAACAGACATAAGTTTCTTATGCAGTAATTCCCAACTGTTCATTAGAAAGTAAAATAGGCTCTGATTCAAAAGGTACATCCCATGCACTCCTGAATTTTGGAAGTAGTGGATCTGAATCTGAATTCTGTATCATAGTGAAGAGCTAAACCCAATTAAATTGAGGAAGACTGTTCTACTGAGAACAGCTACATATTTTTAAGTATTCTTTAAGTATTTCAAGTATGTTAATAACAGTCCACTTAGTCAAGAGAAAAGTGTTAGTGACGGTTTAGGTGGGTTAATATAATCATAATTTCTTTCAGCTGGGTACTTCTTATTAAAAGGGTTAAGTAAAAACTTATTAACTCAAGTTTTTTTGTTACCCTTAATTTGCAAATTTCAGTGAACAATTAAAATATGACATCATAGATGGGAACAGTCTTTTTTCAGCGGTGCCCAGTGACAGAACAAGAGGTAACGGACACAAACTTGAACATAGGAAGTTCCATCTTAACACGAGGAGGAACTTCTTTACTCTGAGGGTGGCAGAGCACTGGCACAGGCTGCCCAGAGAGGCTGTGGAGTCTCCCACCCTGGAGACATTCAAAACCCGCCTGGACGCCGTCCTGTGCAATGTGCTGTAGGTGTCCCTGCTCTGGCAGGGGCATTGGACTGGATGATCTACAGAGGTCCCTGCCAACCCTGACCATTCTGTGATTCTGTAATCTATAGCTATAGGTACAGTTTAGATTTACTACAATAATTCATAGTGCACTAGTCATGCCTTACATTTATTTGTAAAAGTAGGATCTTCAAAACATCAAGCCTCAGTGCAGCTCCCTGCTATTCAAATTTTGCAGAAAAATAAGGCAAAACTTGGATTTTGTGTTAGACTTATCGTGTTTATAAATTAACATAACTGGGATTAAACAAAGAACCCATTCTAACTGCAGTCCAAGATTCACAATATACATTAAAAGGACTGCATCTAAAAGTCCTAGCCACAGTTTGATATCATTTGACAAACTTAGTGTTCACAGCAGAGTATTTCTCCTGCCCAGAGACCCCTGCAATGAACTGAACACGTCGCTGATAGCGCTTTATGAATGCGGACTGTGATGACTATGCTTGTGTTTTACAAATCTTTTCAAAAGATAAAAGGAGTCTTTTGGCCCATGATACAACTAATCGGACAGAATGTGCCATGATACCCTCTGGAATGAAAGCTGAGAGGAGATATTTTATTCTCACCTATTAGCAAGATGGGTAAAGAAAAAGAAATCTTCACTTCCAAATCATACGAAACATCAAAGGACAGCCTAGGAAGCAATCTTCTAGGCAATCCTTTCATGCCTACCAGCAATTAGAGCGTTCAACAAACCTGTCTGCTTCCAGCTGAAGAAAATGTTAGAGCAGGTGCACTTCCTCCGAACAATGCCACCATGCAGCCAAGCAGCCAGAAGCAAAACCCTCAGCCTGGCAAAAAGGTTTCTCTTTGTTCCTTTCTACACGTTGCTCTCTGGAGAGCTGTTTTTCCCATTTGTATCACACCTACACAACTGACTCCCCAGGGATATTACCACGTATATTCACTAGACATTTCTGCCTTCTTTTACTTACAGAGTGGACTGCTTGGGTTTTTTGATTTTTTTTTTTTTTTTTTTAAAGACTCAAAATAGTACCCTATCGGGAACTAGAAACGATACTGCCAGACTAACCTGAAAACATATTGCATAATCTTTTTAATGAGAAAACTCAAAAATACTGCTAAGAAGAAACATAGGACTGTAGTCTGAGATTCTTTCGCACAGGAATTAGATCCTCACTACCCAAGAATTTAAGATAATCCATCATCTCATAAAGAGTCTTCATAAAACCTTATTTACCTACATAAACCTGGGATTTAATTTGCATTCTTTGCATCACAGCCCTACTGCTCAAGGTTTACTCTTTTGAACAACTGAAAATAGGCAACATAAAGTAAATGGTATCTTTATGGTAACAGCATTTTTAAAATAGGATCATTGCTTTTATTGTTAATTTTGTTTATTATTTGTTAATGTTTGTGTTTTAAGAACTATTTGTGTTAGCACTATAACATTATTGAGGGAAGAATAAAGTAGGATAGAAAATTAGGTCACCACTGATTTCAAGATTTGGTGAGTTATGAATGTCAGATCAAGTGGAAAGAAAACGACAGGGCTGTTGAATATGTGAATTGCATGACTCATGCCCTGAAAATTATACTCTATCATGATCTTAAAAATTAATGGCATCTAAACAAGAAAATTTTGCACATATTGGATAGCTTATTCCTAGTACCGGGACAGTGACTGGACATTTTGTGACTGAATAAAGAATCACTAAGTTTGAGGAACAAAAATCTCATTTGAATGTGGAACACTGCAATGCTCAAGGCTCTCCAGAGCTTCCATTTGTGGGAAGAATCTGTGGCTCAGGTTTTTCCTACACGTGTGGCAGGTAGGGCACTCACCAGTGGTACCCGAGCAGATAGTTCTGCCCTCACCTGCATTACAATGGATGTGGTAAGGATTATGACAATTAGGGAAGAAAAGCCTGTTACCACCTTTACTATAACTAGGTTGAAAGTAGACCGGGAAGTACTACATTATCCTGAGTGTGGATGCCTGAAAGGAATACAGACCCGACATTCTCAGCGGCAAGATTTTTCTGCTTTGACTCAGTCAAAGCACAACGTGGCTCTAGTTCACTTTTTCAGGACTAGCGGTTATCATTAGAAGGCAGTTTATAGGTGACATCTTTCACTTGTGAAGAGCGAGCGCAGAACTGATGACTCCCCAGGGAACCATGTCAAACTCTTCTCAGCCAAAGAGAATCCTGCCAACACTGAAATTTGTTTTCTTCTAAAATTTAATCTTTGGAACAAACTTGTAGATGATTAAGGCCAACGGGTGTTTAGAACAGCTAACTAAAAATAGAAAACCAAGTGGATTCTCCCATTTAAAAAAGTATCTGTGTGTAATAAAAGATAATAAAAACTGCAACGTGAACAATTTAGGAATAATAAAATCACATACAGTTGAATATGCTTGACTGGTGAATACAAAAATAGTAAAATATGACAAATTATACCAACTAGGGAAGACTGTGGTTGTTCTGTAGGAAAAGATGTGGTTAGAATGACATACACAGAAGAGGACTATTTCTGAAAGTATAATCACCGGTCGCTTGGGAGCTCCTTATCTGCTGCTGCTTTTGAAAATAGGGGGAAAAAAAGAAAAAAAGAAAAAAGAAAAAAGAAACAAAAAAGGAGTTTCCCATCTTAGAATCTCATTAAGATCTCTGTGACAAAATTTCAACTGAATTCAAGTTTTTGTGTCAGATTGATTCAACCATACTATGATTATTTCACTAAAGATATCCAAGCTGTTTGAAACTAAGTTCATGGGTACATAGCATCAAAGTTTTGAAGGCAGGGGACTTTGTTCTAGACAAAATTTACTGATATGGTCCTCATTCCTAGAATTACAACGCAGTGGTCCTGAACACAAACTTGTTCAACAGGGATAGAATGAAGGATCAGAAGGTAACTTTCTTCCAAAAATAATTATATGTACATCCAAATGCTTTCAAGTTCTATCAGAAAAAAATAATCCAAAAATTATATGAGCGAATACTACATAACTATGGACTGTAATGATGTTCAGGGGATCTATTCACAGTGTTGATAAGACATTAATAGCATCTCATTTCAGCAGTCAGGTTTGATTTGTTTGGATACCATGCTGTTGGCACCACAGTCTCTAGAAATGCTATCTGCTTCTTACATTCTGTAAGTAGCTGAGACTAATCGGACATTTACTACAAAAAGATACGTGAAAAACATAACAGACGGGTAGGATCCACTGAAGATGTACACACAAACTTTAAATGTTCATATCAGGCAGCTTATGGGACTGGATGTAAAAAAACATTTTTTAAATTATTTATTCAAATTAAACTTTTGCTGTCCAGAGATGAAACTTAGTACCCAGCAGTCATAAGATTTGCTGCCAGTTCTGCCGCTAATGCATATGTTACGTACACCACAAATAGGCTGCTTTTTTTGTTAATCAGGCAGCATAAGGCCCTTGATGCATGTAAAATCGAGTGCTATCATCCCAAGAAGTAACTGACAATACAGCAGAGTAGAACGCTGCCCGACAGACACTCATTTTGTAAACAGCTTTGTTGATGGCAAACACTAGTTCTTCCCAGCTGTTTGCTAGTGATCAGTTGTTGGAGGTTATTGGCCCTACAATTGTGTGTGAGTGGGCGCGTGCGAGACAGAGAGAGGATGCGAGTGCTCCCTAGTCTCTCCTGACAAGCCACGCTAGGCTGCTTCAAGCTGTTCAAACGGGCAGCCTGCATTAACCCATCTGATTTTGCTTGAAGCAGATTCACACACTCAAATGACCCTTCTAGCTGGAAGACCTGGGGTGGGATGGAGGTGGAGGTAATACAGTGACTTCATAAAGTATACGTTTCCAATATTTCTGTCCCCAGTTGTGCATATATTAAACACCTAACTTGCATTCTTTTCATATGGATTTAAGCATTTTTATCAATGCAGTCTTTCAATATGTCAGTTGTGCAGTACTTGCAAGCACAACCTTCCATCACCAAAAAATAAAATAAATAAATAAACCAAGACTGCAATAAGATAAAACCACGTTGTCTGGATTGACTATTATTGCTGTTAAGTAAACTTTATAGTAGCTTTTCAGCTAGATATTTTTTCCCATATGTCAGAAATACATTAGAGATGGTAGTCTATTTTATAAAGAATAGTAATTTTAAAGCGTGCTATACTTCAAGATGCTAAAACCCCCTATTTCATTCTTCACAAGGTGTCAGCCAAAATAAAATCTCTTGGTTTTGTGAGACAGGACTTAGATAACGCTTAGGAGATTTTCCAAACAGGTTTTAATGACCTGCATGAAGAACAAGAATATCTAATAGGAGACCTTACTCTCTGAGAGGCAACTGTCTTTAAAACCTCCTCTAAAACTAGCCTGAGGTATTAGTGGTTGTTGTTTCAAAGCTACATGGAAAAACTTCTGCTTGCACGTTGTGAATTAACACATAGTGTATGCTTTTTAGAAAAGCAAAGGCTGCATGAAGTCCTCAAATTAACGGCAAAACATAGATAAAAAGTTCTTCACTAGATTAAAATCTGTTATTTTTGTTAAATTAGGAATTCTTTGCATTCAGCAAGATTCAGGGTCAGTAAAGATTCAATAAAGACTTTTGACTTACTGCTCAGAAAGATCAAGACTACAACAATTACCATGTGATAAAATACAGAGGGAATTTATATCCTAGGCTTCATTTAGAACTAGAAATTCTTCTAAAGAGATTGCCATTTTAATAATAGACTTCCTGTCACACAAGATTAAACCCTGTGTATCTACTTCAAATATCTTAACATGCTTCTGCTTTGGCATCAACTTTCCCTTCTACCAAAATCCTTGAGAGACCACATTCAAACTTTGATAGCTGCCTTTTTGACAAAACCTGTACAGACTAGATATGAACAGCCTCAGAATGCAGATACAGCCCTAAACTGTTGTCACAAATTGACAGCGTTCAACAGCTTTGAACGATGTTACCAGCACTAATTGCTCTAGCTAGGCCTTCAAAAGTCCCTGGACTGAGAGTGATAAGGACCAATGAACCTTGGCTTCTGAAAATTCTCTGAAGTTTTCAAACAGTTTTAAATTGCAGAAATAAAACACAGTTGACTACAGTTCCCACATATATTCAGCAAAGAATAATGGTAAAAACTCTATACATTTCTCTACTGAAAAGTCATGCTCTGTAAGAAAAGATATTAAATATTTATTCCTACTCCTCTTGGTCTATTTACATCAATTTTCCATAGGATGAAAACTTACAGAGTACAAATACTTGGATTTCCATGTGACAGATTTCTACAATTGTTACAACTAGACCGAAGCACTAAAGCAAAGACTAGAGTATCCACTAAGCGGAACTTGCTGTTGTTTATTACAACAAAACTGAATCTATGCCACAGTTTCCTGTAACAGCCTGCATTATTCATCAATTAAGTTTACAACAGAAATGAAAGCTGACAACTAGTAATTGCAACTGTCCAAGGTGGCCTTGGTGTATTTACACTTACACAATCAAAGGGCTTTCAACAGAGGTCAAGACGTCACATGATAGCAAATGTGGTTTTGCAGCTATGACCAGATTAAATCCTGTAGTCTTAAAGCTACTCTGCTAGGTCAACTGTTTTCTAAGTGTTAGGATAACTCTGACCAGCAGACTCTCTTTCTAATTTGCTATCATCTGGCCATACCAATAATGCTGCATCTGATTAAATCTCTAAAATCTAACGACAGACTGTTCACCTCAGGTGTCATTACCCTTCTTATTAGAGTGGCTTAGGCATATTTCACCGTTTCCCATAGCATTCTACTGGAGAAACTGGCTGCTCGTGGCCTGGACAGGTGTACCCTTCGCTGGGTAAAAAACTGGTTGGATGGCCGTACCCAGAGAGTGGTGATAAATGGAGTTAAATCCAGTTGGTGTCCAGTGACAAGTGGTGTCCCCCAGGGATCGGTGCTGGGACCGGTTCTCTTTAATATCTTTATTAATGATCTGGATGAGGGGATTGAGTGCACCCTCAGTAAGTTCGCAGACGACACTAAACTGGGGGGGCGTGTTGATCTGCTTGAGGGTAGATTGGCTCTGCAGAGAGATCTGGACAGGCTGGACAGATGGGCTGAGGCCAATGGTATGAGGTTCAACAAGGCCAAGTGTCGGGTCCTGCACTTGGGTCACAACAACCCCATGCAGTGCTACAGACTGGGGGCGGAGTGGCTCGAAAGCTGCCTGGCAGAGAAGGATCTGGGGGTGTTGGTGGACAGCCGGCTGAGTATGAGCCAGCAGTGTGCCCAGGCAGCCAAGAGGGCCAACAACATCCTGGCCTGCATCAGGAATAGTGTAGTGAGCCGGAGTAGGGAAGTAATCATCCCCCTGTACTCGGCACTGGTGAGGCCTCACCTCGAGTACTGTGTTCAGTTTTGGGCCCCTCACTACAAGAAGGACATTGAGGTGCTGGAGCGTGTCCAGAGAAGGGATACCAGGCTGGTGAGGGGTCTGGAGGACAAGCCTTATGAGGAACGACTGAGGGAACTGGGGTTGTTTAGCCTGGAGAAGAGGAGGCTGAGGGGTGACCTTATCACCCTCTACAACTACCTGAAGGGAGGTTTCAGAGAGATGGGGGCTGACCTCTTCTCCCACGTGGCAAGTGATAGGACAAGAGGAAACGGGTTCGAGTTATGTCAGGGCAGGTTTAGATTGGATATTAGGAAGCATTTTTTCACTCAAAGGGTTATTAAACATTGGAATAGGCTGCCCAGGGAGGTGGTGGATTCACCATCTCTGGAGGTGTTTAAGAAAAGGGTAGATGAGGTGCTTAGGGACATGGTTTAGAAGTGGGTGTTTTTAAATCAGGGTAGGTTAACGGTTGGACTTGATGATCTTAATGGTCCCTTCCAACCTCACTTATTCTATGATTCTATATGTCTTGTTTTGTTTGCACAGATGCTTGTTCTACTTTCACCTATCCATGATAGGTTCTATTTTCACCTATCCCCCCTTATCACTGGGACTTTTGAGCTGGAACCCATCACACTGTGATCATGCTGTCACCTCAGGGTGTACCAAAAATGCCTTAACCATCAGTTACACCTAGACCAACAGAGCCTTCATTTTCTGTCAGCACAGCTACTTGACCCCAACTATCTTGGCTTCAAATGACTGCACTGATCTAAGGCAGCTGGTGCTACAGCTCAGCTTATTTAATCAAGAGGCAGTCCTGGCTTTGAAAGAACTGTAAAAGCCTCTGTGTGTTTGGATACGGTGTTCCGTACTCTGCCTCCTCTATCTTAACAGGACCCATACAATAGGAGCATGAGTCTACTAATGCTGGGTTGACGACAGCCTGTACATTTTCTGTGCAGACACCTGTTGCTGGGAGTTGTGGAGCGTGTGTATATGGTAAGAGACTGGCTCAGACTCTTGGGGAAACTTCTGAGTAAGCATTACAATGAGATCACACGGAATAGTTTGGTCCACTAGGCTATCTTGGCTCAAGCCACTCAGTTTTGAACCAAAACCAGTGAAGTATATCACCCTCCCCAACCATGAGCTTAACTGGATCCTGCCGCAGATCTGATGCTTTAACTGAGAGTCTGGATTCTGCTTTGCTCAAGGGGAACTAATTTCTTCAGAAAAAGAAGTTAGAAACATTGATACAACTACAGTGAGAGACATGGCCACCACAGAATAGAAAAGGATTTAGAGAGCCAGGATTTTTTAAAGTGGGTGCCCTGCGAAGACATGCACCAGAACAGCAAAATAAAGTTGGTATGCAAGCCCTGTTTTAGTACCTGTACTAATTTTGGCTGGGATAGAGTTAAATTTCTTTATAGTAGCTTTTACAGGCTATGTTTTGGATTTGTGCTGAAAATAGTGTTGATAGCACACTGATGTTTTCACTACTGCTGAGCAGTGCTTACGCAGCATCAAGGCCTTTTCTACTCCTCACACCACCCCGCCAGCAAGTAGGTTGGAGGTACACAAAAATCTAGGAGGGAATACAGCTGGGACAGATGACCCCAACTGGTCAAAGGGATATTCCATACCATATGACATCGTGCTCAGCAATAAAACTGGAGGGGAGGTTAGCTGGGGGGGCCTGCTGCTCCCAGACTGGCTGGGCATTGGTCAGTTGGTGGTGGGCAATTATTTTCATTTACATCACTTGTCTTCCTTGGGTTTTATTTTCCTCTCTTTTTGTTTGTTTTTTCCTCTTTTCCTTACTTTTTTTTTAATTATTATCATCTCTTTCTTAATTATTAAACTGTCTTTATCTCAAACCATTAATTTCTTTCTTAATTTTACCCTTCTGATTCTCCCCCCACCCTACTGGGGCGGGCGGGATTAAGCGAGCAGCTGTATAGTACTTAGTTGCCAGCTGGGCTTAAACCACAACAGTACTTTTTCCTTTTTCTCTACCTTGTCTGCTTTGCTGGGCATAGGTGTTTATTAGGCATTAATGTACTACGGGGTCCCAGTAACTTTACCAACTTGCTCCAACACAAGGAGCCCCCGCTGTCCTGTCCCAGGGCATGCTTCATGTGTCTCACTTCTAATGTGCCTCAGGCACTATCACTACACACCTATGTTTCTCCTCCAGCCTGCTTGCGCCCAGACCACTGATTCTAGAGAACAAATTCAGGCAAAGAAACTAAGTTCAATCTTTTTGTTTGATAAGATATACAGGGGGGGTGGGAGAAAGGGGGAGTTTGCAATGAAAGGCTCGTGTTCCTTTGTTCCTCCTCCATGTTATCTCAAGTGAAGAGACAAATATCAAGGATGATAAAATTTAACAATAGCTTGAAACAATGAAGTAATATCCCCAGCATTTTCTAAAATAATATGCCCTGCAACAGATTCAACACAGGTCACTGCTTCCATCTAGGATTCAGGATTGCAATAGATATGCTACATAATGGTGGCATCAGGGCATATTTGATAGGGCTTCCCTCTGTTTATGTGAAGAAACACCTTTTCTGGTTCATAGAGAAAGCTAGTATGTCAAACAGCTTTAGGGATGCCCAATGAGTTTCAGGACAGGAGCGCACGTTTTTCCAGATGGAACCAAGATGCAGTTCCTACTTGTAAATAGCTGAGATCTGCTCAAAATTTTGGCTCTGTTTGAACCAGGTTTGTCCTTTGCCTTTGTTCATCAACGTTTTTAGAAAGACAGGAGTAGACTTAACGAAGATTGTGCTTTAAGGGAGAGGGACTTCAGAAGCAGGCTACAAAAAGTGAAGCCTGGATATAGTGAGTCTGGATCTATGCCAAGTAAAAGCAGCTACGATGGGAAGACCAGAGGAATTAAGATCTGCAAAACTGGACTGTCAACAAATAACGCAAGAACTGGAGAGAAGCTGCAAGAAGTAGACACCATAAATGAGAGATGTTAACAGTTAAGTTTTCAAGACAAGCAATTTCACAGCAAGTAGAGGTCAAACACTTTGTACAACTTGGCCTGCTAGAATACTGCACTGAACTGGGATATAGCGGGCTACGACTCAGCCTGGGAGACAGGGCATCACGGGCAGCACCAACACTGGCCGGCTTGATGGAACTGAATGAGGAAGTTATTGCCAAGAGTGGCCATTTACTGCCTTCTGAATGTGTTATTGTTGCTGGTTACAAGCATGACCGTATACACACCTCCCATGAACACAGTTTTACTTGCAGGGGGCTAGGCTGAGCCCCCCGTCAGTTCTTGCACTCAGCCCAGACTACGTCTGTATTCAGTCTGATCCCATAACGCACAGGCTCAGTCTGAGTGACTGCCTGACCCATAGCCTGGGCAGGCAAAATCTTGTAAGCAATGCTGTTCTTTCCATATCTTCTGTCAAAACCCCTAAACCTGCCTTGATAATCTGTTCCTTTGGGTATTTTATCTGCCTTTTCCTTACCTTGTTTATGTCTTTTACTCACAGTATAGACAAAATACTGCTGCTAAATTAATCTTCTTGTGTTGCTGTTTGAACCACTTGCTCCCTGAACTCAACAACATTCAGTGTAATTTCTGAAGAAATGCATAGTAAGTAACAGTTCAAGCGTGTTGTGAGATAAATAATGGCATAAACCCACATTTCACATCATTCTGGGTTGGGTGGTAGGATCAAAATATAAAATATCTGTTTGTGTTTGAAAAGGACACAGTCAGTTTATTCAGCAAAAGTGTGTATTGGAAAGACTGTTGAGCCATCATGGATAATTTTACTGTTTTTTCAATCTTTATATAATACATATAGTAGCATTAGTTTTGTTGTCATCCAGGGAAATAAGTCATATTTCATGGCTGTATCATTGGCTAAAAAGCTGTATGTCACAATCTGGGCATGTTAGCTAGGGAACATGATCTTTTAAAAGTGTGAATAAATCCATTAACAACACTTTATCGGATTTTTGCCAAGTCTCACAGGAAAAGGGGTGAGAGGTTTTTGAGTAAGCAACCTGCAAGATGATAAGCAAAGAAAGAATGGCCCTCAGGAAAGAGAAGACAAGTTGAAACCAAATGGACGCAGGTGAACAAGGAGTTTCCACCCTTTTTTCCCTTATCTTTTCCAAAGGTGGGTGGTAATGGGAGGGGGGAGGAGGGGGGAGATCTTCACAGATTTTACAATGTCCTACAAGACAGAAAAAAGCTTTAGACTTTATAAAGATAGCCTCTTTCTTTCCCTATTCATCTTAAAAATTCAAAGGGAAGCACATATCTTTTTCCTCAACCAAAAAGAGGGAACAGGTAGCTGATGCAATAATCTAACATTGTGGAGATATCTATGGAAATCTTCAAATCTTATTTATGAAACAAAAAACATTTATCAAGTTAGGGCCTCTTTTAATGGAAGGTTACACTGATTTGTTTAAAACTCAGATCTGAAATCCACCATGTGTGCTTGAGCACAGGTCTTTGCTGACACACTTGTCTTCATAAACCCTTCTTACATAAATACAATCTTGGTCCAATTAGAAAAAAACTTAAGCTAAAATGAGAGAAAATGATGTTGTTGTTTTTTTAAAGGGAGGATAGACAATTTTGTACAACATTTATGAAATGTATTTTTTTTAAAATCAAATAGTATCATCAGGTGAGCATCTACATTTTTGTCAGAGCAGCTTAAATAACCACTGCCCCTCAGCTGGAGGTTTCAACTGCACATCAATCACATTCCCCCAGCAGCTGACTTGAAAAAACTGACTATGTGCAGATACATTGTTATAAAATATAAATACTCATGGACAAAAATATACACATAATTAGTTACCATATCAAAGCTAGAAGGCATTGACCAAATGCTGTAGGGAAAACCTACTAGTTAAGGAGTGGTAACTCGCCTAAATAACTTTAACAAGAACACAAATACTCACCTGAACATGTGTTGCCTTAAGATGGTGGAAAATCCATGTGCAGACATGAATCTATCCTTTATACCTCAAAAGAAATTTACCTATAGAAATGCATCCTTAAATATGAAATGCATGTAAAAATGTAACTTTGAGTTTGGAAAAACTAAGCTAAACAATATTGTAAAAATTGATGATGAATAGCAAAAGAAAACATCAAACTATAAAGACTACATATAATTGTTGTACTTTAGGTAAAATTAAAAAAAAAATCAATATATAGGTGGAAAAACACAAACATTACAGGAAACATTTCAAGTAATAGAGACTACTACTTTGTATTTGTGTACAAATTGGGACTTTCAAAAGGCTTTAAAAGTGTAAATAACTTCAGTTTCTCTGTTATGATATAATATCCTTTCTGCTTTAAAGAGAAAAAATAGTTTAAAGTTTAATTGTCCGCAACCAGTTTAAACAGAGTATTTCGTGAGATGAACACATTTTTTCAGTCTTCAATTTTCCTGAAAATAACTTAGAAGGGGAAAATATCTGCCTGCCTGGGAGCTACGACAACTATTGAAAATATCTAAAAGAAAACAAAAAACCCAAGCCATTCTTTGAACCAGCGAAAAACCTCAGATTTCATTTATCTGTCCACTACATAGATCTGGTCCTGCCCAAACTGGTGCTTGTTTTTAGTAATTGACAAAATGAACTCCTTTCAGTAGGATCAAATAATCGCATCTGAAGAAGACCGTTACCCCTATGACAGAGTAATGATTGATGTAGTTTAATTTTGTGTATAGTACTTTGTACCTTTGCAACTTTACACTTGCCTCAAATTGGCAGTGATACATTGCTTTCATACTGAAACTGTTCTAACAGCTACAACAGAAAATATATGAAAGCTCTCCAATCTATGGCATAGTAACTGTATTCAAACTGGGTCTCTTTTCAAATATAGAGTTAGATTTTTAATTTCACCCCTTAATATCATCTTTTAGCTTACTAATTTCATCTGACAAGCTACACAGGGACATCATCATAATTAGATTTTAATTTATTATCTGCAAGAACTTAAATAGTTCATGTCATCAATAGTTAACTTGTAGCTAATATGATAGCTACACTTTACCTAGTTTTTTCTCTCAAACTGAACAAATCCACTAGTCCTACAACATGATTTCGGTTGCACTTCAGGGGAGTACTAGCATAATGTCTAATGATAACACTTAAATTAGATTGCAGGAAAAGCGGCACCTAGAATGAATGTAAAGACGATAATCTCTAGAGGAGAGGAAAAACTATCATTTTTATGGATACGTAGGTGAAAAGGAGCATGAGGCTTTGCAGCTTTCTTCCTTTTTCCCAGTCCTGAGTTTGTCATCAGGAAACCATCAGATATCCACATCCTCAGACACAAAATCAATGCCTTAAATTTTAACACAAAAACTTCATTTTTCAAATGAGGTATCTGCTTCCAAACATCATCAGTCAGTGTAATTGCTCAGCCAAAACCTTAAGTCTTAGTTTTGTCTAGGAATTGGATAGGCATAAAAAATGTCTATTATGGTTGGCACGGTTGGTTTTAAAATTGCTGTATTTATTGAACTAACTTCCTCACCATTAAACCAAGCTGATCAGTTACATCCTCAAATTTCTGCATAGGACCTTTCAGACTAGAATATCATGGAATGAAAATATTTTGAACATTTCTTGTTATTACTCTTTTCTCTTCCATCAATTAAGTGTTAAAATGAGATTACTTAAGGTAGTTTAATCAGGCAGCTAGGCTGGCCACAGGGATAGTATCAGGAAGCCTTCTCCAGCCACAGAAAAGGCCAGTCCTCTTTCACAGTACAGCACTAGCGGGACAAGATGTAACAACCTGTTGAGCCTTTATTAACTTATTTTATCCTTTGAAGTCTTAGCAAGCGTGCTGTGACATTTTGCGCCTTATGGGTACAGCTCTCAACAACAACAGGTTTGGTTCTACTTGAATGGCATAACTGTTTCTCACAGCAATTACTGTTTCTATTTTCATCCTTTTCAGATGGCTGTATTGTTGAACATCACAGGATGACACAGGTTATTTTTTCCTCAAAGACTTCACTAGTACCATGCTATTTTGACATGATTACCACTTATCTTTTATGATACCAGACTTCTAAGTTTACCCATGTGATGTTATACACTTCCACCTGAGTGACTGGCATTCTGGGTCAGAAAAACATGTCTTAATACTGCTAAAAAACATTCTGAACTTCGTAACATCATAGAAGAGACTTCTTCAGGCTCCACCACCACTGACTTCTCATATAAGTTGTAACTCAAATGAACATAGTGACACACGACTGCTATCTTTAGATGTTCATAGAGACATCTCTGTGCTCAAGAGCTGAACTAACTACTGCAGTACTGGCAGGGAGCTGTGAAAGGCTCACATCCCACATGGCAGAGGCTGTAAGGTGTACACCTCTTAACCGAGGGACTTCCCCTGTCACATCCAGATGATACAGAAGCAACATCTGCAACTACTCAGACAGGATGACAAAAGTCTGTCTGCATTTATTTTCTGTATTTTTAAATATTTTCTTACTTTACATTTATTTAACTGAGAGCATTTGCTTTCTCTTTTTTTTTAGGTTCTTACTCATACTGATTTCCGTAACCTATTCTCCCTGCCAATCTTTCCACCCAGAATCACAATATGTAGCATATGAACTAAGCTTTATGTTTGCTTAGGGTTATGTACAATAAGCAGGTATAAAGTACTGCCATGAAACAACACATTTTCTATCTTCCATCACTGAACAAATATTCCTATATTGTATCCTGTAAAAAGTTTTGCAGAAAACTCCTGCCTCCTTGGAATAAATAGGGGCTACTAAGGAATGAGCAAATGGCTTCAAAACCAGATTGAATGTGTGTTTGATTTCTTCACAGACTAAGTCTGTGCTTTTTGTTTGTTTTGTTGAGGTTCTTTTAAGGGCATATTAATTTAAGTAACGTATTTTTTAGGATTTTATAACTACTGCCTTTCCCCTCTTCTGCATGACTAATCCATGGTCCTCTTCTTGATAGTTGCCTTCATTAGTTTCTTCTGTCTTGAAAGAAAATCCTGCAACTTTGAAGCCAGTTACTCCAACAACTCACTTGTATTCCGAAAATCAAAGTCTCATGCAATGTCACACCAACACCTCAGTGCTGTACGGTAGTTCAGACTACTGCATAGGTGTGTGCAGCAGGGAGGAAGATCTGGGTTGCCATGTTAGCGTGATCTACTGCCTAATTTCATTAACACCAACGATTTAGCAGATGAGAGTAAGCTGGCTAGGAAGCTAGAAGCTGTTCTTAAAAAGTATGCTATGGGCAGCATAATCAAATGTCTTTTGGAAACTGAAGCTGAAATACAATTATCAGTGAGGAAGTAAAATGTAGAAGAATATCCTCCAAAGATTTAGGTTAGTTAGAAACCTTTGGGGTCTATGTAGAGAGCTCAGAATTACTTGTCATTTACCTATCATTATATTAAAGACCTGTGTATGTAAAAGACTGACACTTTTTTTTTTTTTAAGAAAGGTTAAAGTTGGATGTGGGTCTCATGAGTGCCACTTTTTGGATATGCAATATTTAACAGACTTTAACAATACGACACATGAAGGCATTTGAGATCTAAATAATCTCTTGACATTTGACTAAAAGTCAAAGTAGTTGACCACAAGATGAATAAGGGTACCTCACCCATGAAGGCTGATCTTTCTTTCATAAGGTGCAAATGAGTTATGATGATCTGACTACAAAGTTTATTGCAGATCTCTTCCTTTTTAATAATTGTCCCTGCTTTAGGCACCAACCATGCTTTCTTAGTATGATATTGGATATAACTGCTGGAGCTGTCAATCTACAGTTCCACTAAAGGTCCCTCCTTAGGAACTACAGTTTTTATACAAATTGACTGAAGTACTAATAGTTGTTGCATTTTTAAAGAACTTCTTGAAGACTAGTTTTATTGTTCTAAGTCTTAAAACCCATAATTTCACTTTAATTCCAGAGATTCAACAGCATTAACACATAAGGAATAAAGTTTAGGACTTGCTATACTATATGATGGAAACTGTTTTTAAATATGGAGACAAACATCTCTGCTTATGCTGCTAGTGGTGGTTGCTTCAGGATAGTAGCCAAACACAAGATCACAGCAGTAGAGTCTGGAGAAGGTCATTCAATTCAACATAACTGGATTGAACATTATATATACATATTGTCTTCTTGTAAGACCATAAAGAAAAACAATTTATAAACCATTTATGGAGTATAATGAGATTTCAAAAAAGCTAAAAGTGTAAACTCACTAATAAGTAATAGAGGGCTGCAAATGACTGACTAGATCAGCTTTGAATTACAGTGGAAACCTTTCCTAAAGACAGCATTACTTGGAATTACTTTTTATACATTCTGAAAATAGTTGCTTATATAAATGTAATAAATTTGAGGCATTATCAGGAATAAATAACTGTGGACAGACTATCAGAAGTTATCCATTGCAGCCTGTAAGATTTATTGTCTAACAACCTGCTTTGTTCAGTTCTTTAGAATGAGGATCCTGATGAAGCAGAGAAAGCCTTTGAAACACATTTCTCTACACCCTAATATGCTATGTCCAAACTCTTCCTATAAGCAAAATGCACATGATGCAACAGTTAGAATGTAGAATTCCCTTGCCTTTAAATATGACCTGGAGACAAACGGGACTCAAAGTTTGAAAGCATTACTAAGTACAGACAATTAAGATGATTTAATATTTTCTAATTCTAATTTGTGCAGACTATCTGTAAAATAAAGTAACCCAGAAACAGAACCAGAAAAGAAGATGAAATGACACCTTTTGTTTTTTTGCAACCTAATTTCCATAGGGGTGGTTCAACATAATAGGTTGCAAACGTAACATTTTTTAAAATTTTGTAATTTGGAAATTTTAGGTATTAAAATTCCTTCCTTTCTGTAAATGTGTAAGTATATATATTTTGTGTATGTCATGTATCACACTACTCCATTTGCTGTATGTTAGCCAGGAACATTTAGTTGATAAGCCCATACTATTGCCTTTCCCTAAGCTATGGCACTCACTTGGGTCTTTTCTTTCTCCTTTCCTTGGATATTGATTATTATAAAATGAATAAATACTTTATATATTTGGACCTCTATGCTCTCTCAGGTTAACTTAAAATTGTCCAATGATTTCAAAAGACGGGGAAAGGGAGGAAAGAAACTGACAGACAGAAGCCAAGACAGAGAGAAAGTAAGTCTCAGATTCACAGAAGACCACACTAAAAGTGACCACTATTGTCTTGGCTTTTCAGCATCTCACCTTAACTATTCATATGAGACCCTATATTAATCTCAGTCTCCTTACTGAATTCCAGTCTCAGTAACCAAACTGAATCATATATTCCCTTCTGATTATTAAGTGGAAATCATCATTAATGTTAGCAGAACAAATGTTTAATAGCTGATAACACAAGTACAGGCCATTTTAAATTCCCTCTGTGATTTCAGTTGCATATGTTATTCTGCATTTCACCTTTAAACTTTACAAGTGGTTATCATTACATGTCTGATGTACTGTCACACAAAGTTCAAGGGAGAGAGAAATTAATGCTCAGCAATCCACCTTGAAATGCAAGTTGCTGAAATGCACAACCGTAACATTGTTATTAATATGAAATCACAGAAGTAGTAATGAAGCAAGTGCCATCATGCGAGGTTTCCTTGAGAAAGGGGGAAGTTCAATGCGTAAACTTCAAGCCATTAAAAAACCATCTCTATCACCTAATACAACTCCTTTGAGCATGGGAGAGTTCTGATGGCTAAGAGGCACAAAAGGAAACAGTGACGAGGGCCTCTGAATGATCTGTCTGTAAAAATACTGCCTCTTGGCAGCTGAAGAAAGGCATACACAAACTTGGAAAGAAATCCACATTGCAAACACTGGACTCTTGGAAACAAAAAACTTTACAGGACTGACCCCCTAACCCGAGTTTCTTATATGTTTAGCAAGTATTTGGGGTTTTTAATTTCTAAAGCTCCATATATACATGAATTAATTATCACACTGTAATGGGGAAATTAGGGAAATTGATGACCCATAATACTCTTGTCTTCAGCCTTTTTCATTTAAGACAGCATAATAGCTCATGGATGTTGAATGCCTTCATTAACAGCATGGACGCAGAGTATTAATAGGATGGCGTAACATGCACCTTCAGCAAGTTTGCGGATGACATTGAAATGAGGCAAATGGTTGATGTGATGAAGGCCTGAGGTAACATTCAGAAAGACCTCAAGAAGCTGAAGAGCTCAAAAAATGGGCTGCCAGAAACCTCTTAAAGTTTAACAAAGGCAAATACAAAGTTCTGCCCTTGGGAAGGAGTAACTTCATGCAATAGTACAGGCAGAGGCTGGAAATACACATATCATGTCGTCCACCCTCCTAAACATCTTGGTTGCGCGCCTCTGGAATTGCTCCTGTCTGTCAATGTCTGTCTTATAGTCTGGAGCTCAAAATTGGACACTGTATTCTAGATGAAATTTCACGAATGCCAAATAGAGAAGAGTCTCTTTCCTCAACCTTCCAGTTATTCTTTCTTATCACAGTCCTCTTTTGCCTTTTTTGCTGCAAGGGCACACTGCTGACTCATGTTCAACTTTTCTATTTGGACTCCAGGATCCTTTTCTGCAAGAGAGCGCTTAGTTTCCATTTTACTAGATCATGTTGCTCTCCATCACACAAAAATCATTCAAAAATGACAAGTTGAATATGAAAGATAGTATCAGAAGAAGTTAAGGTATTTTCCTGTAGTGAACACTATATAGTTACAGTTCATAATGAAAAGGATAAAAAGCTCTCCAGTTTGTATAGAACAACTTCTCATAGAATCATAGAATTGTTTAGGTTGGAAAACACCTTTAAGATCATCAAGTCCAACCATTAACCTAACACTGCCAAAACCACCACTAAACCATGTCCCTAAGCACCATATCTACAGGTCTCTGAAATACCACCAGGGATGGTGACTCAATCACTGCCCTGGGCAGACTGTTCCAAAACTGCTCCACATAAGACTCAACCAGCTTCGTTGCCCTCCTCTGGACACACTCCAGCATCTCAATACCTTTCTTGTAGTGGGGGCTCCAAAAATGAACACAGTGTTTGAGGTGGTGCCTCACCAGTGCTAAGTACAGCAGGACAATTACTTCCCTAGTCCTGCTGGCCACACTATTTCTGATATAGGCTAGGATGTGTTGACCATCTTGGACACCTGGGCACGTTGCAGGCTCATAATCAGCCAGCTGTTGACCAACATTCCCACGTCCTTTTCTGCCGGGCAGCTTTCCAGCCACTCTTCCTCAAGCCTGTAGCACTGCAGGGGGTTGTTGTGACCCAGGTGCAGGACCCACCACTTGGCCTTGATGAATCCAATACCATTGGCCTCAGCCCATTGATCCAACCTGTCCAGATCCCTCTGTAGAGCCTTCCTACCCTCAAGCAGGACGACACTCCCACCCAACTTGCTGTCATCTGCAAACTTACTGAGGCTGCACTTGATCTCCTCATCCAGGTCGTTGATAAAGATATTAAAGAGAACAGGGCCCGATACCGAGCCCTGGGGAACACCGCTTGTGTCTGGCCGCCAACTGGATTTAACTCCATTCACCACCACTTTTTGGGCCTGGCCATCCAGCCAGTTTTTTACCCAGCAAAAAGTACACCCATCCAAGCCATAAGCAGCCACTTTCTCCAGGAGAATGCTGTGGGAAATGCTGTCAAAGGCTTTACTAAAGTCTCATTAGACAACATCCACAGCCTTTCCCTCATCCACTAAGTGGGTCACCTTGTCATAGAAGGAGATCAGGTTTGTCAAGCAGGACCTGGCTTTCATAAACCCATGCTGACTGTGCCTGATCACTTGGTTGTCCTGTACATGTCATGTGATGGCACTCAAGAATATCTGCTCCATAACCTTCCCTGGCACTGAGGTCAGACTGACAGGCCTGTAGTTCCCTGGATCCTCTTTTTCTCTCTTTTTCATATAAAGAAAATCTTACAGTCTACAATTATGAGATCAATACCTTAGAACATTCTTGCAAACCAAATTTGAGAAGTTCTTTACTCGACAATTAGTCCCTTAATCAATAAAGCACTGGCCAAAATCCAGGTTTTCAGTATTCTGAAGATTAGCCAATAGGGGAAAGGGATGAGAGAAGATGGGGATATTTTACTTGACAGAAACTATTTTTGGCTGCTGTGCTGTTTTTCCTAGTCAGGATGCTGAAAGTTGAGTGAGCCCAAGTTAGCGTTACCCAATCACTAATAGTCTGAAAATATTACTGGAGTCATTTATGACATAGCACAAGGAAAAGATAAAAGACTTTAACAATGTTTCCATCCTACTTCCGTAATTTGGAAACTAGCATGATGGAAGAGATGTATTTTATTTTTCAAGCGGATGAGAGGTGAAAGAGCACTGATATACTACCCAGCAGCACAAAAAGCACGTGGCAGTTTGCTTTGTGAGACAATAAAGAGGAGATATTTAGGGAATGGATGCAGTTTTGCCATGTTGTTAAATAGTTTTGCACTTAATTTGCCATGCAGAAAGGCAGAGCACATTACTTCGAGTAAGGCACGCCAATTATGTGGTTACAGTGCTTGTGGGACTTAAGCTAACTTCTTTGCATATCGTTGTGAGAATATAAATACATACATACATATAAATACATACAAGTCTACAGTTTCACACAATGCCAGATATTACAACAGACTGGGAAACATCTACAGTAAGGAGAATAACTAAAGATAAATATGACATACCTTCTTCAAAGAGCAACATCATGTTTGTGCTTTTATTAGCAACCACGTTATTCAGTAAGGCGATTACAGTTTGCATTGTATTCCCAAGTATACTGTCTTGGTGTTCCTGTAACAACAACAACAAAAACAAAAACAAACAAACAAACAAAAAAAAAACAAAATAAAAATAATCTAGTTTTCGTTTGCAAGGTTAGAGGAAGACTATTCCCTTCCAAGAACATATTAATACAAAAGCAATACTCTCTCAATCCCTTGAAGTTCAACATTTAAAATACTGGAAAACCAGCCAAATATCTTAATAGAGAATATCAATTCCAGAAAGCCAAATCTAAAATCTTGGACCAAAACTTCTCCCATGTTCTTTTGAACTGAAAGAATTCCTAGTTTGGACTAAAATTTTAGGACTTTCACAAATGGCATACAGCTCTTAGCAACCTAATCTCTATATATTCAGAACGAGGAACATTTCCCTCTGTATGGTATTTCTTTTATTAATAGTATTGATTTATTCTTTTTAGTTTCAGCTTGATAACTCACAGTAAGTCATAAAATCTATTTGTTGTTTTTGTTTGTATACCTTCATAAGTATAAAATTAATTTCACATGAACATTAAAGACCTATTTCTGTATCAAAACGTGTCATTTTTATGATGTCTTTCTTATGCTTGATGATTGCTTCAGCGTTTTTTCACAATTTTGTGAGACTATACTGATAAGAGGAAGACATCAGGGTTCATAAACAAATTTGTAGTTAACACACTTGCACACTCAACTGAAAAGGGTGGATAAGGCAGTGAAATCAAATTATTTACTTGTTCATGCTAGTGACAGTAATAATTCGGGTAACTTCCAAGAAGCCAAAATAGGAGAAGCTTTTCCAAATCTGAGTCTAGATAGAAGTCTGAATACACTTCAAATCTCCCTAGAAGGTTCAGGAAATATTTTGTCCAATTTTTCAGGCTCAAAGCAAAATAGAAACATACATTCAAAGCGAAAATAACACTAAGAAAAAACTGTCATATTTCATGTATTGTAGACTTTTCACATGCACCTAGGTGACTCCCATGCTTCCCTTTCTCACCAACTCTCTCAATATACTGATACCACTCAACTACTTCACTGCCACAGAATATGCCATCTATTCTGATCCATCTCCTGTCTGACAGTAGACCTTTGAAAGAAGTTAAAATTTAAGTTGAACAAGACAAAATTATTGGTCTAAAGTTGGGTTAAGTATTCCAGATGACAAAAATTACTTCAGCCTTTGAATACAGTCAAAGGAACACTCTCCCTGAAAATTCCTTTAGGAGACAAGCACTGGTAGCCAAGAACAGCTTATTTTCTGTATTTCTTTGCTCAGGTATTTATGACCTCCTGTCTCAGATGTATGCTTGAAAGCAACAGGAGCAGTCTGTCCTTCTTTGAGACAATCTTATTGACCATCTAAACACCACAGCTGGTACAGAAGTAGGCTGCTTGACTGTTAGCCAGCAGCAATCACAAAGAACATATTGTACTATTCTTGTAAGAATTCACTTCAAGTCAACCTATGAACCGCACTCAGAGTGATACCTCTAGTTTATAAGCCACATTTTGGGTTGCGCCAGGACTAAGTCATAAGCACCATATTTAGGATAAACCACATTATTTGAATCCCTACCTGGAAACATCATTTAACTGGTTGCAAGAAATTCTCAAGTGAGACACTCATTTTTATTTCTTGACTAGTTTGATAAAATTCAGTATACTGTGAAATGCATCTTCAATGCCACTTTGGAAAATCCTCTGTTGCACTGGTATGTTACACTGGTCACACTATGTGAAGAATAAATGTTTTCCTTTAAACATTTAACTACTAAAGGAAAGCAGAGAGCTCAGATGGTTGCTTTGAGAACATTAATTTCTGTTTCTGCACTCAAAAACTAAAATTAAATGCTATTATTTCCTGTAAATACCATGAAATATACATGATAAGGCCTAATAAGATAAAGAAATATATAAACATACACAGCCTCCTATTCAACTTCAGGCTATATGAATTTTCTGTTCGTACTAGAGCACTTTAAACTGGATCATAAGAAGAAGAAACAAGGAAGAGTGGCTCACAGCCTTTGAAGTACTGTATTTTTCTACCAAACCCTACAAAAATATATATCCAAGAGCCCCAAAGTTCCATTTACTTTACATAGGACTTTGAGATGTCATTTATGATTTCCATAAAGACTACAACAAATATCTGTTCCTCTGAAGGTTTAACATACAGCCTGATAAATTTAAAAGCAATGTTGGAAAGTATAAGCACTACATTCTTCAAAAGATAAGGTAACCAATACAGAAAAGAGATACCATAAAGCCATGGTACTAAAAATAAATTTGGAGTTATTTCCTACAGATAGCTGAAGCGTAAGAAAAACATTTTTTCAAAAGATCAACAACGTGTTTATCTGGTAGTCTATCATCACAATATCTTATTAATTCTCCTAAAGAACATTTAGAAAACAATACATTAAATAATAAGAATGCCTATTTGTGCTATTGAAGATAATGATACATACACTGAGAATATAAAATTAATAGAAGCAAAAAAAATCTGCAAGTGCCAAAATGAGAGCTGATTCAAATATTTTTTTTGCAAGTACAATATTTCAATTACTGCCCCATACCTTTGAAGTAAGCATCTTTTAGTAAAATTCCCTTTTGAGATATGCAATTACAGAAGCTGGTAGTTGCTTGCAATTGCAATCTTTTGCATTCACCAGGTTAGTAACATTAAAATGAAGCCATCTTTGCTTTTAATGGAGATCAATTACACTATACAACCCTCTACTAAAGACCAGCACTGATGCTATTACTTGTATCAAAGCATATGTAACAAAACTTATCTTACCCTAAACACATATAAACTAGAATTCAAGATACAACGTAGATATCTTGAGGAAAGAAAATAGTCTCTTAATGATTATTGTAAATTATGTTTATGTCATAAAATAACATTATAATAATAATATTATGTTATGTTTATGTTATAAAATAATCTTACAAATGGTATACTCAGCTGTACTACTAGAGTTTTAATGTATGTATCATATATGGTTTTTGACAAGATACTAGGTTTCAAGAAGCTACAGGTATGCTTTACTTAGAAAAGTCCACTGATTGTTGTTAGACTCGATTTTAGAGGTTTATATAAAAATATTTAACTTCTTCATAATCTATCAAGGAGCAAAGCTGATCTAATTTGTGTGCACAGCACCACAGACTGTGGACATTTAATGAACAGTGCACTTGACAGCTTTAATAAAACATAGCATTTGCCAACAGAGATAATTAGAATTGAAGCAGCAAAATTCTAGTGTTTGGCAACACAGATGAAACAACTTCATTAAAATGTACAGCTTCGGCGAATGAAAGGCAGGAAAGCACTGGACCCTGAAGAATCAGCCTTCTCAAAACTAATTGCTTCAGTGCTTAAAAAGGACAGCTATGAAATACCAAGGGCATAACAAGGAAATACTAGTGTAAAAAAAAGGAACCACAGAAGATAAATCAGGCTTTTCAAATAGGACTGCACTGTATTTAGGCCATTAAACTTTTCATTCTGATTTTGAAGGGTTGTACGTTAACAGAAGAAATCAGCTGAAGTATTTTTTTAAAGCCAGTTAGGTAAGAGGGTGTGAATTAGCAAAGTGGGAGTATGAATCTTGGCAAGATACTATGGCTAAAGCTGCCGTTTCTCTTCCTTTAAGTAGATTAGAACTTAGAACAGCATAGGCAAACTACAGTATTTTAATTACATTTTAGATAAAAAAAAGAGATAGCAATTGCGATAAGAAGAAAATGCACTAAATGCTATGTTTCTAGATACACTGTAATTAAATTTAAGGACCACTACATACCACCATATAGAACATCATTCAGTATAATCAGAGTGATTAAACTTTAACTATAAAGGGGCTCTCCTTCTCAAACTTACATACGACCTCTGAATGCAAGTTAGGTAAATAAGGGAACATAAGATGGAGGCTTGATTTTTCATACACTAAATCCATTGAAAGAAGAAAAATATAGAAATGAACCATGTCCAAATTATATTTGCTAAAGGATGCCATTTTTACGTGGTGATTCTTCGGCACAGTACATTTGAGATAAAATAAACCAAAGCATTGATACTAAGAAGCACTTCTAACAAAAGCACAGTTTAATATTGCATTCAACATTGATACACTGTATTACTTTGTGTGTATGAAATAGAGGATCAGACACTTTTCTACATAACAGTAGAACCCTTCTGTATGAAACGGTATTACTAGCATGCAGCCTGCAAGGGACATTCACAGCAGCATACGCACTGTTCTTCAATCATAAGAGGAAGCCCACTGAGAAACAACTTTAATCCAGCTACGTACATATTTGGCTAATCTGGTCTTTAACATTTTGTGGCTTGTGAGGCATAAGACCAGTTATGCACAAACTGAAAGCTTATAAACACGGATCTCTAACATTAAGGTAATACTATTCTCCTTATTGATGATTTAAGTCAGAAGTAATCACAGCCATGTCTCTTGCTACTCCGCTTTTCAAAAATCAGCCTTGTTTCAAAAGCACAGTTCTAGCAGAGCTAATATGTACAAATATTTTCCTCTGGATATGGTCATACAATACGGAGGAACTACTGATCTGGCAACCAATTTCTCAAATAATAATGCTTCTCAGATGTATCACAACAGTGAAATATTCAGTCCACACATGAAGATAAGAAGTCTTGCAATTTTCACAGAAATTCCTGTTGGAATATTGGGGGGGGGGGGGGGGGGGGGGGGGGGGAAGAATCTGTATTCTTAGTCACCAAGTGTTTAGGCAAAGTCAATCAAGGACAGGGAAACAGTAGCAATTTTGAAGGACTGATGAAGGAGAAAGGCTACCATTAATAAAAACCAAGTCAAGTACCAATCAACAGAAAGCAGTAGTGTTAGTCAAAGATTTCATTCTCCTACCCACTGCAGCAGGCGATGCATAACTTTACAAGACACTTTTTGAGAAGTACATCTGTTTTTGAGAAGTACATCAACTTACAAGTGCATCCTGTTGCCCGTACCTAAGTTCAGATTTTCAGAGACCTAAGAATCTTTCTTATTATTCTGGGACTCACTTGTTACATCCTTTTCATTTTCCCAAATTCCTTGTTATCTTGGAGACAAGCGTGCAATTTTATCTGTGTTAATGGTCAGAATCTCACAAGGCATAAGAAGGAAAGGTAACATTTACAACCAACAGATCTCTAATGAACCTTGTCTCTGTGGAATGAAAACATGAAATTTGCTACTTTTAGAAAACCAGCTTCTGTCAAGATTATACAAGTACTTCTTTTGTACAACAAACATTAAGAACTGAAAATATAAATAAGGCCAGTGTCCTTTCTCTTCTCATTTTATTCCCAAATCCTCTGAGAATACAACTGCAAAGAATGGGCATGTGAACAATATTTTTAACACCACCTATTAATAGCTTCACTACTTTTCCTCTTTTAAGAGGAGCTCTTCATGTTTCTAACTTCTGGAAATTGAATAAATTGCTAATTTAAGTAGCAAGTTAAGGATTACAAAACTGTCCTATGTCAGCAAGCATGAGATTTATAAACTACATAAAGAATACTGAAATCTGCTCAGAATTAGAAGTAGACAGTCGTCAAGGTTATTAAGAGGGAAATCGTATGAGGGCTTGTCACCAATACTACTTTAGACATCACAAAAAAAGAAAGATGCCAGGATATCAACACACTTAAAATGAACATATAATTTTTATAGTGCAAACTACCAAAATCCCAAATCTTGAATAAGAATTCCTTTTTGTCCTTGCTTTTGCTTTGTATTTATCTGACCAAAAAACCTACGGCTATTGTCATGAAAGTTTCTGTTAATCAATTTTCACTGATTCAAACAATCATCTTGCAGAAAAAAAAAAAACAAACAAACACAACAAAACCAACAAAAAGCCAAAAACAGGAAACTAATGGTCCAATTCAGTGAAATTCATGTACCATTTTTTGTCTAATTTTTTGGACATAGATAGATTGGGATAGATTTTGTTGCAGCACAACACAGAGAACAATAACCAGCCATGCAGTCTTACATTCACTGTTGCAGATGAAGTGCAAAGCAACTCAGCAGCAAAACTCTAAACGCAATGGCATTTCTTCTTCCTATAGAATTGCACCTAAATTTCTGGCATCAATGAAACCTCTCAAGCCTTCTCCCTTTGCTCCTGAAAACCGTAGGGAAAGAACTCATTCTCAAGGCAAGTTTTCTTTACTGTCAACAGAGGGAGACTGAAAAGACTCCTCTCTCAAGTAGAGTCAGGCTCCTTCACAGGGAGGATACTCTGAAGCGATTTCCTACAAAACCATAATTTTCCCCATTACCTAGAAAGAAGTATCCAAGCAATTAGCTTCCTGAGTATTAAAGCTATTCATTGTGAATAATGCTCAGAAACTCCCTTAAAAGAAAAATTTGCTCAAGACTGAAAAGACAGTGTGGAAAAGAAGCTATGTACATACCTTACTCTGAAGAATTAAACCTCCTCATATCAAGGAAGATCCCGGCACCCTGGAAGTATTCGTGCTGGTATATTCTGAAGCAATGAAGCTCTAGAAGTAATTGATACCACCACAGCACTAACTTCATATTTAGTATCATATATCTGTAGATGTCTTGGAGAGTCTCAAGTATCAGTGAGACATTTGAACCGCAAAGTCACTTGGGAGCTGCAATCAACCATTACACCAAGAAATTTCTATACCAAAATATTCACTTCTCAGACTTATATTTTCAGCATTAATTAAAAGCTAGATCTTGAACAACTTCAGAGTGACAGATACCAATCAAGTGACATCTTTTTGTCCACATGGATTTTGCTTTGATGTAAAAGGCAGTTTGCCACTACAAGAAAAGAAGTTTTGATGAGTTTGGGGAATTTGATGGTGACATTTTTAATTCAGAGAACATAGATTCATCAGACTTATCCAAAGGATCATATTACAATTTTTTACTGGAAAAGGTTTGAAAGGTTCAGAATGGAATTTCTGCTTAAAATCATAAAAGCAGCCCGTGGGAAGGACCCATGTTGGAAAAGTTCATGGAGGACTGTCTCTCATGGGAGGGACCCCATGCTGGAGCAGGGGAAGAGTGCAAGGAGTCCTCCCCCTGAGGAGGAAGGAGCAGCAGAGACAACATGTGATGAACTGACCACAACCCCCATTCCCCTTCCCCCTGCATCACTCAGGGGGAAATCAGGAATGAAGTTGAGCCTGGGAAGAAGGGAGGGGTGAGAGGAAGGTGTTTTAAGATTGAGTGTTATTTCTCATTATCCTACTCCAATTTGATTTGTAATAAATTAAAATAATTTCCCCAAGTTGAGTCTGGCTTGCCCATGACAGTAATTGGTGAATTGTCTCTCCCTGTCTTTATCTCAACCCACAAGCCTTTCGTCATGTTTTCTCTCCCCCTGTCCATCTGAGGAGAGGGAGTGATAGAGTAGCTTTGGTGGGTGCCTGGCATCCATCCAGGGTCAACCCACCACAGTCAGGCTGTCAGAAGTGGCAGGAAAAATGAATTTACATATTTAATTTTTGGTTCTAACCCTTTGCTTAATGCCTTCTACCCCCAAAATACTATTTAGTTCAAAATACATTGTTTTTTCACACATTCACCTTTACTCTATCTGTAAATGCAACAGAGAATGTTGATAATTAGTTTATTTAAATTACATTAAACTTGAAAACAATGAAGGGCTGTTACATCAAAAGGAAGCATCTGCTGAATCTTCTGTTACTAGATTCATGGTATAGTCTCATTACATTTGGCATCTTCTAAATAATTTTGTTATTTCTTAATTTCTATTATTAATTTTTAGGTATTATCTAAGTAGTTAATTGCTAGTCTGAAAAATATTAGGAAATTCTCACATTTTTTTTAATACCTTTTTTTTAAGGCAGCCTTTTAATCTCAATCTTGCATACCTGTTCATAGAGGTTTTGCATTTTCCCAGAGACATGCATTTAGAAAACAAACATACTCAACAATCAGACTGCATCATGTATCAACACTTAACTCAGCTCCAAGTAGACATTCTACTGCGTATGGATGTCCTAGTAAATTCATCTCCCTGCCTTTACCCTCCCAAGTTATTCCTACAGCAGCAAGCTGCATCTTCAGTTAGTTTACACCAAGGCATCAAGCCACAAGGCAGGAAACAGGGGAGCGCTAACAATATTCCTCAATGAACAGCCTGGCAGAAGTGCTGAAGAGTAATGCAGCCAGCATTTTCATCCCATGAGACAGAGCACATCTCTTTCATGTTCCTGTCCTGGGCTTAGGCGGACAAGCAATTATGCTCTAAGCAAACTGTATTCCTACTATGATACTAGGCAAACAAGGGAAGAGAAATTATGAACTGACTGCTATAAGTGAAAACTCTATCTAGTAAAACACTGTGTTTGGGTGTAAATAACAAATTGTTAAATAACTCTACTCATCAACAGTGCTTTTTTGTAGTGTTATACTCAATAAACATTAACTCTCAACACTAAAGCCATTTGCTTAAGAGTGAAATTCATATATACTCTGAAGAAATATTATACAGAGATTTCATTTTGCATGATTTTTCTTTGCTTAACATTCATGGTCAAGACAAGGCAATCCACGATTGGCCAAACACTTAAATTATAACAACTCCCTTTCAAATCACCAACCTCCTCCCTTCCTTCTGACATTGCAGAAGGTTACAGAATTGGCTATCTCCTTCATTATAGCACTGTTGTTTCCAGACAACTGAACGCTGGAAAAAAAAAGTATAATGGATGGTAGACTCAAATACGTGTTTGGTTAGTTGGGTTTTTGGTTTTTTTTTAATTGCTTAATTAAGGACTGTGGACATTAGCAAACCTTTACTGTAATCACATTATTAAATACTTACAAATCCAGGAAATGACAAATATTTTAGGTATATTACAGTATCTCTGTGAAATACAGGAATAGGTTTTATGGGTAAACTATGTCTGTAAAGTTTCTTCTTCTATAAATTACTGGTAAATAACCTCTACTTTCAACTCTATCTCAAGTTAATATTCCCTGATAAACGGTATGTATATTACACAAACACACATTCATACCCCATGTATCACAGTGTTATCTTGGCACCCATTCAAGAACTCAAGGATGAATGCTTTTTCTTCTTATGCCAAGCTGTGTATATCAAGTCCAAGAATAAAAAGAGCTGGGGTGAAAGTGCAAATCAATGGTCTGAACAGAATTGAACTCTGATACTTGGGCAAAGATTCAGAATTTGAAGGCAAGATTACGATTCATACTAGTCCTAACTGCGTGTGCCACAGCAACTAAAACTCTCCTGAGTATAAGTGGATTTGATACACATATTTAAGCTAAATAAGTATTTGCTACCTCTCTTAATGTCAGTTTACAAAAACAAGTATTTGTGAAATCCAGGCCTAAAAAAATACAGTGTTTATAACCACCAAAAATTTCACGGCTGTCAGAGAAACAAGTCTGGTACTAAGAGCCACATTTGGGAATATTTAGAAGGAGCAGTTTGGATTTGTAGCCAGATGACTTCTGAATTGGAACAAATTAAAAAAAAATAAAAGGAAGTACAGTTTTTTATTCTGTGTAAATACTAGAATCACACTTTCTCTTGTAGACACAACAGGAAGGAAGCTTACTCTTATCCAAAAATCTCCCACAAAGATCTGACCCACTGATCAGCCTAACTTGGTGTCTAACAAACATGCCACCAACCTTATTCCTTAATCAAATTCTGTGCAAGGTTAACATGATTTTGCTTTATTACTGTTTACCAGAAGGAACGGTATATAGTTACAATAAAAAAATTAAAAAGAATAAATAAATCTAGAGACTAAAAAGACAGAACTTCAAGGTTAAATGACAGTACCTTCTCCTTGCTTAAACTGTTATAGGATGGTGCTGCAGTTTCCAGACTCCACAGAGTTTGCTTTCAAAGTAGTTCTGCCTGTGGCGGCAGAACCAAAGAAAGCATACATATCTTGATTATGTTGGTCTGAGACAGGAATATCTTTTTTTTTCCTTTTGTAATGATCTTTATTTATTCTTTTATTTGCTTTCTTCCTGTTTTGCATTTAATACTTTGTCTCTACCTGTGACCCTAGAAAAAGTGAACATGATGATGTTCACTTCAGTAGGACATATTTCCGGTATGTATTTCAGCAAAATACTTCGGAAGTGACAGCCCCATTTTAGCCCTATAAAATACTGACAGCATGAATGCAACATCAGTCACAGGAATTACACCCTCCAGCTACTGGAATTCACTGATATTGGAAGACAACTGTTCCCTTAGCCGGCAGTGGTCTGCCAGTGATGCTAGAATATGAAGCAGAACCAGAACTGATGAGAAGGAAGTAAAATGGAGAAAGAAATGACAGCTAACAAGAATAGCAATAATAATAATTATTATTATTATTAACATTCAAAACATACTTGCAATATGAAGTTTATAATAATACAAAATTGTATGAGCTAATAGATTACTATTCTTTTGAATTTAAGATGGAACCTAAACTAAAAGAGGGGAGATCTAGATTACATATAAGGAAGAAATTATTCACTATGAGGATGGTGAGACACTGGAACAGGTTGCCCAGAGAAGCTGTGGATGCCCCATCCCCGGAAGTGTTGAAGGCCAGGCTGGATGGGGCTTTGAGCAACCTGGTCTAGTGAAAGATGTCCCTGCTCAAGGTAGGAGGCTTAGAACTAGATGATCTTTAAAGGTTCTTTCCAACCCAAACCATTCCATGATTTAGTTACTTGAGTGACAACATCCATGTTTTCACATAGCAGCTGCTGTTAAATAAAAGCCACAGACATAAAGCACGAACTGTTTTCATCACCCAGGATATTAAACTAGGAAGAAAAGAGAGAAAGCAGAAATTATTTCACTGAGTATATAAAAAAAGTATAGCACAATGAATTTTGGAATGGCCTGAGTCTTGCTTCCATGGTGGCAAACTCAATAATGCCAGGCAGTAGACAGTTTGAAAAATTCATGGTAAAGATATACTCAGCACTACAGGGTCAGCTGGTACCTCACTGATACTCCCTGAGGCACTCATGCCTGGCACAAGCCAAGCATCACTTCTGAAAAATCTCACTCTTGGTTGTTCTATAGTCCACTCCTACGTTTCAAAGAGGAGCAAGGGCACAACTTTGGATTTAAAAGCTGGTCTTAACTCAGATCTACAAGAATACAAGGAAAGGACAGCAGTTCTGCTTCTCACAAGCATTTGCAAAGCAGTATCAGATGCCATGACTTAAAAATATACCTCTTGCTGCTACATATGATCTAACCCATAATTTAACCCATTTTTATAGGAGATTAACATACAACTCAAAGACAGAATCAAGAATGACTAACATCAGCAAAACAGGAAGGTCTTCTAAACAAGTCCTACTTCTTTCTCAGAGGAAGTTATTCTGCGTTTTATTACTACTATTATTAACAATGTTGGACACTATTTTTTAATGTATACATCTTTCGAGGTAATCTCCAAATGATTTATTACAGTTTTCTGAGATATATTGCAGTCATCAATTCATGTTTTCTTCCGAGCACAGGTTCAATTTAAACCTTCCTGCTTTTCGTGACTGTTAAGGAAGTTATCTCCTGGAAACACAGGAGATACACTATGAAGGCATTGGAAATATAGTGCCTTCAACCCCCAAAAGAGTGACTGCCCCCATAGCTTATTTCAGTAGTAAACAGATACTAAATGATTATGTGAGAATTTATGTCTATTGCTTTAAAAGGGGGACAGGATACATTAAGTATACATACACACACACATAAATATACATATACAGGCACATTTTCTTATAAATTATTTTAACTAATACATACAAAATTCAAATGAAACTATTCTAACAACACTGAAAAATGAATGACTTGAGACTATGTTGTTTCAAAACAGAGCTAGATTTTATATTCCCTCAAATGTTCAAGACTTCAAAAAAAATGTTCCCAGTCCACACTGACACACCCCCTAGGTTCTCACAATACCTGCACCCACAGTGGCTCACTTTCTCATGTGAACTCTAGAGGACTGAAGTCCTTCTATTTCTCCTCATTTTAAGTGAAAGTCCAGATCATCAGAACCCTCTGCTACAATGAAAATTTAATATATACAAACTGAAGCAACTTCAGTAGTAGATGGTGAGAGATGCTAGTGAAACATCTTGTCTAGTAATGAAAATACCTATTTTGAGCTTCAGAAACCCCGTGTCAGCCATTCCCTCTGGGTGATTCTGAATTTGAGATCTGCACTTGGCCCCTTCCCCTAAGGCATTCCTCACTAATAGGCTACTGGCTACCATGAGGTCTGCCTTTCTCCTCTGCCTCCCATGCCACTTTGTGCAGAAATTTCACCCTGAACACAAGAAGCCTTTCTCAGTGAAACCTACATTCAAACAGGAATAATATCATGAAACACTGAAATAACCCAAATAACTCCTCCCTTAAACAAAATAAATGAGTCCTGAAAACCAGAGGGCCATAACCAGTGGCTATCAGGAAGATACGGCTGCTCTGCCCAAGTTGTCTACCAGCAAAGAGTAGTTTTAGTCTCATACGAACTCATAGACTAAAAAGGAGCTGAATACTTTTAGATCAAAGTAGCATCCTGATGCTGAGAGAGGCATAAAATATCACCTAGAACTACATTTATTATCACTAGAGGCCAGACAGAAATTTTAGCCAATATACAATGCCACACAATGTGTCATTGCACTGTAAAAGGAAAGAATAATAAAAAAAAAACCCAACACCAAAACCCTCCATGTAATTGGGCCGCTGGATTAAGACAGCACAGAAACATGTTTTATAGGAACTGATTAAAATATTAACTTTGTTAGAACACAGGGTCCTAGTCATAACTACAGGAGTTAATTTTTTAATTACTCACAATAAGATATTTTACAGTTATTAAGGTAACTGTATTAGTATTTTACTTAATCTCATTCAGCATATCCTCCCTGAATAGTTATTCATACTGAAAAAATCTGTACAATAGATGTGAGATGGAATAAAAGGATGAAAGAGGAAAACAGCTAAAATATATCTGAAAAGCTGGTAACAGAAATTTTACAAAAGCCAGGGAGAGGAGAGTAGGGTATCATTAGCCATTTTCATATCCTAATGGAACATGCAAGTTTCAGTCTGTTACTAAGAGTGGGTCCGTGGCAAAAAGCCCAAATGAGGTCTGAGAAAGGATAATGTACCTTTAATGATTGAAATAGCAAGAAAATTAAATCTAATCATGTTTCATTAAGCATACTCTAGCTCCCATTTTTACTAAATTATTTTATTATGATTTCCCAACTGTCTGTTGAAATAACCTTTTACAGCAATTTAATTCACCGTCATAAACAAGTCTCATTTCTCACAATGAAGTCCCCTGGGACTAGTGAGAGGAGATGGATAATCTAAACCTTGCCAATCCTGCAGCCACTAAGGTAACCACTCAGGGAGACAAAGATTTTTGTTTTCCTATTTGTGGCTGAGATCATTAAGATATAATTAGAAACGTATTCATGAGTAATAGAGCGTCTGTTATGGAGATACCATTCGCCCAACAAGCATCTTCTATACCAGTCTTTAATAAGGAGGGCAGCAAGCATAATCCCCACTTCACTCTCTGGAGAGTTCTGCATTAAATGGACTGCATTAGGCATCCCTTTCGCTCCCCCTTTTTTAATGGAATCTTATTCAGGCATCCAGTGTTTTCTCAGACTCCATTGTTACCATCAAAACTGCTAGTCTGTTTGCTTTCAGCAATATGCTCCTGCAGTGCCATCCAGATGTGAGCCCTAAAGATAGCTACGTGCAGTGAATTTAAATCCTGCTCCAGTACTTGTTACAGAAAAAGCAAATGTGAAACTTCACAATATACAGTAACAAATGAATTGGACTGTTTACAGAATAATCCCTGGCTCTCTGCAGTAGTGAAAGGAGCTATCGACCCCTGTACGCATCCTTTCTGCTTGGTGCGTACTTTACTCATTTCAGTAAACTAACTCAAAGAAACCTGTTTTGTCCTTTTACGGAATCTAATTTATTGGCAAACTCCATATCAAATCAGATGACATAGCAATGGAAAATTAAAAGTAATGTCACTCACCAAACATTGCTTATGTATCCACCATAGGGAACGATTTATGGCTACCACTTAAACTGCAGAGTGAAAACTGCCAGTGACCATATGTAGTAACACGATGTCTGAACAGGTTATTACCATATTTGGTAGGCAGGAGTTTGAAAGGCACCAAGTAAAGGAAAAAGAAAGAAAACAGTTCTAGGGCAGAATTTGTCTTCCTGTACCCACACGAATAGTAAAGAACTGCTTGCTCAAAGCAAACAAGGGACAGAAACTGAAACTTGTAATACAAACAGAGGGCTCGAAAGACAAACCTAAGAGAAAGAGACTACCAAAATTTCAGCTGATTCTTTGGCATGATGCTACTGTTATAATTATAATTAGAAAGTTACAGTGGGTTAACTAAGATTAGATCATTGTAGGCTTAATCTCTTTGCATATATTTGACTATAAATCTATTTTAGCAAAGCAATGATTTTTAAGCTTGCCTATAAAAGTATTTTACAAAACAAAATATATTTAGAAACTAGCATATAAGACAATGGGTGAATGACTGCAGTCAAAACCAGAAAGTATAAAGCAGAATATTAAGATTTAAATTGTTTTGCTTTGTGGAAGACTGACATTCTAAAATCTAATTATCATCCCGCAATATGAACTCTTCAGGAAGACATTAACATAAGGAATGTATTATACACAACTGAAGCTAAACCAGACAAATTTCTAGATAAATGATCAGAGTTCAGAAGCATAATGTGGAACCTCTGCCAGCCAGAAACTGTTCATGGGCATTCAATATTCTTTTACAAACTCTATTGTGAAGCACACAATAGCTTATTACCTTAGTCATCAGAATGCAGCTGGTCAATAAATGTACAGTCAGCAACAGCCACATTCCTCCACCAATATTTATTTAGATGAGATCAGGAGATATACCTCAGTTGTTTGACAGAACAGAGATAATGTCACAGTAAAATTCTGGTCAAAAGATCAATAACTTGTTCTGAAAAGCATGCACCTCAGCTTTACTTCAGCATGTATTTTTTCCTTAAACGCTTCCTCTGTCTTGATATTTGCATTTGCAGGAACAGTAAATTGGCAGACTGGTCTTGATCAGCCTGACAAACACAAACTTTGGGAGGAATAAGGTTTTGCTTTAATATTGCTTCTACAGCAAAAATAAATAAATATTTGAATGTAGAAATTAATCACTTTGGGTGAACATTTTCATTGATGGTGATTTCTTTCTATATGACCCATTTAAAATTTCTCATAAAATTCACACGAATTATGGTATGGTCAGGATTTCTCCCCATGGCTTCTAACTCATAAAGGACATAATCTGGTACCAGACTTGTGAAGTCGCACATTAGGAAGAATCGTCACTCACACTCTTTCTGCAGCACCTGCGTTTCACACATTTGCAGGATTTGCTCCTCTTTGCGAGGTCTCCATGTGCCTTTTGGCGTGATGCAGTGACTGGCCAAGTTGGGGTGGGAGTGAGGGAAGGCTGCAGGGTTGTGCTCCAGCCAGCCCTGGGGAACGCAGCAGTTACAAGCAAGAGCAGCCCTGTCAGACTCTCAAAGCTGCTGTTGTCCCTCTTCCCCTTCTCACAATCAACTGACACGTAACTCCTGGGAACCGGCACATTTCTTTTTTATATGACATGGTCCAGTATGACGAACACTTATCAAGTCACAGAGACATGGACATTTCTAACATAAATAATGTCATGCATATGTATGTATGTATGTGTCCTGGTTTGAGGTAAAACAGGACCAATTTTGTTCAGTAGCTTCGCTTCTTAGCTGGGCCTCTTTTAACTACTGAAATTAACAGCATATTGTGCAGACAATGTTCACTCTCTCAGAGTGATAAGACCGATGTTTATAGCTGATGTCCAGACATGGTATGCAGAGAGGCTCTTGCTTACACTTATTGTTCTAACACCCAAGGCCAACCAGCTGTGTTATTTGCCACGTTGGAGGGTCGGAAGCGGAAAAGCATAATGGGGTCCCACCTGCGGGGAGGAGCGGACAGGGCAGGTGACCCAAAACTGACCAACAGCGTATTCCATCCCATCTGCCTCATGCTCAGTATAAAAGCTGACGGAGCAAAGGGTCAGGCCCCCTTCTTTTTGGCTCCTTCTTTTTTTTTTTTGGCTCCTTCTTTTTCGCGCTTCTTTTTCCCTTCTGGCTTCAACGGCTGACGTCTGAGGAGGACTCTGTCTGTTCGTCTGCCTTTGGACCCGATCCTGAATCCAGAACCGGAATCCAGTTCCCGTCCGTCACTGAGTCCAGCCTGGGACTGCCCCAGTGCCAGCTGGTGTCGTGATTGTCATCTTGGGAGCTTGATACGGTTTTGTATATTTCTCATTATTTCCTTTTATTTTATTATTAATACTTCATTAAAGTAGTTTAGATCTTTCTAAACTCGTAAGTCTCTTTTTCCTCCTCTGCCTCTCTCTTTGAAGAGGGGTAGAGGGGAGCATCTGTCGGTCCCATCTGGGGTCCCCTAGGTCCCCAGTGGCCAATTTGGCCTAAACCACGACAGATTAATTGGCGCCCAACGTGGGGCAACTGGTAGTGCTCGACCAGAGCTGTGATAAATTGCCTGAATAGTTTGAATTCCATCTTGTTCTGAGATTAGAGCAGGCACCTTACAGCATGTTGTTCTTAAACGAAACGTTGTATCGGGCCTTTAAAGAGCTTGGTTTGCACTTGATTCAGTCAACTCTGTTTAACCTGCCAAATGCATTGCAAAGTTTATTTACTCTTTGTGTTTTTATGCGAAGGTTTAAATGTGCTGTATTGGTGTGGTTCACAATTCAGGTTTATAACATGATTAGTTGGGTAACGGCTCTACCTGTATATCTCGGGCATCGTGTGATGGATTCTGTTACTAATTACACTTTTGGTTCTACCTTGGGAAAGTTTACTTCGCCCTTGAATAGTTATATTAATGTGACACCATCAGAGCCGGGGCTTGGAAACCTTCTGGGCTGTGACGATAAGGATTGTTACCTCCTTAAGATCGTGATTTTGCTGTCGGTTTTCCTGAACGTGTTGCAGGGGTGTGTTTTTGTGAAATACCGGCGCAGGGGTGGCTATAGGGTAACGTGCGCTGCCGCCACTCAGACCGCAGCAGCGCCGCGACGGGCAGCGGCGCGAGCCACGGCACCGCCCGTCCCGGCACAGTCACCGCCGCCGCCCGCAGCGGCACCACCGCCGCCGGCCGCCCCCCCCCACCGCAGCAGCACCGGCACCTCCGCCGCCTGTCCCGGCACAGGCACCGCCGCCGGCCGCCCCCCCCACCGCAGCGGCACCGCCCACTCCACCGCCCGTCCCGGCACAGGCGCCTCCGCCCCCGCCCGCAGCGGCACCAGCACCGCCGGCCGCCCCCCCCACCGCAACAGCGCCAGCGCCTCCGCCGCCTGTCCCGGCACAGGCGCCTCCAGCCACGACAACGAGTACCGCTGCTGCTCAAATTCCATCAGAACCGGTACCAGTTGCCCCAGTCGCCAAAAAGCACAGAAAGAAGTCAGCTCATGCCCCTGTCGCTTGCGACAAGGACCAGCACGAGCCAGATAGCTTGGGAGAGAGTTCTGACAGAGACCCAGGAGAGGGCCCCTCCAAAGTAGACCCAGGGGAGGGTCCGTCTAAACCAGACAATGGAAAGAGACCTTTTAAAACAGACAGAGAGCAGAGTCCTTCTCGGGCAGCCTCATCACAGGAAGACTCAGATGTAGAGGTAATTTTTAAATCCCTCTCTATGAAGGATCTGAGAAATATTAGGAAGGACTTTAGTCGTCATGAAGGTGAAACACTCATCTCCTGGTTGCTCCGATGCTGGGATAGTGGGGCTGATACTATAGATGTAGATGGCAGAGAAGCTAAGCAGTTGGGAAACCTGGCCAAGGATGGAGGTATCGATGAAGGGATTGGGAGAAAGACACGCACTCTCAGTCTCTGGAGGCGACTGGTGTCAGCCATAAAGCACAGGTATCCCTTCAAGGATGATATCGAATGCCGTCCAAGTAAATGGACCAACATGGAAAAAGGTATTAAGTACCTGAGAGAATTGGCTGTGCGAGAGGTGATTTATAGTGATAGGCAAGTGACTGTAGATCCTGATAAGATGCCATGCAAACGATCCATGCTAAAAAAGTTTGTACAAAGTGCACCACCAACATATTCCCACACATTGTCAACAATGGTCTGGGGAGGATCCGATACCGACACACCAACTGTAAGCGAAGTGGTTAACAAGGTACGACAGTATGAAGACAGTCTCTCTCGTCCTTTTTCTGTGGCAGCTGTGGAAAAACTGACTGTGGTCACTGAGAAAATGACTGAGACAATGGAGCAAATGACCAAGAAAATAGTTGAGCACACTGATAAACTGCTTGATACATTAACCAAGGTGGAGGAAAAATCCCATTCTTCCCCTGCACAGAACCATGTTGCAGCTACTAAGAAAACACGCCCTCCTACTCAAGAGAAAAAACACTCTCCAACTCAAGACCAATCGAACCCACTCCGAGATTTCCTGTGTCTGTGCCTCTGCAACTATGGAGAGGATATGAGGAAGTGGGATGGAGAACCTATCTCAGCCTTACAGGCACGGGTGCTTGAGTTGCAAAGTAAAGCAGATAGAAGAAAGAATTCTTACAGGAGGCATGCTGCTCCGATCTACAGTAGGCGATCCTACGGTCCAGATAGGAACAGGTACTATGGTCGACGTTAGAGGTGCCCTGCCTCCAGCCAGGAGGAGGAAAGGGACAACCGAATTTATTGGACTGTGTGGATTCGATGGCCTGGCACATTAGAGCCACAAAAATATAAAGCCCTGGTGGACACTGGTGCACAGTGTACCCTATTGCCATCGAATCATAAAGGGGCAGAAACTGTCACTATTTCTGGAGTGACAGGCGGATCTCAAGAACTGACTGTATTAGAGGCTGAAGTGAGCCTAACTGGGAATAAATGGGAGAAACACCCCATTGTTACTGGTCCAGATGCTCCGTGCATCCTTGGCATAGACTATCTCAAGAGAGGGTATTTTAAAGACCCCAAAGGGTATCGGTGGGCTTTTGGTATAGCAGCTGTAGAGACTGAGGATGTTACACAGCTGTCAGCCTTCCCTGGTCTTTCAGATGACCCTTCTGTTGTGGGACTGCTGAGGGTTAAAGATCAGCAGGTGCCAATTGCTACTGCCACGGTGCATCGACGGCAGTATCGCACCAACCGAGACTCCTTAATTCCCATCCATAACCTGATTCGACGGCTAGAGAGCCAAGGAGTGATCAGCAAAACTCACTCACCCTTTAACAGCCCTATATGGCCAGTGCGGAAGTCTGATGGGGACTGGAGACTGACAGTAGACTACCGTGGCCTGAATGAAGTCACACCACCACTGAGTGCTGCTGTGCCAGACATGCTAGAACTTCAGTATGAGCTGGAGTCAAAGGCAGCCAAATGGTATGCTACAATTGACATTGCTAATGCCTTTTTCTCTATTCCTTTAGCAGCAGAGTGCAGGCCACAGTTTGCTTTCACCTGGAGGGGTGTCCAGTACACCTGGAATCGACTGCCCCAGGGGTGGAAACACAGCCCTACTGTTTGCCATGGACTGATCCAGACCACACTGGAGAAGGGTGGAGCTCCAGAACACTTACAATACATCGACGACATCATTGTGTGGGGTAACACAGCAGAAGAAGTTTTCAAGAAAGGTAGGAAAATCATTAAGATTCTTCTGAAAGCAGGTTTTGCTATAAAAAGAGGTAAGGTCAAGGGACCTGCACAAGAGATCCAGTTCTTGGGAGTTAAGTGGCAAGATGGACGTCGCCAAATCCCAATGGACGTAATTAACAAAATAACATCTATGTCCCCACCTACTAACAAAAAGGAAACACAAGCCTTTTTAGGTGTTGTGGGTTTCTGGAGAATGCATATTCCAGGTTATAGCCAGATTGTAAAACCTCTCTACGAAGTGACTCGAAAGAAAAATGAGTTTATGTGGGGCCCTGAGCAACGACAAGCCTTTGAGCAAATTAAACAAGAGATTGTGCATGCAGTAGCCCTTGGACCAGTCCGAACTGGACGGGACATTAAAAATGTGCTCTACACCGCAGCTGGGGACAATGGCCCTACCTGGAGCCTTTGGCAGAAAGCACCAGGGGAGACTCGAGGTCGACCCCTAGGATTCTGGAGTCGAGGGTATAAAGGCTCCGAGGCCAACTATACTCCAACTGAGAAAGAAATCTTGGCAGCATATGAAGGAGTTAGAGCTGCTTCAGAAGTAATTGGTACTGAGGCACAGCTCCTCCTGGCGCCCCGATTACCAGTACTGGGCTGGATGTTCAAGGGTAAAGTTCCTTCTACTCATCATGCCACCGATGCTACCTGGAGTAAGTGGGTTGCCTTAATCACACAGCGAGCTCGAATAGGAAACCCAAACCGTCCAGGAATCGTAGAAGTGATCACAAATTGGCCCGAAGGCAAAGACTTTGGAATGCCACCAGAGGAGGTGGTGACACGTGCTGAGGAAGCTCCACCATATAACGAACTCTCAGATGATGAGAAACAGTATGCTCTGTTTACAGACGGATCTTGTCGTATTGCAGGAAAGCATCGAAGGTGGAAAGCTGCTGTGTGGAGTCCTACACGACGAGTCGCAGAAGCTGCTGAAGGAGAAGGTGAATCGAGTCAATTTGCAGAGGTAAAAGCCATCCAGCTGGCTTTAGATGTTGCCGAACGAGAAAAGTGGCCAATACTCTATCTCTATACTGACTCATGGATGGTGGCAAATGCTCTGTGGGGGTGGTTAAAGCAGTGGAAGCAGAGCAACTGGCAGCGCAGAGGTAAACCCATCTGGGCTGCTGAATTGTGGCAAGACATTGCTGCCCGGCTAGGGAACCTAGTCGTAAAGGTACGTCATGTAGATGCCCATGTACCCATGAGTCGGGCCACCGAGGAACATCGAAACAATCAGCAAGTGGATCAGGCTGCTAAAATTTTCCAGACAGACTTGGACTGGGAACATAAAGGTGAACTATTCTTAGCTCGGTGGGCCCATGACACTTCAGGTCATCAAGGAAGGGATGCAACCTATAAATGGGCCCGTGACCGAGGGGTGGATTTAACCATGGACGCTATCGCGCAGGTTATCCACGACTGTGAAACATGCGCCGAAATCAAGCAAGCTAAAAGGTTAAAACCTTTGTGGTATGGAGGACGATGGCTGAAATATAAATATGGGGAGGCTTGGCAAATTGACTACATCACACTCCCTCAAACTCGCCAGGGTAAGCGCTATGTGCTTACAATGGTGGAAGCAAGCACCGGATGGTTGGAAACCTATGCCGTGCCCCATGCCACTGCCCGGAATACCATCCTGGGCCTTGAAAAGCAAGTCTTGTGGCGACATGGCACTCCAGAAAGAATTGAGTCAGACAATGGGACTCATTTTAAAAACAATCTCATAAGTAATTGGGCCAAAGAACATGGCATTGAATGGATATATCATATCCCCTATCATGCACCAGCTTCTGGGAAGATTGAGCGATATAATGGACTGTTAAAAACCACCCTAAAAGCAATAGGTGGTGGAACCTTTAAAAATTGGGACAAGCATTTAGAGCAAGCTACCTGGTTAGTTAACACCAGGGGGTCCATCAATCGAGCCGGTCCTGCTCAATCAGACCTTTTACATACAGTAGAAGGGGACAAAGTCCCTGTGGTGCATGAAAGGAATATGTTAGGAAAAACTGTCTGGGTTTCTCCTGCCTCAGGCAAAAGCAAACCCATTCGTGGGACTGTTTTTGCTCAAGGACCTGGATGTACTTGGTGGGTGATGCTGAAGGATGGAGAAGTTCAATGTGTACCCCAAGGGAATTTAACCCTTGGTGAGAATACTCGATCCTGAGCTGTATGATGCTGATCACTACATAATACTAACAGTGTTCAATAAGTGTTTTTCAGGGTGACACAGTGGTGATGAAACCTGAGCTAGCTTCATCAACTGGCGTCCAGCAAGCTCTTCAAGATGAACATGCTACCCACGGGCACAAACCACAATGAATTTTGTACTATCTTTCCTGCCCTGAGATGAGATCCTGCAATCATGAATCAAATGGACTTAAACTTTTGTATATAAAGATAATCGTAGATGAGTGACCTGCATGCATCCATACATATATATATATATCCTCTGTGTGTGCATAGATTTGATAGATAAAAGTAATAGTAATCTGAGCAAGATGCAAATGGTATGGAATAAGGGGTGGAATGTCCTGGTTTGAGGTAAAACAGGACCAATTTTGTTCAGTAGCTTCGCTTCTTAGCTGGGCCTCTTTTAACTACTGAAATTAACAGCATATTGTGCAGACAATGTTCACTCTCTCAGAGTGATAAGACCGATGTTTATAGCTGATGTCCAGACATGGTATGCAGAGAGGCTCTTGCTTACACTTATTGTTCTAACACCCAAGGCCAACCAGCTGTGTTATTTGCCACGTTGGAGGGTCGGAAGCGGAAAAGCATAATGGGGTCCCACCTGCGGGGAGGAGCGGACAGGGCAGGTGACCCAAAACTGACCAACAGCGTATTCCATCCCATCTGCCTCATGCTCAGTATAAAAGCTGACGGAGCAAAGGGTCAGGCCCCCTTCTTTTTGGCTCCTTCTTTTTTTTTTTTGGCTCCTTCTTTTTCGCGCTTCTTTTTCCCTTCTGGCTTCAACGGCTGACGTCTGAGGAGGACTCTGTCTGTTCGTCTGCCTTTGGACCCGATCCTGAATCCAGAACCGGAATCCAGTTCCCGTCCGTCACTGAGTCCAGCCTGGGACTGCCCCAGTGCCAGCTGGTGTCGTGATTGTCATCTTGGGAGCTTGATACGGTTTTGTATATTTCTCATTATTTCCTTTTATTTTATTATTAATACTTCATTAAAGTAGTTTAGATCTTTCTAAACTCGTAAGTCTCTTTTTCCTCCTCTGCCTCTCTCTTTGAAGAGGGGTAGAGGGGAGCATCTGTCGGTCCCATCTGGGGTCCCCTAGGTCCCCAGTGGCCAATTTGGCCTAAACCACGACAGTATGTTTATTTTATATATATACACACACTCATATAACTATATATACATATGTGTGTGTGTATATATCAATACTACAAAATTACAAACTGATTATAGAAGAACTCAATAAAATGAAAGGTGTCCAAGGTGTGGGCACTGCAAGACTCTGAGAATGAGAAAAAAAGCCTAAAGAATGGAAAGTGAGATTTACCAGTTACTGATAAAAGTGGGGGAGGATGGAGGATGAAAGATAAAGAATTTAATTTGCTTAATTTTATTCACAGCAGAACCAGCTACCAATCCAGAAGATTAACTACTTTTGCTGCATTATTTAAATTAAAATGTAGGCGAAAGGCAGCAAATGCTAAGGAACATTTGGAGGAAAGGGGTGTGACAGAAGTAATGTGGTTTCTGAAGACGATGATACCAGTTAAACCTCTAATTAAATGGGAGTGCAATTATCCCTTTACCCATCCCCAACCACCTCCCAAATATTTTTTCCTCTAATAAGTGTAAAAATTGTCCAATTATAATGACTGAGTGAAAAAAGCTTTTATGTAATACAAATCCTGTGGAAATGTTCTACGTTAAAGATTGAGAGCTCTGAAACTCATTCACAGATAGGGAACCTGTGTAAATGTCAGGAGAGAGATTGTATCTGAAGTTGCATCTGAAACCTAATGTACATAAAGTAATGCACATGGTGGGGAAAAAGTCCTAACTTCATATATGAACTAATAATCTCAGGTTAGGAAAGAGTTTCACATGAATGACAGCTCAATGGTAGAAGTCAAAAAACCAAAGTGAAATGAAAAATTATATATGAAAATGGAAAATATTCTGAGAAAGCAGCAAGAATGATCAGAAGTGTGGAACAGCTTCCATTTAAAAATGCCTAAAGTAATGATGGCTTTGTAGCCCAGAAAACTGTTTTAGCAAACTGAGGGGGGAACGTTGAAATTATAAAACCAAGGGTGTCATAAATGGATGAAGATCCATTGTTTGCTGATTTCTTGAACACAAACCTAAGAAATAATCAATTAATCTGATAGGATCCATATTCAAAACAGACAAAAGGAGCTGTTTCTTGACTCTATGCAAAGCCAGGCTGTGCAGTGCCTTGCCACGGTGTTGGGAACTCGAGCATTTTATATGGGACTACAAGGGGGGCTGGACAAGGCCATAGAAAAGGTACCCATTGCGAACACTAAATACACAGTTCCTACAGCCAGCTCAGAACGGTTTTGAGTTGAAAGCAGTTGGATATAGAGAAAGTACTTGGTGGGTATGTCAGATAGGCTTACTCTTTCTGATATTTTTTTTCTAGACATCCACTTGCGGCCACTGTGAGATATAAAAACAGCAGGCTAGTCAAGACTCTTGATTTGACCTGGTCCAGCCTTTTTTATGTTCTTCCTAGTTGCCTGTACAAAAAGTAACATGATTACCACCATACTTCAAAAAAAGACCTAAAGGAAATAAGGTATGACAAAAATCAGATTTCATACAGTGTCCAAATAACCCACAATAGCCAAAGAAAGCATGAAGAACCCTCAAAGAAGTCTATTCAAACAGAAGAGTTTCCAATGTTTTTGATGCAAATAAGAGCCCTTAGATGAATCAAACTCCCATTAAAATAAACACGAATTAACATGGAAAGTAGATTAGGTACCACCTGATTTTTAGACATAACTGCAATGACTTAAGTACGTGGCAAGACAGCTACATATTTACACACACAAATACTCAATCTGCAATTGTAATTTAGATAAATATTTGACTTTTTATAAATTACATCTCTAAGTAGAAAATATTATTTTACTTACTTGTGAATTACATATTATTTGAAACATACCAGCCTTCAGAATCATTTTAGCATAATGAATTAATTAGTATTATACTAGCACCATTAACCCCATAGTTTCATTATAGAAAATAATTATTCAATTAAAAATGTAAAAATACTTAAAAGTCTTAACCTGTCAATAATTATCCTTGAACTAAAAATGAGGAAAAAAAAAAAACCAGACAATTTTTACCATGAAAACACCTAAGAGTACATACTCCATTCTGTGGCCACAGTTTCCAGCAAGTTTCTCTATAGTAAAATACATACACACACATTTAAAAAAAATACACCCAAATTACAGAACCTAATTACTTTTGGTATTCTAAAAAAAGCATTTCCGAGTAAGTGAAAAATATATTCTGCATATGCTATCTGCTTAAGGATACCTATTTCCTAACACATAAACAAGACAATGTAAATACTAATTAGAAATACTAGGATAAAACTTACATTAGGAAATGATGATAAAAATTCAGTGTATGCCTACTGAATAACCCACACTGAGATGAAGCAGGATGCAACTTCAAAATAGGAATGGATTTCATTTTTTAATTATTATTATTACCTTCCTTAATCAAGAAGAAATTTCCAAAACATTTCTTAAGTCAGGTACAATTAGAGATACAGACACCTACACTCACACAAGTAAACTCTGCTAGAGTTAAAGGACTGAAACAGAGCTTGGTATTAAATACTATAAATTTTGTAATTCATACAAATAAGAGCTTAAATAAGAACTTTATGCCCAAATTTGCTTCTGAATTCTCAGAATTACTGTTTATGTTTAACTCACGTACTCATTAATACTAACATATTTGCATCCAACCAAATAAACAGCACAGACGGAAAATTAAGCTCATAACTCAAAACAAATACTGTGTACTTTTAATCTGTTAATTTCTCAAAGGAATAACTGTTGCTTCAGAAAGCAAGTCAATCTGTTTAAGTGATAAAAAATAAGCTGGTTTTCTCATACTCATAGGAGTGGTAAGACAAACTTCTACAGCTAATAACTAAAAGCCTACAATACAGAAAGGTTCCGATGCATGGATTTTCACTATAGAAAGCAGAACCTGACTCAGTTCAAACTAAAAGTGTACCTACCCTAACAACCTATCTTAAACATTCAGCAACAGAAGAACCCCTACAAGTACAAGTCAGGTATACAGAACACTTTCCCCAGCCTCTAGGAATTCACAGCCCAAGGACTTTGAGCCAGAAGCAGATCTTTTGAACATAATAGCTCTCAGTGGATTTTTCTTCCATTAACTTGTCCAGTCTCTTTTTTAATTCAAGTAAACCCAGGACCCTATGGCACAGCTGAACTTAACCCTACAGGAAGCGGTATCACCTTTTGTCAGTTTTTTAAGACCCCAACTGCAAGTTTTCTTCAGTTCTTATAATACAGTTCTTATATTAGAAGATACAGTGAACAGCAATACTGTTCCCTATTCACCTCCTATGAGCCACTCGTGACTGTACGCTATCATACTTCCCCCTCAATCATCGCCTTCCAGATTAAAGCATCCAGAAGAGTAATCTCTTCTACAGTGGCCATTCCAGACCTTTGATCATCCATGTCTCTCTTCTTTGCACTTTTTGCAGTTCCACTATAGCCTTTTTGAGATGGGAAACTCAAAATCCACACATGGATTAATGCGGCACAATGTTTTTCTGCTTACCATTGTAATACTTCCTCTTACAATCTATAACATTCAGTTTGCTATTCTGACCAGGACTAATGATTAAGCAGATGTTTTTATTAGATTATTTTTTTTATCTAACCATGATATGTCATTCCTGAGTGATAATGGCAACACATCTTGCATCGCTGAGTATGTTGAGTCAGGACTGTTGACAGCAGACACATTGTGCAATACTTCAGAACACATTCAGGTTTCATGGTTGCTTTGAAAAGGAGTGCAAATTAAACTGAAAGTGAGTAGAATAAGGTGTCAAAAAAACTTGTGAGGATTTTAATTACACGGATACTCACAAGATCCTGAAGGTTATATACAAAACTTCTGTCAAAAAAGGCTCAAATCAAGTGTGATGAAAGAATATGTGAATGTTAAACAGCTTTATGACTACCAAAAAAAACCAACCAACCAACCCAAAACTGTTAATGAGGGGGGAAAAAAAACTTGATCCAGAAACTTTGCACTGTGAACATTATAAGATCTTCAAACACTTTGTGTTTGCAGAAAAACTGAGAGGGGAGAGAACATGAGCACCAGTTGTATGCCTATGTGAGTTTTAGGGCAGTCTGTGGTGACGGTCATTCTTTGTCTCTCACTCCTGATGCTGGGGACATCCATCGCTAAGGAACATAAGCTCCACACCCTTCTGCCTTAAGTTCCCAAGACTGACGGACTGATCTGATGACTGAAACAAAATTCCTGATACAATGTTCAGTGACCACAGAAAAAAAATCATAAACTCCTCTCATTGAGACTGAACTGGGGGAACACTAGCAGAATTAGTCCCGATGGGCTCGACAGAAGAACACACGATGAACTAAATTACTGCAGACTATTATTTAAGGCTACATATCAATATAAAATGACAAAAGAAATACGATTTCCCCTTCAGGGTGAAAATTCATTTCTTTCCATATATTTTTTTAAAATCTTTTGAACTACGCATGGATTCAAGCCATCCTTACTTAGTGTGAGAAAACCACAGTTTTTATAGGATGTCTGAATTTCAAAGAACAATGAAAATACTTGATGTCATAGTTTAAACTGCAATAGAGAACTCATTAATCAGACCCTAATTTTGCCTTTTTTAAACATACAATTCTTCTCCTAAACACTACAAAAATTTTCTCTCTCAATACATATTTCAAATATTCTACACATCTTAACTGTTCCAAAGGTGTCAGAGTTAAAAAGAAAGGTGTTAGTTAACATCTAAGTACACTTGTTTTCCATTTAGTTTTAGAGGAAACTCTTCCAGTTTTCCAAGAAAAATCCAACAGCATCAACTTTAGCTGCCCTAAATTCTCCACATCAATATTCAAATTACCCAATCACAGAAGTCTCATATATATACCACTTAATTAAAAAATTTGTTCAGAATGCTGTTCAAAAACCACAAAAGTAAGACTCTCATTTAAGGTACCTTGCATAATGTCCAAAAGTACAGCCAGACAAAACAAGTTGGCAGAAACATTCACTGACTTTATACATCCATCCATCCAACCCTGACCTACAGTCTGTCTTGGATTTGGTTCATAAAAGAACACCCTCATGCAGCATAAAATGTTGTTGGCTCAGACAAGGAGAAATAAGAGTGGAGCCAAGCCAACTGAATACGCATTGCCACTTCTGTCCATCCACCTTGCTTACTTAAAGGTCAAAGCATACAAGGAATTAGGAAGCAGGAAGGAGATGAAGAGCTCAGAAACCCAAACTCACCCGGGAGACTACTGATTTGGATCCTAATCTAGAGGGGTTAACATATCTAACTACAGGTAGGACACAGTGAATGGTGGCTACCACGCTAGGAAATAACTTGTGGAGTAGTTTTGGTTGGTTTTTAGGAAGATGGACTGGATTAGGCCAATCAAATCACAGAAGCTGGTTGTATATGTATATCAACCATATCAACAAATACGGTTGAAGGTACCTTTGGAGCTCTCTAGTCTAATCCCCTGCTAAAAGCAGTCCTGTCAAAGCAGGCTGACTCAGGGCTGCATCCAGCTGAGTTTTAAGGGTCTCCAAGGATGGAGATGCTACAGCCTCCCTGAGCCCTTGTTCCAGTGTTTGTGCACCCTCCCCCCAACAAAAAGTTTCTTTCTAGATCAAGCCGGAATTTTGCATCTTTCAACTTGCATTCAGCCTCTTGTCCTTCCATTGTGCACTGCTGAGACAATTCAGGCTTCATCTTCTCTGTACTGTCCCATGAGGTAGCTACAGACAGGAATAAGATCCCCCCAAGCCTTCTTTGCAAAGGTTGTATGAAACCTGTTCTCTCAGCCTGTGTCTGCCATGTGCTTCAGGTGCCCTGATCATCAGGGTGTATATTCACTGGGCTTGCTGCAAGATGTCAAAGGTTCAGGGTAAGCACTATTAGTCTTTTGCAATATATTTAAAGTTCTTCTCTGAACACAGTATTTGAACAAACTAGGTATTCCTAACCAGTTTAGCCTTCCAAGAAAAACTATCTTTTAAAAGTTATTCAGAATAAGCGCTATTACAGCCTTTGTAATTGGAGGGGATTAAGGGAAACGCCGACTACCAGAGTCCAGCAAGGTCCAAAGGACAACAGGTAATCCTTTAGATATAGTAGGAACTTTGTGGATTTTGAGCAACAGCCAAGGGCCAGCACACAGTAATAAGCAGATGCTCCACCCTTTGCAGGGGTGAAGACTTTTGGACAACCGTTGTGTTGGATCCCAAGTCAATCCATGAAGGGATCATGGGAGTTCTGTATTCCATACTGTAACACTGGACAAATATTAGGGTTATAGTTATTTGTTAATTGTTTTGAAGAGAGTTTAAACTGTGTCATCGCCATGCATCCCTGTAACACTGGGCTGTTTGTCCCAACCAACAGAAGAAGCAAAAAGAACAGAAGCTTCAGCTGGGCTGTAAGTCACTTTGAAGCAACACCATGAAATGTTCTTGAGACAATCAGAGCAATGAAGTGATAAAGATAAAAGATCTGCCCATGCAAGGCACAACAGTGATTGTTAGTCGGCAACAACTTTTTCTTTGAAATGCACTGTAAAAATATTTTCTTTCAAAAGATAACTTGTAAGACCACTCCACAGAAACAGTATGTTTGCTTGCTTGCTTATTGAAGACCAGTAAAATAAAACATGAACAGTGAGATCAAAGAGATGGAAAACAATCACAACATCATAAAAGTTAGAAACATGTTCTAGTATCAGCAGTAATCATGGTTCCTATTTCTGCAAAGCAGACCTACACACTTCAATACTTGTTTGTGATTTCCTTTTCCAGTATGTTATAACTAGCTTTAAAACCTTATTAAAGTCTTTTAGACTCATGTTTATTATCCGTAAAATTTTCAACTTCTGGGAGAGGATAAAAAAAACTACCAAGAAACTCAGAAGAATATTGTTTATACATGAGTTTTCTTATGTCCCTTAGCACTGAATAGGAAATAAAAAAATAGTTATGTAGCATACACAGTAAAATATTAGTGTCTAGCAATAGAAAGCAATTCCTTTAAGATGCAAATAGCTGAATTTCTTCTTATAAAAGAACATAATGCTGTCACAAGTGCTGTGGACTCAATTTTTCTCTCAGAAGTGGAGATTCAGGTGATTTTGTAAATAACTTTATTCCCTCCCCTAACAGGAGCACTGGTTCAAAATAAATTTGCAGATAAGAAAAAAAGTGATAGAAGGATATGCTTTAGTAATATTTTTTCCCTTTTAAAAGCCATTTTATTATGCACAATATCAATTTATAATCTTAAAATGATTTAAAGGATGGCTCTGCTTCCCCTCACATATTTTTCTTTTTCCACCAGCAATCCTACTGGTGATAGATCTACACAGACATACAGTCATAAAATAGGCTGCTCATATTTATTTAGAATTTATACAGTGCTTCTCATAACAAAGTCTGAATACCTTCTAAATCCTAATGAATTTATCATCCCTACATTCCTGTGATGTACGTTTATAGTTCAGACATTACCTTACCATAAGGAAAATTCATTAAAGAATTATGCTTGAATAAAGCCCAGCTGGGACCTTAAACAGGCCTAGTTTCAGAACGATGAGCACCAATTTCTGATAGTTTTGTAATAGTAAATGTGTTCATCAGACACACGAAGGATAGAAGCACACTAAGCACATCTGAAAAAGAAGGCTCATGCAATTTGCCCAGGGTCAAGAAGAAATATGGATCATCAGCAGGAATCCGAAGCAGCACGCTCAATACTCTCACTGCTCTGCCAACAAGCCCATTCTTCATCCCACGAATCATGTACTTCAGGTAAATGAAAAAACCTGAAACCCTGTTCTCAAATTCTCTCATTTGTAAAAAACACACATTTAACCACTACCATTGTGACCTCTCGATATTAGAAAGTTGAATTAAAACCAGTCACAACTATTTGACTCAAGCAATTGTACAAGGACAGCTGAAAATCAGCCACTAATACCACTCAGTAAAACAACACAAACCTCTCAACAACAATAATTTTCTCAAGGTTATGGAGGGAAAGTAAATCATTCCAGCTCCATTTAAAGCTAGCAGCTGTTAAGAGGAACTTCTTAGAAAGTTTTCAAACTTGTACATGCAAAAGTTTTAATTATACAGTATTTCCTTTATTATCCCAAGCTCATGGTACTGATAAGAAGAACACAAAAGAAGCTGCACACTTCACCTCATAGGTATACGGAACCCCTCCAAATGAGGAGCATGTGGTTGCCACATGGTCCCTACATCCCCAGAATATGTTCCCATCACTTCCGACACTCCAGTTCCAGTCCTTTCCATAAGATTTCTTCAAACTACATTGGTCTTTTGCAAGTATGGGACGACATCCATACGTTAATTGTGAACACATTCTCTGCTTTGAACTTGCTAGGGGACCCAAGGCAGGATGGCTGCAGCAGCTAACTGCCCAAGTATTTATTAATCTTCATAGCAGGCTTTGCACTTTCTAAGCCCTCTGTTGCTGCACCCACATGACTAACATTAGCTAAGCTACTAGGTCAAAGTCAGGTGGAGACATCTTCATGAATTGCTGCCACACACTGACTGCAGCACAGAAAAACCTTAAACTTTGTGGTTATAGCAAACGTTGAAAGTCTATCATAAGTTACAGAAACATTGAAAAAGACAAATCCTTCTCCTATTAATGTTTGTAGCAAAATTTGTTGACCTTTCCAGTGGGGGACAAGAGGCTGGAGAGCAGCCCCACAGACAGAGATCTGGGGATTGATGGCAGGTTGAATATGAGTCAACAGTGTGTCCTGGCAGCCAAAAGGGCCAACTGTGTCCTGAGGTGCATCAAGAACAGCATAGCTAGCTGGTCGAGGGAGGTGATCGTCCCACTTCACATTGCACTGATGCAGCCTCACCTCAAGTACTGTGTGCAGCCACTTCACATTGCACTGATGCAGCCTCACCTCAAGTACTGTGTGCAGTTTTGGGCGCCTCAACATAAGGACATCAAACTATTAGAGTGTGTCCAGAGGAGGGTGACCAAGACGATGAAAGGTCTCAAGGGCAAGAATTACGAGGAGGAGGAGTGGCTGACATCACTTTATTCAGCTTGGAGAAGGCTGAGGGGTGACCTCATTGCAGTCCTACAACTTTCTCAAGAGGGGCAGCAGAAGGGGAGGTGCTGATCTCCTCTCACTAGTGACCAGCAATAGGACATGAGGAAATTGAATGAAACTGCATCAGGGGAAGTTCAGATTGGACACTAGGAAAAGGCTCCTCACTGAGAGGGTGGTCAGTCACTGGAACAGGCTCCCCAGGGAAGCGGTCATGGCACCAAGCCTGTCAGAGTTCAAGGAACGTCTGGATGACGCTCTTAAGTCATATGGTTTAGATTTAGGTAGTCCTGCAAGGACCAGGGAGTTGGACTCAATGATCCTTATGGGTCCCTTCCAACTTGAGATTATGATTCTATGATTGCTTTATCCATATGGAAAACCACTGCACATCAATATCCAGGGAAACAAATCGTATCATGGGTTCTTATTATTAACCACAATTGGAAATGGCTTTTATACCATGCATTTTGGCTTCTAATAGTTTCGTTGTCTTCAGTTAAGAAAATGATAATTACACCTCAATAAAGCAAAACTGTTAAGAGTTTATTCTGTGTACAGTGTTAATACTTGCAGAGAACAACTGACCATAATGGATTAACAACCTGATTCAACGCTAATCAAATATTTACAGATGTATAGATATATAAACACTTTGCCAGAAACTCCTGACTGAAAGAATACTGACCAAAAAAAAAAAAAAATCTGCTTCTGAAAAAAAAAAGCTTCCTTTTAGTAAGATTCTCCTTCGTGCTAAAAAATTTTCAAGAGTGTTACACATATTTATTTCTAAGAGTATGCATTCTAATACGCAGGCTTATCCCTTCTAAGCATACACTATTTTCAAGTCAGCAATTTAAGAGAGAGAAGTTAGGCATCTCATCCTTAAAGTGTTTAAGCAAGTTAACAGAGTAATGAAAAAAATCCCAACATTTCTATCAGAGAAGCCATATTTTATTCCTTGAAAACTGGAAAGGAACATACTGTACCCTACTGCCTTTTACAATATCTTCTTCAGTCTTTAGAAACACTCCTATTCATTTGATTTAGCATTAAAAAGACAATAACTATAATACCTTTCTGAATGTTGACACAAGACTTCAACACATTGGTAAGAAATTTGTCAGTTTGGAAAAGATTTAGACCATTCTCATTGTTAAAGTGTTCTGCTACTCACACTAATTTTTACATTTGCATTACTGTCGTCTTCTTTAAACTGTACCTCATAATTTTTATCATTCCAAACATATAAATTCTTAAATAGTCTAATGCTTTTTCACTAGTTTCTCCTTAGTCTATCTTTGGTTCTTAAATCTCTTTCAAAACAACCCATTATTTTGTTTTATAAACCACCCATTAAAATAGGATTTTGGCATTTTCACTTTCAGAAATCCTCATAGATTACATTCCTAATCTGTCACAGCAGTTTTACATATATTGCCACAGCATACATTTGGCTATTAAATCTAGTAGATTTTAGGAAATATGCATCCTTCAAAAACAGGAAAAAAAAATATTCATTATGGATAAATTTAAGGTTCCTAACTATAACTAATGCCCATCCTGTAGAAGCCACAAAAATGACTCTTAGAATCTAATTTCAGATACCTTATAAATGCAGATTTTCCCTAAAAGCAGCAATGAGCAGATGAAATACACCAAAACGAGCCATTGCATTCAACTTTTTTATAACAGCATTGAATACACAGCCAGGAACAGGGATACCACACACAAAGCTATTAAAGTAAATACTATTTCCTGTTCTTTAAAACATATGTTGCCTAACCATTCCCAGATATCTTTGTGTTGACTTTTTTAATAGAGGGCTGAGGCTAAATTAAGGATTGAGTATGCCAGCAGACTGGAGTGAAATGTCGATACCTATCAGTTACTACAAGTACCAATCTTCTCATGCAAGCACAGAGTTTAAAAAGGGACTTAAGATCAAGGCTCATTTACAGCATAGAGGACCAACTGCCTATTCGCACTAAGTGCTAGAGCTTATATCATTTGCCATATTTGCTATCCTAATTTTTTTCCAGCAGATGAGTTTGGCAGCATAAACTTGGACTCTCTACAGAATATAAGAATAAGAGTCTCCTACTCTACTGTTTCAAGTCTCCATCCTGGGTGATCTACAAGTACTTGCAAGAGTTAGAAACGTGCTCGCCATTCTTCCAGACAACCAACAAAGTGTGCATCACGCTGGACTAAAAGGTGCCTAGTTTAGCAGACAGAAGTAAACTAATGTTTCAGCTATTGCAATAACCTCTGATGCATGTTCCTGCGTAACTATCATCCATGTGGGTGCTAAACAGAAAAACACCTCTACCTCTTCCCTCAAATGATATTTGTCTGCAGTCTCTCAGTAGAAAAGAGAATCCAAGTAAAATAGGAATCAGGAAGCTCCTAATTTTCCTCTCTAATGTTTTTTCCTTTTTTTATAGTATTTTCACAGGAAAGGCTCCTCAGAAAACAAGTATTATTTTTAAACTGTTCTAAGTGGGTGGCTTCGTTGCTTTAACTGAATCACAAGGAGTGGAATCTCTGACCATAACCATTTCCTGTAGCTTGATTTTTTTCCTCCAACTAAAATTCAAAATTAAATATAAAATCCAACCACTGATTCTATTTGGCTGCTATGCGACTTCTTTCTCACAACTTTTTTTTCTCAGTGAAGGGTTTTGGTTAAAATTATTTTTATTGAAGGGCTTTGGTTAAAATTATTTTTAATTTTTAAAAAAAAAAAGTTATACACGGCTATATATCCCCTATTTAGACAAAATTTCCACAAAATTATTAGTTTTATTGAAAAGAAGGTGTTACCCAAATAAAACTGGAGTGGTTTGTTTCTTTTTTTAAAGTATGAATATGTTTAACTAATTTTGATGTAACTGTTACAATTCTTCTTATAATCATGCCTAGCTCATACTCTCTTCCTTAGTGCTCAATAGAATAACGATCTTAATTTTCAACTGCAATTACAACAAAGTGAGCAAAGCACAGCTTCCAAGAGGACCAGACACTACCAGCATGACAATGATTTTGAAGCATTTTTTGAGCATCCAAGCACAGGTTTACTGCAGTCTATCAAAAACATGAACAGTATGTATGATCCTTTAGTTTAAGATGTCCAATTCTGTAACTAAACTTTTTAAAATGGACTCATATAGCAGTCCCAAAATATACAGGGACAGTATAAAACCTCAAACCTAGACACAGATAGGAAAAATAAACAAATATATATTACTATGAGTACAAAAAGAAAAATATTTTGTTTTTTCACAGGAACAGCTTTCCACTGCATTTAAAGGAAAATAAATTAACACTTGTAATTTTAAAATTAATTTTAATTATTTGAAAAAAGGTGAAGAAAATACGTGGACTTGCTTGATAGATTAACAGTATAAATAAAACAATTATATTTTTACCTTTAAATTAGATTGTACGGTTTAGACACTAAGACAACATCTACTGTTGGTTGATGGTACTTAATAATAAGATATCATTTATAAATACAACAACTTTCAACCTGAAGTCATTCTTATTAAAAGAATATGCTTTTAAATCCGTGTTGTCACATTTGTCATGTGATCACTGGCCATTAAAATACAGAATGTTGCCAAAAAACATTTGACAGGAAAAACTGAAGTCTGTGAGATGCTGGTGTTATTAAAAGTTACACTAGAGATTTTAATAGGATAAGCACACAATTGACTACTGAGCTTTAAAAAGAGGATAGCACTGAGCTCCTAATCACAAGCATCATTAGTTTTAGTTTTAAAACTTATCAGCAGAAAAATAGAATTTCACCAACTACACAGAATTTCTTTTCTCTGCAATAGCTTAGATTCAGATAACCCTAAAGGAAGGCCAGGTAATATTTATGATGTGTGGAGGGTCCCCATCCTACCCCCTCTAAAAAGTAACATAGCACAGAAAATAACATATCTGCCAACTTCATCACTAGCTACTCAGCAAAATCTTGGTAAATAGCCATAATTTATAAATAAATATTCCAATTCCTTTATCAACCTTACTCCAGCATTATAACATAATATTAAAAAATAATATTTGGTACATAAGATAGTGATATTTCAGATAGATCGCAGGTTCCACCTAGTAAAATATATTACAAACAGAATACTAAGGATGTAGCAGAAAAAGGCAGCAAGAAAGTAAAACATGAAACACATCCCACAGTAACTTTTCCTACTACAACCCCTTCTACTTCATTAACAGCAGCACTTCATATTTATACCTTACATCAACCCAACTTTTGGATCATTTATGTCACCATGGAATTTGGCTCATTACTTTTAATCTCGTTACCAAGGGGAGGTTGCACCTTTTAGATTTTGCACATTATGATGCCAGCTTTCCTTCTGTTTTTCAATCACTTACTGTCCTGCGTATTGACAATACTCACATACTGTCAATACATCTCCCTTTTTCCACAAATACACATTACTACAGCTTTGTTGACCTCATTAGACATTGTAGCAAGATAAATGCCTGCTCATCCTACTCATACTGCAGTCATACCTTCATATTGCTTTGTAGAACTATTCTTAATCTATGTAACCGCTAGCACTAGGATCTGGCATCAGGGTACTGATGAAATTAATTTGCATTCAGGTGTAACATGGAATTCCCCTCTGAAGTTTTGCAATAAAGAACTGTATTCAGGTCTTTCACATATGCACAAAGTACACTATTAATTTCCATTTCCTAAATGTAACTACATGTTGAGTGATAAATGAGTGTTGAGGGTTTCCAAGGGAATGGCAACTGTATTTAAAGCTTTTTACTAATAAACCAGTAACTAAAATTTAGCTCACGTGAATAAAACTAATAGCTATTATCTAAGAACAATTTTTTAGGTGGACAGTAACAGCCTTTTTCCTGATCCAGCTCCTTTTGTTTGGCAACTATAACATTTACAGAATCGCAGTCATAAATTATATGAAAGAACACATTTGGTATGATTCAGCTGAGTTCAGAGACCTAACTGATCCAGATACATGTTAGATGGTAAGAAATTGCCAAATGTCTGTGTTATTGCTTAGACCACAACATAGGGTAGTATGCAGTAGATGAAGTAGTGCAACTCTACATCAATGAGCAGTGAGAAGCAGTCACATTAAAACCTATTTCTTGTGAATTGCCCAGTATCTGCAAGTCATCGTGTCCTCACTGCTGTGATAGCCAGATCAAAGCCAGTACCTTCAATCCCACTTTGACTGTGGCACAGTCTAGAAATGAAGACTGCTCCTGGAGACACTTTCCAGTTCTGAGCCCACATTATTTCCCTTCAGAGCTTAAAAGAATCAATGTCCTGTCAGTGGCATCACTGGAAATAACATGAACTAAATTAACGATACATAGAAAATACATTGGGCATTTGGTCTTGGCACAGGAAATTATGACGTACTAGTGATATTCCCTGAACTTGATAGTAATAGCTCTACATTAACTTAATGACAGTATAAAATAGCGTATTGACTCTGAAGCATAATTCAAATTCAATAGTTTAGCGTCTGGTAAAACTCTAGGCACAACACCAGAGCTCAATGTTACTGATCTGTGGTGTTTCTTGAAACCAATAAAAGTATAAACCTAGCCAGAGACTAGTTCTTGGACAGTAACGAGATGTAAGATATGCAGCTCACTTCACTCATACGACCATGAAAATTATTTCAGAAACCTGTAATGAAGGAGTTTGATAATTTGTTCTAGTCATGAGGAAAACCAGCCTCACGATTAATCCTTCCAATCTGATTAGTCCTAGCTCCTGAGCCTTCCCAATTGCTTAACATTCCTTTTCTGAATTCCTTTTTCTGTAGGGAAAACAGGGGAACAGTAAGGAGCATGGCAACCTATTTAGAGTCCCACATCCCTTGAGCCAAATGATCACAGCTGACAGCCAGTGTACTGTTAAATCCTCACTGCTACATATGGCAACTGAAGCCCCTACAAGTGTCCTTCTCACACAAAGCATGTTGAAAGGGGATTAATTTTTTCTTCCCAAAAACTATAAGTTTTTTCCCTCACAACTCTAACTGTAAGCTCAAAGATAGCTATACAGGTTTAAGCGAGCTGTGATACCCTCACAAACCACCAGTCACGCAGACAATTTTGAACTTAACTGCTTTTTACTCTCTAAAAAAACCCTATTTCTAAAACTCATGAGGTCAAACTGTGCATAGGGAGGCACAGAGGGAGCATTTATGACTGACTCCAACTCATCCTACTTACATGGCATGACATACACATTTTAAATTCCATGACTATAGATAGATACGTTATAGAAAGTTTTTCAAGATCTGGGACTATTTCTTCTTATTAAGCAAAAGAATTCTATTTCATTTTTGCTATTAATTCTATATTTCAGGATACTAACATGAAACATTTGCCTTTCATATTTTACTGTGTTCCTCTTTCCTTACTACCTAAAAGTAGTACTCATCCCAGGTCAAAACTATTTATGAACTACTGTAAAATGTTGATTTTATTGTTAATACTTATCACAAGAAGAGATTTGTACATATATGTACGTGAAATATCATAAAACCTGTGTTCTGTATGCTACTGGAAAAATCTATCATCACTAAAGAGGTTACTTTAATAAAAAAGGACTTATCTGGGTGTGCAGTATTAAAGAGATTTAAAATGATAAGCAGTGAAATACATCACTGCAAAGGAAGAGTGAAGATTAAAATACTTAAACCTAACAAAGGAAAAATCAAAGTTGATTCAGAATCACATTTATGAACATCATAAGAGTAAGACTGAATTTAAAGAATGACACAAAACCAAGTATGCACTGCATAAATTATGCATATTTATTTATAGTGCCTATTTAGTATTCATCAGGAGCATGCTTACATGACAGGACACTTACCTGATACAACTTCATGAACAAAAAAGACAAACAAGAGATTGTGGAATTTAGCAATGAGAAGGCTAGTGGATAACACAATACCCAGCTTCCAAACTAGCCTACAGGTTTTTCTTCTTCATTAACATATTTGTTTTGCAACATTTCAGAGACACAAAACCATCAACAGTTTTCATGATCTTCCTAAGTGGCAGATCCTACTTAGGGATGGAAATTCAGCATGTGACTATCCAAAATAATATCCTTGATACTTTACAAGGAAAGAAATTCTAAAAGCAAATATTGGGAATTGGCATTATCACGCCAACAGGATAAAACTCAAGTTTGATATTGCTAAATAAAACACAAGTTCCTCAGCATTTGTTGCTTCAGTTGGGCAAACTTATAGTTCTAATTAAGGATCAAGCTCATTAACTCTATTTTTTCAGGCTTTTATTTTGTTCAAAAAAGTATTTATCTTATAAAAGAAACTTTTTATACAGGTAGATTAGTTGGTAAGAACCACATACATGGCTGCTTTCACTAGATTCCTTTGTACTGACAGACTGTTCAATTCCATTTTATCAACATCTTATTATTTTATCAACATGCCTAATGAAACTTACCAGCTCGACATAATTTGGGAGACATGATACCTATCTATTTATATATATATACATATAAAAAAATTATTCTTACCAAGATGACTTGGAAAACAACTGGAAAAAGATGGATCTCTTCCATAAGGCTGTAAAAACATATTTTAAGATGTATTTAAAAAGAGAAATGAATTCTTATTTAACACACTAAACTCACAAAAGAAGCAGAGTAGAATAGCTTTTGCCAAAATCCATGACCCAGAGCCTCAGCCTTTGACTAGCTCTCAGCAAAAATGAGCTCCACTTCAGCTATTACATAGAAACAGCAATGTTATACTGCTTTGGAAATTACTTCTAGGTCTGCTTCACTGATGTGATTCAAGTGAGCGGAACAGTAATTAAATTAATATTTTTAAATGGCAGAAATTAATCAAAATTCAGAAATATAATGGCATACATACCATTAAACAGTCAGCGTGCACCATTAAAGAACTTGAGTTAATAGACTCAGTGCACCCAGTGAAACTATAAATATACCATGTTTTTTAAAGCATGCTACATTAACTAACTTCTTGGGTTTAACATATTAACATATGATACATTTGTCAGCCACTTCTCTTGACAATACCAAGGAGTGGTTACCCAAAAGAATTTAGCTATATTCTCCTGAATTTCAAAATCAGATACAAACCAGCATGTGTATATTTATAAGAAAGAATATTCTCAAAACCAGTAATACTTTAATTAATGCAGTCTTTTCTACTCTTAGAACCCAAAACACTTTATATTTGTTAGTAAAGCACTTATCTGTCTCACAATCACTATGACATATGAACTATATGAATACATAATCTTTCCTGTATTATATTAGTTTGAAGAATGATTCTCCCTTTTCCTTACAGACTGTACTACATGCCTATTCACCAAACACCACAGAGAACACCAAATTTTGTGTTTTGAAGATTTTCTCTTGTGTCTTTATAACAGTACTAAAGTGCACCATCAACAATAGGTAGGTTTAACCTTATGATCCAGCTATAGGATAAGATTGTATTAGGAAGTCCGTGTGATAAAAGCAGAACTCAAACACAGAGAACACATCTGAAAGTGTTGAGGATGTCCACTATGACTGTTTGACTAAAACATTTAGTTTCTTGTTTGAAGCTTTACTGTATAACACCCTATATACTGACATCCGGTACAACAATAATCAGATTAATTCTGTTTGGTAAACTATTTGTTAAAAAGAACCCATACATTCCTAAAATTACATGTTTCCATTTAAGGGGTTTTATTCATGTCCAGTAAGAAAAGAGAAGGTACTATTTTTATGGATAGTGTAAGCTAAAGTGCTAGACTGTGAACTGAAGCCAACTAAAAGGAATTGCATGGTCTCTTCTATGAATTTAATGAGAAAATTGAAAGTGGGCTAGAACAAACATCCAAGGGTCATAAAATCATAAAATGTTTCATTTAGATTAATGTCACCTATCAGAGCCCTGGTCGTTTATATTTGCTGAAATCATGTTACGTAAAGGAAATATAATACGGTAATAACGAATGAAAGACATGCTAACAACCATATTTATGAAGAACTGAGAATTACTTAGAAGTCATATATGTGCATTAAGTATAAATAATGATTTCCTATTTCATATCGTTCTCCTATTTCTCTGATCCTTGCATTCACCTAACTGTAATAATGATGACCATATAGAATCTATGTGAAGTTGAGGTGGGAGTTGTAAGTGTAAGATTTATTACATTGTACAGCACTGGCATGCAGACTTAGAGACAAGTAAAACTCATTCACTAAATTGGTCAAAGCATAACAAAACAATATAGTTGTCTGCACCTATATGAACATGTTTATTGTAGCTAGGTAACAGCCTTGTTCAACCAGATGTATTCTATTTTTCTTGCATACAGAAATGTGTAAAACAAGTTACACCCAACAGAAAACACAAAACATTCTGAGAGAGAAATACAAGTTTATATAAGGAACAAAGCTTGTTATTTCTAAGTTGAGAAGCCTGAATTTAAGGACAGCTTCTGTTCTTATTAAGTTGACAGAAAAAACATCCATATGCAAGGAAAATCCCAACAAGTTCCCTACATAGGTCAGGAGAACCTAAAAGCTATTCTCCCCTGTGCCATCTAACAACCCTTAAATAGACAATTGGACACAGCCAGGTCATAAGAGAGTTCCAGGATTGCAGATAGAAAGAGTTATTATATTCATTTCATGAATTTTCAATTCAATGAATTTCATTTCATGAAATTTCATTTTCCAGGGTTAAATCTATTAGTTTAATTAAAAGTTTAAACGATGCTTGTAAAACGGAATTTTGCTGATGTGGGTATAACAAACCTGGATGTAAAAAAGGTCATTTAAACACCACAGACTCCCAAAAAGAGCAACTATTGTAATAGCAATCATATTGACAAAACGAAGCTTTGCCAGCACAAACCTTCTTAGGTTTAGGGCATATTGGAATTACTTACCCCAGCAAAAGCTGCTTACTTTGCTATGTAAGCAGCATTGAAACTGAGAATGCATTGGCAGCAAAATACAATCAAATACCAAGAATAGGTAAGCAATCCTAATTTAGGCAAAACTTAGAAAAACTCCTTTGTGGTAAAGAATAAACTATGAAACAACTGATTGCAAAAACTTTAAGCAGTCCCGATTGTTACAGAGTTACAACGTCAACTATACTTTCTGCTGAGATAAGCTAAGACAAAACTATAGCCAATATGACTATTCTTAAAGGTCATGTGCAAACCTTTATGATTCAAACAAGAAATAGTTGCAGCTTTTGAAGAAAATTACACACACCACTTCACTAAAGCATAAAGTCACATCGAGCAACGTATTAAGACAAAGCCTAAATCCGATTTATCCCAACTTTGTGTATATGTGCACAAGAGAGTGAGCCACATTATCACTTTCTTCATTGCTATGTTACAAAGTTTTACAAAGGAAAAGTCTTAAAGCAGATGGAAGAGAAGTTTAGCTATGGCATTTATTTCACAGAATGGCCATGTTCTAAATCAAAAGTAGTTTGGTTCTTCGTAGACTTTTTAAAAATTTATATTAAATCAGGTCCTATCCTGTTTAGAAAACACACAGAACCTGGGAACTACAGGCCTGTCAGTCTGACCTCAGTGCCAGGGAAGGTTATGGAGCAGATCATCCTGAGTGCTGTCATGTGGCACATGCAGGACAACCAGGTGGTCAGGCACAGTCAGCATGGGTTCATGAAAGCCAGGTCCTGCTTGACAAACCTGATCTCCTTCTATGACAAGGTGACCCGCTTAGTGGATGAGGGAAAGGCTGTGGATGTTGTCTAACTAGACTTTAGTAAAGCCTTTGACAGCATTTCCCACAGCATTCTCCTGGAGAAAACGGCTGCTTATGGCTTGGATGGGTGTACTCTTTACTGGGTAAAAAACTGGCTGGATGGCTGGGCCCAAAAAGTGGTGGTGAATGGGGTTAAATCCAGTCGGTGGTCAGGCACAAGCGTTGTTCCCCAGGGCTCGGTATTGGGCCCTGTTCTCTTTAATATCTCTATCAATGACCTGGACAAGGGCATGAAGTGCAGCCTCAGTAAGTTTGCAGATGGCACCAAGTTAGGTGGGAGTGTCGTCCTGCTTAAGGGTAGGATGGCCTACAGAGGGATCTGGACAGGCTGGATCGATGGGCCAAGGCCAATGGTATTGGATTCAACAAGGCCAAGTGGTGGGTCCTACACCTGGGTCACAGCAACCCCCTGCAGCACTACAGGCTTGGGGAAGAGTGGCTGGAAAGCTGACCAGTGGAAAAGAACATAGGGGTGTTGGTCAGCAGCCAGCTGAACATGAGCCAGCAGTGTGCCCAGGTGGCCAAGAAGGCCAGCGTCATTCTGGCCTGCATCAGGAATAGCGTGGTGAGCAGGAGTAGGGAGGTGATTGTCCCACTGTACTTGGTAAGCACTGGTGAAGTCCCACCTCGAATACTGTGTTCGCTTTTGGGCCCCCCACTACAAGAAGGACATTGAGGTGCTGGAGTGTATCCAGAGAAGGGCAACGGAGCTGGTGAGGGGTCTGGAGCACAAGTCTTATGCGGAGCAGCTGAGGGAAATGAGGTTGTTTAGTGTGGAAAAAAGGAGGCTGAGGGGAGGCCTTATCACTCTCTACAACTACCAGAAAGGAGGATGTAGTGAGGTGGGGGGTTGGTCTCTTCTCTCCAGTAACAAGAGATAGGACAAGAGCAAATGGCCTCAAGTTGCACCAGGGGAGGTTTAGATTGGCTATTTAAGGAAAAATTTCTTCACTGAAAGGGTTGTCAAGATTTGGAACAGTCCGTCCAGGGCAGTGATTGAGTCACCATCCCTGGAGGTATTTAAAAGATGGGTAGATATGCCGCTTAGGGACATGGTTTATTGGTGGTTTTGGCAGTGTTAGGTTAATGGTGGGACCTGATGATCTTAAAGGTCCCTTCCAACCTAGATGATTTTATGATCATACATATAAGCAAATTATAATTCTAAATATCAAGTACTCACATTTTCTTCTCATTTAAATCTACACCCAAATAAACAACAGTAGTTCAAAGTAACTGGTCATCTGATTTTATAAGACTTGTCATCACTATAGTCTGAATTTTTAACTGTAATAATTTTCAGAATGAGATTATGCCTCCGATCTTGCTTTCAAAAAATATACAAGATCTATTTTTCTAAGACATCCTAAATTGCCTTCTTGCAAAATACAAACCTACTGCAGGACACTGAACACAGAACAAAGGCTTTTTGCTACAGGTACGATCCCTTAACAATCCCAGGCACATACTTTGAAGTAAAAGCCTTACAATGGGACTTCTAGTTTAGAGCTTTCTGTCCCAGCACTTGCATGCAAAAGGAAGTACCATATACCAGGATGTGAATTTACACTGCCTTGCAGTCACTTCTCACATAACTAATTCTGGGACACACTAATGAAGGCAGTCTTGAGGAAAGAGCACAAGACTATCTCCTTTCTTATTGGGCATCAAGAATATCTGTACTGGTTCCCTCTGCAGAATTCTTTGTTTGATGAAAATGCGATGGAATATTTCAGTTGTAAGTGTTCAAGATAGGTATTATACCAAGTTAGAAAAAAACCAGAGTGAAAACAATAAAACTTCTGATCTTGTGTCACTTGCAAAGCAATTTAATAATATCACTATTTTATTCCTCTAATTAAAATAGTCTAACAATTTAATATTCTTTAGTGCCTTTCTTAACTAAACTTTTTAAATAAATTCTCTGCTTAAATACAAACCCATAAATTCTACTTGTCTAGATTGCTGTTTTCCTCCATTATACGTAGGATTTACCTGTAGGTAGGCTATACCTACAGTGGCAACTGGTGCCTAAATAAAGGAAACAGGGTAAAATTCTTCCATAAAAATAAAGAACAGTGAATTTTCCAAAACGCTGAGATTTGTGTTCTTAAGTCTCTTCATTTTCAAAAATCAGTGTATTATAGTATTGTCATAAGATTTTTTCAAAAAAAAGTCACAGATTGCTACATCTGGAGTAAACACTACTAATTAGTCTTTCACTTCTCATTATACAGAATACATACATTTTCTAGAAGAACATCAAAACAACATATAAGGCATACCTCACAACAAAAAACAGAAGTTAATATACAAACAGAATTTGATTTTGATCCCTGACAAATGACTTAAGAATCCATGCTCTTTACATCGTGATGCACTGCAGTCTGCAGTTTTTCATGTCTGTATTTCTGGTCAGGCTCGTTCATAAAAAAAAAACCCAAACCCACAAGTGTGCCAACGTTTGCATTATCAAACTGAAAAGCTGCAATAAAGACTAGAGAATAAATACAAAATGGCAAACACACCCATGATCTCATGCCACTTTAGCAGCATAGAAGGACAGAAAGTTGGTGGACGTGTTCAACTGGAAACTTCTCAATCTCAGACAGCAAGTAAACTCAGGGATGTAAGTTTCTAAGTCGGAAGAGCCTCTCAGGGCCATTGGTGCCTTGAATAAATTACAGAAGAGTTCATCTAAATTTACTCTTTTTGGGTGAATCCCAAATAATAAAGACCCACCACTGAACTGGAAAGTTTCAAAGTCATCTTACTGCCACACTTTCATACCATACCCTTCAGTAGCTGTTCAAAGCCAAAGACCATGATCTTACCATTGATTTTAAGAAATATTATACCAAGGAACAATTTGCAATGGTATCTACCATAAAATAGATCTTCTCTGATGTATCAACCTTATCTTTAGGGGTCCCAGTTATTTTATAGCCAATTTTCTTGAAAAGAGTTACTCTTCAATTCCAGTTCCTAAGCCTTCTCAGCTACTGTAGTTTACATTTCAAATGACCCAGGGGGCAACAAAGAAAAGATGACTTTTGGCCTTTCTGCAGGCAGAAAATTACGTTGGATATAGAATAATTAGATCTTTATTTAATGCTTTACTTTTTGCAGTAGACAGGAAAGGAAGATAAACACAACAATGAAGATCTGTATGTAAAAGAGATATACATCACCATTATTTGATAATTTTAAAGATCTTTCACAAGCGTATAATTAATATTGAATATGGGAAACCTAACAAGGAAAGGTTGACTGATATTCATAAGCACAAAGCAACAAGATGTGAGAATTAAAATAAATGTACAACTCCACTCTAAGAAAAATATCTGAAGATATTTCTTCTTTCAAATATCTTGAGGATTTGCTACAACTGGCAAAGTATGTGAAATTCAAGGCAAGTATTTTTCAATAAGTATAATATGAAGATTTGTATTAATGTACTGATCCATAGCAGTTTTGTTTTTATATGTATCAGCAGCTGAATTGTTAATAACTTCCAGTAATTATGTGGTGAAATAAAAGGGGCTTACTTTCAGTCCCAGCGTAAGCTCAAAAACTGTTACACACAATTATTGGAAGGGTGACTGCAATCCAGTCATTTTGCCAGCAGTCTCAGCAAGCTTACTGAAGGAGAACAGTTTGTATTTTCAATTCCTGTTCAGTTTCAAGCTTCAATATTCACATTTTTATAGGAATATTTGTCTTTTTATGTGTCTAAACTACAACATAGTGTTTCACCAATTTCCCATTATTTGCTACAATTTTACCCTTGCCTATTCACAAGTAGTATAGAAATCCTAACCAAGAATTCTGATATAAAATGCCCCCCTTTTTTAATATAAATTCATAATACCAAATGACTCCCAGTCAGTGAAGCAGAAATTGCAAGAGAGTATGAAAATTACACTAAATTTTTTAAAAATTTATAAGTGAAGTATATGTGTTATGTGCCCCAAATATTACAGACCTACAACATGGTATAAAACAATAAAACATTATGATCAAAAGCTTGAGGGGCACACAGGGTTATAGTAATAAATAAAAATGTTTGAAGATATCTGACAAAGTTGCAGCCTCTGCAACTGTGCTCTCCACATTCAGTTGCAACATAAAACTACTACCTCACTGGAATTATACCAGTTTCCTGCTTTTTAGGGTATAAAATCTTTGTTTCACTTTTCAAAAGAAGTTACATGAAGTTTGACTCCTTAAAAACATCTCATTTTAAAAACTGTATTTCTTTCCCTTGAGTACTAAGTCCTGAGGGATATTTTGTTTGAAAAAATTATATTAGTATTTCCATTATGTGTTATCTTCATGATCTCTTGACACCTATGAGTCGATGCTTCTTCCTAGCTTTGAAAAAGAACTGATTTAGTCTAAAGCATTAAAAATAAATATTCAAGCCCTTTTCAATAGTCTCCTATTATAAAATATCTTCATTCACTCTGATATCAAGGATTTGAGATTTAAGCCCGCAGTGTTCCAACTCACATTGTTGATGACGGTCTAGAAAGGACAAATTACTTCTCTGAATGGACTATCTGCAAAGCGCTAGCTAGCATCTATAATGTAAAGTAATATGCCAGGCTATTCCCACTTGACCAGTACCATCAGAATAAAAGAAAACGCAATATTCCTCCTGACATTAGATATTTACTTTTTTTTTTATTTTATTTTTTAATACAGAGCCTAGCTTTCACGTAAATAATCATTTTTAGGTTTAGGTTGGAAGGGACCTTAAAGATCATCTAGTTCCAACCCTCCTGCCATGGGCAGGGACACCGCCCACTAGACCAGGTTGCTCAAAGCCCCAAATTTAGTTGGTTCTATTGTGGGCCACAAAAATAGTCCAATATTGCCAGTGATAATACCTACACGCCACAGTTTATTTCAGTTTGTTCAGTGACATATTTCAATATGGATACATGGTTGATAGTTTTTTCTATTCCACTTATCCTCTAAGAAACCAAATCAGGAAAACTATGCATTGATTTACGTATTATACAAACTTGCAGAAAATGACAGAAACCGATTTACAAAGCCATAAACTGACACTAACTCTAGTTTGATTAATCCAGTTTTCCGTGATCATTTTACAGATTGTTTTCTTCTCGCTGTGCATAATAATCAAAACTGTATTCTGAGCACTACTTCACTGTTACTAGAAATTAAAATGTACTAGAGAAAAAAAAAGCTCTATTTCGAGACATTTTTCAAAATTTAAGGTGAATCTCAACCACAATTTGCAAATACACTCAAAATTCTTCTATTCAACCTGTCTTAACACATTTTAATATTAGTTTTTATTTCACTCTGAAAGAAAAACATTTTCAGGAAAACTGGACTGTACTAATGTGTCCAGGGGTAGCCTTGGCTGCAGTGACCATGAGAGGGTGGAGTTCAGGATCCTGCATGGAAGAAGTCTGGCAAAAAATAGAATTGCAACCCTGGACTTCAGGACAGCTGACTTTGCCCTCTTCAAAGACCTACTTGGAGGAATCCCATGGGTTAAGGGTCTGGAAGGTAGGGGGGTCCAAGAGACCTGGTCAATATTCAAGCACCACTTCCTCCAAGCTCAAGGTCAGTACACCCCTACGAGTAAGAAATCAAGCAAAGGAGGCAGGAGACTTTCATGGATAAGCAAGGAGTTTCTGGAAAAACTCAAATGGAAGAAGGAAGTTTACAGAATGTAGAAAAAGGGACTGGCCACTTGGGAGGAATATAGGAACATTGTCAAAGTATGCAGGGAAGCAATGAGGAAGGCTAAGGCCCACTTGGAATTAAATCTGGCAAGGAATATCAAGGACAGTAAGAAGGGCTTCTTCAAGTACATCAGCAGAAAAAGGAGAACTAGGGAAATGTGGGCCCGCTACTGAATGAGGTAGGTGCCCTGGTGACAGAGGATGCAGAGAAGGAAGAGTTATGCCTTCTTTGCTTCAGTCTTTATTGCTAAGGCTGACCCTCAGGAATCCCAGACCCTGGAGGCAAGAGACAGAGTCTGGAGAAAGGAACATTTTCCTTTGGTCGAGGAGGATCGGGTTAGAGATCATTTAGACAAACTCAACACCCACAAACCCATAGGCCCTGATGGGATGCACCCACAAGTGCTGAGGGAGCTGGCAGAGAAGAGAAGACTGAGAGGGGATCTCATAAATATCTAAAGGACAGGTGTCAAGAGGATGGGGACAGACTGTTTTCAGTGGTGCAGGACAGGGGGCAACAGGCACAAACTGGAACACAGTAAATTCCATCTCAACACGAGGAAAAACTTCTTTGAGGGTGGCAGAGCACTGGCACAGGCTGCCCAGAGAGGCTGTGGAGTCTCCTTCTCTGGAGATATTCAAAACCCCCCAGACGCCATCCTGTGCAACTTGCTCTAGGTGAACCTGCTTTGGCAGGGGGGTTGGACTGGATGACCTCCAGAGGTCCCTTCCAATCTCTACTATTCTGTGATATAACTGGATTATTGTCCTTTCTGCTAAAGACTGATTTAGGAGACTCATTTCCAAGTCCCTGATCAATTTGATTCAAAGTGATCTAGTAAGTACCCCAGTTACGAGGCTCACCTGAACTAAAGCATGACAATCATCCATTCCAAATCTTGGTATTTCACTGAAGTATATTTCTGGTTTAGTTTAGACAAAATAACCTATCTCAATGAAATTTTGTTAAGAGTTTGTGTTATCAGAATGGAGAGCAATGAGGACTTAACAGTGATATAATAATCAATAAGAGTTATGTGGAAAAGAAATGCAAACCTTAAAAATACACATCTCACAATCAGGCTTTTGGCATGTCTATAAAAATAATCATATTTCTTCATAAACTTTCAATATCAGATGAAATAAAACACAATGAATTTCAAGTATGGTCAAGTGATCATGACAACTTCTGATAAACTTACTCATTTCCTGAAGTATCAGAAATGATACAATTGAAGACCATTTAATTACGATTATGATACCTTACTCTGAAAACTGATTTTAAGAAGTATTATGCCTCAAGAGATATTTCAGCTTAAGTATGAAGTTCACTAATCATCACAAATGGAACTGATGAAAGGCTAGTAAATCTTACTTCCTTTAAGGATCCTAAACCATTGTTTTCAGCAGCGCTTTTTTAATGTTGTTGCTGTTAAAGCTTGAAGACTTCTATTTTCTGAAGTTTTCCAGGTTATGATTGCATATTTTAGACTGTTATTGTTATCCCATCAGGAAAATAAGAAAAACAATTCCATTTTTCCTCAAGTGTTAGAGACTCGTTTGAAGGCAAGGAAGCACAACAATGTTAGTCCTTTCTCCAGTTCTGCTACTTTTTAACATTATATTAAACAAATATTGCATTAAAGTTGTTATAAGTTAATTTTCAGATTATTTTTTAACATAAAATACATATGCTATTTCACAAAATTATAATAGTCTAGAATAAATCAATAGCTGGTTAGACAAGTTATTTCAACCATATCTCAGATTAAAAAAAAAAAGTCTTTGGAAAAGTAAGTATTTATGTATTTATAAACTTCAAAGTCAAGCTTGACTGAGATTTCAGCCTTAAGCAGATGCAATTCCTTAAACGTAAAATCATCGTTTGCTAAATAGTTTTAACTGATTTGATATATGAAAAAGTCTCAGACAATTCTCAAAAAACTTTTAGTCAGATGGTCTTAGTCATATGATCTAGTCTTAGGTAGTCCTGCGAGGAGCAGGGAGTTAGACTCAATGATCCTTATGGGTCCCTTCCAACTTGAGATATTCTATGATACAAAAACCACAATAGTATGTCAAGCAACTTTTTCTTCCTTCTGGCCTTCTGTAGCAAAGCACTCTCATGCCTGACAGTGTTCGTGCAGAACTAGTGATACAAATAAGGATCGCAATTAGTCTTTTATATCAATCAAGATCTTTGGTTATTATTCTTATCCCTAATAAATTATAAACAGGATGTGTTAAAAGAAAGAATGAGTGTGAGAAAGTAGTTCATTCACCAACAAAATCAACGCTCTACCAGTAACCTTGGAACATTTCCAAGATGGCAAAGCATTCATGTTACACCTCAGACTTCCAACACTTTGTGATTCAGATAGCGTTAATGAAAGCTTCTGAATCCATCTGCTAAATTACTGACCTATGTTTTCAATGCACTAAATAAGGAAGGTAAAATAGGCCTTACACCTTCAACCTAACTCATTTGAGACTCCTCTCTTCTAAAATTTCCTTCAGATCATCACACAGCAAGCAAGGAAGCAGCATAAAGGACATTTAGTAGGTTTAGGGCCTGTTCTAAAATAGCATACAGTATTGTATAGCCTTCTACATATTCCCCCTCCCTTCCACCCTCCAAAAAAAATTCTTACTGAATTTAAAATAAACAAAAAAGCTTTGGATTGATAGAGACACGGCTGACCAGGGACAAATGGAAGGGAGCGGGTGAGATAAAAGCTAAGGTCCCAGCTCAGACATCAAGGATTGCTCCTTCAGGCAGTCAACTAACATTGATTTCAAGTGTTCTGAATTCCTACGAAATTTCATTCTACTACATGACAAAAGGGCTGTCACAATCTCTGAAGAACGACACAAGTTTGAAAGAGATACACAACAGAAGGCTGACAAGCCTTCCCCAAAGCAAGACCTTTTCTTCACAGAAGCACTTGTAATCAAGCATCTCTTAGATATTTTAAAAATAATTAAGGACTACCTATAGGAGAAAAGAGCCATTAAAGTGAACTTAAGCCATCCATTCAACAATGGGATTAAAATCTGAACTGAAAATGAAGATCAACGTTTCAGATTTTAATTTGTGTAGAGACTGCAATTCTTGCATGTGTGATTACCTGCAACTGTTCTTTCTATGCAGAGTCTCTAGGGAAGAGACGGGTAAATATTTTGGAACTTGCTAAAAATCCAAACCCATTTTCTGTCACTGAAAGAAAGAGGACACAAGGGCAAATCCATCCTGAGCTGAAAAAAAAACCTAGGTAAAAATGAGGCTTTTAAAAAATTATTTTTCTAAGTATTAACTACACAGCTACAAAACAACCTTATCTATATTCTTTCAATAAAACTGCAAGCAGGTAGAATACCACCACTCAGCATTACAATAACAAGGTTAGCTTTCAGTCCTCTGAATATTTCCTCCATTTAAAAAAAATTTTTTTAAACCCACAAAAAACTACCTAAAATATACGATTTATCTATTAAAAAAGAGCATGAGCAAGAAAATGTTAAGATAACATTTGGGAATAGTAGCATATCTCAGTTGGATCTGCATGAGGATTTAGGTGTCCTCATGGTCCTACAATTTCCAGTCATAAAAAATAAAAGTATCTATTTTTATATATGTGGAGAACGTTGGCCTAAAATCAGATTTGTAATATTCAGAACACTGAGCAGGGATCTGGCTGATCTAGACAATATGAGCGCTTAAAATGCTCCTATCTTCCAGGTTCAGTAATCAATACCCATTTAGGATTCACAGTCTCACGCATTACTTGCTTCTCTTATTTTCTTTTTAAAAAGGGTAGTTTGAGGGTTTTGTTGTGTTTTGTTTTAATGATTACCAAATGTCTTCCTTAGAAGCGTAAGAGAGACCCAGGTTCCAAACCTCTTCTTCAACCCCAGCCTTCTCCAGGGAAATTTAGCTAGTCACTACGCTATGTTCACTCTACATAGGGTTATGCTTCAACCTCTCTTTGCAAAGCTGTCCTACTGAAGAGAAAAAGAATTAGAGGTTTATTAGACAACAGAAGGACAGAATGACTTTGTCACCTATTTTTTTTAGTTCACTATCTGGCAAAGTGAGATCAAAGTGCGTACCTTGTTTAAAACTCTGCTTTCATAGGAGAGATTTAAAAGACAGAAAATGCGATGTTATCAGATACTAACTTTTGAGAAAAGTCAGATCGGGGGTTGAAAATCTGGGTATTACAGACATTCTAAGCTGAACAAATGAGTAGCAGCTATTCTGAAGAACAGAACTGGTGGGCACGCCCAGAGCAAGAACCATGACATTCATTTCAAAGGGATGAAATGTCAAACCCATGACAGATCTTTGAAGAAGTCAGTCAGTAAGTGGACAAAGGAGAGCTGGTTCATAGTATTCTTGAGCTTTCAAAATGTATTTTTTATGGACCACTACTAAAGGGTCTTAAAAAAAAAGGCAGAACTGTTCAGATTGCAAAAGGTACAGCAAAAGGAGACAATGTGCCAGAAATGCATGAATTAGTGCGTGCTGCTTTTTCACTGTAAAAACTTGATGTCATCATATTAAGTGGCAAGTGCCAGAGTAAAGAACGAAAACCAAAGTAAACCCTTAAAGATGATAAATCTTTCTATGACGGTGATTATGTTATGGAATAATTATTAATGCTGAAAGTTATTTGTCAAATATCTTTTGAAATCACATAAATGAAGTGAAAATTACTCATCAATAGCTAGTATCTACAGAACACCACATCTTCTTATATGGCGTCTGAATAAACAACGCACAGGGAGCTGAGAAAGCCTGCAGAAAGCATTGCCACTCGCTTACCTTCTTCCTATAGTCTTTTCTGGACGCCTACAGTCAAACACAAGTCAATGGACTGGATGGTGGTTTAGATTTGCTTCATACTGAACAGAGCATGCGTGGCAGAACTGAATTATCTCAAGTCTGCAACTCCAACTGCAGTTCCCTAACCAGCTGACCCTTCCTCATTACCTGGTTATTTTTTTATTTGCTATTTATATTCACAATGGCAAAAATTCACTATTAAAAGTAAAAATAGCCAAGAATGAATGGTATTTTCTCCTTCTGTTTAACGCTTTACATTAAAAGAGTAAATTTGGGAACCTTACAATATGACATTTTTCAATAATTGACTGAACAGTAACATCAAATAGTAGCCTTGCATTTTTAAAATTTGGACATTCCGCAATTGATCAGCAACACGAAAGAGGAAACAAAATTACGGGTATAAGGTTAATAGCTAATTTCTGTACTAAAGGGGAACTTTTATAAATGTAACACTAAGGAGTTGTGTTTTACATTAAAAACAGTGATTAGTATTACAGTCAGTACATGACTAGACTATGAGAACTCACTTGCAATAATGAACTCTGACCACCGCCTTTGATATGAATTACAATGATGTGTGACTTGACAACAGTGTTATTAGCTGACACACAACATTTCAAGAGTCTGTTTCTGGGTAAGTCTTCCTGCCTGGTGTTATTCAATAAAGCAGCATATATGCAAATATTATACCAAATAACAGGAATAGCAAAGATCATACGAATTCTTTGCTGTTTTATATTAGCATTATTTCTCTAACAAGAAAATGAGGGTTTTTACAACTCAATTTTCATAGATGTGAAACTAGCATAATCAGAATCAGATTCAAAATCTACATAAATATTCCCCAAAGTTCTAATAAAGTTGTATCATCCTCTGACAATCTCTCCCAATCCATCTGTACTGTGATTTTCTCACTGATGTTGTACACATCTACCGTGTAATTCCACTGTTCCGTTCAGTTGGACTAGGCCTTATAAGCTTACCTGTTATCAGAACTACTCCATATTATTTTATTCATATTCATTACAAAAAAAACAAGAAAACACATAAAAACAGAGAAGTAATTTAGAAGCAAATAGGTCTACTTTTTAAAGTGAGCACTTCAACCTTAAACTAGAAAATCAAAATGACTAATGAGAAGAACAAAGTGTTTTTAAAGCAATTAATATAAGCCCACATTAATCAATTCACCAGGAAATGAAAGCACTGAAGCGCTAGGCCTCTAGTATAATGGCAAAGAAACTACAGCAGGTTCAAAGATGTTCTATGCATAACGCTAACAAGCGCTTGTGAACCAAATCACAATTCTACCAACACAAACCAATTAAAAGCATGATACCGAACTCCAAAGAGTTGGGGGAGTGGGCGGTTTTTTGAATTCAAGGGCATGGACGTTATACAGACCATTTCAGAATATACTGAAATGTAAACAAATGCTAATGTAGAACATCATGATGTATGATAAGAGGATCAATCCATTACTAGCACCAACTCTAAAATGTGCCTTAATGGTCTTTAACACATAATGCACAGGTACGAACAGCAGCGTAATTGAAGTTTGAAAATTGGACCATTCTTGGATGATTCCAAAGACATTGTGATAAAGAGTTACTTTAATTAATCAAGACAATCTGCTGCAGTGTACAAGGTCTATCCATCTATCATCTTCACAGGTACTAGATCTGGGGCATTTAGAAGTAGCAGGGTTTTTTTTTTTTTGCTATTCAGCACCTTCCTACTTTGTTCTCTGATGCTTTTTCCCCCTCTTCTAGAGCAGTGCCTAATGTCTGTCTGAGAAATTTAGAGTACGGACAGAAGGTGGGGGAGGTTCCTTAATTTCTCCCCTGTCCTTCAATCCACCATAACTCTAATAAAGGTCACACCATTAGTTTTCAGATTATTTAAGAAGAGCTAATTGATACACCATAATAATGGAAACTAAGAAATTCACACATCAGCTCCTCCTTATACTAGAAAAATTTAGCAACCTGATCATTACAGACCACAATAAAACAATGTATAAGACTCAAAGCAGGAACCAAAAAAAACCCCAGCCCATAACAAATAGATTATGTCTGACTTTCTATCTGTACATATACATACATATACAACCTATATATTAAGTTGATAAACACACAAAGGACAAAGTATCTTAAGATACTGCTCTTTTTTAATAGACTTTGCATAGTTAAATCAGATCTTGCCCTGCTGCAGACTTTTGCTCTCACTGTGAGATCAGTTCCTCCAACTCCTTACACAAGTACAATTCACCAAGAGTAATTAACAAATGGAAAAAAAAACAATGCAAATTCTTAGTAGTCTAGAGATTAATCATTAACCGAAGCTAAATGTTTCCTTAATATCAGTGATTTCCTTTAAAAATCAGTCTCAAAAAAGCTAAAAATGAACTCAGCTATTAATTCTCACACTGGTTTTAATGTTCACAATTTTTCTTATCATAAAACATTAAAAATTCTTGAAGAAAGTAAGGCAAGAGGTATTTAGGAGAGCCACAACAGAATACTATTAACACTCTTAAAGCCAGACTACCAGCGTTGAGCCAAGTATAAAATAGGCAACTGATGGACAAATTCTGTTCAAAGCTCATCCTCCTAGTATCTGCTGTTTTCATAGTAAATGAACTCTAAGTGAGGTTGTATTAGACAGTAATTGCTGCATGATGTAAAAAAAGGTTTATAAGGGAAACACCTGACTCATTCATACTCTAACCCATTAAGGTGATAACAAACAAGAAAACACACATTCTTCTTTAAAACTGGATTTTCTTCCTGTGTATGCTCATATGATCAGATGTTTAAATACTTAATGTGCTCATAGAAACGTATTAACGTGTTTTTTTACAGCTACCATTGTACACATGCTGGAACTGATGTTTGTTACAGATCTAACTCTAAAGCACATTAATGGGATATCACGAGAATTCTCCACTACTAAATTGAAAACCAGTAGAGTGGAAGAGCTCCCATAATGCAGAAAGTGAAAAATGACTCCCAACAGTGGAGCAATGGCAAACATTACAAGGTATTTTTTTGTATTCTTACAAAATATTAATTATTAAAGGCATTCAAAATATGTATCGTACATATCGTACAAAACAGTGTTTTATCATAAGCTTACTAGACATTAAAAATTATAATATTTGAATGTCTGTGCCTCTGTCATATAGAACAAACTACCTGTAATAGAAAAAAGAAGCATCCGAAAATGTTAAAACGAATATAGAATGTTTTTATTCTGATATCACAAGTTAGATGATTTACATTATCAGCTATGGAAAAAAAAAATGAAACAAAAGATTGGAGTGCACCTGTCTCCTTTCAAGTGCTAAAATAAGAACAGCTCAAATGCCAATGCCTCTATTGAGAAGCACACAAGAAAAGAATGAGGGGATAGGAAACAGAAAGATAAGCGTGAGATACAAGAAAAATGGTGGGATTAAAGAAAAGAGAGCAAGAAGGACAGAATGCTTTAGGTGAGCATGTCTGAGAACAAGCTACCATACAGAACAAACTAAAAACACAGTAGCCCTCATCCTCCTCCCAATTCACTCTTATTTCAAAATAAGGTTAATAACAATAACTATTATTGAAAGTCATGGAAACAATAAGGTAAATACTAATTTATCACTTTGACATTTTGCAATCTTTTTGCTACCACCATTTTTATTTGTTTAAAGTCAGTCACAGGAGAAAGCATCCATTCTTGAAAGCCAGGCATTGTGGATGAAATGTAAGCTTGGAGAAGCCACAGAGACTCAATGAAAAATGTGACTCATATCATTGTCGTCAGTATTATAATATAGTAGAGTTTTTCCATAAATAACAAATTTAATCCCAAATGATTTGCGTCCAATGTTACTTATTTACTTCCCATCACAATAATCGCAGATACTTTCCATCTGCCTAATGAAAGGGGCAAAAGAGAGCATATGCCTTGAGTAATTCTGAGCTCCATGCGTACTGAGTAATTAGCCATCAAACCAAAACAGAATCAATTGCGATCTAGTGTTCGCTATAGCATGTATCTGGTTCCTACTTTGTTCACTAGCAGTTTGTGCAAATATGAACATTATTCACCTCTGTCACACTTTTGATGCACCGGCTACTTCCAGCTAAAGTTATTGGATAGTCAAAGAATCAGGAAGACAGACCGAGAGAACTGCACAAACTCTGCTCCTTCAGAAATCTAGCCAAAGAAATTATTTAATGAAAGTAAAAGAAGAGAGTCAGTAAGACATGTGAGAAAAAGAACAATCACAATTGTGTTAGTATCTGGAATCTAGTAACCCATCATTAAGTAATGGTACCAAATACACTGGTATTTAAAATTATTAATAGTTCATTGGATATCCACAGCTGCTCTTCAATAATATTAAAAAAAGAATCACTGTCTGCTGTAAGAGGACCATGAGGACGGGTGTGCATCCACAATCTACCTACATTGAGCATAAAGGCAAATACACACACTTCCTCAAATAAAGAGAATTCACTAGGCAGAGGAAAAGTGCTGCTATATTATCAAGCATTGTAGCTACGGAAATATTTTTCATAACTCTTAAAGTATGAGAATATCTACAGGTTAATTCTAAAAATAGAAAGCTGCGCTATTTGTCTAATACATAAAATCCTGCAATAGCATAAACAGCTTCTATACAATAAAAATAAAATTAAGTACTTTTACTGTATTCAAACGATTTAAAATCTCAAGCCGGTCTATTTCTAGTTCATTTTTAGTCTACTTAGTATATTAAAGTGCTGTTCACAGTACTTTAAAAGATTTAAGTACAATAAAAGATTAAAAGAGGATGTTTTCATCTTTTGTAATAATAACAGTGGGAGAACAAATAAAGTTTCCTTCCTTCTGTTTTTTTTTATCTCGTGCTCTTTTCAATCAATCAAAGCAAGACAGTATGGTACACAGTGACTTCTAAACTGTAACACTATCAGACAAGACAATGGTGAGTGCAAGAACAACCGGATTTTCTGGCAGATCTGGGAAGAGGAATAGCTGCATGTGTGTACACATATGTGAGAGAGATGCTTCCTTATTATTATCAACAAATGCAGTTTAAGTTATAAGCCACTTTTTTTTTTTTTTGGTCCATCACAGCCTAAACTTTGGAACAAGAGAAAGAGACATTAAGATACTTTTAAACATACTGAGTGTACCTACATTAAATGTTAAAATCTGTATTTAGGGACTTTAAAGGGCAGCTCTATTTGCAGAAAACTGAACAGCTTTAAAGTGAATTGGCTGGTCTCAATCTTTTACAAACACATCACCTTTGTCCTAGTACTAATATGCTTAGCTGGACAACAGTTTTGATAATGTTTTGGTATTAATTTTTTTTAAGTTTTTAACAGTAATTTTAATGTTAAAATTATTATGATTTTGTCTTTAGTGTTTCATTGGCTAAATACATATTAAACTAACCAGGATCATATAAAATTGGCACAAAAGATTGTGTTCCATAACAAACACTCTCCAAGGATTTTCTAGATCTCCTAAGTGTTAGTCAAAGTAGTACAATAGTGAAATTTAAGTTATTGTTAATTCCTTACGGAAAAAAATTAATTGAAACAGAAATAACCCAGAACAACAGAGAATGTGTAGTTGTATCACCTCACAGAAGCAGGGCTGCGTTCAGTCAGGGCTACCAACAGCTTCAGAGCATACATTGGTACTGGGTCCGGAGCCATCAGAAGGTTCTCATATCTGAAAGGGAAGGGAGAAAAGGGATAGCAACAGCAAAAAAAAAAAAAAAAAAAAAGTGAAGAGATGTGAGTTAAAAAGTTGATATTAAAAATACATTGCTTCCCATTTCCAAAATTTATAATAAGCACAACGGAAATACAATGCTGTTTGGAACTGTACAAAGTAATAAACAAGACTTACTTAGGAACAGTATTTTAAAATCAGCGTCAGATTAACTTTAAAAGAACACATTAATTTTTAGAGAGATACACAATTACAAAATATGTTATAATTTATATTTATAAAACATATACACATGGGTTAAGATATATAAATTATATTAAAATATATATTTACTATAATAATATAAAAATTATATAACAATATACTTAAATATATTTATATGTATATTTAATATCATAATATATACTTCTGAAACATGCATTTTTGTCTATGTTTATATGATTTATTTAATGGTCTATATTATTGTTTCTATATATTAAAAAAAAAAAATCTAATCTTCAAGAGACAAGTAGAAACCAAGCCTCAAAATATTAGGCATAAGATTTACTGGATGCTTGGGAAGACCATCAACCAACTTATATATGACTAAGCTCTATATTTTGTTTACATAGTGATTTTTCTCAAAATGGACTATTTTACTTACAGAACACTTGCATTGAGCTTTACGTTTTATTTCAAATTTCAAAAAATATTGCTTTAACTACAGCATGCTTCCATTCTCCACGTAATATAGAACAGAATAGTACAAAAATACTTCCAAACAATGTTTATTGAGAGCTATGGCAGTGAAGATAACACTACAAGAAAAACATCTATGAAACATTTCCAAATACCACCTCAAGGAAATCTTGTAAGGGAAAGGAGGCTGCCAAAAACCAAAACGGACCTTGCTGTTGCTGCTAACATTGCAGTAACACCCACCCAATAAACAGGGCTGGTTTTATTTTGTTTAAATCAAAATGTGTCTGGAGGGCACTAGGGATACAATGATGGAAGAGAGAAGGGTGTAAGCATAAAAAAAAAACCCACAGACTCAGCCATGTCAAAACCCCGTCTTTGATTACAAATAGTGCTACTCTAAACATGTGGAAGTAATAAAATTGGAAGCATAAATCTCTTCATTTGTAAAAGAAAAACCATGAAGAATTAATCAAGTACAAACGAAAGGATGATTTCTACGAAAACGTGGTAGGTTATCATGTTTTATGCAACAAAACCCACCAAGAATTTTACTTCACATCTTGCAATCCCTAGTGCTGTCTGAACTGAGGAATTTGGATCACTTCGCACCACCTGGGTGCTGGCATGTACCCTACTGTGTGCTAGCTCTGCACTGGAATGAAGATGTCCTCTCCCTAGGCACCACACCTCAGCATGCCTATTTATACAAGAAGGAAATCTAGAAGGAGATGTGGTGCTTTCCAGCCTAGTCTCCAATCTGCACAGCTCTAAGACAAGAAGGGTGAAGCACACCAGCTGCGCATTCTTGATGTAGCCTTCGAGAGCTCCTTCACAGGGGCTAACATTCCCACACAAGCACACAGCCTATGGGCAATGTGTCATGGCTACTACCTATTAGCTCAAATGTGCTGCCGTAGAGTTGCAACCCACATCGGAGAATCTGCACAACTAACCAATTAGAAGTCAGTGTTGTTTTCATGTCTTCAGTGATTAAATTCTCTCATTTACAAATAACAGATTCCAGTTCCTGGAAGAAAACTATTCCTCATCGGTGATTAAAAAGTCCCTTTCTTCATAAAAGAAGAAAATACTATAATGCATTAATAGACACTGATCCTGGAAGCCCTACTTGTGAGCAATACATATTCCTACCAAACATAATGGAATTACTTGCATTTTTTTGCAGAATCCATGACTAAATCTTTTCAGGCAAGCAAAGATGCTATCAGGTGACTTACGTGCCAGAAGTCATCTGCTTACTGCGCAAGACATGGATTTACATCTGCAAAATGGTAATTCCTAACAGTAGTAATGAATGAATCAGCCACGATAGATTAAAAATCTGACACTTGGCAATATACTTATTTTATTATAAACACATCAATACCTTCCCTAAATGGGGTCCATTTTAAACAATTTTAAGCCGTCTATGTATTTATATTTGAGACTATTACTGTTGTGCACACTTAGCATCCTAATTCCTCAAGGGTCAATAAAAAACAGTCTCACTTTATTTCCTTTTACTTGAAACTCTGTTCCCACCTCCCTCAAGATAACATTAGGAAAGGATATTTCTAAGGGAGGTGCAGTGATCCATCAAACCAAATACCATGTGAGAAAACACAGATTACTAAAGTCAATGTCTTAGCAATTAATATAAACACATTGCCAGAGTAAAGGCCGTTAGGAGATGTGAATATATGAATCTTCTCTGAAGGGAATATATTCCGTGCTTGAGATACTTTGTTAAATGAATGAGTTCATCCAATGATTTCCCTGCCATTTCAAAACACAAACCAATTTAGTAATAATAGTTTTAGAGAGCACTTATAATGGTTCTGTAAACTCTAGGTAATACACTGAAAGGACTTACTTTGTCAACCTTTTCTATAAGGAACAGTGACAAGAGGACGTAAGATCTGGGGATATGGATTCTCTCCGTCTCTTAAAAAAGACTAAACATTTTATCTACAAATTATCTCAAGTATTCTGGATTTTGTACTTGCAGAACTGGCTTGGCAGTCTACTAAGAACAAGCTACATAATCTTTCAAATTAAATAAAACTTTATTTACACGTTCCTCTCCTTTTGCTGGTTCCAGCTCAATTTTCAAATTATATATAGTTAGGAATATTAAGAATTAAATGCAAAAGAGCCGATGTTTCAATTTCTGATTAAAAAAAAAGTGGATATGTAACAGAAAGCATTTGCCTTGTGTTTATTTTCTATAGCTGAAAGTTTCATTTTGCTTATTAAACAATCAGGAAAATAACCTTTCAGTGAACTAGAATTTAATGACACTATTTCATTCAACTTGATCAAAATCCTATGAGGAAATTAACTTTTGGATCTACAAACACACAAATATTTAATGGAATTACCTTTTTATCAATGATGCAGAAGATGAGAAAAAAAGTAGTAACCACTGCATTGCTGTATTTATCTCAAGATGAAGACCATTTATGTTGCATGCATAGTAACCAAAATTATATTTCCTGAGTCAGTTTTACATTTAAAGAAATTAACTAATGGAAGATATTTATAGAAATTAAATATATACACAAATTAGTATCATTATAACCCTCGTTAAAAAGAACATCACATGTTAAACCCAGATATCCCTCCCCTCCATACTCAACAACTCTCAGTTCTTAAAAAGTAGAATCAAAAGGGGTTGAAATGCCTACTTCCCCACACAGACTGCTCATGAACAAACAGCCATTGCATGCCTCCTCTCCTCTACTGACTGGCCACCAGCTGAGCCACAGTCTGTCCCATCTTTTGTCCAGCAACAGAAGGACTAAACATCAGCAAACGCCTGTTCAGCCTCCAAATACAAGCTAGTTGTCTCTTCACTTTCTATCTCAGAGTTTTCACGTAACTCTTACTTCTTGGGATAGAGCTTTAAGTTATCTTTACGAGTAGGTTGCACTGAATCTTAGACCTCCCTTCTCTTTGGATTTAGACCAGATCCCTTTGCATTCAGATAAAGCTTCTTTTGAGAACTGCAGAGAGTGTAAGAGGATTCAATTCCTACCTACCTCTCATCAATATTTTCTTATCCCTACCTAGAACATTGCTGAACAAAACTCACCTTTTGTGTCTTTTTTGACATCCAAAGCAGCTGCTTTGGTCTTTTCTTAGTTTCTTTTTAAGTCTTCTCCAAATTAAGTTTTGAGGCTTTCAAGTCAAAACTGAGTTTGAGTTTTCTTTTCTACAGAAAAGCCTCAAACCCTCCTCTGCTGTTTGTTCCCTCTGTGCCTTCTTGCATTGATTACCTGCTCCCCACAGGTGAACATATTTACTAGGGGTTGGCTCAACCCACAGGTTCAAGTAATGTATTAAATATGCTGACACTAGTTAACTCTTTCTGAATCACTAGAAGATTTACATACTGTTTTACTATGCTGCTAAGCTAGAGAAAAATTTGGTTATATCAAGTTCCAATATAGTCCAAATATGATAAACTTCAATATTTATTTTCTTGAGACAAGCTCAAATGGTTTTCCAACTACAAGTATCACCATCTCTACTGTTGAGATAAAGGAATTGATTCAGAAAACACTTAAAGCCTGGAACCAAGATTCTGAGCTCCTGCAAGACCCTCTTTCATACATCTACAACTCAATGCGTGTAAAGATAGCACAGATGAAGTCCCCAAAGCAGAAGCATATTTAGTCTCAGACCAAAAAGCCCTGTCACTCGAGCTAATTAGCTTGGAGATAAGACTATACTGGCTGTTTTCCTTCTAGTTTATAATTAACATGACACCCCCACCCCAACCCCCCTCCAGTTCAATGTGAAACATTTTATTAGATGGGCATGTCTACAAAGGGCGAGTTTTAGAGCAAGGACAGAGCTTGGTCTTGCTTGAGTCCAGGTCTCTTCCCCTATCTGAAGAAAATTAACCAACAGCTTTTAATAATGCATATGCTCTATTTTTAAAATAACATTTCCAGTTTCCATTTTAATTCATATTGATAAATTCTATATTTCCCATAGAAAAAAGAATAATATGAAGAAAGGTGTAAAAATAAGCTTCTCTAGAGAGCTCTAAGATTTCCTCCCTGTTCTCTCTCACAGAGAAAAGATTACACATCTTGCATGGACAGAACACTTTGGTCCTCAAACTGTAAGAACATTAGTCAATGAGCAAGAGACATTCTCGTTTTCGCAAAGGCACTGTGTTTCTGATGATAATCTAGCATCCATTCCTCCACCCTTCTGCCATTTACTTAATGCAGGGATGGGGAACAATTTTCTCACTTAGGGCAGCTAAGTATTTACAGTTATTAACTTTTGAGGACCACACATTAAAATACACCGTAACATTATTAGAATAATGTGAAAGATAAATGATGACTCATCTTTACTGTACTCATCTTGTATTCGTGCTTTCCTTCCCTCTCCTCGCAGATGTTATCAGCTTGCAGTATGCATGTGCATAACAGAGAGCTGTCTTTATGCTCACCTGCAAGTCATTTTGAAATGACAGGCCTCATTTGACCATAAACCATATAAATGAAGTTGCAGGCCACATCTGGCCTACAGGCTGTAGTTTCATCTACTCTGCTGTAGGGTTTTTCTGCTGCTTGGGGTGGATCATGGAGGACTAATCCATCCTGTAACATTTCTTTTTAAAAAGAAGTTTTATGCCATTCCATATGATTTCAGAACATCGTACACGAGGGCACAATATCCATAGCAGACAAAAAGATGTTGCTGTTATAATGTTCTGACTTTATTAGTGGAACAAAGAGAAGCATTTAAATCACAGCCCAAAACCTAAGGGAAACTTGTTTCACTCCAAGAGCAGCCAGAGGCACAGTATCAGAAACGAGCGTCACACAGAAGTTGTGTTTGTGTTGTGTATGACAAAGTATTAAATAAACCTAGGAGAGATATGTTGGGCAGAGAACTCTGGCAGCAGTTAATTGCTATTCCTCTCTTCGTTTTGCCATTTAAACATAAAAAGGGAAGTTTAAACAAATATGCTGTCAAAATGGATTGAGTATCAAGTTATTCTCCATTACAGGAGCAATATTATACTTACTGAGGCAGCAACGAATCTCTAATGAGACACAGAAGCTTGCTGTTTGAGTCGAGGCTCTCTCCTTTCTCCTCAGCCATGACCTCATGGCTTAAAAGCAGTGATGTGGTTTCCGAGAGCAACCGCAAGCTGAAGAGTCTCCATTCCACTTGAAAATAAAGGTGCCAAGAATGTGACCACACTGAAGTCTAATTAAAACAAAATGTGGAATTCATGGAAACTGTAGTTGATGTGGCCATATACTTACCATTCTGACTCTCGACCAAAGAAACTAGTGGTGGGAGGATACAGTCTTCAACCTAAAACAGAGAATTAGAAAGATCTGGCTCAGATTATTCACAGGGAAAAAAATAGAACAGAGATACACTATCATCTATGTTTATTCCACTGCTAAAGCCCTTAATCAAAGAGATGAACAATCATGGAAATTCATCTATAATCACACTTATAAAGCCACGAAGTTCACTTTTCTCTGGTAAGCTGTCATAAAGTTATAGACAGTAATGTACTTTTATATATAAACACCCAGTAACTTTGGCATAATTCCTTAAGAGTGAATTTTAATTTAAAATACAGAATTCAGTGCAGATGTAAGATATTAAGAAAAAAGAGTATTAGAATATCTATTAATCCTGGTGCTTTAATCCATAAACTAATCACCAAATAGAGTTCAGAAGAAACATCCTTCTAAAACAAACCTGCATAGAAATAAAATACACCAGGAAAAATGTACTACCTCTAATGAAATATCCTTAAGCTTAGCAGAGAGTCTTGATAAAAACTTCTTCCATTCTGGTAATACAGAGTCTTCTATTAAAATTTAAATTTAAGGTTTGAATTATGAAAAAAAAATTATCCAGTCATGTTTTATCATCCATGAGTGTATTATTACAGATTAATCATCTGTCACAGGACAGCTTAGTTCCATCTGAAATCAACTTCTCACAAACTAGGCTATAACTCAGTTTTATATATTTAATATTACAAAAATAGTGTATTATTAGTATTCTCTATAAGAGAATGAATTGATAAGTCTTGAGTCATTGGTAAAATATGATTTATTTAGACAGGACATGCTTTGTTTTTGGGGAGAGGATGGATGGACAGTCCTGCATTTTTAAAGTATGCATCACGGATACACAGCTTGTTCTTGGATTTATTTATACAAATAAAATTACTGTGTAGGTTCTCTCTACACCATGGATAGGATTTGGTGTAACAAGACTGCTTTGTAATCCCCTATGTGTTTTCTTTTAGTGATTAACAGCAGAAAATAGAATTTCTCTAGATTTATGCAGCTACTATTAAGAAACATCTGTAGAAGCTGAAAGTATATATGAAAAGGGGTCACTGAATGAAGTTAGCCTTTAGTCAGCAATCACTACAATTAGCAACTATTTCATTGTTAGTTGGTGGTCTCTGTTAAATGAATCTCTGACATCTATTTAATCTAGCATTTTTTCACTTCTAAAAAAACTACCAAAAGATGCCTTTGTTACGTACTTTCAATAAAAGAGGTAGAGGACTCTGCCTGAGGTATGGAAGTCAAACCACTCTTGCAAGTACAAATAGCCTTTATGCCTATATAGATAATGCTATATATCACAGATGTAGTGACTTCTGTAAGACTTCATAATTTTGAAATTTCATAGTATTTTCAGTTAACGTGCAATAAGGTAAATAATAAAACTACATTGCACTCCAACAACTCCATTAGTGCAGGTTTCTAAACTGTTCTACAAATGGCAATTTATCCACTGTAACATACCTGTGAGGCAGGATAAAAAAAGTGTATGTACTTAAGGTCTTTCAGTCAAAAAACCCAGTTCAAACTACTGCAATGCTTCTCAAATGAAGAGGCACATTTAAGCGGTAAATTAAAGGTGTGAGAGAGAAAAGAGGCAAGAAAGCAGCTCTTGATTTTCTGAAGCAACGTAGGGACTCAGAATATCATGAATCACTCAGCAGCGGCAGCATTAACTCAAACTGATACTGCTTAAGATGGCAGTATGATGCAACTTCAATTTCTAAAACTTCAAATCTTCTCTCATCTAGTGTTAACAGGAGTCTTTCCACATTAGTGAATGCAATAAACCAGTCATAACTCCTTTCTAAGATAAAACTGTCATTGTAAAGAAGATTCTTTAGGTCTTAAATAATTGTAGTAGCTTTTTCTGACCTTTTTCTAACACAAACCTCAATTTTGGCAAACAAACTGTTTAGAATGGAATTCTCCATAGCAGTTGCTTGCCTCAGTTCAGTGTGGTGGGGAGATCAACTGAATGAAGCACTAATCCTGTGGAAAATTATTTTGTGATGCAAAAGCATATCAGAATGCACATGCTGAAGGGAGAAGCAAGTATTAAATTGCACATGAAACTTAAATCAGATACTTCCTAACTCTGCAACCCTCATCATCTCTCTATGCCATTTGGGTCACTGTTTTTTCACTAATGTGTACACAAATTTGTGAACAAGATACAAACTAAACAAGTAATTATTGAGGTGAAATAAACTGAAGTGTAATAATACATAAAATATTTGCAACAAATTCACCAGTGAATTGCACAAGTTTCTGTAAGTTATATATACAGAAGCATGGTATTAGTATTTTGGCATTTTCTAGAGAGTTTGAAAGAGAAGAATACTCAAACAAGGATTCATTTTTTCTTCTTTTAAATGACTGCTGACATCTACATGGAATCACTTCTCCATATATGCATGAAGGTAGTCAGATATTTTTCTTGTTTCAGTCTTTATCACTAAGACTGCTTACAAAAAAAAAAGTGGGAAATATTCTTCTTTAAGCCTAAACAGACGAGATAGTTTGAATATGATCATAGCTATATCTGGGTTTCTACCATCTTCTAAATAGCCTTATACCCAGTTCATGATAAACCCTAACTGCACACACCCATCACTGTATAATTCTGTAATGATGGCATTCAAAGGCTATACTGCCACAACTGTGATGTTATGAGTACCCAAAAACGCAATGAAATACTGGAAACTTCCATACACACTCCATTCACATCTCCAAGCTATAATACATACGTACAGGACAACACAAAAACATAGCTCAAACCTGGTAATCTTGTTTCTGACAACCAGAAAGGAGTAGAAAAAGAGTAGGAGAAACAGACCAAGCATAAAGCACAACTCTAGTTTCTAGTAAAGTCAGTCTTGAGTTAAGCAACTTCCGAAGCTGATGCTCTATCTGTATTTTTGCATTTAATAATGCTTACTAGCCTTTTCTCCCATATATTTGTCCAATCCTATCTAAATGTATTTATACTTTTAGTATGTGCAATACCTACGGCACTGAATGCCACACTTCAATTATGCCTTATGAAAAGGCAAATCCTTGTTTATTTTAAAGCAGCTAACTTATACCCACTTACTATTTTATGAAAACCATGAATAACTATTTCAAATTCATCTTTCCCATGCCACTCAATTTCACACTCTGAAGTCTTTTGTTTCCAAGCTGAAGTTCTTATCTACTCACTCACTCCTCGCATCATCGAGCTGTACTTTTTCCTGTTAAGCTTCATTGTCTTTGAGAGTGAATGACCACAACTGCATTCAGCATTCGAGGCTTGAGGGTACCATGGACCTACCATGGCATAGTGATGTCTTCTGCTTTTTTGTGTGATCTTTTACCAGTCATTTCTAATAATCTAGTTGTCTTTCTGATTACTGCTGAGTATAAAGCTATCATTTTCATAGAAAAACAATGCTAAAAGATCTCCAGAACAGCAACAAATAGTTTATAGCCTGACACTGCATATGCATAGTTGGCATGATTTTCCCCATGTGCGTCACTTGACATTTATCAGTATTGAATTGCATGTCATTTTATTGTCCTTTCACTCAATATCCCGAAACCTTCTGCAATTCTTCTGTCAGTTTAAATTTTCACTACCGTGAATAATTTAGTGTCATCAGTCAGTTCTGTCACCTCCCTATTCATTCCCTTTTCTGGATTAGTTATAAATAGCACGTTGCAACACAGATCTTTGTAAGGCACCATTCTTAATATACTTAAATTTTTTAAAAATTGATCTCTATACTCTACTTAGTAAATTTTAACTAGTTACAAGAAGTTGATCTGTCAGAGGGTAAGAGGGAAGGGCCACTGATGGATTTGAAGAGTCTTTGGTGCATGACTTTGTCAAAAACTTTTTGTAAATCCAAGTATACTATCCAAAACGAGAACATCTGTCTCCATAACATTCACTGATTTCTGCAAGGAAAACTCTACTAGTGATGTATGAACACCCAGCAAAAGCTGTACTCGCTTTTCTACCGTATTTTACTACTTAAAAATACAGATCTTTTGAAAACAAGGCAAATTTTTAATAGACCATGCTTTTGCCAAGAAAGGTTGGACCAGACAATGCTTGAGGTCCCTTCCAACCTGGTATTCTATGATTCTATGTCCGACACAAGGTCTGCACCCCAAATATATGTGCCTGCTTTGTTAGAAACCAACAGTGCCTCAGCTTTACTTAACCTCACCAAGCAAAGTCCAAGCTTCACATGTACCCACTAAAAAGCAGTTATAACGCTGCAAGGGCTCACACTGGAAGGATCCAATACATTAAATCCCTATTTCGCAGGAGGTACCCTCCAAGAATGATGATGAAGAACTAAACTTCCATTCACTTGTGCTATTTAGCAAGGATGAATTCAACTATTCAACAAATACATGCAACCATCATGTATAAATGAACTACCATATAACCAAACTTCTCCGTTATTCCTTACAACTTAGCCTATGTTTATATTGATAGCTTAACCCTCTTCTCAAGGCCACAGAACTTACCTTAATATGGTTAACACTACCAACCTAAAAAATCTCTCCCTTGATTAAAACTGAGTTTTAAAGCTCTTCAAATCAGTTGCTTAAGGCCAAAGCCTTGACATTCGGTGTTACATCAGGTGGACAGAAAAAGTAAGCAGGCTTAAAGCCTGGTCCAGTAGCATTTGTGTACCATGCTGTCCTCAAGTGAAAATCAGACTCCTGAATTAAACTTATATAAAGAAACTACGCTATCCATTCCATGCAGCTATCATATCCAAGCTCGCAAGTGACTAAACCCATTACTTCGAGATTTTTCTAGAGGTATCTGGTTCTTTTCAGTATGCGTATGTTTAACTTACAACTACTAACAAGTATCTTCTCCTCACCCACTATTCAAAGCAGAACATACCAAAGCAAAGACCATCAGCTCCCAAACCCTTTTTTTCCAGTGACATGTAAGATCCACAACATCCAATATCACCTTGACATTTATTCTTATTAAAATTCCACATACAAAGTTATTGCTGAAAGTGACCATGGAATTAAGATCATGCTGCCTTCAAATTTCTTAAAAGCATTTGCTGGAGGCACAGCATGTTCCTCAATGTTTTAATATTGCCAGTAATCTCTCAGAATGTAATAGAAAAAATCATGTAATGCGTGTTAGAATGAATTGGGGAGCAGGATGACACTTCTGTAATTTTTTTTAAGAGTCTTCAGAACTTCAGAATCTTCATTGAGGGTTGCTTTTTTCTTTCTTCTGGGAAGAGACAGCATTGATTGACTGACTCAATGTGTCAATTAATACAGAACTGGTTTCACAAAAAAGTCGCATGTCATGTGGATTAGCTTAATGGACAGAAAGCCACATGGGGTGTAGAATTTTAATCTACTTGAAAAGTAAAAGTGATTGAAGAAATGCTGTATAATATGTTCATACAGTCATACCCTACACTGACAAAATTAAGGTGTCAGTGGTTAGATCAGAACAGCCTGGGGATGAAGAACACCACTGATGCTGAATCAAGAAAAGACTAAGACGAGCAGAAAAAAGCACTTGCAGAAGTTTCTAACCCTTGTGTTGTCATCTTTGGTGAAAATAATAACTCTTATATTGTCAACCGGTAGATTTCCATGTCATACTGCTTTTCCCTTGACTTCCCAATAAGCAACTCATCATGTTCGGGGTGCTTTTATTTTAGCCTGATTTTTAAAAATAGGTTTTAAAACCTCGAGGAGGAGAATCACTGCTGACAACTTTTGCCTCAACCAGAGAAGAATTCTCATGCTTCAGGTAAAAGATCATCTGTGCAGTATATGGATCATACTGGGAGCTAGTCAGAGTATATAAAGGACTCCCACAGGAACTGCCTGCCATCATGAACCTCATCCCTGCTCAAAGTGCTCTGAATCAGCATACGGCCTTTTTTTAGGAAAATAAATATACTTAACAGAGAAAAGAAAAACGCAAACAATACAGTCAGCACAGAATTATTCCAGTTAATTGTATCTAAACCTTTACCAAAACTTGAAAATAAATATTGTTACAACACTTATTATCTGAATTTAATAACTATTTTTCCATTTTAGGTATGTTGAGGAAACAGGTAGTTGGACTCCTGTCAGTTTAAGAAACTGGGATTTATATTCCACTCCAGTCTATACAGACTCTTCTTGATGGCCTCCATCACCATATTTGCGTACCTGAAAATCCACAGTTTTGTCAATATTTGCCCAGTCACACTTACTGTTAGTGTGTTACTTTATATCTCTTAAAAATGCTCACAACTGCATGCAAAATGGAATTACTGGTTACTAGTGGCTTTCATTTGAGCAATTCTTTTCTTCTCAAAGTGGAAAAGAACCTGAAATGTTGCTCTTAAATTCCTATTAACTTACACAATTTCCATTGCAGCTAAACTAAAACCAGAACTGAACCAAACAACTTATTGGTTCTGCTTGTTTAATATAACCGCACTCTTTATTAAATTAATTAAATTTAATTAGAAATGCATTTATTTTCTGATTAGAAACTTTAAAGCAATTGTTGTGTCATAGTTGTAGGGGAAAAAATGCATCCTCTCAGGAAGGTTTTGGCCTTCCCCCCGCCCCCTTCATAAAATGCTGTTTGTAACCAACTTTGTATAAATGAGCAATCCAGGCTTCAGGGATCAGCCTAGGATACACATTTCTCACCAGTAAAAGAGTTTCCTATTAACCACTGTTATACTTAAATATTGATCTGGAAGCTCGAACATATCTTGCTTCAACTTTTTAAAAAAGCACCAAGTTCCACTGGGTGCTGGCATTTATATTCATAGATTCCAGTCATGCTCAGCAAGCAGCAATTAGAAGATATCCCTTGAGTAACAGGAATTCTAAAAATATTCTGTATGCATCATAGAAGATGAAGTACCACTTTCCGCTAAAGTAATGTATGCTGTACATTCAAGTATAATTAGCACACTAGACTTCGTAAATAGTATTAAACTAATTACTGTTTGCACCACTAGTGGCAGATGTGGTTAGAGATTATTAATTACAGTGGACAATTTCTTGAATTTAACATACCGAATACAAGGCAATTTCTCCACTTTATTTTTTGTCTGAATGGCTATATGCTGAGTGTCAGGAGGGCTCTTTTGAATTAGGAAGAACTGTTACTTATGAAAATGAGCAAGTGAAGTAATAGATTTTACTTTCTGAAAAAAAAAAAGCCATTCATTGAGAAGGATATAATTCTTTTTAGTTAATAAATTTGAATATGCACCTATTCTAAATCAGGGAAACTATTCTACAGAAGTGTTATGTGTCACAAATTTACAAGCACTGGACAGGCAGGAAGTTTTTTCTCTAGCTACGTAAGGTTAACTTATGTGTTCAGATGGATTTTAAATAAACATCTAAAACTTTCAACATATGTGATGAAGTACTGTTCCCCAGAAATTTAGATACTTAAATAAAACTCACCTACTGGTAGCCAGGGATTATTTAAAAGAGAGTAGAATAGTCATTCCTTGGCTTCAACATAACATTCTGCTGAATGTGGGGATGGGAGCTGCAGAAGAAGGGTTACAAAGGGGAGCTGTCTCCTTGGTGCTATTTTTTCAGGAAAAAACTCCAGACTATTAAAGTTTAAATAGCTAGGGGAATTTTATTTAATGTGCTGATATAAGGTATTGCAATTTCAGTAAATATGGATATATTTACCCCCATAAAAAAATGGTACATATTTCTGTCAATATAAGACACACTGATAACCCACAGAAGTAAAACAACTGTTTTTAAAAATTGAGGTGATTCTACAGTCATGTAACAGTGACTTGCAGGCTACCAGGCATGTAAGGAGATACCAATAGGTATTCATACCTCATCTACATTTACATTTCTTTTCAAGAATAATAAACATTAAACATATTTAAATTCCTATTTATACTTTTATTAATTTTAATATTTTCACTTATTAAGGCTTTATAATCTAAATACTCAACTAACACACACACACCAAATAGGATTCAGCTTCTAAAAACACTTAATTTCTAAGATCACCCATTATTTTCTAGCACAATCCCTAAAATCATTAATTCTTACAAATTTAACAATTTGCTAATGCCTTTCTTGATTTAAGCACTATATTGAGTGTACCCTTAACCTACTTCAAATACAAACACATAAATTTCAGTTTGAATTAAATGGTCATCCCAGTAAGTATGGTGGGTTACACTTTTCGTAGGAATTCAGGCACAACAATGCACTGGTTAAGGTTACAATGATTTATCAATCACCGATTCAAGCATTCCAACCTACCAATTTGCTGACAACTATTTCACAACATAACTGTTCTGGCTTCAGCTAGCTTAGCTCAAAGTAAACAATTTAACAAAAAACTTCAAAGAAAGCAAACCTTTAGGGATGTAAGAAGCTTACAGTATATGGGTTTAGTTATTGTAATGCAATTTCTAGTAAGCAATCTGTTAAGCAAAAAACCCACCATAACTGTTATAAACTGTTACTCTTGATTATGATCTCATCAGGAAGAGTATTGATGGAATGGGATCTTCAACCCTTAGAGGTAGTCTTTCCAAGCTATGTTAAAAGCATAATGACAAATGAAGGGGTGAAATTTTCACTAATATGTAGCAACATATTCTCTTTGAGGCTGAAGAAAGTCTTATAGAATCAAGTGTTATATTTATAAGAAAATCACTTTAAGAACTGCTATTTCTAAACTTTAAGCCCTTTTCATTCTCCCTCTAACTTCTCAACTAACTATAGTAAACTGAGTCTGAATGCCTTGCTGCTTCTTTGAAAATGAAATCTCTCTATAAACAATAAGGATTTTTCCTGTCAAATAGAACCACAACACATTTTTAGCCACAATTTGAACAGTCTCTAAATCTTCAAAACATTCTGTTACCAATGGAACTAGGCCAATTAGCCTGCGACTATTTAATTTGTTGTCAGACTTACGGTCAAGCGATGGACTGTCAACAAGACAGGATGCTGTGTTACTGCTTCAAAGGTTGATAAAGTAGTCTTAATCAATTCTTCTGATGCAGCTTGCCCTATTAGTAAAAATCATTGTATTTCTTTATAAAATGCAATAATTAGAATGCCTGCTTATAAAAGTACAGCAATATCATAGGTTACCTTACCTATTGCTCCATCCAAGTTTGTTTCTCCCGAATCTATTGATCTGATAAAATTCTACAGAAGAGGAGGCATTTATGTTAAAACATTTTAGAAAGAAAAATTAAGAAGCATAATCACTGAATAATTACAACATGACATTCTTTAAGCGCCTGCGTAAATACAAAATGTTAATGCACCTACATTGTGAAACACTGTCATAATAATTAAGATATGAAAGATTGAAAGCATTCATGATTTAGCTGTTATAACATAATTTTGCAAATCTGTAATGCTGCTGGACATTTAAACGTAGAGTACAGTAAGGACTATTACTCTCACTAACATCAGGAATGATAACATTTCCAGCTAAATAGACAGTAATTAAATGTCTTTACTGTTTACAGAAAACAAAGTTCCAAGAATAATTTGAACTACCTTGGACATGGCTGTGTTAAAATAACTTACTAAAAAGACCCAAGACCCTCCAGAACATGCAACTTTCTGTTATTTGTACCATCTTTTTGATCTCCATGCACATTACACACAGTATGGATACAGTTACACACAGGAAAACATACAAAAATACATAACCTGCTTATAAAAATCACCTAAATTAGTCATCATTTTGAGGCATAGCAACAATTAAATATTAATAATCTGGGTTAAGTAAATATTGTACAATTAGACACAGTATTCTTTTGCCTTTTAATCTTGATTTCCCCCTTTTGCTTTCACTTGTATGCATAGCTGTTTATTTCATAGGTGATGCAAAAGACACGTTATTAACATTTATTAAAGAAGGAAAAATTTGCAGCAGAATGTAGCAGAATGCAGCATTTTTTACTAATGCAGTATTTAATACACAGAGAATTTACCATGGATAAACATCTTTCGCAATTTCAATTTGTACACAGATCTATTTATGTATATGATGTAAAACATTAAGAAAATGATGTTTGTTTTATATTTCCCTATCAATTACAATTTTGTTATGATATAGTAAATTGGCAGAAGTGTCTGCATGGGTTATCTTTTTCTCAGTGTGTGAGAAATATCTGAAGGATTCTTCTCTAATTAAAAATACCGTAAGAAACTAATTACATATTTCATAATTTAAATGCATCTCAGAGGCAGTCATAAAAAACTTTTCTATAAAAAAAAAATTTATCTTCCCGATCATTTGAAGAAAATTACTAGTTATTATCTAATAAACTTGTTTTAGAAGAAATTAAATTATTTTGTTTGCTCATTTAAGACAGTTTGACCATAGTCTCAAGACCAATTTTGAAAAATTAATATAGTTGGTGCAAAAATTGTTCTGGCTACTAATAAAATTAAGGAAATAAGCATATTAGAAACACAAGAAGACAACGTATTCATACAAAACCCCAAGTATCTGGGATTTTTTAAGCAATGGAGAGGAGTGGTGTGTGTATTCTGCTACAGGTGAGCCTATGCCCTATGCACTCCACTAGGAGCCTACTATTAGCTGTGCCTTTGGGGCACAGCATGTCCTCCATGTATTTCTACTCACAGCTGAAAACATGAAAGGACTGTCCCGACTCCCTCTCAATTTCTTTGCACAACACTACTGAAAATTACAGTGATGATGGAAATAACTTCAAAGCAACAAGAAAAAAAATATCTCAATGAACAGCAGTTACAGGGGAATAACTCCTCTTTTCCTTCCAGATACCAAGCGCACACCTTTGCACTCCTCATCATTTCTTATTGTTAAAAATAAGATTTTTTTAATAAATCAGAACAAAAAAGAAAAAAAAAAACAAACTGAAAGACTGAGTTGCTAAAGTCTTAGAGTCCTCAATCATAGCACAGTACTTTGAAAAAGTACAAACTGATGATTGAATGTCCCTTTATAGATGTCAGTGGGAATGTTGCTAAATACAAAATTCTAGGAGTAGACTTCTGCCTGGTAGAATGGATAGTTACTCTTCCAGAAGTAATTACATTAATCATATCATAACACAGTTATAGAAAATGGATTCAAATTTGTTATTAATTTTTCAGATATATTACTTCCCCTGCATTTTTTATGTTAAATTGAAATAGTGTATGTAAGTTTCTGAATTGCCTTGTTCGATGGAGACAGAAGGACAAGATGCAGGAAATATTCAGTAAAGTAATCTTTTCCTCCTTGATCTGAGAAGAAAGCTGTGCTAGTATAACTATCCTGACTTCCTCAGTCAGTAGTTCAAGCAAGCTGGAGTAACTTCAAAAGAAAACTTACATTGTACCTGGTCTGCTGTACCTATATTGTTGACAGAAGAATTTCACCTTCCAGAAGGTTTATCCAAAACCATTAATAAATCTACTAGTTACAAATGCTTCAAAGAGATGAAAGGCTTTGTAATTCAACATCTACAGTTTTAAAATTTTTTTCTTCATTCTAATGCTAATTTTTGTACAAATATTTTAGTAGACCTAAATTAAACACACATTTTCTTGGAATCAAGAGTCAAAGGAGAAAAAGAAGGGAATCTGAACAGTGAACTTTAACGTAGCTGTTTGTGGTGAAGCATTTCTTCATGCCATTGTGGAAGTAAATACCTAGTTGTCATTTATGAACCCATGTACTTGAAAAGTATTTGCTTAACCCTTATACGCAACTTTGGAATATGCTTTTTTTCTCATTTAGCAGAAACAACTGTTTTCATATGAGGAAATTACATTACAACAGTACTACCCCATTTTTGCTATACTATCCTATAGCACAGTTAAAAATTTCATTTTCTATTGCTAATGTCATAAATAGGTTGTAAACGTTAACATGAGACAAATATCTTAGCTCTGTAGCTTACAATACTCAGCTTTTCCTCAACTAAATACAGTGTAAAAGTACTGGCAAGAAGAAAAAGGTTACAAAAGGAAAGAATACCTTAAATATAGATTAGATTATAATTTAGCTTTCATTTCTACTCATAAAATACTAGTGTAAAATTCTAGAAAGAATATTCTGCGTAATTTAGATTAAACTTTTCTACTGTAAAATAAAAGCATGCAGGAAATTCTCAGTTTATCAGACAAGTACAGAGTTTCTCTATACTTGAATACAGAATAGCATATTTTCTCTTTGACCCAGTAGATTACTACATAAAATATTTTGTGATAATATATACAGTTTTGAATGTAATCAAAGCTTAGATTTTATATTAATAATAAATTTCTCTCTCCAATTTATAAATATAATGTAATTTTATTACATTAATATAATTTGTAAAATTTTATGCTTATGTATATTTTGTAAACAAGATCTAACTTAGATGGTTATACTCACAAGTAGTGTCCCATAGTTGAAAAGAAACTCCTCTGTGACTATCTGGGGACGAAATACCTATTTGAATTTAGAAAAGTTGAGAATATTACATTAAATGCATATCTTATGACCAGAAAAAGTAAAACATGTATTTCACAGCCATGTTAAAAAAAGAGGACAAAATAGGTATTTGCTTCTATTATCAGAGTTGTCTTACGATGTGCAAAAATAAGGCTTACATCTTTAATGCAGTTACATAGCTAGAATACTCATCAACATATCTACACACTAATAAAAGTTCTACTTGATCCATTCTGATCATGATCAGAATTTAGATTTTGGGAAACTGCAAGAATTTGTCCTTTGTTTAACAATTTTTTTGGGGAAAAAAAAAAATCTACCTGGGATGTCACAAGATGAAGCACTACAGGCATCATAGGAAGGCACATCTTCAGCTGTTTGGCCTGAACCGTTGATGGATGTTTACGTCCAGAGACATTAGTTAAAGCAGTGAGAATGTCACCTACAGAGAACAACATTTCAGATTGATCTAACTTAATTACTTTACTAAACAACAACAAATAACATATAAAACATCCCTCTTCCAGTATCCTCTGTTCAAGCCCATCTTCTCCCTCCTGCCGAAACTAGTGTTCATGTGACTACATGATAAATCAGGCTGATCCAGCGCTTTTCTTTCCTAGCTCTGTGTTCAGCCAGGCCAATTTCCTGCTCTGGCTACAGGGACAGGTACACAAATGTGACCTCTGGCAAAATGGTGAGGATAGAAATAAAAGGTAGGTGTGGAACCAAAGATGAAATTACCCCTCTAGGCAGGTTGGACTTATGCTAGCTTCAGGTGGCTACATATGCATGGAATTATACTCTTGAAATTCTGTGGGTGCAATTCTATTTCCAGTGAAATAAAAAGCAAAATTTTTCTGACTTCCAGCTGACCAAGAGCTGAATTCACCATGATTAGTGGATGACAATGCTCAAGCAGTATGTTTTTCCTGCAGCATAGTACCACTGGAAGAAACAAACAAACATCCTCCCCCCCCCCTTCCAAAAGATCCCTCCACTAGTCATGTACGCATTCTCATACACAAGTTTAACAATGGCGCAAGTGACCTAAAGCAACAGGAATTTTCACGTTTTCATAAAAGAGGTAGCAGCAGGTCAATGAGAGAACTTAGCTGTCTCCATAACAAACCTCTAGACACAATAATGAGGGAAGAAAATTTCAATTGCAATTGTGAAGATTATACTTCAAACTTCAGAAGAGACATACAAAAATCAAAGAACATTATTCTAAATTTGTGTTACATTAACTATTGTCTCAGAAAAGCAAGACCTCTACTGTACGGGATAAGGAATAGAAGCAGCAGGAGAAAAGTCAAGGCTCATATGTAAAGAAGGAAAATTCTGTCCCTATAGCCTGAAAATATTAAAAGCCAAATCCTGTCTTGAAAGAACACTTACTATATTTTTTCCTTAATCAGAGAGCTGCAAAAAACTATAAAGGGGAAATCACATAGACTTTAAACAAATAAAGGACAGGATTTGATATTTTATACAATTTTCATGCCAGAAAAGGCGCTTCCTTTCAGAGTAAGTCACAGAGTTTATTCATGTTGAATAACACCAATGCTTTTCTTCTGCTCCCATGGAGTTCAGTTTTCAACATAAGCAGAAATGACAGAGCCCGGCACTAAAGGAGGTTGTAAAAATACCTAGTCTTAAAGATTCGACCCATTCTATAATACATTGCTCAAGAAAAATAAAGCGCTGAATAAAACTCTCCAAAAACTCTCCAAATACATAAACCAAAATATTGATTTTTCTTCAACACATTTTTGTTTTGAATTACTCACAATACTGTGATTCAACAAGACCTCTCTGTGGTTAGCAACAAATAATTTACTGAACAATCTACTCTCTTTCTATGTTTTAAGGCCTATATAATTTGCCAATTTGGCAGCTGATAAATAGATAGATATGGTTAGTTTAATTTGTATGATGATCTAAATAATATATATCTACTTTCTAGTAATAGGGTAAATATTATAAAAGCAGAAATAAAATTACTTTCTTACCTACAACAACTGAAAACTTTTAAAGTTGTCCACAAGATTAATGATTAATTTAATTTGTTTAAATGTATCTTTAAGGACAATTTCTACAACTTTGGTTTATAGCTACATCTGGTGGAAGAAGATGGGATCAGTAAGGAGCTTACATAAATGCATATTAAAAAAGCCAGCTAGGATTAATTCTAAATCAACAGTTAAACTGCTTTTAACTGTTCCAGTTTGCAAATCTGGTTATTTTTCTTAGGAGCCCATAGCTTTTACCTCCTCAAGCAGAACATGTTCCTTTGTCATACTCACAGCAAGAAAAAGAAAAACATGGACAAATACAGACAGATAGCTTAATCTTAATATAAACAATCAACACACAAATCTAGCTTGGAAAGGAAAAGAAAGTGTAAAAATTATGCTTGATATATCGGGTGTCAACAATGCATTGAAATTACCCATTAGCAGTAAAAAAACCCAGCAGAATACATGTTAAAGCAATGGATGTATTATGTATTATAGAGATAGTAGCTATATATTTGATGTGTAGTACTTTGAGGTTCTGAGGAAATATCAGGGCCTACTATATTAGTTGCATATAGTACATAGAGACAGTAGGAGGTGAATTTCTGCCTCAAACATTTATAGTCTGAGACTTCCAAATCCTGAAATATAGCCAATATGAGAACCTGATATTTAGTTAGAAAAAAAGGATCAGGTATTTGCAACAAGGCAAAAATTTGCATTGTCATAGGAAGTAAAGTTTCTTTTAAAATAGCAGCATGCCACTTAGGTCTACCAACCTTTGCAGTGCGACCCTTTCATTTTCAATATTCTAGCAATAATGTAGAGAAGATGAAAAATAAATCAGGTATCATCTCATCAGAAAATAATTTTATGAAAAAGATGTTTTATCATTTAATGACAGAGCATACACAATCGGGCTTGGGTTTGCACCCTTTCTTTTCTTGAATACTCACAGCATTTCCTTCCTTGTCTTCCTATTTAGCTTTCTTACTCTAGCCTGTGGGAGATCTCACCCTCCAAAAGTCTTAATAAGAATTTTAATGATGATTCAGACTGGCCACATCAATCTCATTCTTTCTCCTTCCTTCCTCCTTGTCTCCTTCCTCTCTTCTCCCTCTTTCCTTCCCTCCATCCTTTCCTCCCCCTCCTTCTCCATCCTTTCTTCCCTTCTGCCCTTCCCTCCACTCAGTTCCTTCCCTTCTCCTCCCCGCCTCTTTCCTTCCTTTTCTTCCTACCCTTGTCTCTTCCCTTCTTCTCTGCCCTCTCCTCCCACTTCCCCTCCTCCTTCTTCCATTTCCTCCCTAACTCCCTTCCTTTGCTTCTTTCCTTTCTTCCTTCACTTGCTCCTAATTTTTTCAAAATAACCCTCATCTTTCCTCATAAAACATATAGCACAGCTTTTTTGAGGAAAGACAATCCCACCACTCTTACTCATCTAGGGTAATTTCTGTGACATTTCTTTCATTCAATATCAACTCTATGTTCAAATCTCACCAACAGATCGTCCTTAATTTTTCAAGATTTTATCTATTACTTTTGCACAAATGGCCAAAATTCTCATCCTGTTTCATCACCTCCTCTTAACTGACTCCCCAAACTCTCGAACTAATTTCTTTCTACTCCAGTTTCTTCTCTGGTTGCCCAGTATAAGTCCAAATTATGCCCTGCAATTTGCAGGTTTTGTCCTATATGCACACATGCCTTTCACTGTTCCTTCTGTAAGTCGCTCTTCCCCAGTACCTCCTCCCACTATGGACAAGTTGAGCATATTCAATGATGACAGGACTTTAGCTGCTGTACCCAAGCAAATTTCTGTTCGAAAATATACAAAAAGCACAAAGTTCAAAGTAGCTTTTTATAATTCCAAAGGCTCAAACACTGGTGAAATTTCAGCAGATATTTACAAAATTGTCCAAATGCACACCCTTGGCATAAAAGCTACTTTGCTTTATTTCTAAGTATAAGGGATGGGCTGAAGTAGCACTGATATTCTCTCAGAGAAAATCTTTCTGTCTTTTCTTATGCATGAGGAAACCAGTTTCAGACATCTAGAACAACTGAAGTATCTAGGCTGAAATTTTCCAGAAAAAATTCCTGAAGCAAATACTCAACATGTAAGTTTCAGTGTAAGTGATTAACACGTATTCACAGATATGTCCTGTTGCACTCTCCTAGCTCTGTGCTTCATAAGGCAAATTTGCTCTTAGGTTTTTCAATGTTTGGAATATCTTTAGGACATTGATAAAACTTCTTGTACATTTGGGCCGCACTGCTGACTGAGCTGATGTGGCTTACCATTCAACAAATACAAAACATTCACATAGGAAATCATGCATTCCAATACAAAATATCTGATGGTGACATAACTAAAGAACTTCATGAAGCTGCTATCATGCAAACTTTACTTAATAAGACAATACAGCGTTTTCACCTGTATATGTAAGGAGATATTTGTTTCTCGAGAGAGTAAGCCAAGGTAAGATTTGTTCAGCTAACCAACTGAATTTACCGAGAATTCCTGGCAGCTCCCGCACAATGTGATAGATGAGAAGATCCAGGCATTTTGACAGGTATTCACTGCTGCCTTGCTGCTCTTTTCCTGGCGTGGTCTTTCTGCTGTCTCTTTCAATATACATCACGAGTCTATATTTAAGCAAGTGCAAAACATTACCTCTCATAACAAAAAAATGGCACTGTATCTCAAAAATACTACTGAACCAGGTATTTCTAGTATCTGTGATTACAATCAAGACAATACATTACCTTCGGCTCTGTAATTTTGCTGAAATTTTAGACTTTCCTTTCAAATAAATAAATTTTTAAAATAACACAAATGACTATATCAAAGAACAAGAGGAAAGAAACCCTTAAGCTACTGTAAGTAAGTACAACTCTACTAGTTTAAATGAACATACAATGCTAACATAAGGACTGAATCCCTCTGCTGACTTAGACAGAGAAACTAATTTTAAAATCCACTTCATTTTGAAATATATGACCAATATGTGCAATATGAGCAAAAGACTAAAGACATTTATTTTCAATATATAAGAATTCCAAAAGCAAGAATAATTCAAGGCAATGTAACAAGAGATCAGTCTTTCAGTCAAGAAAAATCATAATAAAAACATCAAAATGTTAGCACTAGTTAGAATGGCTATATTGAAAGAGAGAAAAATCCAAACCAGCCTTACATCTTTTCTCTAGAAATCTGATGTTCAACATTTCTAAACACAAACTCAATGCTTACATTCTAACTGATAAGTGCTGTGTAGTTATGCTGTTCTGCAGAATGACATTTCCCATAGTAAACTATGGTAACGGATTTATTACCCATTGGCTAACTTACAAGAGATTGCTTTAATAATACACCTGTAACACAGTGCTTCAGGCAATATTTTAAAATGCTCATTTGAATAGACAGAAGGGCCAGACTTCCCTTTAGGGGCATAATATTGACATCTTTGTTACACATTCAAACTCCCTGGGGGTCCTGTGCAAAGAACCATCAATCACTGGTGAGTGAAATCCATGCTCTGGATTTTAAGACTGTACTTCAGTGTTATTTTGCTGGGGGTTTTTATTACCCTTCTTATAATCAATACCCTTTTATAGAAGTATGAAAATAACTTATTTGAGCTGCCTCAAGTATACACAACAAAGCTGCAGAACTCACAAACACAAAATTTTATCCTAGGAGGTGTGTATTTCCATCAAAAAGCCAACTTACTCAATGAAATAAAAAATACCCAAGAATGCATTTTGCAGGATTAGGCCTCTAAACAATGCATGATTGTTATGGAAAACTACAACTCACCTTACCCTTCCTGAACTGTGCTACAGAGACATAGATATCGATAAATAAAAGACTTCATTAACTACCTTTCACCTCTGCAATAGCCCAGATGCAACACATTCAGCTGCACGTCCCAGAGACTATGGAAACATCTTTTATTTTTCTTGCAAACTCTGGAAATTGTGTTAAATTACAAGGAATTTTCATCTGTCTGGTAGAAGAGAACTACTCAAAAAACTGACGTTACACTTCAAACATAATTTTCCTTAAAAAAGCTTTAGGTTTTTTTAATATAAAAATTTGAATGTTTTAAATAAAAGTGGCATAAAGTCCTCTAGCCTTTCCAGACAACCAAGTAATTTTTATTCAAAAACTGTTTAACTTTGAACAAAAACATGACAAAAGAGTTTGTATGGAATTTTTTCTTTAAGAAAACACTTCCATGATTTAACAATCATCTTATTCTATATGGAAATATGTTTAGGCCTTTTTAAGTTTTACTTAAAATAGGCTGAACAGACTTCAATATGAGTGGTTTTGTTGCTGGGGGGGAAGGGGTTCATTTTTTAAAAGCATGTTCTATTAGTTAATCACATTTGACAAGCATACAAAGCATGTTCATTTATTCTGAAAGACACAAAGTTTATGTAAACTCCTGAGTTCTCTCTTTTTGTGTTGTCCTTCCCACCACAAAATTGTCTTTCACATAAAGATTTTCTAAAAATACGCACAACTATTTTTTTCCTGATAGTACTGTTGAACTAAACGTTGTCTTGAGAAAATCCATATATAGGCAGGAAAGCATTAGTATCTCTATTTTCCTTCGACAAATTCCTCAGTCATATGTAGAACAATTCGTCAGTTACTTTTATTGCCTGAAGAATCTGTTTTCTGCCTAATGGGCAAAAGTATGTGTATGGAAATACATTTATTCAATTCATATAATGCACACGTTTGTCTTGCACTCAACAATACATGAAAAAATATGTAGGTGTTACCACAAATCAGTTAAATATGATAAGGAATAAACCACTATCTATGAAACCAGGTTTGACTTTAAAAAAATTTCTTCAATTATCTGTATTGCATGATATGGCCATCAGTGAGCTCTTACACAAAAAAAACCACCAAAACAACCCAAGTTTTCTGAGAAAAGATGGGAAGAGTGGAGCAAAAAGGGCAGAATTGCAGAAAGTTAACAGTCCTGAGTAACAGGAATGGGAATGAGGTCTAGTACTTAAAAATAACAAGAACCGTTCACTTATGAAGATGATCAACATGAAAAAAGAGATGATTTAGTCAAAATTCAGAAGATTCAGCAGAGATGCTGTAAGACATGCTCTTCAAATATACAGAAGTCACTCTAAAAAGAAAGAGACTGCATTGTTATCTGTGCTTAACCTGTAGAATTGAAATTTCATCAAGGAAACAACAAGAATTTCTGAGTGTTGGGAATAGCTAACAATTAGAACAGCTGTCAAAAAGAGGCCATGGAATACTCACCAATTTCCACCAATCGTTAAAAAAACATTTCTCAAGCATAACAGACCTTGACCTGGATCAAAAGGGTAGCTCTGCAACCTCTCAAGCTCTCTTTAAGAACTGTTTTCTAAAATTCATTCATTCATTCCCTTCTATCAGTGACACCCTCAACATCCTTAAAATCAGCTTTAGATATCAATAAGGTTCAGCTACAACTTTACCAGCATCTTAACAGGGGGAAAAATGCACATGGCGGCCAGATGACCGAACCTAAAAGCAGGAGGTCTCTCACTAGCAGTCTTCTCCTTACTTCTCCCTTAAGTTCACTAAGTTCACAGAGAATGACAGACCTCCAAGAACCTTTAGTCAACCTCTACTAACAGAAAAGGATGAAGATTTTTAAAGGATGTTTAATATAGATCTATTGCTTATTTTACAGAGATATACTGGATGGCAGATCATGCTAGTAAGCAGGGTCAATCCCTATTTCTCCCCTTCTACATGTTTTCTGGGGGATTTTTTTTTTTTAGTTTGATATCAGCTTACTGGGTTTTTTTCCAGAAATCACTGACTTGTGTAATTGTTTCCTCCTGCTTTCCATGTCCATGTTTTCCCATTTGACTGACCACCAAACTTTTCCATTCTTCTTCTCAGTATTTTTCTGAGCCAATCTCAGCCACATACGGCCAACAGGCTATGCTAGATGCGAGACTGTAATAGGTCTCCAGGTAAAGCTTTTCCTTTGAGAGCATATACAAGATCTGAAATTTTTAAAGACATCGGAGGTGGGGACAGATAACAGAGAAAGATTTTGCTCAGAAGTTATGCTGTTGTGCACAGTTAGGCTTTTGCAGACTGTGAAAGTCTGTCAGGAATGCTACCCTATCTTTCCACAAGTGTCCATCTTTGCAGACAGCAGAAAAAGAGGTTTAAATAAATTCTTTAGCGGTGAAGTTCAATCTCCAAGGCAGTTGCTATTCACCTAGAAAATTCTCTGAAATCATTTAGATCCAGAAAGATCAATTCAGTGAGACTAATCGGAAATTACTACTAGTTCAGAAAAAGGTGAAATTATAAGTCTCGACAAAACTTCAGGTTGCATCCTTCCCCTCATTAACAGGTAGCCTGTCTTTGCAAATCATGGAGAGAACAAGGAGACTAGAAAACTCAGGGTGATTAGCAAAATAAATGAATTTGCATATTGTAAGCAAACAAGTGCTGTTTCAGACTAAAATGTCTCCTATGTTCTCTACCTGTATCACGTGGCATAACAAAAGGTATGTAACAGACAACCATGAGACAGGTAGAAAAAAAGAGTAACAAGTTGATTGTATCAACATTGTATGAGAAAAAATTAACTTCAAAATTACATTTGATGTTACGTATAAATGCTTTTCATCCACAGATCTTGAAATCTCAAAGTACTTTGTAAAGTCCTAGTGGAATTTCCTCGATGACATCCATTGTCAAGCTCCTGAATTACACAATCCCACCACAAATAATTTCATAATCTAAAAATACACTATGACAGATTCACAGAATTTGTTTGGGTTTAAAAAAAAAAATCTCTGCAAAGGTATGTATAATTTTTATTACTAAACAAAACAAATGCCTTTTTCAATGCTAAACTGAAAAATTGCCTTATATTGATTATCTTTATCATAAACACATTTTATAATCTAAAGCAATACAAATCCTATTACAGGCATTAGCTGCGACTGCTAAAGACAAACCAGTAAGTAGAAATTATGCACATTTTACCACATATTTTTTATATTTCTAAAGTCAAACACCCTCATAAAGAGAATTTGAGTACATCAAATGTTTTCAATAGTTATCCAACTGATTACTGTTTACTGTACTAGCAATTTTGAATTTATGAGTCTTAATTTTGAAGTAACTTTTCTGTCATAGAACTGGAGACATTTAAATAAAACACTCCAGTAGGAATTCAACAGCATAAGTCAAAGAATAACCATTATCTCTACTGGGCTTAATAAAATTTCTCCAGGGTTCAGGATATTATGAAAGTAGCTGTCTCCACATATCATTTCTCCTCCCTCATCCTATTGTAGCCATCTTATTTTCTAGATGTAAGAGAAAGGTTTCAGTCTAGATGATCTATCCTGTCTAAGAGGTATAGTGTTCATTGAAGAACAATTATGAAGAAAACATAACAAATTAAGAAAAACAGTTTATCAACTCAATAAAGCTGCTATAAGGCTTGTCTATTATTTTACCTAATGTGTTATATTATGTATTGGTCCCCAATCAGCTCTGGAGCATCACAATAGAACAGCAGGATAAAGCCAAAATTCACAATACGAAGTAACATCCCAAATTCACAACACATTCTCTTCAGAAAGGGTGCTCATTGGAAAGCATTATAAATAAAGAGATCAAATGGTTGATAAAAATTAACGTTCTCTTCCTTCACATAATATCTTACGTATAGATAAACAAACAGTAACTGTCAGTACAGGAGTTCTGTCGGACATTTCTCTAAACACAAAGCTCAGTCCTATATGCTATAACAAGTATATGAATAGCAGCAGCCATTAAAAATTTAACCATTCAAAAAGTCACTTACAAATCATTAGAGACATTTTACACTAACCAGAACACATCACCTGAGAAAACATTTCTGCAAGTATAAAAAATACATATAAAAAAGAAACTTGGATTTAGTACTTATTCTCTATGATCTACAAAAATTGAGATATCTACAGATCTGTATGTGAGTGGAGGGGTATATAATGATAGCACCCCACAAGATGTCCTCTCACAACAGCTTCATAGTATAACTCACCCGCTCCTTCCAATCCAGATGTTTAGCTCCAATGCATACGTGTTAGTTTTTCTCAAACATCAATATAAGATATAAAGTTATATTTGCTGTAAATGTAGTAAGATTTCCATTTACAGCCTCATCCTTTTTTACTTTCAGTTCCAAACCTGCTTTATTCCAGTACCATAAAAACTCAGTTTACACTACATTTTGCTGTTCTTCATTATGAACAGTAGAAGATCTAAATCCCAAATAAAATTTGCTTCCATCTTACTTCTCCAATCACCCCCGAAACGTAGTGATAATTTACATTCTAACAGAGTCTAATTTCCTCTTGTCTGATACGGGAATGTTTTTGTGCCATCAGAAGATGCAAAAATTTCAGTAACTATTCCACTGCGAGTCAAATATAATTTTAGATCAGTCATTTCTTGCAAAGTATTTTAAAACATAGAAACAAAGAATAAATTTCATTTAAAAGTCACAGGAATTCAGTGGTCATTATATAAATCACTCCAACAACCTATATAGCCGAAAAATACTATTTTACCTTGAACGTGCCTATACTGAAAAGACTATACCACACCTCAAGATGAGAAAGATATATGACAGACCTTTTTATTTTGCTTTCACGCCACAGCAACAACTCACTGTTGCAGTATTTGTTTTGCCCTACCCAAAGCAAAATCTGCTCCTTGCTAATGGTGACCGGCACCACAAGTTACTTTAAAAGACAGACTCTCCCTGTAAGACAGCGGTTTCCCTTGTGAGTAATCACCACCTGATGACCCCAGACAAGAGAGAACACTCTTTTCTTGATATTGTCATGAATAAAATGATTTGTATGACACAGAAAATAGATCGCTTCTAAATCACTGGCTCAAAAATACCACACATTTTAAAGTATTTCAGGTACAACTTTAAAAATAAACACTACATCTCTGATTATCTTCCGTTATCGCCTTACCTTGCTTGACAACTGAGTAGCAACATCTCCCTGTTATTAATTAAAACTTGTAGCAGGACCAAAAAGGCTTTTGCTCGAATAAAAGTTGAAGGACTTTCAAGTAAACGAGTAACTGTAGTCACAAAATCCTTGGTGGAAATAAACATAAATACATTAATATTATTTTATAGAAAAGGGTTACTTGCACTGTATTTTAACACTGTATACATTTAAAATTTGCTCATTTTCATGTGCATTCTGTATTAGTAAGGTACTTTTCGTGTCACTCAGGAAAAAAAAATAATCCATAAAACACTATTGAATAAATTCTGTCCAAGACAGACTGGCCCAGTGCAAAGCTGCTTTGTACACCTTCTCAAGAGCTGCAACAAGTAAACACTACTTAATGTGCTATGTCCAAAATGGTACAAAATGAACTACAAAATATGATAGAACTTATATTTTAAAATGTCTTACCCTAAGGATAAACATGGGATATTTTAATATATTTATTTTAAAAGAAGACTAAATGATTTTTAGAATACATAAATATTTCAGCACTAATATGATTAAATGTTTACCTATTAATTCCCATATATGCAGGAAGATTAAAAACAAACCCTTTGTTTGATACAATCATGTCTACATCAGACCCTAAATTATACAACAGATGCTCCAAATAGACAGCAAATCTGTTTCTACCTTTTCTGGTTGTACTTACTGAAATGAATTTTATTTTGGCTTCATGAAGTGAAGAACACCTTTGCAAGGAACAACCCAAATCAGAACTTCAAAAGAAAAGAAAGGGATAAACCACAAGCCTTAAGGAGCCATGACTTTCTTAATCCACTGACCATTTTCCATTCCTATGATAAAGTCAATGTGTAAGATGCTAAGATGCTAAGATCCTCGCTAACTCCTTCCTTCCTGTAAACCCTAATGAAAGAATAATTTTAAAAGTTTAACAAGGATACTGAGAAAAAGAATAACCACAAAATATTTCCCTTCAAAAATTTAACAATGGTTAGCTGACTGGAGTCTGAAATTACAGCTTTCTTCTTTTTTCTCTCTCTGTTTTGCCCTCTATATTGAAAGGTTTTACTTTTCAAGTTTCTGGAATGTGGCCTGACATGTGGAAAGATGTGAGATTCATGAGTACTACCTCAGCTTCCAAGGGAATAAAGCTGAGATTCAGTGGAAGGAAAAGAGCTCTCATATTGAGAATAACAGGTTTAGGTGTTATGAGTTGCAAAAAGCGTAAAATGAGGATCGCTTATGCTCTGTCCGACGATATATTTTAACTCCTAATAAACCAAAGCAAAAAAAAAAGAAAAAGAAAGAAAAAAAAAAGAAAAAACCACATGGAGTATTCTCTACCTCTGAGGAATAAAAATATCTATTCATCTGTACTTTTCTTCTACGAAGACCAATTGGGCTATTTGGTTTAAAAAAAAAAAATCCATCTTCAAAGATGACCCTTGCTGGCAGCAGCAACTGTGTTTTTGGATCAGCTCTTGATCAGAATGCCTTGTTCCGAAAACACAAACCCTACTTCAAATCTCTCTCTCTCAAAAAAAAAAAAAAAAAAACCAACCAAAAAAAAAAAAAAAAAAAAAACAAAAAAAAAAAACACACCAACCAAAAAAACCCCCAAACTCACACACAAACACACAGAATTAAAACCTGAGCCAGAATTTACAAACTGAGTCAATTGGCTCTATCCAAGAATTAGACTGAGTGCAAATGACCTCATTAACAGAAACTACCTTCGAACATTTGAGGGGATTCTCAAGGGCGTGACACTACAGGATAAAGAGGGGCATAGTGTATGCCTGCATGTTGTGTACAAAGTTTAAAATCCTGCTGTGTGACACACTTTTAACATACCAAGTATTATTCAAATTCTCTCTTTTGCTGACAGAATAACTGAAAGGCAACTTCATTGTCATAAAACTGAAAATCAATGCTCAATGTAATTTACTAGAGACGCTCTTTGCAACATTTAACTGTTCCTCTTTACAGAGGCTGGGAAAAGAACAGGAGTGTAAGAGATGGCCAAGAAACCATCAGATTTTACGCTGATACCATTTTAATATTGTTTTCAAAAGCAGTCAGCATAGATAGTAGCTACAGAAATCCTAGAAAAACAAACTGTTATTAATTATTTGAGAACTGTTTTGTTGTATTTCTGTAATTTACTTCATAAACAGAAGAGTTCCTCACTCTTGTGGTTAATAAGCACAAGCTGTGTAAATTTTCCTGCTTTAAATACTTCAACAGCTCGTGGAGCACGACTTGTAGCTCCTCCAGTATGAACCTGCAGCAGTAAAGCTGTAAATTACAATCTACTAAAAGCAAAGGCTGAAACTTTAATAAAGTGGGGGTTTGTGGGTTTTTGTTGTTGTTTGGGTTTGTTTGTTTGTTTGTTTGGTGAGGGTTTTTTAAATGAAATTACTCAAAACAACCAAAAAAAGTTTTTATGTTAAGAAACCTCGTAAAAAAAAAAAAGTTAGTGAAAGAGTATATACAATTCAACGCTGCCTGCTAACATAAATGGACTTGATCAATGAAGCAAAGGGACACCATGACAAAGACACATGCACTACAAGCCAAAGCACATTTCACTATTTTTAGTCCTTATGCTCTGGAAAGCAAGAATATTTCAATGTTATGTGTGGGGGTTACCATGGGTTAAGACAACATTTTCAATTAAAATCAGTTACATCAGACTTATCTGGGAATGCTCTAATCATCTGGCTTAAGAAATAAATGTGACATTTTGTAATTTGCTTTTCTGGTTTGTCTAAGGACTGCAAAACAGCAACAGTTTAATCCAAAGAAAATCTGAAGTACATATTTGCTGACCTGCAGAACCCAATATAGAATCATAGAATCATGTAGGTTGGAAAAGACCTTTAAGTTCATTGAGTCCAAAGCCAAAAATTGCTGAAATACTGTCTAATACATTAATTATTAATAGTTTCACTGTTATATTGTTCTTCCCTCCCCTGCAACTGTTTGATGTATCCATGGAGACTCTGCAGGGTAAGGACACTCTTTTCATTGCAAGTGAACACACTGTCGACTGCAACAAGATCATGATTTTATATTGGATACTCTTAGTAATACTGCAAAGCAAGTTTAAAACAAATCTCAAAAAGCAATGATGTTTTCAAATTGGCTACACAAGGGGAAAACAGTCAGACCACTATTTCACTATACAAGAATTGAAGTTTCAATAGCCATCATTTTTTGTATTGTTGTGTATTTTCAAATTCCCTTTCTATGCATTGCAAATGGCTCCATAATATTATAACTTGGGTTACAAAGCATTTTGTTAAATACTTCTGTATCCTTTCATTAATTCATACTGATATTGACAAAAACATCAACATCTGAGGTAGCTACTCGTCCACATTCAGGTACAAGACAAAGAATTCAAAAAAGTAACTGAAATATGAGGACAACATTTATAATGCATTCATAATGCTTTTTTCCAGTGCCATAATTGGATATGACCGAGATAAAAAGAGGCTATGGCCAATGCTGCAGGGAAGCAAAGAAAGAATGCAGTCGTAACAACATATTGCTGTAACTATCTGAATAATTGTACTTATTAGTACTTAAGAAAAACCAAACAAATAAAAAAAAACCACCCCATTATCTGACCTCTGGACGAACCTAACTGCATTCAAAGTTATATGCCTGGTTTCCACTCATTCAAAGGTGAATCTTGACAGCCAGATGAAAGTAATTAGCATTGGGGTTTTTTTACCTACTGCTATAGTGTATCAAATATTTTTGATTTTGAGTTCTTTTCCCCACTTTATTTTCAAAACATCACTTCAGCTTTTTTTGTTTCCAAGACAAGAAACTAAGATAGAAAGGCTCTGTATCAGAGCGGGACAAAACCCAGTCCTTTTTAGCTATTGTAGTGCTCTGAAGATTTATACTAGAGTAGATGACCAGAGAACTGCATTTCTCCGTCGTCTGCTGGCTCTTATTTTGTAACTGGTTTTATTGCTGTTCTTGAAGACAGTAGAAAACAAAGGCAGGCTTAAGTCTTGTAAGCTAAGGGAGTTTCCAGATAACATATACAAAGCTAAATGATCTCCATCTTGAATTTATATCTTTAAGCGTCTTTTAATATGTTGGTTTGCAGCTGTATTAAAAGACAGTCACAATCTTGTCACTGCCTTCTGTATAACACCGAGGTCCTTCTGCCTCTTAAGCTACAGTATACAAGAATTCTCCAGAAGGCAAAATACTTTGTAGGCCAACACTACCCACTTGTTTTTTCTTTTGCCTTCTCTCATGAAGGTGGACTTGTGTGTCGTGATCACAGAATACTGAAAACTGCATGGACTATTAAATTTGGTTTTCAGCAATAAAGTCTTATTACTCCATGTATTAGTCCAGCTCAATTCAGGAGCAGGATTATATTTTTAGATCCTATTCAAGAAAAACAGAAGTCTAGTTTCTGCTACCAAAATCCTACAATCTAATTTGAGCAAAATAGACATTCTATGAGATACAGATTTACCTGAGCTATAAGGCAAATACTGCTATGAAATGTGGACACATGTAGTAGAACTAGACCCTCTTTACCAGTTTTTAAAGTACAATGTTTTTTCAGTTACAGCTTTGCGTAATATTCCCACTTCTATCATTAGTTTGATATATGCTGTTAAAAGAATGTCTATATATTTGTCTATATTTCAATTTTCTAATCTGCAAAATTGCAACACTTGCTCACAAAACACCTATGACAATTCATTAATGATTAAGCAGCAATTTTAAACCCACAAAGTTTCAGCCATTGCTGTACTGCATGCCAACAAAATACTTTCTATTTTCCTACAACTATTTGGAGAATTTCAGAGTTGATTATTTGTATAACATCAAAAATTTAAAATATTTCATAAGTACTGCAGTATCAGAAAGGGAGTCCTTTTAGCAATGTAAGTCTATAAACAAGAAATTCTTCACAGAAAACATCATGCTGTAGCCATATGCTTGTTACACATTGCATTCTTTTGCTGAATGTCCAAGTGAATATTTTTTTGAACATACTTCTCTGATTATACCACCAACACACAGTGATGTTCACTACCAGAAAGTGCGACATTACAGGAAAATTTGCCACCTGTTAGTGCTGCTGTAGTGGAATCTGTGGAAAGCTTAAGAACAGCTGACACACGTTTACAAAAGCACATTGGCAACTCTGACAAGGCACAGAAATTACTTTTAGGAAGAGGAGATGGGTGGAAAAGAGTAGAATATTTTTTAATTTAAACATTGTTAAAACAATTTGTATAGAAACCAAATTAATCTCTCTTGACTAAAGCCTAATTGATTGTTATAGTCAAGATGACTGCTAGGTTACAGCATACATTACAGCAGAGTATCTGATGAAAACATGAGCTAGAGTTCCCATTTTCTTTGTGATTTTTATCCTTTCCAAGCAGAGGGAGATTACTTTTGTTTATGAATTGTGCAGACTTACTGCCAAAAAATAAATACTATTTCTCTAAATACAGAATAATTTGGCGATCAAAATAGAAAGCTTTTAATCATCTCTTCCAGAAATTATATTAGACATAAATCGAATCTGGAGTTTTATTCAGGGACACTAAAAAGAAAAACCTGGGTTATTAAAATGCTAATTTTCTGCAAGATATTTCACATGGCCTAAGGTCCTTTAAGGAGAGCATAAAGTACAGCTTTAGATTCAATCAGGACACTCATTAATTTATCTTTTAAATATCTGAGAGAGCTATGTCAAATAGTTGTCCTCATGCATTCCTTATTGTTTTTCCTTAGGGCCATTATCAGTTATGGTCAGGCTAGAGTTTTCTGAATTGATTGAATTCTAGCTGCAGTAGCAATTTATAGACCCATTAGTACCAGCTCTTGAAGATCTGTCAGAGAGAAAGAGAAACTATACACCTCGTTATTTAGATTTTAAGGAAATAAAAATATAAAATAAACACATTCCTCATATCCTGCTATTCAGATACGTAAGTGTCACTGAGTTAAGCCCTATTTTCAAAAAGGGAAATAAGGAAGACCCGGGGAACTACAGGCCAGTCAGTCTCACCTCTGTGCCTGGCAAGACCATGGAGCAGTTCCTCCTGGAAATTCTGCTAAGACACATAGAAAATAAGGAGATGATTGGCAGCAGCCACGATGGCTTCACCAAGGGCAAGTAATGCCTGACAAATTTGGTGGCCTTCTACGAAGGGGTTACAGCGGCAGTGGACAAGGGAAGATCTACTGATGTCATCTACCTGGACTTGTGCAAAGCGTTTGACACTGTCCCACATGATATCCTGGTTTCTAAATTGAAGAGACATAGATTCGACAGACGGACCACTCAGTGGATAAAGAACTGGCTGCACGGTCGCACTCAAGGAGTTGGGGTCAACGGGTCCATGTCCAAGTGGAGACCAATGACGAGTGGCGTTCCTCAGGGGTCGGTACTGGGACCCGTACTGTTCAACATCTTTGTTAGCGACATGGACAGTGGGGTAGAGTGCACCCTCAGCAAGTTTGCTGATGATACCAAGCTGTTTGGCGAGGCAGACACGCTGGAGGGGAGGGATGCCATCCAGAGAGACCTGGACAAGCTGGAGAGATCGGCCCATGCCAATCTCATGAAGTTCAACAAGGCCAAGTGCAAGGTCCTACATCTGGGTCAGGGCAATCCCAAGCACAAATACAGGATGGGTGGAGAATGGATCGAAAGCAGCCCTGAGGAGAAGGACCTGGGGGTGCTGATTGATGAGAAGCTCAACGTGAGCCAGCAATGTGTGATCGCAGCCCAGAAGGCCAACTGTATCCTGGGCTGCATCAGAAGTGTGGCCAGCAGGTCGAGAGAAGTGATTCCGCCCCTCTACTCCACTCTCATGAGACCCCACCTGGAGTACTGCATCCAGCTCTGGAGTCCCCAACATAAGAAGGACATGGACCTGTTGGAGCAGGTCTAGAGGAGGGCCACGAAGATGATCAGAGGGCTGCAGCACCTCTCCTATGAGGACAGGCTGAGAGAGTTGGGGCTGTTCAGCCTGGAGAAGAGAAGGCTCCAGAGAGACCTTATTGCAGCCTTCCAGTACCTAAAGGGTACTGGAAAGGGCCTACAGGAGAGCTGGAGAGGGACTTTTTACTAGGGCATGTAGTGATAGGGCGAGGGGGAATGGCTTTAAACTCGAAGAGGGTAGGCTTAGATTAAATATTAGGAAGAAATTTTTCACTTTAAGGGTGGTGAGGCACTGGAACAGGTTGCCCAGAGAAGTTGTTGAGGCCCCATCCCTGGAGGTGTTCAAGGCCAGGCTGGATGGGGCTTTGAGCAACCTGATCTAGCGGGAGGTGTCCCTGCCTATGGCAGTGGGGTGGGAACTCGATGGTCTTTACAGTCCCTTCCAACCTAAACCATTTTATGGTTCTATGATTCTATGATTTTGAAAACACAAAAACACTACCGGAGCCAACTTTAACTTTCCCTTGGTGAAATTCCATGCCACTGAAGAATATTAACCTAAAATCAAACCTTTTCTTGAATCAGCCTCTGTAGATGAATCCCACAAGACAACATTGCCGAAAACATGGTGAGCATGTACTGCTGAATTTTGCATATTCCATTTGCCAAGGAATTTAGTACGGCTGTTAATCCCACTTTTTCAATGACACTCTGGAAAGCACTGGGTGAGTAACGAGTAATTCTGCATAAAGCCTACAAAAGTGAAAAAAAAAAGTTTTTATTGAACAGAATTATCTCAAGACAAATAATGGAGAATAAAAACAGGTGCTGACTTTTCCAATAGTTTAGGAATATAGAGAATTCATACCATTTCATTCATAAGACAAATATTAGGGGAACAGGCTGCTTGTTTTTAGAGACCTGGAATTCTTCTAAATTTATTGCTATATAACCCATGCAGCTGAAACAGAAGTAGTTGGTACACCAACATCAATATCAAACAGTCATATTACTCTTTCCTTCTAGAGAACAATAATGATGGAGCGGCATAGTCCATGCTTGAGCTTTTTATCAGTACAGAACGTAGGTAGCATCAGATTAACACAGTACTAGAAAGGAGCATGGGCAGCAGAAAATACAGAGATGGCACACACCACAGAAATTCTGGTCACCCATAAAGGTGGACATCTATCTTCTCTTTCTCTGGTCATGGACCACAATCTGTTACTGTTCACTATCTAAAGTCTATCTTTAGATCTAGATACTACTTTAGATCTAGATACTTGTTAAGGAACAGTGTTTAGTATAATAAACATGCAAACTATTCTCTAAATGGTCGATTTACAAATATCAGTAATTAAAACAATTCTAACAGAGAATGCAGATACTGACCGTACTCTAGCAAAGTGAGTACAAATCTGTTCAGTGTATACTAACAGCTATTTCATAACAAACATTAACAAATGACCTCCAGGGTGGATTCATCTCCAAGTCAACACAGCTTTTCCTTTTGATACCTCTGGAAATGCAACCTTCAAGACACTGTAACTGCTTTTGTTCTCTCCAGATAAAGAAAATAGGAGCCTTTAGACATTTAAAATTTCATTTTCTTTGGCTTGAATGTAGTGTTAGGGTAGGAAAACATATTATGTCAATTATTTGATTCATGTGAAAATCTGAATCGGTTTTAGGGAAAAACTTTGAAGGCTACTTTCTTCTGTGAAAAGCAGGCAACATTAACACTTGTTCTTTTCAGACCAGCTATAGTTAGAAATTGCTGCTTAATTGGTGTACATTTAATAGTGAGCTCTTATTTAAGAGAAACTATAGTCGATTACACCCACAGAATACTATAATCAGAGAAAATCTTTCCATGTAAGAACCTCAGAAACTGCCCAGCTCACCAGTACCCTTAGAAACATTACTCAAAACACACACAAAAAAAAAAAAAAAAGAGGAAGGCATAAATGACAGTAAATCAAGAACTTATGATTTTTAAACAGACATTTTATTGATGGTGTTCATATACTTTGCTCCTGTTCTGCCCTGTCCTTTCTGCTCCAGGAACCACATTGATTGCAGCTTTTTATTTTTCTTCTCCCCGCTTCCCCCCCCCTTTAAAACACAGACACTCAGTCTCAGTTTTTTAGTACAGCATGCTCCATTTCCCCAAGGATACAATCCAGCCCTAGTCTGAGTTCTCAAAATGAGCAGGCAGGAGGTATGCGCATTCACTAAACATATCCTCGAGGGTCAATATTACCAGCAAACTGCTGAGACCCAGGGACGGACTGTGTCAAAGCAACATGGAGCTAGCGTGGTGTGCTAATATGGCGTATGCAGCCTTGTCAATGCCTTAGCTCTCTGCTACAGACCTTGTTAAATAACGGTGACCATAGTCACAGGTCATCAGATGACCTCCAGGCAAATCTGCTAAGAAAGACATGGCTGTCTTCCAGGACCATATTGCAGCTTTGGAGACAGCAGGAAAGCTCCAGCCCACCAAGAGCCAAGGGGAAAAGCTTTAAACTCCCATTAGTTTGTATGTCACAGAGCGCTCTGCTGTATAAGTGAAATGAACACTTCAGCAGAAAAACAGAAGATAGAGTTTAATAGGGGATAGAAGACAAAGTATTCTAAATCACTTCAGCCAGCAGTAGATCCAGTATCTGCATAAAGTAGATGGAGATAGGTCACAAGGTGATAGAGCAGGAACTGGGAAACAACGATGAGAAGAGGTAAGAGTAGAGCTCACACCATCATCTCTCAGCAGTGGTCTTTGAACAGGAAATGATCACAGTGAGAGTAAGGCATTAGCAGAGCCTCTCCTGGAATTGGCTCCTCTGTCCTTGCTCTCTGCACAGCCTTAACCAGCACCTTTTCTCCCAGCAGCTCCAACCCTACCATCATGATCCTTATCGGTCCCTCCCAACTTGACATATTTTATGATCATCTATGCCCTATCCATTGCCTTCTGGTCTTAGGGTGGCTGGATAACATTCACCTTTTCAGGATGTACTCCATGGCTCTCAAGTTTGAGAATGAATGCATTAACGTATCTGCAACATCCAAGTCTCTGAAAGAAACTATTCAGCAATGATTATTTTAGAAAAAAAAAAAACAAACCAAACCCCCAAAAGATTGTGTTGAGCTTTCCCAGATTAGTTTCCAACTAAGTGGTTTATGTTTTGTTACTTCTCCTCCAGTAGAAAAAAACATCTCTTAGAAACGAAATTAAAAATTATTTTTTAAAAAATTTAAAAAACTTTCAGTATACTGGAAAGAAAATATTCTTCCTGCTGCTGAGCCTGTCAGAATGTCACTTTGACATCTTACAGAATTATTTCTTCTCTGAGTCTAGTAAAATGATAAAAAGATATAGCTTTCCTACAGGCAAAATCTGTGATATTTACCTGAGGCATGTTGGACTCCAAAGTGAGTAAAAATACTGAGACACAGTCCCCGTTCGCCACCTCTGACAGGCAGGACAAGGTAAAGTGTCATTTCTTGGCTCCAGAGACTGAAGACATAGAATCTTCTTGATATATTTTTATTATTGATTGAAATAATCATAAGTAAAATTCCATACTGCTTTACTGCTGATATATTTTGCAGACAGCCTAGTAGCTCCAGGTAAAGATATGACACGTATTTCTTAACAGAAATGTATTTTTACATGTGAATATAGATGTCAGTAAAGAATAAATTCTTCAGGATCTGTTCAAACAAGGCAGGAATGACTGCATAATAAAATGCAATTGGACACTGATGATCTCAATTTATGTGGTCATGTAGAATAAAAATACCTACATATCTATAGCAACAATTTAATGAACACAGAAATTGTACAGTACAATATAGCTGGAGAATACATTAGTGTTTTACTTTAAAGATTAGTATGTTACTGAAATCTCTGTAAACTACGGTTGGTAAAAGATCTGCCTGTGCTAGAGTTCAATATTGACTGGTTATTTTTTTCTAAAGTTAAGATTATATACCCAAATACTCCAGCAGCATTAACACATAACCATGATTTATATCTGGCATTGAATAATAAATCCAACAAATAAATTTGCCCTCTTGTTACTTTAGTGTTTTTTACTACAAAGCAGCAAAAGGATTAGAGTACCACCTTAGCGTATCCTACTTTAGAAGCTTCCTTATCCAAGTCACTTCATATGCAATATAAAATAATGACTTTTGATAAAGGGGACAATGCCCAAAACAGCAGAGGGGAAAATCCAGGAACATTCAGACCCAAGCACACTTGCGTGAAATGTTTTGGCTGGAAGAAGGAGATGGAATCAGCTACATGGATAGTAATAATTTCCGTGAAGACCAGAAAAACAAGAAAAAAAGCAGTCTCTAGTAGGATGTAGAAGAGTGAATGTCTCTTACTCTTGCAGTCCCACTCACTACTGCTTTCACTCAAAACTCTCCAAATATGTTAGTCTGGAGCAAGCCCTACGTCCAGCATGACTAAAACCTCAGTAACTATCCCAGGGAAAGGTATGATCTCCAGTAAGCATACTGCCTTCACAGGAAGAAAATGTTAGTTGGGAACAGGGTTTTTTTGGCTTATATTGTCCATATGGACATTTATACTGCTGACTCGCACAAGGTGTTGAAGCAATTTTTGCCTCAGTAGAACTCAGTGTGCCCACACAACTTGGTCATCTCCTTAAAATGCTGACCTCAACACTAAAGCATGCACTACTAAGGAACTTCGACAGAGAAAAGTTAATAGAATGATAAAAAGGCATCTTTCTTACTTAGATTGATCCATTGAAAGCATGTCCCACAAATCAGCTGAGTTTCTGTAGGGAATCCTGGTAATTGCAGTTATCACGACCTCCTAAAACACACTGCTTTGTCCTAACATATGTCATCTATAAGAGGGCTTCTAGAGTAGTTCTTGAGGACTGATAAGCTTTGACAACTAAGTCTTTGAATTTGCATCATAAAGGGAGCAGGAAAAAAATCAAGAGGTAAGAGCTTGGCAAAAACAATATCATTGCAAGCCTTATGAGTGCCAACCCAGGAGTGCCAGACGATTCAGTTTTGAACTACAGTATAAATATGGTAACTTACTATACACATCACTGCATTTAACATCCCTGCTTGAGCAACAAGCCCATAGAGATCAGGTTGCTCTATCACAGCTGCAGTGACAAGAGGTGAAGGAACTGAGGAACTCAAAATCTATGATACTTTCAATCTCCTTACTTGGAAGAGGTCGCACAAATGCCAGCACCATTTGACTGAACTGAGCAATTAAAAAAGCCTCATCTACTCATAAGTAGTGGTAGCTGCCAATGGACACAAAAAGAAAAAAAAAAAATAAAGAGGAGTAAACTAGACTACAATAAACTCTTCAGGTTTTAGCTTCCTAGTAAACAGTTTTTCCTACCTTCCAGATAAGATGCATGAAGACTTTCTTCTAATCAGATGCTATGGAAAAAGACAACTCCAGCAGTGCTTAAGAGAGGCTAGCTACCCATAGCATAAGTACTATGACAAAGAAAAGATTTCTCAGTGGTTCACTTCAACCTTTTACAGCCTTGGGAGGATCGAATGTTCTGGGATCTCAAAAGAGATGAGGATAGAGAGGGACAAACAACAACCCTCTCTTCTCATAGTCACTAGAAACCTCCAAAGTGTGCAAACTATATGGCACTGATGATACTGACCTCTGATCCCACTGCTACAAAAAGCCATAGTGAGTCTGCCCTGACTGACAAGTGTATTCTTGAGAATCAGAAGTATAACAACTTCTGCATCTTACTAAGCAGAAAAAAGCTCTTGCCTACTTCAAGCATACTATATTGTCCAAGAAGAAACTGAATTTTCAACAGGGTAAAAAAAAAAAAAAAAAAGCCCACTGACATTTCCTCTGGTGTTCCTTTTTTGCTTAGTGTCTGAATGTAGTTCAGACAGACTGTTTCTCTGGGATATGCTGCTTACCGTGGCACACAAAACATACCGTGGCATAACTGTCCAACTGGCCCCTACAAGTGGAGCAGCTCTGGAAGTCTGGCATAGGAGTCAAGGGAATGGTAAATGCTGAAAAAAAGTTCTACAAATGGATAGCACAGAAACAGGAGGAAAACTTCAGGAAAAGTTGAAAGAGATAAAAATAAAGAGCTATGATCTGGTTGCAAACAAATAACAACTGCCCAGTCTAATGATTGACAAGAACTGAAAGCAAAAGGTACAAACCATCCCTTACAGCAAAAGTAGTGTACAAGAGAGGATTAAGCAGACTGTTGTTTAAATACTCAATAAGTAAAGGAAATGATAACTCTAATCTCCAGTCTTTTACCGTATATACAGTCATGATGTAAGCATAAAATTAGCAGATCAAATGGATAGTTTCAAATCGAGCCTTTCTGAAAAAGCAGCCTACCAGTCAGACTCACAAGGAGGCTTAAGCTATAAATGCTCTGTACAAAGGTTACATATATATTTTAACATTTTTAGAGAGTGACAAACCTTTACCCATAGAAGTTCTAAGACTAGATTTTTACAAAGAATTTCAGATGCCATAGAAGAAAGGCTACTGTAACATGTATTTTACTAAATAAGTTTACTGTTCTAAAAGGTTAACACATTTTCCCAGTATGTGAGCAGTTTATTTCCCAGACAAGACTACCAAAAGTAGACACTGAGGTAAATGTTTCATAAATACATATATTTTAAAAAATTATAAAATTATTCCACCATTTATCTCTTCAGCCATACTTCAGATATATTTTTAATTCTCTGTCTCTTATTACTTCAATGCTAGATGTGTCTAAGTGCATACTGCTGCAGCAGCAACATTACCATTTTCCATCTGTGAAGCCAAAAGTGAACTCATTAGCGAGCCTGAGCTCTACTCAGGAAATAAGCATCCAGTTATCACACTTCATTTAAATAAGTCAACGTACTGTTCAGTTTGAAAATACTACCTGTATTGGTGGCTAAGGCTTTTGTTTTGTCAACCAGAGATATTGTTAAACTCACAGCCCTGCTAAGTATTTTCTACCTCACAAATCTTTTTGTTCCAAACCTGTTTCTTGCATGTCATAGCTCTGTTTGTCTTATTATCACCCTATATTAACTCACAAATTCAGGGAAAAGACTAGCCCTAACAATTTGATAAGAAGTAACATGATGATTTCAAATATGTCTTCTAAGCAAGTCTGTGATAAAAAGAATAAATATTTTTCATGTAAAAAAAATCATACAAAAAAAGAAAATTTTGATTTTTCAAGAATTTAATTGATTCTTTGAAAGATTAAACTTTCCAAACATAACTCATGATCACCAGCGTAAGAAAATATATGTTCCAGAAAATGATGACTCGCAAGAACTTCTCATAAGCACTGGATTGTAATACATGCACATTTCAATTTTTAAAAAATTGTAAATATATTTTAATGTAATCTGAAGTACAAACACACATACATACAGAAAACATGGTCAAAAACATTTCAGTTTCAATTCAGAATGCTTTTTGAAATAAGCCCCAAAACATTTCTGTATCACGAAAGGAAATTCCTTACCGAAACAGCAGTAATCTTCAAAGAATCTACTGTAGAATGTGTGAAAAGGTACCACAAGACAGGTCCAATTTCTCCTGTAATAAATCCTTGTGCATGGCAAGAGAGAGTAGTGCAAACATTTTCAATGATCTTTGCTGCCAAATGGTTCACTACCCGGTCTTCCTATAGGAAGGAGAGGAAAGGAAAACTCACATGCAAATGTTTTTAATGTTTCTGATTTCTTTTTAAATTACTGTCAATGTCCATGCTTTATTCCATGCATATTGTCTTAGTGTGGTTTCTTAATTTTGATACTTGCCAAAGTCATTTCATAGGAAACCTCAACTTGTGACAAAGTTGTGTTTACAGATCCTACTTCCCTCCACTTTCTCTTCTACTGCAAAGACAATTTAATACAAGTCTAACTTAACACAAAATCTTTCACTTCTGAATGATCACCCTAAATTAATGTAGTCACTAAAAATGAAAAGGCTTTGTTATGTTAGAGGTGTTCCATGATCAGGGCTTTATGAATGAATGTCTGTGTATCAAAGCTCATCACTACAACAGGCTCTGAATAGCAAGATTATGAAATATACAGTTACAGTAGTAAAAATTAAATTATTTACATTAAACCCTGTTTATTCAGAAAAGCCAACAACCCCCGGGATAAATAAAAAGCCTTCTTGCATGCCAAGTTATTCCATAACTCCCTTCTCTTCCTCTTCTGAAACAGATAATCCTGCCCAATTTTTAAGATAAACCATTGGGTCCCATGTACTATACCAATTCCTAAATTTCCATAAGGGATTCTGAATCCTTGATATTTTTAATACTAATAAAATAATTTTATCTGCAAAATCCTTTGTGGAAAGCCACTGTACATGTCGCTTTAACATCTACATAAGACTATTCATACTGCAACGTCTCCATGGAATAAAAACCATCATGTTAGAATAATCATGAGCCATCAGCACATCACGGACATCACATGGCAGCAGTTCTTTCTCAAGAAAACTGTTACTGACACCACTGGAAGCTTAACTTAATACAGATCACTTAAAAGCAGAGCCTCTACTTTCTCTCTCTGTCTTCTTCCCCTCACCTCCTTTCTTTACTATCTCTTTTTTTTTTTTCTTCACCCTGCTTTCACTTAAAAGCAGAATCTTTACCTTAACAGAACTGTAAGATTCATTGCTGGTGAGTTTTTGGCTGTGCATTGCCTCACCCTACCTCACTCTTTAACTATGAATAAGTGAAGTCTTTCGACAATGTCTTAAATGGCGTTCTTGAGTTCAGCAAGAGTGAATTTTAATATAAGAAGGACAACCAATTTAATTTGTGAAGTCTACCTCATAGCCTGACTTCACAAATAATTCATCATAATATCTAATTGATTTCTTTCTTAAACTAATCTCCACATTATCCTACTAACCTTTGGATTTCTGACATTTATCTTCACAATCAGAACCACCAACAACTGTGAGCAATGATAATGAAACCTTTCAGAAAGCAGTACAAAAGCCTTCCAGAAGGGGAGAACTTATACTTCATTAAAAATATATTCAATATCCACTCTTCTTTCTACTGACAGGTATTCTAAAATATAGACACTGATATAGAAATATTTGGAAACTCAAGTATAGCGCTGTTAAAAAAAAAAGCTGTATTCATCATTATCATGCTAATCCTTCCTGTTCTCCCAAAGAACTGCAGCTCTACTCAAAATACTTAAAAGAAACACCAAAGCCAATTCCCGTCTAAACCAGTTACAGTCTTTTATAAAACTCTACTGATTTCTGTGGTCTTCCTTCTGGTTTACAGCCATGAAACCAACAAGGATTTAGGCTTCTCTGTTTTCACAGTTTTTATTACTGCAATATATTGTATCATTTCAATGTATTAAAGACCTAAATACATAAATACACATAGATGTTCACCAAAATTTTCTCAAAACTTTTTATAAATAATGTTTAATCTTTTTCTGTGAATTATACTTCTGAATTTCAGGGCGGGGTTTTTTTGTACAGTTAAGGTAAAAATACATGGATTTATCAAACTGACTATATGCATTTAAAATCTAATCCATAACTGAAACATTAATAGTTGAGTTAAATCTCTTTTATATATGAAGTGATTACTAGGAATGCCAATTGGGACACCACTGTTACTTTAAGTGGGCAGAAACAATAAATGCACTATAATTCCATTAATAAATCATAATCAAAGCATTATACCGCAGATAATAGTCATGAATGTTAACAAATTTCCAGATGCAATCGTATCTTTTCTTCACAAAATTTGGTCCTGAAGATGTGTTTTATTTCCTTTCAGTCACTGCTGAGATGGGTTATGCTCTGTGCCAGATAGTCCTGGTACTTTGGCTAGAAAAAGGTCATGTATTGTCACAGTGCTCTAAAAACTCAATGAGGCTGTCAGAGTAATTCCATTTGCTGCCACCTGAGATTGTCCATCTCACCTCCTCTGGGATCTGTTCCTAAGCAGTGTCTAATTGTACTATTTTCTGCTTACTTAGCTCTCTGGAAGGGAAGCCTGACTTAAACTAATATTTGGCCTCTAAACTAAAGGAGTCATCCTGTCATGTTACCAGGACATAAGCTATGTTAGTGAACAGAAATGGATCTTCAAGATATAAGAAGTTTCATGTAACTGTTAACCTCCATCCATATCATCAACTGCATCAAATCTATGAATAGAACTGTACCAAAATGAAGCACATACTCTACTTTCACTGGGTTTAGATTTCAACTAGGTTTATAAAACGTGCTTAAAGATAAAGCTCCTACTTTTCAGTCCTGTTGAACAGTTGCAGAGGTATCTGTTTCCAGTTAAAGTCATGAATGCTTAGTGAAAATGAGCTGAGAAAGCAAATACCAAAAGGGTAAATAGATGTAAATTGCTAAAAGAGAACTTCTTTTAGTCAAGTCTTTCTACTGCAATTGTGAAAAAAGAAAGGCAAATCAAAGTCATCAAAGAATCTACCTTCATTTTTGGAAGTAACTGAACCTACTGGATATTTTTATTGATTGTTAAAAACTTAACAATGCACTGGAAGTTTTGGAGGCACTGAAGCTAACCAACATACTACCTCAAACCAGCATAATTTCATTTAAAGGTCAAGACAAAATATTTTATGATCTTTTTATATTATACTGTGTATAGATACATACACTTGAGTAAAAGCATAATACTGACAAAGAAACATTGGAAAAGCTGAAAGATTCAGGAAGTAACACTGTATTCTATCATTATTCTGAATCACCTTCCATACACTTCTTCCTTTAATCTAAAAAGACAGAATCAAAAGAAACTACAAACATAAATTAGTGAAGTACAGCTCTATCATCCTAAGCATTCATGATTATAAGAATTAAATCTTAGTTTGGCAACAATTTGCAATATAAAGCCTTCACAGAGAAAGAGGAGCATGTAGAAATAAAAATTTTAAATACCTTTTGTGGGAAAAAAAAATAATGTCAGTAAACTAGAGAATTGATATCTAAAGAAGAAATTAAAGTGATAAAATATACGATTCAGACCATTACTTTTATAATATAGGCAATTCTGTTAGTAAACTAAAAAACTGATGTCTAAAGAAGAAATTGAAGTGGTAATGTGTGTGATTCAGACTATCATTTTTATACTACAGGCAATTTTGTCAGTAAACTAGAAAACTGATACCTAAAGAAGAAATAAAAGTGAGAATATATATGATTCAGACTACCACTTTTATACTACAGGCTGTCCTATACTTTCTGAGCAAATAGTCATCATTTTATTCTCCTCTCCTCCAAATCCTCCTTTCTCCTCCAAATTCACTGTAAAGGAACCGCTCTGGCTAAGAATATACATTATAAAACATACTGCTTTGTATTATATATTGGCAATTATTTTTTAAAGTTATCTTTTATTATTAAAATTCTTCACCAGTTCAGAAACAAAACTCTCAGTCTTATATCTTGCTCCTTCATAAAGGAAGAAGTTCATATGAAAGAGGGAAATGCGTACTGTATAGCTTACTGGCAAGCTCTAATTTATTAAAAATCTTGCTTACACAGTACCTTGCACATCCAAGAGAGAGAACATTATCCTTTGTAACCTCGTTCACTATTTCTGTTTCAAATACATTCTCCACGTGCCATGCTTTAAAATGAGAGGATTAGGCACATTCTAAAAGCCATATACAGCTAATTAGCTATAGCTGTATATATTAACTTATCCATGAAAGTGTATTGCCTATATTTTTTTTCCAGGTTCCATGAAGTTATTACTAAAATTGTACATAATCATGTACCTTATATTTACATGCTGTTTGTAAGCAGAAATGGACAGATACCAAGCACCTGAAAGCTTTTTCAATGGTTCCTCTCTGCTTTCACACAGGAAGACTTAAAAGGAGGCCTGCACACAGTTTTTGACTCTGCTATCTAGTTTCAGTGAAGGACCACGTCAAAGCAACATAATCCAGACCAAATTTGACAAGAAAAATTATAAGAGACATCAAAAAGTAGTTTAGATATGGGAAAGATTATTAGTTCTAAGATGACTGTCAGAAAAAAATGTTTAAAAGGAGGACCTGAAGGAAGGGAGGGGCAAACATAAAGGAGAAAACAGTGGAAGCAGAAAGGTGAGAGGATTGATTGGAACATAAGTGTGAAGAGGGGCAAATGTAAAGCAGAAACCAAAGCTGAGATTTCACTTAGTTAAGATTAGGTTGAACCTTAAATGTATCACAGTATCACAGTATCGTCAGGGTTGGAAGGGACCTCTGGAGATCATCTAGTCCAACCCCCCTGCCACAGCAGGGACACCTACAGCAGGTTGCACAGGACGGCGTCCAGGTGGGTTTTGAATGTCTCCAGTGTGGGAGACTCCACAACCTCTCTGGGCAGCCTGTGCCAGTGCTCTGCCACCCTCAGAGTAAAGAAGTTCCTCCTCATGTTAAGATGGAACTTCCTATGCTCAAGTTTGTGCCCATTACCTCTAGTCCTATCACCGAGCACAACTGAAAAAAGGCTATTCTCATCTACCTGGCACCCTCCCCTTAAGTACTGATAAGATCCCCCCTCAGTCTTCTTTTTTCTAGACTAAAAAGTCCCAAGTCCCTGAGCCTTTCCTCATAAGAAAGATGCTCCAATCCCCTAATCATCTTAGTAGCTCTTTGCTGGACCCTCTCCAGCAGTTCCCTGTCCTTGTGATAACGAAAAGCAAAAAAAAAAATATGCAGAATCAATCAGGAGATTCAAGTAAGAAATAGGATGATACATTTGGGGTGAAGTAGACAAGGGTAACTTTGGCAAAGGAGTTTGAATAAACTAAGTAAAACAGATGGAAGGAAAAGGGTAGCCACATGAGCATTAGGAACTTAATATTAAATAACAATATCCTTTCTGAAACAAAGTATCTTTCATGACTATACAACACAAGAACTGTAAAAACTAAGCACTTTAGCTGTAGAAATCAGGACCCTGCTATCTCAGAAATGGAACACAAATATTTAAAAGTTGAAATTAGACACAAATACAGATACCTGAAACAGGCATTTTGTGTTACTGTTGGAAACAGTTGTTGGAAAAGATTAGTAAATAGATATTGGAATATTTACTACATTGTTTCTGACAGACAGCAATATTATACCACTACTAAACATGTCAAATTGGGCTTATCATTTACTTATTTATGAGTGTACCAATTTCTTTATTTTGACACATCATTGAATGCGCCTGTTCTTTGCCTGAGTTGAAAATCAACTTCTATCTCAAGTTAACAACACTGAAGTGCAGGAAATCTGAACTTGTGATCCCCTAGAGATAAAAGACTTTCCCAATCTTCTCCTCCACTGTCCTAAAACTCCTTTCACCTATCCATACACTTTTCTCACTGTTAGATTTTCAGGCATAGAAGGTATGTGGAAACGACACTACCTGCATTTTCTGAACATTTTGTTCCCTTATAGGCAAATAAAAGGGACACACACACATTTTAAACTCCTTCCTGACCTCCTGTTCTGTTTCAGGGGCAATTCTGCTCTGCTAATGATGAATCTTATAAAACCCTAGAGATCCAAGTACACTTCAGAGTCGTTGGTAATGAAACTGAAGAACAGCAAATTTACCTTACAAAACTCAATGCTATATGAACTATAGTACCAAATGACATAAGTTTGTTTTATTTTCTTTAATTCTTATTAAATACATCAAATAAAGCTTCTTAACTGTCAACAGAAACTACAAGTAACTATTTATAATGCATATACTTAACACACTGCGGTAATTCAGAATTTACTACAAAAAGTTAGTTTGCCATTTTCATAAATACTGAGGCCATATACAAATATTAACTCCAAAAAACATACTGATGTAAAATTTAATTAAATGACCTTAGAACATTTAAAATAAATTTATGATTTAATTAAATTTAATTGTAATTTCTTAATTACTAATGTAAGAATGCAAAGCTTACATGTAATAAATTGTTATATCAGTGAAATTTATTGAATAAACAGCAGACTACAGGCTACAAGTGTAAAATAAAGAAATACAGCAGCTAAGATCTTAAGTTGCAGTCAAAGAACACTAAGCACAGTGAAGGCAAATTTAGATGATATTTTAAGTATTTTCACATCCAGCGCTTTACTAGTGTAAGCAATAACATTTACACAGAACCTCATTTTAATTTTTAAGTCAGAATTTAAAAAATTCTAGATTGTTCACTTTAACTTTTCTATTATCTCCTGTTTCACAGCAGGAAGGGGGAACAGGAAGTATCATTCATACGCTCGCCTACCACACCTGCATATCAGCCACTAAATGTTGTAAGCCACTCACTGGCCAAAGTAGCTCTGTGCCAGCTACCAGAGCAATGCAAAGTTGACTCATAAAAAAAAAAAAAAAAAGACCAAAATCCCACATGTAAAAACCCTGGCACAAGAACTTATTTTTATATCTGATTATTGTTTCCTTAAAAAAAAAAATCTCTTGCAAACAGATGTCTAACAATAATATGATTTTAACTATCTAGTTTTAGACGCTGAAATATCACTTTCCAAGAAAGATGGGTGGCTGGTAAAATTATGGAGGATAAGAGGAGGATTGCTACAAGACAGGAGGAAAAAGGTAGCAATAGAAATTGTAAAAGTTAGTAATAGTGGGTGGTAAGTTTATATCTCCATTTCCACATGTTGTGAAGTACTTTACATATTCACGGATATTTTTGATTCTTCAAATGGTGCTGTTCTGGAAAGTTGAGGCTGCTAACAACTGAGACAAAGCAATTTGTATTAGTATATTTGCACCATACTCATACAAACAAGCACAAATACTTAAACTCCATTACAAACTTTGAGCATCTTCACAAACAGAAAGTGTAGAAATGCATAGGTGTGCTTGGTTAGCCTAGACATAATTTTGAATTTACACTTAATTAAACCGGGACATCTATTTCCATTTTGTGTTATTTTTTCAAGAAAAATTTATCAAGGTAAATTATTAAGAAAATTTTGATGTTTCAGGACTAAGAAGTGATATTATTCTATAGGAATAAATTAGTGTCTTATGGATGTCTTGATTTAGTTTCTCTACACTGACTATTCAGAAATAGCAAGTCTCACTACATTTGGAATTACATATCTTCTCACTAATGCGCCTTAGAATGACATCTTTCTCTAATTTATGAGCTGAAAATAGTCCTCAATACAAACACAGTTGTGTGTTCTTGATCACCTGAAGGTTTGAAGATGTTAAAATGCATCTAGACTTTTCCTCTATTAATCACAATCTGTAGCAATAGAGACCTCAAAAAAAGAAGAAAAAAAGGTATTTCTCTTGCTTTCCCCTCTCCAGCAACCTCCGACATGTTTTCTGCCTTGAGCTTTGCCTTGGGCAAAAATAAAGTCAAGTGGTCTCATATAAACAGCAAATGCCAACCCTCTAGTCAATTCTTTTTCATTTTACAAATTGGAACTATATGCATGTTTTTCTTCCCTTCTTCTAACACAGCGCAGTCATCACCAAGAAAAATGAAGAATACAGCATAGCACATGTATGAGAATAAAACTAATTACTACTTTTTGGCCTCAAAAGAATGCTAATAGCCCAGTACAATAACCATGCAGTTTTCAAAAACTGTACATCAGTCGCTTCAAAATAGAAAGTAAATCTTCTTCAAATATACACTTTACGAAAATCAAATTGCAAGAGGGCAGTACAAACTGTCAGAACATTTCTCAAAAGAAAGCCATAGCATTAATAAATTCCACATTTATTAACAGTAATTTATATTTACTATCTTATTTTCAAAAACCAAGCAGCAATACATAAATGTTGAATCTACAGAGCACAACACTGCATTTTTGCACTAATCTCCTGCTTAGGTCGTGGTCTTATCATGATTATTTAAATTCAAGAGCAATACTTGGTTGACAAGGTACTGCAGTGCTGCAGGCTACAATCCTCACATAATGCCTAAAGGGTTATTACAGTAGAGAAATTCTGTTGAGGACAATGAAAGAGCCTTACCCCTTCCCGAAGACACCTCATTAGCACAGTGTAAGCAGCTGAGGGAACAACCCAGCATTCTCTGGGGTGCTCCCTTTTTTCCCTCCTGAAATGAAGCCAACGGCACAAATGATTAAATCAAAAAGTCACAATAACATCACTCACATTAAAAAATGGGTAACAGATTCTTAATAAGGTTCATATTAAACACATTTCAAATTAATATATGCTAGAAAATATATTAAATTCCAGAGCAGTATTAGTATTTAATGTTATTTCACATGCAGCACAGAAATGGATATTTTATTCGCTTATTTAAATAGTTCCAAAATCCATAACAGAATTTGTCCTAATATTTCTGGGTTTCATCGATTCCTTCTAATTCACATACACAAAAAAATATTCTTGCATTCCTCTCAATCATTTTGATTGCTACAGAAAAAGACAACTGATTATTAGAAGTAGTAATGCTTCTCTTTAAATATGGTTTAGTTATACCAAACAAACAAAACTAATTCTGTCTAGCAACTAAAAAAAAAGCAAACTTAGTTTGGAAAAAAATATTCACAAGTCATAAAGTGTTTAATAAGGCTTACTGTATGGAATAGCCTTCAGTACATACCAAGACTGGTTCCAAGATCTTTATGTGTATTTCCTTGAAATCACCCTGTTAGAGAGTCTAATTCACTGCTAGTTGAACCAGGGGGTTGATTCTTCCATGATAAGGTTAATGAACTCCACTTCCCCCCCGTCCCGTAGCCTACTGTAAGACTTCAAGTTTAAAAGAGGACACTTGGATATCATTAAGAATATAACTAAAACAACCTCCACATCTAGGCTAGTAATACAGAAATATTAGCAAAGTGAAAAAAAAAAAAAGTCTATTTTGGGAAAGAAAGGGAGAAATAACAGGCATTGGATGGTATGAAGATGACATGCCATGAAATCAACATGCAGCTTGTCTTAATAAATAGACAAAAGATGACAAGCAACAATTCCTTCAGAAAGTATACATTTCTTGAACTCTATATTAGCAAATTATGTTTAGCATTCTAATTAGCTGTTTATAATAAAACGCATAGGATGGCCAAGGTGGGGGTTAACGATGCAGAAACAAATTATACATTCCGAATTTCCTGATTTCTGAGTGGCCTACACTAATTCAATATACATGATGTGATAATGTCAGGCATTTAATTAAAGCACGGCACATTAGCCAGGGAAGACTAATTACTGAATTGCCTTACTAAAATTAATTTTCCTTCTTTATTGAAAATAAATCAAAACTTTATTGGCAAAATATATCAACAGAGAAAATAAGTTTGTTAAATCTGACATTTTTTTAAGCTTTGTTTCTGCTAACTTTGTATTAGAAAGCATGGAACAATTTTCCTTGGAAGTAATCTACAGACAATAATAATAAAGGTGGTTTGACATCCAACAGAGACATCAGATCCACTACATTTCACTTCCTTCATCTTATCTGAGTAACAACATGTTGACATTTAATCAGAGTTTGCCTTTCAAGGCTTAGTGTATAAGTTTAAGAAAATGCAGCCCAAGTTTCAAAGAAGAACGGTAGGTTACTTTCTAACAGTCAAAAGTAGAACCTTCTCCACCTGGAAAAGGCAGTACAAAACTAGAAGTCAAGACAGAGTTAAAATGACAGCCTATGCTGAAAATGACATGGGTCTGTTTCTCAATTTATTCATCTAATTTAATCAGAAATTCTGTCAAGTTTTTCTGTAACTATACATATTAAATATACTATAAAATAAAATGCCTTAAGAAATGGTGCAGTCCTGAAACACTAATAGTTCTTCCATTCTTCAGACTGATTAATGACTTTCTGCAAGGTTTAGTCTCTAGTTAAAAATTAAAAAAAAAGGCAAAAGGTGTATGAAACTTAGCACCATTCTTAATTACCTAAAAGCACCTACAGAATTTGACATTTAATAAATTCAAATATATCCCCAGACACTGGGGTTTCTACTTTTTGCTCACAGCTCTTGTTGATTTTGATTAAACTTTAGGTCTGCATCCTAACAACACAAACAGCACGAAATGAATAGAAGTATTACATAGAACTTGAAAGTTTTCCCTCAAGGCAATTTGCCTTGTACAGTACATCCTCCCTGGGGTCTGCTCAGGCTACTTGTGCTTTGCTCTTGGTTTCTGTTTGGAAGAAGAATGCAGAGATGGAGTGTAAGATCTTACTTATGAGATCTCATATGCAAGCAGACACATTCTAGTAGAGTTCAGGATTGCAGAGGACCAGTATGATTATCTGGACTTCTTCTCAGTATTTTCTAAGCCACAGAAATGCAACCAGTGATCCTGTATTTAACCCAATGAATCATGCTGCACATAGACAGCTGAACTTGATTTTAAGGTAATTTATGTTTTACCAAGTGTTCATATGAAAAAGAACTAATCTTTATAATTATTTAATATTAATATTATGGTTGGACTTACAACCGCTTAGCAAAACCCCAGAGAGAATAAATAAATAAAAACAGTATGTCCCCAAAAATTACAGTTTAAAGGACAGATATTTAGCAGCTTGATAAAACAATCAAGTAGGCTAAACAGCAAAAAAAAAAAAAAAAAAAAAGTATTTTGTATACAGTTCCTAATGAATCAGATGCAGTTATAATTTTTTCCTTAAATTAGTCAAGGCATAAAAGCTTTGCTGTTTAAAGGTATAAACTGGGAATAAACATTCCTGTTTCACCTTATTATACTACCATTGACTTGGTGTGTGATCTTGGCAAGGTCATTCAATACCACTGTTTTGCAGTTTAATGAGCAACAAAATGCCTACAACGCTACAGTATTCTGAGGTTAAGTAGGTACAGTATAGAGAAATTAAAAGCTTTATAAGGGGCTTTTCTTCAAAAAATTAAAAAAAAAGTCAGTGTTTCCAAGCATACAAATCACACTGATTTTTTTTAAGTTTTACCAAGACATAGTGCCTTGCATTCATAAGTGTATAGTAGTTAAAAATATTTCTTCTTATACTCTAATAATTTCTTAGTTATAACTCAAAGCAACGCAAAGGAGGGCAGACTTTAGCCTCTTCAGGGATCTGCTTGCTGGAGTACAGTGGGATAAAGCCCCTGCAAGGAAGAGAGGCCCAAGAAAGCCAGATAATATTCAAGGACCACCTCCTCCAAGCTCAGGAGCAATGCATACTGACAAAGAGGAAGTCAGGCAAAAATGCCAGGAGTCCTGCATGGATGAACAAGGAGCTCCTGGACAATCTCAAACAGAAAAAGGAAGCCTACAGAGGCTGGAAAAAGCGACAGGTAGCCTGGGATACAGAGAAATCATTAGAGCAGCCAGGGATCAGGTTAGAAAAGCTAAAGCCCAGATAGAAGTAAATCTGGCCAGGGCATCAGGGGCAACAAGAAAGCCTTCTATAGGCGTATCAGTGACAAAAGGAAGACTAGGGAAAATGTGGGCCCACTCAGGAAGGAAACGGGAGACCTGGTCACCCAGGACATGGAGAAGGCTTCAAAGAAGCTACGGCTAGGCTTTTTCTGTTTGAAGTCACCTTTGTTTCTGATAAGTAAAAGTATTTTACTCTTTGAATAAGGGAAAAGAAAGGTGAGGGTTTAGAGGAGCTGTCATCTTCAATTCCTAATATGAATAGTATTTTTTTTCTAGAAATAACCTTTGTTTACATTTAATGTGAATCTACTATTTCTAGACTGAAGATTTAAATCAGTTCTAGTCAGGAATCACCGTATTTCCATTTGAAATTAGTCAGGATGATTCCGATTTCATTTCCATTTCCACAGCATTGTGAATCTAACCATGCTAGGATAAGATTTAATATGGACTAGATACATATTAATTTATTGATACCACAGGCTATACTGATACATCCTATTTAATCAAAATCTCTAGCCAAGATGTTCTAACACTTATAACTGCCACTTAGAAGCCAGCAGTCATTATTATATGAAATTGTTTTATGAAGTTAAAACTCTATACTTGAAGAATGCAATTTAATTTATCTCAGATTAAGTACATGATTGGACTAATATGTTTCTTAAAGTAGAAAAAGTATCACAAAACATACATGGACAAGAAACTGTCAAGGATACAAATGACAAAGTAATTTGCTTTTTTTTGTCTGCTTTTCTGTGGGAAATTTTTTTTGAGTTTGTTAAATTTGTATGGATCACTTGACAGTCTTACCTTGCTGGCTATAAGGTAAAGAAGCTCCCCAAGTGCTGGTAAAAGGCATTGTTTCAATTTGCTATTTCTGAAGTTCTCTCTGATGAGTTCAGTTAAAAGTATAACTGCCTAAAATTTAAAAAAAAAAAAAAATCATAGAACAATATGTATAATCTTTTTTCCAGCAAAATGTACTCTTAAAGGTAACAAGTTTTATCTGAAATGCCATCTTACTGATACGCTTTTCACTTATGCTAAAGAGTCATTTGCAAAGCATTTAGTAAGCATTGTAGTAATTACAAAACAGATTATATATGCAACATGGAGAAAAAAGCAATAAGGAAATAGCCTAGGTGACAAACTGTCAGCTATCCCTTCTTCCCTTTCCCTCAGGACAATAGAAGTAGATCCGCCAGAAAAAGAGAGTCTAGTTGCTGTTCCTACGTTTCTATCAGAAGATCTAAAAGTTCTCCTCACCATCAGGTTACAAATAGAACAAACAACAAAAGTAAACAATGCTGTCTTTTGTGTAGATATTACATCAGCAGATAGGAACTCTAAGAGTTTTGTCTCCTGGTCTCTGAATTTACTGGTGACTCACTGTGTGAGAACTGGACATACCATTTTAGTTTTCTGCTCCTCGAGAGTTTCTGTTTGCAAAGCACACATACATATATATATAAAGTTTATATTGGGGGGGTGGAAGGAAATTGAAAATTCTGATTCATCTTGTGCAAATGACCTAGTAAGAAATCACTTTCCCATACACATATGGAAGAGATTTCAACCTAATGTTTAATGCTGGACTCATTCAAGAAACCAAGGATCATTTAACTACTACATGTTAAATTGAAAAGCATGCTATCTGCTGGCTGGGTTGTGCTCCCCAAAATCCAAATGTGCTCCAATATGTACCAAGCATATAGCAGTATAGAAGCCAGTTGTTTCCTTAACTTAAGAAAGATGCATCTACATGTACCCCCTGCTCCAAAACTTTCATGCCTTGCAAGAGTAGGAAAAGAAGACAGTTCATCAAATACAGATTTAATATACTTCCTATGTCCCTTAAGTAGTTCCTCTGACTATTGGGAAGGATTTAGTTCTAATACTTATAAAATACTTATGATATACAGCAAATAAGCTCTGTAAACAGATACTGTCAGTTTGCATGATACACTAAGTGAGATCTGAAGGGTTTTTTATGTACTTTGTACTTTAAATAAACAGTAACATCGCACATACTATTCCATATTAAACCTTGGAAACAGTCAAATTTTTAATTATTACTTTAAATGTGAAGTGTGATGTAGTTGCACTACTTTTTATTTTATTAAACAGAGAAAGCATTGCTTGTAAAGTATCGTAGCCTATGGAAACAGGAAAAAAAATAGTTCAGGCAAATAACTATTTACTGCATATTTCACTATTACACAGAAAACAAGGCAATAGAAACCATCATATTATGATCTCCTTTAGTATAACAAATGGAGCGTGAATTTTCATTCATTGTTCTGCTTATGAACTCTTCCCTTCCCCTTTAAACAACAAAAACATTATCAGCAGTATCACTGAAATATTTCATATGTTTATTTTATGCTTTAGTAGAGAACAATGGACTTTTTAAAAATAGACTTGTTTAAAAATATTTTAAAGTAGGACTAACTGTGACAGTCCTATCCCAAAGTCATTGAGTCCAAGTCTTGGATATTGATGATGTTACAAAAATCTGGTAAGAAGCACAAATGTTCATACAACAAAGATCATCTAATGAATCAAACCATAATTAATTAAGTACTGGATCATTGTAATAGACTTTTTATTGTTCTCTTCTAGTTTAAAACTACTTTTAACATGGTTAAACAATAGGGAAGAGTTAATGAGCTGAAAAAAAATTGTCCAGTGTTTTTCCCAGTTAAGCAAGTATTATCTGTATACAGAGCACATGGAGCACAGACTTCTATCGCTCATCCCAGGGAACAACATTTACAGCCGTATTTGAATACAAACAAGCAGAACTTCAACCCAGGCACAAGGGGTCTAAAACAGCAGCAGTTCTAGGAAACCACTTACTTTGTGCAGTCGATTTCCCAAGCTATTCTCAGACTTTGCATAGGGTCTAAATAGAGAACCTGATAGCCATTCTTCCAGACTGGTCTCAAATTAATCCAACAAAAAGATATGAATTCCTCAGTTCTGATTACAGGCCCTCCAGTGTGGGCTCCTTTGTCCTTCTGTGGAGGATCCAAGTCTAAGTCTCTTGAGCCTCCGCTTCATTGCATTCACTTCAGCTGACTGAGTCCCACCACCCTAACACTTACAAGCTTCATAGTTTTGCCTCTGTTAAGCAGCTTTCCCTAAACATAAAAAAGTACTCACAGTAAACAGAACCTTTAGGGCGAACCATGAGAGATGGCTCAGATGATAACTGTTTTTCAACACAGCTGAAATACTCATATAGCCCAGTGTACAGCAGAGACTAATATTTCAGATCGTACATTTAAAATCTGGAATCACCTCACTTGGTGACCCGGAAAAGTCAAGCACTTCACAAAATCTGGTTAAATTGTGGTGGTTTATCTGTGAATTGTTTGCCACTATATGTTCTCTAACTCTTTCACATTCTTAACCAACACACTTCAAGCATGGGAGATTATGTGACAGGGATGTAGTTGTGGAGACACACTATAGCCTGGGTTGAATATAAGGCCACAGAGAGGGAACACATGCTACTGCTGACTATAATGCCACATTGCACATTTTTCTGAAGTGGAAGAAAAGGACCAGTGTAAAGATGTATGACAAAACACAGCCACATTCATATACCTGCATTGTAGCTACAGAAGCAAATCTTGCTTCCAAAGCTTCTTCTGGTGCTGTAGCTATTAGCTAGACAAAGGATTGATGCAGCTTAGAAGCAAACAATAGAGATACACACATTTTCTGGATATAACCAAGGAAGTGGTGTATCTTGTGTGTTACAAATGTAGGAGCAGGAAAAGCTTGGGAAATGGGAAGCTTGAAGTTGAGGAAACAGATGGAGATGAAAGGACGATAGGGATGGAGAAGGAGACCAAGGGAAGTATATAAGCTTATGAGTTTGATCTAGAGTGATACTGTCATCCATATGAACAATTCACAATAAAGCTCCCAAGGAATTTTGGTTTCTCTGGTTAGAAAACTGTGGGCCAAAGCCACTTCAGTACTTACTCCCAAAAGGGAGAGCAAAACAATCTACAGTCCTTCCTCTGAAAAGGATTTAACGTGACATGCCTTTGAAGAGATGTGTGGTAACTGAAGGATGTAACACAAAAGTTTTTCAGAGTTACGAAGACATACACTTTTTACCTTGGGTAGCACAGGAAAGAAATAATTAAAAACCAAAACAAGCAAAAACCACCACAACCACCATCAAACAGAGCACCACCACCAACATTGTGGTTTTCTCACAAGTCATGAGAAGTGTTTGGCCAAAGGCATAGGTTATCTGAAATAGTCCTGGCTCTCTGCTTTCAAAGCATGCTTTCTCCTCCCACTACCTCAAAAGGCTTAGCAAAACACAGTCCAATCTAGTCATTAAGCAAGAAGCAGCTAAAAAGAAAGTGTTACTCCAAATTTTTTACAAAAAGCTAAAGAAAATTGTGATTTTGAATATAAATCCCATTCTGTATAAACCAATGCATATAAATGTCCAAACACATACATTGGCTGCTGATCACTGCAAAGCTGATGGCAAATTTGTCATTATGCACACACCCCAATAACAATATGTAATCCAGTATTAAATCCGTGATAGAATACATTTATGCTACATATCCACCAATAAAAAAAAGCAAACATGTAAATTATAAGTTTTTAATCCACAAAGCACAAACACATAGCAAAACAGTATTACAGACAGTATTTTAACTGAGAGGTATGCTAGACAGGAGGCAAAAATTCTGTTATGTTATGATATGTTATTATCTCCTATGGGAGAGGACCAGTGAAAATACACATTATCTTGAAAAAACAAAAGATAAATTCATTATCATCCCTGATTTGCAGTACAGAATATCAGAATCCTGGTATTATCCTGGTACAAGAAACTGCCTCAATGCTTATCAGCATCTTATAAGTCACTTCAGATTTATTGCAAGACATCATCTTTGAGAGATCTTTATCAGAAAAATACTCGTAGAAGTTGCTGGATTCTGAACTGCTTTCATTACAAGGTTTGAATTTCTTACAATCACAAATTTATAGATGCGTAAGATCAGTTGCTCAGTAAACAAATATTCTTGTCTCCTAGATCCTTTGCTAATATTAAATGTAATTTATGTTTTTGCACGTCATAATATTTTTGCAGGTAAAAGCTAGATTCCAGTTTCCAACCTTACTGTCATTTGCATCTATATAGAAAGAGGCCTTTGGCACAAAGGCCTCAAAAGCACAAAGAAAATAATCTGTGAAAACTAGTCTCCTTTTAGCAGACTTTGCAAGAAAATATTCTGTGAAAATCCAGTCACAGACATTCACAAAAGCATATAGGGAACCGAAAGGTGAAGCAGATGATAGTTAAAAAAAATAATCAGTTTACAGAGTTTAACAATCATCCCAGGAAACAACCCCTTCCAGTCCTAAAAGTTATAAAATGTACTTTTTTTAAAAAAAAAATATTTTACAGATATGTTTGGCAGTATAGCACTTTTTCTTCCTCAGAGCATGAAAGAATTATGTTCAACTTTCCTTGATTTTCCTTCACCTTCTGGCCTTAACAGCTTCATAACGTAACCGTAATCTTTGTATAGAGAAATCATATAAAAACTGGAAATCAAATCAAAGCAAAAATATCTCCTAAACAAACCTTGACCTTCTCCCCTTTTTTATGTAGTGCTATGTTCATTAACTGTTTTCTTTAGCTACTTTCAGAGCATTTCTTCAGATGTTATTAAGGAACTTTAAATAGCCTGCCATTCCAGAGAGAGCTTCACTTTCATATTTAAGTGAAGAAATAAATGTATCAGTAGGTTTTAAAGCTTCTAATATATCAGCTTGACAAAGTAGTAGTCAAGTTGGTTCAAGTGCAATTCTGCACAAAATGATGAACACATAATGACAGAGTTTTCTCCTTTATTAGATTTGCTTTCTATAGGTATACAGAATTACTCCTGCTTTTGTGATGAAATACTTATTTTGAGAACTACTTTCACTGTGGAATCAATACCACTAAAAGCACCTCAGCACTGTGGCATTAACAGACATTGTCCATATTCCGTTAACACCTCTCAACTTTGCCTCTTTAGACTGAGGGTGAACACACCATGAAATAGTATTTAGACTATACAAAATTGATGAGCTGTGGGATAACACTAGCTGCAGACAATAGTCCCAGCAGACTAGCTAGGGACATTAAATCATCGTAATACCTAAGTTAAGATCGCTTGTTTGTTTGCAGGCAGGAAGAAAACACAAATCAAATTGTACATCTGCTATAGAGAACTGAGGCAGGCTGTTCAAACTTATCAGTTTAAATACTGTATCTCAACCAGCAGAAAAACATTATTTAAGATCAACACTAATCTTGTTTTGCACCTGTAATAGTTATTTTCCCAAAGCATTGTTAGCGTGTCATCAAAATTTACCAATTTGTTATCTAATACATTTATGTATGCAGTCCTAAAATTCTCAGAATCCTATTTTCTATTAAATAAAATCACAAATTAAACTTTATATTTAGTAAACTATTCCTTTACTCATTTGTACTAAGATCTGCTTGGCTGCCTTACTACTCAACTGAAGTTTTTAAAAATTATCATTAACACTACATATACCAAGTAGATTATCCCTTTTCTGTGGTTTTGGGTTGTTCATTAAAATTAAGAATTTAAGACTAAAATTAATGAAAATTAAATCAAAGAACAATATTTGATATTGGTGAACAGAAATTACCGTTTCTCACTCTCCTTCAAGATTTTAAGACTAGCAGACCTAGTTAATATTTTTAAGAAGTGATAAGAAGAGGAAGTTGTTTTCCTGATAGTCAAATTCCTACTTTTTTCTCATATTTGAATGAAAAAAGTGGTAAAACTGAATTAACAAAATTTAAACTAAAAGTTATTTCCTTTCTTGTGTACTAAAACTGCCAAAAAGCTAGTCTAGACTGCAATAAATTCAAGTTTTCATTTTAAAAAAAGCTGGTTTATTAAACAAGAGAGAAGATCTGTCTGAAGAAATCAGAGCCATAAGATCAGCGACTGACTTGCAATAAAATTGTTAAATCTTTATTAAAGAGAAAAAGAATGAGTTTCATGAATTTTTATACTGATTGTCTTCATATATTATGACAAATTTGTCCATTAAAGGTTAATTTTAGTAAGTAGATTAATAACAAGAAAAGTACAATTAATACCAGAATCCAAAGACTAATAGAACTGTATGGGGATACTATGGCACAAGGCACTAAAGATTATATAATTACCACACATTACAAAGCATACTTACTATTCTTAAATACTTATGTTCTCTCAAACACAAGTCTATATTTACCATAATCAGATAATGGCCTCTTTTTCTTTAGAGAGCATATAGTTTAACATTTACCCTATGACTTCCCTTTGTTCACTGAACACATTTAAGTAATCAAATACTATACAAGGGCAGGAAATGTGAGCTCACAGGATACATCACATACTGAACAGGCAGAGTGTCCATGCTGTTAACCAAACTTAAAAAGATCTCTGTGTGTCCTCTGCAACAGAAGTTATGAAACAGAAAGTTGTGATTCATCCTCTATATTTTAAGTACAACTATATAAGTACAAATATTTTTATAAAAGATAAAAATAGTGGGAGGTGTCCCTGCCTATGGCAGGGGGGTTGGAACTCGATGATCTTCAAGGTACCTTCCAACCTAAACCGTTCTATGATTCTATGAAAATACATTTAATGTTATATACTATAAAGTATTTATAAATATATAATTTTAAGAAGATATTTTAAATGTCCTAAAAGCAGGAAGGCAAGCTGTTTGCTGCTCTGTCATGTGCACTGATTACTTCTAATCTTGACAATAGTGATTTGCACAAGATTTAAAATACTCTCTCATCCTTTCATAAGAAAAAATATGACTTGAAAAAAACTTGCCCGAAGACTTTAATTCAACGTTAAAGGGTAGTATAAATTTTAACTAAAGAAAGTTCATTACCTGAAAAAATGCACAACAGAAAAATCAAATTTAATTACATAGTCTGACAAAGTCTCCTTCTTACCTATAGTACTTTTTTTTTCTTTTCAACCTGCATACATTTTCCCTTTCAGTGAAGTAAAAAGTAATGAACTACAAGTCCTACACTGTCTGGTAAAAGTGTCTTAAATTTAATAAATTACCTACACCTTTTACACGAGCTGTCAAACTGGATGGCTACAGTATAGTTATGACAAGAGAAGAAAGAAGAAAGATTCATATCTGGATAGACAGTCATTACCCTCATTTACAACAATAGCGTGTGGAGTTGATGTATTACCTGTAGCAAATTCTCAACCCATTTCAAGCTATATCTAGAAGCTTCCCTGCAGTTTTAGACCAGAAGTGAAAATTACAGCATATTCGAGAAGGTATTTTATACCTTAAGATGTAAAGTGGCAATATATAGATTTACAATATTAGTCCATCTTTGATCTGTTAGTATGACTGTCAGCAAGTATTAGTGGAAATTAAAACATATTTGTAATTCTGCAAACTGCCTCAAGCAGAATGGAAATTACTTTTCAGGTCGTTTTCTTGTGAGTAGATGCACATCACGTAACGTGGGCAACTAATGCCAAAGCAATCTCACTTTCCTTGGAGAAAACCGCTCTCACTAGGCTGAGAAAGTACACTCTGGTCATATTGCCACTAAGCAGAAAAGAAACTACAGTAACATTTATATGAAGTACTCATCTTTAAAATGGTGCATGGAAAAAAAAAACACGACCAGCCTTCTCTGAACATCTCAAGCATGTTGCCTACCTCCTTTCTCAGTAGAATATGAATAGTTAAAACATTACAAGGGATAACTGTACTTAATCAGGAGTTGGATCCACACGTACCTGTGATCTACGGCATCTCAGTGAAAGCTGGTTAATTACCCTGAATAAACAAGTCGCTCGACTGAAGAGTCGGGTGGCAAGATGGAAATAAACACTTTTGTCAAACATTTCTATGGGATGCAGACACAAAAAGAAAGGGTCTGAGTCAGTGGAATATTCAGGTTTTGCAAATTTTAGGTTCAGTACAATAAACTGGGTCATGGAATGAGAAGGAGTGAAGAGAAGTCTGACCATCAGACTACGGACGTGGTATTAATGCTGTCCAGAATGTAGAAAAAAAGATAAGCAAGTGTACACTATATCACACAATTTATGTGGAAATATAACTCCTCTAGGTAGCAATATAAGATGAATGTGTGACATTTTTCCAGGTGGAATATAAGGCAAAATTGATTTATCATGAAAACTCTTTATCTTTTCAACTTTTACGTAACTGTTGCAGGAAGAGGTCTTAGGAGACAAGTAAAGTCGCCAGCCAGATGTCATGAACTCAAATGGAGGCTTCATCAACTTGCTTTGGAATCAACTCAGGATCCCAAAGGGATACAGTCAGACACAGATAGTAGGAATTAACTTACAAATCTGTTATGTTTACTAACAAATCAAAAATGCATCTAACAACTGTCTACAAGCTTTGGGGCTTGTTTGGTTGTTGTTTCATTTTTAAGAAAAAAAAAAAGTTATTTCTTCTCGTCTGTCATTACAGCTGTATTATTACATGACCTCAGTTCCAGATGTTCATGAATATATCTGATTTCCAGCCCAGCCCCTAAGTTTGAAGCTTTTTAATGACAGGAAGGTCCAGGTTAAAGTATTGGCTTGAAACAGGAGAAACACCCTGTTTTCCTTTTTCCAAGGGCAGGAATAAAAAAGATTGCCCAGGAGTCCAAAAAGTGAAGGCTCCTTGAATTAAAAAGATTTCTGCCTTCAAAACTGAGGTCAGTAGCAATCAGCTGGTGCTGGTTTACATCTAAAGATGTAAACTGGAGCTGAAACCAATCTTCACAGAATAAGATTTGGCAGGAGCATCCAAAGAAGAAGTCCTTTGGCTTTTTTTTTTTCCTCCTCTTTTTTGTTTCCTTATATTTAACTATCATCATTATATGCAGGTTTCTAACATTCATCCTTGCTTTTTCTAAATAACATGTTTCTGGATTTTTATTCTTTTCATAACTCTATGTGAAGTTACTATAAGTCATCTTCTGCTTGCAGGCAGTAGGCCTATTATACATTTGATTTAGAAGTCATCACAATGACCCTCTTGAAGACCAATGTCCATCAACAAACTATCCCTGTAGCATATTTTTATATTGATTAATTTTATGTAGAATTTATAATAGTTTTAAAAAATCTGTAGACTCTGAGGATTTTCCATACATTTTCTTTGAAATTAGTTCCCTTTATTGATTATTGCAAATTCTTTCATTCTGCTCATTGAAGATGCAAACCAGACCAAACAACATCTGGATAGAAATTTCCTTCTTCTTTACAGAATTCTTTTTTAAGTGTGTTTCAGACTAAAATCTCATTTTTTTTCCAGATGATAGCTGAAAAGGGTGGTATTCAGAGGAAAAGCTAGGACTACAACCAATATAAAACTGATCTTGCCTAACACTGAGCCTGGTTTGAGTGTCTTTCAGTGCTGTACTCAGAAGGCAGCAGGAAAACAGGCTTTTCAGCTACCACCAGTGTGCAATTTCTATCACAAAAACATGTTGTAGCCTAATTGTGTCAATCAAGCAAGTATGCGCTTTGGAGGAAAAGGCTGGATTTTTTCTCCTGTTACTAGTCTATGATTTGATTAATTTGCAAGTGCAGATCCTTTATCAATCTAAGAAATGAGAGAAACATACTGTTTTCAAACTATTCATTTGGACATTTACCTTAATTTTAATTTTCTCTTCTACAAAATTTACCCACAGTATGCCAGTGAAAGTAACAACAAAAATTGATGCTACAAGCAAAGACCAAAGTCTATCCACGATGCCAAAAAATACTAGTGAAAGAAAACACCTAACTTAAATCTAAAACACATGTGACAAAGTAATCTCTCTTTCTGTCCCATGACGCACAACTGTACAGAATTCTATACTCTTACTTTGATGTGTTGTTTTCATGAAAACTGGGGTAGCACAAAAAGAAGAGAAGCATTTAGACAACCATTTTAGCATTGTCTCCTTCCCTGCAATCATTTGAAACCTCTTACCCAATTTCTACCAAACTAAGCAAGAGTAAAAAATAAATAAATAGATGTATTGGTTTTTTTGAAACCTCTAGAAGCAAAATGGCAATGTAAAAGTGACAGAAAGGCTGTGGTACAAACTCATTTCTTTTTAAACAGAGAATACATACGTGAAAACAGTTTGAATGTACTACACATTGAAAAAACTCAGAGATTATTCTATTAACTATCAGAACACAACCTCCTAAACCGAGGATTTTCTGTTTAAACTTTGTGATAGCTAACAAAGGAAGAGGTGAATATGCTAAATGGTAGCCTTTATGTAATTAAGTTTAAAAGTCAGCCAGCTGCAAGGCAATTCATGAGAAAGCAGGCTTCGTTAGCTGACAGATCTGCTTGTTAGCTGTGAGAGTAAGGATTGTTCAAGTATCCCTACTGCATTTTCTACATACGGATTTAGCTGCATAATTTTAAACAGAGAGAGGGGATTGCAGGCTGAAAGTGTTTTTGGGGCTCTAGAATATTCAGAATTTTTTCCTCTCTGTGAAACAGTTTTCAGTGCTCTCAAGAGTACAGGCTTTACCAAGAAAGCTGAGGGTGTATTTCCAAAGGTAACTGGTGAAGTGGCTGACAGTTTATTTGTTAACATCACATTAATTTAGTACTGCAGATAGGCTGAATCTTTCCATTTTTAATGCTGTAGGATAGCCACCCTTATATTTTTTTGAAAATAATAGCAAGATACCTTAAATTTCCCATATGGGATTTGATTTTACTTGTCTTTATTTTATTTTATTTAATTTAAGAAAACAATTAAAATGCATATTCAATTCATCTTGCTTTATGTGTGTATGAATAAAGCCAAAAAACTCTAAGAAATCACAGAACATTTTCAGTTTAAATTCCCAAATACAACCAGTAAAGGCAAAGTTATTCCATACGTACACAGAACAGGACACAAATATATTCTAAAGCCTCAGGAAAGTGATGCCGGAGGAGGGACAAACTAAAATTAGTTCAGCAAAAGCCCACATAGTACAACTACAGTCAGTAAGACTAAATCAGATACGTGGTACGCTTCACATCATGATAAGCTTCCCATTACATGGTACAGACATAATAAAGGTAGCTGTCAGATACGTGGTACGCTTCACATAATGATCGTTCTCCTCTGGAAGTAAGTTAACCTGAAACTGCTTATCACCCTAGGATCAAGACAAAAAGGTAAATCCTATTCAAGAATCCTCCAGCTGCCTTCCAAATCAAAGAATTTTCGAGGTTTTGTTCTTCGCAGCCTTAGGAAAGGATGGTTTGCACAAACTAATCCATGAAGTATTACTTTATTTCTCTTACACTCCCGCTTAAGAACAACCTCTGCTCTCAGGCAAACATGAAATTGGTAGACTTAGGCAGACAAACGTTAAAACATATACAGTTATTTATATAAAGTTTTCTATGCTGCTGAATTGAAGGAAAAATGTAACTCAGCAAATTTAGTCCTCACTAGAAATAACTCCCATTAGCATTAAAAGAAATTCTTGATTCTACAGTTGTGACGCATGTAAAACTCCCTTCAATGGGAGTCACTCATCTGTAAAAGCCACCTGGGAATAACCTAGGACAGAGGAATAACCAGCTTAAACCATGGCAAATTTGACTACCACAAAATTTAAGTTAAAAAAGTATAATAAATAGTAATTGAGAACTTGATTATTTTATAGTGAAAAATATATTACTTTTAACTACAAATGTAAAATATATTAACTAAGTAGGATTTAAAACTGTATTCCTCTCTGTACATTTACATTATAGCAGACAGAATGGAAGAAAAAATGGAATTACAGAATGTCACACAATAGAGTTTAAACAGCGGCATTTTAAACTGTATGACGATCGTTTTATGCTAACAGGTAAAATACTGAAATCTTAAGCTTCAAATACTACTTGTAGTGTTAAAGAAGTGATTATTTAACAGCATTTTTGTGAGACAATGATTTTTCTTTAGCTGTGGTAATATGCAAATAGCTAACTGTACGAGAGCAAATGACTACGCAATGTTAAAAAAATAAAAAGCTTAAAGCAAAGCAATTGAAACAAGAAATATTTCCTACTTTAAAAAGAAATACAGTGGGAAGGGCCACGGGTCCAGAAAACAAAGTCACACTATGCTTTAAACAGAAATCTCACAGCTTGTGTTGCAAACATACTACAGGAGAGATGGGCAAAGATATCAAATGGTTAGAATCAACAAAAATCTGTGATTACAGGAAAGTATATATGCTGAAAATAGTCCTACAAGCTGTCTGGTGAGACATGAAACACTTCCATCGTTATAACCTATTATGAAGAATCCTTTTAAAGTGTTCTCTGATACAAGATGCGTTATTCTACACATAAGCATGTTAAATATGGCAATCTCACACCCGAATTGCACATCAGTTCCGCAGCATCCATACAGAAGAATGAAGGTAACTTTCTTCCTATGTTTCCCTCCAAAAATGGAAGTTAATTTTAGGTTCTAATTTCTTCATCTAAATAACTTTACTTCTGAAATAGCCAACTTAAAAAAGTTACACAGCAATATTAAAAATAAATGAGTTCCTCTGCCTACAAACAATACATTCGATAAAGAACTTGATATAAGTCAACGTGTATCATTTGTAAAACAACTGTGACAGTAAATTAAGTTTTTAGTATTACTATATTTTTAGCCTAAAAAAAAGTGTTACTTAATTGTTTAAAATCAAGATATATGTAAAAAAATCTCACAAAACAAATCTTTGTCAATAAAACACAAGCTGTCAACTGGTTCAAGGCTGTTTTTTGGCTTTACAAGTGGTCAGCTCCAGATGCTTTTTGAAAAAAGGTACAAAACCTCAAAGTAAGCTTGAACACCCTAGTTAAAATTATTTTCTAACTCCAAACAATTAGGTACTGACATTAAATCTGAAGCACGCACCTTTAGAGGCTTTCAGAAATGTTTTGCTAGCACTTGCTGTTACAAGTCTGATACTCCCATTACCTGTTACACTTAAATCTTCTCTGAAATTTGCCAACTTTCCAGCTTTCATGTTCTCCTGTGGAGAGGCGCTTCTTTGTCTCATGCATCCTCTCATTGGACCTTAGTTTGCCACTTTTCAACTTCATGAAGTGGCTTTATTCTTAAACTACAATATAGGAAAAACATTCCAATACATATTTCCCTATATCACTCAGCATTTGAGGATAATTCAAAGACATATTTTTACTAAAGAATGTGACAATCTTCAGTACCCTCTGAGTTTTTACTTAATCATTCTTCTTGTTTTTCCTCAAAATCATCTTTAACTCCTAGAGTGCCTTTTTTGAGATAGGTGAACTAGAACTGGACACAGTATTCCAGTAAAAGTTGATGGTGGGGATGTCCCCTGCCTACTTTAAAACCAAGGCTGATGGAATATTGCAGGGAGGTGGATTTGAACAAAACTAGACGCTGAGCCACAAACTTCATAATATCTAACAGAAATCCCATGAAACAGCTATTGAAAAGATGGGAAAATCAGAAAATTCTTTGAAGTTATAATTGGAAATAGGAAGTCATACCCAGTAACTGCAGAACTATTTCGTTCAAAATACTCAGTTTGATGCTTTCGTACCTTTAATGCTATCTGATTGCCCAAGTAGGAAACAAAAGACACCAGAATTCCCAAAAATAGGAACACAAATCTTTTTTCCTGAAAAAAACATAGACCTATTTAATACACTAAAACTTCAAAAGTAGGGTGTAAATCTAAGACCACTGTGATTTCATATATGGTAGATTGGGATACAAATTTATTTTTTAAGGAAGAATGAGCTCTCACTTCTCCATCTAGTCCTAGTAATTGAATTAAATGCAAGACAGGCAAATGAATGACAGAGAAAAGGAATGCACACAGAAAGCTTTCTTGGTTGTGCAATTTTTTAACACTGATCACACTGACAATATTTATAAGATGCCTTCTATGGAAGAGGAGTTAAAAAAAAAGGAGGATGCAAACTTCAGTAGTCCATGCCATATTCTTATTTACTATACAAAGATAGTCATTCTGAGCTTGATACCATAATTTTGGTCATTTTAAGCCAGTATAACTAGTGCCATCGTTGATAAAAACAGACTCAATCTTGCTCTATCTCCTTCTTTGGGCTGGCACAAGCATTTGCACATTGAGCTGGATGACAGAACAGATGCAAGCTAAAATGAGCCTGATCTAAAAAGAAAAGCTCCTTCTAATCAAGATTAGTTCTCTATTGATTATCCATCCTAAGTTCACAGCCAATAGTGACGATTCATCAATTCGAACTTTTTTTGACACATCTATTCCTCCCACACAAAAAAACCCAATCTCATCAAAACAAAGAAACGCAAACCCCAAATATCCCAAAGCTAAGTGTTTAGAATACTGAGATATAACATCAGAAGCCCAAATACATGCTCTTGCTCTAAAGCTGTATGTACATGCAGTAGAATACTTCTCTCCATTGCATAATAGCGTGTGACTTTCAGACATACATATGGGATGCAGAAAGATCGGCAGATCAGAAATTCACACCAGTCTCTCAAAACTCAAGCAAGCACCACGTTTAGTCACCTACAGACTGTCCACACGTATGCATTCACTTCTCTCTTTCTTTGCCAAAAAGCTCCCAGAAGTAAGGGGGGCGGGGGGATGGGGATGGGGGGATTAAATACCAAAGCATTTGATGGGAAGCTGCTTTCCCTCTTAACTCTGATACGGCATCTGCATGCCCATTGATTTCCTAAAGTCTTTACATGGATGTGAACTTAGGAACTGTCTTTTCCCCTAACATATGTTATCCTTAATTCTCCCTTAACAAGCTTCTCTCTGAAGCTTACAATAGTCCAGGTCACTATTGTAGTTAGGATAGAAGTAGCTGAAGGAGAACATCGACTCAGTGTTTCGTAACACTGATTTAGAAGGAATATAAATTATGCTTAGAATTCTGAATTAAATATTGAAAACACAGACAAAAGTCTGCCAGACAGCTTTTTACCTTCCAGAGATGTAGATACTTATCCACTGAAGAAAAGGATCCTAGGGGCATAGTTCTTCATTATCCCAAAAATAACAGACTTGTAGAGAAAAAGCGACGGCATTTTCACTTTCATAAAAACTAACTAAATTGAAGACTATTGCAAAGAGACGCACTGGCAGAACCACTGATGTCATTTTAATGGAAAAATGTACTATTTCATCTCTCAAAGAAAACAGTAAATTTAATGGACTATGAAAACAGTACCAATTAAATGTCTTTTAAAAGGGTACAGTTTTTGCTTTGATCAGGCAATTATTCTAAGAAAATTGCAAAAAGTTATTTAATCCTGCAATCAGTAATGTAAGTTTTCAGCTCTCTAGCTGAGAATTTCCTTGTTTCCTACTACCAACTTTGTTTGGACTTCAAACATAAAACAAGCCCAATTAATTGAATTGATAAAATTAATTTTTTGAAGGGGGGAAAAAACAAATCTTCCTACAATTATGATAAAAGGTCTTAATATTTTCTCCAACAATCCAGAACTGCCATGCATGATAGAGTAATTGTAGTTAATTCAATTATATTTACATTTTCTGTTTATTAACTTGGAAGAACTTTTCTCAAACATACTTTGAGTTTCTGCCAGCAGCAGCTAATTTACCTGAGAAATGTTGATCATTCATTTGTTTTCCTCCCATGCCCTCCTGGCAAGTAAGTTAGTTATATGCAGTGGACCAGGGTGTTGAAAATAAATTGAAGAAATTTTTTATGTAGGTTGAAAGTTTATTAAAAGTCAGTCAAAAAACTTAAGTGGAATCTCCTCTCACTGTTACCAAAATTTTAAGTGACAATCCTCATTATGCCAGAAAGATAATCTTAAGGTTTTAAAATAACCATTTTACAAAACGGTAGACATCTCTGTGTGTGCACATGTGTAAGTATTCATGCACACACTCTGCTACAGCATATAGATATTTATTTTCTTTTCAACTGGGGAGGGTTTTTTTTCCACATAAGAGGTTTCAGGGCAAAACAAGGAAAGTGCCCTTGGAGGAAACAAACAAAGATACACTAAAACTATGATCCTTTGTGAGCAGACTCAAAATAAATATTTTACAATAAAAACAACATTAAAACTAAATAGGCTGGAAATAAATGGCCAAATGAAACCGTTTTTATTTGAATTTTCTTACAATATGGGCAGACATGGATAGACCTAAAAACAGGAGTTAGAAAGATAAGCTAGGCATATGACTTAGAAGTGGCATTCTGTAAGAATTTGAATGGCAACAAACTATATACCTAGACCAAAGTAGATACAATCAGACTAGCTAGAGTCTACATATGAGTTTACAGGTAATATAACTGCACCTGTAATGATGCAGCTGCATTACATCTGTAGAAAACAACAACCAAATTGTACTTCAAAAAATCAGAAATAAAACGGCTCAAATTATATGGAGTTTTAATTTGGATGAAAACAGAAACTGGAGCATTCCATTGCTTTGACAAAGGAATAACATTCTAAGCTCAGTATCACAGAGATATTCTAATATGCTGTCATTCTCCATGGGATATTCAGTTTCTTAATTTGGCCATGGAATTCCATAAACCAAAGGCTTTGCAAAGAAACTTGTAGTGTGAAGGCTGCAGCGGGTTCTCTGAACCCTTTAAACACTCAATACAGCAGTGGACCCAGGTGTGTAAAAAAACAGGCACAGCTGCTTTGGTCACAGTGTGAGACTGATATTCCCAATTGGCAAATTTAAAAGAGGTAAGGAAAAGGACTAGATTTCCACCTCCAAAAGGACAGGCGTAGAATAACTCAACAGGTAGAGGAGGCTGGTTTCCTACCAGAGGAGAACACTGGTCCGCAGCATGGAAGCATTCTGTGAAGTTACTCTATCATCTCTTACTAAAATAAAAGACTGAGTCTGAAATTTCACATAAGAGTGACTGTGTCCTAGATGGCAGCAGGCCTGATCTTTTCACAGAGAGGAAAGAACAATAGCTTCTTTTAATAAATAAGACAAATTAGACATATGTGGAAGCAAGCCTCCCTAACTTGGGAAGAATTTTTCTTTCTGTAAGTTGAAGAATAAGAGGATTTTTGGTTCCAAAAATCCTGGAAAAGAAGAATGGGTTTTTTTGTGGAATCTAGTTCCTTAAGAACCAGTTTCAAAACCTAAATACAAAGATAAAACTTTAACGTTTATGTGTATTCCTAAGATAACTAGGAACAAATAAGAAGAAATGATATTTCAGACTTGTAAAGGGCAATTCCATGGGAAAAAAAAAATACTAAGTCAGAAAAAAAACATGACAACTTTTATTGCAATTGCCAGACAGAAAAAATTACACGTAAAATGTCTTCATCTTCAATATAAGAATGTGATTTGAAGAAAAATATACAAGAGATCAATTTCCCCATCATATTCTAAGATCAGTCTAATTTTTTCTAATCAATGCAGTATTCTTCAAAAAAAAACTTAGCTGGAAATAGATCAACTGCAAGTGAATTCACAGGTATAAATATTCATTTATTATGATTTTTTCTAATATGACCTACATATTAGAATACATCAGCAGAATAAAGATAGTACACAGTTCCACAGTTACATCTTTGTCTAGTCTGTGAAATGTATAGTATACTTGCGTTTTATTTTTGCATTTTAGTGACCTCTGGTGGTTACATTCAAAAAAATATTGCTGTTCACCAATTACCTGGATAAGAACTTAAAAAAAAAAAACCAAAAAACATGAAATAAGTTGGGTTTTTTTTAAAAAAAAAAAAGGAAAACCATTACTTCTTCAAAAAAGAACATATCAAAGGCTTTTGGCATACAGTATGTGAATTTTTACTTTAGCCTGAGGCTTCTTTTCCTTCCTAAAAATTTTCTGCTTCTTCAGCACTTAATGTTACTACTATTTAACAAATCGTTTAAACAACAACAACAAAAAGGTTAATGATGCAGATTCAACCTCAAAGATAGAGGAACTATCCTTAAATAAACGTATGACACAGTAAAAGACAGCAGTGGGTAGAAGAGCCAGATTTGAACATGTAAGAGCCAGCAGTGGTGTTCTGCACAAGTCTCTGTTAGGTCCTGTGCTACTTTAAAAGTACAAAAGAATTCACAAATAAATGGGTGAGTGCATAATGATGTAAGAAATAACTGCAAAGGAGCTGTGACTGAGTGATTGGAATTGAAAAATTTGAATTGGAAAGAAAACTTGGTCTACATAGCATGGTACACATAGTGGGCAAAAATCATTCCAGAATCCCATCGTCAAGAGTTCTGAATTGACTTTTCATACTTGGGAACAAAATTTTGGGGCTACAGTTCTATACAGCTATAGTTCTGCAGAGTGATCGCCTCTGTCTAACAGGGGTCAAAAAAGCATATTAGAAGTTACTAGGAATGGAAGAGGACTCAAAACACAGAAACAGCTACCAATAGATAGAACACTCGTATATCTTAAGTCTATAAGACCTGGAATGCAGAGAGTCATTTTAGATTATGTTGTTCTGAATAGCTACAGCTTGGTTTTGGCGTTTCCTAAATCCCAGCAGTCACCAAGAAACTTCAGCTGGAGCACCAGCTGGCTCATAGAAGACGATAAATTACAGCATTATATTTTAATACATTATGTGATCCTGGTTTAAAGGTTTGGGTTTTGTTGTTTGTTGGATTTTTTAAAGCATCACACAACATACAATAGCTGACAGTCCACAAGAATGTTCAACAAAATCAGAGGTTCATCTACTTCCTTTGGGGGGAACAGAGGGGAACACAACTCTGTAGATCAGAAATTCCTAAATGGCTCCTTCCTGCTTTTCCTATAAATGAACTATCAAGTTTTGTGTACTGCCTACAGTAATCTGATTTTAGATTATATATACAAAAATATATTTGAAGACATTAAAATATTAGGATTCAATTTTTTTCCTCATTCTTGTTTTGTGTAAGCATTCTAAAATACTTTTAAGATTCAGAGAAAAAACTTGGAATGAATGTTGTTACAGCAAGCACAGTAGATTCCTTTTGAACAGTATCATAACTCAGATTTGTTAATTTAAAAAAATAAATCCTTATTTTCCCAATGAATTTATATAAAAAATAATTTTAATTCACATAAGAATGGGCCCAGAAAATTATAATGAAAATTAATTTTCCTTTCTATTCCTTCTGTTTAAAGGTCACTGGTCTCAGACTTAACTTGTTTATTGAAGTATATGCGTATATACACACACAAAAAAAGGAAAGTTACCTCAGAAACAGGTACATTTTCTTCAAGTTCAGACGCGTGTAATGCCAGTAAACCAATCACTCGAGCAACTTTGGCACGTCTGCATATCAAATAAATTTTTTGTAGGCACACAAAAGCTATTTCAAAAACAATTACATCTTGTTTATATTTTACACAGATTGCTAAGGGCAGGAAATATTTGAAGTGCTATTTACAGCTCAGCTTTTCTTCTTATTTCTATTTTCTGTGTATCAAATTATTTCAGTATTTTAGCTCAATTTAGCAATAAATTCGTGCATAAAGACATTTCTTTCCTTTAGCACTGAAGAATGAAGAGGCACTAGTTTGTTATAGTCTTACTAATCAACCATGCTCATGTTCAGTTTTCTTATAACACAGAAAACCCCTATAGATCATTTTAAACTTTTCAGTATAGCTGACAAAACAGAAATTAAATCTGTATCAGCAAATCAGTTTTAAATGTTTCATTAAAGAAAAAACTGGAATAATAAAATCAACATTTATGAAACAAACAGCAGAGGGCACTATCACATTGAAATATTTCTGACAGGCATAAAAAAGCTACTGCTATACTTCTTTTACTACTAGTATGGTATGGGTTGGTTTATTCAGTGATTTTAAGTAACACTATTCAATACTCTAAATTATATAACTTCTAGATAAACTTTTAGACATTTTCTATAATGTTCAGTCCTGTGAAATAGCAATATATTATGAATTAAAATGCTGATAAAATTCAATTGTATATACACCATCATACTGCCAGTCAGGTATCACAGCAGTCTGACAGGCTAAAACACTCCTCACATACCCTGTTAAAGAATATCCTTAATAAAATTCAGTGATAATTCTGTATTTGAAAAAATTCATTTAAAATAATTTTTACTTACATATCCCAGTTGGCGGCTGCACGCAGCTGCTGTATCAATATAGGAAACTATAGTTTAAAGAAGATAAATAAATATTAGTGATGATCAGTGATTTGGTATGTCCCAATGACAAACAAAAAAAAAAATCAAAATATCAGTGATTGGATATGTATTTGGATAACATTTGCAAAAAGTATTATCATACACAAATACTGCAGATATTGTCCAAACGTTGATTTAAAAAAAGGCTGAGAGTAAAAATATAGTTTCTTTCTATATTCTTGCCTTAAACTAAACTGCTAAATATATATTAGTGTGTGAAAAAAAAAACCAACTTTTTTTGTTATGCATAACACTGTGCAGAGGAAAAACACTTTGATACTTTCAATCTACAGAGATCATCATATGGTATTACCCAACAAGTACTTAATAAATTAAATTTATTTTGTGAGAATGGACAAAAATAGTTGGTAAATACTAGAATAATGAGTGGACTGTTAACACACATAATTAGCCACTTAAGAACCAAACTGCATAATTACTAACTAATTTCTAAAATGTTCTGTTAACTGGCAATTCAGTTATTGGATTATCGTCCCCAAAAAAATTCTCCAATCATAATGGAATACACCTACCAGCAATTCCGTTTCACAAGAATTCTACGGCATAAGACCTACTATTGCTTCTAACCTGAATGTTCCTCATTTAATTTTTCTGCCAGTGCAATTTGCCCTTAATATCTCTATATACAACAATGACATGTAAGAATATGACTTAGGTGCGTTAGTGTAAATGTAGGAGAAAAAGGTAGTTTACTTTTTATTAAATAAACTGAAAATTGCACATCTCGGGACAGCCTCTGTGATATTTTACATAATGGGAAAAATAAGTCTATTTCTCTTCTGCACACACAACACTCAGAAACATGCTAAACCACTACAGTAAAATTGTTTGGAAGAAAATGGTTCTTGAAAGGTGAAACCACCATTTAAGTATACACTAAAATAGACTCTTCAGAGAGCATGCTCACTATTTGAAGCAGTGTTTAATGAAAGTTTTACTGTATGTTCTTCACAAAGTTTTTCTTGTTATTCTTTATAGACATATGGCCAAACAAAATTCACTTAACAATTCAAACATGATTTTTTTTCAGTCTTCTCTGTCAATTAATGATTTACAAAGACTAACGTTTTATCATACGTTATTTCACACTCTCCATCAAGGTTAGTTTTCACCCCAACCTTTTTACTGATACAACAAATCTACAGGTAAATGTATCTGAAATCTAAGAGAAACAATTAGTTTCCCTCAGCTCCTTTAAAAAACATGACATGGAATTTAGTAATTTTTTTTCATTATTTTGTACTTAATTTGCCACATTATTTTTGTCAATGCACCAATGATTTCTTGATATATAACTAAAAGCAGCTGAGTTTTGCTACAATGGCAAGTATGTAAATCATGTTGATTCCTTCAAAGCTTTATTATTTACCAGCTGAGAGCTAATTAGCCTGCTTGCAACTTCCTTGTGAACAGCCACAGTACACAGATAATACAGTAAGTTCAGTTTAGAACGTGCTGCTCCTGTATTCTTCTCGGTGGAATCAAGCAGTGAACACACTCGTTGCAAAAAGTCATTCCAGTCCATGTCTTTCATAGATGATAACTTCTCAGCTAACCATAAGAAGCAAACAAGTAGTTAAAGACAATGGGTCTTTGATGTTGCTTTAAGACACAAGAAAGTAATATCAACATGAATAAGTAAGTTCCAAAGTTCGAATCTAATTTTAATTTTAGTACTTAAAGTATTAAACAAACACATGATAATTCATGTCTGAAGATTACAGAAATAAAAAAAAAGAAGAGAAACGAAGCATAAAAAGGTAGTGATAAAAGCCTCGAAACATTTTTGAAAGTGCAATCCTGCTAAGTCCTTGGACTTCACTTAAGTAAATATTTATTGGCATTATATTTAGGAAAGGTAGTACTTGCTGTACCTAATCATTACTAATTCTTAATAAGAATACGCACTTTCATTAGAGTAAATTTGAGGCAAAAACTAATGAAAGTGAAATCTCCTCAGAACCAACAAACTGAACATGCGCATAGTTATTCATATAGGTAGGTATCCATCTAGGTAAGCCTTAGTAGTATCAGAACATAGATGACTTCAGGAGGAACACAAAGAAGTCAAGTCACTAGGAAAATTAACATTAATCGTGGGGTTCAATTTACTGACCACTGTACATGAATAGAGAATTTTCAAAGACTTCCTAATCAGTCTCAACAAATAACTCTAGCAGCCATACATTCCCTCAGTTTTGGTTAGTTATTCACTAACAACTTATCTGCCATCCTGATATGCTCCACTACAGAATATTTAAGAGCATGTCTTCTAGTTTTCACTCCAATTTTACACTGAAGTAACAACACCTACTAATGAAGGCAACTCTAATTTACATTAATAAATGTGAAAAGAGGTTTGGATTTCAGGTATTCACCTTAATTTTTCCCACACTGTCTTTAATCATCATTGGCAAGCAGCATCAAATTCAGTATTTTTAAAAACAATCAGAAAGTTGTCCAGAAAAAAGCTACAACCCTGGAAGTGTTACAACCATAAAAAGCACTGTCCCATATAAAATAAATACAGACAACTATAGTTAAACGTATCGGAACATCAGTCTGATAATTTAGCTACTTAAATGCAATATGAAATAAAATACCACCCCCTTACGCACTCAAATCTGATAATTTTTGCTTAGGATGTTAGCCAAATTAAAAATATTCTCCGTTACGACAGTCTTGATTGGTAGACTGGGGGATGTTGTGTTCCTTTCCAACTATAAAATTTCTTCAAAGGAACTCTCCAAAATACATACTTCAATGAAAGGAAAAAGGAACTTTTATGTCCAGGAAGAAGTGCTATATGAATTCTAGGAGGACTACATAGCCGGCTGACATCCCTCTTCAAACACAGTAAAGTGTAATAATACTTCCTTAAATAGACTAGAGGAAATATTTCAGGGGAAGAAACGTTACACATGACAATGAGCAGCCTTTTGTTTTCAGAAATAACAGCAGCCTTTCTAGACAATAAAAACAACAACAACAAAAAATCAAATCCCAAACAGCTCCACACTGTCTTTTGGGACATGATTCCCATAACATTTCATGATTAAAGGCGGGACTGGCAAGGCTGCCTAGTATTATGGCTGACCAACACTGCACATTTTAAGATCCTGTTTTCATTTTCTTCTCTACCTTTGTCAAATTTTAATCTATTTGGTTGAATATTTCACTTAAAATACCCCAGTTGTTTACAAAACATAACACAGGGAAAAATGATGCTGCTTTTCCCACACTAAAACAGTGTTGACTGTCTTATTTTAAAAGCTTTTTAGCACGGGCTTGTAACTGAAGAAGGCAGAAGAGAAAGGAAGAGCGTATAACTGTTAGCACTTGAAAAGCCTACTCAAAATTCGTCTAGCTAAAAACAATACATATGCAACTTCCATTTCACAAAAGTTATGAGTTCTCCAACTATGACAGCTCATCATCTACAAAGGGAGGGTATAGGTCTTGTGATAGCGAGTTACTCCATCACATGCAGAACTTAAGTTTTAGCAACTTCAGCAGATCCATACCTGAATATGTTGGGATATGTAAAGTTTTCAAGTCAAATTTAACTGGCACTTGCTTCATTATCTGGAAAATAAACAAACACATTACAACTAGTTTTAATACATTTCTGGAAACCTCTAAATAGTTGAACATGAGAACACAAAGATTCAAAAATTATACAGGATAGGTGTACAAACCACTATTCATTACTGAGGCATCTTCCATTGTTTTCTGGTATGTATTTCTTCCAAGCAGATATTCAAGATTTAACTCTATGTTTTTAATATAATTAAATTGTTAGTATTTCCATTTAAGTGATTTTTTTTTAAATGGGAATACAAAATGATAGGACTTTCTCAGTTTACATATTTATATTGTCTGTACGCAGAAAAATACTTGCATTTGGGCTTAAAAAGCTACAGAAATGAACTATGCAGCTAAGACCTCATGAAGTGTTTTAGCAATTCATTGCCATACAGTAAATACATATATATACATACACTAGATCATTCTAGAATATAAGAAGTCATATTATCAGCAACTAATCGTTTGTAAGGTATGGGGCTTTTTCCCCACAACACATTGTTTTCTGGTACATCATGAAACTGGATGACTGCTCAGTGACTGAGCATTCAAGTGTGATTTTCAGTAACTAAAGCACACAAAAAAGATAACTGTATACCGGAATTTAGCCTTTGACAGATGTAGCCTAGGTGTAACTAGAGAGCTATTTTCTAAAAATGGTCTTCAATTCCACGGATCTGCAGAACACGGGGAAATTTTACAATATAGGACGACATTTTAGCTTTTAAAATTCTGCCAGCATCAAGTAAATCCCTTTCCAGGAGATTAAATTGCAAGCTCTTCAGCTTTACCAGGTGTCAGTATCATCCTTTAGTCTGAAGATTGCCAAGTATGCAATGACTCTGATTACATGTGCCTGGAATTTAGTGGGCTATTTTACATTAATTCTGAGTCTGGTATTGCATGGTAAGGAGATTAGTCTCCATGTGCACACTGGTATGTATGCTTACCCCTAATCTCATCTCTTATACTTGTAGTAAGAGAAGAAGCAGTGAAAGGCTAAGGCTTTGTGTCAGAGTCCTGAGGCAGAACTGAGAATTTACAGAGGTGGCATTCAAATGCATCATTACCTTTGAAATTCCCCACTGGCAACAATGTCCCCCACCCCAAACACATTAAAACAGTATTGATGGGTAGTCACTTTACTTCACTGCCTAAGATTTTTAGTTTTTGAGAATGTTAGGAATTCCATTAAAACAAACAAAAAGGCTGTTATACTAAAGCAATACAGCAACTAAAGGCTGTAAGACTTGGCTAATGAGCATGACACTCACTTCCAATGAAAAATGTTGCATTCCCCGCATCTGCCACTTACTGAGTAAAGTTGCTAAAATGACTTCATATTTTTTCACTGAAATAAAAGGAAGACTAAATGGGCTCTTGCCTATCATTCCTTTTACCAATACTATGCTATACGCCCATACATACAAATTACACTGTCATTACAGTGCAGAGCTCTGATTCTTTTTTGGTTTTCCCTTTGCTGCCAAGCAAGTGTCAGTCTCTGCTCAAGAGACTCATCACAAACTGTGATCACATTAGAATACATATGACAGAAACTGGACATTTCTTGTAACTTCAGGTCTTCTTTTCCAGAGAAAATAAGTTCACATTTGTTAGAAACCCTATCATGCTTAAAGTTTAGTTATTCTGTAAAGGTATAACTCCTAATCCAGAAGGCTTCATAGATGGCCTTGTTTTGAGTACACCAGAACACGCTCAGTTTTGTGTTCATTTAAGTAACAGATATTAAAGCAAGTTATCAAAAACAAATCTACAAAAGCACTGAAGGCAGCATCTAGTAGTTTCTATTTCTTGTAAGACATTATTTAATATTGGTATTCAATCCCAAAATAACTCAGTTCTCCAAACTAGCAACACAATAAGATTATAAAAGACTGCCAAAGAATTGCATGAGAGCTTGCCAGGTGACTGGGTGGAACGGCTTTAAAATGAGAATTACAAAATACAGGAAAGCAGTTTCACCCTGATTAAAGATTATCTGCAAAAATAGCCTCACCCACAAGTTCCTGAATCTTATATTTTATTTTGCTATACCTTTGGATTGTCGATGATTGGTGTTATGATAAGATCAGATTCAGTGTAAATGAGCTCTTTCAATGTTGACTCCATATCCTGCTGACTTGAGCACGTATTTTTAGCCTAGAACAAAAACAAAGTTTTTTAAAAAACTGTTTTGCACAAAAAGAGAAAGTTTATGTTTATTCCCAAAATATTTAATTTCAACACTATACCATACAGTTTGGCCATATGAACAACGTATTCTAAATTACTTTTTACTTATGTAATAGCAGATAGGGCCAATTAAAAATTATGATTAAAAAAAACACGTTGGAAGAAAAAGTACTGGGACCAAAAAACTTGCAACTTAAGTTTAAAAAAAGTAGACTGAGAAGAAAGAAGATAGCATTATCCCTTTTTTTATACACTGAAAAAAGAAGACGACTTAGCATCTTGATTAACTCTTACATCTGAAGTTATGCAAATATTTTTTTAAATAACTTGCACACTGTAGGAACTGCTTTCTTGTTATAATTACAGATGGATGGAGAAGAAAGTTGATTTTGCCACAGACTCCAAGCTAAAATTCTAGCTATAAAGATACAACCATACCTTAATATTATTTATCTACTCACCTTTTTCAAGTATGAATCTCCTTGTGGAGAATTTCGGATTGGGGCAGTAGTAGCATCACTTACTTCTACTGAAGTGCTAGTTCTAGGAGTGGGACGAGAACTTAAAGAAGAAAGGAAAAAAGAAAAAAAAAAAAACCAAACAGCACAGATTAAGTTTCATTGCAAAGTACTTTTTTTTGTTAATTTTTTGAAATTTTCAAAGTTGACAAACACAAATGATGCTACACTAAACATGAAGTTCCTATCCTTAAATATGTCCTGACAAGGTTAGGATTTGTTTGTCAGTTAGAAATAGGAAGGATGGTTTCTTTTCTTTCCCCTTTGTTAAACGAATGTAATTTGATTATTTTCTCACCCATAGTCAGTTCTCCAAACTGGGTGATAATACATGATTATCTTAATTCCTAATCACAACATACGAAGGCAATTAACTTGACAAAAAAAACGCAATTTATTTCACATTATACTCTTCTGACTGCCAGCTCTTGGTTAAGTAATGGGAATTAAAAACTACCTGGTGCTTGCGTATGAATGTGAACTGGATTTACTTTTCAGTTTTTCTTTTTAATAAAATCTCATTTTCTAATTAGAAAATGAAGAAAGGAGAGACCAGAACACTGCAAATTTGCAATTTTCATAAGGCTGCTAGTGAATTTATTTTTTGTAGTATATATTTATTTAAATCAAAATGTTTAAAATCAACTTTAGAATTATTTAAAATGGCAGGCCAGGAAACTAATCTAATCAACAACTTCAAATGAATGTGTTTTCTTGATTAGCAGAAAGTAATATACATATTTAACTGCAAATCAGTTTTATTTACTAGAAAAAGCAACTAAATTAAATTAAAAACACCAAACAAAATGAAAGATACTCATAAAAAACAATGATCAAATGACTACCATAGTTGTTCTCGTTCTTATCCTTATTTTGTTAAAGAGGTGTCTTTTATCTATTTGGGGTGCCAAAATATTCTCTACTAGCTAGATAAAAGGACGTAAAATGTCCTAGTTCCTATGGTAAAAATATCTATCAGGATCTGCTTAGAAGTTTAAGCAGTCTTATTTCCTTAACCAAGAAAGTATGATTTCTAGGTAGGAGGCTGAACAAACTATTCTAGGTTCTTGCGTGCTTCAAAACATGTAGATTTGTTAAATATACTTTTTTCCAAACCTAATTTGCTTTATATGTGTTTTAGAGATGGAAAATCTTTCGTACTTTTCCAGTTCTCAGCTGGTTTCTCAGTTTAAAACAAGACAAGTGATCAATGAATTAAGCTATTTGAAATTAATAAGATCTATTCCCTTTGCATATGTAGAAGAAGCTACTGCTGTCAAAAGCTGATTAACCACTTCAGTAGCTAAGTAAATCCTGGTGCTAAGTGCCAGGTCAGCAGCTTCCTTCTACCTTAATTTTTAAAACTTTAGCACACGGTGCTTTGAAAAATTAAATAATTCAAGCAAAGAGCATTTCAGAAAAGAATAAATTAAAAAAAAAAACACCTCTATATTACATTTCAAATTTTGTATTAGAATAAGTGTACTTATTGTAATAAAATGTTTTTTCTGAAAAATACATTTTTTTTCTACTCGCATTCCTGACATAATTTGGATTACGTGTTGTTATACCAAGTGTTTGTAATGACATTGCAGCCTTTCTTCTCAGCAGATTCCTAAAGCAAACAGCAAATGCCATTTTAAATTACTAATAGCACGGTTCTAGCCGTGATGGTAGGAGTCGTAAGTGAGATGAAAAGTAATACTTTATTAAAACCAACTGAAATAACTGGAAAAGTACACATGCTATCATGCACAATAGCCCTATTTCAGGTTACACAAGAAGCTTGAAAGACTATTTCATTTTAAACTGGAATATTTCTGCTTGATGAAGACAAGAAAAAAAAAAAAAGTCTATTTTACTACATAATCTTCCTGGCTTGAAAGCTAGTACAAAGTTTCAGAATCTGGCCTCAGCTACAACAAATCACTGTTAAATCAATCATTATTTTTGTATTTAATACCTATGTAGTACTTATTAGATTGTTGCCAATAGCTTGTGACGAAAAAGGTGCAGGCAGAATTTATTAGTGGATCATAAGCTGAATGCTTATTCTTGTGTATTTAAAGTAAGCATATTTAAAGCATATTCTCATATATAGTAAGTAAGAAGGAAAGAAAGTTCTAAATAAATTCTTCTGTTTAGGCAGACAGCTAAGAAATCAAAAGCCTACTTCCAAAAACCAGCATAATAAAGTCATAAAAGCATTGCTTTAACTGCACACACTGCTCTAGCAGCAATTCAAAGGTGTCTTAATACTAAGTAAACTGGTCAAAGAAATTGAAAAGGAGACACACTAACAAAATGTTACAAACAGAACAATAAAATGTCTGAAGAGACAGGGGAAAAAAAAACAAAAACATAACGGGTTTCAAGGGTTTTCTAATTGTTCTTTAGGTTTTCATACCTGAGCAGAAATATTGATTCATTTGATTCACCATCAACTGCACTTTTTGGGCGCAATTCAGTCTGAGTTTCTACTGAAAAGATAACATGAACTTGCATTCAGAAGTTAAAAATAAAACATAAGCATGTTGGAAGGACTGACAAATTTCACAGGACACAAAACAATTTAAAATAATGTTATGAATAATATTACCTATTTTGAAAGAATTGCTTGGTAGCTTATTATTTGCTCTTGAGGATGACAGGTTATCTAGATTTTTATGAGTATCCGCTGGCTCTTTGGCACTCCAAGACACAGATGACCTCGTGTCTTCACTGCTGTTTAATAAAAGGTATTAATTACACAGATTTTAAAAAAAAAGAGGGATCATATGCATTATTTGTTGCAATTATTAGCACAGAATTTAGCTGTCATTCTCTAGCATACTACTGTAATATGTTACACATTTTTTATATTAGTAATGGCAATGATGAAAAACAAGTTATAGCAAATGACTTGCAGAATATTCAAAATTCTCCAGCTCCCTCAGTAGAACTTGCATGAAAGAAACTAGAAAAGCTAAATTATTACCCCATAATACCAGAGCTATAAAGAAATGTTAAATGCTTTAGAGACCATTTAAGTGTCACAGGAAAAAGTCACAACTAATATACTTCTCATAATGAAGTCTGTAGCCTATATTTAGATGAATAAAAAACAGCTTTTTTTTTTTCCTTAATGATTTACATGTCACACTTAATTGCAAGTTTATTCATTTTGGTTGCTTGGGCTTTTTTAAAATACCTCTCTGTTATTCACATGGAACTGGGTCCTATAACCTTCCTGAAGGATCTCTAGGATATCAAATAGTAAACCCACATTGCAAAGCAAATAGACAGATGGGCCTCACAGCTGGAAAAAAAAAAATATTGTGCTTCTTTTGCATGTCAATCCCATGTCCTACGTTTGTTACATTTATCAATTAGTGCATATCTCAGTGGATATTTCAGAGTCATTAGAAAACACTCAATAGTAAGGTCAAATAGCCCAGTATTTTGTAGGAGATTAAGATTGTTCTGATTCTCTGAGAATTCCTCAAAGACGAGCACTGTGGTGGAGGCTGACAAAAGTCTTGCTAAAACCTTGAAAAAATTCTTACTTTGTGGTATAAACTTTAAATCTTCATTTCTTAACTGCCTTGGTGGTGAAAGCAGTAATAAAATTAAAAGAGCTGTCTTTTGAGGTGTCATCTCAAACTAGAACAAATGTTAAAAATACTGCAGCACTGGTATCAGAAATAGGTATTAAAAAACACAAGACAGGGTTTTAAAACAGAACACAAAAACATTCAGCATTCTAAAAGAGAACTATTTTCACATTAGTTCCCTAGATTGGAACCTAACATACCTTTCAAATATTTAGAACAAAAGAACATAAAAATCAACACTAAACATCCTAATTCAAAACTAAAAACAAAAACCAGCAAGGTAACAGAAGTTTTGAAGAAGCCTAACTTTTTAATACATAGAACCTAGTATTCACAAAAGGTTTGGGTTCTTCTGCATATATAGCACTGTAGAGTATTACAAATTCAGAAAAAAAACCCACTAGATTAATGCTTTATGTCATAAGCAAAGAATATGGGTCAGCTGCATTTGCAAGGATATAAGGCTGAACCACAAATCTAAGATGCTGTACTGATAGGCTTTGTGATGGATGCAGTACTGATAGGCTTTGTGATGCTCTAAGCCTCATGCATAAAAACAAACAAAAAAATCTCAGTAGAGATAAAAATGACTCATATTTATAAGATTCTACAAAAGCTGTAAAAAAAAATTTATAAGGCAAACTACTGTGCATCGTTATATAAACAAATTAGAAAAAATGAAAGCAGTTAGTTCAGAAGTAAACTTTAACACATTCTGTTGAAAGCAAACAGTGTAATACACTAATAGGATAATTCCTAAGCATCCAAACCTGATTACTGAATGGTATAAAACTACATTCAGCAAGTAGTTAACAACATGAAAATCCTAAGCAAAATTAAAAAGCAGGAAAATTTACAGAAAACCATAATAAAAATATACAAATACTTGTTTGCTTAGATTTCATAGAATCGTCTAGGGTGGAAGGGACCTTTAAGATCATCAAGTCCAACCATCAACCTAACACTGCCAAAACCACCACTAAACCATGTCCCTGAGCACCACATCTACCTGTCTTTTAAGTACCTCCAGGGAGGAGGTGATTCAACCGCTTCCCTGGGCAGCCTGTTCCAATGTTTGATTATCTTTTCAGTGAAGAAATTTTTCCTAACATACAACCTAAACCTCCCCTGGCATAACTTGAGGCCATTTCGTCTTGTCCTATTGCTTGTTACTGGGGAGAAGAGATTGAACCCCACCTCTCTACAACCTCCTTTCTGGTACATGTAGAGAGTGATAAGGCCTCCCCTCAGCTTCCTTTTCTCCAGATTAAACCACCTCAGTTCCCTCAGCCGCTCCACATAAGGCTTGTGCTCTAGACCCCTCACTAACTTTGTTGCCCTCCTCTGGACACGCTCCAGCACCTCAATGTCTTTCTTGTATTGAGGGGCCCAAAAGTGAACATGGTATTCAAGGTGGGGCTTTACCAGTGCCGACCAAGTACAGTGGGACAACCACCTCCCTACTCCTGCTCACCACGCTATTCCTGATACAGGCCAAAATGCTGCTGGCGTTCTTGCCACCTGGGCACACTGCTGGCTCATATTCAGTTGGTTGTTGACCAACACCCATATGTCCTTTTCCACCGGGCAGCTTTCCAGCCACTCTTCCTCAAGCCTGTAGTGCTGCAGGGGGTTGCTGTGACCCAGGTGCAGGACCCACCACTTGGCCTTGTTGAACCTCATACCATTGACCTTGGCCCATTGATCCAACCTGTCCAGATCCCTCTGTAGGCCATCCTACCCTTAAGCAGGACGACACTCCCACCTAACTTGGTGCCATCTGCAAACTTACTGAGGGTGCACTTGATCTCCTCATCCACGTCGTTGATAAAAATATTAAAGAGAACAGGGCCCAATACCGAGCCCTGGGGAACACCGCTTGTGCCTGGCCGCCAACTGGATTTAACTCCATTCACCACCACTTTTTGGGCCCGGCCATCCAGCCAGTTTTTTACCCAGCAAAGAGTATACCCATCCAAGCCATAAGCAGCCGTTTTCTCCAGGAGAATGCTGTGGGAATCGATGTCAAAGGCTTTACTAAAGTCCAGGTAAACAACACCCACAGCCTTTCCCTCATCCACTAAGCGGGTCACCTTGTCATAGAAGGAGATCAGGTTTGTCAAGCAGGACATTCATGCTTTCAGGCTTTCACGAACCCATGCTGACTGTGCCTGATCACCTGGTTGTCCTGCATGTGCCACATAACGGCACTCAGGATGATCTACTCCATAATCTTCTCAGGCACTGAGGTCAGACTAACAGGCCTGTAGTTCCCCAGATCGTCCTTCTGGCCCTTCTTGTGGATGGGCATCACATTTGCTAACCTCCAGTCAACTGGGACCTCCCCGGTTAGCCAGAACTGATGATTTACTACAAAAGAAGTCTTCCTTGAATATTCAGTACCTTGAGCCCGTGCCCTGGCTGTCTGCAGAATCACCACCACAATGGCAAAGGGATCCTTTCCAGAACGGATGCTGCAATAGGTCTGTCCAATTCAGCCTTTTGAAAAGCAACAAACAAACAAACAAACAGAGAAAGCAGTGGCAAAGTACAGCTCTACAGAGAGATACCAGACTAGGTTTTGAACTCAGTGACACTACAGATTAATTAATCCTCTTGTTCGCTTTTATTTCGTCAACAAGTAAGTTTTCTTACAGGACAAACCTTTTGTCTGAAATCAAAATGGATAATTCACGCAACACAGAGGTATGAGACTAATAATGAAGGAAACTGCATAGCTAATCCCAAAATGCAAATTATCAGAGCTACCCTATAGATTATAATCTTATGTTATTTAACAATATAACTATATCAGCTATAAATCAAAGTTTCATAAAATAGATGTGCTCGTCACTCTGGAAAATTAAAGCCATCCAATTTTAGAACTGCCCATTGTTTCTGTTACAAAGTGATGTATTTAGCACCAGCTACAAAAATACAAAAATATACTTAATCAGAACATTGTATATATCTTCATATAAGAAAAAGTACAATTTGTTCTTTTATGTGAAGTATTAAATGATTTTCTCATTCTTTGTGATCTACAAATTACTATACATACAGTACCATAGTAATTATTTTTCCAGAGATGAAAAAAGATGACGTAAACAACTGTCATGAATTAGACTGTTTACCTTTTCTGAGGATCCTTTTGAAGCAAGCCATCAAGCAAACTAATGAACTCAGCAGAAGGTTTGCAAACAGCAGAACCTGTAAGCAGAAGCACTTGAGAACACAAGTATTGGGCAGCAAAATCAACTGTCACACAACGTAGATCAAATAATTATCTACAGATCATGCTAAAAAAGTTTTATTTAATAGTAATTTCATCTGAAAAAAATTGAATGTATGAAGAATCCTAAATATACACTCTTTGCCTTTCAAAGGATTCTCAACTCCCCCCCAAAAAACCAACTGCCCCCCCAAACCACCAATGCTCAAACTAATTAACATTGTTTATATGTTAAAAAAAACACCCTCCAGTTATCATACAGTTATTAGCAAGAAATAAAGTGGAGTTGAAATCTGCTTTAATTGAAATTAAATTTCCCCTAGCCATGATAATTTTAAGAGCACCATTGTTGCACCCTATTATACAAAAGAGGTTTCCAAAATTTTTATTTAACTGAGAAAGACTCCTTCTGAGAGCTCAGAGCTATGAAATACACTTTATCCACTTCAAAACCAAAATCTCTCTTAGGACTGAGACAAGTAACAAGACTTTTAATTGTACAGGTCACAGTTTTCACTACAGTACTATGAACTGAAAAGAGCCAATAATATAAGTGGCTGATGAATACCACTAATGCCCAGAATGCCTGAGATCAAAAATTCCACCCCACGAGGTACATTTACTTCTAATTCTTAACACTAAATGATATGCCTGTCTGTCAACAGGTAAATAAGCATTCATCACTAATGGGGAAAATGTTCTTATCAAAGGAAGGCAATGATAACATTCACTTCAGACAGCTAACTAATTCCTACAATCAGTCTCAGAAGAAATACTGCAAAACAAAACTTTAACTTTCTAAGTATTACTCTGATTTGATTCATTAAACAATAACAGAAAGTTACCCTCTGGTCCAGGTGGCAATGGATCTTCATGTAAAATTTTTTCAATTAATTCAGAAAGGCTGTCTGAGAAGAATGGTGGTCTTCCTACAAACAAACAGGAGTGTATTTCACAGATTAGGCAAACTTCAAAATTGCTGTGAGGTTCAATAACATATGATGAGCTCATTTTCCTAAGGAAACATCCAAAGAAATAAACACCCTCAACCTGAATTCTATTTATCAAGTTCTCTTGTCAACTTAAATACAAAACCTTGGATTAAATTCTTCTACCTTGAAGAGCAAAAGAGACCAAAGACAGAACAGGCACTAAAGATGGCTTGATGGAGGTCAACATGATAGCCCTGTATGAATCAGCAATGGGACAACAACAGGAGAAGGTCTAGGCAGAAGTCTCAGTATCTGTGTGTCCTAGTTTCAGCTAGGATAGAGTTAACTTTCATCCTAGCAACTCCTGTGTTTTGGATTTAGTATGGGAATAATGTTGATAACACATTGTCTAAGTTGTTGCTAAGTAATGCTTATATTAAGTCAAGGACTTACCATAGAAGCTGAGAGGAAGCACAGACAGGACAAACTGGCCAAAGGAATATTCTATACCATAGACGTCATGCTCAGTATATAAATGGGGATCGGCCTGGGGGGGGACAGGAATCCACGATTGCTGCTCAGGATGGGCTGGGCAACCAATCACTGGGTGGTGAGCAACTGTATTGCATCACTCATTTTGTATGTTCTTTTACCATTATTATTTTATCTTCTGTTACTGTCCTGTTAAACTATTTTTATCTCAACCCACAAGGTTTTCTCCCTTTTTCTCCCTCTTCTCCCTATCCTACTGAGGAGAGGGGAGGGCGGGGGGGGATGAGTGAATGGCTGCGTGGTCCTAGTTGCCAAATGGGGTTAAACCACAACACTATGTAACTATGTTGATCCAACAGATTAGCTTATTAAGACTTCAGCAGCTTGCACCGTAATTCTCTTTTGTGATTAAATTTTACTTCCAGCTGCAGCCAATGCTAACAGGCACTTTATCTGCAGGAAATCCAATGACTCCAGTTTTATACTAGTGAAACAGTTTTCTCTTTCGAAGGTCAAATTAATGCACCCACGGTTTAATACTGAGGAGATGAAAAACATTACATCATCAGAATTTGAGGACTGCTATAATTTTAAATCATAATATTTAAGCAATACAGGCTGGTTAGTATCATAGTATTTAGAACACAGTCAAAAGGACAACTTAACAGTACTTACTTCTATTTTACTTCACTTACTATTTTAAAACCTGTCTAAGGTTTTCTATGTCTTAACTTCCCTTGAAAGTTAACAAGAATTTACTCTGGGACACAGAGTAATTATCACAGATATTAAATAGATACACAAACTTACAACCTGAGAACATTTCATAAAGTAAACATCCCAAGGACCACAGATCACTGGCTTTGGAGAAGTCTTCTCCCTTTATCGCTTCTGGAGCTGTGTATAATGGAGAGCCTACAAAATACAGTAAGTATAATCCACTTTGATTATTCATTCTGTTCCAACACTTCAAACGTTGCCTCCACACTTCAGTGAGCTAAGAATTATCTTCACTTAGTGTAAGAAAACTGAGATACCATATGTAAGTAGTCTCAAAGGAACTTCACGGCTATACTTTTACTGAATTATATAGGATTATATATATGCTATTTTTTGTTTATTTCACTTCTAGTAACCAAGCTGGCTTGTGCTATACTTTTTTAACACAGTGTTAGTGCAAAGAATGTTTTGATATACCTTGACAGCCTTCCAGAGCCAAGCAAATTGAGCAGAATGGTAAACCAACATAATTCTCATGTGAGTAACAGAAATAATTAGGTTACACCAGGTTTTATTATTATTTTTTTTTTTAGAAAAAGCTATCCAAAGACATAAACTTTCATGAAATTAGAAAACTCTGTTAAAGATAGCCAACTGGATCACTGATCTAAATTAGTTATAGCTATTTTCCCACTAAAACACTACGAAAACATCCCATATCAATTTACAGCAGCTTATTCACAAACCCCTTTTGTCTTGATATAGAAAAAGAAATATGCAGTTGCTATTCCTACAGTAGTTCCCATCTAAACATGAACTCATTTGTCAAAAATCTCTAAAAAAAAAAAAGTACACAACCTCAGCAAAAATGCCAATTCCATAGTCCTTTAAAAAGCTTATTTTGGATTCTTTTGTTCTTGGGTTTTATTTTTTTAAGTGACAAAAGGTCATTAACCATACACATCAACACAACTGTTCTGAAAGGCAACAGGAAAGAGATTAGATTTGTATTTCTTCCTGAATAAAGATCTGTTCTTAGTCTTAGTATTTCCAGTATGGACTTTCTGCAGGAGACAGCAAAGTATTAAAAAAGGTTTCTTTGTTCCCATATAATATTGCCAAGAATTCCATTGTTCCCAATAACAGTAACTGCTATAACATATCATTATGTTGGAAATGGAAGTCTGTGAGATGGTATGACAAGCTGACTAATAAAAGATTCTGAAGATTAAAATCAAGTTTCTGAAGTTTTCTTATTCAATGAAAAAATAGCGTTTTGCAGCGTACTGCATTTGCACATATCTGCCTGTTGAAACTAAAGCACAGTAACTTTCTCATACTTTAAAGAGGTGATCATTCTTAAATAAAAGGTACTGAAATAGTCAAGCCTCAAACTAGAAATCACTTGAACCATTATGCATCAAAAAAGGACAATGAAAGTACTATGCAAATAAAAATAATGAAAACAAATATCTTAACCATTGTTAAATGGATACATTCAAGACGCTGCACTGCTGCTAGGTAAGAAGCAGCAGTTCTATGTAGTACTTACTGAATTTTGTGTATACATTTAACATGAAGTTAACGGAATTTAGTCCTAGACCTTACAGACAGCATCTGCAGCACAGACTTTCTAAAAGTGCATAAATAATTTCACAGCTCAAATTTTTCTGAGGCAAAACAGGATTAATTTTAAAGCACTTCTTTTCTTTATCATACTTCCAATATCAGTTACTTCTTCATTCTCCAATTACTACTTCGTAACTGTAGCACAAAAAAATTGTAAATAAGTGATTCTTTTTGCTACTTCCTTTAAACTTTTTTTTTTTAAATACACTGTCCTGTATTAACTAAATACCAGAAATACAATTTCATCACTTAGAAAAGCCAGTTCCAGTCTGAACTCTGAACTTCAAAAGTTTAGTGATCTTCTCATTCTTCTAATTCTACTACTTGTTGATGATACGTGAAATGCATCAAGGACCAAAGGCATTTCACAGGATTTTTCTTCCCACCACAGTTTTAATCCAACAGCAATTAATAATTAAGCCTCCTCAGCAAACCCAAGCCAAGAAATAATATCTTTAATTCATTTCAGATCTCATTCATGTACTCAATTTGTTAGGGTTGCGGGGTTTTTTTGTTTGTTTTGGGGTTGGCTGTTTTCATTCTTGAAATTTTACTTCTATTTTTTTTCTACAAAGAAAAAAATCAAGAATATTTTATAAAATAATGAAAACATGTTCAGGATAGACAGACAGTTTGTACATTAAACTGTACTGTTGGGATGTGATGTTCAGCTCCAAAAAGAAATTTAAAATAAGCCACCTCCAGTTACGTTATGTTGAAAGCTTACAGGCTGTAGTATACCTGTGTAACAATCATCTACATACGAGCTTCAATCCAAAACTAACCTGAAATCTATTTACAAAAAGCAGGACAAGAATACATTTTATGGCAAACAGAAGTATGTTTTTTCTAGCTCTTAGGTAAACTGGCTTTGTGAAACTTAGAATTATGACGATATACTTGTAAATACAGTTTCTTTTCTTTCTACTTACTTCCAGGTGTTGTCCCCTCTGCATGTTATGATCTCTCTGAACAATCTTCTTTAGGAGCAAAATTTTGATTTTGAGCTTACTTTAAAAATTCCCCATATGCAGAATTTGTAAAACCTCCTTACAGAAAATGTACAGATCATGCTTTCTGTTGCAAAGATATGGCCAAAAATATTAATCTTTGCAAATGGTAGCACAACAGAATTAATCATTCCATTTCTCCAGAAATTTAGTCAGTCCCAGGAGAACAATGAACAAAAGGTCTTCTCTCCAATTTACTTCAAACAGAGGCTTTTTCCTACTTTAATTCTGTTCCTTTGGTGTAAGTTAATTTTGGCTAGTAAAAATATCATACCTCGAAATCTGTTTTTCAGATGTATTTGTAGAGTGCTTTCATTGACATCTCCTTCACCTTCTTCAGATCTAACTAAAGCAAAAAAATCTTCCAAGTTTTCACCATCCACTTTAGCTAAGCAAAAATTACTAAATTTCAAAGTTCCAGGCCCTTCCAGCAGAATCTAGAAAAATAAACATAATCCAACATACAAGTATCATATACTAAAACTGTTGACTGCTGACATTTTCAACTCAAAACTTAAGTTTTTCTTTTAAGTCAACACCAATACTGCCTTTTTTCTTATAACCAAAAAATTACAGAACCTCACAATAGAACCCTGAAGAGGTTTAATATGCACTTTTGTTAACTCATTATTAAATCTAAATGAAAAACAATGTTACTATAGAAAAGAAAGTAGACGTAGAATAAAACTGTATAGGAAAATGAAAGTGTAGTAAAAAGAAATGGGGGAAAAGTGAATCTTTCTAATTTTATTTATCAGAAAATTCCAAAGATTTTGTCCAATGATCATAAGAGTTTTCTCTATGCAATCACTGCTTATTCTTGTAATTAAAAGCTTCATAATCCCAAAAATGTTATTTGGAGAAATAGCCCATTCAGTCAGATGGAGGGGGGAGAGGGGAAGCAGTCTTACTTTAGCGCTCTGCATTTTGTGTTCAAATAAGTACTTTACATTAACACTCTTCTTTGGAAGAATACAGAGGCTTTATTTATCCATTATGCTTTATTCATATATTTTTTTACTGCCTTTGGACCCACAAATGACAGAAACTGAGTATAATTGTGCAAGTTTTTACAGATCATTCAGAGAAGGGCAACTAGACCACTTACAGATCAAGATCAAAAACAATTAGTGTTAAGCAAGAATTTTTGGTTACAGTTATGTTCTGGTTACTACATAAATTAAAAACAAACATGGACTTTGACAAAACTATACACAAATTACACACACACAAAATCAGAAACTACATAAAGATTTGTATTTTTATGCAAGAGTAAGACAATAATTTAAATAGCATTTGGAAACAATAGAGAAGGTTATTAACAAAGAAAGTTTAGTTAACTTTACTCCCTTATTAGCATTTTCTATGCCATCAAAATACTCTGTAGCATGACAGAACAGGTATAATAATGAAGCTATATGTCTGAGGACAGAGACTAAAATACTTCATTCATTCAAACCAGTACACCAAATCAAAGAGAATCTATAACATTGTATCAAATATACAATGGGGAAAGAAATCAATTAGATCATAAAATACAAAGCTATAGACTTGTCTCTCATTGTCTTCACATATATTATAAAGCTCAACTGGCCTCCAACCTGAGGTAAGCCTCTTCCAAAGAGTAAAATAGAAATAATGAATTAAATGCTGACAGCATAAAAGTAACATGCAGTTGTCCCCTAATAAATAATACTCCTTCTTACCTTTCCAGGTGTCAGTTCACAAAAGATAATTCCAAGCTTATGAATGTGGTATAAACCAGTAATCAAATCAACACCAAATTCTCTCACTACATCTTCAGGTAGATGTTCATCTTGAGCAATAACAGCTTCTAGAGAACCACCTGAAATACGTTTACACATATAGCAAGTGCATATAAAGAAGATGCCATGCAAATAATTCCCAAGTACATTATACAAGCTTCTTCAAAAGATATCAAGCAAAAATCACTATCAGTAGATATTAAATATATTTCTTGAGGTTATCCAACAAAATGTAGAGAAAAAAATATCTATTTCCAATACTGTGACAAAAATCTTAATTTTGACTGCAATTAAATTGAGTGCATGACTTCAAAATTACTTTAATATTAATTTATTTTACAGAGGAAACAGAAAGGAAAAAAAGACACCCAGAAATGGTGTAACGTCACAATGTAATAGTCCCCAGTGGGTTTATTCAAATTCCTTAACCAGATCCCTGCTGCATAAGTTAAAAGAATAAATAATACCAAGAGCAGGCCATCAATTTCTGGTAACCAAGTGCTAAAGCTAATGACATACAATTTTCCACTGAATTCACACACAACAAAAACGGTAAATCTGGGTTACGTTGTGGGGTCCTGAGGTCAGCATCATCCAATAGATAATTTTTTTGTTTGTTCTTCACACATACTTTTTCTGTACAGTACTTGTCTTGACTCATGTGCCCCAGTTCTTTCATTTTTATCCTTTCCTCTCTCTCCTTTTTCTTTTTCTTTTTTTTTAAGAAAAATAGAATTTTAAAACATAAAACAAAAATACCCAAGACTAAACTTTCACTTTCCAGGTTTCTCACAGAAATCCCAGCTTTGTGGCCCAGCAAGTCCTACTTGTATCTCTCTGGACTTCTCATCCTAACATGAGATCCTTCTCTGTCCTTCCAAAATCACCACGCTCCTTCTCCACTAACATTCAACCAATGCTTCCTCTGTTTTTGATCAGATTAAACCTAACAAAGCCTTCCAAATCACCCTCATGTATATCCTCTGTCACCTGTGTCTTTCCCTGGGCTTCACACTCACTTTCTGATTGTTACTGTTTCTCTGTTGTTGCAAAAATCTCTCTTCTTCCCCTGTCCCCTACTTCCTCACATCCCACTGATTCTCAGGTATGTCAAACTCATCCCACTTGAGTCATTCCTGTCCTAACTGTTCATAGAACTTGGACTTCTCCTAACCTCGTTTGCCACAAAATCATTGCTCAGTCAGTCGTTCTCCTCCTTCCTGTCCCACTCTCCCATCCTAAACTCCACATTCCTATCTCCCTCAAAATCCCTTTCCTCAACCTCATTTGATCCTTTACTACTTCTTACTACTCCCGTTCCCCTAAGAATGACTAAAAAAGACTTCCCCTAAAAAAGACTGTTCTCATCTACCTGGCACTCTGCCTTTAAGTATTTATAAATATTGACAAGATCCCCCCTCAATCTTCTCTCTAGACTAAAAAGATCCAAGTCTCTGAGCCTTTCCTCATAAGAAAGATGCTCCAATCCCCTAATCATCTTAGTAGCCCTTTGCTGGACCCTCTCCAGCAGTTCCCTGTCCTTCTTGAACCGGGGAGCCCAGAACTGGACACAGTACTCCAGATGTGGCCTCACCAGGGCGGGGGGGGGGGGGGTAACCTCCCTCGACCTGCTGGCCACACTCTTCTTGATGCACCCCAGGATGCCAGTCTTTCTTTAGTGGTGCCCAGTAATAGAACAAGAGGTAACGGGTACAAACTTTAACATAGGAAGTTCCACCTTAACATGAGGAGGAACTTCTTTCCTTTGAGGGTGGCAGAGCACTGGCACAGGCTGCCCAGAGAGGCTGTGGAGTCTCCCACACTGGAGACATTCAAAACCCGCCTGGACGCCGTCCTGTGCAACTGCTGTAGGTGTCCCTGCTGTGGAAGGGGGGGTTGGACTAGATGATCTCCAGAGGTCCCTTCCAACCCTGACCATTCTGTGATGAGAACCTATCAAAACTCAGTGAATCACTTCATGCAATTTCGAGTCCTCAGAGCTCCCAGTAATGTCTTAGTATAAAAGTCAAAATACTTGTACTGAACAGGAAGAAAACTTCTATAATTTACTATTAGCTACAGAACTGCCCTTTGATTAAAAAATTAATTTGAACATAACCTGAACAATATGAAGTCATTTGTACATTATAAATTGATTTGCTCCTCGTTCTCTTTATTGTTGTGTGCTATAAAATGAAAAGAGAATGCCAAAGCTGCCAGTCCTTAGAAAACTTTTCTCAAGTAATTTTTACTTAACTACCCTCCAACTATTCACAATTTAAGTTCCCCCAATTAGCCCTATCTCTTCAATATTTAAAACCAACATTATGCCACATCAATAACATTTAACATACATACACAACAAGCAGAGGAGAAATATGACTTCGATTGATTTCTAAAAATGTTTCCAAAAGCAGTAACATTTTTAGATATAAATAGGATTCTCAAGTTAATAATCAGATAATTATTAAGCTATTTCAAAGATCTAAGTATTTGTTGTGGAGTAACTGTTATAAGAAATATCTTACAAATACTCAGTCTATAAATTTTTATCTTTTGAGTTTATCTTACCTGTGCATAATTCCACTACAAGCCAGAGATGGTTGCTTGTTTCATACCATTCATGAAACGTCACTATATTCTTGTGTCTGATTTCATGAGTCAGACGAACCTAGAACAAAGTTTTTAACATACTTAACTGGGGGGGGGGGGGGAAGCAGCAATATATGCAATATATTTGGACTTATAATGGGGGGGAGGAGACAATACAAATTCACTCTAGATCAACTACTTTTCTCTTAACATTTTCCAGTGCACTAAAATTGTTCTCCAATTCAAATACTTTAGTTTAACATGTATGTTGAAGAAAGATAACTTTCCTCACAGACCCTGCCCAACTCACCTGTTCTTAAAAATAGAGAAAAAAAAAAAAAAGAAAAAAAGAGGAAGTTCCCCAACCCAAAATTATAAGCACTGTTTAACCTTCCTGCATCACTAAAACAATAACAAACTGGCAATCAGAATTTGGAGTCAAACTTGCATTTCTACTTTATTTTTCAAAAAGAACACAAGCATGGGACAATACGTTGAGCACAGTAAGAGAAAGTAAAAAGAAATTTTTCCCTCATTCTTAATCTTATCAGGCAAGAGCAATAATTCAAGGGTCCCTGGAAATCTATATTTCTATCACACCTACATGGCCTGATCTCTACAGAAGCCTCTGTATCTTCTCAGAGTGGTATGTAAGGGCTTTCTAAGATGAATATGCTTCTAAGAAAAAAAAACATTTAAATTGAGCAGTTTCATTAATCACCCAACAAATTATCATTGAAACAATGAGATGGAATACTTTACTGGGTTTGCATGGCAAGGTTTTGGTAGCAGGGGGGCTACAGTGGTAGCGTCTGTGAGAAGCTGCTAGAAGCTTCTCCCATGTCCGAGAGAGCCAATGCCACCCGACTCCAAGACAGATCCGCCACTGGCCAAGGCTGAGCCCATCAGCGACGGCGGTAGCACCTCTGGGACAACATATTTAAGAAGCACGGGAAAAACTACTGGGGAACAGCAACCAGAGGGAGGAGAGAGAATATGTGAGAGAAACAGCCCTGCAGACACCAAGGTCAGTGAAGAAGGCGGGGTGGGGGGGATGCTCCAGGTGCCGAAGCAGAGATTTCCCTGCAGCCCATGGTGAAGACCATGATAAGGCACGCTGTTAACCTGTAGCCCATGGAGGTTAACAGTGGAGCAGATACCAACCTGCAGCCTGTGCAGGACCCCACACTGGAACACGTGGATGCACCCAAAGGAGGTTCTGATCCCGAGGAGAGCCCATGCTGGAGCAGGCTCCTGGCAGGACCTGTGACCCCATGGAGCACCGACGCTGGAGCAGTCTGGTCCTGAAGGACTGAAGTCCATGGAAAGGACACATGCTGGAACAGTTCATGAAGAACTGCAGCCCATAGGAAGGACCCAGGTTGAAGAAGTTTGTGGAGGACTGCCTACCATGGGAGCAACCCCACGCTGGAGCAGGAGAAGAATGTGAGGAGTCCTCCTCCTGAGGAGGAAGGAGCAGCAGGAACAACGTGTGATGAACTGACTGCAACCCCCATTCCCTGTCCCCCTGTGCCACTCAGGGGGAGGAGGTAGAGAATTTGGGAGTGAAGTTACACCCAGGAAGAAGGGGTAGGTGGGAGGGGGAAGGTGTTTTAAGATTTAGGTTTGGTTTTACCCTACTCTGATTTATTTGCAATAAATTAAACTAATTTCCCCAAGTCTGTTTTGCCCGTGACGGTAATCTCCCGTTCCTATTTCGACCCACAAGTCTTCCAAAATATTTTCTCTTCCCTGTCCAGCTGAGGAGGGGGAGAGATAGAGAGGCTTGGCAGGCACCTGGCATCCAGCTAGGGTCAACCCACCACAGAAACAAAATTCACTTACTGGAAAAATGAAATATTTGAGATGTCTAACTATACCAGTTACAATTTCTTTTCCAGAAAGTACTGTATGTATAAAACTTTGCCAAGCTTTTACAAACCAGAATTGATTTACCTTAAATACTATTCCTTCATCAAAAATAATTTTGTCTTTTAAGTAAGAAATTTATTATTTACTGGAAGGTATTACTACCACTGGATTTGCACAATGGATAACAAAATAAAGCAAACCACTACATGCAAGTAACTGTTTTCACAAGTTCTCTGATATATCATAGAAGCAGTAAGCCTGTAAGTGTGGGTTTATGTGTGTGATTTAAACAACAGTAAAATCAGATGACGAAATAAATACGTTAAAATAAGACTCTATTTAAAGTATAATGATTTAAAATCTTAGGAAGCTGATCTAAATGGCAACAAACTCCATGTAAAGAAGCATATGGTATTTTTCTTTTATATTACCTGTGCTACAAGGATTTTGTAAGCTGTATCTTTTCCCAGATTTAGCAGAGAAAAAACATTACTTACCCAGTTTGTTATTTCAGCTCTTTTGCATTTATCAGTGCAAAGAATGGCAACAAAATTAATTGTCCCCTTTCTTCTTCCTTTATAAACAACTGTCTTATTTCCTCTTCCAATCTCCTCATACAGAATGAAGTTCTCCATACTCAAGGACACTCTACAGGCAATCGATTGGAAACATGGTATTAGTCTCATAAACAAAGAAACCTTTAAATAAAGGGGGAGGAGGGAAAAGCATTCAAATTTAATAACCGTTGATGTTAGGATTTACCCTCCCAACTCTTAAAAATAGGGATTATCTACTTCCAGCAAGATCAAACTTCCCAGAAGGCCTCCTCTCAGGAAATGTGACCAAAATTTTGAACAGGTGATAGTATTTTCCACTTGCAAAGCTCTAAACACATTCAAAAAGTTACAGAAGGCAGTAGCTACAAATTCTGAACATTTTATCCGTAAATAAAAGTCATACTACCAAACTTAAAATTGTATGTTCTCCATAAAACTGCTGTCCAAATGAAAATAGTCTATACTAAAAGCCTTGCCAAGTAAGATTGGCATTTCTGCCTGGGGGCACTTCAGGCAAACATGCACCTACAACTTTTCACAATGCAATCTAAATCTGCCAAATAACTGATGTCATCAACATCACTGAAAAAAGCACTGGACTTTGTGACTACTAGTGTTCCTACCAATGCGAATCTCATTGTAGCTTTACCAGTTATAGGACTCAGCACTAAGGATTTTTCATGGATAGAAAGAATTCCTTGCAGATAGAAGCTGTGTAAATTTGTTGGCCAATGTTATATTGTGGCAATCAGTGAGTTTGTCCTGGTTTGAGGACAGAAATTTAATTTATATTTGTAACTATAATTTTCAACAAGAATTGTATATACTTTAATTTACATACTGAAACAAATGAAACAATTGCCATTTGTTGCAAACCCAGGAAGTGACATTTTTATATTTAAATAGTTAGATGGTTTTCATAAAAATCTGGTTAATTCTTTTGTTCCACAATTATTTTCTCAGAGAACACTTGGAGCAATGGGAGAACTGACAGCAAAACATTGAAGCAACTGTAATACACAAAGTAAGAGTTCTGTGTCAGCTTTCCATCCTGTTCCTCGGCTATTCCACTGGGGTAAGAGCATGGACGTACAGAATCCCAATATCAGCATACTCCAGAAATAGGACATACTGCTAATTAGTCCCCAGTGACCACCTTGTAGTAAGTTTTTCCAGCTCCAGGCCAACTTCACATCTGATGCCCAGTTCTTCCAACTACCAATTTAATTAGTTCCAAGCCATTCGCAGTTGGTCTCTCATCTCTACACAACTTCTTCCATTTTGTTTATAAAACTGTTGTTTTCTCTTCAACAAGACCCGTTCTCAATGTAGTTATCCTAAAACCATAGAAAAGCAGCATATTAGAGACAGCAGTGCAGCAACAGGAATGATCAGCAAGGACGGAGAGGAAGGGCTGCTTAAGTAGTACAGCTGCCAAATGCCTAATCACAAACCACAAACTCAATTGCACTTTACCTCTTTCACAAGACACAAAGCTCCCAGAGTGACAAATCAAAGACCAAAATGAAGACTAGAGAATTCCCAAGTTTTCAGACAGGACTTCAAGTGAAAATACAACAAAGAATTGGGCAGCAGCAGACAACAAAGTGCCACTACAATACTGGTTCTTGCCAGAACATCAGCGAGGTGCCACGGTACAATTTGGATGATCCAGAATTTACAGCATACATAGGAACCTCACAATTCCAGGATTTCCTTTACCAAAGATAGTTATTGAAGACAAAAGTTTTCTTCTCAAAAGAAGAAAGAATCTCACCATTACATTTCAAAAGCCTTTAGATTAAGGCTTTTGCTTAAAAGAGATTAATACTGTAAATTAGTATGATTTTACCTAGCACTAAGCAAACAACTAGGTACAGCCAGTATAACATAGGAAGGAAGACTTTTTTCCTAAAGTTATGTATGAGAACAAGGTAATTATACAACGATCGGTTTGCCAAACATATCAAAATAAGGCACAAAGATATAGCATCAGAACAGACAGGGGCCTCCATTTCCCTACCTCCATTTTCTGATTCATACAGATCTTTATAACATTCTTTAGGTTCTTTTTTTGGACAGCTTAAAAAAAAAAAAAAAGACCAAAAAAAACCCCCCATAACATCATCCCCTAGTACACAAAGATTCCAAAATGGCAATGACATAGAAATGTATCCAGCAAAGGAGATTGCCAACCCACAGCCCATCCCCAAAATTTACATGACCACAGCCCCTTCCTTGTATTTCTTTCACAAGAATTCTTCAAACCTGACATGTGCACCTCAGCACAAGACTGAAGGATACACTCGTTAGACAGATGGAAGATATCTTCATGTTGGTCGCATGAAAGGCACCATCATCCATTCGTGCAATAAACCAGACAAACACATGCCAGGCTCAGGGACAAGTACAGAAATATCTGGTTCTCTGACGAAAGCATGAGCAATGACATGCAAACACACATTGGGACAGAACAGTCATGGTCATGAGACAGGGAAGCCTTTGTTGCTACCTCATGACTGGCAGTATTGCAAATATGGTCTCCGTGAGCTACTCTGCAAGAGGCTACAGGGAAAAGAGAAGCATCCCTGGCAGTGTTCAAGGCCAGGCTGGATAGGGCTTTGAGCAATCTGGTCAAGTGGGAGGTGTCCCAGCCCATGGCAGAAGGGTTGGAACTAGATGATCTTTAAGGTCCCTTCCAACCTAAACCATTCCATGATTGAATGATCTAGTCTTGCATCCCTGAATCTCAGCAGTAATGGCTATGCCATCATTTCAGTACACAAACCAGTGGAGCATGACCCATGAGGCAGACTTTCAACAGCTGCAGCACATTCATCATTTTGGACATAAAGTGTAGGGATCAAATAAAGTGACACAAAAAGTGAAAAGAAGCATTCCAAGGTGAGACGGCTGCTGTGGAAGCTGCCACACCACCACCTGCAACAAAACAGGTCCGAACCTCCACAGAAGCACCCAAAGCAGCAGACTCCAGCTGCTAAGGGAACTGCATTTGCTTTGGGCAGTATACAGGACCACACCACCAAGGAGACATGGTTCTAGAAGCGTTTCTTCCTTCTCTTGCAGAGAGCATGGCCAGAACACTCTGAACAGAGCGGCACACACAGGGCCCGTGATCTCCCACCATCAAAAGCGGCCAGCTCAGCGGGCCTGAGGCGCTGCACCACAACCCCCGGCCCACCCGCAGCAGAGATGAGGGTGCCATAAGGCAGGCCATACCCCGGCGGGTCTCCTGCCCCTCAGGAGGCCTTCGGTGAGGGGGTGTGTGGGGGGGGGGGGGTGTGGGGGGCGGTACTAGCCCCAACCCCCAGGTCTGAGCCTGCACTCAGCCCTCGGGACTATGGCCGCGGGTGCGTGTCCAGGGCGCTGAGGGGGCGCGAGGGGGCAACCGGCCGCCTTCTTGCGCGCGCCCCCCCACGGGGGAGGGGAGCGGAGGGCCCCGCCTCGCGCGCGGCCCGTTGGCCGTTACGCACACGCGCGCGCGCCTCGCTAGCGAAGGGCCGTTAGGCGCCCGCGGGAAGCAGCGGCCCTACCTGTGAGGCTGGTGGAGGGGGGTGCGCAAGGAGGCAGCGTTGCTATCGCCGCCGCCATCAACCGAAAGCGGCGCGGCCCCGCCCGCTCGCGCCGGAGTCTCCCATGCCCCAGTGGGAGGGAAGGAGGGATTTGGATGTGTCCCGAGGGGACATCATCCTGCGCGCCACAAAATACAGAGAGGCATGGGCGCAACAGGCACAGTGTCTCCGAGAAGGTTTTATTTCCCTTAGTCTAGCAAAGAACACACCGCCAGGTCTCCGGCGGGCCTGTGTGTTCCTTCCCCCCCCGCCCCGCACCGGCCGGTTGGTCGCCACCCCGCGCCCGTATCCAGGAGACGCTGCCAGACGCCGGAAACAGAGCGGAGCCGCCATTGGGCCAGCAGGCGCCAACGTCAGAGCGGGTCCAGCGAGCCCGGGGCCTGAGGGGAGTTCCCGGATGTTGCGGGGCGCGGTCGCGACGGGAGGGGGCGGTGCCTCGCTGGGGTGGGATGGGGCGGGTCAGCACGTGCCTGAGAGGGCGGGGCGTCCGGGGCGCAGCCGCGCGGTTGCCAGGCAACCACCAGCGCCGGCCTAACGGTCGGCGGGGCTGAGGCGCCGCGGCGGGAGGGACATGGTGAACTCGGGGACGGGGACGGGGACGGGGACGGGGACGGGGACGGGGACGGGGACGGGGACGTCTCTCGGCGGAGAGGGTAGGGGGTGTCCGTCAGTGCCCCGCCACTCTCAGCCCGGGCGCTTGGGGCTTTTTTATTAAACCTGCCTGGGTCTAGCATCGGTCAAGGCAGCACGTAGGGTCGTCAGTCCTGTTACGGCCATCTGTAAACTCTTCATTAGGGTCCGCTTTGTTATGGCGAAATTTAGTCCTTGAAACAAGTGGTTTCCATTTTTGGCAGTAAAGTGGAGTTTTCACATTATTTTTCATCCTAGCGTGGCCTGGTATTGGGTGGTTTTAAGGCCCCTGAACAAGTCAAATAGGTATCCTTTTATGTTATGTAACAAAAAAAAAAAAAAAAAACCAATATTCAGTATGTCTTCCTAAGGCAAGTTGTAAAGAATTATGTTTTGTCTGTTGTCACGCCTTCACCTTGATCTCCTACCAGGTTTGAACCCAGAGTCAACCAGATTTGATAAAATAAATAGTATGCTTAACAGGAAGGAATCCATGTTTCTTCAGGCTGTATGATAACAGATGGTCAGATTTTTTTTTTGCTCCCACCGCAGGAAATATTTTAGTATGAATTTAAACCCCCCCAAATACTGAAAAAAAGAGGAAAAAACCCCCAAATGACTCTATTTAGGAGAAGGATGTTAGAAAGGTGTCAGCTGCAGGAAGCTCTTCAGTTTTGTTTCATACCTTCTAAGACAGCAGAAGCTGTAGGCACAAAGCACAGGTCTGGAGGAAATCAAACCACACTAGTTACACATTTTGTCACAGTTCAGCTGTTGAGGGGTTTGGTAGAGAGTCTACACAACTGGTAAGATAACAGTGCCACACAGAGGTATATTTTTTGCTGGTTTATTCGATATCCACATAGAATTGACCCGACTCAAGAGCACTGAAAAATATCATGTGCATATGCGTGGCAAAATCGCTCACTTCTTCACAATTTCAGATCCTGTGCCATTTTGCAGCATATGCTTTTAACAATTACAGAGTTGATCTGTAATTACCAATGAAGGTACAGCTTTGAAACTGCACAAGCAAAATAAATTTTTCATTTCTTTTTTAATGTAAATGAGTAGTTGACTAGATATAAATAAACTGAATGCATAAGTAGACATCGCCTAGTTTCTTTTAATAAGCCAAATAAAAGTATGCTTTGAAGAGGGATTTATTTAGGTCTTAGAAAACTGCATATTTTATCTTTGGCTCTGATGAGGGTGACCAATATAAAGAAGAAGGAATAGAGTATTAGCTCAATTGCAGACCAGTCCTGACAGCAGTTCTGTTCAATGGCAGCTCTTAGAGAAGTCACTTAATTTCATTGTCCCTGTCCAAGAGGAAAAAAAATAAGGCACAATAACTATCAAGTTACTGCCTTTGCTTCCAAATTTCTAGTGTTTTGTCCTATGTACAGCTTTCTGTTAAATTAGTCTAGGTTAGGGATTGTTTTTATGCAAAGGGAGTAAATATCTCATTTTGGAGGAGTGAGATGGTATGAATTTTAACATCAACAAAGTCTTTTGAGATCTTCATATAATAGTGGCAATAGCATTCCAAAGTACTGAGAGAAATGCAAGAAAATGCTTTAATAACAAATAAGTCAGAGATTCGTAGTCTTTCAAATTGAATGTCTTCACGATGAAGAGTTTTCAGTGTAATTAACAGCACACATGGGGGGACACATTGACTCATAGCCCTCTTTTTTCCAGTACCTCTTAGGAACTATGGTACTTTTTGGTTATTGATGCACACTTCATTACATGTCAGTATCTTTCTCACCATCTGGATGCACAATTTCAATATAGTCCAGATGGGGAATTTTCCCTTTGATTGGTTATAAGAATCAGGAATTCTCTCTTCAAATGTGTCACTTGCTTCCAGTACAAGAGTTATCTTGAAGAAAGAACCTAAATATAAATACAAATCAGGGCTGCAATTATAAGACTCTTATCTTTGGCCTTTTTCTTACTGCCTTAGTCTGTTACTCCTTTAGTCTGTTACTGAACAGGACTTCAAGCATTGTACTCAACTGCAGTAAACTTTTCTGTGGGAATATTTTCAACATTCAAGAACGGAATGCAAAATATTCTCTCTGCTGTTTGCACCATTTCAATACTCTTAGCAATCTGTGCAGGAAACTCAGCCTTGCTATTTGCCTGGCTATTATATGAGACAGTCAGATGTAATCAAATTCTTGTTCTCAAATAAATATATGATCTAATTTAAGGTAAACTGAGATCTTGTGATTGAAACCACATAGTTCAGGAATGCTTAAACACTTTGCTGCCCTACCCTCAATGGGCACTGTGGAAGCCTCTGACATTTTGCCTGGTTCCCAAAAGTCTGACTAGCAGCCTGTATCTAAGGTATGTTTCCACGTTTTGTTTTCCTTTGGTAAGAAGATCTGTTCTTTAGTTTGCTCTAGCGCCCATTGAAGATGCTATACACTTCTCGTTTATTTTGCCACATGTAGTAGGTTTTCTCCCAGCTATCAGGATTACTCATGCTCTATCCCATCTTGTTAGTACATGGTGTTTCTTTCTATTCCAGACTGACCCTATTCTCAAGAGAGTTTCTATTCTCAGTGTCCTGGGTATGATGAGTCAGTTGCTCATATATAATATTTTTATGTTCCATTTGCCTTGACAGTTCTATCATTCCTGGGAGGTACGTGGGGCCACTTTTCTGGTCTTTGACCATTTTAGCAGAACAATGGGCATGAACATAAGCACATCTTCATCTTGTGCCTTTTATTCTCAGATTCTTTTCCAACCTCCTCTTGAAACTAGCACATACTTTCACTGTTTGAGTGAAACTGTATGTGTTTTTCTTTATTGCTGCATTTCTGTGCACATCTTGCATAGGTAATACTAAGGTTCTCATGATTTAGTCACCTTGTTTTTGTGGTACAAGGTATTCACTGGTCCTCAAAGTCATTAAATAAATTTAAACGTTACAGTTTCAGTATTGTATGCTGATGATATTTTCAATGATTTTTCAAATTCTTTTGGTAGCTTCTGGGATTTTTCTATTTGGAAATTTGTTTTCTCAATCACAGAGTTGACCTTTTCACTGCAGAAACATTATTGCAAAACAGTCCTTGTCGCTGTGTTTGTTTCACCGATGAGGCAAAAACTACTAGTGGTTTCTTTTATAAGAACAGGGCTCCAAATCTTGCCTCGCTGGATCGACTTGTAAGGTTACCAATGCTGCATGTATAGCATGCTTGTGTTGCCTCTTCCTCCATTATGGTCTCAATGCTTTGCATATGTCTAAGATTTGAAAGAGATGTGGTAAGATACTCTGCAAATTTTAATACCCTCTGAGTTTAATAACTTTAAAGGTTGACATATCACAAGCTACTTTTACCTTTCCAAAATCATTGGGTTTCCTTGGGAAGTCAGCAACTGCTCTGTATGTGATACCGGAGTAAAAACCAACTTCCCCCCCCTTTTTTTTTTTTTGTTTGTTTGTATTCAGTTTTATCTGCTAATGAGGTGGGGTTAATTGTTATGGACAACCACAGTTTCTGCTAGGCATTTCTCATATCACCTTCCTGAGTAACATCAGCTCTGATGCTGATTTGGGAGGCTGGCTGGCAGAGCTGATGATACTTTTCTGCTGCAATGTTCACTACTAACAGCATTCTCAACACCTAAGCCTACCTGCTGGCTTCCAAATTATGATAGGATAGGAAGGAAGGACCACCTTCCTTATGCAGGAAGGCTGAATAGGCCTTGTCAAAATCTTGTTTTTTCAGTGACTATCGTGCTGCTTATGTAATTCTGAGATTATGTAAAATTATTAGTGATGCTTCCTTTTTCTATGTATTTCAGTGTTCGTATTATTCCTTATTCTAATGCAATAGTGTGTAAAGCAGATGCTGTTGAACTACACCATCTGTTCTAGGTATAACATGTTGGAAGGACATCCCATTTTCTTCAAATACATTCAGCAGTTTGGACTCACACGAGTCAAATGCTTGGTTATCCAGTATACAGATTTACTGTTTCAGCAGAAAGCAATGGCTTTTATGATGCATATTCTGAAGATTCAGCCTATATGCTCAGGATAACCTTTGCATCCTGATTAGAATTCACAGTGTCTTGAGGGTATTATCATCATTCCACAGTGTAATTTTCATTTAGCTTTGCTTGATTGAACTTTTTTTTCCTTTTCTTGCAAAATGTATGCCTGGCACATTTATCATTATCCCACTATCTTGCATTTAATTTCCTCTTTGTTTGTGTATTTGTCTTCACTTCTAATGCTAATCTGAGCTTTAGAAACTATTTATTCAAACTTGCATTTCATTAATGTCAAATATGTGCAAAACTCCATCTTCTGAGTCACTGTTTGCTTTCTTCGTGTTTTTTTTCAGACTGTAAGCCCTGGAATAATACTCTTTTTTTTTTTGCCATAATTATTATATATGATCCTCTATGCAGAACATTTTAAATTAAGTTTCTCCTTAACTCCTTTTATCTTCATTTTATTTGTCTCCTCTGCTTGTGCTTATGCTTTAGCTTGTGTGTAAACTTTCACTTTTTTTGATTTAACCTCTCATTTTCCTTGTGTTCTTTTTCAAATTACGTGTGTCTTCTTTCCTTAGGTCACAGTCACAATAACACTTTCAGACCAATGCCATAAGTTGGTATTGCTCCTGAAAGATACAGCCCCTTTACAGGTAAAAAATTTCCAGTAGAGAAGCAGTTGAAGAAGGAGACAGCATTGGTATTGGCTGATGCTACCTGAAGGTAGCATAGCTCTCTGGAGAAGAAAAGCTTTTCTGCTGATTTGGTTCTTCCAGTAAAGGCAACATTGCATACCTTGTTGTAAAACAAAGAAAACCAAAAAGCAAGCAGAAAAATCCACCAAAAGTACCCACATTTTTAATTTTCACATGCTCACTCAGACAACTTGCAAGAATCTATGTTTGGTGTTCAAGTAAAAGCAACGATAGCTTTGCAGAAAAAAATTTAAACAAGAAAATATGTTGTACGGATGGCATTGTGCAGTCACTTCATAGATCCTTTTAAAAGACTGTCAGCATTTCTTAGTCCATGCTGATAGAAAAGTGTGAGAAATGGGGCCAATAACACCATGCATCAGCAGGAAGAACAAAAAGAGGAAGCACCACAACTCCTTTCTTCTTAAATCCAAAACACAGCTATTCAGAAACACATTCGTGGGATATGTTTTAGTGAAATTTTTTTTCTCAGATCATTTGTTCATGCCTATTAGAATTAGCTTGTTCTCTCAGATTAAAATAATCTACAATCATAGCTGCAATTGGGATCTTCAGCTGGCAAACTAACCAGAGATTTCTGAAACGGAATTTTCAAATGCTTTTAAAGCAATATTGTATGCTTTCATTGTTTTACAGGGACTATAAAGGAAGCTCTAGAGACAGCAAGTGAGGAACATGCAAGAAAAACAACAGCATGTGCACTGGAAAGTATATTTGAGAAGTCTTCTATTTTAGCAGGGCTGAAATAAGAAGTGTCTTCTAGAGATATTATCAAGGAAGTAAAATTGAGAATGAATGTGATAAATACAATATGATAATCAAGAAGAGAGGAAACGGGGAGGAGGACGAAAACAGAAAGACAGCAGAGAAATCAAGGAAACTTTTTAAAAATATCTGGTTACTGTGTCAATTGCCAAGTTCAGAATTACTGGGTGGATGAATTGAGATAGTGCTAAGAATGTAACAGAGTATGCTTATACGCACTAGAGCACCATGCAACAAAAAATCATGAAGAGGATTTGGTGCAGCAACCAAAAAACTGCTACTGTATCCCATGACCAGCGTACAGACGCACCTTGCACACGAGGGGCTGGCAATCCTGTGGTCCCAAATTCTCTCCCCTGAGGTACTCCCACACACTGTGTTTGTATATAAATAGTGCATGTTGTTGACGTTTGTCCCACTGTGAAGGACTTCTGCTCACTCTAACAAGACGCTTTTCAGTCTTAGCAGCACATCTCAAATCCTTGTTCCTTACAGGCGTGACAGGTCACTTGGTTCTTCACAACAACAAATTTCCAATCATGCAGACTTGTTTCTCTCTATTGTTGGTGTGAATCTTCACTTTTCTACTTCTTGGTTCTCCTACCACCTGCAGATCATTTCTGCCTTCTGTTTTTTCAATGTTGGATTTTCTTCCTGGGCTCTGATTCCAAGACGCCTCTGTTGTGTGTCTTCCTCTGTTTTTGCGGAACAGAAAGCTTTTTTTTTTGTCTTTAAATTCCTTACCAGCCTATCTATGCTCCCCGCCCCCTGCTTCTCACTGCCATTCAGTAAAGCACAGAGCAAACCCTGTTTCTCCAAAATACTTCTCCTTCACTGTGCAGACCACTCCTCCTCACTGCTGTCTTTGGTTTATGTTACACCTTACAAGTGCCCAGCTGCTGCTGAGAGGCTCAATCCCTTGTTTGCAAGTGCACGGTCTTGTTTTGTTCCTTCTCTTGTGCAACCTCTGTCACTCATCTGACTCCGTTGTTAGCTGTTTCAGGAATTAATCAGAAAACTATGCTTTTTTTAAAGTCTCCTGATTTAGCTTGCTCACTTGCTAACCCCCAGGGGTCACACATATACAAGACTGGGCGCAAAGGAAGTAATGTGAAGACTCAACTGAGAGCGGGAGGTGGAAGGGAGCAACCTTTTCAATGACACCTATGTGTTCAACTTCCTAGCAGTAACAAGTTTCTGTTTTAGGGAGGAGTTAGATGAGACTATTGAGATGATTTAGGAGTGCAATGTCACCAAAGGGATGGTCCTGTTCCTCCCAGACAAATGATTTCAACTTCTTTGCGCTCACTCCTCATACTTTTATTCTGGCAGAAAACTGACAAGGAAAAGAAATGTATTTAGTTCTCTGTCAGGTTAGTAAACTGAGTCACTCACTGAGGAATCCTAAGCACCAGAGCCAGTCCTTCGGAAACCCAGGAGTGCCTGGCTCCTCCACAGGAGAACTGGGGAGAGCAGCGTGCTCCTTTGGGGAGCAGCAAGCTTTTAGGTTGACTCACATGCCCCATCTCACAGCACCCTTAGTCACTTCCAGGGGATCTGCTCTAAAGACGGCCTGCTCTGCAGGCGCCTGTGAATCCTCTCTTGTCCTTGTAGCATTTCTCCTCTCTTTTCTGTCACTCAAGCATGTCCCCATCTGTGATTCTCTTTGTTTGCATCTGTAAAGCGCTGGATCATTTCTTCTTGTGGGTTATTCAGGGTCAAACCCCGAATACATTTGCACTCGCTGGAGGTTAACATACATCCCACGCTTCCGGAATCCTGTCACCAGCACGACTGCAACTTTTTTTGTCGTACCAGCTGTAACCTTGGACACAATTCTGTTCTTCCCTTGCCAGTAAACAAAAACAATCAAACGCTCCTCCAACAAATAGTTCTGTGCGCTGCAGAAATAAGAAGCCGTGATTTCCTCTGGGTTTCTTTTTTCTTTGTGGTTTTTAAATTAGGTTTATTAAGAGCCAGGCTAAAGCTTTTCTCTGTCGGTGGGACATTAATAACAAGTCCTTTCCTTTGGGGATTTTCTGGTGTCTAATGCAGCTTGCACTCATACTGCAATTTTCCCCTCCAGGAGGGCACGGGCAAGATTCCTCTCCTTCGTTCCTCACCCACACTTGAAGAAACACGTATTTTGAACGTCTGCCTTTTACCGCGACCCCCTCCCTCCTATTCCCATGCCGGTTGTTCTGTCCACCAGCGTCCCTGCAGCCAGGCTGCCTGCTTTGGCCAGGGTTTTTTGCTCAAGCCTTTTTGCCCACCTCAGGCCGGCAGCGCTCTCGCAGGCACCGTGAACAAATCCAGCAACGCGTCCCCGCGGCGCTCAGCCGGCTGTGCCAGCCCGGGCCGTTCAAAAGCCAGGCGGCCAAGGCGGCCCTAAGAAATCCCAACACTGGGCCAAAACGCAGCCCCCTTGGCCGGCAACACGGCGGGCAGCTGAGCGGCTCTGCGCCGCCCCAGCCCTCCCCGCCAGCGGGGAGCCGCGGTGTGCCGGGGCGGGGGGAGGAAGGGCCGGGCAGACCGGCCCCTGCCGCCCGCCGAGATCCTCCCCGCACCGCGGCGGGTCCCTCCGCGCCTCCCAAACCAGCCCGGGTCGCTTCGCCTGGCCGCTACCGATCCGGCTACACCTTCCCCAGGCCGGGGAGCCGCCCGCTGGCGTCCCGTGGGAGGCAGCCGTGTCGGAGCGGCGGGAGCCCGGCACCCCTCGCCCCGGCTGCTCTGCGGACAGGCCCCCGCGCAGCCACAGCGCCGAAGGCCGCCGGGGAGCGTTTGCCCGCGGGCAGCCCGGCCGGCTCTGGCCGAAGCAGCGGTGAGTTACTCCTTAAGGCGGGCGGTCCGCCGCCGCCCGGGACGGGGGCGAGCAGTGGCGGGCAGCGCTGTCCCACGGTGGCCTTCAGGCCGGTCCCCGCACCGACCAACGCCTCCCGCTGCGGCGAAGCCCCCCGCCCGTCCCCGGCGCAGGGTAGCCCGTCCCGCCGGACCCGGGCCGCGGCAGGGGGCCGGTTGCCGGGCGACGCGCCGCCCCTCCCCCGCGGCAGGGCTGGGCCATGAGGTAATGGCCGCCGGGGGGCGGGGGGGAGCCCTGCGACTAGTGAGCCAGCGGCCTCCGCCGTGGCCGCCGGCGGCAGTCCCCTTCCCGCTGTCCGCCCCCCACCCCGGGCGGGCGGTGCCGCAGCCCCCTCGGAGGCCGCGCGGCCCGGCCCGGCGGTGCGGGTAAAGGCGAGCGGAGGAACCCCGCGCCCAGCGGAGGCCGAGGAGAGAGACCGGCAGCTGCCCCACGTGCGCTGCCGCCCGCCCGCCTGCCCGGGCGGCGGGAGGGGCTTGCAGCCGTCCCCGGGCGCTGTTTGAGAGCGGGGAGCTGCAGCGGCGGCCCGCGCGGAGGGACCGGGGACGGGAGGGCACATGAGGCGCGGGCGGGAGGAGGGAGACGCAGCAGCAGCAGCAACCGCAGCCGCCAGCCGGCCACAGCGCTCTGCCCGCGCCGCACGCCGCGGCCCCTCAGCGGCGCGGGCCGAGGGCGGACCGTGAGGGGAGAAGCAGCCCGGAGGTGGCCGCCGCCGGCAGCGAGGTTCCCCCGGCCCGCGGGGGGGGCGCTGCCGCCCGCGCCCCGCTGCCTGGGGGGCCCGGAGCGGGGTGAGTGCGTGGGGCGGGCGGAGGTGCGTGTAACGGTGCGGCGCGGCCGGGGGGGGGGGGGGGGGACGACGACGACACACACCGGTGCAGCGGCCTTGGCCCCCGCTCGCCGCCCGTCCTCAGGTGCGCGAACGGGTGCGGGGAGTGTGTGTGTGTGTGTGTGTGTGTCTGGGCGCTGCGCCGTGGCGTTGAGGGGGCCGAGGCCTGCTTCGTTCGGCGGGGAGCGAAACGGGTGCAGCGGCTCCTCCTCCACCGGGTCCCCCCGCAGCCCGGTGGTAGCGGGGAAGGCGACCTTCACAGCCGGCTTGCTCGGGGGCGGGCGGGCGGAGCGCCCTGGCTGTGTGGTGCCCGTGCTCTTTTGTCCCTTCCGCCCCCTCGAAGGAAGGAGGCTGTTGGGTGTAATTGTTTACCGAAGGTCAAGAATCTGGCTTGCGGGATTTGGCCGGTGAATTATTTGCAGGTAAACTGCTGATGTTGTCAGTTGGAAGGACCCCCCGCTTACAGGCATAGACTTTCATAGCCACCGGGGAGGGGCATGCAAATATTAACGGTGTTTCTTCAATGTCAGGGGTTATGGATAGCTTTTGGCAGTTATACCTCTGTTTAAAATGACTAAAATATTCCATTATGGTTTTTTGCAAATTTGAAATCTTAGCGCCTGCTTTGGTTTGCAGCTGACCATTTTGAACGTCACATTTGGATGAGCTTATTTTCATGTGAAACTAGGGATGAGTAGGAAATGTCCAAAAAACAGAACATCTGTTAAAGGGTGGGAGTCCAGGCTTCTTTTTCTCCCTCGCTCAGAGTTTGGGAGAAGTCTCCCATGTGGACAGTTTTCTCTGTCTTGCAGTCTGTAACCTTATTTGAACCTTTCAGGCCAAGCCAGATTAAATCGCGGGTGTAATGGTTTCTGCAATTGGGAAAGCAACAGGAAAAAAAAAAACCAAACCCAAAAACCAAACAAACTAAACCAAAACCAAACCAAACAACAGTTATGATGACCAGTTTGCTGTATGTGCATGCTTTACTGCTATGCATTATACGGTTTCATGTATTGTAAGTAACACCGTGGCTTCTGACCGTGCTGGCACTGAACTGCATTTAAATGTGAGTGTTCCTAGCAGGGCTCTTTGGGAGTTTCCGTCAGAAACCTGGAGGAAGGAGCGTTGTCCCCCAGCCCAGGAACCATATTCTTCACAAAGCTGTGCCTTCTCTGAGGCGCTGTAACCTGTTCTGATTGAGCCAGAGCAACCTATGATGACAACAGATAAGAAAATAATTTTAGAAGCACATAAGAAAATTACATTAAGCCACGATTATAGCTAATACTTTGGTTTTTCAATGAGCATCATTATAAGGGAGGAGATAGAGCAGGGTAAAAATCCTAATGGAAGGCAAAGGTTTTCAGCTTTTAATGTGAGTCAAGCGAAGGCCAGATGACTGTATGTGTGGATAGAATTTAAATTTCTGTTGAAGTAAAACAAAAGTTTCTGTCAGTTGCATGAATGAACTCCCACTTGCCAGTGGATTTAACTGCATGGTGGATAACAGTAGTGGAAATAAGTAGAGTCTCTCTGATTCTACTGCAAAAAAAGCCCTGAACCAAACAAAAATCTTGTAGTTTATAACTGAGCTGGGTGCCTGTTCTGGAGCACCGGGTAGTACGCCAGTATGCTGAGGAAGCATTAACGTGGTTAGGCACGTACACTTATATGTGTGGTGTTCCACGTTTGATATGTGAATGCATAAAGTATCAGTGAAATCTGAAGTTGTTGCTGCAGCCTCTGAGCACCTGACTAGTTTAATCCAGAGTCCTGACTAATGAAGCAGTACCAGCATGTGATCTGCAAGTTTTGCCATGTATATTAATGGATGCTAGCTTGGCACTCTATCCGTTTGTGGAATGCAGGTGAGAGTTGGTGGGAGTAAGTGATTTGCGTGTACCAGAGAGCAAGATCGGATGGAAGAGATTTGCCTGGAACTGTTTGGAACTCCTGTTGTTCCTCTCTGCTGCAGCTCATACCTGAGCTCCTTGTTGCTTCACGTGTTCTGTCTCCTGTAACAGATTACCAGCTGCTTTTGTAGAAGTAATTTGATCCTAACCTTTCTATGTCCTCTGAGGATTTTCTTTGAGTTTTGAAATAGTCTAGCCAATATACTTTGAGATAGAAGCATGAGATTAGTATTGTAGAAATGAGTGCAGGTTAAGTATTTTTGTTTTAAATATGCACTTGATCAATACTATTGTTTCTTACTGTTGTCACTGTATAAATACGAAACCAATACTAGGAAAAATGCTGAAACTTCTCACTGTGTCTGCTAGGATAGCTGAATGCAAGATTTTTTTTTTTTTTTTTTCCTAATAGCTCAGTAGAAAGAGTTCTCAGAATGAGGGCTATTGAGGCAGCATCTGCAATATCAAAAGGCAAGAAGTGAAAACCAAACCTTTCACCCTTTCTAAAAGCTGCACATGTTTTTTCTTCTTAACCATTTCCTATGTTACTTACCCTTGGGAGAGGGGAGATAATAAGGGGGAAGGCAGTGTATGAGTTATGTTTGCTTGAGATTTGTTTCTTTCCAAAGTCTTTAAAATAGTTTTCCTTGATTTCCAGAACTGGGGTGGTTTAGTGCTCCTGCTGCTAGGATCAGAAGTAGGATCTGTGGGACATTGTTTGTGTTGTGTTTTCTGGATGTTGTACGTTATGAATGGTACTGAAGTCAAGGTTGGTGGAGTGTTTCTTTTTAGTTTGCAAAAATGGTGTGTTCGTTTCAAATTTTGAAATGGATACCTTTTCCCCTGCCCCAATAATGACTGTTCTGTTTGCAAAAATGGGTGTCTCCGCTAATAAGTCTTCAATATTAGGCCCAAATACTTCATTGGTGTAACTTTTTCAATAACCCTGCTTTAACTCTTACAGAACTGTCAATTGATTTCATGTTCTGCTTATTTCACAATACACCCATATCAACACAAGAACAGACAGACCAATATGATGTGAGAATTCCCGATAATTAGAATATGGAATTAGGAGCTGTGTTCTAGCCTGTTGGTCAGAACTATTGCTGATAGGTAGGCTGTTATAACTGGTTCTGTTTTCATTTGAACTATCTGTGTCTCCAGAGGTACATTGCAGTTCTGCCTCTTTAGAAAGCTTAGTGATGCCACCAAGATCAAGATTAAGGAATAAATACGCTCAAATTGCATGTAAAATGACCAAAGGCATACTGGCATCCCAGGAGTGTGATAGTCATATTGTTCCTTGTTTCTGCTGTGAATGAGATTGTCACTCGTGTGTTGCATAAGGGCTATTAAAAGGAATAGATTCCAGTAGCGACTGCACACCAAGTGGCTTTCAGAGTTATCATAAAAATGTAGTAAATACACGAAATGCTTTCAGTTGTAGACAGCTCACTTAATATACAAAGCTTTGAAATGCTGGAACTGTAAAACTGGTTTGTGGTCTACAGTACTTGTGCTGTGAAGGTATGTTTCTGAGTCACATTTGTGTCATTAAAACTCCATGAGCAATGCCATTGCCTCCTTGGAATGCTGCAGTTGTATGGAGGGCTCAGTTTTGTGGATTCAGTTGGTTATGGGATCAGGCTACTGGGAGAGATAAAAATCTTGAGAATTAACTTCCTGTTAAGGTAGGCTTCCTGAGATACCAGTTGGTGTCCAATTCAAAGCCTTCCTGCTTACTCTGTGGTTTGAACGAGATAGCTGTGTGAGTTTACAAGCACTCTTATTTTACTTTAGTGAATAACGTGATGTCTCCTAAATAAATTTCAGGAGTTCACTGCTGATATTCTTTGTCTAAAACTGTCCTTAATTTGAACTTTCATTCATCAATATTTCTCTTTTTGTTGGAACCTATTGATTACAGTGCAAAAAGTCATGCTATATAGTCACCCTGTGTGTGGTTGTCCGGCTAAGAGGCTTATTGATAGCACAAACAGATTAGCTCAGAGATAATTCTTAGATTCAATTACGTTGGCAGATTTGCTTTAGTTAAATCGGTTTGTGACTGTACGGGAGTCCATTCTTTGCCTTATCTTACAGCTTCTCTGAACAGGATTGTCTAACCTTGCAGTCCATTAGATGCTGTAAACCCAAATGATGCTGCTACTCTTTAACTGTCATATATCCTTGTGTTGGGGGGGTGGTGGTTTGTTTTGTGGGTTGGTTTGTTTGTTTTGTTTTGTTTCTAAGTATTCCAATGGATTAATAGGTATTAGAGCCCTGTTGGTTTTGCTTGCATTTATAACAGAAGTTCAGAACACTAGCAGCCAGAGAAATAGAAAAGAAGGAAGGAAATGCGAGAAGTTTGGTTTAAAAGCTCTTGCAAAGTTTCATTGTTGTCTTGTTTTGACATAAGACCGTGTTGCTGCCCAGCAGAACAAATTTTCCTCTGTCTGTGGATTCCCCTTTCTATCCTCTTCTGTATTATGGTGCTGGGAATCTGTGACTTAGCCAAGAACTCTTTTTAAGGTTAATTTTTGATCAGATTGTCTGTCCTCTGGGCAGCTGAGCAGCTGTTAGCAGTGAGGCAAAGGAAGCAATAGGAGTAAGTGTCTGAGGCTTTGGTGTCAGGAGGGAAAGTCTTCAGTGAGAATAAGCTGATTTTGAAACTGCTGCACTCTAAGCTCTGGTATAACCAACATCAGTTGTGTGTTCGTAGATGACATGCTAATGCTGAGGCTGACAATAACTTGCTACATATTTGTGTGCTTAGGGAATATTCTTGACTCCCAGCACCTGTATGAACAGAGGAGGAATACTGAGTAGTTGATGTTCTTAGGCTATATGCAGACATTGTCCATTACGATACAGAATGAGAATATACTTAAGAATAAATGCGAGTATTTTCATTACGTTAACTTTCAGTTCAGTCTGCGTTTGAGTGCTTTTTCCTGAGCAAGATGCCCACAAATTATAGTCTATTGTAAATAATGCAATCCTCAAATCTTAATGTGTAAAACAGTATGATTTTTAGATTTATAAAGTAATATGAACTAACCTTAGGGAAAAAAACCCCTGTTTTCCTTCTGCCGCCTTCGCTTATTTGTTCTTAGCAGACTTCTTTGGAAAGTCTTTACCTTTTTTAAACTCACATGAAATCATCAGAGCTTTTTTTTCCTTTACATTTTATAACATCAGCAGGTAAATTTTTTTTCATAGACCGTAAGACCAGAAAGAACAACTGGATGCTCTAGTTTGATTATTGAAACTATGAGCTGCTGGCTCCTTCCTGAAGTGTGTTTTGATCGTAGTTAAGACTTCTATATGTGTGTTTAATCACTCTGGGAAAAAATCACCTAGGTATTTTTCATTAAATGTCACTTTCCTAGTGAAATAGCCATGTGAAAGCTGCTCAGGTTGGTGGTGGTGGTTGGTGGTGGTGGTTGGTGGTGGTGGTTGGTGGTGGTGGTTGGTGGTGGTGGTTGGTGGTGGTGGTTGGTGGTGGTGGTTGGTGGTGGTTGTTTTGTTTTGGGTTTTTTTCCCTTTTTTTGTTTTTAACTTCTCTTATATGACATGTTCTGAAGGGCTTGCAAAATGGAAGTGAGAGGTTTTAAGACAGTCACTCTTTTTCCCTTACTGCTTTTAATTAGTGAAACTCTTGAAACTTTGTAGGAAATCTGTAAATACCTTTGTTTTATGTGTAGTAAAGCATGTAAAAGTTATTTCCTTAGTTTCTTTTTGCAGACCCTTTAAGGAAATCAGTGAACACCCAGATAAAAATGACTGGTGTAGAGAGAGAGTGCAAAGAAGAGAAATGTAAAGTGATTAGAGTTAAATTTCTGGGATTTTGCAGGCAACGTGTTGTAGAAGAACAAAGTCAGCTTTATGGTCCTGTGTGAAGATAGGAGCTGTGTGGAAGGTGTGCCACTTTGTGTTTGGTGGATCACAGCATGGTTGAGGTTGGAAGTGATTTCTGGAGGTCGTCTGGTCCAACCTCCCTGCTCAGGCAGGGCCACCTAGAGCTCATTGCCCAGGACGGTGTCCAGACATCATCTGAATATCTCCAAGAATGGAGACTCCACAGCCTTCCTGGGCAACCTGTGCCAGTGCTTGGTCATCCTCACAGTGAGAAAGGGGGAACCTCCTGTGTTTCAGTTTGTGCCCATTGCTTCTGGTCCTGCCACTGGGTGCCAATGGAAAGAACCTGCGCATCCTCCCTTCAGGTATTTATGCACATTGATGAGGTCCTTCTGAGCCTTCTCTTCTCCAGGCTGAACAGTGCCAGCTCTCTCGACCTTTCCTCATAGGAGGGGTGCTCTGGTCTCCGTTCTTTGTGCTAGTGGCCCTTCACTGGACTCTCTAAAGTATGTTCATGCCTCTCTTACGCTGGGAGCCCAGAACTGGACACAGTATACCAGGTGTGGCCGCACCAGTGCTGAGTGGAGGGGAAAGATCACCTCTTGTTTCCCATCTGTCTTACAGCTGTTAAAGGAAAAATGTAAGAACCACCCCCCACCCCTGAGCTCCCCTATGTAACAATTTCAGTGTTTCAAACAAAACATGGGAAAACTGCTTATCATTAGTTGTTCGGTGAAGTTTAAAATAATGCTGAGTTGACTTTTCCCATCTTTTAATAGAAATCAAAGTGTAAGAAAATGTTCATGCAGTGGAAACATTTATAGCCTAGAGGGGAAGAATGAAAACTGTGGATACATTGTAAGAATTAGGTGCACCTCTGAGGTACACTTCTGTATTGTATGTTCACATAAATTCTCCTTTTTAAAGGCAGGTGCTGGTAATGTCATATTGGACTTTCATTTCATGCAAATCAGGACTCTGCATGAATTATGGTCTGACAGTAGCCATAATTTGGTGTCGTAGAGAATACTGAGGTGCAGTTTTGTTTGAAGAGAGGTATTTTTTAAAAATTACAGTGATATCTACTGCTGGTGGGAAAATGAGACTTTTGTGCTTATTGTCCTCTTTAATGTTTGCGTAAGTGGAGCTTGTATTACTAACAACATTGCCTGTCCCTGAAAGCCTGGTTTCACCATCACGTACTGCACACTTGCATGCTTCACAAGGGGGCACCGTCCAGTCCTCTGCAGTAAGCAGAAACCTTGCAGTTCACATCCACTCAAACCTGTTGCCCCAGTGGTACCTGTAAAATGAGCAGAACTGGAAGATGTTGGAGCAATGACAAAGTCCTTAGACAGTCCTTTAAACCTGTCTTGAATGGAATTTCTTTCTCTGCAGCTGTGACTGATCGTACTAGCTGTGTTTCTGAGGAGGTATGCACTGTTGATGTCAAGTGATGAGGAGGAAATCAATCTTTCTGGTATTATGGTTTCTTATTATAGATCTCCTGTAGTCACAAATTGCACTGCCTTCAGAAAGGAATGGTAGACTTCTGTTTTGTTGTGGTTATGCTACAGTAATGATCACTTCCAGGAATTTATGGCAAGGGTGGAGATCAGTGTTTGCCAAAAAGCATTACCTTCATAGAGGCTTTGGTCCTGTAATGAGTTCCGCAAACCTGCATGCGTGAAGGGCATTGCAAGATCAGCTCTTTATGGCTCTGTTTCCTGAGGGTTATATCATCTTGTCAGGCAGTGGGTAAGCATGTTATGGTTTGACCCAGGGACTTGTGGCTGACCTGAGAGCCATCGATTTCCAGCATAAAGCAATCTGAACTGAAAGCGCTGCTTCTGATTGTCTGAAATGTTTACAACCTTTGATTATTCTTGTATTTGTTCTCTAGAATTTTACTCCTTAATGGCTTTCTCAGAAAACTTACTTTGCAGGACATCCAAAGCTGTTAGAATGAAAAGACTGAGAAGGGTTAGATACTGCACTTATCTGGCAGAATACAGTCTTGTCCCAAAGTCCAAAGTGGTCTCTACTATCATGCTATTGGATGTGTGTTATTCTATCATTTTTTTGTTGAGAACATGGAGTTCTCCGTGACAGTCACTTGTACTGCTTTTATCTACTAAATGAGATTTCATTTAGGAACTGTTGTACCTCAGGCAAATGCAACTTTCTTAAATACTTTGCCTTTTTACGTTGCAAAAGCTGCAACAAACTTCTAATAAACTGAGTTTGTTTAAGCATTCACGAGTCACCAAAATCAGTCTTCTCTTTGCAAAGGATGAAGGGCGTCAGCAAGATCAAAACATTTGACTGGGGTAATTCAGGAATTGGTGCCAGCACTAGAATTAAATCTGGTTCTTGTGAATCTCTGTTATAAGCCTATCAGTCTCTTAGGATCAGTGGATTGGCACACTCTCTGGTATGAGCTGTTTAGGACCTGATAAGGTAGAGTATCTGAATGAGGCAGCCTCTTCAGTAGACGTGAGTGCTGCACCTGCACTTTTTTACTTACAGTACTAAGGTTGATAGTATACACTACTAATTCTCCTACAACAGAAAAATGCCAGGTGGGCCAGAAGACTCTTCCTTCTCTGAAGAGTGTATGATTTGCTCAAGTAATTTGAGTGCATTTTACGAAAGGTTTAAATACATGTCTGACGGACAGGTTGTTCAGGTTAAGATGGTGCTACTATTACAGTAGGAATAGAGGAGAGGAGGGAAATAAGATTTTTCACTTGAAATGTCTGGATAGGAATCATCTTGTTCATGAGGATATTGCTGTCTTTTTTTTAATGAAATTTAGATAACTGCTTTTGTGGAATGAGTAATGTATTAAAGCTAGGGATGTTTGTATGTAAAGGCAAAGATCATAAGCAAGTGTAGCTTGAAGGGAATAAACATAGAATTAACAGTTCAGGGTAGATACTGAACTAATGAAAAGCTGCTCAGCCCTGGTGGAGCAGGCAGATTGATGCCACTGCACATTGGATATGGATGCTGAATATATCTCCTAAAACCGGAGTAGATTTCTTTAAATTCAGCATTCATGATTTTATTATGATCTTATTTCATTCATTGAGGGATATTTTGTGTCTTATTCCTGTTCCCAAATTGTTGTTGATGATACTTGATGGCAAGAAATGTCTCTTAATGATATGACATTAAACGGTATGTGCCGAGAAGTTGTGGATGCACCATTGGCAGTGTTCAAGGTCAGGTTGGACAGGTCTTTGAGCAATCTGATCTAGTGAAAGATGTCCCAGCCCATAGCAGGTGTTTGAATTAGTTGATCTTTAAAGGTCCATTCCAACCCCAACAGCTATGTTTCTATGAAATGTGGCCTTAAATGTGTTTTTTGGATCCAAAAGTAGTATGAATGCCATATGTTGATCTATATGAGTATTTATAGTAAGAATTAAGAACTGGAATAAATTTCACATATTTACTAATGTAAAACTGATCATTCCTTAAAATAAAAAAATCACAGACTTGTCAGCTGGTATTTAGACAGAAGTTGCAATTCAGGTGGACAAAATTGTAAATGGTCTTTATTGTTCATCGTATTTAATTGTTTTCTTTTAAAAAAACCTCTTGGGTTTAAAGATGACCTTTCTTCCTTTCTGCCAACTGACTAGACAGGTTATTCCTTGCGTTTGTAGATCTAGCACAGCTGCTCTTCCAGCAGGTGTGAATTCAACAAGAACAAAAATGTCTCTTGGCTCTTCAGTTACCAGTCAATTTCTCAGCTTCAGTTTCATATGACTATTGAATTGAGCTGGGTAAGTTGAAACTGAAACCTCATCTCTTGTACCTCCAGAAAAGGCCATTGCTGTCAAACCTTGGGTTAATCCTTGTGTAGGTTCTGTAAATTCTGGCTCTGGGCACTCACCTAGTGGTTTCCCTCAGTCCTGTGGTGGCGTGGGTAAGCACACACAGCAGTTAATGGAAATATTGATGATTTGAGTCCCACCAGGGATTGCTGCTCTCATGGCAATGAATATTTGAATATCCTCAAAGCTGCAGATAAAAGTTGGGAGGTGGCTGCCTGAAACTGGATGACGAGTAAAGCCAACAGAGTGCCTTGGTTTAGTGGTTTGACTCGTAAAAATGTGGTTTCCTGGCAAGTAACCGAAGCTGCAGAAGAGGGCAGTCTTCCTTCCCCATCCTCACCCCTCCCTCGTGCACTGCTTCTTGTATGGGCATGCTGTGGCCCAGCTCAGAGGGCCGATCTAGATGAAAACTACTTTACACAACCCTCTGCATGTTTGTTCCTATCCTCCCTCCTTCATCCCCTTGGTTTAGCCTTTTGACCAGATTACATTCCTGATCACGTTGACGTGGAGCGGTACAAGCACGGATGTCTGCATGAGGAAAAAGGAGTGATGGGAATATATGGCTTCAGGGTAGGTGTGTGGTAGGGTAAAGGTGTGCTTTCAGGGCAGCCTACACTAATAGTAGCTAGAGATGACTGGGAAAGCATGTGCCTGAAGGCTGTGCTTTTGCAGCCAGATTCACCTGATCTCGCAGTTTGCTATCTCTGGTGGGAATAGTCCTACCTTGTCACCAGCTATGTGTTGTACTGCTTTGTCCACAAATCTTTTGTGCTGTTACCCAATGGGGAAATAAGCCAGGGAGGCAAATTGGAGAAAAAAACCCAACTAAACATGTTTTGAAAAAATTACTTTTATTTCTTTGATTTTAGTTTTTTGCCAGTTTGTGTTTCTCAGGGAGTTAGATGAGTACTGGAGATGACGCAAAGACAAGGCAGGAGTCTGGAGGCAAGGCCAATTAGTGTTTAGTTTGCTTTTGGTGTATAACACCACACCTTGTATTTAACGTGTGTGTTAAGTTATACAGTTCTCTTTAAAGATGAGAGTTAATGTATCAAAATTTTATCATTTGCTAGTTGTGTGGGTTTGTTTATTCTTTAATAAAAGAGAGCGGCAAGCATAACTTTAGTAATCTTGGTTAGCAGAATTGCAAGGGGAAGGTTGAATACCCTGTCCTATTTCTGTTATCTGAGATGGTAAATTAGCACTAATTACCTCATCAAGAAGGCTGAGAGGAAATTCCTAAATGCACCTAGCAGCAAGCCTATTGTTTTGATCCTATGACCAGCGGGGATAACTTGAAGATTAAGCCATGATATAATATTGTAGCAGGAGAAATGAGTAAGAGGAAATAGGAGGGGCTGCATGGTCAGGGAAATGTTCAGCTTATAACACGACTTGTTATAGCAGATGTAATGCTGTGTTCTCCTGTTTGTTTGTCAGACCTTTCCCTGGAAAAGATAAGTAAGGAGTCGTTATAATATGGGCAATAAAAGATTTTTTTTTTTTGATTTAGCAAACTCTTAGACTGAAGAGCTATAGAATACTTATTTCAAACTCCCGACGTCGTGAAGGCATGAAATTACAGGGCTTCAGCATGTTCTGGCTCTGATTTGAATCCTGCAACAGGTAATTAATTTCTCTTCTGAATGGGAATTGGTGGTTCTGATTGCCCTGATTTCTGACTGGAAACTGCTTGTTTTGTGGTAGAAAACTTATAGTACAGCTGGAATACTTACAGTACAACTTGGCATTGAGTATACGTGAAGCTAAAGAATAGACTTTGGGGGAACTGGTTTGGGCACTGCATTGTTTAATGGTATTGTCAGTTACCACTGGAGAATTGAAAGGATTTTGAACTCTTAGGATCTTGGAATATTAAGGCATTGGATGTTCTTAAAGGGCACTAAAGGCATTTGCAAGCATCTTTTATGAATTCTGACATTTTGACTAATCTTCTATACTTTTTCTTTGGGGTTTTATTTTTGTTTGTTTTTCTTTTTCCTCCCCCCCCCCCCCCCCCCCCCCCCCCTTTTTTAACCATACTATTTCTCTGGCTTTGTTTTGTATGTCAGGTATTACAGATTTTTTTTACTTTATCTCCTGATTTAAGAGCTCAAAGAGAGAAATTGGCAATCTCCTTTTCTTTACAGGGAGTCGGTTAAAGGTTTGTAAAGTTCTTGGTAGTAACCAGTTACACAGAGGCACTTGAAAGAGAAATTAACAAACAAAGTTAAATGGAATTGATAAAACACAAGTGAAGGTCTTAAATAAGATTTAACTCTTAAAAGCAAACCCAAAATTGAAATAATTGTTTTCGAAATTTCTTTTCTAAGTAACTTTTCGCAAAAGATACTGAGAAGTTGTTGCCTAGGAAAACTTATGCAGTGTGCCAGATTTTATAATAAACCCCAGAGCATCCAAAACCCTGTAGCATCCAAAAGAAGTTATGCTACCTAACTGTATTCCATGTCTAACAAAAACTTCATAAACTGCCTGTTAAAACTGATCTGAAAAAAGCATTTCTGAACAAGTGGACTTAATAACCTTTTGGAAAATAGATTTTCGTAGGAGTTGGAAACTGATACTTACAGGTGTAAAGGCCTATCAATTATGAGAGGCAGAATATGCCCCTGTAACTCAGGAATCGTTCCTTGAATAAAGTCCAAATCGTGACATTGTGGATTTTAAAGGGTTTGTTTGTTTGGGGTTTTATTTGTCTTGAAGGCTTATCTTTGCTCTTTTGGGGAAATAATTGCAAGACCCGATAAAATGAGTCTAGCTTCAACATAGTTTACCATTTACACCCTAGAACAGCAAACCAGACTTGAATCATGATGATTAAGCAGGTTGTTACTTACTGCTTTTTGTGTGAAGATCACCCTTAGTATGCCTGAAGTGAAAAAGGTGGAGAAGGAGAAAGGAATATAGTGATGGGGTAGGTATGTTTTGGGGGACGAGGAGTAGAATTTGGAAGGATTCATTACATTACAAGACATGATGTTTGGTCCAAATGGCTACTATTTTGTCTTGTGAGCCTGCATTGACCTCTGGGCTTCTCTGCTTTTTAATAAAAAAAAAAAAAAAACAAAAAAACAAACCAACAAACAAAGCAAACCCCAAATTAGTGTTGTTGGATACAGTAGTGCACCTGACTGAATATAGTTAGTATGTACAGTGCCTCAACTGTGGAGGTCTACACAGAGCCTGGAATCCTTGACACCTCAAATGCGTCTCTGAATTACAGTCTCTTGAATCTTGTGTGCTGAGGTATGTGGACCATGTCAAAATGTCAGCAGCTGCTTCCACGTTTGCAAAGCTGACAATATGACCTTCAGGTTAAGAGATCTCTGCTGACGTGAGCTCTGCCCAGTTTATGTTTGTTTTACTCTGTATGGAGCTTTTGTAGTTGCATACTTCTAAATGACCACAGAGCAAATGAGGGCATGAAACAACTCTGTCTTCTGCACTTGCAAGTGGCTCTTTTAAGCACTGATGCTTCCACTTTTTCATTGTGCCCTGGGGGGTGATACTTTGTGGTAAAGTATGTGGGCAGCTTAAATGAGAAGAAGGCACGAAAAGGAGCAAAGGAGCAAATGTGTTTCTTGGCAACACTGATGCTATCTTTGGACCAGTTCCCATTTGCCCCTAGAAGGGTGGGTTTGCAAATGGGGGAGTCTGTTTGGGAGACGGTGTAAACAGGAGGGCAAGGTTAGTCTGTTAACCTGTCTCCGCTCGGTGTAGGTAAATGCAACCGAATATAGTGATGCTGTCGGGTATTTTGTCCAAGTTTTGCCTCTTGTTTACAGAGCATGCCCAACTCAAATCAGTACAAAATTGCAATAATATGAGGGTGCTAGCCTCTTCTGTTAGTTATCTCTTTGATATTTATTCAAGATGGGGATATCAACTGGCACAAGATTCAGACATAGTGAAATAGCTGCTTATTCCATGGTGCGTGCTTCTAGGGTTTGTTACTCTTTGAGCTAAGTTTAGTCAAGTGTCTTTGAAGCCTATCACCTCATTATATAAAGTGCTCTGCTGGTGTGAATCAAACTGTAACTCTGAATACTAAGGCTGTGTAAGGTAGGGTACTGTCTTGTTAACCAAGCTTAATTGTGGTTTGGAAGGCCTCTAAGTTACTTTAAGGCAGCATATGTCTGCGATCTGATGTTATTTATGAGCTTTGTGATTAGTTTATAATGTTAAAACAGCTCCCCTATCCACCCCCGATCTTCCACAGACCGTGTTGCAGCAGTACTGTCAGAGACATACGGGAATTGGGCCAAGCAGGAATTACTGCAGGTTGTGGTAACTGCGTCTATCAATGACTCTACTTTGCAGTTATACAATGTTTGCATTGTGTCTGTCTTTGTTGTCTGACGTAGTTATCTGTCTTACGCTCCAGCCTGTAGTTTCCTCAATAGCAAAACACAAGTTCTGTCAGGACAGGTGCTTAATAAGGTACATGTTGAAATACTCAGGAAGGGAAAACTGTTTTTTGGGTAAATTACAAATCACTGAGAGGAAGGACATAGCACGCGTATGGGCTAGAAAGCATGAAGGTTAAGATTCCTGGCCTTTTCCTGATCAATAGCTTGATCTCGTAAGTAGAGTAAGGCTAAGTACATGTAAATTGTATGCAGACATTATTGTATTGAATGAACTAGCACAAGGCAACTGCAGTATAGATGGCTAGGGTCTGTCTCTTTGAGGTGTGGAAGTACTAACCCACTTAGAAGGACTCCTTGTCTCTACCTGTTTTCTGTCACATGAGACTTGGAGCCGCCACATGTGGCACCAGAGAGAAGGGGAAAGGAGTTTTGGGCCTGTAGCAAGCAAGGAAACAAAATCTGGAGACAACGGTAGTTATGTGCCTGCTTTGAGCCAGCAGTTGTGAACTGACTTACGCAGGAGAACTTCATTAATTCTGCAAATTGTTTGTGCCTCTGAAAGATTATGCTTGTTTTGTGAACGGCAGTCTTTTCTGCCAAGTTGAAGGGCATCATGTGTCTTATTTGTAGTTACTGTATCTGTTACACAAGCAACAGCACAGCAACAGAAGACTTCTTTAATGTGTCTGATGTCAAATTTATTTTTAAAAAGCAGTGTAATTCATTATTGGTGCCAGCCCAGATCTTTGCCACAGTCAACACTTGTGACACAGCTGTTGCTGCCATTGCACAGTTAGCTCCCCAGTTGCACTTTAAGGTGGGAATGAAGTGGGTTTGCCTTATTTGCATTGTCAGAAATCTGCAGCATGACCACATACAGGCAGCCTTCTGTAGGCACTTGTATTGTACAATTTTTGGTATTGTTAAGAATTCACAGTCAAACTGATGTTGTTGGAAGCTGTATCTTTTCTTTCTGTAGATGCCCTTCTGCTGCAGGTTTTTGTTTCTCCTTTGACCTACTCCTTGCTAATGTTTAGATTTTGGTTGAAAAGGTGGGACAGTTTGCATAGTTTCCTAAACTATAATTTTTTTCATAGTGAAGTCAGAAATGAGAGCATGTGTATAACTTAATGGCCTAATTGTGAGACTCGAGGAAAAAATGCTACCTAAAATGTGTCTTGATCTTATAGCTCTGAGAGAATTTACAGATCAGATGGAAGCTGGCAGAGGAGTAAGGCACGTAACTGATGCATGACTGTAGGTATGTTTGGCACAGCCAAATTGATTACTGTAACTGGGCTGATCTTGTGTATTAGCCTTTCTCAGACTTCGGTGCTTTTACATAAAACTAAAAAGGAACTTGCTCTGTGTTTTCTCTTCTCTTTCCCTTTGTTGTTCAATGATGTGGTGCAAATTAAGAAAGATTATCTGCTAAATGGCTCTTATTTTAGTAGGCCAACTTTGTTGGATAGTGTGGGAATTTACAAAGTGTTGTCTTTATCTGCTTTTGGGTTTTTGTCCTGTCTATCCCTTATGGGCAACTGGAATGAAAACATTCTTTGAGGATGTTAGTGTCACATATTGGTGTTTTATAGTAGACTGATTAAATGGGTTGTTCTTGGAATTTGGAGCTCAGTATTCAGTCTGTTGTTACTGTGGATACAGTAATGTGCTAAAGTAGCCACCCGTTTGTGCTTTGCCAGTAACTAAATTTGGCTGTGGAATGCTTGCCTCTCCTGTCTGTGCTAGTGATGGTCAGGCCTAGCTTTTCATGGGTGCACCTGCACACATTATATTAAATAATGAACTGTAGTCATGCCTGTTGACTGCTGGAAACTACCTACGTTTTTGTGTAGATGAAAGAGTAATGAGGACAGAGGGTGGACTGAAGTGTAATGAGAGTCTCGGGTACCTCACCCCACTCAAACATTGCTTTCTTTGTTCCCACCTTCACAGAGTCCATCACATTGTTTTGCTAGTCACATCCTTTGGGCATGGCAAATATCAGACATTTCTCTAAAACATCTTTATGAGAAATACCTATTCATGCCCAACGCTGACTCTGCGTGAGCTAAAACATAGTTCCATTTCCTGAATTCTTTGTTCTTCTGCCCTCTTTTTTTTTCTCCTCTTTGAAATAAAGTTTTTCTCTTCTATAAACCAGTTTTTGAACATGCTTAAGAGAAAGCTGGTAGAAACACTTATTTGTAAGTAAACTAAATGGACAGGAATGGAAGATTGTCCATGAGTTTAGCGGGGGGGGGAAAAAAAACCAAAAAACCAACACCTCTGTAATACAGTTAAGTGCAGTTAAAGCATTTTATCTTTCTAACCCTGGATCCCTGAGACTTGCAGGTACTTTCTTGAGTAGCTTCATTTTGTGGAATAGGGAATGCTCTGCTAAACTGGAATTTAATGAAAGTACCATGGGGAAATCCCATGGAAACAGCAACTGTTGAACTGCTTGAAATGTAAGCATTTCAGCTTGCTTTCTGTGTTGGTTCTTTTGTGAAATGCAAATGGATTTGAGAATGAATGAACGTTTCCAACCTTTAAGCGTCTCTGCGCTTTGCCTGAGTTGGGGGCCAGAGTCAGGAGTGGTCACATGAGTCTGTGCTGAGATCATTAGACTGGGGACACCAGCTGTGCTATTATTAGGGGTTTTAAAGTCTGTGGCAGATGTTCTTAGGCTCTCTTCCAGCCCCCACATATGGTGCAGTGGAGTACACGGAAAAAGAAACGTCTGACAAATAGTTTTTCCATGTAACAGATTCCCCCACCCCCCCCCCACCCCCCCCCCCCAACGGGGCAGGATATTTTATGTTAACTTGCATGTATCAAAACTCAGTTTGAAGTATTTGAAATAGAAGAATGAAAAAAGTGTTCATATGAGAATAAATACAAGTGCTTTGGTTGGAAAGTAGGACTTGGGTGGCTAACCAGGACTCAAGTTTGTAGGTGCATGCGTTCTGCCATTCATGTATTTGTTTTCTGTTTTCTTTGACATTGCTATTTATGTAAGGCCCTTGTATTAATTTTTGTGTATGTATATAATGTAAAGCTGTTCCTGCAAAGGTTTTAAATGTATGTGACGAGATATAAGTTGAGATGTCATACACACAGAGCAAAGAGGCATTAATAATGTAGTGATTAAAATCTGTGAATAAAACTACTGCATATTATATTATGGTGATATAGTATATAGCATGGAGAAAAGCATGCTTTTTCTTTCTTTTTGTCAGAGTAGGAAAAGAGTATGTATGGCTTGTTTTGAATGTGTAATTTGTCCCCTCTGGAAGTCAGGTTAACCAGTTTAAATATCCTCAAAATATATTGCTGCTTAGTATCACAAGCTGCTTAGTATTCTGTGGACTTGTGATATGCTCTGTGTTGCACAAAATGCCAAAGGGAGGTATCTACCAAGAAGATGCAAGACTGACTAAATGGCAAACCAAAGGTACACGAGGAGCTGAAGAATGTGGACTATTTATAGTGGGTAACAACTATGTCTCTGTATTTCTGATGTTATGGGTTTTTTAACCATGTAAGCATATTGTTGCTAAGCAGAACAACGAATGTTTAAACAATTCCCTCTGCATCATCTTTTCCTTTCTGTCATTAAAGTGTGTTGTGTTTTTGAGCTAAACCAGCTGAGATGCTGCATGAGTTGCCCTGTGTTAAGCACAAAGAGAAAATGCAACACTTGATAAGTTTTTATATGTCCTTCTCTCAGCTTCCTAATTCTAATCAGACAGCTCTCCGATACGGAGCTTTTTAGTATGATTAAAGAGAAGCGTACCCAAAATAAATAATCTAACTTGCAATTCTTGTTAAGGCTCTCATGCTTTTCCCATGCATTTTCTCTGTGCTTGTTCCTTTCTGGGTGTTACAGGTACAGACCGTACAATTGGTAAGAAATCTGAATGCTTATTCTCTGTTACTCTTTTATCTGACACTGAAAACCCAATGCTGGTGACCTAAAGGGTTTCTTTTTCTTCTTAAGTCAGTGAATTGGGATTCAGTGCTAGGACCCACTTGTAGGTGTGTATTTCTGGCAAGGGATACATGTCTAGATCTAGTCTGAATGTGAGTCCCTCTTTTGATGTCCCCATCCCCAAACTGTGAACCTTTCTACTTTTTAGTAATGGTGTACTTTTAAACCATTGGAGTCCCAGATAGTTCTTCAGGCTGTTCCCACAATACAGTGTAAAAGAACTAAGTGCCTCCACTTACTGCAGTGCGGGCCATGGGGTGTGACCCCAAAAGTCTTTGGTGGCTCATGTGGATGAGTGCTGTCTTATGACTTATACCCAGTCATTTGAGAGTACTGCTGTATGATTGTACCGAAAGTAAGCTGGTCTGTGCACTGAAACCTGGGTATTGGTTACTCAGGTTGATGGCAGTGAGGAATCAGTTGCTATTTGAATGAGATTCTGACAGTCCACACAGTCACATAGCTCCTATGAAAAGAACAGTGTCTCCTGTGTTACTGAGATTACAGTGCAGGACCCAGAGAAAATTTAAGAGGATTAGTCATAGCGTGTTGCATTAAGCCTGACTGCTTAATCAGAAGGATTTTTTTCCTGAAGATTATTTTGTTGGTAAAACTGAGAAAATCGGGATCTTGATGAGATCCAGGGCTCTGACGGCTTGCAGCAAGCAAAGTCCTAGTGTGCTAATGTGACTGGTTAGAACATGTTTTTCCCAGGTAAGAGATGTCCGCATGATGGGAGGAGACTGTGGTAAATGTGCTTGTGGTAATATACTTTCCTTGGTAGGTGGCAGCCCTTGTTTGACTAGAATCCAACATTTATATAGCTTCTTACAGTATCAACAACTTTCTAACTGGAAAATAATTGTTTGGATTAAAGTGGTTGAGTCTTGCTCTGAGAGTATTAAGCCCTGGTCAGCTCCCCTCCCCCTGCACAGTTCTGATTTTAGCAACCTGTCCGATTTTCTGTGCATGAGGTGGGAGGAGAGGAGAAGAGGCTTTGTTATAAACATGTTTCAGAAATGCATTTTCCCCTCTCCAGGATGTGCTAGAGGAAGCAGTTGTGCATGTGAAATCTTAACTTCCAGTGATGCTGGTTCACGTACTTTGGCAGAAAACACTTCCATGCAATGGGTTCAAGCTAAACAGTTGCCAGTTAGGTTTTAATTTCTCTGTAACTCTAGAATGCTGTAGACATGCAGATTCTCGTGTGGGTGTGGATCTCTGTGGGTAGATGGATCAACCCTTGACAGATGAAAGTCTCATCCTCTCGCTGAACATATGTTCTAAATCTCTCCTGTGAGAATGTACAGGAGCCTACTAGCCAATTTCACTCCCTCTTCAGCCTTAATCAATATATTGCAAATAGTGTGAGAACTGCCGTGTTAGGGGCATGTGTGTATTTGTCTTATGAAGATTCGTTGACAGGTTGATAGATTAGATTAATGCGTGCTCCTGCTCCTTGAGTGTATTGAAAATGGGCTGCAACTTTCTTTTTTTTTAAATATCCCCCCCCCCCCCCCCCCCCCGCCAACTTGACACTTCTTTTTGTTGATGTCTTGCAGTACTGAGCATGTTATTGCTTCAAGGCAGCAATAACAAGAGAAACTTACTCGTGTCCTAAATAAGCGAAGCTCTGAAGAAGCACATCTCCCACTTTCTCTCCCTCCTTCTAGTTTAAAATTAGATCTGCTGGCCCAACAGGAAGGGTCTTGCATTTCTTTCTCATTTTCCAACTGTCAAGCAGAGCATGTAGTCATGCTGAACAAAGCAGCAGCATTCCTGGATCCTTTTAATGATGTATTCAGAACTCCAGTGCCTCCTGATTTAATGAGTACAGTGAATGTATTCACAACTAACAAGAGTGTGCTCATTAAACACCAGTAAGTTAACTGTCCTATTCTCTTCTAGCAATCCAATTCATAATTAAATGGTGCCATATCGGAATACAAAACTGGGCTGTCAAATGGAGAGGTTAGATGGTCTGTGGGTATGCGTGGTTAGGTAGGACTGTTGGAGTATAAGTAATTTAGCTTAGCTTGCCTCACTGATTGGGCTACTTTTCTTGGTGGGGGCTTTGTGTTTACGAGTCCCAACCAACCAAAAAGTTTAAACCTAAGCAGTTAGCCAAAACATTAATTTAAATTGTCTTTTAGTTTGTAGCTTTTTTAAAATCCAAAGTATCACAGCTGTAGTAACTAGGATTACAAGAGTGTAACTGAGGGCAGAACTGGACCCTTGGTTGACTTGACTGCTACATAAACTCAGTCTTACAGTCCTCATGGTTAGTTGGTGACATTTGAAAAATGAATAGATCAGTTTAGTGTTTTGGATTCGCAGATGCAAGCTGGACAAAGGGCTATGCTGCTCAGAGGCATCCAGGAGCTTGTTGGAATTGTCTTCAGTGATGTTAAAATACAAGTAGCAGCTGAGTGCTCATGTAAGTTATCTGCCCTTAAAAACACTTTTACCTTTTCATGGAATTATGGGTGAAAGCATAAATATTGAATACCAATCTTCACTTTTAATCTGATGTTTATTCTGAAGTGGTTTGGTTTTAATAATTACAAGCACTATTTAATAACAGATTTGGAGGCAGAGGGAATTTGGGCCTGAGGGAGGGGTAGTTAAATGTACTCTCTCTGCTTTTCTACTGGCAACCTCCTGATGCTGTTTTGGGGGCTTTTAGCATAATCAGGATGACACCACGCCAACTCTTAGTCAAAACCAGCTGACAATGTATTCAGTTTGTGCTGTCTGTCTGTCTTTAAACTGATTTCAGGAAAAAAAAAAAAACCCAACCAACATCCACCATACAGTCCTTAGTACCTGTGTGCCATCTGGAGCAGCAGGCTCCCGTGTGGATAGAGGCAGATGTACTGAATGTCTGATGCAGCCTTCTGCAGCTGCTGCCTGTACCACAGGCTGGCTGTACCTGGCTCTGGTGGCTGTTCCTCAGCCACTCCCTACAGATCCCTGGCACGGGCGCTTGTGTAAGTCTATCAAACGTATGCTGAATTCTCTAATAAATAATCATGAAAGTTTCCTTCTTTCCTCTTTTCCTTAAAAGCCATTTTCGTTCAGGTACACTGAGTAAACATCATTGCTTGTCTTCTACACCTGTCCTTTCACTTTAACACTGAGTGGTTAGGTTCCTTTTAAATGTAAGCTTACTGCTTTGTTCATGGGGGTGTATGTTGTGAAACCTAAGCGTGAATTGTTTGATGTAATTGAAAGGAAGAAAACTTGCACAATCCAGAGTAGGGAAGAACTTGTTCTTTCCATCTTTAAATATGAAGAATGAGCCATAGTGGTTGATTCAAACTGGAAAGCACTTGTTTACTTGGGGCATCACGTGGGGAGAGACACTTGCAGCTACTGTGTATTTATTGTATATTGTGTAGTGTGGGGCTGTGTGCACTGTGTGTAGAGAAAGAGGACGGAGGTGGCGAAGAGACTTCAGGGTTTCTTTGTGTGGTTTGCTTTAATCCTCAGTAAAACTTTCGCTGCTGGTGTCTGGAACAGGTGAATTCAGCTGCATGACCTTTTTGTGTAACTTGTTGGTGGAGGTGCGGTGGGCACTGCCATAGGGATACTATTGACCACTGAGGCGTGGAGTGATGTTTTGTAATCTGTTGCTTTCTACTTCTGGCCTTGGCAGTTTTTTTTTTCTGTCTATATTATGCAGGTTGGTAAGAGGCCCGAGTTTTTCTTTGGAGTGTGTGAAGGGGTGGTGGTTGTTTTTCGTGTTGTAGGATTGCCAAGGCAGAAAAGGACTATTTGGGGACCAAGCTGCTTTTATTTTATTCTTATATCTGTGGTTGAATTGCTTTTACCTTTTTTTAATACTGGACCATAAACGTGCATTAGACAAGGAGGAAAGTGGAAACAGTTCCTGTGTTACAACGCTCAATCCTATTTTTGCAAGATCTTAAATCTTTCTGAATGAATTCTAAACTTTGTTTGTATTGTGGCTTATAGCTTTCCTATAGTAGCCACATAACTTATTTTATACTTTTAATATTAAGACAGTCTACTACTCTGCCCATTTGTTCAGAGAATAATCTGTAGTTTACTGAGTGTGCCTGGCTATCTGAAAAGCTGAGACACATTCCAAATGCGTTCTAGTTCTGAATAGTAATTTATCCTGCCTACATACAGGGTTTTCAGAGAAGCTGGAAGGATTTTCGGTTGAGCGCATATTTGCTTGTGTGGGTGTGAAAGGGCGGTGTAGGGGATAATCTTCACTGGAAAAAAGATCCACAGTTTTCTCTGTAAACTTTCTTGCCCCATCAGTTTACACCCACCATGCCTAATAGCATTTACTACAAAGTACAAACTTTTGTTACCTTGCATTAGTAAAACAACACTAGTTAATAGCACAGTCAAGCTACTCCCCTTCTTCCAACCTCTCTTTAGATGATTTTTAAAAAGACAATGACCTTTTCCTTTCTCATCACCAAGTTAAGATGGTAATGAAAGCTATGTTACAAACTTGTCAAATAAAATAGTTTAGAAATGAGTTGAAATATGTTGCAGGTAAAGAAAATCAAGAAATTTTGTGCTTTGATGTAAGCTTATTATGAAGGTCTTTTTTGTTTGTTTGTTTGTTTTTTCCACCATAGCAAATGGACTAGCAAAGAATAGATGTGCCAGACTGTAGACTTGAGTTACTTCTAATAACCTCTGTAGTACCACCATAAAGCAAACAGTCTCGAGGATATGCAATGTGAGTAGATGGATGATGTAGGTCATGCAATACTGGATTACAGAATCACAGAACAGTCAGGGTTGGAAGGGACCTCTGGAGATCATCTAGTCCAACCCCACAAACAACTGTGCCCCCACAGTCCTACTGTGGTGGCAAAATGTTTGATGGATAGGCAGGAGACACCTAGTTAATGCCTTGAGGCTTTGGAGGTCTTACAGTATCAGCAAGGTGACTCTTCTTCATAAAAATTTGTGTGTAAATAGCACCAAATAACTGTTGTCTTGTTGCTTATAAAAGTCCTATGTTTATATTTAGGAAAATTTGGGGTAAGGCTCAGGTGTCCAAATCTGTCATTTGCTGTTCTCCCTTTTGTTGTTACAGTTTTGTCTTCCTATCCCTCAGGAGCAGAACTGATTTGACTTCTGTGAGAACTTAACCTTATTGCATGTACTGCAAGTGTTTTGAGTAAAATGTGCTTTGGGACTTATGCGTGCTTTTTTGTTTTCGTAAATTTAAAAAAAAGAAGGAGGTGATCATTCAGTAACAGTTTACCCAGGTACTGCTCAACAGAGTGTCTTGACAGAAACTACTTTCCCCTGTGAAAGTCAGATGAATAGTTGATGATTCCTTCATTTAACAACAAATCAATTATTTAAATCAGAATGGAGTAGAATGCCTTGAAGGTCTGAGGTACACTGATGTGGCAATTCACATCCATAGTTGCATACAAAGCAATGACTTGTGTTTCAGAATAAACTTTGCCAAATAATAAACCCAAGCAAACCTATACAAGGTATAGTAGCCAGTCAGCTGCAGCGTTAAATCCTAATATATCTCACTGAATATTTAACAGTGATAGTCTGGCAAAGGATCAATAATCTTAATGTTAGTTTCATTCTTGATTATAGTCTCAGCAAATCTTCCTGCTGATGAAGATGCATGGGCAAGACAGATGGAAGATGGCGATTTACATGGACTCACTGGGAAATCTAAAAGACAAACGTGGGTTGAAAAATTCTTAATTCTCAGAAAAAGTAAATTTTGTAACTGAAAATGGATGAAAACAAAAAATGGATTTTCACAAGATATTTTATCTGCTGTGATTTCAGGGAAACATCTATGGAAATCCCAATTTGTACTCAAAGGGTATGAACAGGAAATCTTTCTTCTTAGTTCTGCATGTTGGTGGAAAAAAAAAACATTTTTCTCTGCAATTTCAGCCTTAAAGGAGTATTTTATTCCATTTCCTGACCACTAAAGTGCTTTATTCGCATATTGCTGCGAATGTTAGTTCTGGATTGTCTTGAATAGATACTGATTGCTGAAGGCCTGCTGCTGTATTTCTTTCCTTCCCTTTTTCTTTTTTTCACTCTTGGGGAAGAAAGGGAAACTTTTTAAAAAATTATTTTTCTGTATCTCTGCCTTTTAAAGTTCTGTGGTACTGGAAAAAAATATCTCGGTAACAGTGGAACTAAATGGTATAAATAACTTGAGAATGGGAAGATGTCTTCTTTGAAATAGGACAGGTACAATATTTTTCTCAATGAAAAGTTCAATGTGAAATATTTTCATTTGTTATTACTTTAAATCTTGTTACTTCACTATCAGGCTTAAATTTAATTTCTCCTGTTGCAGGTCTTTGTGTTCAAGCTTAAGATGAAGTGTAGAAGTACACATGGGAATAGAATTACATTTGCAAATGTAAATCACCTCATCAAATCCACCGTTCACCATATGGTGAATTTCAGTCTTCTGTAATCACAGCCTGATACTCATAACAGTTCTTGCACTTTAATATGTTAAAACTGCATGAGTCAAGACTGTTGTGAAGCAGGAAAACAGTGGTGTGAAAAGGCACTGGGAATATCTGCAGCTCCACTGATAAAATAAATGACGATTTATGTATCTTAAAGGCTGGACATTATCCAGGCATACAGTTATGCTCAGTCTTGAACTGAAGAATAAAGGGATGATTGAATGCAAATCAGTCTGAAAACATGCACAAGTGTAAAGGATTCGTATAATAAGTCAGTCCAAAATGAGGAATCTTCTTTTGATCAAAGTTGAGTTGTTAGCATTCAAAAGCTTGATGCAATAGGAAGCACTGTAAATAACTACCGATGTAGGTGTGAGCCTTTTGGATAATTACAATTGAACTTTAAAAATCTAGATAGTTAGACACTAGTGGAAAGGTAACTTCTAATAAGCAAGATAAGATGAGAAATGTTTAAAATTGCATTATCCTTTGTTTTGTCTGAAGGACCACCTGTTTTTGGAGAGTTTTTGCAGGGAAAGAGTTGCATCTCCCATTTACAGAGATTCAAATGTTTGTCATTGGTGCTAACTTACCCGTGGAAGACAACGTTTACACATCCTTTGTTTTGACACTGAGAGTTGAATCAGTTCACAAAGAGAATTTCTACTGGGAGAAGAGGTGGCTGCAAACTTGTCCTGAATGTGAGGGGACAGGAGGCTATCTGAGAAGTGTTTTGATCTGTCTTGGAGGAGAAATTAAGGAAGGAAATTGCTCAAAAGTTTTCTTGAGGAATGATAAATTATTTCCAAATTCTTAAAACTTGATGTTTGCTGAGGTGACCAGAGTTGCACTATATAAAAATGCCATTTTTAAGGAGGGCAGAGTTTGTGAGTGGCTTTCCTTGGAGGATAATTTCAGGAAAATGGGGTTTAATTTGTGGGAGTACTTGTGTGATTGCCAGATGAGCTCATAGCTCCATTCCCACATCAGTGTTTCAAGGCTTGCAGCAGAAAGCCTTAGTTTTTTTGAGATGTATGCAGTTTTAAAGTATGACTTTATTTTGCTCTATAGGTAAATCTTACTACTTTTGTGAGGACCCTGGAAACATTTTGTAGTGTTTTCACGACGGTATACACTTCCCTGTTTGTTTTCTATGTAATGTTTAAGAGGAAAATATTTGCTAACATCTATTCTGTCCAGAGGATGTTTGCATACAGTTGTCTATACTGCTCTGTGCTCAAACTAAAAATTTTGGACATGATTAAGAATGTAGATATTGTAAAAAGCACTCTAAAGATGAAGGTTTTAATGCAGCAGACTGAAGAGAAGAGTAGTCTATCCTTTTCTCTTTGACTCGGTTTGGTAGTTTGTGTAACTGCTCTGCCAAGAGAGGGCGAGGAAACTTGTACGTGAGCCAAAGTTACAATTGCATTCAAATGACCTTACAGCATCAAGAACTGTTCATGTGGGGGAAACGCAAATAGAAGCGACACTTAAAGTGAGCCTGCTAGCCAAATGGTGAAATTCTGGAGGGGAAAAGGAGGCTTAAGAAAGGAAGAATGCTATGCAGATGATCAAGAGCAAAAAGAGTTGAAAACCAGGTACAGCAATGGCTGCTACGGAGCTGTAATCCCCTGATACTGTTTGTCTCTCTTAGAGCTTAGCTTTGAATGTAGTATGTATGTAGTGTGTGTCCAGAGGCATTGCTAGCCATGTTTTAAATTAATGCAGACAAAGGAAGGGAACATGGCAAATGCTGCTTTAGTACTTTTCGGATTCCCTTACTCTGCAGTTTAGTTGAATGCTGTTTTTCAACTGTTGCACTGCATAACGCTGCCTGGCCTCTTTTCTCAAATAATGCTGAGCTGAGCTGCTGTTGTGTTGTCAGATACAGGTTTTGTTCTGGTGGGGCGGGGGGAAAGACTTTTTGATGTGCAAAAGTAGGGCATCGACCCTGTACTGTGCTTGAATGGGGTCAAGGATCCCTGTTTACTGTGGCTGTTTTCTTCCTCACTACCTCAATGTCTAAAGTTAGTCCTAGTAAACTGCTGTGCTATTTAAAATGCTGCCACCATAAGGGTTTGGGTTTTTTTCTGAGAACAAACCAGAAGGAATCTGAGAGAGCTAATATTTTTAAGGTTACAGATGAAATTGCTTCAGGCATCAGGTGTCTTAAGTCATGACATAATTATTAGATATGTGTTGTGGTGGGAGCAGGAAAATCACTGCAAGCTGAATTGCTTGCACAGTTTTGCAGGCTTTCGACCGCAAAGAAATTGCGGTTATTTGGGATACACATATTGTCTTATACTCATAGGACAATTCATTTGTCACTGTTGGTGACTCTGGAGTGTCAGAGGCAGGAAATGTGTTAATATGTATATACTATGTGTATTAATCTTCACATACGCTGATAGATAGTTTGGTAACTTTAAGCCTGTTTACTGAAGTATGCTATTAGTGATGCCTGTCTAATGGTATTCTGGACTTCATTCTGTTGTTAAAATGGAAATTCCTACAATATAAGGAGCTTAGATATGAGTGTTTCTTTTGAAACACAAGATAACTTGTGCTGGAGATGTCGTCATCTTATTAAGCTCATTTTCTGGATATGGTTTGAGTTTGCTTTTCTTGTCTGTAATTAAATTTGAAACCAGAACTTTTAAACAGCAAAAAGCAAAATGGTTAAAAACTAATGCATGAATTTTGAACAGTATAAACTATTTTCTTCATAGATTTTTTTTTTTAAGAATGATTTTTTTAAAAACCTTGATGGCTCTGAAGTATTAGATTGCTGTTGGAGAGTTACGTATTTGTGTTCTGATGGCTGGAAAGTGAGAAGTCTACTTAGATTCCTGGCCCCTCCCCCCTCCACTTTGTTACTGCGGATTTGTTTGCTTACCAATTAATTTTAATGTAATAATCTTCACTGCTCTAATCAAATAAGGAATAACTCCTTATTTTACTAATTCTTTTTAATACTCCACAACTTGGCCGTGTCTGAACTCTGTTAAAAGAATGAGTACATTTAGTGAATTTGTAAAAAATTTGCAACTGCTTCTAATCAAATTAAAACAAGAAATCAAATTTAACTCAATTTTTAATATGCTTTATTAAAAAACTTGTTTCATCTCAGAGCCAAAATAGTTTAAAGGGCCTTTCCATGGTTGGGAGCTTTTTTAGCTTTGGGAGTTCCTTGCTCTGTGATTGACTGACTTGAAGGAAGCTGACATTTCTGAATCAAAAGCTTTAAATTTTAAAACTTTATAAAAATGCTTTGGACTGACACTACCTGCAATACCTAAAATCCTTAACACATTCAAGGGTCTTCGTGCTACAGCTGGTTTTAGACTATTGTAGGAAAGCAAAGGGAAGGAAATGAGACATTTTGTAGAGTTGTTAGCATCTGTAACGTGACTTTGCAAATTATGGAAGCGTAATTGTAGCTGGGCAGAGATCGAGTTAATATCAGGCAGAAAGAATACCCTTCTTGTTTGCTCTTCTTACTCTCCTTCTTCTCTGTCCCCACTGGTTCAGGTAGGATTACATTGCAACTGAAGGGCAGTTAAATTCTAGTAAGAGCCCTTGTCCATAGGGATTAGACTAAAAAATCGAAAGTGTTCATGAGTGAAATACATCTGATGGATTTTTTTTTTTCTTCATTTTCGTATGGTTCACTGTTTCCTCTTGTAAATTACTGTTTCACCCTCTGATAAAGAACATAAAGGTACAGTGAATACAAAGAGTTTGTATTCTCCCTGTTCACTTAACCTACCCACGCTTCTTGTTTCTTTCTGTTAAGCCTACTTCCAGGAGGCACTTATATTCGTCACAGAGTGGCTCAGAATTTGTCCCCACTTTCTGTATTTATCTCTGAAATGTAGAGGAACCACCTGCCTTGCACAGGTGTTGAGAAATCTTCAGTTCTTGTGGAGAAAGTATTTTTGGAGGCACACGTTAAAATCAGAAATATTTTCAACAGACTTTTATTTCTTCTCAGTCTGCTGCCCTCATCCTCCCCCTTGCGTATCCCAGGTGTTGCTGTTTAATGTATGTACTGCTATGGCATGGGCTGCAATGGAAATCAGTTTTGTTTTCTGGTGAACTGTGTCCCAAAACATGGCATTAACACAGATGCTAAAAAGAAAAGTTGATGGTGGAGGAAACTTACGTGGAAGGTGGTGTTAGAATATACTCTGTAGTGAGGGGATCTTGTTCAGTGAGCAGTCTGGTTCTAAATATGTGAAGGGAGCTTGGATAAAAGCAAAGTGTAGGCCTGTACTAAAACTTGCAGTCTCTGCAGACTACCCAGAAAACAGAATAACTTCATCTTAATTAAGTCTTTAAACAGAACTGAAAGTATTGGAGCGAATTTAGAATGCATTCACTACCCTTCCTAATTAGGATTTTAGTTGGAATTATTCTGAGACAACTTCTTTCAAATATGAAATTAAAGACCAAGGTGGGTATGTGGCCATTTAGACCAGTACAGCTTGCCTTCAAATCATGACTAGTCATCGTGGGGCTGTACAGGAATTACTGGGAAAACCTGAGGATTAGAAGCAATAGGAGGTAACCACCTTGTGGTTTCCTTGTTGTTAGATTTTTAAATACTGAAACTATTTCCTCATCAACTGTGGTACTATTCCCTTTGATCCCACCTCATTCTGAAATCCTTTTGCTCTAAAAGAGATGAAATGTGCTTCCTGGTGTCGCTTAACTTCGCACATACAAGGTTTCATTAGAGGGATGGAACCGAAGTTGAAAAATGTAGCTGATAAACTTTCAATACAGGAGATGCAGAAAGAATAACTGCCTAGTTAGGCTCTAAAAATCATGTGAACTTTAAGCCACTCAAGAGCTTAATTTAGTGGAAGACTGGCCCGACAGGCTTAATATAGATAGCTCAGATATCATGTGGAAACTCTAATTTAGACATGTATTGATATAAGAGACCTTCAGCTTATTTTTATTTGTTCCTGGCCAGATTGTTTGTTTGCTTGCCTCCCTTAACCCCACTCTTCATTCTCAGGAAACGCGGTACACTGGCAACTGTTATCGCGCAATTATACCTAACTGTACCAGGGGGAGTGAAGGAAAATCAGCCTGCCGATGCTGGCACTTGTTCTGGTTTCGCCAGTTTTCAGCGGAGTCTTCAGTAAACTTACAGTATTGCTCCTGGTAACTCTGACTGGGAAGGTGAAACAAGTAGTGGCTCTGGTTAGGATATCCTTCTGTTTGCTGGGAAGGGTTGGTAACTTTTGAACCTGGCTTTTCCATAAGTAAAGTTCTTGAAGTGGCGAGAGAGACAAGGAATGTGGTAGGGGAAAATGCTTGTCTCTCAAAGTTGAGAGGAAAGCAGGTAAGCTAATTAACGGGCATCACCTGCTCAGTGCCGTCCTTCCAATGTAAAACAAAACAAAAGAAAACAAACTTGACTTTGTTTATCTTGAAATGGGGTCTAGATCAGACAAATTCTTTGCTCTTCTCTGCCTCTTAAAGAAAGATGCAGGTTCACTGGGATTTCTACTCTTTTTCCTTTTTTCTTTTTTGTAAGTTATGCCTAAGCACTAGTTTATTTGTATGTTTCCCAATACTGTAACTTCAAATTATAGCTATTACATCAACAGCACAGTAATTTTTAACTTGGTTAAAAAAACTTCTTGTTTCTGGCATGGTCATTAACATAACATCAGTAGGAGGGTCATAGTGTGACTGATGTGACTTGCCCTCTGATGAAAGTGTCATGGGAAAAACAAATGGACAAATGGATTCCCTGTATGTTTACAGTAGCCATGGAAAGTTCCGCTTTGCTAAAAACTACATTAAACTTAGGAAAAAAAACCCACCCACACTCTAAATCTTTACTTTAAAAAAAAACCTGATGCTTTCAAGTATCACTTCAACTCCGCACAGAAATTTTATTTGGGGTAAAATCATATTGTTGGTCTGGAAGCAGCTGGGGATTTTAACTGTACAAGAAAACGTTTCTGAAGCATGTGTTCAAAGTCTGGAGTAGGTGTTGGTGACATCACTCCCAGACTTCTTAAAATTACAGCCCTTAATGCAATCACGGTTTATGACATGTAACTGTACTTACAGATCTGTAACTTCATAACCAGTTTGGGACGTACCATTATGAAAACTACTGTTGTCTTCCATGTGAAGAATTAAAATACCGTAATGTCCTTACAAAAAACAGATGGAGCAAATAAGATACCTTTGTGTTTAAACGCTTTTGAAGTTGATGGTGAGTGTTTCACTACTTAAATTCTCTGTGAACAAAGCTAACTTCTATGAACCATATAGAATAAGGTTTGGAATAAGAGTCAGACCAAGGCTCTATGTGGTGGGTTGCAGAGCGTTTGCTACAATGACACAAGAACTCTGTTGTTCCATCCATTTTGAGTAAGTCACAGTACTGTCCTCTGGTAGCAGTGAGTGGTGGAAGTTGCAGAAGTTTGTGATCTATAAAGGGAGGACAGTTTTGTGCATGAAGAAATTTCAAAGTCTTGGTAACTTTTTCTGTGTCTTTCTGAGAGATGGCAAGTTCCTTTTTAGTTAAAAAAAATCTCAAATACAGATGCTGTGAGTCAAGATGTTTTTTTAAGATGCCTTGAAAATTTTGGATGGCACTTGAGCATAGTTACACAGTGCAGAATGCCATTTTATGCAACCTCTGGAGATGACCTACTTCTTGTCATGTCTCCGTTACATTTGCATTTAGCCAATTTAAAAGTAATTAGAATCTGTTGGTTAGTTTAAAACTAACTTTTTTAAGGGAGAAAGAGGGAAATATTTATATTTTGTCTTTATTGAACAGTATTGCATTGCTTTGCTATTGACAAGAAATGACCATCTGAAGTTTTTTGAGTGAACATCTGTGTGGACAGCCTCAATCTCTATGATTCATTTGTATTAGAAGTAGGTTTTGTTACAGCTACCTCGCAAAATGCAAACCAAACGTTCTTCTGTACAACTTCTTTAAACATCAGACCAATCCCTTATTCCATTAAATTCTTGCTGTTACACTAGAGAACTTAGTTCTCGAGATAGAAAGGAACAAGCAACTCAGTTTTTTTAGTGTTAAAGCACTCTGTCATTTCATGAAGTGCTATCAAAATTTTTCTCCCTTCTCAAGTTTTGATGGAAACATGCCTCACATACCTTTTTGAGACTCTAACTGGCCTTTAATTCTGTAGCTCCAAACTTTGGGTACTGGAGGATCTGGTGTGCATTTTTCCTGTAGTGATCATAGCATGCAGCGAAGCAATAGAATCCACAACACAGGTATCTGTACAAAAGTGACCTAGGCAAGCCTTTTAACCCCTCTGTTTTGTTACTGTTTTATAGGGAGAAAAATAACTTTGAAAGAGTTGCACTTGCCTACAAAATGTCACATATGTTATTACATGTTGCTTATAACGACCTCCAGAGAAACAACCTTGGAAGACTGCTGAATTGTGAACTAATGTATATTTAAGTGTACTTCAGATTATCAGTGTATTTCGAACATACTCGGATTTTACAGTCAGTGTTGCTTATAATGCAAAAAAAGACCTTCAATACAGTTCTTTGAGATTGTTGGTGAAGTATCTGTCACTCAGAGGGGGGAAAAATATACGTTCTGTCTGTGATGAGCATGCAGTAAAGGTTTCCCTAAGTCGACAAATGATCCTTTAGTCTGCCTCTTTAGTCTCTCATGTCATCAGACTGAGCTGTGGGGCTGTTACTAGGTCTGCAGAAATGTTTTCCACTGATAATGTACATGTCATGTAGTTGAGCAGCTATTTTTAGCAGTCTGGTTAGACTCTGAGAGTCACTGAGGGACAGAGTCCTGGTGGAGAGCTGTAAAAGGGAGCAGCCAATGGTTTGGAATGGGGAGGGGGGCGGGGGGAAAGGTACCTTTCATTCCCAACTGTTTTGTCTATTTTTGGCAAAGAAAAAGCAGGTTTCTCAGGCTTGTTAGGAATAATCTCTGTGTTACTGAGGGAGAATCGGTAGACTTGCATGAGGGGAAACTTCCTTTTTCACTGTGATGTTCAAAGGCTGCCTGGATCTAAACAAACTGGCACCTTTTAACTGGAGTGAATCTGAGAAGCGTTGCTCTGCTTTGTGTTAGTGGAAAGGGTCTGACCTGAGACAGTCTGGATGAAGTGGGAGTTATATTAATTTGTACACTGCATTTGCTTATATGCGAGGCTTTTTCCTGCTTGCACAGTAACTAGGGAAGGGTGATGTGCACAACAATGCCACTGAAAAAGGAAAATGTTATAAATTGTGGAACCTTCAATTTGACCATGATACTCAGCTACAGGCAACTTTTTAATATTTAAAATTTGATATTTAAAAATACTCTTATGAGCTTCACTTTGATGTATTTTAATCACAGAATGATTGTACAAAAAGACAGCTGAGGTAGAAAAATAGCACAAAGCACAAGAAGGGCCACCATTTTACATGATTATGTGCTACATTATGAACTCAAGGCAGGAAAGCTGCTGTTTTTTCCTGATGGCAGAATAGCTAGTGAGACTCCCCTAAATGCATTGCAATACTTCCCCCAACCTCCCTTCCAATTTTTTTTTTTGTGTTTTGTTTTAGTACTAAAGTCAAAGGTCATCCCCAGTGTTTCAGTTGCCATGTGCATGGCTGAGTTGAATGTGCTTTTCTTCACTTTCATGTTTATCTTTAAGTAAAATTTGCAGGTAGAGAATTTAAAATGGAATTTGAAGCTGCTTGAGACTCCTCTAAATGACATACCTGGGAACGCTGCCACATAGCAGAAACATTTCAATGATGTGCATTTCATTGCTGTGGGGACACAAAAGATAAAGTAGGGTAGGCTGTATCAGTTGCTGCAGTGTTTCATAAAATAACATTCCATGCAATCGAAGGTTTGTACACACACTGACGTGAAAGATCAGCCATCTCTCTTCATACTGTTTATTGTTAGGTTTTATATGTTCCACCATGGCAGCTCTTCATATTGGGGGTAGTGTCATCTACCTAGCATGGAAAAACTTTCTTTTTTCCTTTTCTCTCAGTTGAAAATCACTTTCAAAATGTTTGTCTGTCTGTCCTCTGGCCAGTCAAAATGGGTTCATGCTGAATGTCATCTTTCTTCATTTTGACTGGTGAGTGTTGGTCCTGCTGAGACGCTTGTATGGTGGCTGACTTTTGTGCTGTATGTGCAGGCTTGTGGATTTTTTGGGGGGCTTAATCTGGTGGTGCAACTTTGCCTATGTAGGATGTTTGTAGGAAAATTCTGCATGTAGCTCTTCAACTTTGTTGGGTCAAGTATTTTCTGCCCATGGTCATGTAGAATATGCGATGTACTCTGGGTAGTTTGTAAACATGCTAAGCTGAAGTTCAGTTTTATTTTTACAGCTGTTTGTAATTCATCTGAGGAACACAGACCATAATGGTTAAAACCTGGTGGCTGTGGTGACACCCCTTGTCATGCAGCAAGGGGAGCTGACAATGAATGCCAACTGTACTATGATAGCCAACTGTTAAATGCTTGGTTTTAAAGACTTGATGGCATGCTTAGGTCACTGATCCTGGTGGCTGCACTGAGGAATGTAAGAATGATGTGGCCAGTGTCCTCTCCCGTTGCTTTTTTGCACTGTGAATGACCTGTGCAACTGTAATGTCTGCAGGTATGTTTGGAGCAAGGATAGAGTGTGCTTGAATTCTCTTCCCCCATTCATCTGTAGGATATGTACTCTACCACTGTGTACTAATGTGCGTATACGTTATTTTAACTAGAATTGTGTTAAAAATATAAAATAAAAAAACCCCAAGAACTGGACAGATTCATACATCTTCAGTGATGCAGTTGTGATGCGTGACTGCAAAAAAAACAAGCTTCTTATCTAATAAGAATAAACTTGTGTGAGGGGAAAGAGGAAAAATCCGTCTAAACTCAGAAACCTGTGGCTAAACACCTCGCCAGTAAGTCATATATGTACTCTAGTAGCAAGAAAATATTCTTTGTGCTAGCTATATGTTTTGGTTTTGTATGATTTCTTAATTATCACTGTAAATTGGTATCTCTATATAGAGGCCTTTGAAAAAGCTAATGAGTGGCTCTGTTCTTGGTTCAGTGCCTTCAGGTCTGAACACAATCTAAAGATTAAGGAAGAGTAGAAACCTATCAAATGATACTGTTATGCAAAATTTCGAAGAAGAAAACTTGCAAAAATCCTCCTAAAATGTAGTGCCAGTTGTTAAGTGATTTGTTGTCTGTTGCTGGACTTCTTCTACATTGCTTTCTTCCTACCTCACTGTCGATTCATTCTGGATTATCCAAAATCAGTCGGAGCTGTAAAACACCATTGTGTTAGCTATTAATGTGGCTGTATGAGCACTCATTTGGCAGTAGGATTCTGTGGGAGACCATATAGGTGTATGCTGTGTTGTTTCTATGCAGTTTCATGGTATCTTCTGGGAAAATCGGTCTCTCGTCTGGCCCTTCTGGCATACCGTGCAACTGATCTTAGCCTAGAAAATCGTGGATCCAAGTTAAGTTGCTGACCTTTTCCTGCTGCTTATTAATAAACCTTCGTGTTTCTGCTGCAGTCAGTGTAGGTAGAGTGAGACTGAGGAAGAGGGCATTTCAGCACAGGCTCATCCTGCCAAGAAACTGGCAGCATGCCTTGCTCAAATTGCACAGAGATCTTCTGGGCTGTGGGCAGGGGCTGTGGAGGCAGCTGGTGTGGGTTTTGATGACTGAAGTCTGGACTGAACAGCAGCTTTGGAGCAAGGGCATGAGTGGTGGAACTGCAGACCTTCAATGAAAAGCTGTGATTTCTTAAAAGAGAGCTCTGGGAAAGTTCTGATGCAGCTTGTCGCTACCAAGACATTCACCCCAGAGGGGCTGTGCTAGACTTACTGCTGCTTAAAAGCTGGCTGCCTTTTTTAACTAGGATGGTTGCTTATTTTGGCCTTGACATGTCAGTTGCTGGTGATGGAAGTTTACAAGGGAATTAATTGCTAGACCTGAGTCATGGGAAACTTACTGTGCTTCCTGTTTCAGCCATGGAGATTCCAGCCTAATTATGAGTATCAGTAGGGTATTTTGATGATGAATTTTTATTTAATAATATAAATGAGGTATGTGCATGCTGTTTTTTCTTCCTCTTCTGTTTCCATGGTGAGGGACAGGTGTGTGAAAACTGAGCTTCATGGCTGTGGGACCTTACAGAGACATAAGAGTGCGTGGAGAAGAATGGAATAGTTAAAAGTGACGGCAGGATATCTTATGGAGGAGAACAGAAAATGCTTCTTAGTAGAAACTGGGGGTTGTGTCTTTGCTGAACCCTGCAGTTGACACTGATGAATAATCAGTATGTTTCTGAAAACTGAGTCTGGATCCAGAACAGCAAGGGAAATAAGGGTGGTCTTGTCTACCCAGGTCTCTACTCTGCAGTAGGAGTAACTGCCATGCTTAATTCCCTGCATCCTGGTAGGGGAAATATTGCAATTTTCTCTTTAGGTTATGGTCTTGTATTTTGCTGCATGAACTGTTTGGATTGCTGTATTCTTCTGACCCAAAGGATCACCAAGAATTTGTTAAACAAAGCCAAAACTGTTATCTATATGGGGCAAATGATGACCTGAAGATCTCTGCTGCTCTTGGGCATGCTTTTTAATGTTGTTTCAGCATTTCTTCTTGAAAATTCTCTTGGACCCCAAGCTCTCAGACAGATAAGCACGACTAAATTTGAATCAAGTGCTTTTCTACATGAACGAGTTAAATAGGTTGAGTTCGTCTCAGGGAAGTCAGTTCCTATGTAGAATATAGAAGTATTTTTCTAAAAATTCTCTCTTTCGATGGTATGATGTGCAGCCTGTTCCAGGCAAGTTAATTTTTCCCTGTCTGCTGCATTGAGTTACAAGGAAGTGTTCCCCAGACCTTCTTTAATAGCAAGGAGAGTTTCATATTCTCTTCTGACAGTAAGAGAGGTGTGATAAAGCTTTAATGTCTGATGTTAGAACATATTGGACAGAGAACCTAAAATTAGTAAAGGCTAAATAATGAAATTGAGGGTGCACAGTCTCAAAGCATTTTTTAATGTTATTGGCTTCAGCTGTCAAATCTTGGCTTCTTTTTACCTTTTCTAGCTCAAGTAAGAGTTTGTATGTCAAATGAGCAATCTACATGGGGAATTTCAGAGTAGGTAAAGAGGTCTGTTCCTTTCAGGAAATCCTGTGTTTATATTCAGGATTGTACTTGCAGGTCTTGCTTTCCATTTTGCTTGTTGATCTAGAAATCTGAATCTTCCACAGCTCCCTTGATAGAAGCTTCTTTGTGCACAAGCAAAACGTATGGAAGTCTTTAGCATAGTTAATTACTTCGGCTTTAGTGATACTTTCCTATGGTGTCAAAGTTGATCATCTTCGTCTAATGTAACTGTGGGTACTGAAAGTCCAGAAGATGTTCCGGTCTTAAATCTGAGTAAATATTATCGTTATTTTAAGGAAACTGAGTATTTGGAATGATAACTTTGCTTGAGATAGAGTATGTGCAGAGTCAAGGAAAATGAATCCTAACTGTGGTTCTGAGGCTGATAGGACCTCTGCTCTGCCAAATTTAGATAATGAAAAAACAGTTTGAAGGAAGAAACGTCTTTTGAGAGATGCTTTCTTTTAAACAGGGGTTAGGGAACATTAGTGTTAGTTTTATTTTTTCAGTTGAATGAAGAAGTGCTTCAAATGCTGTGTTTTCCAACCTTGTAGACCTATGTGTTATTCTGTGTACTTTCACCTTTACCATGTGTGTCTAATATTTTACTGAATTTGTCTGTCCGGTTCCTCTTATTTCCTGAGCAAGGGTTGCTTTTGATACAGTAGTGAAAAATGTCACTTTCAGAGAAAGGTTTCAGAGAAATTTCAGTCTACCATTTAAGTTGTAGAGTACACACAGGAAAAAATCCTTGACATACAGGAATAAGGTTTGTTGAAGAACTGTTTCCCCTCACTGAAAGCTGGCTTGGTTGCTTGCCTGAGGCTGGTATACTCAGAATGCTTTCTGACTGGGTGCTAAGATATGAATAAGTCATAAGGCATGCTGATAAGTGGGAAACTGAATTGACTGATTGGTAAGCGGGTCGGCTTGCCTGGTCCACTTACAGTAGTTTTAGGTCTCCTTCAACAGAGACTTACAATAGAGCAAGATCTGGTGGGGGAGGTTTGGTCAAGTGCTTTCTTACTACCTGTGCCGTGACTCTGGTGAATAAATGAAGTTCAGTGTTCGGTACTATCTGTTGTGCATTTTGGAGAATATGTACATGCATACAGGAATTTATTCGAGGACAACTTCAAGAAGCACCGTGTTTAAGCATTATTGCAATTGTTTTCCAAGAGCAATTTCCAAATTAATTGGAACCATTTGGTCCATCTATATTGAGTGACTTCAGATTTTTATTTTTGTGGTCCTTTGGGGAAAGCCACAATGTTGGATTTCAACTTCATTGTGTAATTAAGTAAGATAGTTTAGTCTGCAAATGAAGCAAAAACATAGCATGTATTACATTTAGTTTGCATTTTTACCCCTTAGCTTGTGCTCTCGAGTAGTTCTCCCTTGTAAGGAGACTTTTTGTTTTGTTTCATTTCTTGTTTAAAGACTGTATCACAGTGTTGCTCTTGCCATGTTCATGTTAATGCCCTTGGAATTTTCTAAAAACTCTTCCAAAATCTTTGCTAGTGTGACTTTGACTTTAATGGCACTAAGCCATGGATATTTGGCTCAGTTTCCTAGAATTCCACAGCCTGTTGTTAAGATAAACATTTCTAGGTTCCCAAGAACACAGACGCATGTATATGGTAATATACTGGGCATACAGGGTAACCTTTAAACAGCAAATTCTTATTTTCCTATTTCATTCTTTGTGTATACACAAAACTTCATAAGCGGAAAAATGACTTGACAGAATAATTGTGCCAGTTTTTAAACTACATTGTAGCATTTTGAAAAGAGATGTGAGATTTCTCTCTTTTGTTGTAGCCCTTAACTTCTATGGAAGCTGAAGGGAAGCAGTCCTGCGTTGGAATGGTATGTGTTGAGATGCACCCTCGTTAGTCAGCAGCTCGTGTCTCAGTTGCCGGGAAGTCCATGTGACCAAGGCTTTGGTATAAGGCCCGGAATTGCTGGTTGTTTAGGAATTCATAGTCTTGTTATGTCGCTCAACACTGGTACCTAAAGTGACTTGTAAGGCCAGGGTATCCATGAGTGGTGGAGGTCTGGCTTTCTCTTTGCTGAAAAGGGCTGTGATCTGTATTCCTCCCAGCCCAAAGCTTTAGAGAGGGGCTGTAATTACAGAGCTTGTGACAGAGCTGGGTTCTGTTCACTCATGCCCTCTCAGACATAATAGTGTATGATGGAAAGCATTTTTCCCATACATAACTACTTAAAGACAACAAAAGAAAGTGCCTAGGGATATTAACAGCCAGTTAAGAAATTGTAGGATAGGTTCTGAGGGACTCTGTGCACGTTTAGAGTTGTAAGACAACCTTGAAGAGCGAGGGAGGTTCTCACTGGGTTGTGCCAGTTGCTGGAGCACGTGGGGAGGCTTGCTGCCAGGGAGTGAGGGCCGATGATGCTAGTGAGCCAAAGCAGATCATCTTAGCATCTTACTCGCAGCAGGAATTGGTGGTCTGACTGTCCTTGGAGGTAAACTTCCTAATAGTCATCTTTAAAATTGCTTCTAGGGGCAATAGGGAACTTCAGGTTCGTTCTTTCAGCAAAAAAATGGATGATGTTACTCAACAGATCTGGTTTTGATTGGTTTGTTTGTTTTCTTTTTTCTTTATCATCTCTTTATATGATCATTCAACTTAGTCCAAAGCAATAAACTCAGTCTGAAACTAAGTGGATCAGGACACAGTAGGTATGGTATGTGGGGGTTTTTTTAGGGCAGTTTGCAAGGAATTTTGTTCTTTTTTTTCATCAGCTGTTCCTCTCACTCCTGCTCTCACTGTTGCTGTGCAATAAAAAATAGTACAGAAAAGCAGCAGTCTTAGTTTTGTTTTGTGTAAATCATTTCAGAAGGACAGCTATTAAAATTTGAAATAATGACACTTCTTCAATCCCATAAACCAGTATTTTTTAAAAATTTAAATTATACCAACTCTATGTAGACTCTTAAAAGTCATTGTAGAGGGTGAGAAATTAAGAAAAATCCTCTGTAATAGGAGAAAAACAATAGCAATGCAAAATGAGATTAAAATCCCACCCCCCAGGTTTTAAATCATGATAAATATCTGGTTTGAGTCAGTCGATTCTTTGTTTAGGGTTACTTGACTAAAATTCTTGGCCCTAATTTGTTGGCAGTTAGGTTAATTGTATCTTTGTTTAAACAGCAGGAGTGCTGGGGGGAACCACCATTCTAGCATGGTCGTTCAGCTGTTTTCACTGCTTTCACTTGCTCTTTAGTGTTGTCCTGAGGAAGAAGGTATGGCTTGGCTGGTTGATCAGGGTTTTGGCTCGGAATGGTAACGTACTTTAATTTGGATATCTTTGCCTGCTGCATGCTGTCTTAGGCCCAGGCACTGTTCAGTAGGGTTCTTGGGTCTTTTGGGGTTTGTTTTCCACTTTACTAGTAGCTAGTTCGTGTGTGTCTTGCATTTGTGCCTTTCTTCTCTGTTCTGCTTCTGGTCAAGTGATCTCGCTGGTTCTTCCTGTGGGTTGGAAATGAGCTCAGGACTCGAGTAGACACAGTGGTGTTACCTCCTCTGCTGCGTTTCAGAGAAATTGTGGTCATCCCACAGCTTTTCCCAACTAGTGCAAAAGCAGTACCGAATACTTACTTATCTTTTGAAAGTCTTTGAGGCTTATGGGGAAGTAAAGAAGTGGGGAGTTTCATGCCCTTTTGATGTATAAAGAAGCAACACTTAAGGTTTCTGTTATCCCTGTTCCCATCCGTACGATTTGAGGACCTGGTTTGCTGCTAGTGTAATAGTTTCCCCTATACCTGAACTGTTTGACAAATCTTTGGTACTTGCCTGGTTTTTTACTGGTATGAGGAGATATGCTGGTAGGCAGCTTATATGTTAACATACTGTAGTTGATGTTCATGTAGTTTAGCTTCTGTATTGGCTGTGTGCGAGGCAGGAGTTAATACATGCTAAATACAACAGCAGCCTAATCCCACATGATTTGATGGGTTGGTTTTTTTTGTGGGTTTGGTTTTTTTTGTTAAGTCATTAGATATTTTCCTTTTCTTCAGCAAGCATTGAACCGTGCCGCTTGGACCCATCTTGTATTGCTCTACCTCAGTAAGCACCTTGTACATGCATGGGTGCGAAGAGAAAGTACGTGTTTGAGGTGATTATAGTTTGCATTACTCTACCTCTGAGCTTTGTTTTGTTACCTGATGGATTCTTCCTTTGACTGCACATGCAGTTCTTGTATGCTCTGTACTCGTGGTGGTCGAAGAGCTTTCCCTTTTCAAGACAGGTACACAGCAGGTCTAGCGAAGTTCTCCCAGCCAGTAGTGTGATGCATTGCAGGAAAGGGAATGCACTAATTTTAAACTGTTTTCAGTTTTATTTGTTCATGGCGCTTGGGGGGGTGGGGGGAAGAGTGTTGGTGGCTTACATTAAATAAAAGGAGAAGGAGCTGTAAAAAGCTCCTAGTGTAATGTGAGCCTTACACAAGGAAGAACTATTTATAGAACCTTGCAATATTTGCCTGAAGGAACTTCAGAACGGAGAGGGGCAGCGTTACATAAAGGCGGGTGAGAGCAGGCTTGTGCACTCACAGCTGCGAAGGTCAAAGCCAGGGCTTGTCTTTACAGTATGCTTCCACTCTCCCTTGGCCGGAGGGGAGAAGAGACTGATGGGCTCCTTTTGAAGGCCAAATCCTAGTGGTGAGCAACTTTGGTTTGTGGAGAACAGTGGGGTGTTTTTCTTTCTTTCTTTCTTTTTTTTTTTTCTCTTTTCTTTATTGGGCTTTCTATTTGTCATGTTTTGATTTGCATTACTTTCTGAGAAAACATGACTCTTGTCTTGATTGATGACTGAATGGTCAAACAAGGTCACAGTAGCAGCTTTGGGGACCTTGAGAGTAAGGTTTTATGCTTCACATGTTCATACATTTAAGCATCTTTTTGGTTATTGCTGCTGCTATTCTGGCTTTTGTTCTCTAGTGGTGACTTTTAGTCTAAATGACATTGCCATGCAACTGGCGCTTAGCCAGGTATTGTTCTGGTTTTGGATGCCTTCATCTGCTTCATACTTGTTGGTTATGAGGCTTTATAAAAAGTTATTCTAGAAACCCTTTAAATTGTTAGGTTGAAAACATTCTTTAATGGTTTCATAGGCAGAACTCCTCTTTTGGGAGGAGTATACCTGAGAAGGTCCTTCATAGCACGTGACATAACCATTGGGTGTTGTTACTTCTCTGAAAAGATTCCATTTGGCTAGGCCAAAGAGTTCCTAACCCTACTATGAAAGGGGGGAAAAAAAAAAAAGGCAAAGAAAAAAAAAACATGGAATATAGTTTAAAGGTAATATAAGTCTTGAGTAAAAGGGTCTGCGTGATGTTGCGATAGCAGATGGCTTTGGTGTGACTGCCTGGGACACAAAAGCACTGTTAAGAAAGCGAGGCAGTGTTTCCTCCAGGGTAATCTAGGAGAGATGTTTGATTAAAAGGTTCTTAAATGGCTTTAAAACTTTGGATAAGGATGTAGTCTAGAATTGTCCAAGATGTTTCTCCATTTAATTTGCTGTAAAAATAATAGATGTCGTCTAACATGAGAAATGCTGTAGTTGTTTTTATGTAAAGTGTTTGAAGGTAAATGAACTGCTTGTCACATTCTGTCATTCATCTATGACACTTTGACTGTTTATGTCCCTCTAGCTAGAGGTTTAACTAAGCAGTCAGCATTCTAAATCTTTAAAAGCTAGCTCCCGAGTGGACAATAAAACCCCATGGTTTATAAGAGAGTATATAAGACAGGACAAGACTAAAACAGCTCAGTGAATTATTTGGAATCAAATTCAGTTTCTATACTGAAGTCTTTATACAGTTTACTGATTATATATGTGTGTGTATGTGTAAAAGCCAGATCTATTGCAAATGGTTGTTTATTTATGGTCTGACAAAGTGTGTTTAAATGGATGTAGGCATTTTGACTGGCTTTTGAGCCCACTCAGTTGAATAAATTATTTTTAAATTTAAAAAAATGCAAACTTTAGATGCAAGATGTGAATTAGTAAAGAAATAAGCAAGTTGAGTGCTTGAAGCAAGTCTCACTAAGTTGCTTTTGTCAATTTGGTGATTATTTTCCAAAACACAGACTGAAGGCTGTATTCTGAATTGCAGAGGGTAGGCCGGTATGTTAATCTGTGAAACAGATTAGACAGACATATAAATTGGCTTTGATTTGCTCCAGTGTCTACATGGGGCATTTTGCATCTGAAGAAAGTTTTGGGTTTTTTTTCATGTCAATATCAAAGCTTGAGGGCTCTTTTTAAAGAGCTTATTAAAACTTACCAGACTTGGTAAAACAGAGGTGTTTAGTGGATTTACAAAGTGATGTACAAAACAGGGAAGAACGTTTTTGGTGGGACTCTTGCAAGTACATTAAAGGGAGGAATTTGCACACCCTGACACCCTCTGAAGTATTTAACCATCAGTTAGTAGTTAGTAAATGAGATTTACTAAATTAGTAAATGAGAATACAGGATCAGAGCTCTGTAGCTCCAGGCAGATGCTAAGACTGGAAAGCTCTCTCTATCCCTTGGTACCCCGGGGTTCTGTCTAAATTAGCAAATACTTTGGTCAGTAGGGACGGATGAGTAGATCAAAGTTGTTGGCAGTGAAGCTTCTTAAATCTTCATTACTGATTTGGTTGGGTTACTTTAGTTTAGATTTAGCTTGGCACCTTAGGCTGAATGTCCCACTTACCTGTACAGTTTGAAGCTTTCTGAAGAAGAAAAATGTCATAGGTATACGCCAGATGACGTTGTGGTCATGTAGCCCACAGGGTTATTTGAAGTCTTCTCTCCCTGTTTGCCAGCAGATTGCATTTGAAGTGCATCTTGGAGCAGAGTTTTCAGGTTCTCTTACTCAAAAGGGAATTGATTGTTCATTTGCACCAAAGTTATTCTGAAAAACCAGCTAGCTCACAGTAAATGGTTTTGCTTGAGAACTGTGCCACTGCTTTAAACCAAATAGTTAAATTGAGAGTATGCATAGCAAAAGGGTGACCTAGAAGAAAGGGGAAGATTTTAGAAGCACTAGAAAGCTATTTTCCCCCTCTTTTAAGGAAATATTTCTTTAAATTTGCAGACGTTAGCAGTGGTCAAGCTGCCATTTTTGACTAATGAATAAAAGTATTATTTGAAGCACAAAATCTGAGCTAGATAAATAACTAGAAATTGTTCAAAGCTTAGTAATCACCATAGGGTGCAGCCTGTGGCTCTGGGGTGGCAGGTTATTTGTAGGAGTTCCAGCCGTTGTGTGACTACAGTAAATTGCTGTTGCTGCAATCCAAGATGGTGATGGGAGTAAAGTTACCAGGTTACAAATGTATTTGTTGGCATTGCTGGGCTCTGGGTAGGCACATGGCTGAATAGCTCCATGTCTCTTACTGCTTTTGAGGGAGGAAGGAGGATTACTTTAACTCCTTTATGTCTTTAGATTCAAAGTTAAGTTGCGTTTAGTCCTGAATACAGAAGAACTTTTATCTCAAATGGCTGTGAAACAGCAAGTGGTTTATTTTATTTGCATTTGTATGAAATATGCGGTGTGTTAAACTCAACCCCCTCCTCTCAAAAGACACCACAAACAAACAATGAATTTATTTTTTTAATGGCCAGAACCCAGAAATGGCTGGCTGATGTGGAGTTTTGTTTTTTTTTTTTTATCTCAAAACCCTCAAATCTTGGCTGCTGTCTGATGTAAATGTGTCTGCTAGCTTTGAATTGCTTTGCCCAGGTGCTTAGAACTGGGTAACTTTTATTTTTTTTTAAAGTGGAGTGCAGTGCTGGCTAACCACAACTCAGTTTAAATTTGGCTTTTGTAATCTGGGCTGGCACAGGTATACTGCAATTAGTACCTAATGTACTTCTTGGTTGAGTCTTAGTTACACTGCAGTCCTAGTCTGAACTATTGTGTATGTGTACTATTAGATGACAATGGTGTTTGGTGTATATAGAATTTAAGCTTTTCACATACTAATCATGCAAACACTTTATTTTAAGCATTTATAGGGTTAGACCAAAATCTGAGTGTTGTGCAGGAGCAAGACTTTGTGCTTGTGTCATTGATCTTATAAAGTTTTGAATGAGTGCCTTTAACAAACAGCTTGCAAGTAAGGGTTTTATTTCAGAGTAAAATTAACTGGTTGAAAATATTCAGATCATAAGGGAATTGCGCTCTTTCTGTAACCAGTTTTACACTGAAAAATTAAGTTCAAACGTTCCAAATTAAACAGTCCTGGGTCTAAAGAAATATTTATTGTCCTCAAACTGTCATTGTACTTAGACTGGTAGAAATGGTGCAATACAGCAACTGAGGCAAAAGCTGAATTACGTCATATTAGGTAGAAGAGTTATTTAAATCATGTGTGCAGGCTGCTCTTGATATACACAGTAGAAAGAATGAAATGCATTGAATTTTTATCAAGAAAAGTCATAGTGTGACTTATAAATTTTGTACTTGTTTGGATTTTAGAAGGAGTAAATATGAAACACTGCAATAGCAATTTGTATCATCTCCTTATGAGTAGTGTATATACAGGTGAGATTGACTAAATAATATCAATGTTTTGTATTTCATGGGTATAGTAGCTACAACGTCTGTTTCTCTTCATGGCAGTTCTGACAATCTGGTCAATATTGCTCAGCTGTAGTTTGTCTATCTTTTGTGCAACAGGAAGATTTAGATGAAAGTTTAAGGGAAAAGTGTGCACCCCTGGATTAGGTGGTAATATTTTCTTCGCAAGAGGGGCCATGCAAACAGTGCCTCTAGGGGTTTGATAGAGTCTCAATGACATTTTTCCACTGTGTTGAAATCGAGGATATTAAATAAGCCTGAAAGGGAGCAAGCATACACATGTATGTCTGCTTTGTTCCCTTCGTGTTACAAGGTTTTAAGATCAAGGCAAATTCTCTTCCTTAATCCAGAACTTTACTTTCTCATGTACATCTCACATGGGTTTCTGCACCAGACCAGGCAAACTGACTTGTGTGCTTTTTTTGGGGGGAGTGTTTTTGTTGCTTGTTTGCTTTTTCAAGCTCTGTTTATGGTTTCCATAAGTGCCAACAGTAAAACAGTTTGTGTGAAAGAACAGGGATGCCTTTTTGTTTCTGAATGTGTCTGTCTGTCTGTCTCTGTCTCTGTCTCTCTCTCTCTCTCTGCTTGTTCTTAACAGCGACAGGGCAGAAGCTGTTGGCGTGCAGCTTATGAGGGGGAGACCTGGTTCCATGGTACCTCACTCTGGTGAATGTTGAGCTGGGTGAAGGGGGAGAGGTGAAACTCATTCAACACAAACTTATAAAGCAGCTTGCAGTGCTATGGCCAAAAGTATTCTTGGTGAGGGGTGTGTGGCAGATAAAGTGGTGAATGAGTAAAGGTGTTCAGGTGTGCCAGATGTTGCATGTCAGTGTGTCCAGAAAAGTTACCGGATCTCAGGTTCCCAAAACTCACTTGAAGGTTTCTTTACACACAAATCACACTGGAGTTATCAATGCTATTTCATTTGGTAGTGTTTTTATGTTGCTGGCTTCCTGTAGTTGCTAAGGCAGGGCATGGGGAGGAGGGGAGAGGAGGGCAAGAAGAGCTGAAGAGTGCAGGTAATGCTTTCGGTTACTTACTCCCAGACATGCCCTTGTTCATAACAACAGACTTGCCTAACAGTTTCCCAAAACAAATGTGATTCACAGATGTGTGGTAGCAACTAGGACAGAATGGAGACCTTTAATCAGTCAGTCTATGCATTTCTAGTATATTTTCCTGTTTATAGCTTAAGCTGTTTCTATCTCCAATGCAGAGGGGAAAACAAAGATTTGGATTTTGATTGCAACTTCATTTGAACAAGTAATTTCTAATATCAGTAATCTCTCCCTTGTTATTCCTAAAGAGCCACTTGAAAGGGGAGTGTTTTAAAAATAATCAGTACAAGTGACCCCATTGTTCTTTTCAGTATGTACTGTGATAGTGCAGGAATAATGGATGCTCTGCAGGGGAACCATAAGGTTTTCTGTTAAAGCACTGGAGTGAAACTTTCTCTTTCTGCAGCTGCCACAGTAGAGTGCCATTTGTATGAGAGTATGGTATCATAAATTTATCATTTGATTTAATCTGTTCCTGTAGCTGTTAGATTGTTACAAAATACAGGTTTTGAGCCTCTCTATGAGAACTATTTACAGGTTAAGTGGTACCATGCAGAAATACAAATGTATGGAATTGAGGAAGACTTAAGGAAATGTCATTTTGTGTATGAGGAGGTTTTATTCCCTAGAGTTAATATTGTCCATCCATTTTCTAGTTGTGATGTTCTGATTTCAGTGTAAACAAGTCCTTGTTGAGACCCTCTGAGACGGGGAGAGAATTTTGCTTTGTTGTTCTTACGCCTGTGGTGAAAGTGAAAATATAGGTTGAGAAATGATGATGCTGGTACAGTGTTACAACTTTGTTGCAAGGTTTCTCTGAAGTTTACTTCCAGAAGGTCTAGAATGCATAATCTGTATCTTGGCAGTTTAGAGACAGAGGCTTGAGTCTTGCAATGAGATAGTAGAAATACTGTCCTGCTTTGGTGAAGTCATGCTATTTACTAGAAATGCCAGAAAATAAGATGCCAAAATCCTGAGTATAACTTTAACAGCAAAATAAGATTATTTGGACATGTTCCCAGATATTCAAGAGAATCTTTTCTATAGGATTCTCCAGAGAACTTTTATTTCTGGTTCTCAACAAAATGCTGGACATAGCATGTCCTGTTGCTGCGCTTGCATATTGAGTTGCGTCCACACCTGCTTGCAGACCAGTGCATTTGTGGCTTCTTGGTGGCTATCTTGCTGCTTTTCCCATGTCATCTGAGTGTTCTTGTATGGCTTGTTCCTCAGCTGCTGCTTATGCCTTGTAACTACCACATATATAAAGTCTTTTTCTTCCTGCCTTTCAAGTCCTTTCTCTAGTCTGGTTTTCTGCAATCCCATGATTGTATTTTCCTTTCCTAGCAGTAATGAGCACTTGCATCTTTTCTTACACTGCTGATAACCAAAAGCGGTACCATACCACCAATTATTGTAGTGCCTTTAACCCCTTATCCAAAAAGTTTGAAGTTTTTGGATAGGTGGTATCCTTCATTCCTGCTCTGGCCAATTTAATCTTGCTGGGGGCATTGGTATCTGTCTTTGGGGGACTTTGTTCCCCGTTTTCTGCTCTCCAGTGCTTCAGCCTCAGTAGGTGGACACCCCCTTAACCCGGTGCACCTCGATTTCTGTTTCCTGTGCAGTCTGTAAAGGGAGCAAAGATGCCAGCTGGCAGTCTGGCAGTGAAGGGATGGGCTGTGCAGGGTGGCCCAGTGGAGAGGATAAGCCTAGCAGCGTTACAGTATAAGCTCCTAATCATTTCTGTATTGTTTGGCATCAGTCAGTTTCAAATGATGATGTTGTTAAAGTGTCAGTAAATCAGCCAGTGCTGCGCAGTCTGTCTGCACGGTGTCACTCAAGCAGCAAGCTGGGTTACATGGAGCTTACTCTTGGCTGACATGAGAGAAAGGTAGTTGGTGAATGAGCCAAGGTGGATGGACTATGCTTTCCCCAAGTTGGGTTAGGAAAAAAATCTGGATGTTTAATCAGCCATTAGTTAATAACATTGTACAAGGAATAGCACTTTCCTACTGGATGTGACTGTGCAAAGATAGGCAGCTGCTCTCTGAAGACTGTTTGGTTTTTAGTATTCGCTGAATTGGTCAGGTTAAAGTAATCTTTAAGGAAGAGAAAATTATCTGTTCTAATTCATGCTGTTTGGAATGGCCTGAATTGAACATTTGTTTCTTTTGTGTTTTGCAGACTTCTTGAAGCCAACTCTAGCAAAGAGAAAGAGTTCTGTTTCTGCCAGCCAGACCCAGTCTCCAGTACTGGTCCCCCTGATGGCAGTTTGTACAACCCTGTGAAACCTGCCAAGCTGGACGCCACAGCTTTGCACGACTGCACTTTGGCCACCACTGTGCCTCCTTCGGAGCTGTCGAATCATGCAGTCCTAGCCTGTGACACAGGCATTCATGAAGAGCACTATGTAAGTGAAGCAGTGGAAGATGATGTGCCAGACTGCAGAGAGTACAGAGATGCCTGCACCATTACTGGTAAGCAGTCCAGTCTTTTATGTTGGGAAGAATATGGGAATGTATAGTTAAGCTTGTGTTCTTAAGCTGTTGGTGAGATATCTGGTTTATGAGCAATGCTGCTGTTTGCACATTCTTTTTCTTGTTTAAGTGGTTTCACAAGCATCTGGATTTTCAATGAAAGCACTTTGTAAGGTTTAAGGGTCTTGGAAATAGGCTTGACCAAACTAGGATACTATATTTACGTGCTTGGGAAGTTGAACCATTTGAAGTTTGTTTGGAAAATAAACCAACTAAAAGTCAGGAATGAGGGGAAGGAAATACTGCAGCTTAAAATTACGGAATGGTTGTCCTAATGTTCAACGTAATTTAGACTTTTATGTTGATACAAGAATTGCTTTGTGGGAGGAGGAGATGGGAGAAACAGTATGCAACATGTTTTGACTCTATATCTTCTTGCTTTTCAAAACCATTCTATTTTTGTCACATTAGCTTTTGTAGTTCCAGAACTAATGTCTAAGGAACAGCTGCTTCTGCATTCTTGTATGAAAGGTTAAATGGGTTTTTATCATAAAGTTCATACAAATAAATGGAATATTTGTTTAAGTGTGGTATTTTAAGCAGAATTAGATTTGTAGTGATGTGGTCAGCTGCCCCAATTTTTGTGTTTGAATAATCACTGTAACTCAGTTTAGTCATGGATATGGCTATGAAATGACAGACAGTTTCCATTCCAAATGCATGGTTTGTTGGTTGAGCTGTGAAGCTTCTTTTAGCTTAAAGTGACCTTGCCAGTTCCAAGGTCTTTTGGGAATGTTTGAGGAGTCAGCTGAGTTTTTGGGAGGGACAAATGAGAGGACTGAGAAAAATAGAAATAAGACTGGAGCCCTTCTAATTGACTGACAGACAACTTTATTCTCAGTTACTTCCAACCATTTCTAGAATTGTCTGTAGGACAGAGAACTTGTTAATGGTGACCATCAACAGATACTTTTGTAGTATGCCTTAACTTAGCTCAGCCCAACTGCTTTGTAGTTACTAAGGGTTGGTATTCTGAAAAAAAAAAAAATAGAAAGAAGGGAAGAGATGCTCTGCATGTCCATCCCTATTCTCTTGGGAAGACAAGCAGCAGGATTAACACTAAAGTTGCTTTCAGTCAGGTATGCTTCTACATAAAATAAATGTTTTGTTAACAGAAACTAAGTCCCCATCCCTCCTCCTGTGTCTTCATGGGTTTAGAGCCTGTTTATAAGTGGGTCACTCTTTTGACTGCCCTCTAGGTATTTGCTTGGTAGGTAGACTAGAAAATCTACACATTACATAGGTGCATTCCTGGTGGCGTAACTGTTTTCCAGGCCCCTTGTAAAAGGATCTTTCTTGCAAGTTGTTCTGTTGGCTGTGGCCTGTCTCCCCTCCCCTCCTCCACTGTTAACAGGAAGAGATTAAGTTTGTTTTTCTGTTTCTGACTACAAGCCCAGACAATCAACTTTCATGAATCGAGATGCCTTCTTGATTGTGGTTCCTTGAAAGGCAGGACAAACTCTGTCTTACTTTTTTTTTAATTTTGAAAAGTAGTTTTTGTTAAATGGAGGTCAGTGGATGTCTTCCTACCTCATACTCTTTCAAGACTAATGCAGTTTCTGAATCTTTCTTCTTGCTTAGTTGTCAGCCAAGTGTGGTTTACTGATTCATCCTATAATGTTTTTATGAATTAGCTGTTCTGGAGCAGCAAACTTGTACTGTTTGTGACCTGGAGAAAACACGGTAAGATTTGCAGTAGAAATCGTGGTGGGTTGGATTTTTTTGTTATGGGATTTCTTTTTTTTCTTTTTAAATGTTTTTTTCTAAGTTTCAGCTCTTTGTGCTTTTTAAAGGTGTCAAAGTGTGGAGACTGGGAGTTAGGAACTGGTCTCATGCTTCCCCTGTAAAATCTCTACTTTGTCAGTAGTAAATGCTGGTATGCAGTGTATACTCTTGAAACAAGCAGAAAGATAAATGCTTGCAGAGGAATAAAGATTGTCAGAAGCTTTAACATGAAGACTTTGTGTAGGTCTGACAGATTAGCACTATTGACACTTTTAAGATATTTAGTGGGAAAGAAATTGCTCAGATCAAGCCTGCGTATACTGTAATTTTTCTTCTGATGCCAAGCCTTTACTCATCTTAAAGCAGGCATGTTCAAATTCAGCAATCAGGGTAATCTGTCTTCATTTAGTCTGACTAACACCTAGAGATTATTGTAAAAGTCACCTGCAAAAATTCTTGCAAATCAAGGCTTGAACACAGTTAAGAAGAAACTGGGAAGCAGTCGCAGTGCTGTGTGGTGATGCTTTCTGAAACATAATCAGCTAATGGTAATGTAACTGGAGTTGACTCTGATACAACTTAAGCCTAAGAACAAATTACATGATGTGCACATTTTGCTCTTTAACTTTCAAGAAGGCCATTGGTGCTCAAAGTATTTAAAATTCTTGCTGTTTTTTTTCTTTGGTGTTGAGTTTGGTTTTTTTTTTTACCCCTTTCTGTTTGCTGGCAGTAGAGAGGCACTGCTCGGTCAGCAGCAGAGTCTTTCCTGCCTGGGACCTGAGAGCAGATGTAATGTAGCTGAGGGTGCATTGCACATCCTGATTGTGCTAAGCATGTTTTCTTGGATACAGAGTTGGCTTAAACGTTTCCTGTCCCCAAACCACCCCAGAATTGTGCTTGTGCAGATTTTTGTGGGAGTGCAGCTGGAGGTATTTTAGGCAACTGGTCTGGATGGAATCCCAGAGGGGAGATGAGGGTTACTTTTTAGCTAGGTAACACCTCTGATCTGTTCTACTGTGTGGCCTAAAAGCAGTTATGTTGGCATAACCAACAGAATGAGCACCGAGGCAATGGACCTGGGTGACAAAAAACAGATAAACAGTTTCCTTAAGGCAGTGTTACCTCTGAGTGGGGGACAGCAGCCTTAAAGACGACTTCTTTCCCACTGAATTTGATAGTAAAGCGATTCAAAACTCATAGTTGCTGTAACTGAAGTGCTATGCCTGTGCAGGTAGATGCTTCTGAATCTGTGCTAATTTGTGCATAGAAGGGTAAATAAATAGGACAATCGGTCCATTTAAAAACCAAAAACAAAATTAAAAAAAAAAACACCAAACAAACAACAAAACAGAAAAAAAAACAGAAGAAGTTTATGAGTGTGTGAAGAGTTGTTATTAAAAAAAAAGTTACTGGTAGAGTACATATTTTCAAAACACTAATAGTATTAAACCTGAAAATGGATTCAGTAGCTGCTGTAGTAGATTTTTTTTTTAATTATTATTTCATTTTGGTTTTTGTTAGCAAGATTTAAGAGAAAAGTTCAATGTATCCTGACTTAAGAGTTTCTACTGCTATCACTTGCAGAACTCCTACTGGTAAATGGGCAGGAGGAGACTCGAGTCCCCGAGGTTGGTGGACAGTGGAGCAGCACTGTATGACTTGGAAGTGGCAGGCTGCTACTAGATGTGCGAGGCACCTATCTTGTCCCAGTTGTTCTTTCCTTTGAACTTTTCTTTTTCTTGCTGCTGTTGTTCATCTGAGAGCATTAAGATAGGAATACGGATGTAGCACCATCTAGTGTCCTTTTTGCTAGAAAGGGAATCAAAGTGCTTTTGAAGGTGTCGGTGTCTTTCCTATAGAGGTGTGGATCTGGTTACTATCAGTCAGGTGTTGATGGAAACAGCAGCTGGGGCTGGGGGCTTCCTCCTTTGTCTAACACCCGCTGTCCTGTTTTCTTGTAGACCAGGAAGGGCTGTGATCTTGACATGATAAAGTGGAGTATTACTAAGTTACTCAGTAGTCCAATTTTGTGAATTATAAAAACCTCTTGGTCAGATTGCCTTCTTTCGTTGTCTATCCAACTGCTGTCAGACAAATCCTGTCCTTCTGGAAATGGAGAGTACAGTAGAGATGGAAGTCTGAAATACCACTGGAGTATAAATTTGCTCTTGTGACAGATGTCTGGCTGCTGGAGGTGTTTGGGTTTTTTCTTTGTTTCTCTTTAAATATGCATAACAGTATCCTTAGCCATCCTCAGTAAGTTAACTTTCAGTCTGCTTTCTCATGTCTGAAGACTTGCTATTTGCAATGATTTTGGTGTGATGTACTTTGTAATTCAAGAGCGAACTGCTTAATATGCCACGTAGGTTTCCTTCATCCTTCTCTGAAAAAGGAGAGAATGAATGGACTGTGATTTAAATTGCCTAGCTCCTTCATTAGTTTGCATGATTCACTTGTTCGTTGCACTAATTACTCTTTCCAAATGCATGTAGGGGTATGTTCTCTGGCTGTCCTGTTTTAGGCAATTCTGTGAGGGTTCTTGGGAAATTCTTTGTGGATGTAACCTGTTCTGTCTTATTTTGTTTGTAATTAACACAAGTTGATTTATTTTTTTTTTAATAAAGTTATGTCACTGAATGGGTCAAACAGTGAAATCCTTTTTTTTTTTTTTTCTCAGCCGGGAGGTATCTCTGAGAATGGTTGGTGGTGTTTGACCTTGCAGGTGGTGTAACTTCTACCTTACTGCACTGACTGCAACGATGGGTAGTCATAACATCCAGAGAACCCAACTTTTTCTTGCTCTCAAACCTCACACGGTCTCACAGTTTGCCCCCAACAAAGACATTTGGGTGCAGAAAGCTTTCTCTGGATTTTTGTCCTGCCTCTAGCCTTATTCAGGCTTAAATTATGTTCACATATGAAACAGAGCTTCTGTTCTCCATCATCAAATGGTACCAGTCTTCATGGCAACATCAGCCAATTTTGATGGCTGACTGATCCTACAGATAACCAGCAAAATTCTGACCATTTTTTCTGTAGTAACTTAATTTTAAATGGCATGCCTAGGGCATACAAAATTTCCATTCCAGTCCCATCTTCTTCTGCCTGTCCTGCTCCCCGCCCCCCCCCCCCCCCCCCCCCCTCCCGGTTCTTGGTTTTGTTTGAAAGGCTGAATTTCTGTGCTTTCTGTTCTGGGTCTGACAAAACATAACTGCCCTAAGATAACTTCTTAAGAATTTCGGTAATACAGGTTGTTACTAAAATGCTTTACTTGTGTTTTGTGGGAGATGGCAAAATACTGTATCTGTGGCTGTCCTGCTTTGGGTGTGTGAGATACCACCAGACCTTGCGTGCTTGGTATTCTGAGAATATTGAACAGGTTGCTTTGGTTGTGCTTTGTACCTGGTTGGTTGTCCTCTAAGGATTAAATGGTTACAAAAGTATTGATAAAATAGTAAGAGCTTTGAATGTCTTACCTCTATTTGAACCTCTCCGAGTTCTGTTGTGATTACCTTTCTCTTCTAGTGGTTGTTCCCTACACAGCATGAACTTGCTCTAGCACTTACTTCTTTTTCAGTTCCTGTTTTGGAGTACTTCTTCCATGTTTTTCTCAGTGTTGTTGATATGAGAGAAGAGGTGCAAGATACTGTTTGGTGGAGCTGGAACTCAAATGAAGAACATTAGAAATGCTCTCCTGGTTGGACCAGCTGGTTCAGGATTGTGTTTCTGACTCCAGCAACAGCAGAGGCTGGGTATAGACAGCACGTGCACAGCCACTCTCGGTTGTTTATTCTCAGCATAAGTACCCTCCATCAGGCAGAACTGTTGTACTAGGGATATAGAGGGTACATCCCTGCCTAGTTCTTTTAGTGTCTAATTAGTGTTGGACCCTGTCCGTGACTTTGTCTAAAACCTTTCTGAATCTGTTGATTGTGTTACCATGCAAATTCGTGGTTTTTACTGGGTGTGTGCAGGGGTACTTAAACCCGTTTCTTGCTGGTTTCTGCCAGTATTTGTTTTTCTAGTTATGCAGGATTTGGTGAATATGAGTTCTTCATTCCTCTTATGATCTCATCTTCATGATTTTGAAAAACCTCCATCATTTTTACACCCCAGCTTTCTCAATCTCTCCTTTAAAACTTTGATAACATGGGCTTTACCTCAGTTTGTTTACTTTGCTATTGCTGTCACCAGTCTCATCTCATAAGCTTGATTTAATTATGGTCTTGTCTTGCTCTTCTTTCCTGCCGCTTCCTATAAGCAGCTATTGCTAAATTCTGAGCACTCTTTCTTTGTCTAAAGCATGCCAAAAATGCTAGTCCTATTAAAATGAGATAGCTCCCCCAGCATGACTGGAACTATTCTATGGGACTGACTTTAGTTCTGCCTAGCATACTCTTAACAAAATGATCTTATTGTCTATGCCTGCTGCATCATTGCCTCTGAATTTTCTGGCTGGCTTTTGGTGGATTCTCAGTCAACTTCACACAGCTTCTCCTTGCTTCCCCCCTTCCCCTGCTTCCCATCAGTTTTTTTCCAGCTCATACCCTTTGCCAGTAACTTAATGTTTTCTCCGATTCCTCTCCTGTGACAAGTTGTCAAGTTGTTATGGTACCTCTTAGTCTGTATCCCAGGCATACTTTTTTTCACTTTGAAAGAATTATCTTTCTGGTGGAGTTATTTTTTGTTTGGTGGGCTGTTTTTGTGTGGTGGTTTGTTCTCCCTGCCCCAAACAGAAATCTGCTGCTGCTGCTGTGCTCCTTATCCAGCCCTCTTGCTTACTTGTATCATACTAGGAAGAGGAGTGTACATTTTTTAGTGTAAACTGTCAATTCCGGAGTCACTGTAAAAGCAACTGCAGGAATTACTGAAGTCCAGTGGGACGTTTATTTAGTATGTTTCTAGATTTCCCTTGTTTTGGGAAGCACTTGTCATTCCTAAGTGTCTACTTTATTTGGGGTAGGGAACAGCAAGAGCAGGAAGTTTTCATCAGTGTTCCAGGTTTGCTCTTTGGAGAAAGAACTCCTGAAGGCAAGTGCCTGGTGGATTTTTTGGGGATGTTTGTTTGTTTTGTGGTTTTTGTTTTTTCCTGTTGTGGTAAGCTTAAGTAGTACTGGAAGACTAAAAAGCTATGCCTGATTATTGGTGTATTTAAATATGTGAAAATACTTTTATTCCATAATTTACCTGCATAACATGCTGAGTGCAGCTTTACCTTTCTCCCTCAATGTACGGGTATGTGTCCATCAAATTTTCCCTTTAAAGTCAACATCTGTAAAGAGCAAGCTACATAAGAATTATGTTTTGCTTCTGATTCTAAAGCTTCATTGACAGCCATTGTTTAGGGGCTGGCACATTCTGTAGCTGGGCTGAACAACAAGCAAAAGCAGGACAATTGCTATTCAGGGTTTTCCGACCTCAGTGATCTATCAATGGATTTTTGAGACATTCTCAGTCTGTCTTGGCAGCGGGAAGATCCTAATGGTTAATGAATGTGTTTATTCTTACTGCTGTTGAGCAGAGCATTGCCAGCATGCATTTGATACATGAATAGCTTTTGTTCTTGCTCTAAAAGAATAGTCGTGGTGGTGGAGTTTCCTTTTCTTTTCTGTTTAATGTAAAAATAAAAGCACGAGTATGGCTGCATTTATCTACAGGGAGAAACATTTCCATACTGAAGCAAAATTCATTTAAATTTATGGCATAATATGCAGTAGGGACCTAATAGTTTAATGGCCTCTCATCACCAAGATCTGTCTCACCTTTTTATACCGAGCAGGAATGTGTGTGTACGTTTAAACCAAAGCAAAGAGACTTTAACCTAATAAACAAGGACATTCCTCACATTGGAACTGCAGTTTCTAGCAGTTTTACCTTTGTTGGCTTTGACATTCCCAGGTTTGTCATAATGTTTATTTGGTGTGTTTGGCTAAGCCAAGTTTTCTCCTGGTTTATTTCTTCATCATGATGAATATATTAATCAATGACCTGGATGAAGAGATAGTGTACCATCAGCAAGTTTGCTGATGATACAAAACTGGGAGGGGTGGCTGACATGCCGGAAGGCTGTGCTGCCATACAGCGTGACCTGGACAGGCTGGAGAGTTGGGCAGAGAAAAACCTGATGAAATTCAACAAGGGCAAGTGTAGGGTACTGCATCTGGGGAGGAATAACCCCATGCATCAGTATAGGTTGGGGGCTGACCTCCTGGAGAGCAGCTCTGTGGAAAGGGACCTGGGAGTCCTGGTGGACAACAGGATGCCCGTGAGCCAGCAATGTGCCCTGGTGGCCAAGGCGGCCAATGGCATCCTGGGGTGCATCAAGAAGAGCGTGGCCAGCAGGTCAAGGGAGGTTATCCTCCCCCTCTACTCTGCCCTGGTGAGGCCGCATCTGGAGTACTGTGTCCAATTCTGGGCTCCCCGGTTCAAGAAGGACAGGGAACTGCTTTAGAGAGTCCAGCAGAGGGCTACAAAGATGATGAGGGGATTGGAGCATCTTTCTTATGAGGAAAGGCTGAGGGACTTGGGGCTTTTTAGTCTAGAAAAAAGATGACCGAGGGGGGATCTTATCAATACTTATAAATACTTAAAGGGAGGGTGCCAAGTGGATGGGAAGAGTCTTTTTTCGGTGGTGCCCAGTGATAGGACAAGAGGTAATGGGCACAAACTTGAACATAGGAAGTTCCATCTTAACATGAGGAGGAACTTGTTTACTCTGAGGGTGGTGGAGCACTGGCACAGGCTGCCCAGAGAGGTTGTGGAGTCTCCCACACTGGAGACATTCAAAACCCACCTGGGCACCGTCCTGTGCAACCTGCTGTAGGTGTCCCTGCTGTGGCAGGGGGATTGGACTGGATGATCTACAGAGGTCCCTTCCAACCCTGACCATTTTGAGATTCAATATGCTTTCAACTGTCAAATTTAAGTAGAATTTCCTACCAAGGAAGGTAGCATGCTGGAAAGAATAGTGCTTTATGTATCCTAAATAGCAGATGTAGGCTGAGTCCAGTGACTTATTTGAGAAGATGGTTCCATGGCTTGGCCCATACCTGCTGTGGCTGAACTCAAGAAACAGCATTTTTTTTCTTCCTTTTCAGCTGGCAGCCTGGTCAATGTAATGATTTTTCCTGCGCCACATTGCTCTTTTGGATAATATTGAACGATCTGATCCTTCATAACAATTCTCCTTTGTAGAAAAGGAAGAATTGTGATTATGTTCTGTGCAGCTTCCCCACTCTCACACAAATCCTTTAAAACTTTTGGGGAGAAGGGACGCTTTCTTTTTCAGTGATGAACTTGTATTTGTTTAGGGGAAAGAGGGTGAGAGAGGGGAAGAAAAGCAAACTCTTGGAAGTCTTTCTCCTTTCAACTCCTATCCTTGCTCTTATAAGTGATGTTTGTATGAATTAAAATATGGAATGGCAAATAACTGAAGTGACACATGGTATTATATAGAGAAGATGATGTGAATCCCTGTTTGGGTGCTTCATTCGTCTCCACAGGCTGGACTTCTCATTCAGAATTCCTTTTCCATGATTGAGTGTGCCCACTTGGCTACCATAAATATCACCTGCCTTTCCCATGGTGTCCCACCTACACAGGGTGGGAAGTCCAGTTGAGATCTACATGCGGAAGAGAGAACATACTGTGGGTGGTACTGAGTTACAGGTCAGCTGAAGCCTTGCTGTGGCAGCCCAGAATGGGAATATCCGAGGTTGGCAGGGGGGTCTTTTATTTTCCTATGGAAGACTGAATTTTGTGCAGTATTTGCCATGTTTAGAGGCAGAAGACCACTGCTTAAATATAGGTTTTGCTAAAGGTGTGGCAGGACTTGCAATTCCAAAATCCTGTCATGCCGGTCAAGTTACAGAAGCTGCCATGGCTGTTTTGAGGAGTCTTGAGTTTTAAAGCTACAAGACAGCTTTCTTGTTGCAGAGGTTTACTTCCAGCAGTTTGACTTTACAGCCAGCAATGAGACTTCTCATGTGTAGGATGCTAAGGCTACCTTTCCCTTGGGGCAAGTCACTGAGTTGGGGGGATGGTGAATTTTCTTTTTATTAGAAGTAACTTTCTTTGCCCTAGAAGCTAATCACACAGTTTACATCAAAACACGTGTTGTGTGTGCAGTCCTGAGTTCAGCAGTAGTACTTGTAAGACTTCAGTATAATTAGCCACGTTCTGGGCATCCTAGAACAGAAGTTGAATAGGAATATGGTGAGTTCTGGGGATTTGCATATTACAGGTGTATGTGCAGAGTAATTGTTAAATAATGTTCAAGAAATACCTGTAATTCTGGACCCCAGTTAGTACTTAATGCCTGTAGAGCTCAAATAATGGATGGCTACAGGCTACGTTTCCCTTTTCAGTAGACTAGTTAGCAGCCTAATTGTGGGGTTGAAATTTCTTATGTACCTTTTGCATTTTATTTTTATGTAGATCTCTTCACAATGGTAATGACTAGTTCACTCCATTCCATGATTGTGTAAATGGACAGAAAACATTGTGCAAATGAGGCTATCGGGCTCCTTCAAGCAGATAGGAAATACCTGCTGGAAAAGAATTTAGAGAAAGACCCATCTTTGTTGCTTCCACCCCTGGAATATGATTAGGCTTTAAGCTTGTGGTCTGCTGAGAAAGGAGAATCCTAATGTAGTCATGGCCTCGGTTGGTTGTTGAGCTAGATTAGGTGACTTTTCTTGGGAGCAGTTTCCTGAGTTTTCTCAGTCCAATGGAATGGGATGACTCTTCACATTATGGAGTTGTATATTTCTTCACCATTTTTAAAATGGGGGAGATACGGAATACACTGAGAATTTTAAACAGCGCACTTCCTACTTAAATAGTAGAAAATCTAATGCTCTCTTCTGTGATGGTACATGTACTATAGAATTTTATGTCATTTTACGTACAGGTATGCAAAATTTGCTTACTGATCCTTGGTTTCTGAGAAGGGACGCAGACTTTGTTCTCTATGTGTATATGCATCACGTGAAGTGAAATCAGCAGTCAGGATACACTCGTATTTAGCATGAAATAGCCTCAAGTTGATGAACTTTAATTTCTTGCGTTGCATGTGGCAGGACTTTAGCCTCTATGCAGTAGCCCCATCCTCCAGAGAAACCTTCCTTTTACTTAACTAGTAGGGAGCCAGCACTGGAGTTGACCATTTGCAGGTATTGTGTGCTGTTTTTTTTTTTCCTCAAAAATACTTTATGTATTGACTGGCCATTTTCAAAGATTTATTTTTTTAAAAAAAAGCTTCTCTGCTTTTAACTTTTGAGAGCTAAGTGTCAAGGGGCAGTGAAGTATGTGTGTGGGAAATGGGACAGGACTGAAAACCAGGGAGAGGAATAGGTGGCTCCCTGAAGTAAAGGAGTAGACTTTTTCATTCTTCCTGCTTTCTCCAGAGAGTTTCCGTGTTTCTCGCATCTGTTTTTGTTACTGTACTCTTATGTACTTATGTTTCCTCACCTGCCTCAAAAGGTTATGACAAGTTACAATGTTTTAATTCTGATGTGGAAAATGAAAGAACTTGCCTGTGAGTGACTACTGGGGCCTCTTGTTTGGTGGGGTGTTTTTGTTTGTTTTGGGGTTTTGTTTGGTGGGGTGTTTTTGTTTGTTTTGGGTTTTTTTTTTGTTTAAGAAGGAGAGGGTGTTTAGACTAACCCTTTCTGACTGTGGGCTCAGTACCAGCTGCTGGGTGTGATGCAGTGGAGTCCCCTGGAAGATGTTGAGGGTGGGTGGATGGTAGAACCAGACTTTCAAAGCTTCTGTTTTGGAAGTTGCCAAGCAGCCCAGCACTTCCTCAAGGTCACACCTAGAGTGTAGCTGTTGTGCTGAACAACTGCCTCTGCACAGCAACTGTTTCCCTTTTCTCAGAAGAGGCACTTAAGGGTAGCACAGCTGCTTTGAGCTGCTTGCAAGGTGTTGGCCTCCGTCAGGACCACAGCGCTGGAGCATGATGCTCTGGGAATGACGCTGTCTTCTGGGTAGTTTTGTGTTGTGGTCTTCCTTGTCTTGACTGGTGTGTTCTGGCCTCTCCCTTCCTGAGCACAACCCTGACAATAGCATGGTTCGTGGCAAGGTTACATCTATGAGAAATTGTTTTGCTCCATTTACAGCAATGGGCTGTAAATGAGAAACTGGATGACAAAATGTCATCGGCAGTTTAGGGTTTCGGGTAACGAGGCACTTCTTAACGCCAGGTGGCAGCATCTCCTGCCAGCAGGTTCTGTAGGGACCTGGAAGTCCTTTTAACCTTGAAAGGGGAGCCTCTGCTTGAAAACAAACCAATAAAACTATAAAGATTGAGGATGGTTTGGACCAGAATTCAGACAGATCCAAACTAAATATTTTACGTTCCATGCAATCACTCTACTGATCAGTTGTGTTGTGTTTCTAAAAACTCCTGGAGATGACAGGCTTTGAGATTTTTCAGGTTTGTCTTCTCCTTGTATGTGTTTTGTGTATGTTTGCAGGGTTTTTTTGGTTTGTCCTGTGTCACGTGTCTGTCTGTGTCCAGTGTCGTTTGTCCCCACCCCCGCCTTTTCCCTTCTCTTTGTTTTAGGTTCTCTTCTCTGAATTTATCACTGCTTTTGTGTGAAGTTGCTGCTGAAATAGGTGCTCCTTGTTTATCAGTCAAGCTAGGTTTCACTTCTACAGTAAGATATGACTATTGAGTCATAGCTGTAAACACAGGAAACCCAAAAGCCTGGTAGGGAATGGAGTTTCACAGGTGAGCTGCTTTAGGTGACCGTGTTGTTTGGAATGAGATCTTGAAATATGTCTACGTGTGGTTCATGTTGAGCTTAGCTTGAGTTGAAGTTAGTTCAATTGAAGTTGACTTGCTTTGTCATGAGGTGCTGGCATAGTTCCTCCTATCCACATAACACTGGCAGCTGAGTGTGTGTTTAACACTGTATGGGAAGTGACCTAATGTATTGCATGGCTGTGTGAGTGCAAGATGAAAATGGCAGTGGGTGACAGCACCCTGCACAGTATCTTATGATCTGGGTGATGTTATGTGCGTAGAAGGGCAGTGGCAGTCCTTGAGGTGCTGTGCCCCTTCAATACAGTCAGCTCCTGTTGGTTTAGACCTCTCACTCCATTTTCTGTTTGATCAGTTCCATGCTCACTTGTCAGCAAAGGAGAGGTGTAAGTGTACATCACAAAATAACCAAGTGTACTCTTATCCTGCCTTGATTGCCCTAAAAATTATGACTGTTTCTTCCCCACATAATTAAAAAATAAAAAAGCAAACCACTGTCAATTCAATCTCTACAAGGAAAAGTTAACTTAATGTGCTTTGTAAATGGATAGAGGTGTTGGCTAGAGGGGAGGGAACAGATGAAATAATCAGTTACCTAGATAGCAAGTCTCATAAAAATTCCTCTAAGGAAATGTAAACAAGCTGAAACAATCAGTTAACCTTTAGTGGCTGTCTTCTGTTGGGAGGGAGATGGTGGAGAGGTTTAAGATGCTCAGAGAAGGGGGAATACACCAGTCAGTCAAATGCCAGTGTACGAAAAAATATGGAACAAGCTAATAAGTAATCCATTAATAATTACCCAAGAGGTACTGAAATAGGAAGAAAAAATGCAGAAGAGAGCTCAATGGGAATGTTCTTCCCAGTTTGGCATCTTCTTTATTGAAGGGGTGGATTAGAAATGAAGCAATAAAATCATCAGAGGGGAAGAAAAGAAGTCTGAAAGAATTTGGTTTAATCTCATTTAGAAACCATGCAGAGAGATAATGTCAAAAAATCCTGTAAAGCAGAATGAGGAACTTTATCTTGTGAGGAATAGGGTGTGGAGGAATATATTTTGCACCAAAAAGGGTTGAGGGTGTTTGTACATGTGCCACATTTAAGCTATGAAGAAAGGAAAGCACTGGAGTGCGTTACTTGCAAAAATAATATGGAAAAGAATGAACAAATTTTCTGTGCAGCTTTCATCACTTTCTAGAAATATATATAAACAGACTTCTACAGTATGCAAGAACCTTAGAAAATCTTTCTTAACTCTTGTCTTTCAAAAGCAAAACATGGAATGACCCATACTTTAGTAATACTTTCATAATTCATTTAGCTATGTGAGTTTTTTGTAATTTGCTTGTAAAAGTTTCTCTTTGCCAAGGATGTCCAGAAAACTACAGTTTAAAATTGCTTAGACAAAATCTGTAACAGAGCAACTTATGAGGATATATTTCAGCTGCATTTTATTGTATCACTTTTATTAATGATCAATTAATTCTCTTAGGTTTATGGTGTTACATTTAACTTGTTAAGATGAGTGTACCATGTAGGACAAGAGGAAGTGCAACAGCTTGGGTTGTGTTTTTTTTTTTTAATGCCTGCTGACCTTCAGTTAACTTGATCATAAAACATAAATGATGTCTCATGTTCTGAGTAGAGAACTTGTTTAACTTACAGTATCTTTGCAGTTTAATCAGAATTATTCATAAAAACTATCTGGAAGCACAATCAGCGTCTTCTATAAAATGTGAACTGGTGTTTCAGGATGGGGGATGGTGTTAGTGGGCATAACTTCTCATAACAAGTAACTGCACCTTAGAAAAGGGAGGGGAGAAAAAGTGAAGGGGAAGACTGTAATTGTAGCACTGAGAATATTGCTCTGATTTAAATGGTGAACTAATGTTTAGTCATACACAAGTGTAATTACAGTGTCCTGTTTTTCTAATTAGGCACTTACATCAGAGTCTGCCTCTATTTCCTGCTGGTATAGAGATTTTAAAATTGCAATAGAAGTTAATGACAATAGCATCATAATGCGTTGCCTTTCTGGTTACTCATTAATATCTTTTCCAGTTGTTAGACCTTTTGAATTGCTCAGAAACACTCAAGATTTGTTATATGATCAAGTACAAAAATTGTCTTGGCTGACTTGTATTCCACTATAGTTCTTACTTATTTACTGTCTGTCCTTCATGTTCTGGTAGATTTCTTTTCCCCAATATCAGAAGTTATTGCTGGGCCACTCTCCATCATCTTTGAAAGGTCCTGGAGAGCAGGGGAGGTGCCTGAGGACTGGAGGAAAGCCAATGTCACTCCAGTCTTTAAAAAGGGCAAGAAGGATGACCTGGGAAACTACAGGCCAGTCAGCCTCACCTCCCATCCCTGGAAAGATGATGGAACAGCTTGTTCTGGGCGTCATCTCTAAGCATCTGGAGGAAAAGGAGGTTATCAGAAGTAGTCAACATGGATTCACCAAGGGGAAGTCATGTCTGACTAATCTGATAGAAGGCTTCTATGATGGTGTGGGTGGATGAGGGGAGGGCAGTGGATGTTGTCTACCTTGACTTCAGCAAGGCTTTCGACACTGTCTCCCACATCATCCTCACAGGCAATCTTAGGAAGTGTGGGTTAGATGAATGGACAGTGGGGTGGATTGAACAGTGGCTGAATGATAGAGCTCAGAGGGTTATGGTTAGTGGTGCAGAGGCCAGTAACTAGTGGTGTCCCTCAGGGGTCAGTACTGGGTCCAGTCCTGTTCAATATATTCATCAATGACCTGGATGAAGAGAGATAGTGTACCATCAGCAAGTTTGCTGATGATACAAAACTGGGAGGGGTGGCTGACACACCGGAAGGCTGTGCTGCCATACAGCGTGACCTGGACAGGCTGGAGAGTTGGGCAGAGAAAAACCTGATGAGGTTCAATAAAGGCAAGTGGAGGGTACTGCGTCTGGGGAGGAATAACCCCATGCATCAGTACAGGCTGGAGGCTGACCTCCTGGAGAGCAGCTGTGTGGAAAAGGACCTGGGAGTCCTGGTGGACAACAGGATGCCCGTGAGCCAGCAATGTGCCCTGGTGGCCAAGGCGGCCAATGGCATCCTGGGGCGCATCAAGAAGAGCGTGGCCAGCAGGTCAAGGGAGGTCATCCTCCCCCTCTACTCTGCCCTGGTGAGGCCACATCTGGAGTACTGTGTCCAATTCTGGGCTCCCCGGTTCAAGAAGGACAGGGAACTGCTGGAGAGAGTCCAGCAGAGGGCTACCAAGGTGATGAGGGGACTGGAACATCTTTCTTATGAAGAAAGGCCCAGGAACTTGGGGCTTTTTAGTCTAGAAAAAAGTCTGAGGGGGGATCTTATCAATACTTATAAATACTTAAAGGGAGGGTGCCAGGGGGATGAGAAGAGTCTTTTTTCAGTGGTGCCCAGTGACAGGACAAGAGGTAACGGGCACAAACTGGAGCACAGGAAGTTCCGTCTTAACATGAGGAGGAACTTGTTTACTCTGAGGGTGGCACAGCACTGGCACAGGCTGCCCAGAGAGGTTGTGGAGTCTCCCACACTGGAGACATTCAAAACCCCACCTGGGCACCGTCCTGTGCAACTGCTGTAGGTGTCCCTGCTGTGGCAGGGCGGTTGGACTTAGATGATCTCCAGAGGTCCCTTCCAACCCTGACGATACTGTGATACTGTAATAAAACTGTATGGTTTTCTTTTGTGTGTGCATGTGTGGGGTTTGGGGATTTTGTGGTGGTTTGTGTTTTTTTTTTTTCTTCCTATGTTTTATTGGTAACTTTTGCATTCTATTTTCTGCTAGTTTTTATGACACAGCAAACCATTTTACTTCTCTGCACAAAATTATTTGCCTGAAACTTTCTCTTTTCATCTATAAAGTCAGCCCATTTCTTTTGAAATATTAAGTAAAAGCAGATAGACACTAAAGGTTTGAATTTTTCAAACATTTTTATTTCCTTGTTCCCAAGACCACGTCAGTCAGGCTGTGTAGACTCTTACATCATTCACAAGAGGTGAACTAACATTTCAGCCAAAAAAAAACCCCTAAAACAACACCAACAAAAAATGAACCACATTCTTGATGGTGAGAACAATTAGATAATCCAAAGATCTCTCTCTCTCTCTCTCTCTCTCTCTCTCTCTCTCTCTCTCTCTCTCTCTCCATATCTGTATATTTCTACTTATCTATATATATGTAGATATGGATATATAAAAAACCTTATGTGTATGCATGTACACACACATGTCTTTGAGCGTTTATTTGATATCAGCAGGTCTTTTTTAGAAGATCAGCTGGCTTTCTGAGCTCAGATGGTTGCAGGCACTAAGATGGATGTTGTCAGCAATTAAAAAGGTAGCCAGGGAAGAAAGGCTTGTAGTTACAGGTTACTTCTCAGCTTTGGAAACATGGGAAACAGGTCTTGTTTCACTGTGTAAGTAGTCCTCTGAGAGGGCTGCAAGGGCCTCTTAAAATGATGTGTGCAGGCTGACTCTCGCATTGCACGGAGCTCCATAAAAACCTACATTGCTGCACATGCAGGTACTTAATCCTACTAACTTTTGCACATCCACTTATGCAGTGCAGTTTGGAGAACACTTACGTGTGTACCATGGTTAGCAGAACAGCCTGGATGAAAGCAGAGGAGAATACCTCCTGGTAGATAATAGCAGACTCCTTGGACCATAAGGTATAATGCAACTTTCCCAAGTGGATTTTAGTTTTAATCAATATGATCCTGTAAAGGATATAGGCAGGAGATTATGGCAAGTTTTCTTGCCACCTTCAGTGCTCGGGATGATGCTTATGACAGTGCAATTTCTGGATTAGAAAGATTTAAAAAAAAAAGAAAAGTAATTGATGGTCAATAGAAAAATACGTGTTATTTCCCCAATCTCCCCTTCTCTCCCCTGACAGAGGTTAATTCCACTAGCTTGCAGTGGAATTGCAGGTCTGCATCAGGCCTGCAATGATGATTTTATCTCTTATGAAAATAGGTGTCTTTGTCAGGGAGCAGCAGGAGCAGCCCTGCCAGCAGCTGAGTGTGACCACAGGTTGGGAACGGCAGGATCCTTGTTGACAGAGCCCAGTCCCTTTGTCCCTGAGCAGGGCAAAGGTGCTGGCAGTAACAGTTAAAACTGACTCTGGTGATCGTCAGACAAATGCCAGATACCACGTGGATCTATAGTCAATCCAGGAAGCCCAGGCTACGAGTCAGTATCGACAGGGGATAGAGCTGGGCACAGACCTACCCCACAGCACTGCACAGGGGAGGATGAGGGCTTGGGTTTAAATGGGGCTCCTGGGTCACTGGGCAGAGGGTGCTGGGCCTTGATGAGCTTGGTCAGGGCAATAAAGGCCTATGGGTGCACTAAGGGCCTTGACAGTCTTTGCCATTTACTGCGGAGTGACTCTAAACAACAGTTGCAAGAGTTATGGCACTGGCTAAAGGTGGAGCTACATTGTACGGCATGTGAGCAGCCTTCCTTTGTGCTTGCTCTTCCAAAATAGGTTTAGATAGCTCTTTCTTATTTTGTATGTGTGTGGGTGATGGTGGTGGTGGGTTGTGGCATTCTTTTCTTTTTGTCCTGGCATAGAAATGGGAATGCAGATTGATGCACTAAGTATTTATGGGAAACATACCAGGGGCTGCTCTGTTTCTTAATTATTTAGTACGACATTGTAGTTAACTTTATATGGTAATTAAAATGTATATATTTAAAATGATCATGCCTGCTTTGGGTATTTACACATGCATGCACAAAAAATTCTTCATTATAGGATAATATAGGTTGGAGGGTACCTCTGGAGGTTCTGTTATGATGTTTACTCAAACTAGGTGTTGTAAAGTGAGCGCTCATGGCCTTGTGTAGTTGAGTTGCCAGTCTTTCCAAAGATGGGAGATTTCCCAGCCTCTCTGCGTCCCTGTTCCCATGTTTGACCATCCTTAAGGTGAGAAATTTTTTATGTTGAATTGGAATTTTGTGTTAAAACTTCCCAGCTCCCTCTTGTCCTAAATTTAAATCTTCAATTTTAATTGCAATGTTTTTGCAGTTGTTGATGGCTGTCGGTATCCATTTTTAAAACTGTGTTCAAACTTCATATATTTGTGAGCATGAGGGACTGATATCACAGAATGCAGGTCGAGAGAGTGTTGAAAAGTTCCCTAAAAGTTGTTTCAGCCAACTCCAACTTTATCAGTGCATCTTAGGTGTGAACTGTGACACTGTTTCCTATTGCAGTCCTGGATTTCTTTTTCTTAAGAAAAATCTGCCAGCAGCAAAGGCAAAAAGTATAGTGGTACTGAACTGTCCTCAAAGACCAAACTAAGGGGATATGTAAAGCTTGCAAGCTAAGAATAATTTGTCAGGTAGAACATAAAAATGTAAATTCCTGTGTGCACTAACCCTTTCTTCACACCCAGGTTTTAAGTACCCAGTCTTGGTCAATGCTCACTTGCTCTCTATTTCCCCCTCACAGCCCTAACGTATTCTTCAATAGATGAGTCCCTGCTTCTAGAGGTTGGGCTTTTTGTCTCTACATGCCGTTGTGTTTTCTGCTAGTAAATACACTATTTTGGGATTGTTTGTGCTAGTCATATCTTCTAAACCGATCAGTATCTAGCTGTTTTCTACATGCAGAAAAATCTTGCTGATGCCGAGACAAAGTGACATCTTTGCTAGCTTGAATGTATGGTACTCAATGTAAAGTAACTAACAGAGATTGTCCTCTTCTTTTACCAGATGTGTGCAATAGTACCAACCTTCCTGAAGTTGAAATCATCAGTCTACTGGAAGAGCAGCTGCCTCATTATAAGCTAAGAGCAGATACAATCTATGGTTATGACCACGACGACTGGCTTCATACACCTCTCATTTCCCCTGATGCGAATATTGACTTAACAACTGAGCAGATAGAAGAGACCTTGAAATACTTCCGTAAGTCAAAAATTCAGAAATTGTACTGATGAACAAATAAGATAGTACTATTTTTGTTACCTCCTCTGAAGAATCTGTACAATTCTGTTACAACTGTGGAAAGCGAGAGAACTGTGATTTATTGCTTTGGTCTTAAAGTTTGCAATAGATAGAGAACAAAGGGAACATTTAATCAGCAACAGCAGTTGCATTTGTAATCTGTGCATGCATCACTCCACATTATCAAATACTGGTGAAGCTGAAATACTTCTTTTTGCTTGTGATCTCTCTGGCAAGAGACTAAAATTTCTGTACATACACAATGTAGAAAGTTTAGGCCTGTATCATGTTCTCTGACATACTGCTCTGTTGTCTGATGGCACTGTGTGCCAGCATCACAGCATGACACCAGAATAATTTTTCTGCAGCTTACGTTTCTGGGAAGGACTTGTGAAGAACCAAACTCTAAGCATTTGGTTGAGATGGTTTGTCCTTTTGTTCTTTCTTTCGTGCATACTCATACTATTGGACAAAATGGTACCTTTTGTGCCTGGAGGGAAAGCATGTAGCATTGTGACCTTCTTGGTTTTTCATTCTTTTGTTTGAGCCTGTAGATATTTTTATCATGGTGAATGGGTTAATGTGTCTCTTGGCTCTTCCACTGTCGAGATTGACTTAGCTGTGCACGTAGAGAAAACTTGTATGATTCGTCCTCTAGTTGCTGATTAATTGGGTTCTGTATAATTAAATGATTGTTCCTTTCCCTCCTCCCCCCACTCCATGGTTTCCCTTGAGCGTGCAGTTTTGTTGCACTTCATGTTGCATCTTAAAATAGTCTGTAGTGTATCAAGCCAATAGGTTTTCTGCTAAAGCTGTAGTAGTTAGACTTACACAGTAGGGGATATACATAGATTATAGTAGTAGATGTGGGCAGACTTACTGAGGCACTGTGGAGCTCAAAGTGCTCAACAATAAACAAGGCTCAACACAAACCTTTGCAAAGATGGCTTCATTGCATTTTTGAAGCCCCTGAAGAATTCACTTTGTGAGGAGCAAGATTGGTAAAGAAAAGCATTAAGAATATGAAGAACTGAGTTCTACTGTAATGCTTCAATAGAAGGCATTGAATATTTTAGTAGATAGCTTACATATGCTCTCCACTTCCCGCCAGTCAGGCAAAAACAGTGGGAAGGGGGACGGGTGAGATGAAGCTGATCTATGGAATCGGTTGTACTACAACTCCTTGTTTTGTATCAGTCCATTAATGTTGTTATGGTGGTAGAAGTTGGCTTAAAGATATGTCTGTAAATGTCAGATTTGCAAAGTCTTTGATAACCGGATTGGTCCTGTCTCATGAATAAGGTTGTCTGTGTGGGTGGACTGTTGCAATAACCATGGGAAAGATGTTTTGCTAGTGGGGCAAGGAAGGCAAAAATCTGTGTGGAAGCATCCTGACTCTCCCAACTGAGATGCCAGTGACCCATGTCACTCGCAGTAGTGCATGACTGTTGGGAATGGATACAGAATGAAGCTATGTACAACAGAGGAATCGGGTAGCGATAGCTGCTTGTAACTGTGAGTACTTAAACAATTTTATCCAGCTTTTAGCTTGCAAGCATAGTGACTGCAACTTGACCATGTTGCTGTGACTGAAGATTTCATCCAATCAGCTGGCTTGAATTACAAAAATTTATGAGTGCAATTCCTGCCACAACATGTGTTTTCTGCTTTCATTGGGAAATAACTGCTTAAAGAAGAGGAACTGAGCAAGGATAACGTCCATAAAGAAAAGTTTATTCCTTACTGCATACATACAGACACTTGTGTATAGATAATAGTTTAAGAAGTTGAAGCAAATTTGGATTGAGCCTTAGACTGATACCTTGGAAACTGAGATCTCTGACTTTACCCTTGTTCAATTATTGTGAACAAGTCATATAATGCATCTATATGTGAGAGTGCAAGATCATAAAACTTTGGCATATTTGGAAATTATGGCATTGATTGTAAACATTGCTTTATGGAAAAATTAACTATCAAAATATAAATATTATTTTAAGTAAGTTGGGAGAAAATTCCTGTGAATTGTACCATTATCACTTTGGAGAGTGTTTTCCAGGGTGTAGCTGCTTGCACAATGATTCATTCTCAATGCTGCAATTAAGGCACTCCTTCTGTACCTGTTTTGTTTGTTTTAAAAACCTTGATGAAAGGCTGAGCAAATACTGTAACTTGTCTATTGAGGAGTTTTAGTATAATCTTAGAAATTTCCACTATTTTCAAGACAGTATCCTTGTGGTCAAAGAATTCTATGTATGTAGTTAAATTTAATAAGTAATAAAAATGAAATTTCCTAATCTGTTAGTTTTCCTTAACTGAAGGAAGAATTTGTTGATTTTCTGCAACAGGAAAGGATTGGCTGCAAAATAACTTATCAGAATTAAAATGCGCTACACATGCAGATTATTGCTTTACCTTCTTCAAGCTTCTTAGAGACATGCAAAGATAATTAAAATAAAATGGATATTAAAACTTGAGCTAGCGCAGAATATTTTAGGTGTGAAATTAAGTCTTTTGAGTGCTTATGGTTCCTGGTGTGTTATAGTGTCGATCAGCTTCGAAATTAGGAATTAATGGGAAGGAGTATGTGATGTGGCTTTATTCAAGAAATGTTCACAGACTGAGAAATATTGGACAATGGGGGATGTTTGTGCATGATTTAATATATGTAAATATTGTGCATTATTAATATACGTGAAGTCTTTTGTAAGGCTTCGTATTGTTTGGGGAGAGAGTTTATCGGGAAGAGCAACATTTTATAACCTCTCACCACACAGTTAAAGTATAACTACTTATGCTGGAAATAGTCTGAATGGTAACACAATAATGACAGTCTTGCACTGTTACTCATTGTTTTAATGATGTTCAGGTACCTACTGTGACCAATTGGAATTAGGGAAGGGGAATGTGTCTGTTTTTCCAGTGGTTGTAATTGCGTTCCTACCCCGTCATCCAAGAGCAGTGGAGACTGATTTTGGGGGGTGGTAATCGACAGCAGCTTTTTTTCCTTCCTTCTGCTGTACGCCAGTTACCATACTCCCTGACTCTTTAACCTCTGTCTTGTGATCTGTATCTCCAGCTCTGTCCCGACTCCTTTTGTAAGTTTTGAACGAGATATCTATCTGAACCTTTGAAGCACGGTACTGGATTACTTAAAAATATTTCAAGGACAAAAGAAGTAGGAGAGTGGGGTGTTCTGACACACACACACACACATATATGTATATAAAAATGTGTATATGCCTATATAATAAATACATATGGTATATGTGTATCAATGTGCAATTGGATTTGTAGTTATTGTTTTGAATGAACTTTAAAATATAGCAACCAAATTTAAAATCTCTACTCAAACTGAAATAATTTCTCAAATGCATTTTTGGTTGTCTTGTAAAGTGCCCTGAAGATAATTAAAAAAAAAGTGGTTATTTTAAGCCTAGTAAGTAAACTGATTCTGAAAATTTATGCCTTTTAAACTGTGCTATCATCTTCATTTGTTCCTGCTTTAGAGTGGCAACATGAAAGGGAGAAAGCTTGTCTGACAAAAAGGTTGTGTGAAAAGCTCTAATTGATTTGCAAGCTCAAACCAAAATTTTAAGCTGCACTCAGAAAATGGTGCTCTGATTCTCTATGGACTATCTGTTTCTGAGAACTGTACTTCCAAAGAATTTATTTGCTGTTTAAAATGTCATTTGTATCTAAATTATAGTACATGATTTCTGTATTAGGCACATGCACTTACATGTTGACATATACCCATTGCATATTTTATAATTTGTTCTCACTATCCATCTAGAATTCTCCTTTTCTATAAAACAGACTTGTTAATAGGGAACTTCTGATACTGCATACCTATCTGTCTGTGATTTTTAGTTTCTGAATAATACATTTATATTTAATAAGAGAGGCTCTGTGGTTGTTTGGGTAGATTCAGGTGTTGGGTGTCTCCAAAGACCATTATCTGTGAAACAGTCTAAATCACTTGTAGTGACAGTATTCTCTAGTTTGAGTTCATCTGTGTTTACGTTTGCTCCCAGGAGAGAATCCATGAGAAATATTACTTCCAGGAGTGATTCAGCATATAAGGTAACTGCCAGCAGTGTTGCTGTCCTTTAAAGTAGAAGCACTGAAATGATGGAGTATTCTGAAGAGCTGATGAGTGTTCGGAGTGGTGTATTATCAAGCCTTTGAAATACAGATGCATTTTTATTCAGTTAAAAAGTAGATCAGTAGCTATTAATGCTCACGCATACTTGTTTTACTGTGACTGAACAGGTACTGTTTCGGGGGACAGAGAGGGCTGGGTTTCCTTTTTACCATAAGAAGTGTATCACAAGGGAACGCTTGAATTTAGGAAGTCAATCATTTTTGAGCGAAAAGAGAAATTATCTTCTCTGGTTTGCAAAATCAAAAGGGTGTAAATGCTTTTAATAGGGCCACTGTCTTAATGGACATCTCCATTTCAGTTCATGATTTTTTTTTTTGTTGATTGCTTCTTTAGGTCTCCTTGGGTTTGTATATCCATCTTTAATAGGGCATAATGACATATTAGACCCTGCTCAAAAGGTGCATGGAGTACAGCTGGTCTCAAAAGTAACTTGATACGCACAAAATGCCATCTGTTCTTGTATTCTATTATTTCACCTTAAAATATGGAGAAAAAAAAAGAAGCATTGAACGTGTACTAGAAGTTAAGCACACGTGTGGGTGGAGGAAGAGAGAACTTCAACGCAAAGACAGAGTAGGGAAGCCACTGTGGTCTGGGAAGGTTTTCAGTAAAATGAAGTATCCTCTGCAGCTTGTGTATAACAAGAAACTATAAATTAAACTAATTTGATTACTGAGTTCCAGACTAGCAAGACTTGTCATAAAAAGTCTGTACAGGGCAAGTACTTAATCTATGCTCATTTCTTGGATGCCTGAGTGCTGTATGCCAGTGGTGTACGCTTTAATACTAACTCTTTTCTCATTCTTCAGCCTACTGAACTTGTTCTGCTTAATCTTCTGTGTGTGGTGGTTGCAACTGAGTCAAGATGTGACCTATTAAAATCAAAAAGCAATGAGATTTTTGAGGAGTGTGGATGTGTGTGTGCATATGGTGATTTCAGTAATTACTGAAACCCTAGGCTCTCTGTTGAGCACACCTCTGTTTTCTGTCAGTAAACCAAATTTACAGACTAGTTTTTCTTAGTATTCAGATGTTATGTTTTTGCTTACTAGTACTGTTCTTGTCAGCTTATGTAAATGTTGTGTAAGTTGTAATGCAAGATAAATCAAGGATAATAATGCTACAGATCTATAAAGTGAGCTAAAATCACTTCTCCAATGGCACCTTCGGATTTCTTAAATTCATTGTGATACTTGGATAATATTTTGATCTTTTCAATTGCAAAATGTTGATTTCTGAAAAAACTCTTTTGCTTTCTTGGTATTTTGCAGGAACAAGGACTGTTCTATCATTATTATTGGAATCTTGTGTACTCTTCACTGTGGAAGGCAAACTTTATTTAAAGTAAAAATGTCTCTCAATCACTACAACGTTATCATGCTTAGGCTAGTAATGTTCTGCTATTTCCAGCAAGGTTTTATACTGCCTAAACTCCTTGTAATGGAATGGAGGATGTGCATTGCAAGACAACACAAGAGGAGTGGTGATCTTGCCTAGTGTAAATTGAGTTGATTTCTCTGTAGTGGGGAAGAAAACTATGTACCAAGGGAATGTTTGGATCCTGTGTCTTACATCTCCCTCCACAAGCTATATCAAACTTTTTGGCAAAATAGTGATTGCAGTTGGCTATTTCATTCCTATGGGGCTCCTTTTATACAACTCACTGGTTTTGACTGGAATTCAGATGACTTGACAACAAGAGTTTTATGCTTGGAATTTTAAAATCTAACTTTTGACAGTGTTCTGTTAACCTTCATAAGGCTTACACACCGAATGTTGTCACTGTAACTGTTCTGTATGAACATGAGAGGTTTGAAATCTGAGCAATTAAGCAAGAAGGGCATTTGATTTCCAAATGATTTATGAAAAATGTCCTTGCAGTTTTTGGACTACCTGCTGAGATTGATGCTGGTCTGTAATGTGCAGGTGGAAATGTGATGAGTTTCCCTCTGTGTTGATCCATACAGGATAAGACTCAGCAATGACCCTTAGCTATACTGCTGTGGCTTGTTAGAGCAGATTTTTCTGCCTTCCTGTGGCTTTTTGTTTTTGAGATCCTCAGTCCAATTGCCAACCATAAAGGCTGGCAGTCATAGAATCTGCAGGGTGGCATCACTCGAGTATGGACACAGGGCTACTTAGCCCTTCTTTTGAATTAATTTTTGAAGATGTTGGTAGAAAGATGAATATTTAAATATCCAAGCCTTTTAATTTATTATCAGCTTCGAGGGGGGAACTTAAGCTATAACCTGGGATAGGTGATGCAGAGAATTAGTTTGTAAAACTTAGTTGCCAATTGGGAAATGGAGTCTTTGCACTTGGAGGAAGATATCTTTTGGGAGGAACTGAGTAGTGTATTAGGGCTGCTGCTGTTCTTTTACATTTCGAAACTCCAAAGCATATCTTTGTCATTATTTTCTTCATATGCTTCAGACTGAAGACTCGGCCAGTCCCTACCAAATGAACAAAATAAAACTGATCTGACCCTAAAGCATAATCAAATAAATCAAACATCATCTCACCTGTCTCATTAAACTCTTCAGGCAGAATGCCTTTTCAGCCAGTCTAAAATGTGCTGCGTGAATGTGTGATAGAGCAAAGTGACATTCCATCTCCCTGCCTCCAGATTAGGGAATGTCAAGCACCCTGGTGGCTAGGGAGAGGTCTATATAAGAGCCAGGCCTAGAGCATAGCCCACTGAGTGCAGCTACCAGAGGCAGTGAACAGACACAGCACTTCACGCAGGAGTCTGGGTTCTACCTTGGGAGCTTCTGGGGACAGGGCCCAGGCTCATCTGGGGACTCCTGAGGAACCTCTGAGAAACTTGAGGGTGTCTGCTGCTGCCAGGTAAGGGGACCCACAGGGATGTGGGCCTGAGCTGTCCAAGGGTGCTTGGAGCCATCATTGTAGCTGTTGCTGATTAGAGATGATTAAGCACCTTTTTAGCTGGTGCTTGGTAGACCCCTATGTAACACCCGGGTATGGAGCACAGCTCCCAGAGATAGCCAACAGATGCAGCAGTTTGTGTGTAAGGGTGCAAAGAACAGATCCTCATCTGAGTTTGGAACAGCCTAAACCTTCAGATATGGTGGGGATGTGCCACAGGGTGCATTCCTCAGGTTTTGGAGCACCTGTCCCTGCCAGGGCAGTGACTTTAACCCAGACAGAGCTTCAGGTGGTGGATGCAGTCCTGCAAGTCCTGGGCTGCTGGGTGTGCCTAGGGCCTCTCCTTGAGTTAGGGAGAGATGGCCTTTTTTTTATGCAGGAGGTGTGCTGCTGTTGAAGAGCTGTCACCAAGTGGAGAAGTTAGTAGAGGAAGACAGGAGGCTGCGCAGCATCAGGGAGAAAGAGAGACGTACACAGGATCCAGGAGGAGTGGCTGAGACACCACAGGGTTGTGCTCCCTTTCAGAGGGACCTTGACAGGCTGGAGAGATGAGTCAAAAACAGCCTTGAGCAATTCAACGGGAGTCCTGCATCTGGGGAGGAATAACTCCATGCACCAGTAGGTGCTGGGGTCTGACTAGCTGGAAGGCAGCCTTGCAGAAAAGGACCTGGGGGGTCCTGGTGGACACAGAGTTTATATGAGCCAGCAATGTGCCCCTGCTGCAAAGAAGGCTAATGGTATCCTGGGTATTAGGAGGAGTGTTGCCAGCAGGTCAAGGGAGGTGAGCCTTCCTCTCTACTCAGCACTGGTGAGGCCACACCTGGACTGCTGGGTCCAGTTCTGGGCTCCCTGATTCTACATTCCTTCAATGTAATGCAACTTCCATTCCTTTCCTCTCCCAGGAAGCTGCAGTCATGACTGTCAGTGGGTTTTTTCCTTCCTTGTTAGAAAAATAGGTCATAAGCATGCTACTGTAATATTTTTGTCTATGCAACCAAGCATGATGTTAAGCTCAACTTCATTTTACAAATGTTTCTGCTGTCTTCAGGAAAAATATAACTGCAAAAAAATAGAGATTGTAGTTTACATTATTTCTGGGTGGTGAACAGTTTACAAAATCTGACTCTTTAAAGCTTTACTCTTCTTCATTTCGTTATGCTGGATAGGAGTGTATTCTCTTAAATGTCCAGCTCTTGCTATCATAGTCTCATTTACAGTATTTAAGTATGCCCAGTGATACCTCAATTAAACTATGCAGCTGGTTTTGCAGGTAGGTTGCTGAAGGCCACATCAATTTTTATTTTATACAAATGCAAATATAGTACTCTCCAGTAATAATTTGGGGGAAGGGAGAAAGAATCCTTTCATATGGAAAATGTTTTAGTCCTTAAGTAATTTAATTGTATTTGTCTCACATTGAGTCATATTGTTTCAGTGGGAGAATAGTCAGGCTCTTCTCTGCACCAGAAGAGTCTTTTGTCTGTACCAGGTGAGGTTGGTGTGCCCTGGTGGAGTTCAGAAGAGACCAGCTCTGCCCCACCTGTAGGAAGTACCTGTACCATTTTGAAGCCCTGAATAGTAATCCCATTTTGATGAAGGAGAGTCAATCAAATCTGATGCACCCATTTTTCTTAAAAAAAAATTCTGAAAGCTGCTGATGCAATGCTTTGACTGCTCTAGTTCCACTCTTTTCAGGTTAAGCAAGACACAGTGACTTCTTGCTAAGCAAAGCAGTACACTAGAAAGAGATCTCTGTTCTAAGTTGCAGAGTTGTTTACTCTTGCTAAATGTGCAGTCACAGGATGACATCTCTTCAGTGTTCTTTTAGAAGGTGAAACACCAGTAACTCTTCACTTCAGTAAATGAGATCCCAGTTTAGAAATAAGTCTGCCAGCCTGTCCTTGAGAGTCAGCTGGGCTTTTAAATATGCTTGCTTTCCTTTTTAATGGTCTTTAACTGTCTTTTTTTTTTAAAGTCAGTTAAAAAATGTCAGTTTGCAAAGTAAGTGGTGTGGCAACACCTGACTATTAACAATATGCATTGCATAGCAGTGGACTGTACAGCTGCTTCTCTGATAAAAAAGGACTCCAGACGATGTTAATGGGGTGGGTAACTTTATCCTGAGTGGTGGCGACTGTGTTGACAACTGTAGAAAATAATGAAAGGATATGGTGTTTAATTATCTGAACATCCTGATGTGATGCTGTAGCCAAGAGAAGAAATGTGACCCAGAGTTAATCAAATGGGAGGTAATACATTGTTGCAGCTGCCGTGGAAGTACACCATCCAGCTTCAGTGTTCGTTTTCAAAGGATCCTCCTGGAACTGGAAAAGGTTTGGAGAAGAAAGCTGAGAATGACTAAGCATGGGAACGCATGATTTATAGTGACATACTATGTAATGACATTCTTTGAATACTTTGCCAGCGGAGATGACTTGCTGCTGCTTTGCACCCTAGCAACATGGTTCATTGCATCTTTGAGTGTGCTGCTACAACAACTTTCTTGAGAGGCTGTGTTTATAAATGGGGTAGTTGAAATTATATTTGTCAAAAATTCTCTTCAAACAAGGAACAGGGTTTATGTGATTTTTATAACCTGGCTATTTTAGACCAGTTTAGTGTTGACCTGTGGCACAGATTTATTGCAGCAAAAGGGAAAGAGGAGAGGGTTTGTGAGCTTTTCAAGTCAACTTTTGTGCCTAGTAAAACCCCTCTGTAACCACAAACTTAAGGAGCTCGCAGTCTAGCTGATCAGAGTTGGCTGCCAGAATTCTTTATCAGTCTGTATATTTTTCTCTGTGGAGAACAAATAAAAGTGATTTTTTTTTTAATTTGCTTTAAAACTAAACATAGAACAAAATCCAGCAGCTGGAAGGGAATGCCAAATGAATGTGAATACTTTATTGAGCTTTGGAATTAGGAAATAGCAAGTCCCTTATAGTCACAAAGCTATTACGTGAAATCTTTCTTAAGCTCAAGTTTTATATGAACTTTTAGGCAACTAACAAAGTAATACCCTAGCCAAATGCAGTGTTGTAATATGGAGACCTGAATACACAGGTTAAATGTTTGCAGAAGCAGTTCACCAGAAAAATGTACTGTTCTGATAAGTTTTACTTAAGTTGAATCTGATGTATACTTCTCCAATGGGAGAACTTTCCCACAGGAAGGAACAGTAAGGCTGCAGAGGTTGAGAGAGGGTTCTGCAAGATGCAGCTGCTTTGTCGGCCTGGTCAGACTTTCATGTTCAACTTTACAACCTTTCCAGCCTCCCCTTTATAGAGCTATATATATATTCGTATAATTGAAGAGATGCTTGCCTGTGGATACCTGGATATATAGTATTCTGTCTGCCCAGTGTTTCTTTCTTCACGCTGGGAAGATCATACACTTATCCCATATTTCCAAGTCTCTTGAGGAGTTCTGAAATCATTTGACCACACAAGTGATTTTCTCCACAGAAAAATAATACCATTCTGGATTACACCAATATGTTTCCAATCAGATCTGTAGAAAAATACCAATAAAACAAACAAAAAGCCCCAAACCCTCACTGTGAACTATTTTTATCCTGTCTCATTGAAAGGGGGGTGGGTAGGGGTGGTGGTGTGTGCGGGGAGGAGGACAGTGAGAAGAAAATTCTAGCATGTTGAAGATTTCCTTTGTTTAAAATGTCAGGAAATAAAAAGGAGAGAGTCCCTGCAGCAATTTAAGCTGGTAGCCAATGTTCGTTCTTTATATTTTAAATGCTTGTTTAATAGCATTACCAGACTGAAATTACCTTTTGGACAAAAATAATACAAGTGGAACAAATAGCTTATATGCAGAGCAATTGAGTTAATGTTGCCATAGGAACCTTTATATTTCTCTGACAGTATTTTAACAGTGTAGCCTTAATTGCATTTAATAGCATGTGCAGTTCTTGCCTTGTGAGCATGCATAACTGAAATTCTGCAAGACTGAACTAGGGCTGGAGTGCTTTGTCACATTCCATGTGGCTTGGTGTGAGGGCAAAATGATCACATTTGGCAAAAATGCTTGTGCTATTCAAAATGTGATATTTTTTTTTTAAGATAATTGTATGACCTTTGTATGTCCAAAGACTTTTAATGGCTTTTACATAAATCCTTTGTGATTTACTAACCTGAAGGTCATGTGCATATATTGTATTGCTTTCATATCAATATTGAGCATACTAAAAATCTAATCAGCAGAATGAAGCCAGAAATAATGTGATCCCTGTCAAAATGAGAGTAAGTTTTGCTTTTCAGAGCCTTGTTATCTCAGTGTACCTCTTGATTTCAGGAGGGCTGAGGTTAACTTGATGCAAAAGTAAAAAATGGGGTGGGAAGTTCCAGTAACCGTGGTTGTTCCTTGATTAAGGCTCTGCTTCTTTGCTTTGAGTTAGCCTCCCAAGAATGGCAGTGTTTCCAGTCTAGAGCAGGTTGACTAACTTGACTTAGCTATTACACCAGTTCGGTTGTCCACCAGCGATAATTGAGGTACAAACATTGGATCTCCTCATGCAGAGACTGACTGACTGCCACCCCTGCGGGAGAGCTGCAGGCCTCGGCCCCAGGTGCTAAGGCTGGCTTGGGGAAGAGAATGGACAGGGGCGTAAGAGTAAAGTTAAACAAAACAGTGCTTTAGAGACATGGATTGCAGTTTGCTTCCTGGCCCAGGAGCATCTCATGGGGGTGAGAGGGAACTGTATTTGAGGATGCACTCTAGCACTTCAGTGTCTGTGAATCTTTAGAGTTCACAGTGGTCTGAAACCATGTGCTCGTGTTCCTACTGTCTAGGCAGTTAAAAATAGGTATTCTGTGTAATGAAAAAGTTCAAAGAATCTTATTCTGTGGCAATTAAATGAAGAAAATGGATGGAGGCCCTTGAACTACAAAATCACAGAATAGCGGAATGGTTGAGGTTGGAAGGGACCTCTGCAACTCATCTGGTCCAACCCCCCTGCTCAAGCAGGGTCCCCTGGAGCAGGCTGTATCAGTCACCCTCACATCAAAAAAAAAAAAAAAAAAAAATTCTTATGTTCACAGTGACCCTCCTGTGTTTCAGTTTGTGCCTGTTGCCTCTGGTCCTGTCACTGGGCACCACAGAAAAGAGCCTGGTTCCATCCTCTGTGTGCCCTCCCTGCAGGTATTTATACATGTTGATGAGATCCCCCTGAGCCTTCTCTTCTCCAGGCTGAACCATACCAGCTCTCTCTGCCTTTCCTCATAGGAGGGATGCTCTGGTCCCTTCATTTTCATGGCCTTTTGCTGGACCAGTGGGTCCATGTGTCTCTTGAACCGGAGACCCCATAACTGGACAGAGTACCCCAGGTGTGGCCTTATCAGTGTTGAGTAGAGGGGAATCCTGTGCGTATTGCCAAATAGGTTACTATCTTGTAGGATGAACACGGTGGGTTTTTTTTCCAGGTTTTTTTTTATTTGCAGACTTAAAAACATGTTATTTTCTGGTGAAATAACGTACTTGCAGGCAAAGGTGTATCTGAGTTTCACCCTAGACTAAACTTTGGAGTTGAGTGAATAACATAGCCAATGGCCACTGATAAATGTGTGGTAGATGTGTGAACAGATCTGTTAATCTGTGCTTCAGCTATCGATATGTAAAAAGGATGTGGCAATTCCCAAGCTCGAAGTTACTGCAGTGATAATCTTTTATACCAGTAAAGCAGAAATACTAACGTGGTCATGAAACTGATGTATTTTCCTCTGTATAGCATGACTATGCCTTACCTATTTCTGTTACAGTAAAGCAAAGTGGTACCAGTAAGAGTAGAGTAAGTGGTAACAACCTAGACGTGAGTGAGGGGGAGCTTAATAGAAATCTGCAAAATCATGAGCGATTGGAGAGATGAATTGAGTGTTCGAATTTCCAGAGCTGGAAGCAGAAGCATCGAATTAAGTTAGTAAAAGTGAATTGCAAAGAAAAAGGTGAGGGTTTCTTACATCATGAATAGTAGATGTGTGGAATTCCTTGCAAGAGGATGTTGGAGGTGTTAGACATGTGCACGGGCTCAAGAAAATACAGGATAAGTCCTTCAAGAATTGCTAAAAGTAGAAACTGTATCTGTCTCAGGCTGTCTCTGAAGCTGGAAAAACCTAGAGTTTGAGAGGGCAGTTGAGGGAAGTGTTGGCTATCTCTCCCTTACCTGTGCATGGCTGTTCTTGTAGATGGAGTCTTCAGCTAGACAGACACCTCCTTGGTCAGAGCCAATGCGGATTCCTACCATGTGTTATTAACGTATGTCACAACTTAATCTATCCTAATGCTTCTACTAGTGTTTGCAAAGAAATAGTTTCCTAGAAAGGGGTGAAGAATACGTGGTGGTTATGAACAAAATGGATGCCAATCCCTTTGGTGACTGTACCTGCACAGATTCAGACATGCTTTTTGAATTGCTGTGTTTGATGACGATTTAATGTCATCTGTTCCTCAGACGGATTCTCTTCTAATAGCTTAAACAGAATTTTATTGGATGCTGCAAAAGTAAAGTATTTTCTTTCATTTCCAAGATACTGAACATGAGCATTGTGCTATTCTGTGTGATGACCTTCAGCATTTTTAGGAATAGAGTAGTAAAAGTTTGTCCTAACCCCTTGTTTTTGGCTATGAAGCTTAGATGCTTGGAGGGAGGAGAAAAAAAAAAAAGTCAGTGGTTCATGGAGAGGGCAAAAAGTAGAAGCAGATTAGCTTTATTGCAAGGGGAAATGTATTGCTGTCCTGATTCTCCGGATTCTTTCATTTTTTGTTTGCCGGTTTTGCAATAACAGGATGCATAAAGGATTCTATTATATCAGCCCAGAATCATGTAACAAAGCATTAATGTAGTTTCATTTTCCATGGGGAAGGCAGGCTTTTATCAAATTGTGTGGAGGAGAGTAGTAATGGACTAGATTTTCATTATTAATGTACTGCATGTACCCAGTGAATTGCGATGGCATGAAGCTGTTGTTCTGTGAGCAGTCAGCAGAGAGTTGTATCCTCTTTCAGAGCAAGGATTTTTGTTTCCAGTATGGAGGGCTACTTCTAATCTGCAAAGCCAGAAACAGCAAAATGCATTTTCTTCATCTCTGCATCTCTTTTGGAGCCAGCTCGTCTCCATGGCAACATGTTAGACGGAAAGAGATGTGGAGACTAGGGAGGAAAGGAATGAGTTAGAAACAGCCAGGCGGTGGTGTGTGTCCCCCACGTCAGCGCATCAGCCTTTTGATAGGATGATTTCGTTAACACCCATCCAAGGCTCCTGTGCAGAGCTTCTTTATTAGAGCAGCTGCCAGGGCATCTGCTTCTCTCTTCTGCATCCTTTTTCTATTTTTTGTTATTTATTTTTTTTCCCCCCAAATACACCCTCCACACCCCCCTTTTATTTTAGTTGCAGCCTCACTGAAGATGTGCAGCTCATTTTCAGCTACCTGTGAGCTTCCTTGCGGTGTGGTATTTTGCAAAGGCAGGAAGGCATGGCTGCATTTCACTTGACCTTAGCAGCGAAGTGAAATCTCATCTATGTTGCTGAAGGATACTGACTATGCAGAAATTTATTGAAGCAGATTATTATGAACTGGACTGGTATTACGAAGAATGCACGGATGGTAAATATTTCTTTCTGGTCTCTTGTTGCAGAATTTGGAGCTTGTAAGACTGGACCATCGTTATTCAATGGTTTTAAAAATGAAGTACCTTCAAAAAGGCAGTATCCTGGTGTACGGAGATGCCCGCAGCTCTGTTGCACCTCAGCATCTCTTGTGAGCATGCTACAAGAGACTGCTGTATAGCTCTCTCTTTTTCAAAGGGAGTGGCAGAGCAGCATATGCACTACATGAGCAATCTTTGGGCAGGGGGAGAAATATTTGAAATACTAATTGTATGTATAATAATCCAGCTGAATTACACTTACTGTAAGATTCTGTATTGGTTTGAGTTTTAAGTCTTTGGGGTTTTTCTGCATTACCAATATGCTGTAATATGTATATATTTAATGTGTTAATAGGCAGTATGTGTTTTCTCTCTGGTTATTTGTCTGTGAAAGGCATTTAAAACTGTAGCTTCTTGGAAGTAGCAAGGTTAAGTTTTTGAATTGGAAAAATTACAAGCTCTGGCAAGCACTATCTTCAGGGGGTCTTGTGATTTTTGTAATGTTTGCTTGGGCGATTATTTCTTTATCAGAGCACTGAATGTTTTCATCAGACTTCTGATGGAAGGCACTTGAGGAAGGATAAGGAATGGCTAAAACTGTACTCCCAGCAGAGTGAAAAAATCAAGATTCCTCATCGATGGTACTCAGTGGTAACCTCTAAAACAAATGCAGCCTTTGGGAAAGCAGTAGTTGTATATGGATTGTATTCTGGTTGGAGAGCTTGTCTTAAATGAGGCAAGTCCAAGATCACAGTGAAGCAATGAATGGAAAAGAGTAGGGAGTGTAGGCCCAGGGGATGTTGTATGTATGTAGTATGCAAAGATATTTCATAGTGCTTTGATAACAATATCAGAGGGGACACGAAGAGTAAAGATACGTGTGACAAAATTTGAATGGTTTTTATGGACTTTTGAGTGGCACGTGCCTCCATTTGTTTCTCTGCACTGGATTTTGGAAGGGAATGCAATTTTAGAAGCTTGTTAAGCTTGAACTTCTCTTATTTAATTGATTATTCCTGTCCAGGTGTTCAAAGAGGAACGGTGCGTATTTATTTGAAAGATCTGACCACTTTAAGTTGGACTGAACCCATTATGTAACCTTTATCCCCTAGGTTTAACCCTAGTAAATACTGTAGCATCTGATTAATCCACATGATGTAACAGGCTGAGTTGGCCTGGTTTTAGAAGCTTAAAAATAGAACAGTTGTACTGTCATTAAAAGCTGTAGCTGATTTCCCCCCTCCTCAGGTTAAATACAGATAGTCGTCTTTTTGTTGTTCTTTTTTTATGGTCCTTTGTCTGCTGGTCAAAGTGTTATTATGCAGAAGTGTGGCATGGCTGAATGTCTGAGCTGACAGCTCACCTGCTCCTCAGTTTTGTCTTAAGGTGTGTACTTCCCTGGAGAAGCTATGGGAATTCCACAGTAATGGAATAAGCTACAGGTGTTGGGCAAGCATTCCCTCCTGGGATCAGGGCCGTGGGAGTGCGGTAGTCGTTGGTCTGATTCTGGGCTGACAAGTTTTCTTGTGAGTGCTGAGCTCCCGCCCAGCATACTACTTCCATGAGCTGAGATCTACAGAGAGTCAGATAGAGTTTGTGCTAGCGGGCTGCTGGAGGTATCTGGGGAGTTCTCCCCCAAGAAAAAGCAGAGTTTAATGTCTGATAGGGAAAAATCTCTCCAGTAGGTAAGGCATAATGCTTTTTTTTTTTTTAAATAAATGAAAATACTGCTTTTTACATGATGGAAGGATAGTGCTGTCAGTCCTGTCTTGGCCTCTCAGGTGAATGGTAGTCTTATAAGATTTAATGGAACTTTATGGGGTTTAGCTTTCTTTTGCTTCTCCCAATTGAAGTGTGCGAGAAAGAGAGAAGGATTTGGGAGGTACAGTGGAAGGCATAGTCTTTGGCCTTTGGTACTGGCATATTAATTTGGGTTTAAAATAGTATTGGCATTTCCTGTTGATGGAGAAGGTATTCTGATTGTATGGGAGACAAAAGGCATCTTTAAAATACAGTAAAAAATTGAGCTTTTTCAAAAACCTAGAGCAGATGGCACATGAGATGCCTCTCTCTTGATTGATGCTTGAATATTTTTTTTTTCCTGCCGTGTATTTGTCGATACCAGAGTCATTTGCCTGAGATGCTTTTTATATTCAGTAGAGAGTGATAGGCAGTTGCAGCTCAGCCAACCTGTTTTGAATATCTATTTTAAGACAAGATGAAGTGTGGTTAGAGAGTTTATTTCTGTGCTATACATGGACTCTCTGGAACTCAGATGTATGTGTGCATTAAATTGTGAACCCTACCCAGTTCACCCTTGTTGGTAAATATAACGTTGGAGGAAGGTTGGTAGTACATTGAAACTAACAGATAATCTCACAATATATTATCCAACAGAATTCTTTTCCTGATTAAATTGTTCATACTTTCTTTGTTAAAGCCCTGGGATTCAAGATTTCCATTTAAAAGGTGTGGCTTTATTTGTTTTACTTTTTTTAATAATTATTTTAGCAGTGTCTGGTTTCTTGTTCTTCAAAGGAAAAAACACTCCAAAATTACACCAGGATATAAGGTTTTAGTGCTGTTATTTAATTTAATAGGTAAAGAAGTGACTCCCACTTTTGCCTCAGATTTAATGAACTTCTGTATGGACCAACATTGTAATGATGTCTTCAACTTCTTTTTGGTTGTGGTAATTTTTTTTAATACCTTGCAAAAGCAAGTGAACAAATGCTCAAAACTTACAATTTACAAACCTTTACAAAGATTTTCTAGGGTTGGAGTAATGAATTAATCCCTTCACATAAGGTCCTTTTGGTTTATTTTTGTTGGGAGTAGATGGAATTGGACAATAAAATGGCACATCATTTATCTGAAGATTGAATCACTGGCGTTAACTAACACTACAAGAAACTGAAACTTCTCTAAATAAGAGCTATTACACTGTACTCTTTAGATACGCTTTCAAGTATAATATTTTATAATACAAGTGACAGTTGTCACCTTATTTGGTATTAATGAAATACATTGTGTAGGTGGAGTGGGGAGGGGGAAAGAGCTGGGTGTGTACGTGAGTAGGAAAGTAGTTCTTTTCATAGCAGACTGAGATTGACAGAAGCAATGATAAAAGAGAGAAAGATGAAACTTTTGCAGACTCTTATTGTGAAAGATAATAATATAAAAGTCTAGGTTGATCTGGGTGGTGTTTTAGAGGAAAAACAAATAAATTCTTAAAAAATGCATGCATCGGAACTTGCATAAAAAAAAATTGTGCAAAAAACCCCCACAAACTCCCAAACAGATAAGTATCATAGAATGGGTTGGGTTGGAAGCGACCTTAAAGATCGTCTAGTTCCAACCCCCCTGCCATGGGCAGGGACACCTTCTACTAGACCAGGTTGCTCAAGTAGATACCCAGAGAAATCTTTATGAATAGCCTTCTCCTGCAGTCTCTTTCTTAGGTCAATGATTTTCCTTCTCTCAGTGAACAATGCTTTCTAGAGAAATCCAGGTTGACTTTGGATCAAATTGCTTTTCTTGTGGTTTCTTCCATTACTCGTTTACTTCTAGCTGAACAACTCCACTCTAATGCCTGAGAGTTCATTGAGTACAACTCCAGGTGACTTTGTACACATGGAGTTGGCTCTTTCCTCCTCCTTTTGTTGGCCATGAGTTTTGGCAATTTCTTGTGGAGAAAACAGTCTTTTTTGTTTTTCCCTCGCCAATCGCACTGTGTGCCCAAACCCCTTATGTTTGCCTGAGAACTTCATCTCACTTTCTTGGTTGTTCTGGCACCTTTAATCCTGCCTCTGTTCTTCTCTGTAACTTTCAACCCCTACCTGTATCACATTGAAATGTTTTTTCTCTCTTGTTCTATTTGCAGTTTGGAGCTCCTCTCCTCTGTTCTGTTTTCCAGTCCACTGAAATGATTATCAGCAAGCTCCCTAACTTTCTTTTTAGCTGAACAATAATTAACAATGCTAATGCCTGTTCTCCTTGACCTCTCAGGCACTTTAAGCATGATTACTTATCCTTGCCTTGCTTATATTAGTGTGCCTTTGCAGATGTGAAACTGTGTCCTGGTTCTCTTCCTTCTGTTTTTTTTTTTTTTTTATAATCACTCATTTAAGGTAGCATTAGAAGAATATTTCGTATTCTGTGCTGCAGCTCTTCAAGAGTTCTTGGTTATTCATGTTTCTTCTCTGTGCACCTTAGTTACAGGTAACCTCTCAAACACACATCTGGCAGCTCCGTGGGTCAACCTTTTTACTTAAAACATGCTTCCCTTGACAACTTCTCCCTTACAGTAGAAGCTTGGCTGATGGTAGGGCATTTGTGATGAGTCATTGTCTCCCTCATACATTAGCCCCTTTTGTCTCCATCCGTGTGAGCAGAATAACCCTGGTGTTACTCTGGATCTTGAGTGGATGCTGACTGTGGGTACACCATCTAAATCTATGAGAATCTTATGAATGCTTGTAGCATGCAATCTCTGAAACAGCCCTTCCTCTATAAGTATGCAGCTAAAATTCTCATTCAGGTTGTTCTTGTTTTGCTTCCATGTCCTTTATCTCTATACTTGATAAATATGATTGAACCTTGCTTGTATTTGTGTACTTATTGATATAATTTTCCTCGTTTTCTGCTTTCTGCCATGTTGCTTTTTCTTTATTCCTCTATTGAGCCTCTGGTCTTTATCCAGTCAGACCTAAGCTACATCTACTTGTATGTTGTCTTTATGTGGCTTATTTTTCAGTATAAAGGTATTTTTCCTCTTTATTCTGCTCAGCTGCTGAATTTCCAGTTTTCCCAATTCATCCGATTTCATTCCGCTTCTGCAAAAGTAATGTGCTGTGCTTTTGGTTGAGATGACAGAAAATAATTTGGGTGGGCTTTTAAAAGAGTGGGAAACATGCATGCAAAACCTGTAAACATTTGAACAAGCTTGCCTTGTTTGAGTTTACATCGTAATAGACAGCACATGGTCACTGACCAGTTTATCCCCCCTCATTGAAAAGCCCACCTTGAAGCACCACATTTCTTCATCAACATATTTTTTTTTAATGTGGGTGCTGCTGTTTCAGCTGCTGTTTTTAGGACTTGTTAGCTTACAGAGAATCTCTTTGTTCTAAATGCAGCATTGTTATTTTTAGTTAATTGCGGTCAAAATGAATGTGGTTAATTGTGCAAACGTCTAGATGTTTTTATTGATAAAGGAAGGTTGAAATGATTTGAATGCATTGGAGTTCCTTGGAAATAGTGAGTCAGGATAAAGAGGGTTTATTTGTATTGTGTCCAGCCTCACCCTTCTTCTAACTAGCTCCCGGTTTGTGTGTTTCCTGCTTGATTGCAAAGTTACTGAAGGTGGTCTGTACCTCGGTGCAAGCATCGCCTGAGGAGTGTGCATCTGTGTGCTCTAAGCTTTGCGGCTCACTTAGCAAGCTTCCTGAAAGGAGTTAAATGCCTTTAGCCGCTAATTCAGAGGGATGATTGCAGCAAATATGCCAAATTTACTTTGCAGTGGCAACCCATAAAAATGAATGTTCATTCTGGTATGTTCTTTAAGTCCCTGAGTATGCCTCTACAGGAAATATTAAAAATCTCTTTTGAATCTTTCCTGATTAGAATATGTATTTTCGGAACCATATACAATTTAGCTTTATTTTTTTTTCCATAGCTGCTTATTGTTTGGTAACTGTTGGAAACCTGGCTCTTAATCTTTAGCAAGTAAGTATTCCTGCACTAGTAACAAGGCTTAATGCAGAATAACACTAAAAAAATTAGTTGATAGTGTGAGGGTGCGGTACACATTCCTTCTCCACCCATTATGACTTTGCATCAGCATTTATCATACACTGGTATCAATATAGGCATTGCAGCACTTATCTTACTCTTTCAGCTTTTGAATGTCAGAGTCCTCCTTTGCGGCATGAGTTGACGTGAGTCACAGTTCAGAAGTCAGCTTGTGGGAATATTGATTCACTCTCCTTATAGTGTCATGTGTACTGGGCATACATGCATATTTTCAGTGCGTTGCCCACTGCCCTGCTCTTCTCTATAAGCTAGTTGGTTAGCTATAGTTGAACACTTGTCAGCAGTATTAAAACCCACAGAGTTTAAAATCAACAGGGCTGGTAGGGCTGGACTTCTATGTCCAAAGCTTTAAAAGATGTCTGAGTCTTACTGTTTTGGTTACTCGCTGAATTTCCATTCTCTGACTATTACCAAAATGTGGTAGATTGACACTGAATGGCAAGCAGGTACTTGAGACTCTTATTGTCTGATTTTTCTTATTTTTGAAGAGTTTTGATTCACTGTTATATGGGGAGAAGAGGACAATCCTATTTTTTCCCTAACTGAGTTCTTGAGGCTGTTGCTGAATATTGCAGTAAATTTTGGCAGTCAAAAGTCAAGTTGTTGAGTAGTAAGATCTTTCTTTATTCAGAAATGAGTGTTCTTTTCCTCAGCAGGTGCTTATGTCTATTTCATATCCTTTGGCTATTGTTTATATAAACATTGTTACATTGTTTGTATATAACTATCAAGAGTTTAAAGCTTAAAAAGGAATAGCTCATCATGATTGTATAAAATTAATTCCTTCCCATCTCACACTACCTCATACTTTCACACCACTAGGGAAGTGGTAATAGAGAAATTGTTCTTACGCAACCCTAACTGTTATATTCTACTGCCTTGTCATGTTTGCCTGTCTGCCCTCCCTAGCAGCGATGTCCCCTCGGAGGGTGATGAGCCACATTTGCCTTGCCGTGCCCCCCACTTTGCCTGCAACTGCTTTGCCTTGTGACGCAGATAGGAATGCTTGCTGCAAGCAGCAAAGGGCACCTATTTGCCATTGAAAGTAAGGGAGGCAACCTGGCAAACATTAAATATCTATAGCTGCAAAAAGTTAAATAAGAAAGTGAACCTGCCCTCTGTGTGTAGTCAAGTTTGGCAAACACAACCTCTTGTAAACCAAAAGGTCTGGGGACAAGGAGTTTTGTTTGTTGGGGAACAGAGACGAGATACCTACGCCCTTGGAAATGCACTAAGGTACCTATATGTGGAATGGAGGTATTTCATTTCCCGCAGCAGAGAGAAGAGTAAAGATGACTGTAGAAAACATGGCGTTTGACAGCTGATGCGATATGGCATTTAAATGCTTCGTGCAAGCATAATCTTTTTTTTTTTTGTGTGTGTGTGAAAGCAATAAAAGAAAACCCCAAACACCCACTCCCTTCCCCTGAGCCCAGTTCTCCACACCGTGGTTCCAGCGTGTGGTGGATGCTGCAGTCAGACCATACTATACCACACCTGCAGCTTCCATGATGTGTGTGTACAGGCTCCGGCCGTTCACTACTCTTGTGAAATTTGTTACTTGCAGCATTAGGCAACGTGAGAGGTGATTTTAGATTTAACTCTGTGAAGGTGCACACCCTTTGCCAGGTGTGACAGTCAGAGGCTGGGTCGGACTTCCGTGTTGCTGAGACACTTGTGGGAAGCTACCACTTCACATGGAGGAGCAGGGGCAGAGGAGGGAGAACCTTGTTGACGTGAAGAATGCTGGGGAGGGGGCTTTCAGCCCACTCGGTTTGTCTGAAATATGCTGGTGGAGCCGTTGAGCAAAAACTGGCTACCCTCAGAGCTGGTATGAGGAACAACGTAAATCTTCTAGTAATTATTAGACAGATGGTCTCGTCCCTCCTCCACCCCATCTGTACTACAAACACAAAGCTGTTGTGCTAAGGACAAGTACTCAGTCGCTCAGGAGCTCCCTGGCTGAGCATGTGAGTGAGGAACGATGGTATCCTGCTTGGTGGAGACCTTGCGTTGCTCTCCCCAAACACACAGCCTCCAAGGGAATGACTTCCCATCTTCTGTGAGATTTAGGCATCGTATCGTGTCTATTTGGGATAGCTTCAGCAATGTCAGTAAACGAAGAGGAAAGCTTTGAATATGACTATGAACAGGAAAATAAGAGAGAACGCAGATTTAAGAGGCAGAGCCTTGATATCTTGGAAGAAGGTACTTTTCACCTTTTGATTTTAAACTTCTATGGGAGTAGCACATGGCAATGTGTAAGTGATTTGAGTGATGTGTGTGGATTTAAATTAATAAATTTTACAATTTTTTTGATGTGTAGCCAGTATATTCAGATGAAATGTGAAGAAAGTGTGTGAATAGGATGAATCTTAATTTATGTACACTTCTTTAAAGAAGAAATACATGATCAACACATGTAGGCTATGCAATACCTTCATTTATAATGAAAATGGATTTGGGAAATTATCATTCTTTGGAAATGTAATACTTTTTTTATATGTACAGCTCATATGTGTATTATGGGACTTTGTCTGATAGGTTATCATTCCTATCATTCCCAACAGGTACTTCTAAAAATGAGCAAAAGAACCAGGCAACAATTTTGTGCTTATCCATGAACTTGAAAGCACTTAAGTAGAAATAATGCAAGTTATGGGTTTTGTGAATTAACCTTTCAACAAAACAAATGACCCAAAAATCTTGTCGTACTTTGTGGAAGTAACGGACATCTGCAGTATTGCAGGCAACTGGCCTGTTAGAGTGGGAATATAAATCTATGTACATTGAAAATCCTTCCCTTCACCTCTGTATAGAGAGTGTACTCATTCAAGGGCTGCTTCCTTTAATGACCAATCTAGCAATTTTTTTCAGGGCTTCATGTACCAAAAGCTAAATGCACCGTTTATATTATTTCATGTGCTGTAAATTTCACTCCAAAATAGTGGGTTTGTGGCAGAGAACTGGTACTTCTAAATACACTGTCATAAAGCTGGTGTAAGGATGCTTTGATAGATAGCACAGAGAATGTGACCTGCTGTGAATTTACACCTCATGGGAAATAGTTCCTGTGTCCAAAGCCTCAGTGGATGTAATGTACTCTTTGAATCCTGTTGCATAGGACTTTCCTGTAAAGACTTCCTCAGAATCAAATATTCCACCTAGATTTCATTCATGCTCAGTCAATACACTATCAATCTCTCCTGTTGTGGGTCTCTGAAGGATTCCTTTTTTTTTTTAGTGATTAAATTGTTGCTGAAACATACATCATGCTTTTCTTATTCTTACTGCTGACTTTACCTTTCATGCAGATCTAAGTACAGTCTGAAGCTGTTCTTGTTGATTTTGAGAGGAAAAAAAAAAAGTTGAGTTCCATCTGGGATAAATTTAGCCCTGTCTTTTTACAGTACCTTCCCCTCAAAAGCTCAGTATGTATTTGAAATGCCTTTTAAAGATGCCTTCTCTCCTCCACCTAGACATTCAGGTCACCTACGCATTCGCTGTAGTAGTGATACAGATGCACAAAACCGATATATGCTATTTCTATTCTATAAGTAAAGCAGGTGGAAACCGCAGCATGTAGCCTTTTCATGCTAAATAGAAGAAACATTTTAGCCATATCTGGCTATAAATTTGGTGTCAGAAATGGAGAGTCTTGAGAATATGCTTCACTTTAATTGCTGATAGTTGTTGAAAAGGGGGTAAAAATTGTGTAATTAAGGCTCCTGAACAGTTTAGTCTATTCCATGAGCAGAATGTGTACTCACTACTTGTCTGTTATTTCCATGGTCGTTTTGATGTAGGCAGGTTTTTTCCTGTCCTGACATTTAGATCCTGTGACTGCCCTCAGTCCTGTTTCTCGAGCCTCTGTCACAGAACTAGTGTTACGCTTGGCAGTGCCACAGAATCGCGGTTCTCTTGATGAGTATGGGAAGCACCTTCATAAAGGTCTAGGCAGAACAGTCTTGGAGTCAGTGGATTGCTTTAGAGTCATAAATTTGCCTGATAGCAACATATTTACTCTTCATTTGATGAGTTGGTCTTTGAGCTGAGTGCAGTGAAACTTTGTGCGGGGACATCTGTTGATAGTGACTACTCAGTTTTTGTTGATAAAAAAACCTGGGCTATGAAAGGACAGCCTGTCGGTTTTCTTTGGTTAGTGATTTGTTGGGTCAGCTAATTCTGAAACTGGGCTGTGTTTTGATTATTGCTTTTGCAGGTAGGACAGGAAAAGACTATTACCTGTTTAGGACCTGTGACGGCAACCATTCATCACTATTTCAGTTTACTAATGTAACAGATTAAAAATCCTCCTTTTATCTAAAGTACTGGATAAATGCAGGCTGAGAATTTAGCTCAAGTTTAATTTAAAAAAAAAAAAAAGTGTCATGACTGCTGCTAAAATCTCAAGTTTAGGCACTCCAGGAATCTGACCTACAGAAAATGAAAAATACCTGTTGTATCTTACAAGGACATTGACTGCAATGGAGACTGTACAAGGGCTCTGGAATCTTTCAACGCTAAAGCAAAGAAAATGGAGACTAGTAATTCATGAAAGCTTTGGCACAACCAATTCCTCCCAGAGCTGGAATAGGAAAAGATCCCGTATTTAAGAGAGGGAGACAGCTGACAATGCATTGGCTTTTAATACAGGCTGTAACTTAATTTTAGGATTTTTTGAAAGATTTACAGTCAAGATCCTGGTTTAAGTGTTACACCCATTTATTAGTTGCAAGGACCACGGTCCAGACATTTCTTGACAAGAAATGGATGGAGGAGAATGTCAAGACAGTAATTCAATGGCTAGTAATTGAAGATCCTGCGAGAACAGTTTTACTTTTGACAGAAGAGCTATGCTGAGCTGTACCAGTAAATGGCTTGTGCACTATGATGATGGTAAGTTGTGGGGCCCAAACACGGAGACAATAATAAGGTAGAGCCTTTGGTTATCTCCAGGTGTTTTTCCTTATCTCCTTAGTTTTGCTTTGTGGCTGTGTTTTGCAAGTTACTGCATTTGGTCTGTGTTTGTGCTAATAGAAGGAATAAGTGTGTAATGTTCTTGTTGACATTTCCTTTAACCTTGTTCTTCATTCACAAGAAAATTTGCTGCTGTTCATGCCTGCTTAGAGAAAGTACTTTGAAATGGCTATGAACCTGAGTGTTTGGGCATTAAACTTTAGAGAGGAAGTAACAGCAGAATTTTTTATGGCAGTAAACAAACACCCTTCAAACCATAGCTTAAATGGCAAGATAAAATCTCCTCTTCTAGAAGAATCAGTAACTGCACCTTAATATTAGAAGATTAATTTGCAAACTATGCCCTTGAAATCACAGTAACCTAGGCTATAACAGTTTAAAAAAAAAAAACAAAAAGAAAAAAATAATCTATTGGCATTGTCTATTGAACTTGCGGTAGTTAATTTTAACCGCACTAATATGTACTTGCCGACTGAGTGTTTATCGCTCACAGCATTGTGTTCTTCCAGACTCCTCCATGGAGCTCGCCCACAGTGTGACTTGACAGCTGTGGAGCAGTTGGTGCGCTGTGGCCGCTCTTTATCCCTCTCGCCGGGGTCGCAGCCACCCGCTGAACTCCCCGTTTGCCTTCTGGAAGGACAGACCCGCTCCTGTGCTGGGGGAGCAGGGGGGAGGCTGCAGGAACTGCTGGTGTGTTGCGTTAAAATTTGGACTTCTAGCAAGTTGTGCCTCAGAAACACACATTTTTTTTCAAGCTCCTGTGACAGTAATCTCAACGTTTTTTAAGCTCTTTAGGTGAGCATGTTTTCTCGGGGGCATCTCAAATGTGACAACCTGAAGCCTCTGCCCCAATTTAGCCAGGGCTGCCAAAACCTTCTCTTTGGTGGAGGGGAAGCTACCATGTTTACCTTTAAACATGTAAAATCTTTCTAGTCTGGGTCAGTAACAGAGCTGACAGCACATTTTAGGTTTTACTTTTCCTGAGTTTATTTGAAAAGGAATAAGGGTTATATGGCACAGTTTCAGAATTCCTCATGCGCTTGGCTCCAGTCGATGTCGTTCTCGCAGTAACCAGTGCCAGAGCATAACTATCAGTGGCTAAAAATCACAGCTTCGGTTCTAGAGTGAGTGCTTTATCCTTGGAGTGCAAAAACAGCCTTTCAGAAATGAAACCAACGTGAGCTGAGGAGTCTGAGTCTGCCAGGGCCTTCGACTGCTCGTGTTTGCCAAGTGGCACCCGGCAGTAAGGAGCGCGGACGGTCAGTCAGTGTTGCCGTGTCTGTTCTGTACCTCTCGATGCGCAGCGTTTAGGATGCGATGAACTTGCCGTTGTATCACACGTCAGTGTTTGGAGAGAGCTCTGAGCAGAGGGGAGGGAGGCAGAAGCTATTGGCAAGGCAGGGCTCCTCATGACTGATCAAGAATATAGCGGGCCTTGCCATAGCTAAAGGCTTTGGGTAGGGAACTGGTATGAAAAAAAGCAATACATTTGTCCCCTGCTGCCACCTTGCCAACAAGGAGCATCAGTATTAAAATTGCCAGAGATCTGTGCTCCCTGAACAGTATTCCCTTATCCTGATGTAGTTTCTGATGAAATAAATTTTGGTAATAGGGAAATCCTCGTGCAGTAGGGCTGTCCCTGTTAGACTCTATAATTATACAGATCAGTATTATGTGCCCCAAAACTGAAACTTTACCATAACATCTTATCCCCCTTCTGTTTCCCAGTGGTTGGAAATAGATGGGAAGAGGAGCAGCGGGAGCTGGGATTTCCTCTTCAGCCATCACTGCTCTCTTTTAGTTTTTATTTGTCCCTGATTGATAGGTCTCAAAAATTAAGAGGCGATATGCCTCGAGGAGGGATGCAGGGAACCGGGGCTGAGGACACCTGTGACTGCTGGCTCCTATGATTGTTCTTTTTTTTTTTTTTTTTTTTTTTTCCTTCTACCCAAATCCCTTGTTTGGTGGGTGGTGGCTCATTGCAGCAGCTCCTAATAGTAGTATTCTTGCTCTGCTTCCCTTCCCTGGCTGTTTCCTTTTCCTGGAAACATACTTTTCCTCTAAGTGGTGTGCTAGATGGCTGTGTGACTTTCAGGGAGCAATTCAGGAAGATACATGCTTTCCCCCCTTCTGCCTGAGCATCTTCTGCTTGGGAATAAGTGCTTTAGTCAGTGCGGAGCTCAGAGTCTGAAAGAAGCTTCCAGTCAGATGCTTCGATAAATAGACAATGAGAAATAAATACAGAGTACTCCCTTTCAGCTGTACTCACATTGGGAAACACAGGAATGTGAGTACCCAAAAATTTGCAAGCTTTAAGAGTGTGTGAAGATGGTGCTAGGAACTTTGAGGCAGAGGAAATACTTGATCTGTGTAGCATTTGTCCATTTGTGTGTTTAGCTTTAAAAAAACCCCAAACAAATACTTTGAACCTCAGCTATGTTCAAGGTAGCATGTATTTAGTGCTGTCATAATGTGATAGAAGCTTTCTCTGTTTTTTGTTTCCTGTTTTGGATTTGTGACATTCATTTCAAAGCAGTTACCAAAACACATTTTTTAACTCTGTGTTTCTGGAATTCTGTGGTCCCTCCACTTGCTGTAGACAATAAATAAATAAATAAAGAATAAATAAATTAAAAAAAAGTCTAACAGCCTTCTCCATAAACTGAGAGGTGCAAAGTATATTTGATTTGGATGTTTGCATGTATCCATCCATTTAGATGCTGCACTTCCTATCACCCTCAAGCAAAAATACCACTGATTTGCAAGTGAGCAAAAAGAGGTCAGTAAATTGGCACTGTAGGTTTTGTATTACAGGGTGTTGTCCTTCATTTGCTCTTGTTTTTATCTTTACGGTAGTGTTACCAAGTTCTCATATTCATCAGAATCTCCAGCAGGCTAGAAACCTGCTGTGCAGAATCCATTAGAGCTGTGGAGTTTGTAGGTTTTGGTTTGTTTTGGGTTTGGGTTTTTTGTTGTGTGTCATCCCCGTCCACCTCCCTGCCCTCCCACTGATCAGAGCTCAAAATTATTATTCAGATAGTGTGTCTTTTTCCCTTGGTAGTCTTTTTGGGCACCAAGGAAATCAAAATCATTGCGCCAGCAATTGGCCAAATATTACCTTGTAATCTGTGGAGGCTGACTAACTGCGTACTTAGACGCTGTTTTGAGTTTTTTAAATGCTGCTTCTGAATTGCTTTCTCTCCCCTCACTTTTCACCGTCTCTTCCCCACCAGCTTTGGTTTCTGGGGATGGAAAGCAACATCTCTTTGCAAGTTTGCCCTCCTTCCAAGAGGAAAAGATTCCTTTTAGTTAGTAGCTCCATGCTTCTGCTGTGTTGCACGTTGAGTGCTCATAGAAGGTGGTTGACTGGAAGAGGCTGTTGAAGTTTGTTTCCACTTGGATGTTGAAGAGGATGCATAAGATAGTTTCTGTTTTGAAACCCTTTCACACTGGCAGAGTAGTATATTAAGACCTCTCTTTTAACAGTAACCAACAGAAGTTTGATGGAAATTTTGAGATATAAAAGTATTGGTGACCAGGTCGCTACTTCTTTGCTAGTAGTAAGTCTGTTGTGATAAGGCTGTGGTGTTACCCTGCCGCGTTAAAGATTAAATTGCAAGTTCTGAAGGAATGGCTAAATGAGCAACCACATGAATCAACCCATATTACTCTTTCTCCTAGCTGAGTGACTTTATTCTGTCTGTGGGAGCACCATCCTTTTATCAGCATGGATGTTAGGAAGGTTATGCATTCACCTGAATTAGGATGGTGTGAGGTTGCCATAGTCGTAATCAGTGGTGATTATTAGTGCTGGGTACGGAGTTAAAATGAGCTTGTTAATGGCAGTCTCAAACATTATTTTATAGTTGCAAGGGAATGTTGTAACCAAGGGAACTATTTAGTGTACAGTTGTTTTGGAAAATAAACTGCTGGTGTCAGGGTTTCTGATAGATGTTTTATTGCATGAGTTATAAACTTACTATGTTTAAAAAAATTTTGTTTATGGTGATTTTTTTTTTTATTGTGAATAGTCTTCTGGACATGATACCATCTGTCATGTGACAATTTTATGGAAATCTTCTATTTAGCCCCTTTGTTTACTATAGCTGATGTTCTCTGCAAGTTACTTTTTTTTGTCTGGGGAATCCTGATTAGTCTGCTTTTGACTAATATGGCTTGTATTTTACAGATGCACTGTATTTTTGCTTGTGTGGTGGTATAGTTATTCTTTATATTTGCTATGTAATTTTTGTGAAGTTACTACTTTGAAGCGTAAACTTTTTAGTGTTACCACTTTCGGACTCAATTATTTGGATAAGGGTAATTATCTTTTTAATACTTTTGAATGGCATTCTTTGGAGTTCACTGGCAGTACTGATGTCACTAGATATTGTAAATGTTTTTAGGATTTGATCCTCAAAAATAGGATTTGAGAAACAGGAAAATAAACAGAAACAAATTGTACTTCTTGCTGTAGTTTAAGTAACATTCTGATGTTTAATTGTGGAATCCACCAACATTTCAACAGATACTGAAGTACTGTTGCACTTGATATATTATTAATGTGCCTTAGTGGTGCTCAACTGTATATTTATGTATATGTAGATTGTATATTTATAATTTGGGTAGCATTGTTTCCTTAGAGTGACAAGCTGTCTCCTGGCAATGCTACTGTACTCAATGTGCTGCTTTGGGGTTTTTTTTATTTTTATTTAAATCTTATTAGGCCTTATCTGTCATCCTCCCCACCTTAATACACACTAGAGCAACATTAGCCAATCTGTCAGACTGAGCTTTAACTGACATTGTTAAGGGTAAATCTCCTGAAGAGCGGTATGTGCTAGAGCAGCCTGATAAACAATAGTCCATGCGACCAACTCAACTTCATTAACAATCCCTCTTTTCCAGAATTACAGGGTTTGAGGAATAGGTGTAGCTGAAAATAAAAAGACTATAAGGATAGAGAAGAAAGTGCTATTGTTTCTTCAGATTATTAGTGGATTTTTAGAAAACTTGCAGATTTATAGATAAGTCAGTGTAGCTTCTTAAAGGATGACCTATGGCGGTTGACTAAACTTCCACATACTTTCTTCAGTCTGGTTCCACCTTGGTGATTAGTCATCTCATCCAGTCTAAGTAAATATTTTTGAGTGATACTGTGGCCACCACGGTGTGGTCTGGGTATTGTAAGAATCATTTATTATTTTGCATACATTTTGTATTTACTTTGCTGCCTCATACTGTAGAACCCAGTTCTTATCAACTTAATATGACATAGTACCTTTATATTGAACAGTGTTACTAACAGTGTTGGAGTTGTTTAGTCATGGAGTAATTCTGCTACATGTAATAAAATGACTAGGTGACATGATAGGATCCTAATTATGTGTCTAAGAACATCTGTTTTCACTTTTTTTTGTAAACTCAAGACACACCTCTTCAGAGGAGAAGGTTTTAACATTTTAAGGGTTCGTTCTGCCACTGACAAAAGCAAGTACTCATTACAGAAAAGAAACACTTGTATTCTCAGTTTAACTTGAAGCTTTGTTGTTTTTTTGGGGTTTTTTAACTTTTTGTATACTTACCCAAGAGTATACATAAGTAGTTTAAAGATGAAAACTTATGAAAATCTAAACTCTTTAAAGGATACTTTCCCCAATAGTACTGTCAATGTGATTAATGTTTTGTTTTATTTCCTCACAGTTTTATGTGCTGAAAGAGTGGGCCAGATGACTAAAACATACAATGACATAGATGCTGTTACACGTCTTCTTGAAGAGGCAAGTATTACATCTCTTTAAGGACCCTTACACAGTATGAGAAAGTACAGAAACTATATAGTACCACTACTAAAGGATGTTGGTAGACTGTCCTCAAATGAGGAGGAATAAATACTCTGAGTGTGTGTATACTTTATCTCATTGGTAAGGTAAATATGCTTTCTAAGTAAAGGTCATTTGTTTACCTCAGTCATATGGATTCATTAATTGGGTTTATTTTTCAGTTGAGGCCATTTAACCTCATTTAACTTGCTCTTGGCCAAATATTTGCCATAACGAATGGGGAGGGGGGCGGGGATCATCTTAAAATGACACATATTTTTATAGTACGTGTAAAGCTAATAGTATCATTACTTATGCATTTATTCTCTTTTTTTAAAAAAAAAAAGTAGTTCACAAATAGTCTTGTATTCGTAATTATTATCTTAGATAATGTCTTTCGAGAGAAGCCTTTTCTTCTTTGCCTGTTGGTTGGTTTGGAAATTTTTTTTTATACCATTAATATGTAAATTGTTATTACTGTAATCCTTGGCACTCAAGATATGGTAAAAAGCTATTGTCAAGCTACAATGCTTGTGTTCAGTAAATATCATGATAAATTGTTTAAATGAAATTAGCTGCTTTTCTGTAGTAAACTTGAGCAGTGATTTTTTTTTTTTTTTTTTTTTTTTCCAAATAATGTTTGTGAAGAATTCTTTAGGTGAGAACTGTTACAATTGAATCAGTTCATGGCTGAGTGTAATTTAGTCCTTCGTACTTATTTGCTTGCTTATTGCAATAGCAATGTCAAAAGTGGGGTCTGTCTAACCAAGATACATCGAGTGCTCTGTTCTTCCTCCTGATTCTGCAAGGAAACAAGCATGGGAACACTCACATCTCCCACCTACGCTTGATACATCTGATCTCAGTACAAAGTCCTGCATTTTGCACTTTGATCTGAACTCTTAAACAACTTTCTATGAAATAACAGTTAAAACTAATGCTTTACCTGAAAGACTTGCCCTGGAATAATCCATTAACTCATAGTAATAGTCTGTTACCTGTTTGTGTCCTGTTCCCTTTGTCTTGTTTGGCTGAGATTTACTTGCATTTGTTTCTGTGGCTCCTTCGAGTAATGATGCAGCATTCTGCCAAACTCTTTCCTCCCCTGAGTCTATGTAGCCAAATGTCTATAGATCCAGAAATCACACTCATGGGAGCAATGCTAGAAGGACTTGCTGAGCCAATGTTTTAAAGCTTTTGGTGTACTTCCCTATCTGGATGATAGCAAAGGAAAAATGGGGACACATGTAATAGGTGAACCTTTAATAAAACAAATATTTCCAGTGAGCTTTTTTGGTTTATTTATCACTCTCTACCTAGGCAGACATGCACTTACAGCTCCTTTCTCTGTTCTCCAAATGATGGTTATCATAAGAGATTATATCTGTTTGCAGAAGTTAAGGTGTAACTCCTGCTACCTTCACACACAAAGCAAAAACCAACCCCAAAAGCTACTCCTTTTCTGTCCTCCTTGTTATTGGTGAGCTTCAAATTAATGTATTACAAAGTTGACAGGGTGAAAGGTGCAGCATTCTGGGGGGAGGGAGGGAAAGAGGGAAGCGAAGACCTCAAAACAACATGCATGCAGATATTTTGAGAATCGGTGCCTATTGCCCTGAAACGAAGGAAAGCGAGTGACACCAGGCCTGCCTGGGTATGTGGTAAGAATAGGAGCAGATTCCTCTGCGAACCTGCTTTCTCATCCCTTTCTAATAATAGTGTAAATGTGTCTGTCTTCAGTATTTTCTTGCATATTGCAGTAATAAATCAGTTCCTTGTCACTGTAAGAGGCCTGACCCAAAACTGAGGTTTAGAGCTGAATTGCTAAAAATTGTGCAGGAAGTCTAGGGAGGTTAATTAAAAAGCCTGGAAATATGCTTAAGCTCCTCGCCTTTGAGGTTAGAAACCTTGCTGGTAGATAGCTCTTCCTCTGTAGAGTCAAAGCTGCAGCAGTATGAGGTGGGTTTTTTTCCACTTCGTATTTATGAAGCAAGCCAAATTACTAAACAATAAGTTGGCTCGATACATAAACCAAACGTTTTTCGGATAACTTTGTGGAACCCATTGTTCTGAAAGATTGTACATAAGATTATATAAAGATTTTATGACTAGATAATGCCAGTAGCTTTCAATGCAAATATAAGCCTGACCTTCAGAAACCATTTGGAAAATGCTATTTGTAGATATAGCGGTGATCAATAACCTCTCTTTATATTTACTGATTATTACATAACTTCCTTTTTTTTTTTTCCACTACGAAAGCCTCTTCATTCAAATTCATTGACTTCAAATCCACGTGATCAGTAACTGTAGGTTTTGTAGGCTTTGTCATTAATGTATGCATGCCACAAGGTAGCTTTTAGTCATACAATCTGGATGGCTGTCAGGGGTGGTAAATAAGCCCCGAGCAGTATTTTCAGTGACAGGGAGAAAACTCTTCCTCATATGGTGTTGAACTAAAAGTAAGTGGGGAGTTAACCTTAGCACTGTTTTCCCCACTATTGTAAAGATATAGTAATTGAATAAGAAGATGATAAATAGACATGCTTAATGGATGGTGCGAAGTTCTAGGCAGTTAATCATCCTGTCCCAGGCGGATTACTACCCCATGTCTCAGCTTTGCAGAAGCTAAGACCAGTATAGGCACATGTCATCAACAGGATAAGCTTCTAGTTTTTATTGGTGTGTGTGATGAACTGTCTAGATCAGTTATTTCCAATTCTATGCACACAGAGTGGGGGAAGAAGGGGGCAAGCATGGCATGAGAGTAACCACTTAATGTAGATTTGGGCATTTGCATAAAGGAAAGGGATAGGACTTGTTTTTGTACAATGGATGTACGTACACAGAAGATAGGAGCTGAACATTCATTGTGGTGGAATTGGCTTCTGCACAGCTTACTGCCTTTTATTTCAAGGTGGAGCAAGTAGAGACTGAAGAATGCTTTGAGTTGCCTAAGTTCTTTGCTATTTTTATTGTGCTGCTTTAAAATTCTTTAAAATGTAACCTCTAAAGCTCTGTGATTGTATTCTGCAGATGGTATGACAAGGTGATGGAAGAGTTTCCCTCAGTAGTTTCTCAAAGCTGTAATAGAGAACCAGGTCTGGTTTCACTTGTGTTATTTTACATTAGAGCTTGAAGCTGTGCTTTCATGTGCATGGTCCAATAACTTTGTATGGGTCAGTCTTTTCTGAATAATGTGGGTGTAACATATGCAGGAATAGAAAAAGCAAATTAGCAAAAACAAACAAACAAACCCTCACAGAAGGAAAAAGTCTTTTTATTGTTCAAGTACCTTTTCCTTGCCTTTCATGAGAATTTTAGCCTCCCTCTAATCCTTTGGTGAATAAAAAATTTGAAATTAGCTTTCTCTTCTTAATGCTTCACAGAAAGAACGGGACTTAGAATTAGCTGCTCGGATTGGCCAGTCGCTGTTAAAGAAGAATAAATCACTGACAGAAAGAAATGAGTTCCTGGAGGAGCAAGTAGAACACATCAGGGAAGAGGTAAGATTTTTATGCCTGAGTGCTGTATCTGCAGTGACGGGGAGAATTTTCCTGCTACCTTCACCTTGCCCATACTTAATTTTCTTGGGCATCCTGTCCACAGCAGGTCAATCTGTGTTGCAGCAGTTTGGTCAGCCATTTTTATAGTGTGTACACTTTCGGGAATGTGACTGAAAAAGTAATTTGACCTGTTGGCTCAAATCAGGTGATTTGAAGGGAAGAAAAACCCAACCTCAAGCTATTTAATTTTGCTTTGCCTCAGATTTCATTTTCCTCTGAAACCAGCTACTCTTAGTTTTGAGTCACTATACCCGCTGTTTTCTTCTGCCTGTTTTGTCCTTGTTCCCCTTCTTTATGCATAATTGCCCCGTTTTGATTATCTCACTCATCACTCTTTCCCTTCTCCTGCCTCCATTTGTGTGCGGCTCTTTCTTCTTCTTGATTCTCCCCTGAATCTTTCTCAGTCCTCCCTTGTTTCTTCCTTGCCAAGTGATGTTTAATTGCTTTTCCCTAAATGCTTTCTCTATTCGTACCTGAGTTGACTTTTGGCTCTTAGAACATAGCATTTGAATGCTGGGAGTGCTTCCCTTTGCTTCTCAAACTGAATACAATACAGGTATCAGATGTAAGGTAAATCACTTTTTGTATTTGTGGAGATTTCAGGAGTGCACACTTACTGAGATCACGTGCATTCTGCCTTTTCCAAGATGGGCCAACTTCATAAACTTATGTTAAGCTTCCATTTTTCAGGTGGGTCAGGATATATTTTAGTGATTGGTAATTTTTATTCAACATGCTCTGTTTACATGAATTTGTCAATGTTAGGAAGCATTGGGTTATGTTGGGAAGCAAATGATTATAGGCTGAGACTTGCTACCTTCTATCTAGATTACTAAGTTCTTACAGCTTCTTGTGATTTTGCTGTATCCTTTTCCAGGGAACCGTGAAAGGATCTGTTGAAGCATGGGTTGGACCCTGCTGCAGTACCTACATTTATCTGAGTTTGACTGCAGTAATAATGTTTTAGACATTTGATGAACATGTTTAGAATATAATATAATATAATATGATGGTCCATGTGTTTTCTGCATTGAATTTCTGAACTTACCTTGTTTCAAGGGCTACTAAGATGATTAGGGGACTGGAACATCTTTCTTATGAGGAAAGTCTCAGGGACTTGGGTCTTTTTAGTCTAGAAAAAAGAAGGCTGAGCAGGGATCTTATCAACACTCATAAATACTTAAGGGGAGGGTGCCAGGTAGATGAGAAGAGTTTTTTTCAGTGGTGCTCAGTGACAGGACAAGAGGTAACAGACACAAACTGGAGCACAGGAAGTTCCATCTTAACATGAGGAGGAACTTCTTTCCTTTGAGGGTGGCAGAGCACTGGCACAGGCTGCCCAGAGAGGCTGTGGAGTCTCCCACACTGGAGACATTCAAAACCCACCTGGACGCCGTCCTGTGCAACCTGCTGTAGGTGTCCCTGCTGTGGCAGGGGGGTTGGACTGGATGATCTCCAGAGGTCCCTTCCAACCCTGACCATTCTGTGATTCAAGTAATACCTTGTCTTCCACATACCATTGAATTTTTAATCAAGTATTTATACAGTTGCTATTTCTTACTGTATTCCTCTGGATGGGGAGTTGGATGCTATAAGTACTGGCAGATTCTTGATGGATGCATCTTGGATGGAAATGTACAGGTTGCTTTAAAAGAGGTCTTTATCTGTACTGCAGGTGTCACTAAACTGACTTACTAACTGAGCTGGAGGCAAATATTGTTTCTTTTTTTCTGGGACAGTGGCCTTGGTTTGTGAATCTCGTCTATATGTAGCTTTGAGCAAGAGGGAGAGAAATCTTACAGTAGATTAAAAACTTTTTAAAAGACTGTTAATAAAACTGCTCAGGGGTGTGAGATGTTGAATTGTATCCAAGATGGACTGATAAATAAAGCATGGACGGAGGGATCCCAGTTGTGCGATAAATGGGGTTGGAGCACACGTACAGAAATAATACCCTTTGTGTGGTCTACCCTTTTTGGCAAGGAAAACTAATTCTCTCATGTCCCAGAGGAGTGCTGGTGTTTGCTGCCGAAGTTCCATCATGTGGCAGACCAATTTATTTGTGTGGTAGTCTATGTGGCATTTAGTGGGCATGTGCATACTGACTGGGCAGGGCAGTGTGTTCATACCATACATCCAGAATAGAAGACTTGATTGAGGAAGATGGGGGACAGGGACGGGCTGCCTCTGCCAGGTCTATTTTTATTTAGAGGGACTTGGGAGCGGCGTTAGGAAAAGCGCCACCAGAAATAAGCTTCTTACCAGGTGGCTTGATATGTTGGGCCATATGTTCTATCAACACCCATCTTTCATATTGTCATTTTGACTCCTTCAGAAATGTATGCTTTTGAGGCAGAGCTCATCAGGCTTTAAAGTCATGACACTTTTGTATGTTGAAAATCTTTCGTTAGTAGGTTTCAGATCTTCCATTAATGCTGAATTTTGAATATTTGAATAGAATAGTAACGAAGACAACTGTCTCTTAGAGCAAGGGATAAAAGAAGATAATTTAATTGGTACTTTTTTAATGCTGTAAAAACTGCCTAAAAATGGTTTGTCTGGGGGATCTGTATTTCTGTAATACATAGACAAGTTTCTTCTGGTTTGTGGTATAATGTTAAGGTTTTCTTGGTATATGTGTCATGGCATGAATAATTTAGCTTTATGTCTCTCTGACCTACAAAACTTGTCCTGACAAAACCTTCTGACCATCCCATTAAGTAGCTCAAGTTTTTCCCTGTGTCCTTGTAACATGCCACATTCATATGTTCATATGAAAGTAACGCAGACTTGTGCAAAATGCATTAGATTCTCGCGTTTGTCCTTTGAGTTTGTATTGTCAGGAGCTGCTTAGGTTTAGGAAAGGGCTATGGTCATGTTGAGTAAAAACTGATGGAACTGAGACTTCTCCTGTAGTGCACTAGAGAACAAAAGATGAGTACAGTGAAGCAAGCACTATACTGCATGCACAGACACTTTAGTTTCACCTTACTGTTCCAGAATTATATATTGAAAGCTTAAACACTATCTTAAGACAACTTTAAGTGTAAATTGTTTTGGTTACAGAGATGGATGTCCCCCTTTTCAGCAGCAGAAGTGTAGTTCCCAGGTATGGGGTGTCTATCTGCTGTTGTATTGCCATGTTCAGCAAGAATGCTGCAGCTCCAATCTCAAGATATGTCCCTTCTCACTGAGATGGTGCTACCTGTTGTGTTGCTTGACATTAGAGCTTGGTATCAAAGCAACGTAAACATTTGGGGGTTGGACTACATGATCTCCAGAAGTCCCTTCCAACCCTGACCATTCTGTGGTTCTGTGATTCACAATGTGAACTGTGTTTGAAATGGAGTAGGTCATTAGGGTTTAGCTTCTCCCAGTCTTTCTAAATTTCCCAGTTTACTCTTCTTTTTCCTCTTCAGATTTTGTCATGTGTTTCTGAAGCTAAAAAGGCAGCGCTTCAAACATCAAACCTGTGGTGACATCTAAGTAATGCAGATCTCTAGTCCTGTTGCTCTAGTTCCAGGTCACATATCAGAGTTTGTTTTGGTGATAGATCATTTTAAAGTCTTTTCTAGGTTTGATTTGGTTCTGTGTAAAGTGAGAGGAAAGGCAAAGCTGAAGTATAGTCTGGAATGGTGGATTAAAAAAGGGACCATTGGTTTTGGTCTATTAGAGTAGAAGGTAATGTTGGAAAGATAGAAACGCTCTTTGGCTTGGTACTTGCATGGATGTTATTTACATACATTGTAACTGGGTGTCTTCATTTTAAGTGAATAATTCCAGCCTGTTAAGCATTAAGATGCTGTCAGTCAGGAAAACAATTAGCTGGACTCTTGAAATGGTTGTTCATGTTTCAGTAAGGATTGTTCCTGCAAGCTAGGTGCCATGTCCCTAAACTGTTGTGCTCTATGTGAGGGTCCTTTTATATTCTACCTTAAATTATTTCTAAGATAGGTGCAGCTGTTTCATGACATAGTTCTGAACCTGAGTGAAGCTTTCAGGGTGATGGAGTGAATTAAAAGCCTGAACAGATGAAGTCTTGGGAACCAAGCATGGTGACAGCTCATGGGCATTGTCCCTTGCGGGACAAGGGCTCAGTCCCTATTGCTTGGTAACAATACATCATGCAAGGGTAGCATGGTAGTGTTTGCTCCAAAGGGTACATGTTGCAGTGGCTTGTGAAAATGCAGAAGAGGTCCTTTCTGCTCATAAAACAATTCCTGTGTTTTGCAATGTAAAAATGAATACTGGGTCTGGTTGGGATGGAGCTAATATTCTTTATGGCAGCCTGTATGGTGCTATATTTTGGATTTGTGACTAAAATGGTGTTGGTAAAAAACAGTGTTTTGACTATTGCCGACCAGTGGTTGCATGGCATTGGGGCACTCTTTTTTTTTTTTTTCTTTCTAGCCCCAGCTGTGCAAGATGTTGGGAGGGGTCACAGCTAGGATAGCTGACCTGAACTGACCAAAGGAATATTCTATACCTTATGTTGTTATGCTCAACAATAAAAGCTTAGGGAAGGGAGAAAGCTGGGACATTAATGGTTATGGTGTTTGTCTTCGCAAGTAACCGTTATGTGTGCCGAGGTCCTGCTTTCCACGAAGTGGTTGAATGTCTGCCTGCCAATAAAAAATAGTGAATAAATTCCTTGTTTTGCTTTGCTTGCACAAGCCACTTTGCTTTACTTATTGAATTGTCTTTATTTCAGCTCTGGCTTTTGTGCTTCTGATACTTTCCTCAATCCTGTGGGGGTCATGGGGGCAGACTGCGTGCTCAGCTCATTGCTGGTGCTTAGTTGCTGGTTGGGGTCAACGCGCCACAAAATGCTATATCAAAGGGAAGTGTTGTTGGAAGATACCACAGTGAGGTGTGGGGTTTTTTGGGTTGGTGTTTTGTGTGGTGGGTTTTTTTGGTTTGTTGGTTTGGGGTTGTTTTTTTTGGGTTAGTTGTTTTTTTTTTCCCCACAGTTTGGTTGAGGTTGGAAGTGACCTCTGGAGGTCATCTTGCCCGAACCCCAGGGCCACCTAGACCCAGTTGCCCAGGGCCGTGTTCAGACTGTGTTGGACTATCTCCAAGGATGGAGACTCCACAACTTCTCTGGGCAACCTGTGCCAGTGCTCAGTCATCCTCACAATCAAAAAGTTGTTCTTGATATTCAGGGGGAACCTCCAACGTTTCCGTTTGTGCCCGTTGCTTCTGGTCCTGTTCCCGTAAAAGGTCACCCTTTCTGGCTGTTCACCCTCCTTTGGAGAATTGGAATGCTTCGAAATGGCAGTAAAAATAGTATCTTCAGTCTTTTTAATTCCTAGAGAAAAAAGTGTAGCAAAAGCTGGAGGTGATCTAATGCCCACCCACTGACAGTATCTGAATCCTTGCTACTTAAAGAGGCTGAGCCATAATGTGCTGGAGGGAAGTAAATTGTTATTTTTGGCTCAACTTTTTAGCTTTTCCTGAAATGAGGAAAATGAACCTCCCAAAATTAATGCACGGATTTTGTTTCATGGCTTTCTGAAATGTGGTTAGCTGGGGCTTTTTTTCCCCCCTTGCATTTTAGAACCAATGTCTTGGTAGGACTTGGTACCTTAGCGCATCTGGTTACAAAGAATAGCTTTAGTAAAGTAATTGACCTCGTTTGCTTAAAATTCTGCACAGTTTAAGTGCTTTACTGCATTGGGTTTGCTTTTTGTTCGATGAAAATGCAGCTTAAATCTATTTTATTGATATTCTCTGGTTTTTTTTTTGCCAGCAATAACTATAAGCATAAATATACCTACAATACAAAAAGCAGAAGTATAATAAAAATAAATGTGCTTTGCAATTTGTGAATTGGAAAGTGAAAACTGAGGGCCAAGTTTTGCAGTGCAAATGGAAGGGAACAGATCTGTGTGATCAGTTATGCTATTTATAGCTATACAAGTAAAATAAAAATTAATCTCTTGCCACAGGGGTCTTAAATTGCAGCTGTGAAGTGGTGTAAGTGCTACTGTGTAATTGGGCTTTTAACCCTTTTCTTGGAGAATCGCAATATGAATTAACCAAGGTTAAGTTTGTGGAGCTCACAGGGTATCTTAACCACCCAATTTTGATGTTTTGTTCATTTTTGATACATGTGTGTACTGAGTATACGACTCCCACATACTTCTTTATTAGACTTATGTTTCGGAGTCATCAAAAGCCCAAATTACACCCAGAAACTGACTACAGCCTCCACCATTGAAGCAACCTCAGAATGGCAGCCTGTCACTGTGTGGTGGGGTTCTGCAGCTCAACAGGCAATTGAGTTCCGAATGCAACCTTACTACAGAACCACTTTAGTAATTTTATCTAAAGTCTTCGGAGAGGAACACATATCTGTATCTGAGGTCTGCAAGGTCATCCAAGCCAGATGGTGACAATCATTGCATAAAATGGACAAGAAAGTGATGTTTGTGTTGACTGTGCCGCATTAATTTCTTGCAGTACCATTGTAATATATCTATTTCTGTGGATGTGAATCTATATACTAATCCAGTAGTGAATCAGGATTGCTCATCTTAAAGAAGGTGAAAGAGAAACATGTCTAATAGCAGTGGATAATTGCATTTTTGAACTTCTAAAAAATAACATTTAGTGGCTAATTTAAAAGGTACCCTTTTCATTCTTTCTAAGAAATAAAAAAACAGGGTTTGGCCTGTTCCAGTCTTGGCCTCTTGATTTAGTCTGAAGGTCATGCGTGGAAGATGTATAACTAATTTATAGTGGGTTTACCTAAGAATGTGCCTAGAAAAGCAACTTACTGATGTGCAAGCTTCATCTTTGTGCAGGTTTCTCAGTTGCGGCATGAGCTCTTCATGAAAGATGAGCTGCTCCAGTTCTATACCAGTGCTGCTGAAGAAAGTGAGCCGGAGTCAGTCTGTTCCACCCCGTAAGTTATCGATCTACAACACTGAAACTTCATCTGGTACTAAGCAGGGGTAGTTGACAATTTGATAGCTTTGAAAAGTGGTAAAATGATGTCTTTATTGGCTGGAACTACAAATGGGACTCTGAACTTGGTGCATAGCACCGGCTGGAAGGATTTGCATTGGACCAGCTGGCTAGACTGGTGCCAACGAGAGTCGGGAGGGGAAAGTACATAGGGAGGCTGCTGACGCAGCAGTGTAACCTTCACAGGAACTAGGTGACTGTGGTGGTGAGGCAGACTTAGGTCACACTTATGGTACCTCGCCACACCACGCATCTTTGCACACTGTGCTAGAACGTGCTACGTGAGTGACCTTTGTGCTTGAAGGACCTGAGGGCACTGTGAAAAATTCTAAGCAGAAGGAAGGAAATAAAGCACGGCTTATAGCGTGGGTTCCAAGCGATTAGCTGGCTGAACAGCATCGCAGGCTCTGAGGGGCTGTCTGCCTTTGCTTGCAGAGTTATTGCTTCATTGTCGTGAAGCATGTGCAACGTTAATCAGGAAGCTATTGGATTGCTCCCTGTAGTAAGGTGGTTTCCTTTCTCGTAGCCTTGGCTGAGTACCTTTTCCATAGGAAGCGTGGAGACTAATAAATAAATTAAAAAAATGTTCTTTTCTAAACATAACTGCAAATACATTGCTGCCCAAACATACTGGCATGAAAAAAGCTGTATTTCATATTGCTCTGACTGTTTTTGAGACCTCTGTTCAGTCTGTTCTCCCGTGAGATTGGCCATAATACAGGTAAAAATTAGTTAAAACTCTTGTTTTTGTTACAAGGCTGAAGAGGAATGAATCTTCCTCCTCCGTCCAGAACTACTTTCATTTGGATTCTCTTCAAAAGAAACTCAAGGACCTTGAAGAGGAGAATGTTGTGCTTAGATCTGAGGTGAAATTACTCCCTTTGTGTTTTGCTTAATAGAGTTGTTCATTTAAACACCAAAACACAGGTATTGAGAAGCGTGTATTAAAAGTTGAGAGAGTCTAATTAAAAGTACACAATTCCACATATGACACAGATCTCTTTGTAGTTGTTTAATCACCATCCTGTATCCTTCTAAATGAAGGAAAGGCTGAAACATGGAAGCTACATGAAGCTACATGCAAAGCAGTTTCCTTGCCAAAAGAATGTGCAGGAGCACAGGCAGGTTTTTTGAGTCCAGAACTGTGCTTTGAAACATGTGTTAAAGGGCTGACCTGGCAGATATGGGGTGACTTTAGCTGCAGATCTGAAGTTTGTAAGCTGCCATGATCTCTCTGGTACAAATTCAGTGTTTGTCAAAATGAAAATTGTTAGCCTAGATTTGCATTAAATATATATATATATTTTATTTTTTTTAAAAAAAATTTGTATTTCAAGTCAGACTGGTAATACTTTAAGTTGAATGTGTTTTGCCTGTTATTTCCAACAACATGCTGTTTGTTTCACAGACAACACAGTTTTTAAAATCTGATTTACTGTTTCCTGTCTGTCAGAGAACACTTCATGATTGAATATCCTATGAATAATTTTAATTTTCAATGCAACTTTTAAATTTTGGGAGCATGTTACCATTTTGCAAGCATGTAGCAGAGTATAGCAGAAGAAATACTTTTGAGCTAAGAACGAATGTAGGAAAACAGTATCATTACCATTTTCTACTGCAGATGCAGGGCCTGTTGCAAATAGGTAATGTCACATCTTGGGACAAGACACCGCGTAATGGAGAGTGCTGTATGCTTCATTGAGAAGTCACGCAATGAAGATGAGCAATAGATGGTTTAAGAATAACGAAGGTGGGGTTAGAACTGAGGTGGCCACTGTATCAGGAGCTGATAGGAGAACCCCACCTACCACTGATAACTTTCTAGGGAGATGCAGTCTGTGCCAGCAAGGCACAGGATGGAGCCAAACCTGAAACCTCCGAGCTACGCATTTCTCTACAGAAGCAGTCTGTGGGTGTCTGTGCATGCCCCCAGCATTGGAAATAGGTTATGGACCCGCCAAGGTGGTGCCAGACAGAACCAGCTGGGTGTAGCCGTGCTCCTGTTGACGCTCCTAGAATCGGAGCAGAAAAGACAAAGCAAGGAAGGAGGTAGCAGTTTTACGTGGGATATATGGCTACAGTGCCAGAACTTTTCAAATATTCTCTGAATGTTTTCAAATACTTGGATGCTTAATTCCCTTACTCAAGCCAAGCATTTAATTAGTTTGTGATGATACCTGGCTTAGTTCAGGTGATCAGATCAAGCTCCGCATACTAGTCTTTTGTATGTTCAGGGCTTTTTTTTATTTTAAGTGCAAAATACGCAAGTGACATCTAGTGGGGATATGGTGATAATGTTGCCCATTTCTCCATGCAATAATGTCTCTGCTGAATGTTCACCTGGCCCCTTTTTCTAGAACATGAGGGAGGGCAGGCAAAAACTGTAGTTTCTCGCTGTCTTCCTGGAGGAGTGATTAGAAAAGCTTGTCTTTCTGAAGCAGATGGAAATGCAGCGACAGACTGGCAAAGAACAAATGTGCTAATGTAGCATATTTGATGTGGATTTCTTGAATAGGCCTGTCAGCTGAAGACTGAAACAATTACTTACGAAGAGAAAGAACAACAGCTTGTCAATGACTGTGTAAAAGAGCTAAGTATGTCCTTATTTCTTTTCCCTTCTCATTTGAGATTGTTCAGTAAAAAAAAAAAGACAACTGAGTCAGATCAGTCATGTTTTCCTGTTGGACTTATCTTCTTTATATAAGTGGTTGTGAGAAGAAAATTTCTGGCTGAAATTTCACAGCAGAAAAATTCTGGCTGTATGCTAAATCTTTCTCAGTTGCAAAATAGTTTTGCACAGAAAACATTATTGTTAAAGGAAAGTGCAGTCTCCTTTGCTGCATGACCACTTTGTGTCTTTCTGGTTTTGTGTCTTACTGCTGTTTTTCAAAAATATATTGCTGTGTATTGGGGAAGGATTCTGCTGAATCAAGTGATGTTCTGAAAGAACATCTTTCTGCTTACTTTTCAGCTTTTGGGTTTGTAATGTTAATTGTAATCACTTATCTTAAAGGGGACGCAAACATCCAGATTGCCAATATCTCTGAAGAGTTAGCAAAGAAAACCGAAGATGCTGCCAGGCAACAGGAAGAAATCACCCATCTTCTCTCTCAGATAGTTGATCTGCAGAAAAAGGCAAAAGCTGTAAGGAATCTAGGTGCAAGACTACTGTTGTGATTTGCTGTTTGTGTTGCTATTGTAGCTGGAAGACAAGTTACAATCCTCTGTATACTAGAGCCTAAAGGCAATTTTTCTACCCTCCTTATCTGGATGACCTTGTTTGATGTTTAATATCTGGCATACTTGACTAGTAAGCATCAATTTATTAAAAGATGCATTTATGAGATATCAAATATAGTAGTTAAATTTATTTTAAGTATTAGATGTGAAATTCTGCACTGAACTTCATGACTTTGGTAAGACAAGAATGCCAGAAGTATTTCAGTGGGCACATACTCATTAGGTTTAGAGTCTTGGGGACTCATTTAGTGAGCCACAGATTGATGCTGGCTGTTCTTCTGTTAACATTTTAAAGCATTGTTTAAATGTCTTTAAACTACATGTGTGGAGTAATATTGCTACAGAGAGGGTCTGGAGAAAAGTTAGAATTTTCCTGCTTACCTGTAGTACGGGATACAAACATCATCACGGGACAAAACATCACAGTATTTCTAACATTTCTTGACATATTTTAGTGTGCAGTTGAAAATGAAGAACTTGTCCAGCATTTGGGAGCAGCTAAAGATGCCCAAAGACAGCTCACAGCAGAGGTGAGTACTTAGTATTGCATTGCACTAAGTAAGTATACTTACTTAGTATTGCAATAATTTAGTAGTAGGGCAATAGTTGTTCACTTTACCCATGAGAGCTTTAGCCTCAGCTGGATCAGAAGTATTAAATAATTTTGCCTATGTATACGGAACGAGGGGAAGTTTGCATTCCTGGTACGGTTCAAAACCTTTTCTTTCTTATGTTCTTCTCCTTCAGCTGACACGCATTTTGAAAAACTGACGCTTATGGGGTATATCAGAATCCCTGTAGAAGTTGACTTCTCTACAGGGAAGAGTCATTCGTGCTGTAGTTGTTCCACAAATAAACCAAAGACAGTATAGGATTGCTGTCTGTCTTCTGGGTGCTGTGTTCACGTGATCAAAATAGTCGAAATAGAATGAATAAAGCTCGATCCCCTTATGATGTGCCTTGCATTTGAAATACTTGGTGTAGAAGGTGAGAATGCCCATAGAAACTCTTCCTGCAGATGAGCCATATGTATCTGTGGTGCTCCACAAAGATTGAGCTCATGCTTGTCCATACCTTTGTTGGGAAAGACATTGACGAGATCTCTGTTTCTAAGCCAGGTAGCTTATTTTTATGAAACTTGTAGGAATGTGTTATATCGGGCTTCTACCCCTTTGCCAAACTTGGTTGAAATGGCTGACGAACTCCAAAATGATGAGGGTACACAGACATCTGCAGACAGACTGATTACATAAGGTGTGTTTTCTGAGAAAGTCAGCCTAAAAATAAGGCATGGCCTTAGGCTGCTGCAGGTTATATGTGTATATATATGTATGTATGTAAGTCTTGGTTTTAAAATTCCTAAGTCCTTTGGAACACTGTGAAATGTCTCGTGCTTTTCCCGTGCTGTTTGCCACCATGGTTATTGTGGGAATAATTAGGCACTATACCTGGTCAGACTAAAGATACTTTTAGCTCTGTATCTTCTCCTTGACAGTGGCTTCATGTAGACGTGAAGGATAGGAAATGGAGCAAGCAGTTGCTCCCCTCTGACCCTTCCTGTTCCTAATCCACATTCTAGATTATTTTCAAGGATATTCACTTTTTGGAGTTGTTTTCCTTTAAAGTTGTATATTCTTCCCTACACCATTATCCTTTATCAGTATGAAAAGAATTTGCAGGCTTTTTGTGATGATAGTACGGCTTATAAAGTTTTGGACTGTTTTCTATACGTTACAGTTGCGAGAGCTGGAAGACAAGTATGCAGAGTGCATGGAAATGCTTCATGAGGCTCAAGAAGAGCTGAAAAACCTTAGGAACAAGACTATGCCAAATGCCATATCACGTCGGTACCACTCTCTCGGTCTCTTCCCTATGGTAAGCAGTTTTAAGAAAACAAACCCGCACAAAACAGAAAATGATCAACCAAATGAAATGTGTTTCCGTCTGACTTACAGCTTCAGGGGTAGGATGCTAGGCCAGCCATGAGCATGGGTGAAATGTGTATTTATATAATGTTAAAGGATACCTGAGCGATCAATTTTGCATACCTGGTTCTGAAAGAGTGATGCTGTGCAGTTACTTGGTTTTGCTGCAGTATTGTATACAGCCTGCAGCTGGCTTTGCTAATGCTGAGAATCACAGGTAGCATTCATAGGTTGTTATGCAGTTCTATACATCTTTTTTTATGCATTGCCTGTACTGTGGTGGCTGATTTTCACTAGGAGTTTCCTGCTTTTCTTCAATATCTTTGGTGGTGTAACTTCCTGATAACATAACTAATGGTTTCTGGACATGGCATCCTTCTAGTTGCTTATGATACACATTCTCGTTCTTCAGTACTTGAATAGGTTACATATACATTCTTGGTTTAGGGTCACTGAAAATTCAGTGGTTCATTAAAAGAATGTTTGTTGCTGATATGTATTACGGCAACATCAATTATAGCGGTGTGACTGGTGTTATCAACTTTGTTTACCTAGTTTCATTTGGTTATGACATTGTACATTTAAAGCACGGGGAATAGGCAGTACCCTCAACCAAATGAGGAAAAAGAGTGGATAAGAATGTCTACGTAAGTTTAGTGCCTGGTTCTGCTTGCCTGTGTGTCTCTAGAATAATTTCATTACTTCTGAGGGCAATAACATCAATGAAGTTTCTTTTGAGTTACATTAATGTAATCAAGCAGCAGAATCTGGCCCTCTTTGTCTTTAGCCGTGTCTCCTCTTAACTGCTGAGGAAGAACGCAGATTATATTTGTGCTCGCAAGAAGTACATTTTCAACAAAGGCTTAGCTTGCCTTTTTGTGTTCCCTTCTGAGACTGACCAGAGGCCAATTTAAAGTGCAGAAATTTATTAATACAAGTTGTACTTGCACAAATACAGTTGAAAGCTGCAAAAAGTATGTGTGTGCTCAGATAGCTTTATGTGTTTTGCACAAAAATTATTTTCAAATATTGTAGCGTGGGACCGAAAGTCATTTAGGTTTGTGAATGTTTGACACTCAGACACTGCACTTAATTACATTTAGGCAGCAAAACTTACTAACCAGCAGTAGAGAATTGACAGCCTGTCACCTTTAACCCTATAGGGGAAGTATATAATACTTTCTACCAAGAACCATGTCTTTTTTGTGGGTGAGTGGGTAATGTTGTGAAAGGGAAGAGTGTTTTCTGTTTCTTTTAAATGAAAACAAGCAAAACTTCTTACATGAAAGGAGCGTGTTACAGAGGTGGGAATTTAGTCTGGGAAGTTGGTGCACCTGGATTCTGTTGTTGGCTGTGATGTTTTTTCAGGATCTTTGACAGATGTTATGTGTTCTTGGATGGTAAGTACTGTCGCAGTATGAAGCTAAACCATAATTTGTCAGTCATGTAGATATGCTCATTAGTCTTCCAGCTTTCCTGTCAGTTTTCATTGTTAAACCTGTATTTATTTTTTGAGAATGACACCTTATTAGTTATTAATTATTTTATATAAATAATTAATTATTGTATGCAATGACAACCTATTAATACTTTGATATTTGTTTCTCTTTTGTGCTTGTTTTTAACAGGATTCTCTGGCAGCAGAGATAGAAGGGTCAATGAGGAAAGAACTGCATTTAGATGAACCTGACTCTCCTGACTTGGCGTACGGCTGAAATTGATTCCTAATTGATTGATTATATCTGAAATTAATTATTATTTGATAAGAAAGGAAAAGACAGGAAATAGCTAAGCTAGGGATTTAAAAAGAAATACTTCTGTCAGTGTGAATGACAGAGAGAAAGGTACATAAATTGTCTGGTTATCGGGGCGGTTATATTTTCTGCTAAAGCTACCAAAAGAAAATGCCTATATATAGGTTTTGCCTTGTCTTATGAACTTTTTGTCCTTGTTCTTGACTGCTGAGAATGAGAAAAGGTTGGTTTTCTTGTATATTACCATGCTAGGTTTCTTCAGTTAATGATTAGGGGATGAGTTCAATCCCTTGAGTTCTCTCTTCAGGCATTACAACAGAAGTTAGCAGGTAACTGTTGATCTAATCCAGTTTTTACAGGGAGAACATCAGTGCAGAAGGGGATTCAGAGTGGTTGGGTACTTACAGGTGTGATGGCCATTACACCTGTGCAAAGTAGTTGGCACCCATTTTGCTAAAGTTCTCTTGAATTGAACAGGAGAGTGGTTTGAAACAAGTTAAGTACTTGTGATGGTCCAAAAGCTAAAGATAGATACAGCTTGGAACAAACAGCATTACTGATGCCAGTTGCATGTGTACTCCAGTAGGTTTATCTCACCTGTTTGTACAAAGCATGGACTGGTTAATTTGAAACAAGTTAATCCTATTTAGAGGGTCTGTTAGAGCTTTTATGTGTTTTGACCTGACCTTTACAAAGAAAGAACAGTCAGGGAAGGTACAGTAGCCACTTTCCAGAAACCTTCTAAGTATATTTATGAAGTTTGATACATACTTAAACCTTTCCTGAGCAGGAGCCAAGAACTGTAAATGAGGCTTTGACAGAATGAAATGTTGATTAGAAAAATGTAAGATCAGAAAGATGTCAGCATGCTCAAACCCCATAGGATCCTTTTGTCCTTCCAGAGTAATCTATCTTAAGGACAGTTTAACTTCTTTAGAATATCTTTTATATTGCTGTGCATGTACCAAAGAAGGATACTTTTTGTTTCATGGCTGCTCTTGGTTTTATTTATTTGCACAGCAGGGGTAACTGTAAACTCTGTGGGACCATTTATTGACTAGATGCTGTTAGATTCAGCCTCTTAAACATATGCAATTATAGACTTACAAACTTTGTGTGTAGGCTCCAACTGTTGAGCATTCATGGACAGAAGGAAAGAAATTTGAACGACATTAAAATAGCTTAAGGCATGCTGTCGTCATTATACCCTGGCAGCGCTACCTTTAAGATGGAAGGGGAATGCTCTGTTCTTGTGTTTAGCCATTGTTGAACTGTAAACCAAAGCAGTAATGGTACTTCTGTAGCATGATGTAGGGCAATTTATTTTGTCAAGAAATTTCTGAAGTGTCATCTGATCTTAATTGTGAAGCAGATGAACAAAGTTTGTTACGATATCAGGACAATGGTGATAAAGAGTAAACTGTAGAAGTAGGTCAAAAATTAGGTTTCTAGCCTTGACAGCCTCTCTCTAGATTCTTGATCCATTATATTTTTGATTCTTTTTTTTAAATGGTATTTAAGGGGATAGGAAATTGGTTTCAGAAAGAAAAGATACATTGCTTACATAGAGATAGTCAGTAAATTCAAATTCTCTTTTAAAATGGATTAGCCAGTTCATAGTTAAGGACTGAATGGAGATCAATTTTATTTTTTCGAAACTCATTTCCACACAATGATTTTAAGGCATTTTTAGCTGATGTACTGAAATTCTCTTTCACTTAATTTTCATTAATATTTGAGAGGGTCCATGCACATAATTCTCAAATGTTCTGTCTAAAATATTCCAGGATGATGGAAGTGTGTTGATGGATTGCATGTAATGGCCAGACTGTAGCAACTATGGCACCCTATGTATACTAGTTCACAGAAACTACGCAGACAAGGTGGTTGGTGGAGCTGTGATAATGTGAAGGGTTTTTAAAAAGCTGTTACCTGTTTCTGTGTTCCTTCTTAAGGTAAGAAGGCACTGTGTGATTATTGACTCTGTGTATGTCTTGCCAGTCACCAGAAGCGGGTCTTCGAGACTGTGAGAAGTGTTAACCAAGTTGTCAAGCAGAGATCCATGACTCCGTCGCCAATGAATATCCCAGGCTCTAACCAGTCCTCTGCTATGAATTCAGTCATTTCTAGCTGTATCAGCACTCCACGTTCCAGTTTCTATGGGGGAGACATCTCTAACATTATGATAGACAACAAGACCAATAGCATCATCCTTGAAACAGAATCCTCTGACAATGGGTCAGTACTGTAGCACTGGGCTTTGTTTTTGCTTTGTTTCTGACATAAAGGCAAAGCACTTCTATTTTCCTCTTCTTGTCTTAAATTGCGCAGTTAACACAGTGACTTACATCTTCAAAAGTTATTTTATTTTGTCCTTGTAGTTCTTGAGACATAGTAAGTTAAAGGTATTGGTGAATGTCTCAAAACTGTCATGTGGAAGTTTTAAGCATCTCTAAGAATTTTTTTTCTCCCCCCCCCCCCCCGCCCCTTTTTTTTTGTTTGTGTGTGTGTCTGCCCCCTGTTACGCTTTAGAAATGAAGACAGGATGAAGAAGCCTGGAACTCCAGGGACTCCAGGCTCCAGTGACCTAGAGACTGCCCTTCGTAGGCTGTCCCTCAGGCGGGAGAATTACCTCTCGGAGCGGAAATTCTTCGAAGAAGAGCAGGAAAGGAAGCTGCGGGAACTGGCAGAAAAGGGCGAACTCCATAGTGGTTCTGTTACCCCTACAGAGAGCATCATGTCACTGGGAACTCACTCCAGATTTTCAGAATTCACTGGATATTCAGGAATGTCGATCAGCAGTCGTTCCTACCTGCCAGAAAAGCTTCAGATTGTGAAACCACTAGAAGGTGATAACAAAGGGCCTCGGCCTTTATCTGTTCTTCTTAGTGACTCTTTGTGGTCTCTTATCCATCACCAGAAAGCAGGAAATCTTTGCAATACATATTCTTTTTACTTTAGGGACAGTAATCCAAGCTGTTGGTTTGAAATCTTCTAACTACCACATTTTTCCTCAAGCCTTAAGAGTGTTAGGAAACAATTCCAACCACAGCAGTAAAATAAATGTTGCAGGCTACACATGCGTCAGCAGTGCAGCCTTACATCAAACCTAGATCCCAGTATTGCCATTTCATACTTAAAAAAGGCAGGTGGTTGAGTATCTGAAATCTAAGCAACAAGAGTATTAGTTCATCAAATCTCAGTTCTGCAAATCAGTGTCTGGAAAGACCTTTACCTACTTCAAATAGTCCAGTTGGTCTAATAGGATTATTTTTGTGATTAAAAATGACCCCTGGACTTTGACTGACTGTTTGAGTGGCCACACATGAGTCTCTATGGCTTTGGTTTCATGTGTGAAATGAGGTGTTTTTTGTAAAGTCAAGTTTCCTCCATATATTGTCTCAGAAGGCAGCAAGATATAGGTAGATGGTAGTCAGGACTTAGAGCTTTATTTCACAGTTAAGTGCATTTCTGTAGTCTGTCTAACAAAGCTGACAGCGCACATATAGTATAGTCTGCCTGGCTTTTTTCAGTCCTTTCAGGTTGTTGCTGGAAGTGAAAGGTTGAGTAAATTCCTTCAGGTTTTAAATAAAATAAAACTGTTTTCCTATAATACTTCACAGATATGCTAGTTACATAATTTAGCTTTGGTTTCTCTCTTTTCCTTTAACAGAACTCTTGTTACATTACATTGTCTATGTGTGTTTTAATTGCACAAGTTCCCTTTTTCATCTTTTTAGAACAAATTTATTTCATCTATAAGGAGCATTTAGCATGACAGGTATTCAGAAGCAAAAATAACCCTTCTTGTGTCCTGAAGAAAGTGATGTGCTGTATCTACCTATTCAAATGAAACTGTAGCCATAGCGCGCAAGTCCATCCTGTTTAGCAGATTTTGGTAGTTTGTTTTCATGACTGCTTTTAAATGGTCATAAAAATTCTTGTACCACATGGGGGAAGCGATGATCCAGCTTTGTTTCAGTTACTGGTTGCTACCACTGTAATAGATTTCTGTCACCATCCCATTATATCTGCTTTTTTCTTCCAATAAACTCTTACAGTCTTTATCATCCTTCTTTCTGTCTGGGTTTTTTTTCCTGGTTTTGTTCATTGTTCTCACTGGGTCACTTTTTTTTCCTTAAAATTGTTGCACCTTTTAAAGTACTTCTCATGTTTGGTTTTACATCTCATTTGTAGTGTGTTTGTGTCTGCCTGTTTCATGAGTTTAGTGTTTGTTATCTTTTATTAAATACATTTATGATTCAGTTCCTCACTTCAGCTTAGTTTCTTTCCCAAATATTTTTCATGAGATGTAATTTATTTTTATTTTTTTTTCCAACTTCATGGATACTTTCAAACTAGTGGGGCAAAATAGTCTGCTCTACCTGCAGACTGTTGTCAGTAGGTGTGCCTTTGGTTTTTATTACTGTTTTCCTAAGGGAGCTCATGCCATAAAATTGGGAAAGAAAAAATCATTTCTATAATACATTTTAGGTTAGTGGCTTCTATTCCTTTAAAGCGATCTTTAAAATCCTATGGTAAAATAAATAGGGTGACAAAATCACTAAGAAATTAATCATCTTCTTTTGCCCCTTAAAAAAAAAAAACCAAAACAAAACAAAACAAAAAAACAAACCACAAAACAAAATCAAAAAAACACTTTCTTTTAGTCAAATACAGTGATTACTTGATTTGACTTGCTTTAGTTAGTCTGGTGAGTTTTTTGGTTTGGTGTTTGTTTTTAAACCGTGCACCTGCAGCTTTTTGTACTGTAAGCATGAAATAGCACTGCCCGTGTCCTGCAGGAAAACTAGAACCTTGGACTGATTATGTCTTCGCTCACTTTGTTGCAACTGGGGCAGAAACACATCATGAATTTCCAAGCTTTCTCTGACCCCCATACTCGACATGCGATGATGCAGGTATCAGGACTTGAAAACCAAACTCTATTCGTATACTATATTTTGCTTTTAAATTTCTTTTCACTTCAGCCTGGCAGTCCCACTGCTGCACTCCAATTCCCTTGTGCCAGCTTTTTGTGATAGCATAATTTACAAAACTGTCTAGTAGGAGCCTGCGTCTGAATATAGGCTAAGGTGTTGCATTCCCCGCTTCAATTTGATGCCTTTTTTTTTTTTCTTAAACCATAAGATAGTTGACAACTGTTGCATTTCTTTCTGCACTAGTGTTAGTTTTCTGTATGGAAAAGTTAAAGCTCCCTTTCACACATTTTGAGATCAAGATTCAAGTAACAGAGGTGGAGAGAAACTCAGTTATCCTCCTTTTTGTGATGAAGCTTAGGCCACTTTGATTTCCAGTTTCCAAAAGAAACTAGTAGCATGTAGTGTCAATAGAAATGTTAAAGCTCAAAATGCAGATACTCTGGTGAATATATTTCCATAGGAAAGATACAAAATGTTATCAATTTATTGCTTGTACTCTGCAGAGTTTTTCTGAGTATAAATTTTGGTGAGCTTTAAGGTGAAAAAGATTACATCTTCAGAAGCTTGCATATAGAAGGGAATTAGCGGCAGGATTTTATACTTTCATACTGTGTACTTTCTGGTGTTTAACTTTAGAGGGTATTGTCATACTGCAAAGCTCTATTCTTTGCTTAAGACTTGACAATATCTGACACTTCTCCACATTCTGGAATATTTCTTTAATGTAGGAGCAGAAAATCTTGACCTTTGTGACAATTCAGGGATAAATATAAGTTATAGGGTTTTTTTATTTATTAATTATTTATTTGGGGGTTGTAATTGTTGAGCCTCAAGAGTACCAGTCAGTCTAAATCTGCTCTTTAGTCCCTCAAGAATTACTTCAAAAAATAAAAATAGCACCATTATGCAAAGTAATCTAGCAAATCCAATTATTATGAGTTAAAAATTGCATGTTTTAAAAAGTGAGACAGGCTTAATTAAAATGCTACTCACTGATCCCAGTCATTCTACAGAAGAACCCTTTCCCTGTTTACTTCATATTTACAATAAACTTCTTGTAATGCAGTATCCTTATTGTGGAATGACAATTTTTCTCATTCCATAGGATTTTTCTCAGATGCAAAAAAATGTGTGTAAGAGCCATCTCTTCCCTAGTTATTAGAGTGGTTTAGATTTCTGCATATACCATGCAACGAACTAAACATTCCTGGTCTTTGAATACTGGTGAGACACTTGTATGCCAGCTTGGTGACTGAGTTGGTATTCTGCTTTGGGGAGAGGGGACAGGAGCAAGACAAAAAACCTGCCCTGATTTGAGCTGGCAGAGATGAAAATAAAGATGTTTTGTTTGCATCATAGGACCTGGAATGAATAGTTTTAAGTCATGTGTTGCAGCACAGTGATGATTGGTGGACACACAGGAAAATTTAGGCCCTTGTGAGCGGTGTTTAATCACTATTTGAGGAATCGGATAAATCCTCCCTGATTTAAGTAGGCCCATCTCAGTGTACATATCAATTTAACCTGATACATTGCTGGTTTTGACTCATTGTTTCCTATTGAACGCTGAATATTGAATGCTTTTCTCTGTAAAATGCACCTTTTTCCTCACTCAAAACATTTTTCTGCTAAGGATGAAGCTACAGGTACAGTAGTATTTAGTTATGTAGTAGTTGAGTTCCTGTAGCATAGGGGCTCAGATAGGGGCCATACAAGTAATTAGACTTGATGTATAGATCAGAGGTATTATCTGCTTACACGTGCCTGGAGGTGATGTGGCTTTCAAACGTACGGTAGAAAGCTGAAATTGCTGTGCAATCTGTGTGACTACTGTCCTCCTGTTAGCCACCGGTAGTGAGTTCTGGCATGTTTTCAGCACCTTTCTTTGGGTGAATGTAATGTGGGAATGTGTGGTATATGTTCCTCTTAGAGCTTTCTGTGATGGTGCTCTGATCAACTGTTAAATATAAATCCTTTCTACTCCTGCTTAATCCTGTGAATTTAGGGGGATGAGACTATTGATGGGGAATGGATGTGCACAAGTATGCCACATCTTACCACCGCACTTTGCCTATCTAAGTGCTGATGTGATCGGTTTATTACATATTGATCTGGAAATGATGAAGAGGAGGTGAAGCAGTTTTGCCTTGTAGCGTGTCTTCCTAAAAATATTAAAGCCTAGAAAAAACCAGAAATACTAAAGGTTTGGAGCTCCCAAACCTTTGGTCTTCTGGATAAATGAAGTGGGATTTTCTGCCTTTTAGGTCCTGGATTGATTACTGATTTATTTTGGTTGTCTTTGTGTTCCCTTTCAAGGTTCTGCCACTTTGCACCACTGGCAGCAGCTGGCTCAGCCTCACCTGGGTGGGATCCTGGACCCGAGGCCCGGGGTTGTCACTAAGGGCTTCAGGACCCTGGACCTGGACCTGGATGAAGTGTACTGCCTTAATGACTATGAGGAAGATGAGACAGGTGACATTTCTTACAAGGGCCTAACTACCTCGACGCCAGTTCAGCACACAGAGACCTCAGGTGAGAGGTCACAAGCACAAGTGACTGTTTCAGACAACAAGAATAACCCCCGCCAATCTCAGGCTTTCACAGAGGAGATGCAGGAGTCCGCGACTGACGATGATGAGGGGTCTGGTGAGGGAAACTCATTAAGTCCAGTAAAACTGACATCTTTACAGGATTTTGATTACTGGGCCATTCTCGCATCTCTCCAGAACAGCATCCATAGTATTGCTTTGTGTGTAGCATCTGCACGTTAACGCGTGCAGTAGTTAGAACATAACCATTCTAACATTGGCTAAAAAATCCTTTCTTTAATAATCTTTTAATTCGACTTTTTTTTCAGTAACAGCATTTGTGGTCAATTTTTTACTCTATTTTGATAAGAGAAGGCTGCTAAAAGGAAGTGGTTCATTCACAAACCTTTGTGTGGCACGTGACTTGTATGTGTATTGAGTGCACGCTCTTCAGTGTATATAATGTATAGACCATATATATTTTGTATGCTTATAGTGCAGGTATTTTTCTGACTGTTCATAAGAGGTGATGCTATGCTTTAGATTTTGTACTTTGGGGAAAAAACAAAGATAAAACGATGACAAAAGGTGCATCTAAGTTGCCTTTGCTGAAACAAATGGAAGTGCCTTGAAAATCAAGCAAAGTAATTCTGCAGCTTAATTCACTTACCTCAGTTACCTGTTTTTAAATTCTTTGAGATAAAGAATTAAGAGAATGTTTTTAGACAGAGAATAACGATGTTACTCTCATTCCCTCTCCACCACACTATTAAATTCTATCCTTCCTATTTATACCATATTAAGACTTAAACATTTTTAAATGACGCAGTACTGCATGAGTTATTAGATACTCTGAATTGACATTTGCAGTCTGTTATTGCACAAGGCTACAGGTTCTCAGACTATAGTGTGTTTTGAGTTTGTGTGGTTTCTTTTTGTTGTTGGTTTTGGGGGAGAGAGGTGTTTTGTTTTTAATAAGCTGTATAGAAGTGTTAGTCTTCATTAAGGTTTGTTACTGGTGAAGAACTATATTTAGTTCAGAATCAGAAAACTACCAGAACTCCTTTTTCTTCAGATTTCTCATTTTTACATAGCTACTTTAAATGAGGACACTTCCTTCCTCCTCCTTTTTCTAGAATAAATCATAATTTATTATTTGACTAGTCTTTTGAAGATTAGATTGTTACGGGGCTAGACAATAATATTTCTGTTACTTTTGTTGAAGTGCAGAGTATCCTCAGCTCTCACTGAAATGGCGGTTCAGTGCTTTCCGTTATTGAACATAAGCTACTTTTTGCAGCCAGTTGTATTAAGATTAAACTTAGAATCATAGAATCATTAAGGTTGGAAAAGACCCCTAAGATCATCAAGTCCAACCGTAAACCTAACACTGCTGTGTCCACCACTAAACCATGTCCCTAAGCACCACATCTACAGGTCTTTGAAAACCCTCCAGGGATGGTGACTCAACCACTTCCCTGGGCAGCCTGTTCCAACGCTTGAACATTGAAACCTTCAACTTCCTTTTCTATTGGCAAAAATTGTTTTTATTCTATGAAATCTATTGCCCATGAATAATGATTATATTAATTTTTTATGTTAATATGGAAATAAATAATGCCTCCACAAGAGTATTGTACAGTTTTGGATATTATCCAGGTGTTTGTCATTTTGAAGAGTCTAAATAACAACAGCAAGAAAAGCTGGAGATCTAGGAAACATGGACTGAAATAATAAAAGACATAATTGGCATTTTTTAGGGTCTATGCAATAAAAGATATGAGAAAATATATGATTCATTTTAAAATGTGTTGCTGCAGAGAGGAAGGGAACGAGCAGTTCTTCATGTACTCAGGATACAATAATTGTGTGTGGGGGAAAGCTATTAAGAATAAGCAAATGCACCAAAAACTTCAATTTCCCATTCTTTATCCTTCCTCCAGATTGCCCAGCTGTTTAGGATTTAGGAGTATCCATGAACCACCACATCATTATTGGTTGCGTTGCTCAAACAAAGTAAAGATACTGCTGTTTCTGCTCTATGTTGAAGCAGTTTGTCAGGTGGTATACAAGGAGAAGATAATTGTGGATGTTTTTAGAGTAGGCACTTACTAATGTGATAGTGCTTCTTAGGATCCACAATCTGCCCACTGAAGAATAATTTATGGGAGCAGAGAGGGATGTGTGCTTAGCTCATGAATCTGTTTTGTATTTAAATATTGTGCAGCCATTGCTCCCCTTAAAAAAAACCTCCTCGGCATCCTTTCTACCTCTCCTAGATTTATCTGAAGAAATGTATTGCAGGTAGGGGTATGTTCTGGACATGTAGTTCCTTAGAGCGCTGTCACAAGCGCAAGGTTATGACCTCATTGCTTGCATGATTCCAGGGGAGATTCCAGGCAGCAACATACAGAATAAGCTCTTGCTAGAGAATGTGGAAGAAAAATAAAAAGGGAAGGATAGAAATATCTTGCATACAGTCTTTAGTGATAGTGCTTTTGCTTGTAATACGGGATAGCTCCATTGTGGAAAAATCTAGTTCAAGGGGTTCGTAAAAGCCAGAAAGTATCTCCGTACAGTTGCCGTTGGCAGGCCGTAGGGTATGCCAGTCTAGGGCTACAGGTCTTCTAACTTGAGAACAAACTGTCTTTGGAAATACAGTGCCCACAAGAACCATTCCCAGCAGGTGTAAGTCATCTTGGGTTGGTGTCTGCTTCATTTGGTATGTATGCTTTGAGGGTTGTGTCTTCCCATTTTTTTGCACTGGAGATGTTCTCTGGCAGAGTACCATGGGGTCCTATTTTTCCTGCCCTTTTGTGGGCTTGTATGGTGCTGCTTAAGATGAGCTCTAGGAGACGTCATTTTAACATCCAGGCTCAGGAGAACAAACATCACTGGTAGTGCCAAAGATGTCTTGTAGCCAAAATAAACATATTCACAACAGCGTATCAGTTGTTTCTTGTTGAGTGATGGATAGTCAGAAAATATTCTGACTAAATAGGAAGTTATGATCCTTGAATTTTCCTGTCCCTTTGTTGAGAGTGATATATACAGATTATATCCCAGTTATGGCACTGAACAATGCAGAAGAAATTTCACACATGTAATTTATGATGTACAGTTGGTCTGTCAGAGCTACATACTGTGTGGGGGCTCAGTAATTTTATGGAGGATTGTAAATTTCAGAATCACAGTTCTAGCCTAATACCCAGGAATAGTTTGAAATTTGCATGTCACTTGGGTAGACTGTCAGCATAATTGGAATGGTAAAGAAGTTACAGGACATGACATTGTTAATACCGTCTAGGACAAGTAAGTTTTGCAGCACAAAGTTTTAGTAACCTCAATATACGTGGTTTGTTTGTTTTTATTTGAAAGAAACTGTAGTATATTATAAAACTGTACAGAGTCTGTTTTGGGAGGAGGGCTTGTTTTGTTTTTTTTTTTTTTTTAATTCATTGCCTTTCAGATTTCCCTTAAACAAAAAAACCCAAACCATTCAAAGCACTTAATAGTCTTGTGAATGTTCTCATTCTGAAGTTGGACGGGCTACACTTAATTCAGCATTCAGCGTGTGCTTAATTGCATGCTAGTTTTGGGTGCACAAACTGGTCTTTCAGTGCTTGTGTTTGTTAGTTCCACTGATTGATTGCTTTGAACAGACATGTGCAGCACTACAGGATCAGCCCTCTGGTACTTCATGTTTAGACCTTAATGATGCCATAAAGATCTTTCCAAATAGATGCCTAAAATCGCAAAAACACATAATGAATGTCTTATGTTTGAGTTGTTTTTAGCAGATTACTATAAATACTTCTAAGTGGTTACCATTGTACAGAAAAGCAATATGTTTTGTAACTCTTCTTAGAACTAAGGTATTGATGCATATTTAAATATATTTTATTTTCAAATGGCATGAATATTTCACAGTAATTATTTCTTTAAGAAAAATCTGTCAGCATTTGCTATCTGTGCTGTTAAAATGCTAGAATTTTAATTTGGGATCCTAGCCTGCATAAAATCATGTTGAAGCCGCATGAAATACATTGAAGTCTTTTTATATCTGTGCTCCATGGTTATACGCGTATGAGGAGGAAACCTCAGCCAGAAGAAAGCTAAGAAAATACTGTCCAAAGAATACCTGCCTTGGTTCAGTTTTTCATGTCTTGCTGTTTCCAAAGGCGAAATAAATGGAAAGTTTGGAAATGCGGATATTCAGAAAATAATTTTATTGTCTATTGTTTAAGAAACATAACAGGAGTAACATTCCTGGCATAGACGTATGGATTCTTGGAGGTTTTGAGCATTTACAATTGCCCCTGAAACGGGTGTTTTCTGAAGGCACCAATACGCCTTTAGGAGAGCACCATGCTCACGTTTTACAGCTGTTGTGTTTATCACCCATCTCCATTTTGGTTTAGTAGTTAACCCAGGCATCAGCTCCAGCATACCCTATGTTCTCCCTGTTCTGTCAGCCAGGAGTTTTCAGTGTAGGTAGCGCTGGGTATTGGAGCTTTTGCCTTCAGTCACCTGGAGGGGATGAACTCTGCTGAGTTTAGAGAGTACATGTAGCAGCTGTCTTGTCCTGTGGATTCTAATGGGGTTTTGTTGGCCTAGTTTTTAGGAATTTCACCTTACCAAAGAATGGAGTTTGCGGCATAGACTGGCAAAAGTGAAGTCTGTAATTTGTATCCCAAACCAAGAGACTGGAGAAAAAAAGTGCCTTTTAATGATCCTTCGTTGTTATCCTCTTCCAAAGCAGGCAGAGCTCTTTTTTTTTTTTCTTTTTTTCTATTCAGCAATAAAATAAACTTCTGATGCTTTAAAACACCATCTCCCCCTGTTGATCGAAGGACTCCCCAGTCTGATTGTCATTCTACGCCAGTCTCACCAGCCTGTGCTAAAGAGATGTCCAAATTCCACTGCGCGCTCTGCCGAAAGAGCAGGGAGCCAGGTTTCCTCCTTTTGTGAAAACATGCCAAAGAAATGACGAGCGGAGCGGCTTGCTTCGGAGTTGGGCCAAAACTTTACCTTTGTGCCAGTCTGGATCAAGCCATATTCTGAAGATTTCTGATTTTTTATTTTTATTTTTATTTTTTAAAGTTCATTTCTGCATAAATCTGTATTTGCCAGAATAGGTATTAATATAAAATGCTAAGATTTTCTTGCTGCTGTGAGCTTTCTGCCTCCTCACTATTCATCTAGCATAGCAGCAAATTTGAGTTTGGAACCAATGGTACAAATGTGAATGGAGTTTTAGTATAGCTGCCTCTTACAAATCTTCCTCAAACTCAAGTTGTCTTGACTCCTTTTTAGTGGATAGGGCAGGCCACTAGTTAACCTACTGTAACTTTTTATACCATTCTCTGCACGAGCTGGTTGAAAATCCAGGTTAAACGCTCTTTTGAGGGTTTCCTGAGCAGAAGATTGTGTCCTAAACTCATCTGTTTTGCTGTTTGCACCTAGCAGAATGGCCCATAAGCTCTTGAGTACAGAAGCTGAGTCTGAAACAGCTCTGAGCTCTATAAAATCAGCTTTTTGTGTTTTGAGCGGGGAAAGCTGTTGTACCAGAAGGTGGAGCTCTCTGCAGTCAGTTTGACTAGTACTTTTTTTTTTTCCCCAGTATTTTAAAAGATGTTTTCACGACAGTGTTTGTGCTTATGGGAGAGTCTCTTTCAGCTATAATGTTTTTCTTTTTTTCCTAAATGCCTAAGAATTGTTTGAGAAAGCTTAATGAGGTAAAAGAATCACTGATTCCTGAGAGACAAGACACAATCCAGCGGCAATCTAAGGTTTAGCTTGAATTTTAGTTTAGGGGGAAAATGCACTTACAGTTTAGTTCATGGTTTTCTGATGGATGAAATTACATGATGTTTCTGTAATTTTTGTTAAACACTCAATTATGTATGGATTCTTTTTCATACAGATATGAAGCCTCATTGTTAATCACTACTACTTTGAAAAAGGGTATAAATAAAACATTTGGTTTCAGACACAGTCATATGGAGCAGATGTTTATATATAAAATAATACTTTACTGTATGTACATGTGAAGATAGTCTCTCTTATTATAAACTTATGTATTACTTCATCCTAAATTTATACCAACTCAGGAGATGGCCATTCTTATGTAAAATTACTAGGTTAGGAATGAATCATTTTGTTTCTATTTTACAAACTTTGTTCATTTACAGCAACAGGTTCTCACTCTCTTTGCATTGTGTCCAAAGGATGGAAAATGCTACAGCAATATGATACACCCCATTGTTGACTGATCGAGGATGAAGCTGGTACAGGACTTTTAGTGGTATTTGAGGGTGGAATACGTCCTTGGAAGTTGATTATTTTTTATTTTTTTTAATTTTTTTGTAATTTGGATTTGTTTCCTCTTATTAGAGTCAGTGATTTCTCTACTTTTAGCAGCCTTCTCCTATCTATGACTCATTAATAGCAATGAGTCTTGCTTTTGCTAATGCAGCTATGTATCTTCAATGTGCCTGTTTCCAATCTGAGGGGATGCCCGGTGGCTATTACAAATGGGGAAAATGCACTTATTGTATTACAGCTATGTGCTTTGGGTTGAGCTTGCAGTCTTAAACCAGCATTGCTTTATTCTGTTCTCTATTCATCATCCAGGGATAATTGCTTTGTTTCTACTTGATTTATGTTGAAGTCCTTTGTTTTCTCTAAATAACCAATTTTTTCATGTCCAGTTATTTGAGCTCTTTCTCCAGATTTTCTTTTAACTCTCTACAATATGGAGAGAATCATGATTGCTAGGCTGTGCTCCCTTGTAATAGCTTTTATAGTGCTCACACTAATCTCTAAAGCAACTGGATTCCTGAAGCATCATAATTACCGTCTCTGGAGGTGAAGTAGAGTTTGTTGTTATGTTACGCTATGCTAACATTTGAGTGTGTTAACGTGACACTCCAGCGGGCTTTTAGAAATACCCTTCTTCAATGTACAGCAGTGCATTCCAGCGCTAACTAGAAGTTACTTCACGTTGTTTGCTTAGCCACTTCTGCTTCCACTGCTCACACTCCCCATGCTCTAGCCTTCACACACCGCTTATATGTGTTCTTAAAGGACTACCTAACTGCACACACTGTTTTGGAGCTGTGATACTTTATACATGAAAAAGGGAACACAGCCACAATTAAGACTTGCCTTGCTTCCGCTAAGCATCTCTGGAAGTTCAGAATGGTGTCTGGTCTAGTTGGTCTATCTGTCTGTCCTTTGCAATGTGTTGAATAGTTGTGTACTGTGGTTTTAAAATGTGGCTTAATCAGGAAATGGCTCAGAGGGTTGGGGTAGGACTGAGAGGGAGGGAGCTGCACACGGTTTTTATTGTGCATGTCTTTTGACCACTGCTAAGTTTGGTTACTAAGTAAGAAAACCTATGCAATCATGATATCCTTGATGTAAGATTTAACTCTGGGTGGTTTTCAACCAGCTTTTCAGATGCATGGCTCTTAAATTTTGTAGTTATTTTGCAATGGCCACAGCTGCATTATACAGCAGGTTAGTATATCCACAGAAGTAGCTTTGCTAAGAAAAAGGAAGTTGACCTATGCCCTTCATTTTTTTAAATTATCAGCTGTATTGCTTCTCTCCCAAATTATTGATATACTGACAGAGTGGCATCTTTAGAGCCACATTTGTGGGGAAAATGCTTTACTACACTGATTACAAATATTACAAAAACTTGCTATGTTGTGCAGCTGAGGGCATACATTCTTAAAGAACCTAAACACATACACAAGAGAAATGTCACAGATGTACAGTAGTGGATCCAAAAAACTGCCACTTTCCTTCCTGTGAACGTGAAAAGTCAGAGAGAGAGAAATAGTATTACGTGTCCATCCCCTCCCCAACTTTTCAGTCGGTGTTCCTGTAGCAAGCTGGATCCATTACTGAGAAGTAATGAGGATACCTTTTTGTGGATCAATCTAAAAGCTGAAATGCACAAGCGTTCAGAAAATTGTAGTGCTCCTGAGCTGGTACTAGAAAATGCTGCTTGTAATTTCCACCGATGCAAGTTGCTCATTTAGATGAGGACTAGCATTTCAAGCATTGCCTTGTCTAAATGTGTTTTGAGCAAGACTTATCTGCAGCATTAGTGGTCACGGGGAAGTTTCAGCAGACCCTTTTAGCACTGGCCTTGGAGTCCTAGATGGATTTGTTTTGGGGAACAAGTGTCTGTTAGAACACTGTGGCACTTGTGTGTTTCACTTTTCTTGCATTGATCCTGTCCGAGGTACCTCATCACTTTTTGCATCTGCCTTATCAGCACACAGAAGTTTGGTTTTCCCCTTTTCTGTGTAAAATGCAAAGAATTTGCTTTTTTTTAATTTAGTACCTCATCCTGGGAAGTGCATGTCACAAACCAACTCCACCTTCACCTTCACCACCTGCCGCATTCTGCACCCTTCCGATGAACTCACACGAGTCACACCAAGGTAAGGGTTTCCCGTGATGGCAAAGCCTTCAGCTCTGTCAGAGTTCTCCCTGTAAGGAAATGCAAAGTAATAGCATAAGCGAAAGTGTTAGCCGCATTGGTCAATTACAATGCACCGCCAAATTCTTCCTCCCGTTTTGAGTTGCTTCAACCTGATTTTGTTTGAGAGGCACGTGTAATGTTTTAGAAAACCAACAAAAATATCTTCAATTTTGTTGTCTCTAGTTAAAATATTGCAGGATCATACATAACTAAGTTGGCTTCCAATATCCAAACCTGACTACTCTTGATCCCAAACCAGCATGTGTGAATGCGCAGGATGTGCTCTCTCAAAAAAAAATATGAGAGAGATTTTTCCGGAGAGGAAAAAATCTAAATCTTTGGCGCAAAAGAAAAAGGGATGCACAGGTAAAGAAATCCAGGAAGTACATGAGGAATGGAAGAGGAAATATGCCGTAATAAAAACAGGGAGCCGTCTACTTTGTTCCTTGGTGTAATTGTTGGAAATGAGTTCATAGCAGCCAGACTGAAACTAATGAGCTGGCTTAATAACAGCAATTGGGATGTGTAGGCAATACATACTGATAAAAGGCAATTCCTGTAGCCTTACAGAACCTGAAGATCTGAGAACCAGGGAGGGTGAGGGAATTTCATACCTAAAGAGGGAACCTAGCAAATCAGTATTTAAAGAATGGTTTTTTTCTGTTTAGAAGAACAATGCCTCATCATTTTCTCTGCCCCTTCCAGCTCCTGTGTGGGAGTGTACCATTGTGTAGGTTCCCATTCAGAGATGATTTGTCTAGACTTGTTTAGCCATGAGATAGACACTGATTACCTAAGGAACGCACAAAAAGTAAGGGTATTAAATACGAAAACCTGCAAAGTGGAAAGGAAATGGCTGATGATAACTTTTCTGCTTCTTTTCTGAACTAAGTTGGTTAATTGTGGCCTGGCTGGTTTTTTCTTCACTTTCTTCTGTCTTCCTGTTCCCTCAATACTGTTACTGAAGAGATCCTTTTATATGGCTGCAATTCTATATTAATTTTCGTATTATTGTTGATTTCTTGTTAATTGTGGTGATAATAAACTCCTTGATTACATTGGTTACTAAATCTAACAAGTCAGCCATAACTGACAGCTAAACTCGGTACATTTTCAGGTGCCTTAGTTACGCCAAAGTTCATTCATTCAGGAGGAAAAAGAGCGAAATAAACAGTATGATGTTTACGGCAAACATGTTTAAGGAGCTCCTCCTTACCAACTATAAATGATTCTTCGCAGGTCATGTGAGGAGGACGAGGAAACAGCATTATGTCTCGTTATGCTGAGAGGAGGTATAGGGCAGACACTGTGACCCAGCGTGGCAGGGGGTGAGCAACACTGCCAGCGGTGTCTGTGTTGGCAGGGTCATGTAAGAGGAATGCTAGTGTGTGTGGCACCAGCTAACCCAAAGAGTTTTGATATTTGCCTACCTGGTTGCGTTTTAACCGAGACTCTAAGCCAAGTGATGCTCTAACCGGACTAAATTTCGTCTAGCTAAATGAGGTGCTCATTTACTTGTTTCTCTTTTCTCGATCTAACTCTGAAACTGTCACTGGGTTGAGTTGCTGAGGCCAGTTTTGAGTTTGTTTCTGTGGTTGTGTCCAGGCTGCTCTGCAGTGTTGGTCAGTTTGATGGGGAAAATATTTCCCAGTTAAAGCAATACCAAAGTGATCAAACAAAAAAAGCAACACCTACATAACAACCGCTTTCTTGCAGGGATGTCTTTTTTTTTTTTTTTTTAATTGCACTGTCGTGTGTACCTGTGCTGACGAATTAGTAGAAATACTAATCTAAATACCTGTGCAACTGAAATCGTGAGCTGGAAAGAATGAAGCTGTTGGAGTTAATAAGCCACTGGAGTGCTGTAGTTTTCATCTCGTGACTAAGACATCTTAGAAGCCTGATAATTAACACCCTGTCTGGGTTTCCAAAATGTACTTGGTCGTACCCTGTAGAAAGTCAGTTCACGCAGTAAGTTCTGTTTCTCTTTCTTTTCCTTCCCTTGTGCTTTTCAAGACTTCTTCTGTACTTCTGTGTTTAGCCAGTGTGGGAGATGCATCACAGTGGCTGTCACTGCTCTTTAGTTTCACCATGAACTGGAATCAGAGCTATGAAGATGCAGCTTTAATCAATGCTTAAGAGAAGAACTGTGAGCTAACTTCTCCTTTCCACTCAGCCTTGCCTTCAGAGTGCATGTGTGTGCTGCTGCAGTGGCCGTGCGTGGCTTCCTTAGCTCTGCTGTCAGGAGTCCTTCTGCCCTGCAGCTGATTCAGTCCAGGCAGAATGGAGAGGACCTAAGGAGACCTTGCCCTCAGCACATCTGCCACACACGCTGACAGCCACAGCACACTGAGGTGTGCAAGAAGACCAATTCCAGAGCCACTTAGCAAGGCTTCTTTTCAAATTACACCACTCTTCATACTAGTTTTCTCAAATACGTGTTTCACTGCAGTTGTAGGAATGTATGGGATTACTCTTGTTGAATTGCAACTGCAGGCTAAAAATCCTTTGGCAGTTTCACTTGCTTTCAGTAGGAGTTGGTACAGTTCTTAATTACTGCAGAGATCATGTTGGTCAGATCCTATTTAGCCACAGAAAGAAGACGTGACTTGAGACTCCATAACATCAGGCTAATACTTCCTTAATTAAGGAGTGCTTTAATGATGTTAAAGTACTGCTGATTTTTAGAAGGTCCCTGGACAAAAGTTTGTAGGGTTATATCAAATCATGTCAGCTAATTGCTACATACCATTAGACGAAGTTCTAAGCTCATCAGAAACTGGCTTGGAACAAAACATTCCAGGATGTCTAACCTGACGTTCACAGTAGTCTTGGTTCCCAAAGTTCGTTAATGTAAGGTGAAATGAGACTGCAAATTCTTGTCAAGACATTGTCTCAGCCCTTGTGTCCATATGGGCAAAACGGATGCAATTCATTTGTTGGCCTGAGGCTTCTCTGTGCCTGGAAATCCAACTAGAGTGTCGCAGTGTGGCTTTTTGATGCATTTCTTGGCACAAAGAACTCAAGTTAAAGTTGCATGGTACGGCTGAGCTGATCCAACAGTGAGGCTCTGCTGAAAAGGGAAGATCTCGCCCTTTCCCCTGTTCCCCCTACCTTTAGCTGCTTAGTTTTTCCGGCTGTCTTGCATTGGCTCTGGTTTTTGTCTGACTCTTTGCTGAGGGTCTTCTACTTGCTAACCTGGCAAGATGAAGGGGAAGATTTCCTTCTTTGAACAGTGGTGAGCTCTCAGGTCAGTGAATTCTCTGTTAGCATCAAGTGTTGCATTGTTCAAGACCCTTTAAATGGCATTAGAGGGCATGAATCCATGCCTAGGAAATACTATCGTGGAATTAACTTTTTTCATGTATGTGGCAAAAATCATCATTTCAGCATGGTTAGAAATAGTTGGAAAGCTTTTTTTAAAGGTGCATGGCACCTTTGGGATTCTCCTGAATAGACATGAATTTGAAGTGTCATAGATATCCCACATGCCTTGTTTCTGGAATAATTAAGTTACGCCATGCCTTATTCAATGAAGGGTTTACCATGACGTAAATTTTGAGTGGGAATTATGCATAGGTAAACATGCTGTGGCTAGCCTGATCTATAAGGAGCAAGTTTTTTTTAAGGGTGGCACTGTAGTGCCAGAAACTCTCAAACCTCAGTGTCCCTGAGATCTCATATTGTGGCACAAAGGATTTGGAACGTCTCCTTTGTGTTGGTAATTCTTTGGAAATAGGTGCTGCCTTGAGTCTGTGTTCATTCAGATGGTCAGCTTATGGGGGGAGAACGATCTACCAGAATGGATGTTTTCTGATACACCTCAAGAAATCCCAGCCCCTAATAACTAGCAGTAGTCTGCAATGTCTGCCACTTGTTCTAAATGTGCAGATTATTGTCCATTTAACATTTTCCTGTCAACTGCGTGTACATAGTTTATTTTGAGAAGAAAGAACTGGGATTGGGGAGCAATTTAGCCATGTTTCAAACTATAGAAATTAATGTTTTACTATATTAACAATAGAATGGCTCTTTGTCATATTTGGTTTGCTGCTGAGTTCTCAGTTACCTATTGACCAATTGACAACCAAGAGCTTGACTGTATTTTCTCATCTGTGTTGATGACTATTCACACCACTGCGCATCTCCATCAAAAGTCAGGTCCCCCATCCTCTTCCCTATAAATGAAAGCAAATTCAACAGAAGGGAAGAAGGGTTTGACCTTATAGAAGTGCATGTTGATGACAGTGCTGACTTCCAGCAGCTTTGCTACAAATGCTTCTGTAGCAGATACATTCCCCTCCTCCCTTGCCACTCTCTCTGCTACGACCCAGCAGCGCGAGAAGGACTAGCAGTTCTGTGTGCTCAGAAGTGACACTAAAAAGTAAATCTGTCTTGCTTATGCCATTGGTCAAGTCCCCAGTTTCCTTGTCTCATGGAAGCAGCTGGGAGTTGTGACAGCCAGTAGATCAAGGAAAAAAACCTGAAGGTGTTGATCACAAACCTGTCGATTTAAAAGTTTATCAGAAAAAATGTGGTGGTGTTGGGGAATGCATTGAGCCCATGAGACTGGGTGGTGAAGTATGCAAAGTGGAGAGATGCGTTTTGTAGGAGGTGGCGTTTTAGCACTTGTCATCACATTTGCGAGAAGCTGGGAACTGTCAGTTTCCCTGTGCGCTCTCAAAATGCATAAAAGGCCCTGTTCAGGGTTGAAGATCTTGCTTGCAAAAAGTTTTAATTCCCTAGTGGAGAGAATAATTTGCCTGCTCTTTTGCTTTCAGCCTTAACGCAGCACCTACTCCAGCTTGTGGCAGCATTAGCAATTTGAAAGGCACCCCGGTGGCTACTCCCTGTACTCCTCGGCGTCTGAGTTTGGCCGAATCCTTCACTAACCTCCGGGAATCCACGACGACGATGAGCACGTCTCTGGGGCTGGTGTGGCTGCTGAAGGAAAGGGGCATCTCGGCAGCAGTGTACAATCCGCAGAGCTGGGACAGAGCCAGCAAAGGCACCCTCCTGAACACATACCCCCCTAAAATGGCCATCATTCCTTCCACTCCACCAAACTCACCTATGCAGACACCTTCTTCATCTCCTCCATCTTTTGAGTTCAAGTGCACCAGCCCACCTTATGACAACTTCTTGGCTTCGAAGCCTGCTAGTTCAATCCTGAAAGAGGTGAGGAATAAAAAGAACATCAGGAACAGTGAGAGTCAGACTGACGTGTCTGTTTCCAACCTTAATCTTGTGGACAAAGTCAAGAGGTTTGGTATCGCCAAAGTTGTGAGTTCAGGGCAAACGTCAGCTCCTCCTTTAACTGATGACCAGGGACCTCTTCTCTGTGGGGCACAAGGACCGGTGAGGGCCCTTGTTCCTGGAGGCCTGGCACCAGACGGTCTCCCATTGGGCTGCCCTGCCGTGACCAGTACCATCGGGGGCATCCAGCTCAACACTGGCATCCGGAGGAATCGGAGCTTCCCCACCATGGTGGGTTCCAGCATGCAGATGAAAGGCCCGACGTCTCTCACTTCGGGGATCCTCATGGGAACCAAGCTCCCGAAGCAAACTAGCTTACGATGAAGGACTTTATTTTTACAGCTAGTCTTTTTAAATAAAAATACTGATTCTTTCTCCGATCCTCTTTTCCCTACCACCCCTTCATTGCCTCTTGAGTTTGACAAATCAACTTCGTGCCTAATGGGAGAAATGTGTAAACTTTGTATAAAATGTGTAAATATGTACCAGATCTATTGTAACTAATTGGATTATTTTACTGTTCAATCGAGTGCAAAAGGCTCTACGTTATGATTGCTGTATTAAGGTTAACTTGCTAACCTTTTGAAAAGGTTTGGTTTTTTTTAAGATGCACTGAAAAAAAAAACAAGAGAAGAAAACCAACAAAAAATAACTTGACTAGGAAAACATGAATTCTGTAGCTAGCCTAACTTGAGTCGAAGGTGCATGGGAAGCTATTGAATGTGTTTTGTGAGACCTCGCGTTACATCACTTGAAGCATGGGAGCGTTTGTGCTTTGTTAAATGCCGAAAAAAAGCACTCAGTTTAACATATGGTAGTTTTAATTTTGCTTCTGTAGATGAGTTGAGCTGAGTTATTGGAGTGCCTGGCCTGAATGGATTAAACTGTTTGTTTGGGGTTTTTTTTTTTTTTCTTTTCTTTTTCTGTTCTGTATTCTCCTCCTCCCAGAGGTGCTAAACTTGAACTAATACTCTGTTGAGGTCAGCAGGCCTACTGGGTACCTGGAATATTGACAGATTCCTACCACTGCCGTTTCATTTGGCATGCTTACACCCTGTGCGACTTCTTTTTTTGGTTTTTTGTTTTGGTTTTTTTTTTTTTCAATGCTGCACTGGATTGTGAAAGGGAAAACGCTTTACTATGTGTTGCTGCCACTGAAACGTGCTTTGTCAGTGCCCCCGAAGAAAACAGTTTTCACAACTCGTGAGGTAAACATGGCAGTGACTTCCTAGAAATCAAAGTTGCGGAACAGATTGACAGATAAGAATGTTATAAAAGAACATGTAGCAAAAACACTATTAGAAAAGGTGTGTCCTTGAAACCTCAGCAGAGAACCACACAAAACATTTAGTAACGGAATGGTACAAGCTGGAAAGAGCAACTTGCAATCCTCATGCTGATCTTCAGGTTTCATGCATGTGGAGCACCATGGCCTTGTAAGCAGGGTGAGAATATTCCCTACCCATTTGCTGTTTTCTTTTTTCAGGGGAACCTTTTTCATCCAAAGTTGGACCTTAGCAGAGGTAAAAATACGGGAAACGCTTTATCCCACAGTGTTTTTAAACTGAAGAAAACCACCTCCTGGTACCAAACGTATAACCCCCACTTCTTCAGAAAAGAAACAATAGACCTCACACAACCTTTAGTTACAGCCAGGCAATCCTGATTTTCTTCTCTGTTTCTCCCAAACTTCTGCTGAGTGCTTGTAGAAAGAATTGAAATATCCTGGAACTGGAACAGACTGGAGGGAGCTTGCTTCCAGAGCTAAGCTGAGCTTGGTTCCAGAGCTTGAGCTGAGACCCTTATTTTTTTGGAAGTGGGGGTGGAGAGGAGCGAAGGGAGGAGGGTTTAACATCTGCTTTCTTTATCTTGCACTTCATGTGGCATCTAAATCAAGCTCCCCGTTTGTTACCGTAATCACACTACACGTAATTGCCGTGAATTGCCGTTTGTACCAGACTGTTACTAAATCATTAGCACTGATAATTTCTTGTATAAACGAAACTGTCTTTTAGTCTTTGTGATGAGAGGTAGGTGGGTGGGTTTGGGTTTTTTTTTTTTTTCCCTGAATGAAGTAGTTATTGCCGGTAGTGCTATGGACACTAAGGATATTTTTTGAGAAAGAAAAAACACATCGGTCAGTTACTGCATGTGTTTGAAGACTTCTATTTATTCTATGAACTTAAAATGTTTTAGTAAAATGTCATCAGCTCTCTTTGCTGTTGTATGTGTGCACTTATTGCAAGTAAATTTAAGTATCTTTTTATTTGAATGTATCTTAAAACAGTAGATAGAATAACAGTTGATTCTGAAAAAAAATCATGGACTTAATGGACCATTTTATATACCCAGAGGAAGAAAGCAATACCATATGAGAACTTAAAGTGTAGAAGTTAATCGTGCAATCAGGAAGCATTATTTAGGCTTTAAATAAGCAGTAGGAGCTGTCCACCCACCGGAGAAAGCAATTGTAACACATCAGAAAGATGAAATTTAAATTTTTCTTCACTAATATAAATAAAATAACAGAAAAGTTGCATTGTTGTGTATTATTACACTTTTTTTTTCCTGTTCTTTTAAGGTGATAAATATTTCACCTTCATCCCTTGCTTTCATCTCTCAGTCAAAGCAAAATAAGAGGCCGACACCACGTTTGGGTTTTAAATTCTTGGACGTAGAAGTGGTTGAAGAGTTTTGAGATTTTTAAGATTGCTGGAACTGGTGAAACTTGGGTCAAAACAAAAAATATAGAAGCAAATGCAGTTTTTTATTTGAGTTCCAAGAAAGAAGAATTGGATGTTGGATGGTTTGTGTATTTTGAGCAGGAGAGGGGTGTGAACTCTCCTGCCTAATATGATGCAAAAACTATAGTGACAAAATGTGAAAGTACAGAGTAAGGAGGAAACCTCCTGTGTTTTCCAACAGAGACAGACGTGAGGTCTGCTCTTAGCCAGTAACCTCCTTACTGAGGGTCGAAACAACCCACTGATTAAATGCCAGGTAACGAGAAACTCAGAAATTCCTGCACACGTGGTGAGAGCTAAGTAGTGACAAAAGAGCTCCCTGGAGAAGGGGGTAGTCAGGCAATAAATCATACAGATTAGGCAGTGTCATACATTGAGGAGTGGGATGCGTGTCAGGTTGGGAGGGGAATAATACAATTTCTATCACATACTTGCTGCAGAGAGAAAACGGGAGAGCAGGAATGCCAAAATAAACTTTTGGAGGGCTTGCATTGGTATGACGCAGGGCTCTATGACAGCTGTGAGGAAGGCTGATGCCGTGCTGCACTGGGCACATCCAGGTACTGTTCCGGTGAGTACAGAGACTCGTCCTTCCCGTCTGCCCAGCTCCGAGCCTGGGGGAGGCTCGTGATCAGAAAGTTAATGGTTAACAGGAGGGGTGCAGGGAGGATAAGCAGAGTGTATCCAGCCCTCCACCCTTGAGGACAGGCTCGAGTTAAACAAGTGCCACTGCAGGGAAGAGGGGGAGCTGAGGCTGGTCTGTAGGGTGCCTATGGCTTTAGGATGAGTAGGATTTGGGATTTGGTTAAGTCACGGGAGGGTGTACATGTGAAAGGGGAAGGAAATCTGGAAACCATCACAGGTGTGTGCAGAAGAGAGAGAGAGCAAGGAGGGATGCCCTGGTGTATACTTGTAGTGGGACCTGTTAATGAAAGTTGGTGCTTAAGGTTTAAAAAGAGAAAAGTTCTACTTGGAGAAAACTGCATTCTGTTAGCGATAAAGTACCCGGATATTGGTTGGTCCATCTGGACCTGATCTGTCGTGCCCTCCTTTAAAAAGCAAATATTCACAGAGACATGAGCCTAGATGGACTCCCATTGAAATTGCAGGGTTTTGACATCACAGGCTCTACCTGCATGTATCTTATTGCAAGACTGTAGTATTAAGCTGTGAGCATTTTGAGGAATATATTTTCTCCTATTACAGCTAACAAATAAGATTTTAAATAGCAATTCAGACTATATAAGTCCTTTTTTTACAGGCTTGTATGTATTAGCTGCATATCACAATGAACAAAGTCAGGCGCTGGTGGCCTCGTGCGGTACCTTCCTGCGCCTTTGGGAGTGAGGACCCATCCCTGTAAGTCCCCTTCCTGAATCCCTTTGGCTGTCGCCTTGGTCAGAAGCTTCAACCCCTGAGCTCATTGACAGTGTAATTGGGAGACAAGTGACAGTGACGTGTGAGCCAGGAAAGGCAAAAGAAATGAATGTGCAGCAGAAAATGGGAAGGTAAAATTATTTTGATTGCACTCAGGAAGATTTGTAAGGCAGTTGTACAAGTGATGAAAATTAAGCATAACGCAGTTCCCTGCCCAGCCCTACACGAGCCCAGCTGCTGCTGTGCTGGGTAGCCCTGCAGAAACCCACCTCCCAGGGTCCCACTTGTTTCTAGAGGAGGCTGTTGGCCATATAGATGCTTTCAAATGATCTTTCACAGCTTACATAAACTAATTGTAAGCCCTCACGAACGACAAAGCAAATATTCGCTGGTTCTGCGTAAACTGTTGCCTTGCGCCAGGTAACCTGCTGTCCTCGATTTTATAAGCTCTGCGTGTGGTGGGATTTCTCCCATCCTGGCAGTTCCTGCTGTACCTGCAGTAGCTGCTGGCTTCTCTCTGCTTCTCGGAAAAGGCTACCCCAGTGCTCCCCAGCACTTCCCGTGATCCGCAGAGAGCTCTCGGAAACCGCTCGCCCGCAGAGGATGAGAGCTGCTGCGGTGCAGCGCAGGACTGCACTCCTCACTGAGAAAGGAAGGTACATGCTCAAGTGCAATACGCCATCGGCCCCCAGCCTGGGTAGCCAAGGATCAGCCCTAATCTTTGACACCATGTGAGCTTCTACCTGTGCTTCTGGTAGGGCAACAAACCTGGTGAGGGGTCTGGAGGACAAGTCTTATGAGGAACGACTGAGGGAACTGGGGTTGTTTAGCCTGGAGAAGAGCCTGAGGGGAGACCTTATCACCCTCTACAACTACCTGAAAGGAGGCTGTAGCGAGGTGGGGGCTGACCTCTTCTCCCAAGTAACAAGTGATAGGATGAGAGGAAATGGGTTCAAGTTATGCCAGATGAGGTTTAGATTGGATATTAGGAAAAATGTTTTCACTGAAAGGGTTATCAAACATTGGAATAGGCTGCCCAGGGAGGTGGTGGATTCGCCATCCCTGGAGGTATTTAAAAGACGGGTAGACGTGGTACTTGGGGCCATGGTTTAGAAGTGGTTTTGTCAGGTTAGGTTAACAGTTGGACTTGATGATCTTAAAGGTCCCTTCCAACCTCAGCAATTCTAGGATTCTGTGCTGTTAGGTGGCTCTGACTCAGGGGGCCAAAAATCCCCCTGTGACACTGTGTCAGCATTGCAGTTTTGTGATGCTCTGCTCGCTTCTTGCTCTGTTCTCCCCCCGCAGCAGCAGCCCTGTCCACGTGCAACCCCAGCCTGGGTTTGCCTCCCTGCCTGCTCCTCAGCATGCAAGAGTGTTGACTGCCATTTGCACAGCCCTCTCAGCTGCTGTCACTTCTGGCTGAGCTGCACTGGGTGCCTGTGGCACTGTGGTGACACTTGGGGTCCTGGGTGAGTTTTGTATAACACAGGAAACATAATTTCTGGGTATCCCCTTTTTACATCTTTTCTCCTTCCCAAATTAATAGCTTTGTTTTGGTCCCCTAACTCATCCTTGCTGGTGTGCATGGATGCTCCTGCAGTGATCTAAATCCTTGGCTTAGGAAAGAATAAATACATGGGTTTTGTTGTTCACATTGTATTGTTATTTTCTGACTTTTAAAAAAGTACCCAGAAGGATACATGTAATGCTGGTTTTGTTCAGTTTGTTTGAAGTTGTGCCAGGGGAGGTTCAGGTTGGATATTAGGAAAAATTTCTTCACCAAAAGGGTTGTCAAACATTGGAACAGGCTGCCCAGGGAAGTGGTGGAACTGCCATCCCTGGAGGTATTTAAAAGACAGGTAGACGTGGTGCTTAGGGACATGGTTTAGTGGTGGGTTTGGCAGTGTTAGGTTGATGGTTGGACTTGATGATCTTAAAGGCCCCTTCCAACCTAGACGATTCTATGACGATGCATCTTCTGTGCCAGCCAAGTGAACAGCAATGGTGTTTAATAAGTGAGTGCATGTGGGTCTACTGACTTTCAGGTTATCCTGTGTCTGGAGGTGAATTATAAACCCAGCGTTCTCAAAGGCCTGGAACTCTAGGGAAACTTGGGTTTTATACAACCATGAAAATCCAGAGGTTTAGTATTGACTGAAGGTCCTACAGAAGAAATGGGCTTCGAGGTTGCGTTCCTGGGAAAGGAAAACTGACCAAATACCCACATTGACAAAGAAGGCCGCAAGGAAACCAAAGAGGAAATAAGTGCAGCCCAGTGAGGTCAAGGGAAATCAAAGCTGAGTCAGGCAAAACTCCTCAAGGTACAAAAGGAGCAACTGGAGATTTTGCAAGGGTAAGAGGTCTACCAGAACACAGGACAATTCTTCTCTGTGAGATGCTTCACCCTAGTGATTTCAGTGGATTTTGGAGGAAACACATGGTTTCTGCTTCTCGAAACAATGCTGGTATTTGGAGAGTGTCTTAGTTTCTCCTTCAGGACAGTAAATTATGCCACAGGGTAACAGAATGCATGAGCCATCTGGAAACTCAGCAGACGTATTTAATGCACTTTGATGATTTCAAAGCAGAACTACTGCATAAACTAAACCTCAGAAGGCCAAATGGCTGATGAATTGGTGCCTCTGCTCTGAAATGGTCCTCCATCCTTGCAATATCCAAGTATCTCAGAAACTTTACTGGATGCATCTTCACTATACCGCAACAATGAACATGGTCGTCCACTTCTGAAAGCTGGGTTGCAGGTGAGAGGACAGTGAGGTGCTAAGAACTGTGCGTCTAAGACTGGGCTGTGGACATGTAGGATGTTCTTTGGAGAGCCAAGACTGGTATTTCAGCTTTTTGAGACTCTTCCTTCCTTCCTTTTGCATGTCTCCAAAGCACTAGATGGCCCCGCAACATAACGCTGTAGCGCACAGAGGTTTAACAGTTGCTCCCAACTTCCTGAACGCATTTGTTGGTAGCTCCCCACATTGAATTGAAAAGTCCAGCAGTGTCGGTGAGGCGTGTCCTGCCTTCCTCTGGTACAGACAGGATCCGCTGCCCGTAGCTTGTATTGACATTGAAGAATTAGCATTGTTCAGCTGTGCTAAGGCATCTCGCTGGGCACCTTTCAGACCTGCCTTAATTCAGTTAACAAGCCAATTGAGACCACAGAATAGCAAGAAAAATTATTTAAAAGGCCTGAAAGTTATTGGTGTTTAGCAATGTCCTTAGCTGTAATGCGGGCAGCGGGCTTTCATGTGAGAATGGCATATACTCAAGAAGTTGATAATGTTTGTATTTAAAAGATTATAGAGATTTTTGTCCTGTTGAAATAGGCTTCAAGCTGTGCTGAATCCAATTGCAGTTCAATTGACACAGGCACTTAGGAATGATTAAAGCTTTAACGAGCCCACAGCCAGATTTTTTTCTCTCTGTATGAGAATTTTAATGAACTCGGGGGGATACAAAAATCGAACATACAGAAACGCCTTTCACTGCTTTGGTAGGACATTGTACCATTCGCATTATCTCTGACTTGCAAATTCTTCTGCTCGGGGCCATGGAGAAGGACCGTCTGGTTTGCACTTGGGGCGCTGGAGCTTGCCAAAACACACAGAGCTGGGGTGCAGCTGGGAACATCTGGCTGAGACATGTCCCCAGGCGCATCCCAGCTGCTGCCCCAGGTGCGGCGAGGATGGAGGGGCCGGTGATGCAGCAAAGCCTGGGAGAGCAGAGCAGGATCCGCACGCATTCCTGTATGAAATACCAGGGCAGACGAGCCTGCTCAGGACCCCCATGCTGCCCCAGCTCCCAGGGACAGCTGCCCCTTCCCGGGTCGTGGGCTCTCCCTGGCTCTTGGGGGGCTGCCTGGGTTTCCCCTCACTCCCAGGAGGAGCACTTGCTGCTTCCACCCTCTTTTCTCGGCTGCCGTATGCACGGCCCTGCATGAGCAGAGCCACAGGCTCTTCCCTGCTCATTTCCCTGGAGTTTGCAGTAAGCTGCTCTGTTCACGGGGGTTTGCCCAGCACCTGTTTTGAAATTAAGTTAATAAAGCTGGAACAGAACTAATTGAATCAAGTGCACAGAGAAAACAAGCTGTCTTTAGATGCAAAAAAGGTATTGATTTGCTATCTTGTCAGTGTTAATTCAGCCCCTATGCACGCGCTTCCATAAAGATGCATTCGAGCAAAGCTAAATTAAATGTCAGAGCGTTGGCGGTGCTGGGAAACTCACCTCCCAGACAGGCACCAGAAGGTTGTACCAGTGCGCTGCCATGTGTGCCCAAATCTGCAGGGCCTTTCTCAGCCCAAAGCCTTTGCTGGACCCTAGGGGCTCACACCCAGCTGCCGGGGCTCCAGCCCCGAGGCTGCTCCGTCCCTCGGGTTAAAGCAGAGCAGCCTGGAGGGTGGCTTCACTCGTGCCCTGGGACGAGCATTGCACTTACCAGGGTTGCTTGACTTTCCCAAATTTGCCACCCCCCCATTTAGCTCCGATTAGTACCTCCAGGTCAGGCCGGAGCTGAATGGTGTCTCAGCAGCCTTTGCAACCTTTTCCCATCTTGGGAATTTCTTTTGCTCCCAGAGGAGCAGGTGACTGATGTTTTGAGGAGGAGGATGTTGCTGAGCTGCTCACAGCCAGCTCCCCCTCGCCTCCATGAACAGTGCTGTGTCCATCCTGGAGCAATGGTTCCTCTTACCTTGATGATTACTGCAATCGTCCCCAAACCAGTTCTCCTGAGTGTTAAGAATGAAGAAGAGATGTCCCCTGCAGCTACAAGTTTGTATCTTCGGGGCACCCGAAAGACCATGGTAGTCCTGAGCTGGGTTTTAGGTGGTACAGAAGGGCTCTTTAGGCAGAATTGAGGTTGGTAGGTCCTGACTTGCAATCCTGAACGGCTCCCTGCCCGGTGCTCCAGCTCCACGCAGGTGCCTCACCGGGGCAGGGCTGTGGATGTGCAGCGTTGCCATACCTTAGGGTGCGTCTCCATGTGGATTTCTCAGGGCTGGGCAGTTCAACGCCTGCCTGAGATCCAGGTGAGGTTCAGTAAGAAGGTCTTTTCTGCTAAAAGACCAAGGGACAGGTGGACCCAAAAAGCATCTGCAAACACAGCAAATGTACCACGGCAGGATCAGAGTGTCTGCAAAGCACATGTTCTTTTGATAATTATTGCAATTCCCAGTCAGAAGAGGGCCCCCATTCACTCGTACAGTCTGGAGATGGGGGGGAAGGGGGAGGAAAGATGAAATTATGCATGTTTTAAATCCTCATTTGGATGCCAGGTGCGTCACTGCAAGTCCATTTATTCCCCTGGTCTATTTTACAGCGCTGTTACAGCTTAAATATTAAAACTGGCATGTGCAGTGACTGTAAAAAAAATTAAACCAAGTTTTGTCTGAAGCTCTCCGGCATCCAGGAGAGGTGGTGGATGTGATTACTCACAAATGTCACATCGGCGGTGGGCTGGCAAAGAAAAATAGTGCTTTATCTTATTCAGTCTCAAACCCAAACTTTGCAACAGCATCACAAGGCGAAAGCAGGTTTCACAAGCAAAACTACTTTCTCTGTAACTGGCGTTTTTGCAATTTAACTTTTTAAATGTTAAATGTTTGGTCAAAGGCAATGGTGGTGACAGCTTGGTACAGGTGGAAGCCTTACTTTGCGCCTGGGAATGGCACCTTGGCCATTATTCATCTGCTGGGGATACAGAAAGTCCCAACCCTGATAACTGGGAGGGCAGTGAAGCCCCCCCAGCGCCCCCCAGGGACCATGGTCTCGCTCCATGCAGGAGTTTTTGCAGCACAGAGGACGGGGCCGTGGGGCTCCTCTTACCTGGGAGCCTTGTGAGCAGCCGGGTGGTGAAACCACTTCTGTGCGTGGCAGGACACAAAAAGGTGCCACTGTCCTGGGGGAGCAGGAGAACAGTGTGTAAGAGGCCCCAAAAGCATCATCCAGCTGTGCTGAGGGCTGTGCACTTTCATAGACGTCTTCACAGACCTTCAAAGGGAGAAGAACAGGATGAAACATCATTGTCCCTCCATCCCCCTGCCTGGAGGAAATAGGACAGAAGGAAAAAAAAAAGTTTCTTTTTTTTTTTTTGCTAATGACAACATTCCCCAGCAATAAGGCTGGATGTATAACATCACCCACTCCCAGCCCATCCCCAGTATTACAGTATCACATCCTTCAATAAGGATAGAATCACAGAATCAGAGAATGGTCAGGGTTGGAAGGGACCTCTGGAGATCATCCAGTCCAACCCCCCGCCACAGCAGGGACACCTACAGCAGTTGCACAGGATGGTGCCCAGGTGGGTTTTGAATGTCTCCAGTGTGGGAGACTCCACAACCTCTCTGGGCAGCCTGTGCCAGTGCTCTGCCACCCTCAAAGAAGTTCCTCCTCATGTTAAGATGGAACTTCCTATGTTCAAGTTTGTGCCCCTTACCTCTTGTCCTGTCACTGGGCACCACTGAAAAAAGACTGTTCCCATCCACCTGGCACCCTCCCTTTAAGTTTTTATAAGTATTGATAAGATCCCCCCTCAGTCTTCTTTTCTCTATACTGAAAAGACCCAAGTCGCTCAGCCTTTCCTTGTAAGAAAGGTGCTCCAATCCCCTAATCATCTTTGTAGCCCTTTGCTGGACCCTCTCCAGCAGTTCCCTGTCCTTCTTGAACTGGGGAGCCCAGAACTGGACACAGTACTCCAGACGCGGCCTCACCAGGGCAGAGTAGAGGGGGAGGATGACTTCCCTCGACCTGCTGGCCGCACTCTTCTTGATGCACCCCAGGATGCCATTGGCCTTCTTGGCCACCAGGGCACATAGAAACGTTTTTAAACAGTGTTCGAATGTTCCTGTCATTAAAAGACAGTAAAGCAGAATCTCAGTTTTCTCCCAACTTACTTGTAGAGAAACACGACTTTGGTGGGAACTGTGTGCATTTTTAGATTAATTTGTATTTTCCTCAGTTTAATTTCCAAGATTAATTGGTTGAAAGTTTTGGAAAAAAAAAAATGGGAACTTTGGGCTGTTTTCCTGTGAGCAATACTCAAAACTAAGAAGAGAATTCAGGGGTTTAGAGACTCGTTGTGTTTGGAAAGGAACTGAGAAATGCCAGACTAGGTGGCTGGGAAACTGGTTGACTGGAAGGAGCTTGAGAGGAAGAAAAGTTCATGCAGAAAAGCGATTCCACTTTCCAAGATGAGATCCACAAAAAGAGAGGTTTGGTGTTACTAGAGACGAGAATTCCCCGTCTCTGTTTGCTGAAGTCTCCCTTTCCTTGCCGATTTCTGCAGTGCTGTCTGTTCTCCCAGCTGCTGCTGGGAACAACTCCTCAAAATGTTTTTGTGTTCAGCCCTTGGCCATAACCATTTTGTTTTGTTTCCCAGTCTTCTTGCTTTTGGTAGAATTTTGTTTTAGTACACATATTTTCTGTGTATTATTTTCTATGCATTGTTTTTGTATATTAACTGCTTTGTAGAAATTGCTACAGAGAGATTCGCCTGCCTCTTTCCTTTGGCGGGCACCTGCTTTTCAGCATGTGAAAAACGCATTCCTTTTCTTATTAATGTACATATTCAGGAGATATTCTGTGAATTATGCAATGCAAAAAATCACCTCCTTTTTCAGTTTAGGGAATTCGTTAGCAGTGAGAACCAGCTGCTAAAGCAGACCCAGGAGGGATTACCGGGGGTGGGGGGGAGGAGGAGAGTGTGCATCAAACACTTTTTGCAGGGAATGGCTGCGTGGGGACACGCTGGACGGGGTGCCGGTTTCCCTGCTTGGGACCCCCGCCTGGCTCCGGCTGCAGGGCTCGCTGCCTTGCTCCGTGCCAGGGAAGGGCTGGGCACAGTCCCCCTCCTTCTGCCCACGCCGGTGGGCGATGGCTGCCTCAGGCTGCCGCTGTGGTACTCAGGAGAGACCCGTTTCCTTTCAGCACACTGGGACTAGGCTGCTCTGATGCCTTCTCCTCCTTCCCTGGGGATCATCAGCTGTTCCGCGCAGGGAATTCTCCTCACCCCCTCCCCGAGCGAACGCTTGGCTAACCACGGGGCAGGGAGTGCTCTGTTTATTCCCCGATTTCGTGGCCGCCAGCAGAAATTTCACATTTAGTTGGCAACATAAAGGAAATAAGCCAGGAAGGTAAAACATGTTGGTGTCATTCCTTTTTCTTTTCGTTTTAGCACTGTTGTCTATTCACTACAAACATGTGGGTTTGGCGTGTAACTCAGTCCTTTACAAACGGGGTCACCATGAAGGTAGCTGGCCTCTTCTGGCAGTATCGTGCTGTTGTGTTTATATGTGGACAAGTTCCTCTTAAGAGCTCACAGCTATTGGGACTGCCACAAGATTTGATTTCTCTAAGAAGTGGCTCATTTGTCTGACTGCTCAGCACATGGAATATAGTTACACTGCAGAATGAAGGCACTTTCCTGCCTCTCTTTACGGCAAGACACCCAGCAACATGCGGTGACAGGACAAGAGGGATAAGTGAAATCATTTTAATATCAGTGTATGAGAAACCACAAAGAAAGAAAACATTTTCTGGAAAATTCTGCATATGTATATATTGCATTGTATAGTCTTACAGACAAATTTACATCAAATACATGATATATTTTAAAACACTGATTCGAAGAGGACAACAAATTAATTTTTCTCTTTCTGTACAGACATGGGAGTGTGATTTTTTTTTTCTGTTGCTATAGTTTGCTGTTCTTTAGGAGGAGTACTCATATTCTTCAGCACTGCGGCGTCCAAAATCCATCCAGCCCATGTAGTCTCTGTCATTTATCCTGTGCGTAGGATCAATGCTCTGTACCCTGTTTCCCATCACGGAGAGCCTTCCAGAGGGACCTAAAGAAGAAGTGTTTGGGAGAGCAGAGAGTAAGTGGACACATTTTTCATGTTGATCCATTTTCTGATCTGATTTGTATTCACTAGCAGATGTCTGCAATAGTTGAAACTGTTTGACTTAATACCAAACATGTAACACCACTGTTATGTCATTGGGGAAAACATCATAGAAACGTTATGGGTAACATCCTGAAAGTGGCTTGGGTTTCTATTGTAAAATAAACAGATCTTTTTCTCCCTCCTGGCTGCCAGGAAGGAATATGGGTGCATTCCTCCTTTTTCCTTCCTATTTCACTGGAAAGTCCAAACCATTTCTCGCTCCCCCTATCAGGCCCCGCCCTGGCTTGCTGGTATCGGCAGAATTGCTCTAGAGGCAAAATAACTCTGCTTGAGAGCAGATTCGGGGCTGCGACAGGACTCTGTCACAGTCCCGTGTTTCTTGAAAAGCCACAAATGTAAGTGCAGGAGCTCTTGCAGTGCAAATTCAGGAATAAGCAAGGCAGAGTTACGAACCCCAGGTTTTGTGGAAAAGTGGGATGGTCCTGAAATGGAGAAAGTTGTGTCTGGAATTTATAGCTAGAGATATCTATGGCTGGAATTATACAGGGCTTATTACTATGTCAGTGATATTTTCGTTGCTTATCCAAAGTTTTCGTAATTCCTTCCACAGCAGGGCTGGATGCTGATCTCTGATCTCGCCTCAGCCTTTCAGTCATCCTTGCTTAGGGCATCAAAGAGATGCAAATTATTTGCAAGGAGAATTTATGCTTTAAAAAAATAGGACGTCATCCTCTGTTTTGATGTCATCACATTATGTAACTAGAAATGCAGGGAAAGGTAAATTACTTCTCTCTGTGCTCCCTGAAAACAGCCAAAATTGACATATGCCAATAATTCGATTGAGCTGAAGCCTTGCATGAGGAAGGAACAGATTCAATATGCCAGTATTCAGTGCGGACCGAGGAATACTTGAACTGATCAAAAAGGAAAAGCAGCCCAAATCGGACCCCACAAATCCAGATCTACACAATTGCCTTGCTTATGGTTTCTTGTGTTTTGACGAAACACTTGGTGACTCTGTGTTTTTATATTTCAAGGTTTTCCTCACATAATGATTTACAATGAACGTGATCCATTAAAATGAAAAACAACTGCATTGTTTTCTTAGTGGTTGCAGAGGTGTAGGAGAGTTAAAGGTACCAAAAAAAGAAACCAGCCATGTTTTAGACATTTACCTAAAACAGAATGGCAAAAAAATTTAATTATCTCTAGAAAAGAATATTTGTCTACTGTTAAACGCTCAAACCCCATGAAATTCACATTCATAATTCAAAATACGTAATTAAGTTGACAAAAATGGCTTCTTGGCACTATAATCAGGCAGGGCTAAGACAGCGCAGAACCATCTCTCAGTTGCTGGTATTTAAGAGACTTCTGAGCCTGCAGTGACCTGCGGGCTGTAATGGCTCCCCTGGTGCCATTATGGTCTGGCCTGGCAAGGGCTCCTTAGAGGACAGTAAATGTGTGTGTCATTGACTTGACAGCTACAATGCCTCATCTACACGGTGCCAGATTCATGCTGAAAGCCTGGAAATGAAGTTAATTGAAAGCTAGGGGTCATAAACAGTAAAATGAATTTCTTAAGAGCACCTCAATTACCTTTCCTCAAATCACCAGAGATGTCCTGCAGAATCAACATACAGCAACCGTATTCAAAATTGTAGCTGTTTGGCTGCAAAGCTGCCATCTAGCCCTAACCTCTTGAGAGAATTTAACTCTCTCACTGTTTTAACTGGAAGTGTTGTCCAAAATCAGCCTTTCCATTACTCAGTGATGACTGTCAACACTAGCAAATGCCCAGACTCTCTTTCTCCCTAGATGGAATTTTCTAGTGAGTCTTATGGTTTAGATAGGTTACAAGTGACTAATACAGTAGATGTGAGCGTTCTGCAGAGACTTCTGAAGTACTGCCCAGAACCTTTCTGTTAAATGAACCTATAATGTTTTGATGGGGAACAGTGTATATCTTGTTATAAATTAAGCAAATACTATTTGTCCCTGTGAATCTTCTCTTCTGTAACTAGCAGGTCCATCTACAAACAGGAGTGCAACTAGCCTAGACACGTCACAAGAATCCCATCATCTCCTAACAGTCACTTTGTACAGTTAATTATGTATGTCAATTAACATGTATGCAGGAAATTCTCCCTCATATTAATACTTACCAAAAAGACATATTAAATCCAAAGCGTTTTTTTCACTTCATCTGATTAAGCTATTTGGAAATGTCAGCCAGATATTTAAGAGAATATAATGGCTACATAAACTAGGATGAGGAGTTTAGTTTCCTTGTAGGTGAGTGACAATGACTACACTGGGGAAAGGTAATGAGGATTCTGTTATGCAGACTCCTGCAATAAGACTCTTCTTCAGTAACAACTTTAAATGTAGTGCTGAATTGTGGAACTTCGTATCTGAGTTCTCTTTCCACTAGATTATATGAACTGTTAAAAGAAGTTCTTTAATGGATATTGGGCAAATCAGTAACATGAGATGAAGTCTCTCAGACTATATTAAAAGCAGTTATTTTTCTGCTGTTTCTGATTTGGCCATATTCTATGTACACAGATGAATGTGTATGGCTGCATATGTAATGCATAAAATACATATGACATCTCTTATTGCAGACCGACATAAAAAATAAGAATAGGATTATGCCTAGCATAGAGGTCAGCAGTGAAGCTATCAAGAGGAGAGGGTTAAATGATCTGCCTAAGGTTGCGTGGAGAGACAGGAGAGGAGAAATCTCTTACTTATGTAAAGTGAATTTTATCCTAAGCACAGTCTGAGACTGGGAGTGAATTAATTTCTCAATGTCTGTATGTTCAGGTAACCCTCATTACCGCCTTCCCCTCAAGCCCTCTTTGCTTCTCAGATGTCTTCATTCCCTGCAGTACAGTGGACAGACTGGAGCGAAGCTATCGCAAGTAAACCGTATTTGTGTAGTGGCTTTTGTTGAGGTTGGCAGCCAAAAGGCCATAGCAATTAGGCTGCCCATGGTGTTACTCTACTGAAACACAAAGCAATACAGAGATGAGACATCTGAGGAGGAAAAATGTTTTTGGGGAGGAAGGGGGAGTTTCAGTGGAAAATTATCTTGATCCTTCATTTTTACTGGTAGCACAGATGCCATGTGTTTGTGTCTATGTAAGACATGCTGTAAGACGCCAACAGGGACAGCTTTACTCTTTCTCTTGCTAGCTCACGTATATAATACAATTGTTTCCTCCAGTGATTAATAAATCACATGATAAGAATGAAGCCCTTGAATTCCACTACTCTACTGCTGCTTCACACCCTTGTTACAAATGCAGTGCCATAGAGGTTTTAAATAATTGCAAGATTGTGTTCCAAGGCTGCTTGTGACTGAAAACCTAACAGGAACTGACATGTTTTGAAGCATATGTGCTTTTACTTATCACTGCTTTTACTTACTGTGTTATAAATGTGAGTTCTGATCTTGCAAAACCTTTTCCACTTTTGTAACTTCCTCTGGGAACAAATACATGGAAAATCCAATACTCAGAAAAATTCCCTGGTACAGGTATTTTTGGCTAAGATGAGGTTAGCCATTTGGTCTGTATTTAGCCTCAGAAAAGTTTTCCCACTCTTCTAACTTCTAAAAAGCGAGGGAGGAGGTTAACTAAATGAAAGTTTGAGGAAAACGCGATTACTGTATTTTATCTGACATACAACATGCTGAAAATAATACCAAAATAATTATAAGGCTATGAAAATACTAAGTTGAAAATAGTAAGTTAAAAATAAAAGCTGAACTATGACCTGACAGGTAGGTTACAGTTTCTTCAGTTACCCGTACACAGCTCTCAGTCAGTGGCTGCTACATACCAATCTTTTTTGGAGGAGTTTTGCAATAAGTAAGAGAATGCTCTCTACTTCAGGAATAACCAGACAAAATCTACATCCTGTCTTCTCTAGGAATTCCTGCTAGATGATGACAGGGTTATCTTAACATCTAGGTATCCCTGCAGGAAATTACACTGACACAGAAGTAGCACAGTACGTAAGCCATAACCAGTACCTTTTCTGGCTTGCTGGAGATACTTGGCCAACAAAGCGCCAATGTTAGCTCTCTGGTCAATGCTTCCATCCAGCCGCGACACAGATTTCAGCGGACCAGCAGACGAAGGGGCACGGACGTGCCGGTGATGTTCTGTCAAGCTCTGCTCGAGCTCAGCAGCCAGTGGATTCCCATTGTGCGAGCCCACAGTTTGCTGTCCGAAAGAGCTTGCTGAGAGCACAGCAAGGAACACGCAGATGCATATACCGCTGTACATTGCTGGAGAGAAAAGGAATGATAGGCTGTTAAAATGACCACATTTGCTACGTTGTGTGTTGTCCCTACACTCATCTTCCATTGGGGGTGCTGGTTTCTGAGCAAACTAGGGTTGTGTTGGGCTTTTTTTAATGCAGGTAGCTGTGGGATCTGTCTTAAGTTGGAAAACATGTATGTGAATAGTTAAATATCCCTTGATAAGAAGATACACTGGAAGGAATAAAATTAATTCACTGTAGCATGTGCTACATCTCCCAGATCTACTTAATTCTTTTTTGCTTTTCTTTTTTGGAAGACGTATTTCATTAAAACTTAAGGGAGATGAATCCAGCTCTGTGAAAAAAATCAGGATTCAAACACTACAGTATTTTGCTGTTGTACTAAATACTGCTGTTATTACAAATACTCAGTTTTGACAAGTTCTACAAAGAGCCTTTATCAATCCTTCATTGGTTTGAACTTTAGTGTTCAAGAGGTTTCACCTCATCATACACAGAAAGAAAACCCAAAAACTTGTCCTAAGGAGAGAAAAACCAAAATCTAACACCCCTCTCCTCTAAGCATTTGATCTAAAAGCTGAGGTGGTAAAAGCTGTTTAGTTAAAAGCTGTAAGAAATAATGTGCAACTTAACTATTATTCTTTATATAAAACAGAGAAGTAAAATTTTTTACTGCTTTCTTAAAAAAGTGTTAGACAAAACAATGTCATTTTACTTGATTGCTCATATAAGCTGAAATAGTATTTTTCTGGAAACACGGAAATTACTCTGTTTTTAGGAAAAACAAGGTACCTCCTAGTTAATGCTATAGGGGTAATTTCCTGTTATAAATATACACGAATTATCTCATCTATGTGAGAATTTTTGAATCGTTTAAGTTTTTAAACAGTATACTGGTCATAATATTTTAATTTTAAAAGAGGAGAAAATTAAGTTTATTTGCCCACCACATACACTAGAAAGAAAACATTTGTATGCATAAAATACATTCTTTTAGTATTCTTAGGAGACGAATGAAAAACGTCAAAAACGTCTCTCCAGCGTGGTTATTAGCGGTGTACCCATGTAGGTTTTGGTACTTGGAAACCAACTGTGAGTTGCATCCTTTCCACAGAGGTATCTTTTCAACCGACCTGTATTTTTTTGCGCATACAGAATCATAGAATGGTTTAGGTTGGAAGGGACCTTGAAGATACATATATATTCACGTACATACTAACGACTCCAAACCTTTCGCAGCGCGCTCCAGCGCTCGCCCCCTCCCCGCCCCGCGGGGGGCGCACCGGGCGGCGCGCCGCTCCCCGCAAACCCTCGCCCGGCGCTGGGGGACCGACCGACCCTCCGGCACCCCTCTCCCGGTGGGGAGCAGCCTGAATTCCTCTTCCCCCGCCGGAGCCGGGTGCGTTCCCTCCAACAAACGGCGGCATGCCTTCAGAGCCGCCGCACAGGTAAGCGCCAGACACCCCCATCCCGTGTCGTCGTCCCCCCCCCCCCCGCCCCCAGCAGAGATGCGGTCAGAGGAGGGGTGACGGCTCCTTCCTACCTTTCCGCTGCGCCTTCCCGAGGTCGGACCCGAGGAGGGAGCGAGGCCCGTTGTGTGCCCAGGCAGGGAGGGAACTTAGGGGCGACTCAGCCTCGGCCCCTTAAATAGCGGCGGCCGCCGCGGCGGTGTTTGCACAACTCTGACGCAGGCTGGGGCCGCCGCCCGCTCAGCCCCCCGGGGTGGATACCCACCCCCCCCCCACCTCCGTCCCTCCCTCCCGCCCAAATGCCACGGTGAGAGGCTGCTGGTGGGGCTCCCGCCCGCGGCAGTAGCCGCCCCCCGGGCTGCGGCCGGCGGGGCGGGCTCACCCCGACCGCGCTCGGTGGCGGTGGGAGCTGTGGGGTCTGGGGGCTCGGGTTCCTCTCGCTGTAGCCTCCTGCCACCCGAGCCCGGGGGGTACAAGCGCCTCCAGCCTCCCCTCCCCGGCGCCCTCCCTTTCGCCTCTGCTCGGGAAGATGGGGACGGACGTTTTATTTTTTAAAAAAAAAAACCACAAAGCCAAGGATGATCCCCTTCCGCAGAACGCCGGGCATGGGGACACCTTCGACCTGGTTCTCCCTCACCGACCCCCAGAGCGACACGCCTGCCCCCGGCCGCTGCGGGGAGACCGCTGCCGCGTCCCGCTGCCCAGCAGCCGTGCCCGCCGAGCCGCCGCAGCCCCCTGCGCTGCCCGGAGCAGCCTCCGCCGCCCTCCCTCCCTGCCTCCCCGCCTCCTCCTTTTCGGGGAGGGGAGGAAATCTCCTCCATCCCAGACCGCCCGGGCTGCCCCGGCGAGGCCGGACCGGGCCGGGCGCTTGCCACGCCCGGGAGGGCTCGCTGGGGTAGCCCAGCCTGCAAATACCTGCCCGCACCTTCCCCGAGCCGCCTCCTGGAGCAGCCGGTTCTCGGGACCCGGCGCTGGGGCTCCGCCGTGACCGCTGCCGAGTTTGTGTCTTAATTTTTAAGTTTACAACTTGGCGGCAAGCCAGCCCCGCGGGTTGCTTTTCCTTCTCCGGGAAGGCAGCCGGGCTTTCTTCTAAGACAACGAGGCTCTCCTGGGAGCTGCGTGTGCTTTGCGGGCCATGCGGAGGGTGCGGGAGCACCGCCCGGGGCCGGGGCCGGGGCCGGGGCCGTGCCGAAACGGCAGCTGAAGGGGGCTCCAGCCCTCCGAGGCGGGGCGCGGGGGTGCGTGTGGGTCCTCAGGTCACAGAAGAAAGGGCTCCTGGGGCGGGAGCTGCGCTTCTTCCCCATCTCTTCGCCCACCCACCGCTTGCCGGTGAGCCGCCACACATGGCCCGTTGCACCCCGGGCTGGGCTCGTCCCCGCGGTCCGGGGCAGGCCCGGGCTCCCGCCGCTCTTCCCGCGCCGGCCGGCAGAGGGCGACCAGGCCCCGCGCGGGGCGCCGCCTCAACGTTCTTCCCCAGTCTCCCCCCCCCGGGACGGCCCTGCCCGGCGCGCTGGAGGGCGGGCGGCCTCCCGAGGGGGATAAATTCACCGAAAAGCCATGAAACCCGGTTGCAGGAGGGTGCCACGCGGCGTGGGAGTGGGGAAAAAGCCCACCTGTCAGCAGGTCCTCAGCGCGGGGGGAGCCGTGGCCCAGGGCCCTCACGGCTCCTCAGGCCCGAGGGCTCCTCAGGCCCAACGGCGCCTCAGCTGAGGGCCCGGCCGTGGGGAAAGCCGCGCCGCAAGCGCTGCTGGTGTGGCCCGGAGCTTTGCTGGTGTGTGAGGGGCGTTGTGGCCTCCCGTGCCCCGCTGCCTTGGTGCGGTGAAGCACGGGAGTGGCGAAGCATGAGCTTTCCCCGCTGCCTTTCAGCCCCTAAGCAGGGTATCTGGCGCTGAACGGGGTACACGGACTGAACCGTGGGCTGCTTTTCATCTCCCACAGTGCCGACGTCGGGCAAAGTTGCCATCCCGAGGCGCTTAAAAGAAAAAAAAAAAAAAAAAAAAAGGCAAAATCAAAACCTACTTTGAAAACAGAAAAGTAAGTTGAAAGGAATTGTGAGGGGAAGCAACAACGCTGAAATTGTTCCAGCAGTCACCGTCCAAGTGCTGGTTTAATGGCTCTGTCTGTCTGAAAAAAAAACCAACCCAACAACCCAGTGATATTCCTGATAATTCAATTTCAATTTTTTTGGCTTAGTGGGAAATATGCTCACTGCTATTAGACAATTAAATAGTCAACACTGAATTGAACTGGAGGTGTCTGGGAAAAGTATCACAATCTTTCTGGGAAGGTCCAATACAATAACAATTCTGGTAGAGTCACATCAGGCCCTTGTGAAACTCACTGTAGATAATGAGTTCCCAAGGGACCACCCCAAACCTTAATAGAAGAGAAAGACAGAGAGCTTGCTAATACATGCATATGCATAATTCATATCACAGAGGTATAAATATAAATGCAGGCATTTAAGGCTGATATATTTGCCTGGTTGAACACATACACACTACAGGAGTTCATTTACGTTGAGCTGATTTGGAATATCAGTTCACTTATAAATATAGCCAGGACTGCACAAATGGAGTGAGAGATAGTGCGTGTGGGTGCATATGCATGGCAGCCAAACTTACTATTTGCTTTCATGAACACGCAGAAAGGCAACAACATACAAAATCGCATAGACAAGACAGGAATGTTTGCTGGACAGTTACATACGTATATTTCGATGGGATCTCTGCTTTTATGAGATTGTATACTAGCTTTTTCACTGTACCTCTGAATTGGCCAAATCACCTTGTTAGCAGTGAAAGGGTCAGGAGCGCAACAGTGAAAGCACAGCGTGAAGTTTTCTGCCTCATTCTACCTATGTGTTCTTGACACTGACTACAAATGCCTGTTGGTTTTTCCTATTAAGCCATCGTGGTGTATGAAGAAAGTTAGTGAGGCTACTGCATGATGTCAGGTTCTTAAAGTCAACAGTACTGCACCATCTATAACTTTGGTTATAGACTTTTGAACACTGGATTTTCCTCACTGAATTCCTTAATACTAGTAGGTACAGTCCTTGGAGATCATTTTCTCTTTTACTGATGTTTTCTTTGGTGAAAGTTGGAGGTTGTGTGCAAGGTCCAGTCCTCGGTAAATAAATGTTAATTAATGGCATTTTAGAATTTGTTTGGGTAGAGATAAAAGACCAGAAAGCCTGTTCAGCTTGAGCAATATGATAGCAGGACTCAGGAGAGTTGCCTGTAGAAACTTAGGCTATGTATTGCTGAGTGATGTGGCACAAAGAGGAAAGAATCAGGGTTTGGTTTGCAGTGACCTGGTTAGGTTCCAGGACCAGTGTTTTCACCAGTTGCTGGGCCTAGATGTGCATGATGAATCTATACAGTGTTAACCACAGGAGGGCCTTGTGCCACCATCAGAGGTGGGGTGAGATGGATGCTGCTCTAATGCATGACTTCAGCCTTAGTTCACCAGGAAGGAAAGTGCTTTGACTGCACCAGAGCTTGAGCAATGTTGCAAGAATCCAAGTATAGGTGCAAAACAAATTTAAACCTAAAATTAACCCTGCAACGCAGTAAATGCGAATAGATATGCATCCCTAAGGTAAAAACTGGATGATACCATAGTTTAGAGGCTGCAGGCTGTTGAAAATAGGTTTTCTGGCAAGTGTCTGTTAGAAGATTTGAGTTTCTCTAACTTATTCCCCATGTTGGTCAAGATAACACTATCCTCAACTGTTTTCTCTATTTAGCTGCCAAAGGTTTTCTCCAGTGTAGCTGACATGGCAAAAGAGAACGTATGGCTGATTATACATTTTGTGCTGTTCCAGCACAAAGCTTGGAGTGGGTTTGGAGCAAGAAGGCTGTGTGAGAACAGAGGGATGGAGATACTTTCTTACATCTGTTGTACAATGGAGGTGGCCGGTGCCAGTAGTGCCCCGACAGGGCACTGTGCTAACATCTCAATCTCTCTCTGCTGCGAGATGCAGCAGAGCTTGTCTGTGAGTGTCAAAGTAGCAACAAGCTTGGAAACGGCCTGCTCTTTCCTAAAGCGGTAAGCATGCAAATGCTGTGCAATACTTCATTTCTGTCCATGTGCATGTGACTTTTGTCTCTACACTATATATTTTTCTTGGCCATATGACATGCAATTTGCAGTAGCATGGTTGTCATGTGGATGGCATAGCAACTTGTGATGCCTATGTTTGATGCCTTTCTAGCCATAAATAAAACATATGGATATTACTCAGCGTTATTGCATGGCTTTGGATTCCAAGACGTTAAATATGGAGCAGTATACTGCCAAGTATAAGTATGTTGGGATTTTAGACCGTGAAGGATAAAGCCAGGTGGCTATCCTGCAGAGCTAGGGGGGGCTCGTGTTCAAGAGAGTTACAAGAAATGCGTTCTTTTGTTTCTAAGTATTATATAATTTTCTGATTATCACTGTGCAGGGTTTTTTTTACTTTCTTCTGGACCCTGATACTTAAGGGTAACTTTCTTTGCCATGTTGCAGCAAATTAATGTTTTTTTCTGTGCAACTAATGGAGTGGCAGTGTGGAGGATTACAAAGAAGTAGAAATAATTGGCAGAGGATATCAGGGAAGAGAATGGTGTAGTTTTCCAGAACTAATGGAAAAATTAGAGACTATATTATTTGGACCAACTGCATGGATTGTAGATGTAAAACAGAGTCTTGAATATATTTTAAGATGGCATGTTGTTTTGCTGCTATTTCTGTGGGTGTTGATTCAGACTTTAAATTTTTGGTATTTCGTTTTTTCAAATATTTTGAATTTTAATTCATCAGTTTCTATCAAATGACTTAAATGCTTTCACTGTAGTCTCTTTTCACTGAATTTACATCCCACTTGACAGGAAGATAAACTCTGCTTGGAGTCAACCCAGAAACTGAGGGAGAAATTTTGGTCCTGGGCAAGCAAACAGCAGCGTTGCCTGAAACTGTAAGGAATTTGGGTCCTCTGCCTGAAGAGTGCTGATCTCCTTGCACAGGGCAGTGCCTCAAACTCATATATTAGTCCTCAAAAGACACCAGACTAATATATCAGACCTAAAGAAGGGTCCAGTAGAAGCAGATCATCAGAGTTGTTGCTGAGGATGATTGGACACTCACAGACTGCTCTGCAATGGAAATCAAAGAGCAACTGGTAGGAATGATCAGGAAGCCTACTTTAAAAGTGTACTCCTGGTATGAACAGTGGGCACTAATGTAAATTCAGTCATTGTCTTAGAATTACACATTATCCTGCAGTTTTGTGAAGAAGGAAAATAAGAGGAAAATCCCATTTCCTGGGAGTGGGGTTGGGTTGTTTAGAAAATCAGTTTTCAGCCTGTATCCCGTGAAATTCAGGCAGTTGGTATGTAAGCTCACAGATCAACTGGAAAACTGACTTGTATGATGTCTTCAAATTTGGTTCCCAATGGTTTCAAGAAGATGTGGTGAAGTGGGACAGAGAAAAATCCAGAGTCACTTTCAAGGAGACCACACAATCCCAAATCACTTGCTTTTTTTGTATGGTTTTTGTTTGGGGGTTGTTTTCTCTCTGAAAGACCAAATTGATTTTCTGTGGAAATTTGTTATATATATTCCAAATTGCCCATAGAGGATAGAGGCTTTTGAACAAGTTGAAAACCGGAAAAGGAAATCTAAGTACTAGAAAAAAATTACAAAGGCACATGAAGTGTTTGTTCCTAGCAAATTCTCTGTGATTTCAGCAGTACTTTGAGAAGTATGGTAGAGTTTTAAAAGGTAGGAAGATAAGGGCCTATCTTGACAGGCACAAAATAAAAGTATAGTAACTAGTCTCTCATGACAAATGGGAAGTCTGTTTAATGCCTACTTTGTGGAATGGTTTGGCATTTAGGACTCCTCTTCCCTTTTTTTTATTGTCTGTGGCATACCAAGTTACTTTGCCATGTACATTTCAACTAAAAATGGGTGAAAACAAATAGTAAATAAAGAATAAGTGTTATGTATCAATGTGGAAGGTAGGAGAAGATGACAACTTGTGCTAGCTGTGCCTAAAGCATGTGAATTTATTCCTAGCAGTGTGCTTCTATTCCTTACTCCTGAGAGGTATTTAAGCGTGTTCTTAGGCACCTGCACATGTGGTTTGTTAGCCAGAGAGGGATGACACACCCTTAAATATGTGCCTAAATGTTCTGTCCTGACACCCATAAAGACCACCTGTTCTTTGAACTTGTTCTTTGCTGTTTTGAGACCTTAGGGCTGTGATCTCCCAGATTTTGTCACATTTTGCTGTCTAAAATTCAAAATTTCATTCAGCTTCTCTTGCTTGTTTTTACCTCAGATGTATGTCGTGCACCTCAGGAGAGTCCTTGCCCTTCTTCAGAGGAGAGGTTTTGAACAGACCTTGTGTTGCTTGCCATTCAGACTTGAAGTACCTGCTTCATCAGATACTTTTTTGAGAAAGCAGCTGTGATATAGCACTCTTGTCTATGAAAGTAAAATACATATTCACAAGTACTGGAATCCATTTTACATTGATGGGATTATTTATTGTTTTAAATAATTGTATTTTATTCCATAATTAATATTTCCTTTTGTGTAGGAGAAACCAGTCCAACACACTTCAATGTATGTATTAATTAATTTATTATAAAAATAGCCTAGTACAGAAAGAAAAAAACATTGTACCTTTCAAAATCCTTTGTATTTTTCAGATGTGCTCTCCATCTTGGTGCATGTACCCAGACAAAAAGTGTCTTTTCCACTGTGTGGCAATAACAGAATACTGTAGGAGATACTGTTCACTCCACATCCTCTCCTGTGAAGGGGTAATGTCTGACTCATCAACATTTGTCAAACAATTTAAAATCCCAAAAAGGAAGTTCTATAAATGACAAGTACGATGTATTAGCCTCTTGTCTTCTAAACATTTGCATGTTTTCATCTATGCTAAAACTAGAATCAGAATTTAAGAATAGCAAAGTAATTTGACACTGGACAGACGGGACAGCCAATTAAGGCTTTTTAGTGTCCTTTAGAAGAGATAGGGGCCTTCTGCCTGAGACATAAGTGGATAGGACAGCTGGAGTCTTGTTATTTCACTTCTACTGTTAAATTATACTTCATAATATGGAAGGAAATTGAATTAACCTGGCTGCAAAATATGAATTGTTATTCTGACAATTCCTATTTAAATGGAAAAGCCAGAAATGTCCATGGACGGTGTAGATGCTACATAGCTGTTTTGAATAGCTAGAATGGAATGAAAAAATAATGATCATCTTTGGACAACAACCCTGACTGCATTGCAGTGAGCTGATGGAATGACTTTGGTGTAAGTGTTGTAAAGAAGATACTTGGAAATCCTAGGGATTGCCCACTGAATGAAGTTGATATTCCCACTTTTGACAAGGCTGCTCCTTTACTGATTGCTCAGCAATTCTCTCTTGGATGTGCTGGAGGAGGGTTACTTGCCATGTGGCAGGAAAAAAGCATTAGCCAGGAGGCTCTGTAGTCTAACACTTAACTTTTTGTGGCCTGATATTTCCACACTCAGAAACACCTAGCTCTGTGACCACCATAACTGAATTACAGCCTCCAGGAGGTCAAAGTGAGTCAACCTGTTCAACTTTAAATTTAAAGGCTGAGGAAAAAGGGACAGTTAACTCCGAACTCTACTTTAAATACCTCTCAGCTGCCCCTTAGTGAGTGAGCCGTCCCTTAAAAAAGCAGAAGGAAGACTTCTAAATTAAGATATTTTACTGAATTAGTAGGTATAAATGTATTTCGAAAGCACTGGGAGCTAAGAACACACATGATAGAAAAGAATTATTACCCAGACAGAATAACTAAATCTAAGGGGAATAATTCTTTGGAAGCAGACAAACCTTGATATATGCTGCTCACTTTTTATTGTTTCTAGCTATCTGTCTCTAAATTAGGATTTTATAATAAAAAGATTTACTGTATTCAGAGTACAGCCTGGAATTACTTAAATTCAGCTGTTCTGCACGGTGCTGTGTGGCATGAAAGACACAACTTTATGAAGCATTTAAGTAAGTAGGGTTTCAGTTTGACTTCCTAAAATTAACAAAGTCTAATTAGTGGGATTGGTCTGCATGGTAACGATGTCTTAGGTTCACTGTTCAATAATACGAATATATGTTATTTAACCCTTTACCAGTGTTGTATTTTATTTAGCATGCTCTTAGGCCAAATAAATGAGCTTTATCAAAAGGTTCCTTGGGCTACAAGCTGGCTCAAGGTCTTGGCTGTATTTCCCTAGAATCATGGAATCACAGAATATCTCAAGTTGGAAGGGACTCATAAGGATCATCAAGTTCAACTCCCTGCTCCTTTCAGGACTACCTGTTTAGCATTTACTTGTGGAAACAGGAATAAAACTGCTGGAATGGGATGGTACTGAGTTCTCTGTCTCAAATTTTCTCTTGAAATGAAAGAGCAGGATTACTGATGACTTCGCTGGTGTAACATGGTGGCTTGTTTATTTAAGGCTACTGAGGACCTGGTGCAATAGTGAAAAGGTACCGTGAAGTGTGCAAGTGTGTAAAATGGAGGAGAACTACAGTGACTGTGTTTTCTTTTCCTTTTGTATTTTTACTCAAAGCATTATTCTGGAAATGCACACTGCTGCTTTTTGTTTTCTTATGATTTCCCTTATCCCTTTACTTCGTCATAGTCTGAAATGAGCCATCCAGGCTGAAAGAGGATGTCTGCCATCTGAATGCAGTCAGTAAAATAGCTCTGTCATTGAGTCAGTGGGTTATGCCTTTGGTATAACCTGGGTCAGGGAGGAGGCCAAGGAAAGTGTGGTCCTGACCACACCAGGCCCTGGTCAGGGCAGTTGAGAAGTTCCAGCTCAAAGCTTAAGCAGAGCGTGAGGGTGAAGGAGTGGTGAGACTGGACAGGTAGCTCCAGGGGAAGGGTAAGCACTATGGGAAGCAGGCTGCTGGAGGTGGACTGAGCTAAGAGCGTTAGGAACCTGGTGTGATTTGTGTTTAAGAGAAGACTGGATGTCCTGTAGCCTAGCCATACCATCTGCATCGCCGCCTGACTGACAGTGGTGATTGCCTGCATGTGACGTATGTTCAGTACTTTGTTTTTTGGGTTTCAGTGATGTGCCTCATGCATATCTGTTCACAAAGATGCTGGGGTTCCCAGTGTGACTCGTGGAGTGGGGGACAGGCATACAAGCATGTTCTGTGGGAGATAATGCCAGTGGGAGGACAGTGAAAAAGATACTTTAGCACTGTCAACTTTGTGAGAGCTGTACACATTGTCCTCTTGTTCCAGCAATGTAATAGAGCATCCACTGTTTGGATGTACGTAGGCTCTGCTAAGTGGTTGTTGGCTGCTTGATCAGGATAATCCATACCTGAAATATTCATCAGTGTCTGTGTAGTGTTGGATCTGATGATGCTCTTGTTGAACATACCACTGATTGCAATAGATGGGTTGGCATTCTGTGACATTCTCCTCATAGAAAAGTTCAGGTCACGAACAACGTACTCTCAGATCCTTATTTGCATCCAGTAAAATTGTGTTAAATCTCTTCAGGTTTGGTGAGGGATGAAGATTTCAAGTCAGTTACTAGTATATCAAAAAACATGCTATCATCTCCAGCCGTAAACAATGTGATGATAAACTGTTTGATCAAAACATTTTGAAGTGGAATCAGCCACCAAATCCTAGGACACCACTGAACATAAGGTCCACACTTCAGATTAATCAACACCTAATACTTCAGGCATTTTTTAACATAATAGATGAATTCAGGTTAGTTTGTTGGGTTTGTCTTAAAAACTCTTCCCTCTTAGGAGTTTGAATCACTATCTTGAATTTATTCAAAGCAATCCTTTTATTTTTTTAAATAATACTAAGATAATTACTAGAAGTGCACAACTAGATTCAAATGTAGATCTTCCTGTATTTATTTTTTGTATTTGTGAGAGAAAATAACTTCTGAATATTCATTTATCTGGCGAATATTCACGTCTTCATAATTTTATTCCTAACCAAACCAAAAAGCAAAGAACCTTTCAAACGACTAACAGAAATTCAATCGTGTTTCATTAGAATCACATTATCTTGCTAGAAATAAAAAATTAAGATTTTTTTTTGTACAAATTAATTATTTAAGTTTTACTTTGATTTTAATTATTTTTCTATTGCTTCCCTTTGTTATGATACGCCTGATTCCTTACTGTTATTCAACAGTGAACAGTGTTTCAGCCCAAGCCCCCAAGCATGGATCAAATATATTACAATACTTCAGCAATGCTCTAGTTTGTGTGAGTTATACTTCTACTTTCTTCTGTGGAACATGTCATTTTTTGAACTCCCTTGATGGCCTCTCTCCTTGGAGAGAAAAAGCAGTGCATCATATGTACCCCAGCTGTGTTTTGTCCTAGGTGAGGACTCTGAAGCTCACAAGGAGAGCGTAAGCACGGAACAACTGAACTACAGATTTAGTGAGAGCATTATATGCTCATAATATGCTCTGTAAATATGAGTATTTCTGAATTGAAAGACCTTCATTTTTGGCTGAACTAAATTGTTTTTCAGACATTTGTGTGTTTGGCCAGACTCACCTATTTCAGCAGTTGGGTAGCTTTTTTAATCCCTGTGATGTATCAGTTAGCGGTAGCGGGACAATATGCCAGTCATGGGTAATATCCAAGAGCCTCTTTGATAAAGGAAACAATGCCTGGGTGCAGAGAGCCAGGATTTGCACCTGAAGACAGAAGCAGATTGCATTTCTCTGATTTTAGAAACATGAGGAGCAGCTTTCCACCAAGAGAGGAAAAAGAGACTGGCAACAGTCTGCGTGGTGTTTCTCAGTGGAGTTAATGGCTAAGCAGGGTGACTGATGCCTTCTGTACTGTCTGTCTTGTCAGGATAGCAGCAACCACAGTATTACAGATTCTTCCCAACTGCTCTGTGGAGTAGCCAAACTATGTACCATTTTATGCTAGCTTTTTTTTTTTTTTTTTTATTTTTTACGTAATTTGCATATAAGATTTGACTATACTTTGATTAAGGGCCAAATCCTGCTGCTTTAGAACACAGGCAAACAGAAATTTTCATTAAGGCTAAGCAACGGTGTGCACGTATGTGTGGGTGTGCAGGAAGGTGATAACTGAGATTTCCTTGGCACCCTGTTTTCTTTCCAGTCCAGGAGAGTGCTCACGGGGCTGATTCTTTCCTTGTCCTTTTTTTTTTTCATCTTAAGCAGAACATTTGTCTATATCTTTTTTTCCATGCCAAAATAAATTTTCATTTATACAGAAAGTACAAGATATTTCACATTAAAATACACTGGGAAGTTTTATAGAAATGAGAGCTTTGCAAGCAGGTTGCCATTTTACACAATTTGCAGTGTTTGGTATTAAATATTTTGTTTGAAAGGAAAAATCCTTGGCTGGGCTTTATTGTTATTATTATTTTGCCCTGTCTGCTGCTGCGTGACTAGAGTAAGTTATTTTTAAGAATGCCTCAGTGAATTAGGGGCCTACAAGCCGTTTACTGCAGTGATGTAGACATGCTGGGAGCTTTGATGCTGATGGTTAAGTGAAGATAGATCTAAGACTTCTAAATATTCAGGTTCTTGAACATTTTTGCCTGATTTGTTTTACCATACTGTTAAAAATTACAAATAGGTCTAATCTAAAACCCTGCCTCTGTAGGCATTCTTAAATTTGGACATGTTTTAGATGCTGACAAGGTTCCAACATGCTTTATGAGAAGCTGCACACAAACCTTGAGTATGAATAACAGATATTCCAAAAGGGAGTAAGATTTTTGCAGCATGACTACATTGTCTCTGAAGTAGTTTACACAGTGGAATAATAGTTTCAGTGTTGAAAATAGTGAAAAAGAGGTGTTGGCTCTGCTTTATACCTTACCCAGAAAACCGCAATACCAGAAGTGTAGCACATTAATAACCTCGGTTTATACTGATGTTAGAGGTAATACTGCAGTTCATCATTGTTTGCTATTGTAAAAGTTTTGCTGGGCTTTTGGCTGTATCTGTTCTTTCATACCCCTGAGGACACTTACTGTTAAGACGGATTTAGGATGTTTTTATCCAAGTACAAAATTGTACAAGAAAAACAAATTCAGTATTCAAAAGACAGACATATAGGCACAAGAAACTGAAAAACATTCTCCTAACAGCCATAATTCCTTGGGAAGATAGGTAGAGTGTAAATAGTATCATGCATTATGCATTTTGTCTAATATACTGGTCAATAATGAGGTAGGAAATCAATAGGGTGTTTCATTATGCCATTTTAGGAACAAACTTAAGCATATGCCCTAGTCAACTAGTTATCTGTAAGACCTTACACTGCAAAGCATATCCGCTCATATGCATTCCTCATAAGGTCACTAAAAGCTGTAGATGTTGCAGACATCCTTGGAAAGATTCAAGCACCTCTGACTATGGGGGTCATGAGCCACAGGAGAAAATCTCTGTGTCTCCAAATTGTCTGTGCTCAATGCTCAATGCTTTAGTGCATTATCCCACTGCTCTTTGTTGCAGAACTCTCATTTTCCCCTTGCTTTTGTAACAGCTCTGGTGTTACTCCTGAACCTTTTCTGAAGTCAAATGTCATGTTTTTTTTCACCTTTTTCTTGGTTCTTTGACTTGCTAGTTAACTTTATTAAAAGCAGACTAATTAGAAGGAAAATTACAAATAGTTTGATATCATTACCTAAAACAGTGAGCTGTTCCTAAGTGGGAGAAAAATGGAAGGAAGATCTTCATAGATCAGTTTGATTTTGCTTGCTAGCCCAAAGATGATGAAGCCAGCTAAGGCTCATATTTTTCTCCCAGCAAAGCAGTAAATTACCTTCTTTTAGTCTTGCATAGTTATTTTCTGTCAATGAACAGTATTTTGCTTTGTCCCTGGTACAGGCTACAAAACATAACACTTGACTGTGCTGTCCATCCTTAGATCAATGTATCTGGAATTATTTGATAGTAAAAGTTTAAGAAGAATAGGTACTACTGCCCACATCCAGACTATATACAACCTCTGCACATATAAATTTGTACAGCCTCTGCCATTGACATCTGCCCATCTTACTGTGCTTCAAAATATGAACATTGCTTTATGGCTTTGAGATGAAGTCCATACGCAGGAGTGGGTAAGGATTCTAGACGCCAAGCTACGGAAGACATCTGTCTGCCACCTCTGAGAAGGAGAAAATTTAAAAGGCATCCTTGTCCTTTTGTGTTGCATTGTTTATACGCTTAAAACAACACGATCATAGAATCATAGAATCATAGAATCGTCTAGGTTGGAAGGGACCTTTAAGATCATCGAGTCCAACCATCAACCTAACACTGCCAAAACCACCACTAAACCATGTCCCTCAGCACCACATCTACCTGTCTTTTAAACACCTCCAGGGATGGTGACTCCACCAGATGTCCAAGAAGAGCTGCAACCTGAATTATAACAGCTCACAGATTGTCCACAGGCAAAAAATAATATTATATTTACAGTATCAGAAGTACTGGATTTAATAGCTGTTCACTGTATAAACCTTTTTTTCATGAGTAACTGACTTTTTATGGATACAGTAATGCTTAAGTAGAATCACGCAGTCTGAACACAGTCCAGGGGCCATTTCACAGCAAACAGCTAAAACTATTTTTATTGTGTTGTATTAATACTGTGATCCTCAAGGAATGACAGCAGCGAGATATCAGTTCCACAAATATATAAGGCCTACCCACATAAGTCATATCAAATTTTTAGCATATACCAGCATATCTGGTATAGTTCACACTGGTGTTTTTAATGTAAGCTTTTAGTTGGGACAGGAAGAGGGCAGAGTAAATCTCTAATGATTATTTTAAGAGTATCTCAAATAAACTGGTATAATCCAGCGTAGGACAACCACTCTGCCCCTCAGAAACATGTTATCTCTACTGATATCTACTGATAAATGTAAAGGGTCAGATTTTTTAAAAAGATGGCCAGGATGAACAAAAAAGTACTTACCTACATGCGTAAATTTATTGTAACAAGTTATAAGAAATGGAAATTGTAAGCGAAATGCTGATACAACATCATCAATGTGACACAAATAGCTCTAAACCAAGAAAAAGGTCCTACACATGCCCTGTATATATTCTCTGCTATGTGATGTGATAGTCCCTCCTAGTTATATTAACCTGAAAACAGGCTGTCATGTAACAGCCTGGATTCTGTGGTGTGGAGGGAGATCTGCTGTGGATTCAGCATAACATATGACCATAGTTTTATGGTCATATGTTTACGATGACTTACGATGTTTTATATGTTTACGATGTTTACGATGCTGACTTCAGATGTCTTTCTCAAATTTCTGGTTGCTGCAGACCACTTTCTTTGCAAGCTGTATATGCAAGATAGATGTCTTACTGAGCATTTTAGGTTTTGCTCCAGGAACCAGTAAACTTTTAGTCAAACAATATTCTGAAGCATAATTTTTAGTTTCCTGAGTCAGTTGTGACTGGGTCAAGCCCGCTGTACTAGTCTGGAGTCAACAGATGATGCCAGGGCAATTTTGAAGTTTGGCTAATACAAGGTTTATTACTCTCTCATCCACACAGGCATTTCTCTTTGTTTAATTTGTGATAGTGCCTGGACTAGATAGTAAAAATATAAATTTTTTTCTGTAACAGGATATGAATGACTGGATATGATAAATAATGGAATCTCTTGTAATTGTATCTACATGAATATTTCATATTCTTAGAGCTGTGAATTTATCCCATGTCTGAGAATGCTCTGAAGTATCTGACAGAGCTTAATTGTTTGCTTTTGCGCCATCCCTCTCATACTGATGACACTAGTCAGTTGCTGCTTAAGATCACGCTGTTTTTCAAAAGTTCACTGTGCCTACACGTGCATGGAAAACCAAGGAGCAGACTCTGAATCTTCACCCTTTTATTGCAAAGTCTATAACAGTGGAAGTGGAAGGCAGCAAGTTAAATCGGTCTTGTCTTTCTCTTTGGAAGTCTGCTTTCCTGTTGTACAGTGTAGATACGGGATTGGCTGCAACAGTTAATACAAGTTTCAAAGAGCTCTCTGAGGCTAAATATGAGTGCTAGCTGGCAAGCAACATGCAAGGAGTTTCTCAGTGTAGGCATACTCTGAGAGTGAGAGATAAGGTGTTCGTTAGTACTAGGTACGTTTGAAAACCAAAATGGGTAGAAGTATTTTTTTCAACGGTTACTTTTTAAGTAACTGGAAATTCACACATATATCAAATGTATGGATTTGATCGTGAAAGGGCAATATTTCTTGTCCTCTAGGAAGGGGCAAAGGAGAAACAGGAAAGTTGAAACAACGGTGTTGGAGAAGGTAGATTTCAATACTCTTTGGGTGTTCATAGGATGTTTTGTGAGAGTCGAATCTGAAGGAAAAAAGAGATGAAGATAGCTCACAATTCTTTGATGAAATAATATTAAGGGCACAGTGGAAAGACAAGAGTAGAAAGGAACCAACTTGGCTAAATCCTAAGTTCTCCATTGACCTTTAACACAAGGAAGAAGAATGCAGAAGTTGGAGTGCAGATCAGGTAGCTGGGACAAGTCTCAAAGTGCAATGTAGGTAGGCAGAGAAAAAAATCAGAAGAGTCAGTGAACAAAGTGAGATGCAGTTAGTGTGGGATATCAAAAGTAACTGGAAAGAACATTAGTGATAAGACAAAGAAGAAGAAAAGTTTGTCCAGTATTGACTCTGAGGGTAAATATGTTAAAAGGTGTTTCTTTTGTATCAGTCTTTACTTAAAGTTCAATGGCAATCTTTCACAATTAATATTAGTGACAAATGATGACAATCTCTGCCTTTAGGGGGGTACACCAGGCCAAACAGTACTTAGATGTATCTCATATTTTAAGATTGATGACTGAAAGAATACTAAATTTAGTGCTTCTTTTGTTGGAGGACAAGAAGAGTTGGAGATTTATAGCATAATTTTAATCCCCAGAACAAGTACTGATTCTGATAAAATTTTGTAAAAATCTAGATGGTAATGAGATGAGTAAAAGCGTCTCCCCTCTTGCCATCCTCTTGCCTACCTGCAAATGCAAGAAAAATGAATGTAATTTAAAATGACAAGACAGGATCTGACTCTGCACAAGTCAATACTTAGTCATAGCAACCCATGTAATTCGGCTTTCTAGCACTGTTCCCCATATGCATCAGGAAAAGTTCCTGTAGTTACAGATGTAGAAATTACTGCCATATGAGCCAACAAAAATACCCAGGTGGCACTTTAAACAATCTTTCTGTGCTGTCTTATATAGGACTGAGGTTCTCACTGGAGAGTTTCTTCCTTTCTTTTATTTTGTTTCTATTTCATATTAAGTATTGCCAGCTTAGTTTTAAATGCAGAAAGAATTTAGCCAGCCACATTCAGTAGCACACATTCAGATTTCCATAGTGGTGGGGGTCCAAAGAATACTGAAGCGTATACAAAGGGGAAATCTGAATTCAGATATTATCTGATATTGAGCAGAGGATGTGCCACCAAGCCTATAATCAATGTTTATTAAAGGAAGGAATAAATATTGCATGACCTTCCAATCCTAGATATAGCTGTCTCAGTCTATTTAATAAGCAGAGGAAGTTTATAGTGTTTGCCCAGCCATTTCCCAAGATATGTTTTTTTACTAGGCTTTGTCACGATGTGACTTTATTGCTTCTTGCTGTGTTAAGATCCTACATTGTCTTGTCTATTCTCTGACTGAGATACATTTGTCAGAAGATCAACTGCTATGAATCAATGGACCTCCAGTGAAACTGTTGCAGCAACATTGATTTACAACAGCTGAATATTGGCTCTTATTCTTCACAAATTGCTGATGTCATTAACTATTTAGAAGCCAAGTTTAAAAAATGTATCCAGCACAGACCAGAAAACCATGGTAACTCCATTTCATAGAAAATGTAAAAAACCACAACTGTTTAGCATGAAATGAAGCCAAGACATATAAGTGGAGAGAAGCCAATTATCCTAGAAGAGTGAATGTAGTGAACAATGCCATGATTTAGTCATCTACCTGAGATTTGAGACCTGTGTTTTTCAGCCTGTGCTTCAAGTCAAGTACAAGAGGGACTGGAACCTACTTTCCATCCATTCTCACTGAATTACCTAGCTGTGGAGTTACTTTGACATGCTCCAGATTCCATCCTGGATCTGATGTGCTTTAATTAAAATCAGTGTTTCCAGAAATGTCATTCTTTACGTTTCATTTTTGACAAAAGAGCATTCTTCAGTGGGAACTAAGTAACTTTGTAAGTGGGAAGTAATTATCTGTACAGTACAGCCATTATTTTTTCATAGAATCATAGAATGGTTTAGATTGGAAGGGACCTTCATCAACTTCCAACCCTATGGCAGGGACAGCTCCCACTAGACCAGGTTGCTCAAAGCCCCGTCCAGCCTGGCCTTCAACACCTCCAGGGATGGAGCTTCCACAACTTCTCTGGGCAACCTGTTCCAGTGCCTTACCACCCTCAAAGTGAAAATTTTCTTCCTAATATCTAACCAAAATCTACCTTCTTCCAGTTTGAAGCCATTCCCCCTCATCCTATCACTACATGCCCTTGTAAAAAGTCCTTCCCCAGCTCTCCTGTAGGCCCCCTGTAGGTTCTGGAAGGCCACAATAAGGTCTCTCCAGAGTCTTCTCTTCTCCAGGCTGAACAATCCCAACTCTCTCAGCCTGTCCTCATAGGAGAGGTGCTCCAGCCCTCTGATCATCTTTGTGGCCCTCCTCTGGACCCGCTCCAACAGGTCTTTCCTATGTTGGGGGCTCCAGAGCTAGACACAGTACTTCAGGTGGGGTCTCACCAGAGTAGAGTAGAGGGGTAGAATCCCCTCCCTCAACCTGCTGGCCACACTTCTGATGCAGCCCAGGATATGGTTGGCTTTATGGGCTGCGATCACACATTGCTGGCTCATGTTGAGCTTCTCATCAATCAGCACCCCCAGGTTCTTCTCCTCAGGGCTGCTCTCGATCCATTCTCCACCCATCCTGTATTTGTGCTTGGGATTGCCCCAACCCAGATGTAGGACCTTGCACTTGCCCTTGTTGTGAAAACTTGGCCTTTTGTGTGAACTCTGTGTACAAATCACGGCTAGCGTGAAAATGGTTTCTTTTCACATAACTTTTCAAAGCAAGCCAGCTTGGTATCACTTCGGAAGAAGGAAAAAGATTTTTGACAAATGTGGATCCATGGAACATAATAGAGGCAGTGTACAAATGGTCACACGAGGGAGATGCTCCCTTCCTGGGGATTTGTAACTATACAGTTCATTTAGGATTTGCTCATATAGTTCTTGATGAATGCATCAAAGTCTGTATGTACTATTATGGCCTCATAAAACCTAATTCACGTGCAGTTTCATCTGCACTGCATTGCAGCAATTGCTTAAACCACTTTTGAAAGTCTTCATACTAAGAGCATTCTGGCCTGATTGTGATTGTTCAAATCACTTGGCTGAGTGGAATGAAAATACACTCACGTTTTACGGAAAAAGGAAAAAAAAGAACAAACTTAACACATGCAATGAATAAACAACCAGTAAAACCTGTACAGAATAGAAGCCCATTATTAGATGCCATTGAATTTCTGGCAAGTCGTATACAATTGTTATTGCTAGGCAATAAATGATTAGCAGCAGATCATTTATATGACTATTCAGGTCTGTAGAAATCGTCTTTAAACTGAAGATATAATAATACTATGGTAATGCAGGTGAGAAAGGTCTTGTTTAAACTAAAGATAGAACATTATTGTGGAAGTGCAGCCAAGAAAGATCGTATTTTACCCTTTTTGTCCTGTATGGCTCTTATCTTCATTCACGTTAATTTTCCCACTCTTTTGTCTTTTCTTTATCCTTTATATATTTTTGTTACTTAGGATTTCTAAGCATGCTGCATATTTCAGCCAAAGCTGAGCACTGTGATTTGCACTCAGATGGATGCCTATATGAAGTCTGTGCTAGTAGAATTTTAAAGCAATCTGTTCCTTCCTGTGAATCTGAACGAGTGTACTGTGCTACAGTGCAATGATATTCCTCATTACAGGAGTCACAGGGGGCATGTTGGAGTCTTGCAGGTTGGGGAGCTCCTGTCTTCTCAATACGAGAAGACATTTGTCAAGGTTGATACAGGAGCCTGGGGATACAAAAAAGGGAACCAATGTCACACACAAACCTGGGACTGCGTGACTGTATTGTTTCTGTATTAATTTGTATGAAATTGGTACTTCGTATTTCACGCAAAGTATGTGGAAATAGAGAGAGGGTTCTCTCCAAGTATGAATTTGAGGCTATGACCAGGAAGGGCTGACTTTGCACATAAAGACAGACATGGATAGAAGTTTAATTCTAATTAAAGTTATTTTTATGATTTTATGTGCACATTTATATACACTCTTTAAAATACATTATTTTTAGCTTTTGCATAAAGTATCAGAATTCTCTGTAGTAGCAGGATGGTGTTCCTTGAGCAATTTGGTTATCTGAGACTTTTCAAGACTGCTAGGGTGTGGTTTCTACCTCCTCTAACTTCAACTGAGAGATGAGATTGGAAGGGTAAGAGTTTTTGAGTTTTCCAGCTGTTGTTTTTTATGTATGTATTTATAGAACATATATTTATATGCATTTATATAAAAATATAAATATATAATAGTTATATAATAATTACATTTATATAAGTATACTATAATGTTTTATACATCAGAAGTATCCCCAAGTTTCAGGAGTTTGCCCAAACAGTCATGCCATCTGTTCATTAACAGATTATTGCTTGAGAACACAGGGTTAACCTTACTGGAGTGAATCAACAATTTATTAAAAGGAAAATTATAAAAATTATTTGTATCTCTACCTCTGTAGAGGGACTTTGTTCTTCCTATAATTTGCTGATAATGCAGTGCTTTTCACAAGAACATGAGATAGTTCTTTCTTCCAACAAACAGATAATCATCAGTTGTCTTTACTACAGATTCAGAGAAACAAATAATGATATGGTATGAATATCCATATAGGCAAATCAGCTTATGCTTTTAAAAGTGTTTTTAGATGGAACTTAGTGATTGTTCTGTGAAAGAGTAGGTTAAACTCATGTAAATCTGGTTTGTGGTAGTATATTTTTGCTCCAAAGCAAGGGAGGATCATTCACACAAATCACCAAACCCTCTCATTAGACTCCAGTCTCTTACCCAAATGTCATGATTAATTTTAAAAGTTTTGATTATATCTTTGTGCACTGAACAATTTTCATCTGCCACTGCAATGTAAAGCAAGATTTGTATCCTTCCTGGTTTCATATGAATGCAGATCTTTCCCTAGCCTAGTTTAATAAATCTGTCTGTGTAAAGAAGTTTTCAAGGACAAAATAAATCTTTCTGGTTTGTGTCTCAACTCAGTAATATTCTTCCCTCTTTTTTGCAAGTGAAACCAATAGTAACTTGAAAATTTATGTTTCATTTCATTGGTAGGTGAGAAGATGCCATTTGGGTACCAGAGGCATCTGACTTTCTCTAATGGCTGCGATTTGTGGGTACTTTTCACAGGACTGCTATTGTGCAGAAATGGGAATGCATTCCCATTTACCTGTAATGAGAGGTAAGTGAAACTTGCTTTCTCAATGTCTTATCAAAAGAGGGAAGCTGCTTAGCGTATCACTCCTGATCTAAAGTACCAGGCTTTGGCTGTTGTATTCATTTCTTGTTTGCTTTTCAATTCATTCACTATCAAGATGAAAGTCAGGATTAGGCAAAATGCAGACCTGTTCCTTTTACAGGTTTCTGATTGTTTTAAATCTGCTGCATTGCCACACGCATTAGTCTTTCTTTCATGAAGAAGTTATAGATTGGTTCCTATCTAGTTAGATAATCAAACATCTCTTTGTTGGGGGGAGTGTTTGTTTGTTTGTTTGTTTCTTTTGTTGGTTTTTTTTTGTTGTTTTAATAAAGACATAAATTGGGGTATTTAACAGAAAATAAGTGTCATGCAGAGGAGACCTCCCTTTCTTAGCTAATAATAAAATGCTTCTGAATCTTATGGTGCTGGTACATGTTTTAGGGTTCAATGTGGAACCAGTATGTTTGTTAGCAAGAACTTACACATGCACACACAGGGCTTCATTTGAAATAAAATGAGATGATGAATGTGGAGAAGTTGGGAATCACATAGGTAAGGGGTTCATAGCTGGGCCTTTTTGGTGAGGGGAATGAACTCTGGTTTTGTTCAAATGCTGAAGGTTTAGCTTATTTACCCGATAAAATGGTGATGATATTATAAGCGTAGTTAGGAGACCCCTTACTGAGATCACAGTGCTATTTTGTTAAGTTCTGTAAAAACACATGGAAGACAGGTAATAAAGGTCTAGGGAGCTCACAGCAAGACTACAAAGACACAGTCTATGTTACTTCAGAGGTCAGGAATTTAAGGGAGACCTGAATAATACATGGAGTTCACATTCTGAACAAGTTAGCTTGTATGAGATTAAACAAAAAACAGTCAATGAGTGGACAAAAGACAATTGTTTTAAAAATATTTAAAATGGATCAGAAAGTGAAAACAAATCTATTGACAGTGAAAACAAATATCTTAAGACCATGAAAAGAGAGCTGGAGAGAAAGAAAAGAACCTTGTTAACTCAACCTCTAGCTTTAGCCATAACTGCAAATACCTGAGCCTTTCTCTTTTCCCCACCACTTCTCTGCTCTTGCGATAGTGATGACCATGTTAGTCTAAAGACCTCCATTGAAAACCAGGTTTTGGCAAGAAAGATGGAGAATTGTTTCAGTCTCTTAAGACAAGGCACAAGCCAGAAACAGAGTTCCTGACAAAACTCCCACTGGGGCTGTTTGTTTTATTTCTCCACCTTGGAGAAACGACTGAAGAAATGAAAAAATGACAAATTTGCTGTCATCATAAGGGGTGACTATATGTATTACAGTGCTGACTGTCTTCACATGCTAGTCTGTGTATATTGTTATTTTGCCTCATTTCAACATTCATACTCTGCTGTGCTGTAGATTGCAAACCACAATGGGACAGTTAGTGAGTAATTTTGGAAGCCAAATATTTTCTTGGAGAAGTGGACCTACCTTAACACATATTTGCATCTTGCTGCTCTGTAGGAGTGATTTTCACGAAGAGCCAGCACACTGTCTGCCAACACTTTGAAATGTTATCGAGCCGTACAAAAGTAGTGGAAAATGAATTGGCAGTAACTATCATGAGATAAAGAAGAAAACAGTATTCAATAAAGTAAAGCTAGTTTACCATCATTATAAGTGTAATCCAGAACAGGAACAATTTGGCTGATCCTCAGCAGCGTTTTTTATAAAGGTACCTAACCAGCTCTTTAAGCAGGTGGATCACAGCATAGCTGTGATCCAGAATTCCAGGAATTCTGTAGCTGGAGATCTACAAAATTGATAGTGGTATGGAAAAAATAACTGGAGAACAAACTACTAGCTGTTTTTTCCACTATAAAAATTCAAGACATGACTGAAAGTATCACACTGTCTGTTTAAAGTCCAAAAACTTAAAGTCCAAGTTTGCTGATGACACAAAACTGGGAGGGGTGACTGACACGCTGGAAGGCTGTGCTGCCATACAGCGTGACCTGGACAGGCTGGAGAGTTGGGCAGAAAAAAACCTGATGAGGTTCAATAAAGGCAAGTGTAGGGTACTGCATCTGGGGACGAATAACCCCATGCATCAGTACAGATTAGGGGCTGACCTCCTGGAGAGCAGCGGTGTGGAAAGGGACCTGGGAGTCCTGGTGGACAACAGGATGACCATGAGCCAGCAATGTGCCCTGGTGGCCAAGAAGGCCAATGGCATCCTGGTGTGTATCAAGAAGAGTGTGGCCAGCAGGTCGAGGGAGGTCATCCTCCCCCTCTACTCTGCCCTGGTGAGGCCACATCTGGAGTACTGTGTCCAGTTCTGGGCTCCCCGGTTCAAGAAGGACAGAGAACTGCTGGAGAGGGTCCAGCAAAGAGCTACAAAGATGATTAGGGGACTGGAGCATCTTTCTTATGAAGAAAGGCTCAGGGACTTGGGGCTTTTTAGTCTAGAAGAAAGAAGACTCAGGGGGGATCTTATCAATACTTATAAGTACTTAAGGGGAAGGTGCCAGGTAAATGAGAATAGCCTTTTTTCAGCGGTGCCCAGTGATAGGACTAGAGGTAACGGGCACAAACTGGAGCACAGGAAGTTCCATCTTAACATGAGGAGGAACTTCTTTCCTTTGAGGGTGGTGGAGCACTGGAACAGGCTGCCCAAGGAGGTTGTGGAGTCTCCCACACTGGAGATGTTCAAAACCCGCCTCGATGCCGTCCTGTGCAATGTGCTGTAGGTGTCCCTGCTGTGGCAGGGGGGTTGGACTTAGATGATCTCCAGAGGTCCCTTCTAACCCTGACGATACTGTGATACTGTGATACTGTGAAAACCAAAGTGGCTCTTTACCATCATGACATGTAGTTACACTATGGAACTTGTTGCCACAGGATGTAGTGGATGCTAAGACTTTACTTGGGTTAAAGAGCAAATGGAGAAGTTTGCAGAACTGTCTGCCCAGGGCTATTAAATAAGAAGACTCCACTCTGGAAATCCCTGATTCTCCAGTTATTTAAGGCTGGGAGACATAGCATGAACGTGTTTGCCCCGTTCTTTCTTGTGTCACAGGTACAATATTATTAGATACAGAGTACTAAACTGGGTGGACCTTTGTTCTGACGCAAAGCAACACGCCGGTTCTAATGTCGGCTGGTCCTAGATTTTTGCCTGATACTATATAGTAGATGTATCCTGTTCCTTTCTATTTCTTTCTGTTTCTCTATTTGACAAGTAGCCAGGTACCAACACTGGGTCCATTTTGGGAAGATTCTCTACCAATCTAGGGCAGGTAAGTAATTTTCTTTCTTGCTGTACAATTCTAATTTTTAAATTATAGTTTTAAAAAATATCAGAGTTGTTACATGTGCGCAATTATTGGATATCCAAAACTTGACACCAGATTTACTTCAAATTAGTATCTAAGGGTAGTAGATAGAACATAAGAAACTCTTCTACTAATTGTTAGCCAAAACCCAAGCCTTTCTTTTGGCTGACCGTAGTTCTGTATCAGGATATTCCTGGGTTTTGCTTTATAGGATTATTCCAGTTTACCAACTAAGAGTGTAACTTACTGTAGTACTAATCCTGCTATCTATCTCTATTTCTGGAACATTGGAGTAGCTCTGTTCTTGAAATCATTCAGAGTATAATTAATTCCATTATGTAGTAAGTATAATTTAGTTACTGTGTACCATACTGCACCAAAGAAAGATACAAAAGCACTTTTGAAATGTAGCATACATAAAATGGAGAACATAAAACTCTTGTTTATCATGTTTTCTTCATAAGCTACACTTTATGTTTGCTATACGTAATTCTGTACTCTTAAGTATAAAGGCATGCAGGTAAGCCAGATGCTGATTTCTGTATCTATAACCTGATCCAACGCCTGTTGGAATGAGGAGAAGGTTAGTTTTCAGTGCTTCTTTGTTGTAACATTGGTGTGAGTTTTACATTCTGTCTGTCTTAAAGGAGAAAGGCTGGTTGCCACAGTGGGGTCTATGCACTTAATTACCTGTTCCCCATCTTTCCTTCACTAGCTTTTGCTTCCTGACTGCAGAGATGCAGGAGCAGAACACAGGGACTGTTCTCCTGCTTATACTGCGTGCAGTATGATATCCACCTTTTATCATTCTAAACTTATTGTCATCTTCTCCTGAGTCAGAAACTTCAAAGGGTTTAGCTTCAACTATATTTTCTTTTTATTTCCCTCTGGATTTTGTGTTTTAATATTCTGCACATTGTGCTTTATAGATATGACCTGCTTTCAAAGTTGTCTTAACAGTATGTTTTGGCCTAGCTGCTTCTGTTTCCCAGGAAATTCTGACTTCCATTCTGATTCTGAATGATTTTTTTTTTTTCTCTTTGATATTCTGGAATTTCCTAGGAAAAAATGCTTCTGTATTTTCCAGTCTTAGCAGATAGGTACACATCCTAAGGTTGGGACATCAGGGGCACCTGAAATGCGGCGATATCTGCTGAGTGGTAGCAGCATTGCATTGGTGCGAGGACTGCTGAAAAACCCGAGTCCCATGTTAGGAAGGTAATGGGTTGGGGTGCCTGCAGGAGCCAATACCATCATACTGCCTTGGGTCCTCACTACACACCTCTGCTGGCCCGACTGACTGCAAAATGGTTTCCAAGGACACCAGTGTTGTATGCTGATGAAAAGCTGGTCCTGGAGTTCCCCTCTCATGAATTTGCTGAGCCTTGGCCTTGAGGATCTTTGCTAGCTGAAGAGTTTGATTAGTGGCCTGTAGTATTACAAAGATTGTTTACCTCTTATGAAACGGATTTTTTTCTTTTATTCTTTTATTTCTTTTTTTTCTTTTATACCTTATGTCTGAGTTCAGAACGAAGATTTGGAAGGTTCCTTCTTTGGGGCCATTGCTGGTCCTCTACAAATGAAGTTCTCCCAGGTGATCTCCCCCATCACCATCCTGGCTTCCCTTTTGTTTCTGTATAGGCCTTGGGATGAGAAAAAATTCTTCATTAATATTCTCAGTGAGGAATAAACAGGAAGAGACAATAACCTCTAACAGTTTATAAAGGTTCATATAATAAAAGCATTAAAGTACAATGAAAGAAATGTCTGCCTTGACAAAGAACTATATAGTGGTACAGTTTTCCATTAGTTAACATCTCCTAACACTAACTGCCTTAAATCAGCTTTTAAAGTCGCAAACAGTTGAGTGTATTTTAAAGTTGAACTTTTATCACTGGGTCTTGGCTCTATTCCCAGCAAAGAAACACACAAAATAACTTGCTTATGGGCTCTGAAAAATATCAGTTTTGCTTTCTGATGCTTTATTTCTACTTGGGGAAAAATAATAATTCCTCAAGCCATCAGTTTCATTCTGAGATTAAATGGAATAAAGAGCCCAAGGAATGCAAATAAACATGCCCAGAATCACACATCAATGCAGAGGGGTTGCTACCTGGTGAGGGCACAGAGCTGCTGGCTTCCTTTGGCTTCCTCTAACTCTCCCATCAGTCATCTATGGCTGTATGCATGTCAGAAAGCAGTTGACTCTGAGTCCTCTCTGGGCATGATGGGATGCTTCTGGGGCCTTGCTGTTCCTTGTTTTCTTCAGTGTGTGGATATGGGAGGTCTGGGCTGCAACCCTCATAGTGTTGCTTCTGAACATGAAACTGAGGATCAGTTTTACATGCTTTGCAATGTAGCATGAGGGCTGAGGATGGTGGATATTAGGATAGTCATGGAGGACTGGGTAGGGCGTAAGGCCAGATGGTGCATTCTTGTCCCTTAGTGCCCGCTGGGGGGACTAAAGAGTGAAGACATTTAAATGCTTTCTGCTATATATATCCATGTACCAGTACATGCTGGTGGCCTCCCAGCTGGAAAGCAGCGTGGCAGAAAAGGACCTGGGGGTCCTGGTGGACACTGGATTGAACACAAGCCAGCAATGTGCCCTTGCCGCAAAGACGATGATTGGTATCCTGGGCTGCATTAGAAAAAGTATTGCAAGCAGGTCAAGGGAGGTGATCCTTCCCCTCTGGTCAGCACTGATGAGGCCACACCTGGAGTGCTGTGTCCAGTTATGGGCCCTCCAGTACAAGAGAGACATGGTCATACTGGAGAGAGTCCAGTGAAGGGCCATTAAGACGATTAAGGGACCAGAGCATCTCTGCTATGAAGAGAGGCTGAGAGAGCTGGGATCATTCAGCCAGGAGAAGAGATGGCTCGATGGGATCTTATTAATATATATAAATACCTGAAAGGAGGACACACAGAAGATGGAGCCAGGCTTTTTCAGTGGTGCCCAATGAAAGGACCAGAGGCGATGGGCACAAACTGAAACACAGAGGGGTCCTCCTGATCATCAGGAAGCACCTTTTTTTACCGCAGGGGTGACTGAGCACTGACACAGGTTGCCCAGAAAGGTTGTGGAGTCTCCATCCTTGGAGATAATCAAAAGTCATCTGGACATGGACCTTGGCAACTGACTCTCGGTGGCCCTGCCTGAGCAGGCGGGTTGGACCAAATAACCTCCAGAGGTCCCTTTCAACCTCAGCCATTATGTGATTCTGTGATTCATACTAGTAAATAAAAAGATCCATGGCTAGTTCTCTGGCTTTAAGGCAAGTGCTATGATATAGGTCCTGTCCATAGCAGCTAAATTCTCTTCCTCCTCCTGAACACAGTGGCTTCATCTGTGCTGCATACTGGGAACAATCTCTGGTGTATGCTCCTTTCTGAGAGATCAGAGTGGCTGCTGGTTTGCCTGGGCCAAAACCATGCCTGGCAGTGTGCTAACAAGCTGGACTGTATCAATGACTGTGAGACCGTGCTTGAGCCTACGGTCAATCTATGTTTGGTTTGCTAATAAAAATGTAGTCTATCAAACCTATTCTCCGTGTTCCAATCATGTTACAGGAAATCAGCATAGTTACCAAGATATTTTTAGATACAAGTTTCTTCCCTCTGCATTTGTTCTTCATTCATAGATACTAAAAGCATTCTGCCTTGCTTCACAATTCTCCTGGCTCCCCCCACCATAGCCTGGGCTTCCTGGTGTTTTCCTGATCCTGTCCAGGGGTTTTGCCTGTGCTTTCACAAATCATCACTTGGTTCAAAGGATTTTCCTGGAATGTTGGTGCTGAGGCATCTGCTTTTCTTTCCTTAACAGGTAGCTGAGGCTATGTAGCACTACCCTGGGACTTACCAGTTGGTTTCTGCTGTGTGGGGAATTGATTGTAAAGGTGTGAAGCAAGTCAATTACATTGCTAATGGGTGGCCCAGTGCGGAGGCTAAAGCTGGCACAGCTTCCCAGCTGTTGACTTGACTGCAGGGAGAGAGGAGGGGAGAAATTCAGGAAGAGAAAGGGAACAAAAAGAAACCATGGACAAATCAAGATAAATGCAAAACCAGAAGGAGCACAAAAAAAAGAATAAAAAGAAGAAAGAAATACTCTAGAAAGAAAATAGTGCTAGAAAGAAGCCTGGGGCTAGCAGAGCAAAGAAAGGAAACAAAAGAATGTGGTGGAATAACAAATAAAACAGAAGAGAAAGGGAAAAAGGAAAACATATTCTTTACATTCTTTCTTTACATGTCTTTTTCCTACTAACGGATGCTTTAAGCTCTGTGCTTACACTGAGCTATATCCCTAGATTTGTATTTTGAAGTAGTTCTGCCACACACATTTTATAGCTTTCAACAGCATTCTAGCAGAAGGCGCTTTTAGCATTTTTCTTCCTTTCTGTCCCCCAGTGCCCTCTCAACATTTCCTACATTCTGCTGACAGTAGGCAGAAGGGTTATTTGGCACCATTCGCCCACTAGATTGAGTGCAAATTCATTTTGGCAGTGATTCTTGGTAAACTGCATATGCTTTGCACATGGCCCCTTCCCTGTAAAGTTTTGGGTAATATTCCACTAGTTTTCTCTCTCATTTATGTTTCCTTTCCCTGTGTAGCCAGGCTGTGTGAGAATGAGCATTGGTATAGTGCTTACCTTTTGCTAGTTTACTGTATGTTTAAAGCTCACCCACACCGATGTATGTTTTTGCCTCCCTCTTCTTTGTCTTATCTGTAGAATTTTTTTTCCTGTGTTACATGCAAATGGGATAGAAGCTTCTGCACAAGACAACATATTTTACCAGGCACCAACACGGCACCGAGAAAATGACAATAATGTTTATTGAGTGTACAAATTCTGCAGTATTTTCACTCAGGCTGTGTACCCTTTTCTTCATTTTTGAAGAGTTTGCAAGGTTCTGTTTCTTTGAAGAAAGGAGAAAACAAGGAGGCAATATATTTGCTTACAATTCCAAACCTCTCATTCAGCTTGTCTTGTCCAAAAGCCCTTTTCTCAGTGCTGATCCGGGCTATTTCTGGAGCTTGCCTTTCAGTCTGTTTTTGTGGTATCCCTTTGTATCATTCTTGTTCACTGCTCACTTGGTCACAGAACAATCAGCTCAACCCCTTTGCCCATATAGTTCAAATCTGGAGGATCCCTAAGTCAGAGCCTTCAGAGAATGTTTTCCTTGTATCCTTTCAAACACTGTTACAGTGGTGAAAAACTGATACTTACAAGCTGCAAAGTGGTGACCTCTGGACGTGAGAAAAGTAGGCAAGGCATTCTGACTGATATTCTCTGTCCCTTAAACAAACAATTCTCTCTCTATATCTCACTTTTAGTACGAAGATTTTAGGAACCTGTGTTTTGATAAGACGCTTCACTCTTACCACCTTTATTGTTCATTTGAACTTTATTTGAGTGGTACAGCAGCCTAAAAAATAATTAAAGCTTCACACTTCCCAAGGCAGCTATTCTTTATGTAACTTTTAAGAGTACTGAATGAATATCTGGTGGCTCACCGTATTTTAGCTTTTGTTGAAGGAAGAGGACTATTTCATTACTCAACTAGCTCAAGTTTTGTTGCTAACATTGTTAAACCAGAACTTTTGCATGATTAAGCTACATCTTCCCTATACTATGATGTGGTTCTTCCTGAAGAATCTTCAGTCACCTAACTGGATTATTTTTTGTGTGCTTGCTTGTTTTGAAAGGATTGCTGGCTGTCCTGGAAATGCAGTTACCTCCAGTGTGGTGATTAGCAATACACAGGTTTCTACTGTTTTCCTATCCTAGTTTTGTTAATTGGGTAAATGTAACAACAGCATGGAAGTGCAGTAAGTCTGTCACCAGTGTGAGCTGCAAAGGTGCTCATCTTGGCATGGCCTGAAAGTATGCAAGGGATGAAATTCATGTGTTGCATAGTTCTTTTTGTCCAAGTAGTTTGAAGGGGATGCACTGGCCGTGCAACCTCTGGTCTTACTTGTATGGGTGTAGATACCATGGCCCACTCTACTCATGTATCCAAGGGCAATGTGGGAGTTATTTGGCATGCAAGAGGACACTCCAGACCTGCTGCAAGAGATGCTGAGATGTAGTTAGAAAGTCACAAATACCACAGGGTACATTTAAGAGTTGGGGTTTATTTGTCTTTGTAGAAAATCGTATTTATTGGCTTTATTATATAAATAATTGCATAATGGAAAAATATGTGTTTGGCTAGGAAGGGGTTTGCAAAAGCACATGAGCATTCTAACCTCAGTCCCTTTGAGTCAAAGTTGGACCCCTAACTTCTGCATTTTTATCTATCCTCCTCAAAACCTGACAAAATGTCTGGTCCTGCTGTGTTTAGATATGGGGGAATGTGAATGAGAATTTATCCAGAATATAGTCATTGCTGTCAATAATTTCCCTTGAATCTTCCATTGATCTCAGCAGGAATTATGCCAAGCCTTTGTTAGGCACATGGCAGATTGCAGTGCCTATCACTCCTGATATTTGGACTCATTTAGTTTCTATCAAGTATGTCTGTTGCCATGAAAAACTGTCTGTGAATTGTGTCCTTCTCAGAAAAAGCAGTTCTGATGAGGCATGTACCTGGTTCTTGGATTGTATTACTTCCCAAGTCAACACTTCTACAGAAATAACACCTTCTCTGAAGATTTACAGTAAATAGATGTGCTAGAAAAAAGGTTGAAGGCAATTGGAAATGTGGTGATGTGACCAGCCAAGAATGTACTGTAGATGAGTGGGTAAATTTGTTACTACAGTCTGCTTGCAGTACCTGTATCACCTGGTTTTCAATTGAGAGTCCTGATTTGTACTGTTGTTTTTTTGGTTGTTGTTGTTTTTTGGTTTTGTTTGTTTTTTTTTTTTTTAAGAGAAGTAATTCACATTGCTAGTATATTGAAAATGACTTGAAGTAAGTAACAAGAATATTATAGTTTCTTTTTTTTGTGTGTTTGTATTTACTTTCACAGCATTAACAATATAAGGATATGACTGAATAATTCATGTATGTTTTACTGAGGCATTCTCCCAAGCAACCAAAAGCTTTCCTAATGGTTTGCCCAGACAGCGATTCCAGTCTCTGCTTGGAATGTTTGATTTGCAGTGCCCCACCACTGTGCTAATGTGGTTTTCTTTCATAGCTGTCTTAGTCACATAAAATTTTTCCCCTACCTATAGGCTGTTAAATACTTCCCCTCTTTGGCTCTGTCAATTCGTATGAATATTTCATGCTGCTGCAAGTTGATCCGGATGTTTGCGTTAGTGAACATCCTTTTCTCTTTGACTTTATCACTCTGATATTCAGTCAGTTCTACCATTTTTAAAGAACAACACTAATCAATTTGCATGTATTTTTTCTGCTGTAGAGAAGCCATATAAATATGGTCCTATGTACCCTGTTTTGGCTGTATTTTTTTACCTCCATTGCCATCTACGTTACTATATTGGGTTTATGTGGCAAGACCAGGGGCTGCCCCCATGTTGGACAGAGCCAGTTCCATCTGGCCCTAAAATGGACCTGCTGCTGGCCCATCAGTGACACTGGTAGCACCTCTGTGATAACATATTTAGGAAAGGGTAAAAAGCATTGTGCAAGAGCTGTGAGAGATGAGTGAGAAAAATGGAAGAGAAACAGCTCTGCAGCGCCAAGGTCAGAGAAGGAGGAGAGGGAAGAGGTGCTGCAGGCGCCAGAGCATAAATTTCTCTGCAGCCCGTGGAGAAGACCATGGTGAAGCAGGTTGTCCCTCTGCAGCCCACAGGGCAGGTGGACGTGCCCTGAAGGAAGCTGCAGCCCGTGGAGAAGCCACCCTGGAGCAGTCTCCTGGCAGGAACTGCAGCCCGTGGAGAGAAGCCCAGACAGGAGCAGGTTTTCTGGCAGGACCAGTGGCCCATGGGGGACCCATGCTGGAACAGTCTGTTCCAGAAGGACTGTACCACATGGAAAGGACCCATGATGGAGCAGTTCTTGAAGAACTGCAGCCCATGAGAAGGACCCACATTGGAGCAGTTAGTGAAGGACTGTATCCTGTGGGAGTGATCCCATGCTGGAGCAGGGGAACAGTGTGAAGAGAAAAGGGTGTCAGAGACGAAGCATTATGAACTGACCACTACACTGATTCCCCATGCCTCTGTGCCACTCAGGGCAGGGGGAGGAGGTAGAAGCGGGAGTGGAAGCAGGGACAGGTATCCTGGTAAGACTATAGGGATGCTGCCCAGTTGTGTAGGGATGGGGTCAGGAAGGCCAAGGCGCAGCTGGAGCTGAACTTGGCAAGGGACAACAAATAATAAGAAGGGCTTCTACAGATATGTCAGACAGAAAAGCAAGGTCAAAGAAAGCGTACCCCTCTGACGAGCAAGACCAGTAAATTGGTAACAATGGACAAAGAGAAGGCTGAGGTACTCAGCAACATTTTTGCCTCAGTCTTCACTGGCAACCTCTCTTCCCACACTTCTTGAGTGGATGGACCACAAGGGAGGGACTGAGGGAGCAAAGTCCCTCCCACTGTAAGAGAAGATCAGGTTCGTGACTACCTGAGGAACCTGAACATAGAGAAGTCTATGGGACCTGATGAGACACATCCCAGAGTCCTGAGGGAATCGGCTGATGTAGTTGCCAAGCCACTCTCCATGATATTTGAAGTCATGGTAGTCAGGTGAAGTCCCCAGTAATTGAAACAAGGGAAACATTGCACCCATTTTTAAAACGGGTGGAAAGGAGGACCCTGGGAGCTACTGACCTGTCAGCCTCGCCTCTGTGCCTGGGAAGATCATGGAACAGATCCTCCTAGAAGCTATGCCAAGGCACATGGAGGACAGGGAGGTGATTTGAGACAGCCAGCATGGCTTCACCAAGGGCAAGTCCTGCCTGACCAACTTAGCGGTCGTCTATGATGGAGTGACTACAGCAGTGGACAAGGGAAAATCTACAGGTGTTGTCTGTCTGGACTTCTCTAAGGCCTTTAACACAGTCCCCCACAACATCCTTCTCTCTAAATTGGAGATGTATGGATTTGATGGGTGGACTGTTTGGTGGTTGAGGAATTGGTTGAATGGTTGCATCCAGAGTGTAGTGGTCAATGGCTCCATGTCCAGACACAGATCAGTGACAAGTGGTGTCCCTCAGGGGTCCGTATTCAGACAAGTACTGTCTAATATCTTCTCAATGACATAGACAGTGGGATCGAATGCACCCTCTCCAAGTTTGCAAACAACACCAAGCTGAGTGGTGTGGTTGACACACCTGAGGGACAGGATGCCATCCAGAGGGACCTGAACAAGTTTGAGAAGTGGGCCTGTGTGAACCTCATGATGTTTAACAAGGCCAAGAGCAGGGTCCTGCACCTGGGTTGGGGCAATCCCTGGTATCAATACAGGCTGGGGGATGAAGGGATCGAGAGCAACCCTGAGGAGAAGGACTTTGGGGGTACTGGTGGATGAAAAGCTGGACATGAGCCAGCAATGTGCACTCGCAACCCAGAAGGCCAACTGTATCCTGGGCTGCATCAAAAGAAGCATGGTCAGCAGATCAAGGGAGGTGATTCTTCCCCTCTGCTCCGCTCTCGTGAGACCCCACCTGGGGTACTGTGTCTAGCTCTAGCGCCCTCAGCACAGGAAAGACGTGGACCTGTTGGAGCGGGTCCAGAGGAGGGCCACAAAAACGATCAGAGGGTTGGAGCACCTCTGCTATGAGGACAGGCTGAGAGAGTTGGGGTTGTTCAGCCTGGAGAAGAGAAGGGTCCAGGGACACCTTGTTGCGGCCTTTCAGTGTTTAAAGGGGGCTTATAAGAAAGATGGGGACAAACTTTTTAGCAGGGCATGTTGTGATAGGACAAGGGGTAATGGTTTTAAACTAAAAGAGGGGAGATTTAGACTAGATAGAAGGAAAAAATTTTTTACACTGAGGGTGGCGAAACACTGGCACGGGTTGCCCAGAGGGGTGGTAGATGCCCCATCCCTGGAAACATTCAAGGTCATGTTGGACAGGGCTCTGAACAACCTGATCTTGTTGAAGATGTCCCTGCTTATTGCAGTGGGGGTGGACTAGATGACCTTTAAAGATCCCTTCCAATGCAAACCATTCTATGATTCTATGATTTTATTCTATGATTCTAAGAGTCAGGAGTGAAGTTGAGCCTGGGAAGACGGGGGTGGGAGGAAGGTGTGGTGGTTTTAGTTTTGATTTTTTTGGTGTTTGTTTCTCACTATCCTACTCTATTTTTAATTGGCAATGAATTAAATGAATCTTCCCCAAGCCAAGCCTGATTTGCCCTGCCCGTGACAGTAATTGATGAGTAATCTCTCTGTCCCTATTTCAACCCATGAGCTTTTTCATCTTCCTTTCTTCCCCTGTCATGCTGAGGAAGGGGAGTGAGAGAGTGGCTTGGTGGGCATTTGACAGCCAACCAAGGTTAACCTACCACACTTACCTAAAATGGTCCTTTGTGGTCTTTTAGGCAGACTATATTTATGGATTTACTTTACTGAGTATTTACCAAGAAATGTAATTGGCTGTCAAGGGAAGATGAATGCTTTCTCACCCCCTTGTTTGTGCTCTGTATTTGAATGCACAGAAAAGATGAACGGAAACTCATGGGTTCAAGCACCTGGTTCAAGCTTCTGTAAAATCTGAAAATCCCCTTCTAACTTTCAGCAGTTTTCTTGTCCTGTCTACCTCTGAGCAACAAGCAGAAAAATCTAGCTGTGGAAGGGCTTGTTTCTAGAGCATTTGTATCTATTTCAGCCAGAAGTCTACCTTTGCAGCACTGGAACTAATTATCTGGGCTGAAATCTCTACTTATTCTGATGGATGTCTTAAATCCCCCATTTTAGGCACTCAGTGAATGCTGTCCTTTTCGCTTTCTTTGACATTTTCTTACAGGGCAATGAGCAGTGGTATTGTGATGCTTGCTGACACATTAGCTGCTAATATTAACATCAGTCTACTTTTAGCTGAGGCAGCCATGTAATTTCTTAGGTGAGATGGAAACCTTCTCTTGAAAGGGGTTTCTGTTCCCAATAAGCTATATTTTCTTGCAGCAAAGGTGGTATGGCAAAATGTTGTCTGAAACAAAAATATTTTGGTGTTGGTTAGTGGGGGGAGAGGCGGTATTCCCGGCAAACAAATTGCTTATGTTGAGTATCTGAATCCCAGGCATTTCCTGCTGAAAAATAAGCTTTGTAGATATATGTAACTAATGAAACCTGCAAAGTCTGCTTCTTTCCTTGCACGTCTTGGAACGGAATAGAAGAATACCCATTGCCTTTCTCGTATTCGCATCAGCTCAAATTAGACTGAGGGTCTGTAAAGCCAAAAGTCTCTCCATCTGCCACCCAAATTACAGAGCAAGGGATTCCATCCAGTGAACAGGCTGAACTGCAGGGGCAAAGAAATCTGAGTGCGTATGTGCCTCTTTTGGTGTGAATTCTCAAGTGTTTAGTCAAGGCTGAGCCAAACAATGGTTTAGATAGGAAGAGCTAAAAATCAAGCTCAAATGAGTCTGCTGAGCAGGTCTACACCTGGCTTACAGATCCTCTCCCTCTTAGTGAGAGCCAGTCTCTCAATTATATGTCCACAGTCTTTAAACACTACCAGGGTAGAATGAGGTGCTTTAGATGGGACCACTTGTTGCTGTTCTGTGATTCACCCTGGCTGGCCATTGCCCCTTGTCAGCTGCTCATAACAGAGGCTCCTTTTGGGAATGAAATTGCCTTATCCTTCTTTACCAGCAAGTATCTCCGGTTCTGGCCAGAAAGCTGCTGCTGAAAGAAGTGTAAGTGTACGGGGAGTGAAACAGTTTGTTTCAGGGTTCTGCCTAATTTACTTCCACAACTGCAAGCAAGGATAAGGCCTTAAATCTGAGGCTCTAAAATCATCAGAGAACTTCCACTTGTGGTGTCTGTGTGAGATAATGGCTTCAGTCACTTGAAACTGAGCACAGTTTGACGGCAAGGGAAGGAATGAGCGGAAGGTAAAGTGAGCCTTTTTGCATGAAAGCACTAATATGCTCCAGAAGTCATGGTGGAGACTTTTAAATCTCCAGTTCACTCCCAAATGACTTGATTTGAATAGTCTGTCCAAACCCATTTGACATTCCTTTCAAGTCCTTCAGGGCATTCAGATTCCACAAGCATTTGTTGTGCTACCTAATTAATTTGAAAGACTGTGCTTAATCCCAAGAATAAATTGATGAAGTTTTACAAAGGTTGATCTTTGATAACAAAGCTGAAGGTGCTTCAAATAAGTCAAGTATAGAAAGTCACAAATACATTAGTTTTCTAAGAGAATCAGTGTAAAAGAAATAAGCTATGTAGTGCCCTTTGTTGGGATTGTCCAAGGCAGTGCTCAGTGACCTTTTATATTACATCAGACTCTTGTTTATAGTAGAAGATGTTTATTTGTTCTGAATATGGTGCAGCCACTGGCCTTCTATATTACTCTCTCAGGCAAATGTTCCAGAGGAGCAAGACAGCTGTATTCCCTTCCCCAATTAGCACTACCCCATGCAGCATGGAAAAGCTCCCCACACCCCTGTGTGTTTCATGCAACATATATTTTAGCTTCAACTATGTCTGGAGCCTTTCCTCTAGGTAGCTGTTTGGGCATTTTACTAACTGAATTAGCTTTGGACATTCACAGTGAATTACCTCAGTAGTCATACCTCAGCTGTGGAGCGGGTATGTGCCATGGTGTTTACTGGGGTGCTGTTCTGCTTGCCACAGAGATGAGAGACATGGTGGTCACACAGCTCCCTCCTGCCTGTCTGCCTTTGTAAATCATGAATACAGAAAGGGAAGGGGGTATGGTGCCTGCTTAGGTGTCTTCCCACATAGGGCCAAGGCCTGCTTGAATACTGAAGATGGGAAGCATGGCCATGCTCTGAAATTTAGCTATAATCTGTGACAGCTATATATTTTCCAGTGCAACGCTCTCCAGGTCCCACGGCACAATGTCTGTGCTACTTGCTGGGAAAATCAGTACAACAGCCAAGAATTGAGTTGGTCCCAGGACGTGCTTATGGTAGACTGGGATTCCTGCTTGTGGGCAGTAATGTGTCCCTGGAGCAGCAGGGGCTGATCCTTCTCCATAATGCAGAAAGAGGTGGGAGTGAGCACAGCAGCAAGGCAGACAGGGGCAGGAGCCTTGGGAGGGGAGCCTCTGCTAAAACTTCTTGCAGCTGAGCTCCAATGCTCACCAAGGCTTCTCAAACAGCTCTCTCTTCTCAGAGAGCTGGCCTTAAGTGCAGGCAGCTCAACTGCCAGAACAAGTAAAGCCTGTGCTCCAGACACAGCACTATGCAAGCAGATGTTCACAACCTCAGACCAGAGGAATATTGTTGCCCTGAGGGACTACTACACCTTAACTTCTCTGAACAGATTTTTTGAGGGTGCATCTTGTACCATCATTTATGTTGTTGGGAAATAACACTGAATATTAGCACCAGTGGTAACCTGACATTGAGCCATTGACTATGCCTGGGACATGGGGGCACTAATAGTTCTTCATGTCCCTGCCCAGCCTCACCTGGGGCCTCCACCTGTGCCCTCTGCCCATGATCCCAAGAGTTCCATTTAAGCTCAGACTTGGGCCTTCAGTCTCGGTCTGAGCTATGTAACAAGTATACCTGTCTTCAGTCCTGTCTCTGGCCTTGCTTCCTTGAGGGATCTTGGGCATTGGGATTTTAGGTAGCTTGTCCCTAGTCCTTTTTCTTGGATAGATATTGGACCCGTATTGCAGCATTATTTCCAGCCCTGTCTCTGGCCTCATCTCCTGTGTGGGTTCCCAGGTTGGACCCTGGACCTGGTTCAGTACATTGCCTTGTCTGAGACTGTCAATGGACCCTGTTATTACTACCACGTTGCCAGCTACGTTCAAACCCTCTGGAAACATGCCCTGGTGAGTGAGGGCGCTTCCAGTGTTGTAGTCACCTTTGGTTCCTGGCTTGTTATCCCTTGTGGACCTGCTCTGCGCTTGCTGCTCTCCTACAGGTAAAATGAAACTGGAGGGCTGTCAGTTTTATTCTCTCTTCTTTTCATGAGTAGAAAGTTAAAAAAAATTAGGGTGTCCTTTTATATAAAAAGGACAAGAAAATCTACAGTGAATCTAAATGAAGAATAAAGGATAATATTAAAAGGGAGGAATAAACAGTTCTAATTGTTAAGTACCACTCTGGATCTGATCAAGCTTTTGTGTGCCTGTGCAAGTTATCTTTGGCAGTAAGTTTTTCACAGCACTGTGTACTCCAACAGTCTTTCTCAAACACTGTTTTCTGTTATTCTCCTCAGCTGTGAAGATTTCCCACAAGGAGCGTTTCTGAGGTCTGTAGCTATGGTGAAGAGTCCAGAGGAAAAGAGCCCTGCAAGAATAAAAAAAAAGTGATGAGATACTTCAGTCTACTTCTGTGAAAAGAAATGACATTTCTGATAAAAAAGAAATTGTAATCTATTGGAGGAGGTTTTTTTAAGTTAAAAAAAAAAAAAAAGGCTAAACCTGGTAATTCCTGCAAAGTGAGGAGGATGAGTCTGTGGTATATGGTCACAGGGAAGGCTTAACTCGCAGCAAATCATACTGTGAACACACAGTACACCTTTTTGGTTGTTTGCTTTGTGTTTCATTTTTTTTCATGTCCCAGTGCTGGCAAATTTGCCATAATTTTTCAAATGGTTTCCTTAAGTATAGAACTTGTCTATTTCTCAGTCTTTCAAACCTGTAGCCTGCTCTACTGCATGCAGCATCCCCACTTCTGCCTTCAGCTTACCCTTTTTGACCATGATCTGTGATGCACAGAATATTGGTAGTAGCAAAAGCTTATTTCTGAGTTTTTTTTCTGAAGTAAGCTCCAGTCTTTGAGTGCTAAAAGAGAAACATGGATATAGCAAAGATTCTTGACTGCTGTTTTTGTGACACTAAGCTCAAGCACAAGTAACTGGAAAAGGAAAACGGTCACAAGAATATGCCCAGAAGGGTAGGTGCTTTGTACCAAAAACTGCCCTGAGAGGTTTCCAAAGATAATTAGCGCTAGCCTAATTACCCCCATTGAAGTCTATGGGGAAGGCAGAGTTTGGCTAGGTGCAATTTATAGCACATAAAAATTTGTAACGATACAGGAATACTGTTACTCCGTACTAGCAAAAAGCTTTTACTGGACTCAGAGTTTCTGACAATGACTGTACTAAGTATCAATATAGCAAAAGTTCCACAACCTAGTCACTGTGACTTTTGCCAGTAAAACTGACATTATGTGAAGAAATTCTGCAGCTCATCATGTCTCTAGGCTAATGTCTATGTTAGCTTCTCTACTGCAAACTTTCAGGGAGTGATTGGTGTGCAATAAATTGGCTTTATGGAAAAGGGGGACATCTAAGAGACAGTGAAGGACCCAGGTGTCCTCTATATATTTGCTTTAGCAACCTCAAAGACATTTGAACTCTCCAAACAGAGAAGCAAGGGCTGGGGGAGCTGCAGAAAGCAGAACCATAGCTTAAAGTATATGATAGCAAATCCTTGGTGAGGCTGGATAAGGAGTCCTCCTTGAGTCTGCTCATGGGCAGGGGAAGGAGACACATTGTATGGAGTACAAGGGGAAAGGACAGTTTTGGAAAGGACATAAAGAATAGTAGAGCAAAGCTGGGTTTCAGGAATACTGGGTGGCTTTGATGTGAGAAGCTCACAAAGCTGTAGGAGTGTGAGCTGTATGTGGGAAAGATTTAGAGGGCTGCTGAGAGAGACTTAGGGGCATAATTGAGTAAACGGTATGTAGCAAATGGGATCCCACATGGGCATCCATCCACAAGAGGCAGGAGGGGAAGGTAAGGGAACCTTGATGGGGAGAGGTATAAAAAGGCTTGTTACAGGAGAGGACTGGGGCACAAACAGGGCTCTTTCTGGGAAGGTTAGTGGTAATAAATTTTCTCTGTAGCATAAGGGACAAAAAATGACTGTGATGGGGAGTGCGTGAGCCCAGGGACTCTTGATGTGGGAAACTGGATTTTGAAACTTGAGTCTGGGTAAATGAGAATGATACAGCAGTGGTGTAAGGGCGAACACCACAGTGAGTCTGGGGCGGTGAAAAGGAAGGTGTGGTAGAGGAGGTGTGGAAAAAAAGAAAAGCACCCCCTGTATGCATGTACAAGCACAAGGAAGCACAAGGCGGGGGGGGTGACCTGTGTTAAGTAGTCATGTTCAGGGATATATGAATGTTTTGACAGTGGTGGACTGTAGTTTTGTTTCTGTTAACACTATGTGATTGTGAGGTTGTCAGTTCTGTTACTTGCGTAAATGTGTATGGCTTCAATGTCAGATTATTTCCATTGTTCTACGTTGAAATTCTTAGTGGATGTGATTTCCAAAAGTCCCTGGCAATTTGGGAAATGAGTTGTAAATAATGTCCTCCTAGATCTGTTGAGGCAGAAAGGATCATCAGTAGTGCACTTATAGTAAAAAGAAGACTTAGTAAAAAGAAACTTTGTTTTAAACTGTCAGCATTTGTCTTCACGCTATTTTCTGTCTCAGTACCTAATGTAATTGTCAACCTGTATTTCAGACATGCCTAGGTGGCTGTTTCAGAACTATGAACCTAACAATCCAGTTCTTTTTATTTTAGATCTATCTTATTTGTGTACACAGGAGAAACTCTTATTTTTGAGCAATTAGAAGTACATTTATTCACTGTAAGGCTAGCAAAGAAATATGTGTGGGTAGAATTTTCAAGAAGACTTAGGAACCAAGGTCCTGTGGCTTTAAAATATTCTGTAATACTGAAACTGTTTTATGAAATCAGTTTTCTGGAATTACTGTAATATTTGGGGGAAAGGGACTAAGCAAGCTGTCGTGGGAAAAGGTGGGATGCTAGTAACAGTTGTGGCTGGAGAGCTCACATGACTGAGTATTTCTAGGGCTCTGAATACATAGCTAAATTTGCTGCAAGATTCGCTGGTGGGATCTGTGGCTGGATACAGCAATGCTTAACTTTCTGTAGGGAGTGGCCAAAAATAGAGGCACAATATTTATTCTCTAAATTAAATAGGCTCGTTGTTAGACATATATTTTTAATTCTGTTCTCTATTTAAACATCTGTTAGAAAACTTTGTGCCTTCTTATTTCTGTTTGCACTGGTTCCTACTCCAGATGTTCCCAGTGAAGTGGGAATAAGCCTGGATAACCAAACAGTCCTGGTGATGGTATTGTGACAATTCTTTGGCATATAAGGCAATTTAAGTATTAAAATCCACTGAAGCTGATCATCCACAAATTACACTGAAGCAGTTAGGAAATTGTTTTCCTTTTAAAACCGAAGCAGATAAGGAGGAATGTTCTTCTTCCCCTGACCTTGCTATTGTATTCTGTCAATGTTACCCTTGTTGCTTTCTGGCGAAGGACTGTTATCTGTGAAACTAAGTCGAGGGGGAGGGAGGAATCCTTGGAATTGTTGTTCCGTGAAAATATTTTCATGTGTCAATGGATATTTAGCTGATGGAAGACGGTATGCCTGATTTATTAGCACCAACAACTCAGCCTAGTGCATGAACTTGCAATGGAAACATTACCATGCAGATATAACTATATAGAGGGCCTTACTATTTCAAATCAAAATTAACTGTACAATAAAAATTACTCAGGATCATTGTGTTCTTGACTTTTAAGACAGAAATTTGGAATATGAAATCAAAAGAAAATGTGATGGTGAAAAGGACCTAGGGGGTCCTGGTGGGCAACAAGCCAGAAATGCATCCTTGTGGCTAGAATGCCAGCATCCTGGGCTGCATTAGAAACAGAGTTGCCAGGCTGAGGGAGATGATCCTTCTCTTCTGCTCGACACTGGGGAGGCCACATCTGGAGCGCTGTGCCCCAGTCCTGGGTTCCATGGTCCAAGAGAAAAATAGCCATATTGGAGCAAGTCCAGTGAAGGACCATGAAGATGAATAAGGGCTTGGAGGACAAGGAGAGACTGAGAGCTGGGACTGTTTAGCCTGAAGAAGAGAAGGCTCAGGAGTAACTTGCCCAGGCTGGACGTGGCCTTGGGCAACCTGGTCTAGTGAGAGGTATCCCTGCCTATGGTAGGGCGGTTGGAACTCGATGATCTTCAAGGTCCCTTCCAACCTAAACCATTCTATGATTCTATGATTCTATGATTATCAAGGTATATAAACATGTGATGGGAGAAGAAAAGATGGTGCCAGACTCCTCCCAATGGTTCCCAGGACAAGAGAACAAGACAAGAGGAAATGGCTGCAAAGTGAAATGCAGGAAATTACAGGAAATTTCATTTAAACATCAGAACAGTCTGCTTTGCTTTTGAATTGTAGTCAAACACTGGAATAAATTGCTTGGAGGTTGTGGAGTCTCTTTCCTTAGAGATCCTCAAAAGCTGAGCAACCTGGTGTAGTCCACCCTGCTTTGAGTAGGGTGGTTGGATCTGGTGGTCTTCCAACTTCAGCCATGCTCTGACTCCGCAAGTCTGTTCTCCAAATCTGTTCTCTACATTTGAAAATTTAAAAGCCTTTTGGGAAGTACCTAGTTAAAATACAATGAACAAGAAAAACTCAAAACTTGTAAGTATGAAAGGGAGCTTTCCTGCTGAATGAATACATTTATTTCCTACATTAATAAAATCATACTTAAATTATAGATAAACAAATGATAACATCCAGCCCTGCTAGGGAATGCAAAGTGATTCAGGAAATGGATATTGCCCTGTTCTTATGAATCCGTTATTCCCCTAGGTGACGTTGTGAGGGACAGTCCCATTAAATTGCTTATGAGCAAAATTGATACAGTTAAGTCAATGTCTGCAGAGTCTGGGCCTTAATAGACACATTCCTGTCTTTGATTTTTTTTCCATCAACCTGCCTTGGACTTAGCAAAGGTGGCTTTTTCAGGGATGATTTTCTGACCGGTAATACAGTTTAAGGGATACATTGGACAAATTGATTACATCATACTGAAGTAATACAAAGGAGGATAGGTGTTCAGTCATTTGTTGGGTGGTAGCCCTAACTGCACAGAAAATATAACCTCTGACTTAGAAATTCAAGCTTGGCTTTTAGTGATTTCAGGAAACGAAGGACCTCTTTTTTTTTTTTTTCCCCCTTTCGAAAAAGGGGGTACTTAAATTAATGTAAGGGGAGAGGTTGGTAGGTTTCTTAAATTTTCAGACTAAGAAGGATACTAGAGTGTGTGTCTGGCTCAGAATGCTCTGAGATTTCCTTACTGCAGGCATTACTGATACCAGAGTCAACTTTGTGATCTGAGGTTGATGCCATGTGAAACGCCAAGCATGCTGCCTTAGCTTAGTGCTATGCTTGTCCTTATGGTGTCTAATACTTGCTGTGCTCAGGTGAGTGGCTTCCCAACTGCATCACCAGGAGATTTATTTATTTTTTTAATGTGAAGGTAAGATGAGGATCAGCTGTCTTTTGTCAGTGTGTTTCTTGGTGTCACATTCTTTTGAAAGAGCAACTGTGATTTAATAAAATGTCTGCTCTGAATAAATTGCATGCTTGAACTATGCTGTCCCTTTGAACAAATAATGAATGCAGCAAAAAATCTTCTTTGCCGTATTAAGATACGAGTAGTATTACAGTTCTCACTGAAGCATGAAGAGCTTTTTCAGTTCTTCTCTCTTCTGAATAATAAAATGGCAATTAAAACATGAGAATATTTATATGGTGAGGCCTAGATTAAGACAGCTGAATATTCTTTCCAGTTGATTGGAGCAGTAAGAGATGGATGAAATGAAAGTGCTAAAAGAGAACAATCAGCAGGAACTGTAAAAGAAACATGAAGCATAGTGTGAGTGTACTTTGCTGTGTGTCTTGTATGTCAGTTAGGGCTGGCATGGGTGGGACACCAACGTCAAAAAACAGTCTTATTTCCTGTTAGTTTATAGGCATCAGCTCAGCAAGTCTGGTGTCTGCTCATGATACTCAAATATAGCCCAATTATTGCGGCAGTGGCACGGAGCAGTGTCCAATAGCTTAGTACTCTTGCTCTAAGGCCAGGTTGCTCTGCATCTGGTACCCCACCCAGGCAGCCTGTCCCTGAAGCCTCTTCTATTTTCACTAATAGATTATTAAGCGTAAGGAGACTACCTTTTCTGGTAGAGCCCCTTGAGCAGTCTCCTTCTCTGTGTAGGTGGCTCTTGGCTCTGTCAACACACGTGTCATAGAAACATTCTGCACCTGATGTTCCTCTTGATGTTCCTGTGATGATTTCTTTCTTGCTTTGTTCTGTAGAGAGATTCATATTGCCAAATGCTGAATACTTTGAGGTGTACTAGAGCTAGCCTCTGAAAACCTACACTGTCTTCTGGCTCCGTATGGCACCTAAAGCCCTTCATCAGCCTGGATGTGACACAGCAAAGTCCAAAGACTGACTTCATGCTGCTTTAGAACACCCTTGCCTTGGTGGAACAGTTGATTCAGGGTGTGAAAGAAGGAGCACGAGAAATTTAATACAGAGCCAATCTCCGTTGCCTTCTTTGGAAGGGTCCCTGTGTGGAGGGCTGGATGCTGCAGATATTACCGCTTTAGGCCCACCTTTTCCACCTCCACTGGCAAATTTCCAGTGATAGCAGTAGATTTGTTCAGTTGAATTTTATGTTCACTAAGGAATCAAAGCTGGACTCAGATAAACAAGGAGGTTTCAATTATTTTTTATTTTTTTTTTGTGCGAGAAGGATGAGAATTTTCTGTTAAGGAACTGATCGGCACCACATTTATGAACATCAAGGAACTGCTAAAAATACAGAAATTAAGAGTGATGCCATGGTGGATTAGACTATAGGTAAGGCCTTTCAGTGGGATAGCTCAGATGGGAGCATCACTGGCAAAATGAAAGACTTGCGCAAATTTTAAATCAGTCTAGTATACTCTGGACCCTAAAGTTTGTGTGATTGATTTGAGCAGAGTCTAATTGCTTGGGGATTTTTAGTTTCTTCTTTAACTGTTCACCTGTGTACTGGTCCTGCTTTAATATTTTACGACTAGAAGTGCACATGGCATGAAGAAAATGAGTTCTTATTTACAAAGTCTGTATGTTGTTGCTGAGAATCCTGATGAGCTGTAGCAAGCCAGCTTTAGATGGATGGCAGTTGTAGTGGAAAAAGAACTAAATAGCAAGATAGAGAAATTCTTTAGCACAATTAGTGGCAATTAAAATTCAACTCCAGAAGGTATCTTTAGGTTTTTTTCTTTATATGAAAACTTAAACATCAAGTTTCTTCAACAAACAAATATTTCTAGTGGAGTTGTTTCTGATTAACTCCAGGGACTTCTTTTCTGGATATAATTTGCAAGCTTCCTATAATGATTATTAAAACTCATGAAAAATCTTGGAAAAAAAAAAGTCCAATTTCTCAGCTGTGTCTTTTTTCTATCCAGTAACAAAAAAAGAACTTTTGGTTTAAAATGACATATTTTAGATTAAATAGAGCTGCAAGAAATGCTGAAGCTGTTTTTTCCAGGAGAAGGTAAGAGCATGTTGTCCTTGAATATGGGTGCAGCTATGCTGAGAATGCAAATGCTTGTAAAATATTGCTTAGCGATATTTTAAAAAAATCAAGTGCCAATAGACAGAGCACAAAATTCAGAGCTGTGCACCCCAGATGGTAAATATGGCAGCTTAGCATTGAGAAGTAAGACTTATCCTTTGAATGTGAACAACTTTTTATGAGGTTCACTGTAAATAACATTCCTATGGAAGTATGCTCTCCTGGACAAACTCTATACCAAGTTTCTTATCAGTGTCTCATTCAGTGTGAATGTGCTATCAAACTCTTCTTTGGTGCTGTCAATTCATGTGGGTTGCTCCTTTTTTTGAGTAGATTATGAGAATTCAAAATTGATATTTTATGCCTGTGCACAAAGTGGTTGCATGAGTAAGTTGGACGTATTAATTAAAAAATACTTGATGGTTCCTGCAATCCTGCAAGTTAATGCTGAGTTTGAAACAACCCATTCTGCATATTTCTAGATGCCTCAGAATGGATTTGACCCTTCATAAAAGCAAAAAAATCTTATTTATGAGCACAAAGTAGTTTCTTCTAAACAACATTTATCATCTCTCTTTCTCTCTCTCCCAGTTAAGCTGTGCACAGTGCAGGAAAAGCAAACATCTCTGCAATCAGGAGTACTGGCTCTGCTCTCATCTGCCACCTACACGTGTCTGTTTTTTGTGCTATAAACTGACTATGGCAGCCCACAGTGTGTGAAGTGCTTCTGGATCTAAAATAGTGAATGTATTGGTATCATCACAATTACTACCACATCAGGTTGGAAGTAAAGATTGCTAGAAGATAAAAGCATATCCGAGAGAAATGCTTGCCATACTTCTGTACTTTTCCCTAAACAACCTGTTGTAGCTACTGACAACAACGGGTTGCTGGAATAGATACTCAGGTATATGACTCCGGTACAGCTGTTCTTCAGTAAGATTAGGTTCAGGAAACAACCTGGAAAAGCTGCGCGTCATGTTCCTCAGCCTGAATGTCAAGACAGCAGACTTAGATCATGTTGTCTGTTTGGTTGCTGGCCATTTTGCCAGTGTAGGTTGTGATTTTGATTCCCATAGTAAGTGGCATGGAGAGAATGAAGAAGGATCAGTTATTCACTACCTCCTCCAGTGAAAGAACTAGAGGAGCATCAAATGAAACTAACAGTTGCCAGGTTCAAAGTGTAAGGAGATGATCCTTTATGCAATATGAAGCGAATCTGTGGAACTGGGAGACTGGAGAAATCCATTGAGCAAAAAAACACTGATAGCAGCTTAATGTTTAAAAAACACCTTTGGCCCAGGAGATATTCAAGCTACAGACTGCAAGAGTTGGAGAAACTATTCTGAACAGAAGTATAGCAATGTACTTGCCCTGCTCTTATATTTTTTAGGCATCGAATTTTGTCCTCTGTTAGGATACAAACAAGATACTGAACTAGTTTTTGGCTGGAGTCGTCCTTAGAACTGTGAGTAAATGTCTGGCAATATATACAAGAGTTCCTCAATGGCAAAGGCATCCATAACACCTAGCTTGCTTTAAAAAAAAAAAAAAAAGGAAGAAAGCATAGGAAAATGAATGTGTGTTTATATAGATACATGTGGTTTGTATTGTACATGGTTTATATTGTTCATTAGTGGTACATATAAACCTTTGAACCTGTGCATTGCCAGTAACCTGTGCAGTATATAACACTTTCCCATAAGTTTCCCAAATACTCAGTTTACATGAATATCACAAAAAGATAAGAATGGCAGATGTGAAGTCCAGTCAATATTCCTAAAGTGCCAATGTTTTTCTATTAAAACCTACCTAGCTTTGATGTACTAATTTATGAATCAATGATTCCATGCTTTCCAGATGTGCAGCTTTTCATAAAAGCTCTGTTTAGCCTCTGTATCAGTGACAGCTTGTGGCTTGATGTGGGAGTTGCTGAATTTTCAGGATCCTGTGATCCCCACCATATGTGGCAGGCAGATTTGGCAGAGGGGATGGTGAACACAAGACTGAGCACGCAGTGCAAAGGTCTAGAGCAAGGGGAACTGGTGTCTTTCCAAACATCCATCTGGATGAAGACACTTCAATAATGGCTGTTGACTTTCATAACACTACTGTACTATTTCACTAAAGAAACTTAAGGAGAAAAGGCTGATCCTCCTGACCTTGAAAGGTAATGCCTTCACACAAAGTAACAAGCATGGCAAAATCTCTGTAGGGTGCTCAAAGTGTTACTGTTACGCAAGCTTTAGTCACAGTGTTTGACCTAATGTTAAGCTATGAGTTTTGTAAGAGTGAGTCTGTGAGCTCCTATAGGACCTCAATCTTTAAGCGTTTTAATGTTACTTTAATATCCACGTAATTTTGCTGCTGTGTGAATGAGAGATGGAAAAAATGCACTACAAGAAGACTGAAATAATTTTTTAAAAATTAGACTGTATTACTATTTTAGAATAATCTGTTTTCTGTGGTTCACTTATTGTCCCAATTACTTTTGTTCCACTTAAAGATTGATGTGAGCATGGAATTGACATCTCCCTGCATTCCAACCCACAAATACTCAGCATTTCACAAAGATCAAGAAACTTTCAAAACCATACATTGAAGAACTACAATGAAGGCTGTAAATCAACAGTAGTTTAATCAAAATTGCAGAGGAGTTGATAAGAATAATCAGACAATAATCCTCAGACATTTAAAGCGACTAAGCAAGAACATTAATATATTTTGCATTTGATTTCCAATAGAAATATCTCATTTTGATATTTTTGGGTATTGCCATTTCCTCCTTGCCATCTCTCCTTTTTTTTTTTTTACATCAGAGAAAGGGATAGAAATTCTTATTAAAGTAATTTAAGAAATATTTTTGTGCTTTTTTCCTCCCAACTTTTTTACCTAGGAGGTGGGAAATTGAGAGAAAATAAAGCAGGAAAGGAAAGAATGAACATTGAATCTCAAAAGTATCTCAAGAACCAATTTTGTGTTTGCGATTCTCGTATGCTATGGTTAAACAGAAAATCTAGAAGCCCCAGTCATGTTTAGTCATGGGTGTTTTGAACCATCTGTGGACAGGTAGATGTGGTAGATAGATTTAGACTGTATTTTGATGTTCTCTGCTCCTTCAGGGAGGGCACAGGTGATCTGTGTGTGTTTTACTTGTGTGTGTGTACCTGCATAGCCTTATGAAACAATGCCACCTTTGCTCTACTTTTATATATTCTTTATAATACTTTTAACTGAGTATCTTACCTTACAGGGAGCATTCTAGCAATGGGCAAAGGGAATATCAAACTAGCTCATAAGTTACTTTTGTATTTAATTTAAGCTTGAGATTTAAAATTGCTTTTATAAGGAACGTAAGTATACTTGTGGCAAGTAAAGCAAAAGATCGATGTTCTAAATGCCTCTGAATTACCCACTGAAGAGGGTAAGTGGGTAATTGCACACTTAGTGAACTGTCAGTGCCTCTGACTTGTCAGAACAGCCTAAAGATCATTCTAAGAGGAAAACCTGACACCTTTGCAAATTAAACTGTGGCTCAATAGGCGAGCACTAAGCTGAGTGCTTGTCTTAGCCATTGTATTAGAGTAAAAAGAAATGTCTTTGATATACTGCCTTGTTTATTTGACAACAGGGAGTGATTATTTGTTTGTTTTCTGTAATTATAACTGCCAGGAAAACGTTCTCTTAATCTAACGTGGTTTTCAGTCATTAGTGTGCTCTAAATGGTAAGAAATATCATAAAAGGCTCTAATAGGATCCATGACTGTATCTTCAACTTGGTTGCAAGAACTTCAGAAATATAGCTGTTGGAAACTTTGCAGAACTCTGTTGCTGAAATTTGGATACACAGACTGAGTCCTCAGGTTTCAGTGCTGCACACTTTGTGTCTTTCAGAGCTGTGAGGGACATTCAGCACCTCACAGCATGGAGCTCTAAGAGTGCAAGGACACAGTATGTAACTATATAGAGCACCTGAAGTGGGAGATGGTGTGTTTAGCTTGTAAAAGCACAGTCCTCAGAAGGGACAATGCAGCAGTCACTGCCTGCTGCAGCCTTTTGCATGACTGCCTTTTTGAAGGGTGTTTTCCTGCCTTGAGTGCAAATGTCCTCTTCCATTAATGAGGAGAAGCTTACAGCTTCCCGTGACTGTCCTCATCCAGTCTTGCACAAGAGGGAAGAAAGCTGGAACACTTTCTTTCTCCTTTTATGTTTTCTTGCTCACAGCAAGAGACAGGAAACTTATTCCTTTACCAGATGAAGGCTTACTGCAGGTATGAGGAGTTAGAGATGGGACTGTATATCCTTGTAAAAGCAAATTGGGGCTGTGACAGTCTTATCCATTGGTATTTTAATCTTTGAAACCATTCTTCTTGCTGTAAAGAATGTGTCTAATTCAAGGTGAGACGGGACCATTAGATTATTTGTCCTAACCTCTTGAGTATATTAGTCCATGAATCATCACCAATTGAACTGAGTTGAAGAGCTTAGCAATAGTGTATCCTCCAAACAGCATCTAGTTTTTGTCAAAATGACTTCTGAAATATAGAGTCTGATTCCTTCTTTAGCTTATTCCAGATGTTAATACTCTTCACAGACACAAATTTGGGCCTTAAGCTTCATTTTGTAGTCGTTAGTTTCTGTTAGAGCCAACCACAGTACACTAGACAAAACTTATAGTATAGGTATTTCACTGCAAGGTATTTCCCTCAATTTATGAATGAATTTCTGAGATTATTCTATGATTTTATTATCTTCTATGTCCTAAAAAAAGGAAAAGAACACAATACTTCAGTTCTAGTCACCTAACTGATATTGTACACAAATATGAAACAGTTGCTTGGACTCCAGGGTGATCCTTACTGCTCAGTTGCTTGTCTGAGTCTCTTCACAATACAGTCCACCACTTTATATAACTCTGTTAATCTTTGTCATCTACACAGTTTTAGCAGATGTGCTTTTTAGATCTGTAGTGAAGACAGCCTGATCCCTACAAAATCCCATTAGACAGTACCTCTGTTGGAGGCTGGCTTTACTTTTTTATGTTTCTCCATTAACCAGTTCAGTCTTCATATAACATGGGCTTTGTATTGCTATTTTTTTAAAAATGAGGCTGTTGTACAATACTACAAATGCTTCACAATGGCCAGTATATCTGTGTGGCAACTTTTATAATCCGGTCTTGTGATTTATTATTGTGTATAACTAATAGAGGTGAAGCTTGACCATAAATAGAGGTGAAGCTATCATAAAAAATTCAGAATTGTCAACTGTTTTAACTTGTAGACGAACATTAGTTTCCCAGTGGGAGCTGTGACTGCACATGCACTGTCAGAATTCATCTCATGTTTGAGTAACATTGTATAGTAACAGATGATGATGTTATAAGGACAGGGCTTTTACTTTGTTACAGATTTCCACATATGTAAAAGTGATAAGGAAAAGATTGAGCAGGAAACAAAACAAGTCTCTCTCTTAATGGTTTGTAATATTTGCAGGAGAGAAAGTGAATAAACTCTCATTGAAAACCAAAATGCTGCACTGACACTCTTCCCTAAGAGGGGAGAGAGAGAGTGAAGTGGCAATATGAGGCGTGAAATGGTAGGACTTTGATACCAGTATAATAAAGATGTGGTGAAGGAACCTCTACAGAGTAGAATAAGTTCTCAGTTTTAATATTATATTGATGTTTCATTTCTAAATGCTTTACCAATCACAAATAATAGATGTTACAAATCTGAGCCCTATACATTGTATCAGTTGTAGGTATAGCAGAACAAATCTATAGCAAAGCTATAGACTTTGTGGACTTTAAAATCTAAGAATTTATTAGTCATTAAGTTTTGTATTAAATATTTATTAGTCCTTTTAAAATATTTATAATTAGGACACTACGAAGTTACTATACTACAGCACTGTGTGGCTGTGGTAGAAAGTGTATTGATTTAATGAATTATTTACTCTTTCAATACATTCATTGAACCTGATATGATGGACTTTGGGAAGTGACAGCATAGTAGTATGATACAGTCTTGATACACAGCACTGATCTAAAGTTCCTTTAAATGTGTAGATGTTCCAGTCTAGAGTCAGATACAGATAAGCCTTTGGCAAGCAAAGGTGACACTAAACTGAGTACTGACATGGCAGCAATGCTGGCAGTCAAGCCCAATTCTTTCCCACAGTGAAGTTGAGAGGGTGTATACATCTTCCTGGAGCTATATATGACTTTTCAGGCTCATTTATAGAGACTTTTTTTTTTTTTGTCCCAGAACAAAAATTGCTTGATCCTCAGGTAGACACTGACCTCAACACAGATGGGAAAGGAGACATCTATGCAGCAGCAGCAGTACTTGGTGAAGACAAGGCTCTAGTGTATCTCCATTACAGTAAATTTTCTGTTGAACCAACATAATCACTACCATTAAAATACAAATAACACCTGTCATCATTTGAGTCCTAAACACCTCATTAGAAATTTCCAGTATAAATGCTGCTTACTGGCTGGCGTTCAAATGCAGAGACAAATCCTAAAAGGCAGAGCACTTGCCATATTTTGAAGTGCAGGTGTCCTTGTTTGCATAGCTTTACCAAAGTAGGAAAAAGGTAAACTAAAAGCCTTAGACTATAGCTAATTGGACAGATGGACAGTAGGACAGATGCTTTGTACTTTTGCAATTGCTCTGTAATGGAGAGGAGATAGGCTGTATCATTAGAATATGGTAGTTTTCTAAATAAAAAATAGCACCAATAATGACCACTCAGCACCAGCCCAACTAATGTGGTGGACTGCAATTGCATGCCTATTAGCTGTATCATCTCTTCCTCTTTATCTGAGCTATCTATGGGTATTCTAGAGATTTCATGGTTTGTCCTTCCCTTCTGTTTTGACTGGTTTCCTGGCCCATCTAGCCAATTTGATAATGGAAAGAGGATGCTATGTGTTTGTCATGGTTTAGGTCAAATTGGCTACTGGGGACGTGGGGCACACCAGACAGGACTGACAGATGCTCCCCCCTACCCCTCTTCAAAGAGAGAGGCAGAGGAGGGAAGAAGGAATGAATTATGAATTTAGAAGGAATGAATTATGAATTTAGAAGGAACTAAACTACTTTAATGAAATATTAATAACAAAATAAAAAGAAAATAATGAAATAGATACAAAACCGTATCAAGCTCCCAGGATGACGATCGTGTCACTGGCTGGCACTGGGGAAGTCCCAGACTGTGCTCAGTGATGGACGGGAACTGGATTCTGGATCTAGATTCAGGATCGGGATCAAAAGCTGATGAACACAGAGAGTCCTCCTCCGACACCAGATGTTGAAGAAAGATGGCTGACCCTTTGATCCCTCAGCTTTTATACTGAGCATGAGGCAGATGGGATAGAATACCCTGTTGGTCAGTTTTAGGTCATCTGTCCAGTCTGCTACTCTCCACAGGTGGGACCCCTCTACGCTTTTCCACTTCTGACCCTCCAATGCAGCAAATAACAAAGTCAGCTGCCCTTGGGTGCTATAGCAATAAGTATAAGCCAGAGCCTCTCTGCATACCATGCCTTGGCATCAACTATAAACATAGGTCTTGTCACTCTGAGAGTGAACGTCGTCTGCACAATATGCTGTTAATTTCAGTAGTTAGAAGATGCCTAGCTAAGAAGCAAAGTTACTGAGTAAAATTGGTCCTGTTTTACCTCAAACCAGGACAGTGTTTCCAAGCCCTGTGGTCCCTGATAAACAGAGTGGGAGAAGCAGCTACAGCAGGCAGGCTTCTTGACCACACACACAAAAAAAAAGCGATGTCTAAGAGATATTGTTCTAATTCTTGCTCCTTGTAGCAATAAATAAAGTCCTGATGCTCTGACATTTTGTAGAGCAAACTGTCCTATGAAACAGCTGGTCAAAATGGAGTCTGCTGGAAGTGCTGTGGCTAGCATAAAATGCTCTCTTCTGGTCCTAGGAATGTAAGAGTTGACAGATTGAAACATCCTTCATTGCACTGAAAGGAGAAGCAGAGGGGAGGAGGCACCTTTGCCCTGCCAGGTTACCAGTGCCAGCCTTCTTTTATAGGTCTGACTGTGTGCGAACTAGGTTGACAGTGATATTACCTAAAGGAAAATGCAGTACATGCTGCAGATCCTTTTCTTAGTCAAAAGAGACAACTTCCCAGTGTGAGATTTTGTAGAATCTCTTTATAAAGCTGCACATTAAATGAACACTATTGAATGCGTTTAATGCTCCTAGTTTTTCTGTGTGAATTTGAACAAAAAGAGGCTAAAATCTCCCCTATTAAAAGATCAGAAAAATCCGCCGGGAAGCCATTTGCTGCTGCTGTAATAAACATTCATTATTAACACTACTTTGTGAACTAAGAACAAAGCTATTTTGCTGGTAGGCCAGACCTGCTGTGTGTAGCTCTGAAGCACATTAGTGACACGCTGCAGCAATTATTGATATTCAGCAAGAAAGTCTTTGCTACTCCTTCAAATTTACCCTTGTTAGGAATAGAAATAATCACTTTTTATATTATTTGTTTGAAGATAATAAGTTTTTCGGCCTAGTAAGAGCACTACAAACAGTGTTTTATTGCCTGTCCGGTTCAGACCACTTTCTTTAATATCTTTGTAGCAGCCCAGTGAGAATACCAATGTACTTAATAGAACTGCTCAATAGCTAACATATGGGTGGCAAGGGCATCATGAACAATCAAGCCTATTCATCAAGGACTTCATCTATTTATGTGAATCATTTTACTGCTATGCGAGTTCACATGAGTTTGCATTAGTTCCCACTGGGCCCTTCTTGTAGGTCTGGAAAGTGCATTCATTTGATAATGGAGGCTCAGGAGGTGAGAACGTGCTCTCTGAGTCTCTGTTGGCTGCTAACACTGGGTTCTTCTGTAATTTACCTGGAAAACGCTAAAAACAAAATAGCCATCTTACTGGAATTTATCTTGCAGCAATATTGACTATGTAATGGATAAATCAAGTAGTGGGCTCCAAATCAGACAAGCATTTTTGTGGGCAGGGGAATGAAGGAAACCTGGCTTCTTGTGGATGGTTTATCTGTGGGGGGGTACAGGCTATGTATCTGAGGTTAGATTCTCAGATGTCTAATAAAAAGGGAACCCATGCTACCTTCTTTCTCACAATGAGGACTCTGATGATTTTTTTTTCTTTGTCTGCCCCTCCCTGTGAGGCAATGAACATTGAGGTTTGCACTACCCTGTCAGTTTTGATCAGATCTGGCCTACAAAATTCGGGCGGGGGGGAAATGAACACACAGAGAATTCATGGAACTAAACAGTGTGAGTATTAGTTACCTGTAAATCAATTTTGCTCTAAGAGAATCTCTTTGTCATTCAGCTGAAAAAGTTGTAATGCCATGAGAGAATGTATGTCACTGGTCTGGGATCCAGTCTTCCAGAAGTAGTCTGTTCAATTAAACCACTGAGCATCCCAGTTCTTTAATCAAACTGGAATTCTTATCTTAGAGGGTACCTCTCCTGTTTCTGTTGCCTGGGATGCCTTGTACCTTTATCTCTTTCTGAGAAACAGAGAAGCATTGGTATCCATGCGCTTTTTGATCTACATTGACAAGAACCACTCTTGTTTTATATGAGATGTGCTTGTTCATGTGGAATTTTGCTTCCTTGGTCCTAGTTACTAGGTAAAAAACATCACAAGATCTGGTAGGAATTAGGTGATTTTTCTTCTCTCCATGCCTAACTAACATTTCTTGATTTAAATATCCATCAAATTCTTTATTCAGCCAGTCCTGGCTTAAGTCTGGCTTCACAATTGCTGTAAGACATTGCAGTAAGCTTTATCAATTACATATCCAAAAAATAAGACATGCATGATCTCCCTTTCATTTCTCTGAGTGACACATAGTGACTGTATGGCTTATCTGAGCATGACAAATTACGGATTTTTTGGTTGGGATGCCTTGAATCTACCTCACAACTTCTTATATCTAGGGGAATACCTTTTGTGACCTTATCTCATTGTTTCACTGACCTGAAACAGTTTCCTCCTCAATGTTTGTATCAACACCACGTACCTTTTCCTCAGAATAATGTTGCCAACAGAGATCTGTGTGACAGAACAGTGAAAGCATAGGTAGAATTCAGCTTTTTTTGAAAGAATTCTAGCAAATTACTATAGGAATCAATAAGTTCACTTTTATTTCTTGAACCAGCCCTTGAAACAGAAGACAACTCATCTTGAAAATTATGTGTAACTTTTAAAGGCTCATTATGTGAGAGTCTTAGAGTATATCAAAAAGACCCTCAGTTTAATGCACACATTGACAGTCATTTGAGTTATTTGAGTGTAAAAATACACATTGTTGATATTGTTAAAAGTTAATGAGATAATATATGTCAGTTTAGTGGAAAATGAAGTAACATATCTTAAGACCCTGTTAGTTAATGAGTGGGGAAAAAAGCATATAGTCTCTTCTGTAGGGTAAATGATGAATTCTTAAGACAAAAAGATGAAGATGCATTGTACATGAGGACATCAAGAAACTTGCCTGGAGGATCAGGTTGCATATATACAAAAGGTGCTGAGGCAGAGGCCTATGCCATGAACTGCCCTCTCCCTGCCCAAGCTTGCTTACGTGCCTTTATGAAGCCCATGAGGAGAGGGGGTGAGAATGAGCTACGGCTCAATTCTTGTGACTGTTTGCAGGTGGTGTTTATAGATGAGCATTGGGGTCCCATCAAAGATAATAAGAACTTTTCCATTGATTTCTTCAGGAAATCAAGTCCTATTTGTTTTCACAGTTCTTTATAAAATACAGTTTTGATCTGGATTCTGAAGTCCAATTTTTCCCTTGGCTTTGCTGTCAGTGGGTTCTAAAAAGGTGTTGGTATGGGAAGTTTTGCTGGATTTGCCTTTCTATGTTATTTCTAGAAGATACAAGATGACATTGCCATTGCCTATGATGTGTTTGATTTCCACTTTTTTATGTCTACCTCATCATTCTGAGTTAGGAGATGCATAATCTGGGTGCTCTGGAGTTGGTTTTAGTAGTTCCTAGCTGACAACTCAAGACAAAAGGGCTGTGATATTCCATTGCCACTCAGCAGAAATGTATTCATTCTATCATATAAGTTGTGTTCTGAATTGGTTAAAATCCCATTATTTTACTTTAGTGTGGTCTTGTTTCTATACTGATAACACTGAGTCCGTTTTGGCTTGAGATAGGGCCGCTGACTTCTGTAAAGGTACTCCCGATCTTAGCCTTCCAGCAGTACACTGTTCTGGCCTTCACCTTGAACTGCCTTTTAGCAGGGCTTTTTACCTGCATATAAGGGCTAACAGCCTTTTTGGATGTTGGTGGAAGTGAATCAGAATGTAGTCTCGGGAAAAATATGCCCAGATTACCAACAGCAGAGCAACACACAGCTATATAAGCTTTTCTGTACTGTCCCACTTGTTTCTGCCAACTGTGGGCAGTCCTGTTCAGCCTTATCCATCTCAGAAAAGCATATATGTATTTTGCAGGCATAAGTAGATGGATGGCAGTTAGATGAGCTGTTCTGCTTCCTGGATATCTGGTCATGCCACCTAGCAACACTCAAATGAATGCATCTCATATGGCTTCCTCCAAGCTGTATTTAAACTTAACTGTGCCAACAAGAATAGTCTGAAATTTAATACATATGCAAAACTGCCAGAACTGTACTGAAACTTGTTTCTATGGTGTTCTCCTTCCTGGCTTCATTTATGACTTGTCTAAAAGGCATGTCAACATGGCACAAACCATGGAAGAAGTTGGTCTTGCAGAGTTTGCTTCTATTGTGGCTTAACTTTCATTAATTTCTAAGATAGCTAATTTTAAAGCTAGCTGAGTATTTAAACTTAAAGCAGCTACTAGCCAGTAGCCATTGCAGTATGGACAACTTATTCAGATATGAGGGATGCTGTGACTGTCAAACATAGAAGTACTTGTTGATGGATGACTCCAAGTAATAGTGAAATAAAATTGAAATCCTAAAAGCTCAGACCTTTTTCTGTCCAACATTTGCACAGAGTTTTACAGTTGCCTTTTACACTAAAGTGCAGTTCAATGAGTCCTAACTTACAAAAAAAAAAAAAAAAATAGTTGCAGCTATTTCTGATTCTACTTATTCTCAGTTCTCTTTTCTCATTTGCAATTACTAGTAGGGGAATTTTCTACAGGAATTGTATAACAGAGAGAAAGTTCCTCTATTCATCAACAAACATTTCCTTTGACTGATTTTCTTAAATATATTTGTCTATTAGAACAGAAGGAAAAGCCTGTGGATGAGTTTATATTTACTAGAAATGCCTTTTTCATTCTGGCTTATGAGACTTTCACTCTTACCTTTCATAAAACTTCCTATACCTCTGCATGGACAATATCACAAACCATCCCTGTGCAAAGCCTAAACACTGTGGCAGAGCTTCTGTGAGATTTGGCTTTAAAAAATGTTTTTGTGAACATATATTTCTGTTTCAGATTCTTCCCAAGTAATCAAAAGAAGCTGCAGATAATGAAAATGAGGAGTCCTTATGAAAAAAAATGAAATCTTGCTGTTAAAACAAAAAAAAATCCTGTGGCACAGTTAGATATCTGGACCAACCCGGTACCTTCTATGGTGAGATAGATAACTAGCTGGGTGGATGAGGGGAGGGCAGTGGATGTGCTTTGTCTCAGATTTAGTAAGGCTTTCAACACTCTCTCCCATAACATCCTCATACACAAGCTGATGAAATATGGACCAGATAAGTGGACAGCAAGGTGGACTGGAAAAAGGGTGAACTGCCAGGCATAGAAGGTTGTGATCAGAGGCACAAAGTCTAGCTGGAGGCTGGTTACTAGTGGAGTACCCCAAAGGTCATTACTGGGTCCAATGGTATTTAACTTCTTCGTTGATGACCTGGACAGAGTGCACCCTCAGCAAGTTTGCTGATGATGCAAAATTGGAAGGAGTGGCCAATACAGCAAATGGTCACATTGCCATTCCAGCAAATGGTCACATTGCCATTCAGAGGGACCTTGACAGGCTGGAGCTATGAGCTGACATGAACTTCACGAAGTTCAACAAAGGGAATTGCAAAGTTCTGCACCTGGAGAGGAGTAACCCCATGCACCAGCACGGGCTGAGTGCCAAGTGGCTGGAAATCAGCTTTACAGAGAAGGACCTACAGGTCTCAGTGGCCAACAAACTGAACAGAAGCCAGCAACGTACACTTGCAGCAAAGAAAACCAACAGTGTTCTGGGCTACATTAGGAAAAGAGTTGCCAGCCGGTTGAGGGAGGTGATCCTTCCCCTCTACTCAGCACTGGTGAGGCCATATTTGGAGTACTGCGTCCAGTTCTGTGCTTCCCAGCGTAAGAAAGACATGTTGTTATTGGTGTGAGTCCAGTGTAGGACCACAAGAATGATCAAAGGCCTGGCTTGTCTCTGATATGGTGAGAGACTGACAGAGCTGGGATTATTGAGCTCAGAGAAGTGAAGACTCGGGGCAGGGAAATTTTATCGCTGCTTACAAATGTCGGATGGAAGGATGTAATGAAGACAGAGCACGACTTTTCTGAGTGGTGCCCTGTGACAGAACAACACAGGAAATTCTTCCAGAATGTAAGAAAGAACTTCTACTGTGAGGATTGTTGAACACTGGCCCAGGTTGCATGGAGAGGTTGTGAAGTCTCCATCCTTTGAGACAGTCAAAACCCAACTGGACACAGTTCCAGGGCAACCTGCTCTAGGTAATCCTGCTTTGAGCAGGGGGTTGGGCTAGATGATGTCCAGAGGTCCCTTCCAACCTCAACCATTCTGCAACTCTGTATAGACCAGGTCCCTGAGGTAAGGCAATATTGGCCACTCACCTTGCAAGGCAATGCCTTCCTTCCAGTCATTTGCAGCTTTCATGTATCACTTTTATAAATGGAGGTGTTAGTACCTATTATTTGCACAGTTTTTGGACATTTCCTGTTATCAGATCCTGTCTTCAGTTTCTCATAGTTTTCTAAATTTTGTTATGTCTAATGCCCTACTGCATGAAAGAATAGTTAATGTTCTCTGAATACATCTTTAATATTGCTGCTTGATGTCATGGGGTTCTCCAGAATCTCCAGTGAGATCTTGAGACTGCCTCTTTCATCTCATCTAGCAGGACTGAATAATGGCATGGTTTCAAAAGGTAGAGGGAGAAATTCCCCCTTTTTTTGAGGAAGATATTGGCCTGCTAAGGTGGCATGGTCCTGTGGGTCCTCCCCTTCTTTCCCTCATCTCTGCTCTGGACTCTTAATCCAAGACTTCACCCTTCTACTTTCCTCTTTTATCTTTTACCAGACATACAAAATTCCTGACTTATGAATAACAGAAAACAGCCTGCAATGCTTGTGAATAGCTCGTGAGTGAGAAGACTTAAATATCACTGAAATGTTAAAATTGCATACAGAGAAATCAATGTATTCTGTTCATTTGTATTTCTATTCCACACATTAGGAATCAGAATATCTACTTGATCAACACATTTAATGATTTAATACTTTATTATGTGTATTATTGTCAGACTGGTAATGATTCCAAGGTTAGCACATTGTCTGAAAAACCAGGCTACAGGAAAGAAACTTGACTGATAATTCTCTGTAATTGTCTCAGATGTTACAGTGGTGTTCTAAAGAATCATACTTTTACCTGTAGCTTTATTCTGCAGCATAAGAGACAATAAATGAAATAGTTTTAATGAAATCAAACAGCTTGCATTTCACTTGGTATCTGCCTGGACTTAGGCAATGTAAAGCACCCTATATCTGAATGTACTATAGGCTATTTAGGATGAAATGTGATTTACTCTTATTAGGCAGCAATAAGCAGTTCTTTAAACTAGTACGAAGACAACATTGTTGATGGTCTCAAAAGAGCAAGTACGTGTCCCGTAATTAGCACTGTAACTGGCTTCTACAACTTAAACTATAAAATGCAATAGCAGTGTCTTTTCCCTTTAATTAAAGTTTCAACAGAAGGATAGGGTGGCTGGCAGGGCCTGTTCTTGTCCCAGTTTAACTAAAGTATCCTATTAGCAGGTACTGTTGAAGAGTTCAGTAACTAAAAAGGACACTGAGATATTTTTCTAACTTTCTGAAGACATGTTCTAAAAATAAGAATGTATTCACTGTCTTTCTGTCTATTTCATTTCAAATGCATCAAAGAGCAGGGAGTTCATATCTGCATCTGTTGGCTTCAAAGGCAAAGTTTTGGTACAGGACACAGATGATGAACAGAATTAAGAACTAGTTTCTCCTTGAAAGACTCTGTAGCCCACCAGTCCATCTTTCAACTAGGATTAATTCTCCCCACACTTTTTAACACATTGCTTGTTGTGGGAATACTTGTTCCAAAAGAGGATAGAACAGGACAATCTCATTAGCTGACCACCATGAGACATCAGATAAATCTTTTCTACCTTTGTACTGATCAATATAGCAAAAGTTCCTCTGGATAGAATTTTGTCATGAGTCTTTGTTTTGGGTACCCAGAGAGCTGAGCAAATCTGTAACTATGTGTAGGTGTTTGTGGAAAGCACAGTTTGAGTGTCTGACAGGCTGTCTCACTGCGATGCAGTGAGTTGCAATTGGCTTTGCTTTTTATTGATCAAGGTCAGAATCTCAAAATGTCAAGGGCCAATTTTTCCCTGGGATTTATCGTTGCCATTCCCACTCCCTTCTACAGAGGCTCCCATTTGCACTGTCTTCTAATCAGATTCCTCTACCCCTGCGGTCCCTTAACAGATTTAATGTTAAAGTTCATGCTAGAAGCAATGGGAAAGCACCCATTGAAAGTATGATCCCAGTAATATGATGCCCTATTCTGAACAGAGAAACAACTTGCCAACTTTCCAAGGCATAGACATACATTCACTCAGCAGATGCTGGTGGCTGAAGATGTAATCCTCATCAAAATTTGTTTGCAGTTGTACCTTTACTGGAATTCATCACCTGTTTTGGCCTGTCAGCAGAAGGGAATTTCCAAATTTTTCTTGTCTGATTCCGTGCAAACTTCACCAGCTTAATTTAAACTGCTGGGAGAGATTATTTGAGTTAAGCTGTGATACTTGTGTGGCTTAAGTTGCTGCAACTATTGCTGATCAAATGCCTGCCTGCATCTAAACTGAGTGATGCTTAAGAAGATGAGTTGTGCCAATTACAACCTCTTCTAAGTCACCCTGGGTTTAAGTATCAGTTAGCCCTCAAACCACTCTGAAAGTGAATTTATCCTGCAAGAAACTTCAGCTTGAACTCCCTGTTCATCTATTCATCTTAAATATAGCATTCCCTTCCAGAAGGTTGAAAAATTGCTTTCTTGAACGTAGTTCAGGCGAGAGCAAAATGTCATGTAGGAAACAGACTGAGAGGAGAAAGGGAGTCTTTTTATTCCACACGGTCCTTTAAAATAAAAAGAATTTTTTAAAAAGAGGCTGTTTGAGGAAGTTTGGAGACATTTGGTGCTTCAAGCACTAAAAGTAGATAAAGAATAATTATATGTCATTGAAAATATTTTTTTCCTATCTCTAAACAAATTTCTGCACATTATTATTATTGAGATATTGAAATTAAAGTATCTCAACGAGCTTATAGAAAAGTGTTTAGTCCTGCTGAATTCCTGTTATAATAGTTAAGCCAAGAATTGTCAAAAATAGGAGCATGTAGTTGGATAAATTCTTTCAGTGTTGAGCATCCTGTAGCTTCCATGGAAGAAAATGGAAGCAGGCACTTGCTCATAGTTTTGAAAATCGCTTACGTGTATGTCTGAGTTGGGAGCAAGCATTGCATAAAAATGGCATGCTTTTCAGAGTCATAGAATCATAGAATGGTTTAGGTTGGAAGGGACCTTAAAGACCATCGAGTTCCAACCTCCCTGCTATAGGCAGGGACAACTGCCTCTAGACCAGGTTGCTCAAAGCCCCATCCAGCCTGGCCTTCAACACCTCCAGGGATGGGGCCTCAACAACTTCTCCAGGCAACCTATTCCAGTGCCTTACCACCCTTAAAGCGAAAAATTTCTTCCTAATGTTTAATCTATGCCTACCCTCTTCCAGTTTAAAGCCATTCCCCCTTGTCCCATTGCTACATGCCCTTGTAAAAAGTCCCTCCCCAGCTCTCCTGTAGGCCTCCTTTAGGTACTGGAAGGCCGCAATAAGGTCTCCCCAGAGCCTTCTCTTCTCCAGGCTGAACAGCCCCAACTCTCTCAGCCTGTCCTCATAGGAGAGGTGCTCCAGCCCTCTGATCATCTTCGTGGCCCTCCTCTGGACCTGTTACAACAGGTCCATGTCCTTCTTATGTTGGGGACTCCAGAGCTGGATGCAGTATTCCAGGTGGGGTCTCATGAGAGTGGAGTAGAGGGGCGGAATCCCCTCCCTCGACCTGCTGGACACACTTCTGATGCAGCCCAGGATACAGTTGGCCTTCTGGGCTGTGACCGCACATTGCTGGCTCATGTTTAGCTTCTCATCAATCAGCACCCCCAGGTCCTTCTCCTCAGGGCTGCTCTCGATCCATTCTCCACCCATCCTGTATTTGTGCTTGGGATTGCCCCTACACAGATGTAGGACCTTGCACTTGGCCTTGTTGAACTTTATGAGGTTGGCATGGGCCCACCTCTCCAGCCTGTCCAGGTCTCTCTGCATGGCATCCCTCCCCTCCAGCATGTCTGCTTCACTAAACAGCTTGGTATCATCGGCAAACTTGCTGAGGGTGCACTCGATCTAAGTGTTCAAGTCCTGTTCTTGTCCCTTATTTTGCGAATGACTCCACAAACTGTCTCGAGCTTTTCCCAGCAAATAGACATGATCTCAAAGACATAGTCTGTATTGGTTTTACATAATCACTAGTAAACCAATGCAAATGTGTGCATAAAGTCCAACAGTAGCATAATAAAACCTATCTGTATTCAAAATGTGAGTGTGCATGACAGAAGGAAACCAACACAATAACATATTGCTGGCTGTTGATTCTAACACTCTTCCCACACAATGATTTAGTGAGAAGAGCTACCTTGTAAGACTCTGTCACTATCAATCTGGCCACACGGTGGAAAAGCAAGTAACCAATCCTAAAGGGTCTAAGGCAGTCATTCATCATCTCTAAAGCAAGTAAATGTCATGACAAGAGGTGCAGAACTTCCCAGTAAATTAAAATGAACAAACACGCATCTCAGTATACAATATAGAGCAAGCCCCAAGAGAGGGGAAGAATCATTCTCACCAGTGCTGACAGTGCTTGGAAATATAAACAAGGAAAATTTTGAAACTTTGATTGTAACCATTTTTGGCCAATATTATTAACTTATTAATATTATAAACAAGCAAAGGCCGAGAGTATCTGTGTTTTAACAAAACATAAAAATGTTAATTTATGTTGGCTTAACACCAATCTTATCAGATGTTAGTTGAAGTTGTTTTGTCTATTTCGAGCACAAAATTTAAAGTCATATGACTTGCAATCTTTGGAAAACAAAGATAGCTAGAAAAAGCAGTTCAGTTCCATGGAAACAGAGAATTCCACATATCTTGTTTCATCCTATTACAGAATGAAATGAAAAATTTTCAAAACATTTCTCTCTCTTGTGTTTTTCTGAGACTCCACATATGCAGTGGTCCCAGTGATTTGGGTAAATATCTGTGTGCAGACAATGAGGTTCAGTAAGTGCTCTGCAAACAAGACTGCCTAGGCTATCCTCCTTTCTTGGCAAGGTGGAGTGAACATTGAGACTGCTTAGCTGTCACTCAGCCAAATTCCTCAAGCCTGTAGTATGCCATGTGTGGCACAGTGGTCAGAGATCCTGCATTGTGGGAGGAAGGCTGCTGTTGAACAGAAATCCTACCACAGAGCAGAGAAACCATCCTAACAACACTCAGTGGCAGTAGTATGTCTCTTTGAAGCATTTCTGTTTCAAAAGGTAAATGCATCAGGGACATTTTTGGTTTTTTGACTTGATGGAAAATTATGCTGTAGCTTAAATTTTTCTCTCACTTATATGTGTTAGTAGTCCTGAATGAGTGAAAAATGGAAACTACAAGTAGCACCCTGTACTTGCCTATGCCTTCCATATGCTGCAGAAGTTATAATCACTTCTGATCTTGTGTTTAAAAAGAGGAAGTTTAGAGGATGCAGCTCCAGAATGCAAGTTTGGCTAAGTGCAGATGTATCTCTAAATTGTCTTTGCAAGGTTGAGGTCAATGCCGGTTAGGAAAAGAGAGACTAATAATCACCTCTGCTAAGAACTTCATTTATTCTAGTGCTATGACATATTCCTATCACTCATTTGTCATAGCTATTGCCAGGTTCAAAAGCAAAGTGTAATACAACTGTTTATGTTATTGGATGCAACTTTCACAAAAGAGGCGCTTGTATAAAACAGACAAAACTTGAAGGCAAAATGTAGGCCTATAGAATAACAATCACTGTGTGTTCAATGAAACCAGTGTTAGACAAAGGTTTCACCAGATGATGGTTCTGCCAGCTCTTTAGGTATGGGTCAGTCTGTCTTTCTCTGTGTAACGCTCTATCTGCGACTTGTAATAGTGATAGTGTCATACTCTCTTCTGGATGCAATACCCATCTTTTCAGTGTTACAACTACAAAAATTTGGTCAAACTGCTTTTATTTCCTTTACCGTGCCTGCTTCGTACTCCCTTGACAGTCAATGTAAAACACCTGTTTTTAATGGTCTGGATATACTGTCATAAAAAGTTATTTAGAGTTGTCATTGGAAACAAATGTTATAATTAATTGTCAGTGGTTAATCAATTTCTTACGATGATTAAACTGCTGGTGACACTGAATCCAAAACTGAAGGGTGTGATACAGAGAAGTGGCATATCCTGCACTGTCTATGGTAATGACCTAAATCCTGATCTGATATCACACTTGATTCAGGGAATGCTTAGCGGAAATTTCAGACAACATATCACTTAATCACAGATGGTTGAGGATGGAAGGGATCTCTAGCGGTCGTCTGGTCCAACCTCGCTGCTCAAATAGGGCCACCAGTTAAGCCAGTTGCTAATGACCATGTCCAGACTGGCTTACGATTGTCTCTAAGGAGGGAGATTCCACCGTCTCTCTGGACAACTTGTGCCAGTGCTCACTCACAGACCCTCACAGTGAAAAAGTGTTTCCCGGTGTTCAGGGGGAACCTCCTGTGTTTCAGTTGGTGCCCATCGCCTCTTGCCCTGTCACCAGGCCCCACTGAAAAGAGCCTGGCTCTGTCTTCTTTGCACCCTCCTTTCAAGTACTTATACACACTGATAACATACCCCTGAGTCTAGTGTTCTCCTGGCTGAACAGTCCCAGCTCTCAGCCTTCCTTCAGAGGACAGATGCTCCAGGCTCTCTTAATCTCCCTTAGTAACAGTGGCCCTTCACTGGACTCTCTGCAGTATATCTGTCTCTGTCTCGTACTGAGGAGCGCATAACTGGACCCAGCACTCCAGGTGTGGCCTCACCAGTGCTGACCAGAGGGGAAGGATCACCTCCCTTGACCTGCTGGCAATACTTTGCCTTGTGCAGCTCAGGACATTATTTGCCACCTTTGCAGCAAGGGCACGTTGCACGTTGTGTTCAACCTGGTGTCCAACAGGACCCCCAAGTCCTTTTCTGCAAAGCTGCATCTGAAAGAAGAACAAGGCCATTTTATTTGAATTGTGTTTTGCTGCTGTTCTCTTTTGTTGCTTTGATGTGAGGCTGTCAGGTACAATATCAGGGGCCTTGTTTTGATTAGTAAAGAAAACACTTTCCTTTTTTTACCTCTTAGTCATGAGCTACCCTGAAAGAAAAAGCCCAGTTGAAAGGCCAACACTATATTCACTTTATGGAAGGAGATAGCATAAGACTTACTTAGTGGGTAAACTTAGATGCTTTGGCTTCTCTGTGTTTACCTCGTGTTCATTGGTCATCCTGTGATTAGAGCATGTACTTTTGCAATGAATAATGATCTGACCTTAGTCTTGGCCTCTTTTTCAATGGTGACCTTAAAGGCAAAGGCCTCTTTGTAGCCATTGGCCTGCATACCCACAGTCCTGCTGGAAAATATGTTTTTCTTTAGTAATTGGCATGGCACAAGGTTAATAGCAGTACTTTATGTCACGGTAACATACTAAGGATATTGAAATTTTAAAATATGCTTTATCATAATTGGTTTCAGAAATGGTATAGGTTATCTTATAAATAAAAACCATAACCTGCTCTAAAATTAAAAACGAAAGCTCTACAAGAGCAATTGTACGTTTCGATTTTTCTATGTCACAGTGAGCGGTTCATTAGCATTTGCATTCCTGTTGAGTCAAGATGATGAAAGACCTATAAAGCACTATAAAACAAAAAGAATAACTAAGTCAAAATGCCCTTCTTCAGAGTAGCTACTGTATATTTTGAAATGCTTCAACAGGGGCAAGGTCTTACCAGGGCAAGAACACTATGTGAATAAATGTTGAGAAATCCTTATGTCATTTGCTAGCCCAAGGAAATCTCTAAGAAGAGCAAACCCAAAATGTTGAGCAGAAGCATAGCTGCCATACTGTTTGATATCATCAGCCCTCACCTGATTTCTTTTAATAATGCTTTTGATATTGAAGAAAAAATGGGTGTCTCTGTCTCCTATTACTCCGATGGCTCTGGGAAAAAAAGCACTGTAGCTCAGGGAATCACCTCATTTCAAAGGTGGACTCCAATCTCAGACAGGGAGAAAAGAATAAAGATGTAAGGGAATAACAAATTTCTATCATTCAACTTTGGGGAAAAAAAAGCTGTAAACAATGCTTACGGAGTGCTAAGGAAATGTCTAAATTTGGTTTATTTTTAGTGAGTGCTACAGGATTACACAGTGGCGAGGCAGAAATAGGGGAATTAGTAGAAACTGGTTTTGGTTGAACAACAAAAAAGGTTGCTATCATGGACATCTGATGAGCTGGTGACATGGACATGAGTATAGGATGAATTTGGGAGACGGATTGCAGAGGAAGTGGAAGAAAACCCCACTGGACTTAACATCATAGATAAGGCACTAATTTGAGGCTAAAGGGATTTCTGTACATGTTCAGCTATAATATGTGCAGGAGTTCAGAAGAACTTGACATGCAGAAAGATTATATATTCTTAGTGGGGGTTGAGAGGTTAATTGCACACAGAGAAAATGCTTAATTCTGAGTGAAAATAAACTAATGAAGTGCTACTCATAACTTGATATAGTCCTGTGTAGTGTTGCATGTGAAAGGGTCTATTTTAATCCAATTTGCTGAGGTTATTTGTGTGAAAGGTAATCGCTTTATTTACGCCAGTGAAGCATTTATAGAACCAGCTGCTTGGATTACGTTTTAACGCTAAGTGGGAAGTATGAAGACACTACTATTTACAGACTCAAGGTTTATAATTTATTAAGGTCAATACAAGTTGCAGTGACCTTAGCTGTTCTCAAGATTGGGTCTTTATCAAGCAAAGTGTCTCTGAATCAAACAATCAGCATATTTGCTTAAATTCTGCCTCAGTGCAGGTGTTTATACTAGATCATACTTAAAGGTTGTTCCAGTGCAACATTTCTGTGAAAACTTATAATTCCTAAAGGAATTAATTCCATAAAGGATAAGAGACAGGCTGAGTCACATCCTTTCATAGAATGCACTTTCCTAAAATTTGCAGAAAGAGAAAGAAAAAAATAAAAAAAAGAGACTGGAAATAAAATAATTGTCCAAAGGGACAAAATATAGTCACTCCTGGTGTAAGCAGAGTACATGAATGGTGACTTGTTGCCAACATTCTATTCACTCTGGGATTAAATCAGAGCAAGTGTGAAGTTATTCTAAGACGAGCATGAAGTCAGAATCCAGCCCTTTTATTATTTTTTTTTCATAATTTCAGTGTATAATAAAACATAGCTCAAAATAAACACTTTACTTCTCTGTCCTTTGCAAGACTACAAATGTGTCAGGCAGGGTTCTAAGTGTCTAATTTATTTTCTGGATCGTTAGGAGAGAGGCTGACAAAGTAGATGCACTAGACTGGCTATGAAGTCTCCGCCAAGTTTCTAGGGCTACTGGGCATTACCTGACCTACATACTACTGTTGTGCTGGGCCACATGAGTTGCGCAACTTCCCTGTTTTAGCTATGTGATGCTGTTTTCTTTGGAGTTCAAGTGACCTCAAAGTTGTGTCCCTCTTTTGCGTGGGAATGATATACCTTGAAAATAAGGGGGTATTTTTAAGTGCTGAAGAGCTGTGTTACTAAGTGTTAATGTTATGATTGTTAAAATATTAGAAATGAATTCTTATGGCCCAGAGGACAACCAGAGCATCACAACAGCCATGGAAAATTTCCACTCATCATAGCCAATTGAGTAAGACTGAAAATTTGAATAGTTAGACCAATGCTACCTCTTTCCTAGTTATTATTTCCTGTTCAGTACGGGATTTTATATAGTTTCATACATACTGAAAAGCTTGTATCCTGAAGAGTTAAAGTATTCTTTATGTTAGCTCCTTGCGACATATTTCCTTGTACTTTAAGACTGAATCGAAATGCAAAGAACTTGGCCTAAAAATGCTGCACTGTGATTCTGAGGGTTCCACTGTGTTATGACCCAGCAACAGTGAAATTAAATTCAAAGGCTTTGTCTTGCGGTGAAGTAGTCGTGGCATATGCCTGTAAAGAAATCTTAACACTGAAAAGATTTGCATCAGTTATTTTATCATGTCAAATGTATTTATTTATCATGCCATTTAGCATCAGAAATCTCTTGATTTATCTGCCTCTTTGCTGTTCAGTACAAGATAATATGTCTTCCAAATGGTAGACAGAGAGAAGTTCCATGTGGGCCTTAAGAGATGGCACTGCTTGTTTCATGGATGGTGTCTGAGCAAAGGATAACCCACAAATAACCTCTGGATGTCCACTTTGGAACAGTGAACATCCATGCTTTCTTGCAATCCCTGCCATTTTATTCCAGTGTCCAAAACTGAGGTGAGATCTACTCTTCAGTATTTGGTTTTGTTTTTAAACAGCATTTGCCTAAAGAACTTTGAAGTCATGACAGTGAGAATATAGCAGAAAAAACCCTGATAATGCACAGCCCTGAAGTAAATCAAGTTATCTTTAGTTTATTCCTGGAGGTGGGTTTTTTTCAGCAAGTTTTCAGGGATTCTGCTTTCTGAGAAGTCTTTACCTTTTACATTCTATGTAATTTAATGTATTGTTCAAAAAATTCAAACCTTGTAGGAGGTTTGTAAGATCAAACTCAGGCTCTGTGTGTGTGTGGAGAGAAAAGATAATAGTGGATAGAATGGGCCCAATTCTCATTTATTGCAAAGAAAGAAGGCTAAGGGTAGAAATAAGGTCAAGTTACATTTGCTTTAAGGTCCCTTTAAGCCATTAGAGTGGAGTAAAATGATAATGGTGAGCAGTATGAAGCTGACTGATGGAGTAAATGAGGCCATGGCACCAGGAGGTTCAACCTTATAAAAGGACACTCTTTTAGCTAACAGAAGTGAAATGCATGGCCATCCAGATAAATGTATGTTTGGGCTAAGCTTTGGTAAATTAGTTTTAGAATGGATTGAAATTAGTTTCTTTTAGAAACAGGAAAGAGGCCGTACAGCATATATATATAGACCTTAAAGGAATGTGAAATAGTGTTATGCTGTCCCATTGTATTACCAGAAGGATGTTTTTGACTTTGTATGAAACTGCATGACAATCAGACTAGACAGTTTTAAAGAAAGTTAAAACTTTTTGGGAGTGGTGGTGGGTGGTGAGAGAGGCTGTACAAACTTAATTCTCCTAGTGTTACACATCACTTTATAAGAATCCTTACTAAAGTCCTCATGGATTGAGGTACTGCCTAGAGCAGCAGGCAACTGTATCACAGTGTAGTTATTTGTCTGTAGCAATGGAAATAGCACACATTCCAAGAGGAAAACTTACTGTGTGCAGTAAAAAAAAATTCAGCTTAGCTTGTAGCCCCAGGAGTCAGAATTTGGAAACGTCCTGCACAGAACCTCCAACTTATGTACCATCTTGTGATTATTTCACATAGATGAATGGTATTTGATGGATCACTGATGCTTGTGCCAGCCAAATGATGAGAGAGGTGTTGGAATTTACTCTGGGCAAGAGCTTTTGGCTGATTTTTGTTAGAGATTTCAAATGACCTGATAATTTTCTGTCTTGTTAAGCATAAATACTAGGGAAATCAATTTCCTAATCTTTTGCTTGAAGAAACTATAATTTATTGCACGTACAAATAGAGTTTTCACTTCTTTTTAATAAGGTTACTCTCCTGCTGCTCGCATTCATACTTTTTGTTGAGAAACATCCACCTCAAATTATGCACTACCTCAGAGAGAATGTTGTGCTATAGCAATGTCATATCTTTGTATGTACTGCTTAAGCTTTCTGCAAAGTAATGTTGTTTTCTGTGAATGAGCAGCACAAATGCTAATCTGATGTAATGGCAAAAGAGGCACCTGCAATGTTATGATACGACCTGTGATGGATGTGAAGGGTTCATATAACTAACAGTGTCTATGAGACTACAAATTCAGCTTAAACTATTTGAGAACAGATATTAATCTAAAGTTTTAGTCATTTGTATCTATAAGCCAGGCTATTATCTTCTGTGGTTTGCTCTACTGATGCCATCAGAAAACCTGATCCTATTGAAATCAGCAGGAGTTTGCAATTAACTTGGACAGAGTCAGAGGATAGGCAGCACACTGAATCTTTTCAGTTCTGATTTTCCCTGAGATTTAAACTCTGTTTGATCAAGAGATGTTTCAGTATGTCCTGTTGTGTTTCATCTGCTTTCAATTTCTCTTTAGCTATAAAATCTAAAACTCCTTTGAATACTGTTCTTGGTGTGGATATCAATTGAGAAAGCAAATGGTTCATCCCCTATGTAGCCTACTTGTTTCTAGGAAGTCCGAGCCTGCAGGGCTTTCCCTGGCCTACTATAATGCTTTTCTAGTAACAGCCCGTCACATATAATAAAGAAACGAGGTTTTCTTAAACCCGTATGAGGTGGAGGTACTGTGATTCATTAATGTAGGTCCTCTCCAACTGTAACATGGATTTATCTCAGCACAGTACAAACTGTAATTGGCTGGCTTGTTTTAATGTAACGTAGTTCATTTTTCATTTACTTGGAATATGTCTTTGAAACACACACACACAAATACACAAACACACACACAAAAGTGCTCATTGGCCCAAGTCATCTTTGTCTCAGTCAGTTTGAAGACTAAGACAGAGGCAAAGTTCTGTCACAGTTGTATCAGTAAAGATCTGTCTCAGTTCTTCTGATAAAAGTGAGCAGTCAAAGCAAATAAACAGTGAAGTAATACAGCTGATTGCTATCAGCTTCTGGTACAGTATCGGTGGCCTTTGTCTCACGAGAGGATTAAAGGCTGTTTGGTAATGATGTAGAGATGAGCTTAAGAAGAAGACAGAGTAAATACTTTGGCAGCTGATCAATAGTACTGACTGGAGGATACTAACTGAGCTACATGGAGCAGGCATATAATGAAGAATTGGTACATCGTCATATACAAATTTGTCTTTGCAATTTAAAAACCATTAGTAACTTAAGATGCCTTTGCTCTGACATGAAGTGAGAGTACTTTTGACCTATTTGTCTATTTTGACCTAATTTGTCTGCTGATAAAGCAGGAGAACTGACAAATTTTCATCTCGGTCTGGAAAAGGCTTTGGTGGAAACAGATTCAAAAGCTGAAACACACCAATGGCATGCTAAGTACAAAGAGGAGAAGAAAGTGCCACACTTCCTTTCCAACGCTTCTCTTGATAAGGACCAAAGTTCTCCAGAAGTTCTGATAATGTTATAATTCCTTTAACTGGGCTTCTGAACAGAGAAGTAGCCAAAGAAAAACTGCTTAAGACAGTCCCCATGCAATACTTTTTAGATGTAGCATGCCTCCAAGCTAGGTCCCCAGGAATCAGCTGTGTGAAAGTCACTTGCTGGATTTAGGGTAAATACTCCCACTTACTATAAATTGAGATCACCTCTACAAGAATTGCTTATATAGTAATATCAAATATAAAGAAGACAAATAAAGACTCTTGCTGTTTGCACAGCACAGTATCTGTTAGCTATGTCTGTGCTTGTTAATGGAAAGCTACAATTACAGCCATTTTCTGTTAAGTGTTTTACATAAAGCCCTCATGCTGACTTTGTAAGACTTGCACTACATGTTTGCCAATAAACAGCATGAGCAAATGTAGCTATAATATGCTTTTTTTCCAGGATACAATATTTAAATTATTGATTAGAGAGCTAGTGATGTGTTAAAAGGCAAAGGCACTGTACGGCAGATCAAATTTAAACACTAGACTAATCATATCTAGGAAGTTACTTTCATGTCGCTTTAGATGGCAGGGATACCACTAGTGTGTTTGTGCACTTCAAAATCTTTAAATATTGAAAGAACAGCTGATTGATACTTGGTAGTGGTGAGAAATCTGAATCTCCATGTGTTTATCTCATTTGTTAGAGCCTTTTGTTGGTTTCAGATCAAGACACTCATAATTTTTGCAACATTTGCCCTGTATTTGTGTTCATATATCTAATGTCTGTGAAGAAATTTAATCTTCGTCTTTCCTGCTGTTGGGGATCTTGATGTCACAGAATTCATGTCATATACCATGACATTGTAAGCATAAATTTGCAGATTATACCCTCGCCCTGAACCAAATAAGAAATTTCTCTGTTTTGTCAGAAATACCCACACAACCATTTGCTAGGAGCCTCTACGTTTACCTCTGCTCCTGGAGTTACCTGGTAACAGTAGAAGTTTGTCATCTCTCACAAGGGATGAAGTATACATTTTCTTTGATCCCATAGGTTCTTGCAAGGACTCCCAGAGCTGTTCTCTCTACCTAACTTCTCATTTGTTTTCAATCTCCCCTCCTCTGAGGCCTGATGCAGAGCCTTTTGATAGTCCAGGATCAATATTCCTTCTGTTTCTCATGTCTTCTGTCTCCCTGTTATTTCTTTTCTCTCTTTTTCCACAGGCCTGTTTTCAGGCAGTCCTCCTGACCTGTTCCTTCCCATTTTCCTCCTTCCCTGTTCTCTTAGATCACTGAAAAGGGAGAGAGTTGCATGTTAGAACAAAAAGACCTCAGGGTGGTGAAGATAGAGGGAGTGGAAGAGGGAGAGGAAGGGTTCAAGAAGATGGACCAACACTGGACTCACTGACTTCAGATACCATCTGTGTATGTCCTAAGCATGTATATTGCACTGTTACTAGTGACTGAATGGTCTGAACTAAAACTCCTTTACTTCTGGATTTTGGAGGTTCTTATGGGGTGAATCACTGATGAAGCTCAGGATCAGCCAGGCAGAGATTATAACAGTGCGTGTTGGTTTAGGTAGGACATCTGTTCTGCAGCTTTTATGGGAACAAAGGAGGGGGCTGCTGTGGTTCTTCCCAAAGACATTCTTTGTGTTTGTATCCCTACTGTAGATCCTGTGTTTTCTTAAAGAATCTGTAGCTTGGGAAATGGAGAGCTGAACAGCAAGGGCATAGCATTGAAAAATGGAACAGAAATATCCGTAGCTGCTGGGAACATACTGGGAGTACATGCAGGTTGTGACATACATTAAGGGAAAAATGAGAGACGGAGGCCTGGAAATTTACCTTTCGTTTGGGTTTTCACAGTGCAAATCCAGTATCAGTCAGAAGCTCGTGGCTGCAGGCTAATCATTACTAATGCCTACATCTTTCCAAAATAGTACTGCCCGTTGGCAACTGCTACTTGTTCTCTTCCTTTGGCGTTGCATCCTCTGTGCCATTTCCTCTGCTTCTTCCAGTTCCAACTTGCTCCAACCTTTCCTATGTCCTTGCAATCTGTGGGAGTGTCAAATGGTTTGGGATGAAATCCAGGACAGAAAAAATAATGGAAATAGTACTGACAGTAGGATCTCTCAGGTTATGGAACTGTTTGCCCATAAAAAGGAGGGAATGCCTGTCATGAGAGCATGAGAAACTATCGTAGAGGAAAACACTACAGGGAATAGTAGTGCACCACCATCAGAATAGATTAGATTGGGGCCAGCATGAAAATGATTTCAGATATTAGTTTTCTTTTCCATACTAGAAGTGCAGATGCCAGTAGAGTATCATCAAGAGATGTTGCTTACCAGAGACACAAGACACAGCTTGCCAACTGGGAACTGCTGTCTCTCCCAGGTGCCTCTTACAGCTTGATGTGGCACCCAGCACAGAGTTTTGTGAGCTTTGATTGACACAAAGGAAATCTCATCTCACACAGGTGCTGAGAGTTTGCTCCTCCCATTCACTCACTATTTATGAGTCCCACGACATTCCAAGGAGCTGTCAGGAATTTGGTTGATTTCTAGGTGCCATTATCCCTAAAGCTTTCCTTCTAATCAACTCAACTATCACTACACAATTGCTTTTTATCCACACTACTGGAATAGAGCATTCTTAAGAGCTGTAACGTGAGGTGATGTATCTGCAGCAGCATCTCTAGCTCAGTTTGTTCTTTCCTTTATGGTATGGTGCTGCACTTGTTGGCTTGTGCTTAAGGGACATTCAGAAGTAGTAAGGAAATTTTTTACATCTCCATTACTGAAGGGATTATTAACTAAATAGTCTCTCCTAGTGTTCTCCCTCATCTTATTTGATCATACAGCAGCCAGTGATGTTTCTCTTTCAGATTATAATCTTTCAATAAGCCTGGTGGAAAAGAGAGAAGTGTTCTTCAAAGCAAACACTTTAATGGCCCAAAGAACTGCCAACAACTTTATTTAAATCTATACATATTGATTACAGACAGTTCCAAAGCTCTTAAATTAAAAAAAAAAAAAAGAAAAAGTGTGTAGCATGATGGTCTCTGATTGGTTTTCAGACTTGGGATTGAATCAGGGACATCAAAAGCTGAAAAGCACTTATTACTGCTGTTTGAGCTAGAAGGGTGCTGTTTAGGAGTGGGAAACATAATATTCACATTCTCTACAGCCCTTGTGCAGAGGGAACGTTATAAAAAAGCAGTCTGAGCTTTTCAAAAGAAAGTATTGGTATCCAATATACTATACATAGTGGGGGGGAAAAGGTATTCACTTGTTTTATTTCAATGCTGCCAGTATTGTTTCATATTTTATTCAAAGACTGCTGAAACCTCTTAATAAGAGAGAACAGAACAATGTTACCTGATTTTAAAGTAGGGATAAGTGTCTTTGCCCAATTTTGTCTGCTTTCTTATGAGGTGAAAGGAAGTTTTGACTTGCCTCAAGCAAAGGAGGTAATTCTTGGGCAAGAGCTCTAATCACTAGAGAGTATAAAGCAGCGGTCTCATTCTCAGATGCAGTCTGGACATAATTTGCATAAGGAACTTGGGCACCTGATAATTACCTCTTGAAAATACATACCTAAAAGCCCTGCTACTAGAATGTTGCCATCTGCAGAATTAAGACATAGTTTATATTTCCCTAAAGAAAAGATAGTTTTAAATGCCAAAGCTGACCAAAGGGAATTAGCTTCCTCCCTCCTCTCCTCACACTCTTCCACCTCCACTGATAAACATTTGTCCTTTTTCAGTCACCTCTATTCATGATGTGTGTATCTTCTTGCAGTTGCACAGCGGGTGCCTGGCTTGAATCCTGGCTTCTACCCAAAATTTTCTGGGGTGTATTTGTTTGATACGTTGGCAAATGCTAGAAAGCAACCTGAAGAATTTTGTTCTCCACTGCACAGGACAGAAAGATTCAAGTTCTCACTCCTCTTTGATAGTCTCCACTGGTCTGTGTGTAAGTGATCAAATGAGAAAATTGAAAGATTTCTTTGCAAAACCAGGAGCCCAAGTTAATGTAGGATCTATGGAAGCTCTGACTTTTGCTCCTTGCTACCGATGTCCTCTGCATTCCTTATGTTATCTATATGTCCTATTGTATATGACCATACAATAGAATAGGAATGATCTTTGAAGAATTGCCACCTGTACGAAAAACAAGGCCTCTCATGGTTACCAAATTGCACATTTTAATTATGTGGGGAGTAATAGTCTTTGAAGCCGAATCAAAATGAGGCATCTACTGTAAGGACGGTATTTCTTTAATGATATTTAATTTGCTTGTCTGATTTAAGTTAATTTTCTTTTCTGATGTAGGCACTGTGTTTTTCGTAAACCTCCAGGGCTGATAAACTCACTGGAGATTGAATTCTCCATTAACTCTGGCACTTTTATGGCCAAAGGATAGGATTGAGAGAAAAAGCAGCAAATGACAATGTTATTAAGTACTTGTTCTGTGAAAGCACCTAGAAAAGGCGTTCTCAAATTCAAGGTCACAAAACCAGAATCTTAAGTGGTGTCGTGACACCACACTTTAGGGGAAGATAGCCCTTCCCTCAACATTGCAAGGTTTTCAAGCTAGTCAAAATCTTGCCAACCGTATCCTGGGCTGCATCAAAAGAAGTGTGGCCAGCAGGTCAAGGGAGGTGATTCTGCCCCTCTACTCCGCTCTCATGAGACCCCACCTGGAGTACTGCATTCAGCTCTGGAGTCCCCAACATAAGAAGGACATGGACCTGCTGGAGCGCGTCCAGAGGAGAGCCACGAGGATGATCAGAGGGATGGAGTACCTCTCCTATGAGGAGAGGCTGAGAGAGTTGGGGCTGTTCAGCCTGGAGAAGAGAAGGCTCCGGGGAAGTCTTATTGCGGCCTTCCAGTACCTACAGGGGGCCTACAGGAGAACTGGGGAAGGACTTTTTACTAGGGCATGTAGTGACAGGACGAGGGGGAATGGCTTTAAGCTGGAAGAGGGCAGGTTTAGATTAAACATTAGGATGAAGTGTTTCACTTTAAGGGTAGTAAGGCACTGGAACAGGTTGCCCAGAGAGGTTGTTGAAGCTCCGTCCCTGGAGGTGTTCAAGACCAGGCTGGACGTGGCCTTGGGCAACCTGGTCTAGTGAGAGGTGTCCCTGCCTATGGCAGGGGGGTTGGAACTCGATGATCTTCAAGGTCCCTTCCAACCTAAACCATTCTATGATTCTATGAAAATCACAGTGGTAGACTAATGCAGAAACTGCTGGGAATGATCTCGTATATTTGCCTGGTTCTTGTATTTCTCCCTGGTTGTTTAAAGTTGGCCAGTGTTGGAGACTGTAGATTAGGCTCAGGCTTTGAACAAGTCTGAAGTGGCTGTAAGAGCAGCAAGAGCATTCTTTTCTTGTGGACAATTATTTTGCTGTGTGGTCAATCATTCAGGTTACTTAAAGTTCCCTTTACCCTTTAAGTCTCTGAGTCCTACGGTGCTGACGCACATGTCATCCCTAGTGAAGAGAGCAATTCTATCAACTGTCATGTTACTGTTTGGATGTTTATGAATAAGAGCTTGTATATAGAAGGTGAAGAAGAGCTGAAGCTAACTGTGCAAGATGTCAGAGAGAGAGTCAGCAAGAAATGACAGTTTGCAATGGGAGACAGATAAAAATGTCAATTAATAATCCAAATATAAATGAGGTTTTTTACCTCATGAAGTGTTCATGAAGGAGGCTGAAGGCAGATGCCCACAATTTAGGTAGAGTTTGCAAATATAGCAGCAGATGGTGGTAACCCGCTATAGAAATCAGGCACAGAGTAGAGATGATGATCAAGAGATATGAACATACGAAGACTGAACCGCTTTAAGTAGAAATTGTTCCATGAATTGCAAAAGATGAAAGGATATCTTTTGAAGATCTATTTAATGTCTCTTTTAAAGTATAAAATAGTTAGGGTTCTGTGACTGTGAAGAAACTTATGTAGGAGAGTTTTTTAAGAAGAGAGATAGAAATGACCTGAGAGGTTGTACAGTGAAGAAGTTAGCTTTATGGTTGGAAAAATAGTAATGGCAGAAATGAGGCATAGAATTTGGAGGCAAAAAAGGTGGTCATTCTTTTAAACTCCTGGACTCAGACAGTAATGTCTGACAATTTACAGGCTTCGTTCCTTCCACTTTCAAACTACCAGAATTGTCTAAGTTCTTGTCCTCTTCATCAATCTCCATCTTGTCAATCATCCATCAAGGGCAACAGAAAACTTTGGTGGTTTCCAGCTGATGCTGTGAATCAACCCTTCACGGTGTTATTAATGGCAGAGTGAATGTGCTTCATACACTTCCTGCAATCCTGAATCTTGGGCTAGCTCCTTGTAAAGGCTCGCTTCCCTCATCCCTGTGTCTGGTGGTTTGGACATCACCTGTAGTGTGGGAGACTGACATTTTCTTTCTCGCTCTTCCCACGTTTTTCCTGATTTATATAACCACTGTGCCTGGTAGCTAAATACATTCCTTTATTTGGCCTGCCTGGAGACAAATCTTATCATGACAGTGGTAAACACACATGCTTTTTAGCAGATGCATAGCTCCATGACTTTTTTCATTTTGTAAGAGCCATTTATATTTTAAGGATGGGAAGCACAAGCAAGAAGAGACCTGAGGCTGGGAGGATGCCTTAACTGTGTAATCGTACATTACACTTTGATTTAAGGGAGCCTTCAGGAGATACTATCACAACCATATAATGAATTTCCTTCATGGTCTCCCTTAGTGCTTATTCTCTGATCAGGATGTCAGCTTCCTTATGAGATCACAGCACTGTCGCCTAGAATAATAGTGCCTTGGGTTTTTTTCTGCTTAAATTGACTTGCCTGTTCATTTATCTGCTTCTTTTCAGAGTGGCCCTGATTGTTTTTATTTGTTTTAAATTCATGTCTTTGAAACGCAATGAATCAGTTTGGCTTCTATGATGCTCAGGCCATTTATTTAGGAAAAAAAATTGTTTCCCTCCTCAGTTGACTTGTTTTGTTAACATGACTAATTCATTTAATCTTATGACCTGCTGATCTGGAGGATGCCATCAGACTGAAAGGTTACCCTCTTAGATAGTAATGATCTAATTGGCCCTTTTAATACTGCATTATACATAGTGTAAGTGATTATTCCGTTTGATTAGCAGTGCAGCGATCTGCTCCATTACCACAGGGACCACTTTTATTTTTCCTAAGGGGGTCAAGAAGGGGCAAATCAGGCAGAAGAAAGTGACAAGAAAAACTTAAAAGAAATGTACAACATTCAGATGGGATTCTCCTGCTTGAATTAAATTAATTTCCAAATAAGATTTTTTTTTTTTAACCAGTGGCAATTAAAACCAATGACGCAGTGCTTGCCTTGATGTTCAGTAGAGTATGGTAATTCAACTGTAACCCACTTGGATGGTAACAGGAAGAGAGGAGAGAAAGAGATGAGAGAACCCAGCAGTATTTTGCTGCGACTGGCACAGAAAGTCTAGAAAACAAGGAGTTGTGATTGCTTTGGAACAAGAAGTTAGAAAAGTTGCTGAAAAACTTTCCTAAGTGAAATGTCATGAAATGATACCACATGTGGCAAGTAAAAGAAAAAGCCCAGCAGGAAAATGATACAAAGGAGGAGTGAAAAGAACCTGATTTTTAAAGTAGGTGTTCAGCTTGTAAAACAAGAACCCACCACAGATTAGATCCTGTTCTTTCTTCTTGCTTTGTGCAATACCTAATATCAACAGGTGTTTTACAGCTCAGTCAAGGGGAAAGAATCCTAAAATCATCTTATTTTGTGGGATTGCAAGCTCTGGGCATTTTGAGTGCAGGTAGACTCAGAGTTAACAAATTGGAAGAATACTTTATGGTAACTTACAGGAAAGTGATAAGATAAAGGGGCTTTATTCTTAAGGCTTTAAAACTATTGAACATATTTGATAGGAACAAATCAATTAGTTATAATGTTTATGCATCCTGTTTATTTCGGAATTTCTCCTGTACAGATTTCACACCACTATCCATCACAAGATAATTGTATTAACTTTACTGGGAACTCTATAGAAATTTTTGGACACATGAACTTAAAACCTGCCTTCTGCAGTTGCCTAGGGCTATGAAATTCCACTTCATGTATCACATCAGGAGAGTGAAAAATTGGGTAGCTCTGTGGCTGTTTAGAGAAGTTTGAGCTGATAACTCTTAATACCAATTAGTTGAAGTCCAGTGTGGTTCAAACAAGTTTAATATTCTTCCAGCTGGTGTTTCTTGATGAGGGGGAAGTAGAATACACATCTTCACCACCTTTAAGTGTGACTCTAACCTGTCTGTGTAACAATCAATAGAAATGGGAGCATGTCCATTGATTTTACTAAGAGCTAAAACAGATCCTGCAGCAAGACTGCTGAACTTGGCAAAACCTGAGAGCAAAGAGGCATTAGCAAAGTGCTCTCTCCCTCCCCCGGCTTCTCAAAGAGGAGGAAAAACTTAGCTGTAACTAGACAAAATCATAATAAAAATAGCAACAAGCTGAGTTGTGATTTTTGCAGACATTTTTAGAAAGACAAGATGGTAAGCTCTCTGTCATGATGCTGTCAATATGGAATGCAAATCAAAATTCAATGCCCCTTATGGCAGAACAGTGTGACCTGACAAACCATTAGGCTGATATTCAATTTGCAATAAGGTACAGATGAGATAAAAAAGAAGGAAACACTATTTCAGGTAGGAATCCAGCCAGTATGTTTCAGTTAGTATCCTCAAGGCCTACAAAACCAACTCTAAGCGTGTGAAAAATGGCCTACCAATTTACTTGATGCTGTTAATCATAGTTGTGTTAAATATAACATGACCCAAAAAGAGAACTCTCAACTGCCAATGTCATCAAGTGGTGTAACTTCCTCTTGGATGCATCCTTGGATGCACTTTTTAAAGTGTAATGAAAAGAGATTGGATTTCTGCCACAATTTCAGCTCCTTCTTCTGGACCTATGTGCTCATGCAGATCACCTCTTGATGAGACTGCTGGTGAGGGAAAGGCAGCCTGTGTTTCCATTTTTGCAGCAGGGAAACTGTGTTCAGCTGTGGAATCTTCATGGTCTTTTTGTACCTACTCTGTAATAAACTGCTACCCAGTGTATCACTGGAACAGTGGCATAATGTCGGTACAACGTAGACACTACAGGCAAAAAAAATGAAGGGGATGCACAGGTAAAGATATATGTGTCTCTTTTCAGGCAGAACATGCCGATGGCCTTATGGTTTGTTCATTCTTCACGTTGACCAAGGTAACTACACAAATTGGTTTGGGATGGGGGGTAAATTGCTAACCATGCCAAAGGAAAAAGTAAACGCAAACATAATTAAAGTGTCCCGAGGATTGATGGATGTGAGAAAGAAAAGCTTTTTTTCTTCTTTCTTTATAAATATTAGAAAACGCCTCTACAGGTTTGTTCAGTCAGCTAAGCAACAGGTTATATAATCTAGTAAAACTAGTTCTGGTACTACTGGGGTTCTCTGGTGTGTCTTCCAATAGTGATGTAGCTGCTAAGATGAAATGCAAATTGAAATGGAAACTGTATATTTTGCTTTGGTTTTTTTGTTTCAAGCTTTACTTTATGGCTATTTCAAACGTATCTGTTCATTCATAGTAGTGATTCCAAAGTTAATAATTAATGATCAAGTGATTTGGAGACAGCAGAAGTATTTGCTTGCTAAATTCCAGGGCTCAAAATAGCCTTGATTCTCCACCAAAGTACTTGTTCAGGCTGGGAGGGAGTCAGTGCACTATGGTATGGTGTGATACCAAACATAATGAAGAGCTGTGCAAGGTGTAGCACTGATTCAGACTTCATATATTAAAACAGTTGTCCATTGCTTATCTTCAAACCTTTTTCTTCATCCTCATCTCTTCTATTGTGAAATCTTTTTATTCTCTCCACAAAGGAAAACAGAGAGGACTCCTTCCAGGTGCAGGGAATAAGAAGCAATTTTTATGCTGTTTGCCTTCTTGTAGAGATTCTGCTTGGAGAAGATGGCTTCAGGTTCTGCTGTCATAGTATGAACATTGATGAGCAGATGGCTTCAAGTTCTACTGTTACAGTATGAATGTTGATGAGTGTAGCTAGTAAGGGTGCACGTGGTGAAGCTTCAAAAGGGCCTGGGCCTCAGGCTTCAAATTTACTAAGGAGCCAAGAATGAAGCATGTGCATGAAAAATCACTGCATCCCCAGGCATTCTCCCAGTTATTGTGTCCTTCACTTAGGGAGCAGTACCCACTGTGCCAGTGCTCTGTATGTCCTGCTAAGCAGGGAACATTGTGAGCTGATAATGCTGCACTTGTGTCCAGAAGACTTTCCACCATTTGAACATCTCTGCATTATCTGCAGTGCTTTTCAGTAGCCATTTACAAAAATAAATTCAGATCTTGCTGCCTTAGCTGAAACAAGTTGCAAGTATTTTGGCCTCTTCATTCTCAGACTCATCACCGTGACAGGTCTTCATTAGCAGAGGGATCAGACTTGTATTATTGTCTGCAGTAAATGACTGGATGGTTATTGAGTTTTCTATTATACAGTTTAGACACTCTGCTGGTGTCAACAGATGAAGGATCACAAGTGTCCCCTTATAGCAGCCATGTTTGGACTAAGTATCTTAAAGGCAAGGCAGTGCTTAGTAGCTCTCATATTCAGAAAGATGTATATGTTAGTGAGCTCTGAAAGTGGGTTGTTTAGAAAACAGCAGCAAAATTGTGTCTCTCCCTCTGAAAGACAAGTGAGAAAGTTCCATTCAATCTATTTATGCAGTCACTGTACTTTATCAAAACTAATTTTTAATTAATTTCATTGGGAATTGTACATCTATAGGCTAGAACCCATGTGGAAAGGTGTGTAGGAGGCACTTATTTGGAGTAATAAAATCAGACATATGACGATGATTCTGAGACTTCACCAATGAATTAATGACCAAAGAGGAGAAGACTTCTTTGTTTTTCATGATGAAGGAGGGGAAATGAACGGCCAGGTTGCCTGCACTACAGAATACATTGGTTCTTGTACCCACTTCTCTTTGACACCTAATATTCCAGACTCAGTTGTGAGGCATGCATTTGTGTACTGTACAGGTGAGTGAGGGGTGCAAGGTCACTTTGCTGACTCTCCCTGCACTGTTCAGTTGCAGGGCAATAAGCCAGGGGTTACTTTTTTTTCAGATTGGTGAGCATAGGAGTTTGTCTATGCCTCTGCTCACCAGAACTGAATCAAAAGCACCTTTTAGGAACGTATACTTAAATGTATGACTAAACATTTGCAGAATTGACTTTCCTGACTTCTCTCTCCCCAAGGTACAGATGTTCTTTCCTTAAGTTGTAGTCACCCGTTAACAACTTTCTCATCTTGCTATTCAGCAGGCTACTCTGTAGCTCCTCTAGCTGCTGCTTCAGGTCAAGTGGTGATGTGAGAGGACAGCCTGTTAGCATCTCGGGGAACACAGCTTTTCCTCCTGCCTCTGAACCTTGATGCTATTGTGCTGCTGCCTGAGGAATTTGTCTTTGCCTTTTAGTGGTAGGAAGAAATAGGTATTTTTACAGAGGGCATGGGATTTGAAAACTCAGGTGCAGACTTTGGAAAGCAGCCTGCTAGCTCCTGGGATTTTCAGACCTGGAACTGGCAGGTTTTTTCTTCCCGGTGCCCTTAGGAAGTAAGCTGTGGAGAAAGGACAACTTGGAGGCAAAACATTACTAGAACTGTCTGACAGTGCAAGGTGAGGTGCAGAGGTGCTAAATGCTCAGTTTTGGGTGCTTAGCAATGATACTTCTCCCTTGGCTTGTGTAGTGATTAGGCTTTTACTAGCGAGCTGTGGCAGAGCCCCATTTTCTGGCAGTCAGACCTCTCCCTCCCCCCTCTTGGTGCTGCTGTTTTTTGTGTGGATGCTGTGGTAACCAGCTGCCTACTCATAACAGTTCTGCAGTGAGATCTAACTGGTGCCGGGCCTGAGGTGTCCTCAGAAGAAGGCTGGTGGGATTGGGTCCCCTTGACAAGGTGGGCATTGACCCCTCCTACCCTTGACTAGGTCATAATCTTCATTTGAGGCCTCTGAAGGTTCACTTTGCCACAGGGTTTCTGGGACTTCAGCCAGAGCTGTTGCTTTTGGAGCAATTAATTAGCTATAGCATAGCAACATTTATTAGGCTTGTAATATGAGTGGTGTCTGTGTTGTGAACTTGGCTGCCTACCTGTGCTTAAATCTCTTTGAAATCTAACTTTTCATTGTTGGTTTTTTTTTGGTTTTGGTTTGTTTTTTTTTTTAATGGGGTTGGAATTCCAACTTCATTTAATTTGTTTTGAAAAATTCAGTGATAGTTTTACAGGTGATATACCAAAATCCATCTATCCATCTGCTCATCGGGCCACCCATCACACTTGTTAAATGTAATTATCAGTTGACTTGCAAGGGGCAAATTCTGCTCCAGCCAACTGTCTTCTGTACAAAATTCCTGGGAAATTAATGATGCAGGTTCCTGTAAGCAAGAATAACATACATGCGAGTGATCTAAAATTTTAATAAAACTCCCAAGATTTTTCTCAGTCAGGAATTTGAGGAATTAGTGGAAGCTGGGCCTACAGAAAAGAATGTTAGGAGCCTTCTAGAACTATCCAAGTAATATAAATAAAATAACAATGTAAATAAATACAATGTAAATAAGTTATAAAATAAATAAAAATATAAATAAATAGGAAGTAAGCCTTTATATTACTACTAGTATTACTAGTGCTGCTTCTTACATGGATAAAAATGAGGAAAAAAATGTAAATTGTTCCAAATTCAGTCCCTACTGATTCATTAACACTTCTGGGATACATGAAAGCACAACGCTTCAGGAAAACGTGCTAAGAAGGAATCTAATCTTTGTAGTAGAAAATGTAAAGAGTGCATGGAAAATAATGAACAGCCATCAACTTTCTACTTTTGGCAGGCTCCTCAGAGGAAAGTGACATGTTTACTGTGCAGGCCAAATCTTTGCTGGCTCCCAAAGCAATTAAAAGAATCTCCAAGTGCAAAACATTAGCCTGCCTAATTAAGATAGCATCATTAAATCAGTGGATATATTCTGATTTGCTGTAGCTGAGAGTCTGGCCCTGCATGTTGTCTTGCATGCCATAATCAGGCTTTAGTTTCCTTTATGGAAGCAGAGAGGGGGAATGCACAGCCAAGGTGCAGCTGTGCTGTTCCAAATATGGCCTCAGGAGACTTTTTGGATGAAATGATAAGCCATTTTCCCTGGGGAATTGCATTGTCTTTAATGGACTTATTACTTATACAAAAATCAGATTCCTTGATATGAATACTGCTCAATTTTTAAATTGAACTATCACCTAGTATGTGGTTATTTTAAAATTATATTTCATTTGCACTCTTTTCACAGATCTCCTGTACCCTACTTGCCTGTCAAAGAATGTACATATAATATTAAAAAAATATTTTACAGAAAACAAATGACCATATATTGAAGCTTGACTCAAGTCTCTCTTTGGTAGTTAGTACAGAGGTAGCAGGAGGGCCTTCAGGACTTCCACACTTCCTCATGCACAGTTCCAATTTCAGGATTTTCCTATATAGCAGACATAAAAAAAAAAGGGCAGGGAGGGGAGTAAGCTCACCTTTTACAAAAGTATTATTCAATCAACTCACTCTGTACTCCTGTTCTCCTTTTCATATTTCATGTTTTGTCATTTATGATTCACAACTACTGAAGTGGAAAAATAATTCTAGTAGCACCTTTCTGATCTGTTGCTTCTCTGTAGAGCTAAAAATTAAATAAGCGACAGTACTTTCACTTTCCAATTACCCAAGAGATGGCTGAGGCACATGGAGTGAGTCAGTGGCAGAGCTTAGAAAAGATCCCACAGCATCTAATTCTGAGGTTGCAGGCCTAGACTGAATCATGTCATTTCGCAGCCTGGTTTGTCATGGATATGAGGCATTGACTGGTGTGTAAATTAAAAGGTTTCATTATTTTCATTTTTCCTTTCCCTTCTGTAGCACCTAAAAACACCATCCTAGGTAAGCATCTATTGTACTAAGGACTGGGTAAGTCATTAATAGAAAAGTAGTTTTTACTTAGAACTTGCAAATCTTCTTAAGCTATGACATGCTCTTTCATAGAGCATATGGAGCAAAAAAACTCGTCAAATTTTTGTCTCATTTTATGTATAAGGCCAAAACCCAGCTTCACAGAACAGCTGTTCTCAAGGCTCTCTACAGCTGCAGTGTACCTTATGGGGAAGCAAATTCTTGTAAAACCTACCTTAATTTTCACTCCACAATGGACAAAAACTGGCCTCCATGACCTCAGCATTTTTCAGGCAGTTTTTTCACATAATTTAAAAGCTACGTAAGATTAAAAAATAAAAAAAAAATTACCAAACTGCGTGAATTTACCATTAAATTCTGCATCATTGAAGCATATAAACACATCTTGAAAATACTAACACACGCATGAAAATAGCATTTCTGTAATACAAACTATCTCATCTACGGACTTATTCCTCTGGCAGTGCTGGTGTATCCATCCAGTGGGTTTCTCATAGATGTTTGACAGTTTGACCTGTTTGTTTAGGTGAAACTTTAGCCCTCTGCAATGTTATGTTCTTTTTTCTGTTTTTGTAAGGTAGCTTTGGATTATTTTAACTAGGTGTAAAAAAAAAAAAAAAGGTCTGCTTTTAACATTCTTCAGTCTCAGCTTCAGCATTCAACAGAAAAACTGTACAAAAACATTACATTTTTCTCCTCTATGAGCTGTTCCCTCAAAGAGCAAGACAGGTCAGTTATCCAGGGCAATGTTATGATTGAAGCTACTGCTGTGGAGCTAACTAAATTGTTGGTAGCCCTTTTGCTTTCATTTATAACCCTTGTTTCTGTAGTAATTTTAGCTCATCTAATTTCTGTATTTAGGTGTGTTTGTGAAAATGGAGATTTAATGTCATAAGCCTTAGAAAGAGTACTGTCATCTTTCTGGTATAAATCGGTCACTAGGGAGTATGCAGCTGTCAGGCTTCTGATCCATGGAAAGTGCTTGGAGGAGGATTTAAACTCTATTATGTTTTTTCCTTATCTATGCTCAGTTTTGTCTTTTCTTGGACCTCCCTGAAGATGCTATGAAAGTGGAGATGGGGACCTGATGGGAATGGAATATTTCAGATATCATGGAAGCTAAGAGCAGTGAAGAAAACCAGTATCTTTTTTCTGTGATTTCTTAAATCTGAGGTGACTAGGCTTTCTGAGCAAGCAAAAGCCTCTTAAAAAGGCACTCGAAGGCCAAACACAACAGTTTTAAAAAGTGGGCAGTGTGACCTGCTGGTTAGACTGGAAAGTTTTGTTCATCAACAGTTATACATTGAGAGCGGGTGACCTCTTCCCACCCTTTCCTAGCTTTAAGGATGTCATGAAACATTAGGATTAATGACCTCCAAGTCTGAAACTTGTGCAGGATGAAGAATGTCAGCGATACTTTCTGCACTCAGCCACCAGCTCCTCTTCAGTCTGGAGTACATCTGTTAGAAAGACAGCTGGACACAGCTTAAGGAAATCCCTAGTTCCCTAAGTAAATGAATCCAATGGATAATTACCATCACAGCTCATAATTACCAGTTCACTTCTGCTCTGATGTGACATCAATTTGCAAACAGTAGATCTTGTTATATCTTTTTTTTTTTTCTGACACTGATCTACATTCATGTAACTTACACCATCATCCTTTTATGTTCCACTTGAGATTTTAAAACTTTCTATGGTTTTCTGGACTTCTTAATTGCTAATCACTTAATTTTTCGCCTCCTACAAAGCTAGTATTGGATCTTTGCAAGTATTAACACTTGTAAATTAAAAAAGTCAAGGGCATAAAAACCACTTAGACTATACTTTGGCTATCCCACTGCTTTTCAACTGTCTCTAAGCCAGCAACTTGCAAAAATACTGAAAAAGAAAAATATCTACTACATCTGGTTCTGTTCCCAGATCTTTCAAGTAAGAGTAAGGTTCCTGGGAAGGTGCTTTACTGCAAATTACACAAGATATCCTTCATGCTGTGCTGTCTACTTCTAATTCTGCTGCTTGCATCTTGCTTTCATTTTGCCTGACTCCGTATTTGTATGGTGCTACTGTGAAATAGAAATTTTGTTTATTTGTCTCAGACTTTCACAGATCACAGTGAATTCTGCACAAACTCCAGAAGTGACAAGAAGGATAAATCTGACCTAGGAATAAAATTGTAATCTGATTCTTCTCGTTTTTCCCCCCCTCTTAATTTTAGGTATGGTTCAAAGTCCTTTACTTTACAGATGCAAAAGATCCTGCTGCTTATTGATACTGCAGTAAGTTAATTCAGTTGATGCACTGAGTTAGCAAACTTTCATTTTGTTTGGTTTTAAGTGTACAGTATGCGGCACTCAGAACCACACATGCATACTCTGCAGTGATCACAGAACAAGGCAATTGGAGATGAAGAACCTTAGACTGTTTTCCCAGGCTGATCACACACCTGTCACAAACACAGCAGGTCAGGAGGCAGTTGGACTCGTGGGTGCAGGAGGTTGGTGGTGACTCTGTCCCAGATAAGGGACATGTGGGGTGCACTGCATGAATGGGTTGTGCAGAATACTTAGGGGGGTACACTAAAAAAAGTAACAGTATGGAAATAGGCAAAGATGGTGCTCTGACATGGCAGAAAATGGTGGTTGGAAGAAGATGAACTGTATGGCTATGATTCATGTGACTATTTCCACTTACCTTAGCTCTAGCTGTTTCAAGAATGAAGGATATCATTTCTCTCTTTGTGTCAGATAGGTCTCAGCTTAACAATTAAAGGCGATTGATTTTTCCATGCAGTCAGGGCTATAATGTGCCAGATTAATAGGGAATTGATCCGAACTAGAAATACCAGTTCAAAGATTAGCATTAGCTGCTAATAGATGTAAGCAATTTAGAAATGTATTACACTGTGACAATGACGGAGGCTGGCTGGTGATCCAGCATAGTTTCATTCAGGAACACCATAAAGATTTGTCTCAAGATACTTAAACTGCCATTATAAGCGCCCAACTCTCCAGCATGTCTGATATATCACTGTGTAACATCTATAGAAAATTGTTTCTTAAAAAAATGCTTTTGGAGCTATCTGCTCATACTGAAATGAGAAGGTTGCTCCTCTTGACCAGAACTTTACAGAAGTGCCCATCATCTGATCTTAGAAATCAAGAGGCACAGTAGCTGAGATGAAAATAGTAAAATTGTATGACAATGTCTGTGAGGGAGAGAGGAACCCATGTGAGACTGAGTCTTGCTGATAGCCTTATATCCAGGGGGACACACAGGTGATGTCATGCTGAATGTGGCTCTTCTAGAGCAAGCTTAGGATAAAGTGGCTGGAGGGTGCTCCTTTATCATAGCTTACCAGAAGGCCTCTGGCTATAGCAGTGTGTCAAATATGGCTTTCTGGAAAAGGCAACACGGTATTCTTGGTCTGCAAAGACATACTGTCTCCAATGATGCACGTTAAAGAAAGGTGAAAACTTAAGTGATACATTCAATGCACAGCCTCTTGCACACACGTTGTTTATGGTTCTGTTGTCTTGCATCAGATATTATTGCTGGTAGATGGTGTTAGAGATTTAAATGTTGTCCTCTGAACCATGTGAAAGAGGATCCAACAGTCCTTTCTGGCTACAGGTCTCTATAGCTACAAGATATATAGTGATGGTGAATATTTCCTAAGGCCTTAGTTGAGTCACCCGAAAGCAAGCACGGGAGCTGTCGCTGCCTTTTCTTACTTTCCCCACCCCCAAAACACTTTTAGGTATCATACAACAACCAGACAACCAGAAGGGTAAAAAAAATAGATAATTGAGCTAAAACAGTAGTAGTTCATGGGTGATACTCTACTTGGTGGCTGGGAGCAAGTGAAGCGCACTGTATTGGGACATTTCCCCTTTAACATTGTCAATGACCCAAAGACGGCAAGTCAAGTTTGTGGATGACACCAAGCTGGAGGGACCAATTGTACTGTGGACAACAGGGCTGCCATCTAGAGGGTCCTAGACAGGCTCGGGGATTAGGCAGACAAACTTTATGAAATTCAACAAGGACAAACAGAAAATGTGGCACCTGGGTAGGAATAATCCCTTGCAGCAATACAAGAAAGGAACTGACTGGCTGGGGGAGCAGCTCTGCTGAAAAGGCCATGGGATCTTGTTAGGCAGGGAGCCAAGCATGAGCCCACAACATGTCCTGGCAGCAAAGGTGGCCAACAGCATCCTGGGCTTTATGCACAGCAGCATAGCCAGTAGGTCAACAGAAGGGGTTATCCTCTTCTACACACAGTTTGTAGTCCACATCTATACTGTTGTGCCCAGTTTTGGGCCTCCCAGTACAATGATAAACTGGAGCAAGTTCAGTGAAGGGCCACCAAGATGGTTGAGGGTGAGAGCACAGGCCCTCAGAGGAGAAGCTGTGGCAACTACATTTTTTCAGCCTGGAGCAGAGAGAGATGGCTTTGGGGGAACCTGACAGCAGCTTGCCATTACTGATGAGTTTATCCACAAGATGGAGCTAGGCCCTTCACAGTGGCTGCATGGTGGGAGACAAAGGATGTAGATTGAAATGAAAGGTTAGAGCTGTATATAAGGCAAAACTTTCAGTATAAGGACAGAGACTGTGCACTCTCCCTCTCTCTCCTTGGCAATTTTCAAGACGCAGCTGGATAAAGCACTAAGTAACCTGGCCTGACCTCATGGCTGACCCTACTTTGAGGAGGAGGTTGGACTAGACGACCTGCTGAGGTCTCTCGTTCTCTCTTCAGCATCCCAAAGGACATTGGATAATCTGATAGCTAGAATATTCTTTCCACCCTTTTTTGCTCCCTTGTTATTTGAGCAATGCCATATGGTCTAGGGATAGACAAATCTACTGACCTTACAAGCTGTATACAAAAACCTTCATGAATCTCACTGCCACAGAGACTTTCCATATGCATTGGAAAAGACAAGGAGTAGTTCCACAGGTAAGGGGAGACAGTGGTCCCTGAGGATCATCCAGGACCCTCCACGTGAACACGGAGCACAAGTCTGCTCCCAGTCCTTTGCATATGACTCAGGATGGCGGATGATGGAGGAAACGACCACATAGAAATTAAATAATTGTTGAAACTACTGGGAGCTCCATGTGGTGTGGTCACAGGAAGAAGCCATGTGTAAAAGAGGCAAGTGGCTAAATTCACTGGGTTTGGTACAAGCAGCGAAGAAATAGAGTGCTGGTATTTCAAAAGCTTTGAAGAGAGTAAAGAACTGGGCTATGCTTGTGCCACGTAGTGCAGAGACATCAGAAATGCTTCTGAATGACCAAATAATAGTAATGAAAGCACTGTAGCTGTACTGAGGTAGCTGTGCAGTCTCAAGTGCCCAAAGGGACATCTCTGCACAACAAGGTATTGTGCAGTGTTCACATCCTGGTTTCTTTGGAGCTGGTTTAGAGGTCTCTCACATAATGCTCTGTTGTTTTGTAAGAACACAGTCTTAGGGAAAAGACTGGAACTTTGAGTAACACATTTATTCAAAATTTGGTCCCAACACATCTTTTATAATCAAGAGGCTGAAGAGGACCAGCTGCCATATAACATGTAGTAACAGGTTTTCAGATATTGTTCATACTATTGTCGGTTTATCCTTATGCTTGGTCTACTCAGACCCTATCTGAGTAGAATACTTAGAGAATACAGTTTGTTATGTAGATGGCAGTCCTTCAGAAAAAGGACTGTATTTTCTCCAGTTGACCAATGTAATAGGGTCTCCACCCCAGCTGGCCATAGTAAATCATAGTAGTAGTAGTAGTGGTGGTAATAATAATAATACTACTACCTCCTGGTGCCATTAGGATATTCACTAATCTAATTTCCTTCATGTGTTTTTTTTCAGGCTAACTCCCCGTGATGTTTATGGATCTAAGGATTAATTGTCAAAGTTTGCAGGTTCCTAAACAACAGTTAGATGCAGAGGTCTCACTTGAGTTCACTGGGAGCTAGGTTCCTAATTGTCTGTATGGCCTTCAAAGAGTGATCCATCTTGACTGCTCTGTGCAAGTAGTGACTGTACCGTGCAAACATTTATTCCAAGACACTCTTTCAAACTCTCTTTGGAACTTAAATGGAAGAAATTAAGGTACAGGACATATACTTTGACCAACTAGAATACTCCTGGGGATTACATTGTTGTGTCACAAGGAGTGTTCTTGGCATGTGGCACAGTCAGCAGGGGCAAGACAGAAGGATGAAACTCTTTGCCTCTCCCCTAATAACAACACAACCAGTCTTTCTGTCCCTGGTGTAACTAATGCTTGATTGCTCCAAAATATGCAATAGTTGCCAGTGGTGCTATAAAAATCATACAGTACCTGAGGACTGCTGAAATAGAAATCCTGGGGCTCAGCTTATTGCTGCCAGGATTTTGCCCACAAGTGGATAATGGAAGGAAGATCTTCATCCTTTTTCACTGTTGTAGTAGTTTAGAGAGAATAAAAGGCTGGCCATTTATTCAGAATGCTGGAAAAAGAGTTATGATGGCTGTTGGCAAGGATAAGCTCTTCTCTGTCTCAATAACTTCCAAATCTAATTGGAGGGAATTTAGTGGTATGGCTTATGGTGCGCAGGAAAAAATATAATCATAACAATTGTGATAGTAATAAAACCGATTCTAAGATGTAGACAGTGGGAGTGCGAGCAGATTTTAAACCAATTCTATGGACTGTTGATTTATATGCTGCAATGCAGTTATATAAAGAATGCAGAACAGATGGGCCAGTGGCCCGAAATGAGTGTACGTTTGCTCAACTGCTTCATGAAAAACTGCACTTGAGTTGAGCCTTCACGTAACCTCTTTCAATGAATGCAAGTAGCAAAGGCAGGACTGTGGCCATCTAGTAAACTTGCTAGAAGGAACGTAGGGAACACTGAATTTATTTTCTCCCCAGGCAGAGAACCCATGGTTTGTTTCCTCTGACTGGCTTTCTGTGCTGCCAACTGAAGCCCACTCATTTCAGTGTCTTGGGTCTGAACATTTTCTGTTGTCTGTGTGATCTCATGTTTGAAAAGGAAAAAAAAAAAAGCAGCAGGGTGTTTCTGAGTGTATGGGTGGGCACCACATACAATACACAGGCTCAGGGTGGAAAGATGATTAAAAAATGTGCTATTCAATTGCCTGGAGATCTCTGCCCTGATTATCAGGGAAAGCTACTATCTGAAAAGTCCTCTTAGCATATTCGTGCTGTAGGTACCTTCCTGGAGGCTAGAGACAGCATGTGGTACCAGCATTTTAGCCATTAATGCAGATCTGGTGAGGACTTTTGTGATGGGAAAATCCTCCCTGACAGGAGTTCCTTCCTTTGACATTTCCAACAGAAAAGGACCATCAGTCATCCCATAAGATACTTCCTGGTTGCATTACTTGGTTCTGAGGAGGCCATCTACTGACATACCTGAACTGGATAAGTCTAAGATAGTAAAGATGAAAAACCAAAGAAGAGCAGCTCTAGAAAACTTCTGAATAAGCAGCTGTGAATAAAATGACCAACAAACAAGCCCACACCAAAATCCATGTAGTCTGAGAGTATTTGAAGGCTGTGGTGGGCTGGCCTAAACTGGCAGCCAGACTGCCATCCAGCCTCTCACTCATTCCTCCCCACCTCCAGCAGGACAAGGGGGAGAAATAGGAGAGAGAAAACTCGTAGGTCAAGGTAAAGACAGGGAGATTACTTACCTATTACTGTTGTGGGCAAAACAGACTCAACTTGGGGAATTTAACTTAATTCACTGATGATTAAAATAAATATTTAATTCCTGACGGGTAGTGGGAAATGAAAATACAAACGTTAAAAAAGGCATAGGGAAAACACCTTTCCTCCACCCTTTCCCAGGCTCAACTTCACTCCAGGCTCCTCTCCTTCCCCCTTGTTAACACTGCAGATTACGCTCAGTCCTTTCAGCCAGGCCACAAGCTGTGAAAGGGGGAGTGCTGGATACAGTCAGTATATAGCAATTTCTCTCTGCTGTTTCCTTCTTCTCACACTTTTCCTCTGCTTCCAGCATGGGCTCTCCACAGGGCACAGTTCCTTCAGGAATATCCATCTGTACCGGTCATCCATGGGTTCCATGACAATACCTGCTCCTCCACGAAGCACTTTTTCCTCCTCTGACCTTGGCGTTCCCTCTGCTGTATCTCGCTCTTTTTTTCCTCCTCCTATGCCTATCTGGAATTTTCTGCCCTTTTTTAAATATGTTTTCGCAGAGGTGCCACCAGCTTCATTGATGGTCTCAGCTGTGTACTGTGATGGGTCCACTGAATCTGGCTAGAAATGGCTGTGCCCAGCACGGGGCACCTCCTGGTCTCTTCTCAAAGAAGTCACCCCTACAGCTACCCTGCTGCTGGCACCTGGCCGCCTACAACCAATACATAGGCATAAACAAAGAGAAAAATCAACAGGGCCTCAAAGTCCAGTGCCTGGTTAGATACTTGTCAGGCCTCATTGTGATAGCAGGTTCACTGCTGAAAAGTCGCCTTGACATCACTTGAACTTCTCACAGTAGTAAACAGCATGTAGTTCTGTTTGTAGCTCTGGGCCCCGGGTTATTCTAATTTGTGTGTCCGCTTAGCCAAGAGGAAGACAGCAGAATGCTAAAACCAAAAAATCTTAAGTGTAGAGACTACTGTTCATCCTGATTTTATGTTCTGCCTTTGCAGTATAAGCTTCTAAAGTACATCTCTTCTGGTGCCCCAAGACAGAATTTCACCTACCTTCTGTAGGTGAACCTGCTGTGGCAGGGGATTTGGACTAGATGATCTCCAGAGGTCCCTTCCAATCCCGACCATTCTGTGATTCTGTAATTTATTCATGATACAAAAAAATGTACATTCAGCTATGGATAGTGCAGGAAGATCCATCCTCAAGCTGGCTCTTAGCTACAGAGGCTGCCTTTGGCCTTTCGTTCTTTAGGATTTGGTGGAAGAGTGCATGGGGAGAAGGGAAAGATCAGTTGTGATGTATCAGGCTACTTTGCCAGAGTGTTTGGCAGAATATTTAGCTAAGAAACATTCACCATGTGTTTAACTTTAGAAGGAAGGTGGAGAAAAGTAACCTCCTGAAGGTTTTGCCGTTGTAAATATTTTAAAGTGCCCTTTAAATAGGCTTCACCCAACCATATACTAAGTGTCTAGCTGGTACAAACTGCCCAATAGTATCAAGGACAGATGGTAAGCACTTTGTGTCCTCTCAGCTGTTGTAGCAGTTTGGATGCTCTGTTATGCTTACCATATATACCCTTCTCAGGTGTCGTTCTGGATGGGATTGATGCCTTTGTTCTGCCAATTTGAACTTTGCCAAATGGTCTGCTTTTGGGGTCCAGTTGTCTATAAGAGAACACTCTATTGCAGTTATGAACATACACTTCTAAGGGATTCAGTGTCTGAGTTTTGACTCTTTTTCCAAATTTTTCTCCAATTCCAATTCTGTATGTCAGGTTAAAATGCAGAACGTTTCTAATATCTTTCATAGTTATTTCTGTTTGGGTGAGTTAACTGAATATTCCAGATCTAACCATTGCTAAAAATATGGCTAGATTCCAATTTTCTTCCCTTTGGGTGGTTTCCCCTTGACTGCACATAGAAATAAAATGCGGTTTACACCTTTTGCAGATGTATTTAATTTGGGGAGTTTTAAACTGACCCATCTGTTGTCTTCCATTTTACTGCTATTACTGTGTGGTGCTCAGCAGTCAATCAGCTGTCAGCAAGCGAACTGCTTCAGTTTCTCCTTTTTTCCTTAGAGCTATGCAAAGCAACAAGAGCTTCTCAGTGTCAGACTTCAGCAGCTTGAGAATTCATCTCAGCTATATTTACCCACAGATTAGGTAGTAGTAGTAGCATTGTGCAGAACACGATTTATTAGAAGTCTTTTAAATGATAGGAGAAATCACTCATTAGAGGTGCTCATTTCTCTTCTATGGATGACAAATGGATTTCTAAAAGTATCACCAGCTACAGGCTCAGCTCTTCAATACCTGAAGTTGGGTGAAATGAATCCCACACTTAATTAGGAAATTTCTCTCTTCTCACCTTTGAGAAGCTAAATTCAAAAGGGCACAAGCTACAATTGCACAGCAGGTTGGCAGCAGAATCTGAAGGGAGAAAAAGTGAAGGCAGGAATGATGGCGAGGCAGAGTGGGGCAAAGAGAAGCCATAATGGGAGCACAGGGGAAAAAGAAAACAAACCAAAACTGAAGGTGATTTTGTGTTATATTTAGGAAAACAGAAAAAAGGGAAAAAATTAAAAGAACGGAATTGAATAGTTCATTTGTTCTAGAAACTTCTGAGCTGCAGTAATTAGTTCCAAATTAGCACTTGGAGGAAAAAAAAAAAAAAAAGTTTAAACTATAGAGCCTTAGAGACCTGGGTCTTAATTTTTAACTTGCAGAGAGGCTGCTTGTTGTGGTTTAACCCCAGCCAGCAACTAGGACCACGCAGCCACTTGCTCACTCCCCCCACAGCAGGACAGGGGAGAGACTTGGAAGAGTAAAAGTGAGAAAACTCGTGGGTTGAGACAAAGGCAGTTTAATAAGTAAAGCAAAAGCCATGAATGCAAGCAGAGCAAAACAAGGAGTTCATTCACTACTTCCCATTGGCAGGCAAGTGTTCAGCCATCTCCAGGAAAGCAGGGCTCCATCATGTGTAACAGTTACTTGAGAAGACAAAACGTCGGAACTCTGAATGTCCTCTCCTTCCTTCTTCTTCCCTGAGCTTTATATATTGAGTGCGACATCCCATGGTATGGAATATTCCGTTGGTCAGTTGGGGTCAGCTGTCCTGGCTGTGTCTCCTCCCAACTTTTTGTGCACTCCCAGCCTACTTACCGGAGGGGCAGTGTGAGGAGCAGAAAAGGCCTTGACTGCCTAGCAACAACCAAAACCATCAGGGCACTATCAACACCACTCTCATCCCAAACCCAAAACATAGCACTATACCAGCTGCCAGCAAGAAAGTCCACTCTGTCCCAGCCAAAACTATGACACTGCTTTACAGGAACTTGTTGTTCAATCTAATTCAACCTAATGAGATTGCACCAAGTGTAACTTGAAGTAGAATTTGGTTTATTATTTCCCTAGTTATTGGCTAAGAAAATTGAATGTGGGGAAAGAATCACATCTATCATTATTGTTGTGACTTACATCGCAAATTGCCAATTAAAAGAGTGGCAGGGGAACAAAACACGTTTCCTTTCATTCCCAAACATGTCCATTCCACTTATGTTCAGAGACTCAAATTAAAGCATACAAGAAAGAATACAAAGCAATTGCAAGAAAGAATACAAGGCAATTTCTTCTTCTTGGTGGCACTGCATAGGATCTAAATCAATATGGAATCTGGCTTTTACTAATCTTCATCTTCTGTCACAGGCTATAACTAGTTGCATAGACCCAGCATGGCTTAAAAGTAGCTGGCTTGGTACAGACAACTGCGGAGTTGTGACAGCATGAAGTTCCACACAGCCTAACCACATGAGTATTTACTCATCTTCTCTGATGACTTTCGCAGTCTGAGTGTTGTGCTGCTGCTATTGCACTGCTGATGATACTCCCAGCAAAAATTAATTCATGTGTGAGATGAAGTCACAGCAATGACAAGTCACTGCTGACATCCACTAGGGCAAGGCAGAAAAAAGATCTGTTTAAAAGAACAGTGGAGAAACAAATGGCCATTTCACTTCAAAGCCTCCCTTGTAAAGTTCAGTAACACTATTGCTTCAAAGGTGAAGTGTACTTTTTTAATAGGCTAATATCCAGACTGATTTTATATTTACCGCCTTAGTATAATATCTGACCCCTCAAAGTCATGAATGCATTTTTTCCTCCTATAACTCTCTAGGAGTCAGCTTAGTACTAGCATTCCTGTACTACATATGGGAAAATGGAGCAGAGAGAGACTGTTTCCAAGGCCTCATGAGGAAAAGGAATACATGATTTAATTCAACTTTCCCCAGAGAGTGACCCAGGACAGAAACCCATATACATGTGTGGTTTGTTGGAAATGCAAAAGGCAGCATGGAGTTTCTCAACAAGAATGTAAGAGAGAAAACAGTTGGTTTTATTACCTGGAGTCATCTTCATCTTGAAGTATCTTCATCTTGAACAGTATAAAAATAAACCTTAGTGACTCTAGTCACCAGACAGTTTTTCCACATTAAAAGAGTAGCCTGAGTTAAGAATCCTTGTATTTGGACATAATTTTCCCTTTATAGTGAGAACCCATTTTTAATTTCCTTTTTTATGTAAACCACTATTGTAGTTTAAAAGAGACAATAACTGTTTAACCAGGATTATCCAGGATTATCTCTTTCCAGACAGATTGTAGAACCCAGTTCCCACAGGTCCGTGGAAATCCCCTGTTCCAGGGGACCTTTTCTGTGCAATAATGGCATATCATAATTTACCATGGAGCTCCTCTCTTGTCAAGACCTCCTGATAAGGTGTCTTCAGCCCTACAGAGTAAGTAGCAAAGTAGAGTAAGTAGAGTAAGTAGCAGATAAAGTGACTGTCATCCTTGTCTTCTCTCAGGACTATCCTGTTTGCCAAGTAGTCAGTTTGCAGTTTGCAACATTAACACTGAAAATACGAAAGTCCCTTTTTTGTACATACCAGAAGACATACCGTTTGAAGTCTGTCAGGTTCAGCCATGGTTTACACCTGACATACTTAGGCCTCTACCCTACAACAAAAATTGTTTCCTCCTCAAATGCCTGCAGAAGAGATCAGCAAAACGAGATCTGTAACTTTCTTTCTACCCAGACCTGAGTGACATCAAAACCTGACCAATATTTTATGTTATAATGTGCCTGCACTGCTAGTCTTTAAAAGCTGTATTTTGGATTTTGGTCCACTACCTTAAGGGCTATAATCCTATATCTGTTCCATTCACAGGTAAGAATGCATTTTCTATTTTCTAATCAAGCCTCTCCTCCACAAAAATAATATATCTATATATATCATTATCCAGAGAGGGATGAGCCTCACAGCTGAAGAGGCACAAGAGGATTGCTTATACCCTTGAGTTTGTGAAATAAATTATGTTCAGTAAAATGATTTCTCATACATCTGTTGCAGAGAGTAATACAATGCAGCAGGAATTTGTTTAAAATTGTGCTCTCTTGCTCAAACGATTCTGTTTGCTGGAGTGCTGTTATCCTTGTAGAAGAGATAGGGCAGGAGAGCCTTGCCTTTCAGAAACAGTGTGACTGTGGTGGTTAATAATCCCTTTATTCTATAGGTTATTACAAGTTATTTTAAATCAGCTCCGTACATCCTGGTGAGCTGCTTTTCTGAACAGATTTTACTGATTCATGCCATGAAAACAGGAAGACTTGATTTTACATCAGTGTGGCACTGAATTCATTAGGTTTGCTGTAGATCTATGCTGGGGCAAGGAAAAGAATAACAGCCTCATGAACGGGATTGTCTGTGCACTCATAGAATCATAGAATCATAGAATTGTTGAGGATGGAAAGTTCCTGTCCAGAAAAAAACAGATGACTTGTGAGCTGCTGACACTTAGATTGTTTCATTCTTCAGCACTTTGTAATTTTCAGGGTCCAAGAGTAAATTGAAAGGAGCAAATTCTTTGCTGCATCCAGACTTGACAGAATGTAGCTGACAGAGGGATTGTCTGGAAGTCAGTTACTGCCTCTGGACCCTGGCCCTGATACTGTTATTGCCTCTTCTCTTTTTTTAGCTCATGATAGAAAGCCACATTTGTAATCTGAGTGCTGATTTCTACTTGGCAACTTTCTGAAGGCACCTCTTGATCTCCAGAACTTACTGGGGCAGGAGGTTGTGTTTTGAAAAGCCTTTTCTGAGTACCTGAAAGTCTTGCTGTATGTCCAAAAGAGACAGGTTGCGAAAAGCAGACATTGAGAGAAAGGTCGGGAAGAAAATAATTTTGGCCTAAATCTAACTGAAGTGGAAGACTTCCCATGTTTCCAAACTCGGCAAGAGAAACCAATCAACAACCAACCACCACAGGATTTTCCCAAACTTTTTTGTGTTTAAGCACACTGCCTCTGTGTCCATATTCCACAACTTATCTGCTGTGTACATAACTTTCTTAGTGCTATTAACAACTTAGTAGGAAATTGAGGAGCTCAGTGTCAGGTTAAGCTCTGAAAAACTATCATGTATTTTCAAAGAAGAAAAAAACAGTTATGTGATTTCATCAATATTTCTAGCCACTTCAAGGAGTTAGTTCTAGTGCCCTTTTTGATTAAGTTACCATATAACTCACATTCTCTTCCTATTTACTAGTTATAAACAGTTATTTTTCCAGTGTGTTCTTTACAGAGGATTGGCACACGGGAACCTTTATGAGGGAAGTAACTCTTGTTTCTTGAGTTATCCTCAGGGAATTTACATGCCAGTATAATGAGAAGGAACAGCATGCTATTGTTCATTGACAAAGATATTTTGGCTCTTTCATGGAGAAGCAAACAGTTCTGAAAGCAGATAACCTTTTCATCTTTTGTTCCAGTTTCAATAGGTAAGCAAGGAAAAACTAGTTATGAGTAGATGTGAGGCTGGAGATTGGCAGGTCAAAAAGAGCCTCTAGGAGCCCAGTGGGAAGTTTGGATCACTTACAAGATTGTCAAGGCGGGTGTATGTCTCTGTGTGTGTGAGGAATTAAGTGAAAGAGTTTTGCATAAGTTTGGCACTCAAGATCGACTTTTATATGAAGACAACAGGATTAAGAGACATTTTTGCTCGGCACTTGAGTCATGGTAGCTTCTTATGATCACAGAGCATTGTGGAGTATGCCATAGTTCAGTATTCATAATAGGTTAGTGTTCCAGCTGGAAACAGTTATGAGTATGAGGTGTGTCGTGGCATTCCTTTGAGTCCAAAGGCAGGTTGAGCTACTGAGTTAAATGCAATGGCATTAGTAGAAGGCTGTTCTGTAGAATAGCGTCAAAACTCAATCTTTAAGGCATGAGGACTGGCATCATATCAGTTTAAGGAAACCACAACCCAGGCCTTTCCACAAAAGTAGACCTAGACATAGTAGTCCGAGAAAATAATTCACATGCCTCTGCAGACAGCTTCATAGAGGCACATTCCATCTCATGCTTCAAAGCTGTAAGTCTGAAGCAAAGCAGGACAATGACATGAGAATAATGCTCACATTGCAACTAGCCAGTCTGTATGTCTGTGAATGAAGGTTGTTTTTTGAGTATAGCTATCAAGTCTGGTATTTTCTACAACTAACTCCCTTGAAACTTTTTTTTCAAATTATGAGAAAGGGAGAAACCTTTTTAAAAGCACTGGTGACTGCTTACTTTAATATGATCCTAAAATCTCTAGCTCCCTAATGTTCAGTTTATTTTTTGTGTAATTAATCTTTGGCAGTACTTCTTGGAGTGAGCATTGGAATAGCTGTGTAACATATGCAAGTTTATTTTATTTTGTTTCCAATTTTTGACATACGTGTTCATATTTAGTTATGTTAGTTGTGAGTTACTATCCACTTCCTCTGATGACAGGGAGCGGATTGAATCACTTTAAATTAGCACAGCCTCTCAGAGTTCAGTGCGACTTTATTCTTGCTGAGCGTCTGCCCATGAATTTTAATACTCTTCTCTCCAATGTTAATCCATGCAATCTCATCTAATCCAGATGCCTATTAGAACTTGTCCTGGTTTCAGCTGGGAAAGAGTTAATTTTCTGTCTAGTGATTGCTGTGACAGGAATGTCAACAATGCATATTGTTCTAGTTGTTGCTAAGTGATGTTTATACTTTTCAAGGACTCTTTTCAGCTTCCCGTAGAAGCTGAGAAGGAGCATAGACAGCACAATGGAATGGCCAATGGAACATCATGCTAGGTATGTAAATGGGGGTTGGCTGGGGGGGTGGGGGGGGCAGGAATCTTCAATCACTACCAATTCACCAGGTGGTGAGAGTGACTTGCATCATCATTATTATTGTTATTTTCCTTTTCTGTTATTGTTCTATTAAACTGTCTTTATCTCAGCCCACAGGTTTTTTCTTTCCCTTTCCCCTCCTTTTCTCCCTCTTCCCCCTGCCCTTCTTTGGGGGAAGGGAGAGAACTGTGCAAGCAGCTGTGTGGTCCTAGCTGCTGGCTGGGGTTAAACCACGACAGAACTCTAAACTGAAGGTGTCCTATCATGCATGATCTTGCTATGCTCTTTGCAAAACAAGCTTTCTATGGAACTTTCCTGAGAATTAAATCCTCTGCAAGGAAGACAGACATAAAGAAGGAAATTGGCACAGCAGCAGTTTTGGAGTAGGTTTTGGTCTGTTATTTTTTTCCTCCTGAAAACAACTTTGTTTTTTTACTTTAAAAGTAAATGGAGGGATTCTGTCCAGTTGAGAGTGTGTTAATTATCTTTCTCCATTAAATATTCTTTCCAAAACAAAGCCCTTATTTTTTAGCATGACATACACTGAGTATTGAACATTCCATGTAATGTTTATCTGCTCTGGAATCAGTGCTATGTTCTCTGCTATATTCAGTTAATATCTAATATTACAGATATTGCATTGCTGGCTTTGTGAGTTGTTTAATAGTTTCTATACATAAGCATAGGCATAGTTTGTTTATGGGCAGTGACTGATTCCTAAATCTGTACATTATCAATGGTGGGGAATTTATTGTTTTCTGCAGGTGAAGGATGTTATTAGGTATACAGTGTTAGGTGTTTTTCATCAGTTGTAAGTCTGGGGGCATACTTGGGACAGTCTTAATTCTCTCTGAACAAGCTTCACCTCTATTAGCTGTACAGATTTTTTTTTTCTGTAGATTGAATAACTTAGGTAGGGTCATGAAATCTGCTACTGCCAATTTTCAATATATGCTACTATCTGTGATCTGCAGCCTCTGGAGGCTTGTGGACAACTTCTAAATTGTGATTATTATTTGTTTAAGTTGTGGACTAATCCACACTGACTTCAAGAACTTTTTCTGAGATGACATAGCCAATTTAGAGTCCATCATTGTGTACGTATCACTGAGGTTTCTTTTGAAATTATTTTAATTTGCTGAGGGATCACCAGCCACTCAGTATCATGAGCTACTCTTCTGCAACCTGTTTCACTACCCTGGGTAATTTTGTCTCAGTACCAAATGATCCTATCTCACTATTTATTCAGGACTGTCTTAATAATATGTTGAAAATCAGAGATCAAAGCATGGGTGCCATCAACAACCTGCTTAATTTTGAAAACTGATCATGTATTTTTATCCTTTTTCAAAGGTTATGATTATTGTTTAATAAACTCTTAATGTAGGGAGGACTATCTTACTCATCCCATGAAAACATAGTGTCTTTAAGAGCACTCAGTGAGGGATCTTCTCAAAGCACTATAGAAGTGCTTATAAACCTTACCAACCAAAGCATCTTTTTTTAGACACATGCTGACTCCTTCATACAACTCTGGTTGTTTCTGATATAAAGCTGCATTCCATAAAGGGTTTTGTTTTCCCCAATGTATCACCCTTGTGTCTACTCAGCTGATTCTTTATTATCATTTCCATCAACTTGCCTAATGTGGAAGTCACAGACTTCCTGGATGGACTGGATTCCCAGATCATACACCAAGCTCTTTTTCAAGATGGTTGTCCATCTGTGAAGGGCTCTTTCCCTTTCAGTTAATTAAACTGGTTCATCGTTAACAAAGCGTGGTTAATCTTATCCACAAATCAGTTTATCTTACTATTGAGCAGTGTACAGGCAAAGAAGAGCTCAGCAGGCTGATTAGCATTAGAGGAGGAACTTATAATATATTCTGGTTCAGTTCTATAGTCTTGTCATATTTCCCCTTGGAATAAATCAGAAGTGTATGCAGACACTTTTGCCCAGATGCTGCCCTTTGTTATTAATTTATTTTGCAATCTGTTTTTCATTATTTTGGCAGAGATAACACACTATTCTCAGCTGCCTATTTAGGAATCCTTCATGCAAACTCTAACAAGTCTCTGGTGCATTTTTCTTTTTCCCTGCCGCCTTATTGATCCCTCATCTCTTCCACTGTTTCAGTGGATCATCCTTTTTTGTGTCTGTATTCCCAGAGATGGAAAAATGAAGGTACTGCCTGAGAATATAAGTATCCCCTTCGCTGTCTTCTCTGCTTTTGTTTGTTTAGACCAAGGAATAGCTTGAAAATGAATACATTTGAGAGTCACTACCAGTCTCTAAGACTCAAACCTGACTACTAAAATGGACTCCAAGCAAAAATTCAGGCTAGAGCTTCAAAGTTGATTTGTCATTGGGCCCAAATACAACTGCAACCTAAACCTCACACAGATACGAGGAAGTTAAGGTAGAGATTTTCATATTTAGGGTTTGTACCTGCAGGTTCAAAGCAAGGTTTGATGTGTTATTGTGCTCTTCCAGGTGGCTAGCGTCTCACAGTCATTGTTTTCCTCACTGATTCCCTTATACCTGAGCAAGTTTAGTTGGCTTGTTCTTCTCCTCTTGTGCTCATGGCAAATCTACTAATTGTGAATCGGAAGTATCCAACTTTTTACTTGATTCTGTGTGCCAACTGGTCAGTGCAAGGAAGTCAGGGTCCCTGCTGATGCACTACCCATTTGCCTGTGGCTAAATGAGTTAGTAAATGGCTAATTAAAACATCTCTGAGCATCTGATTGAAATTATCACCCCACAAAAAAGAGCACATATGAGAGACTGTCTGCAATAACCCCATTCATTTCTTTGCAGAAGTTTTTCGTTCCAATGTAGGCTGCTAGTGCTTTCAGTGGTTTGAACTCATCTGGTGATTTTGCACAGAGGCAGGAAGCTGTGCATGTTCTGTCCCACCAGCTGAGCCATGGGAGTGAAAACTCTCAGCTGGGAATGCTGAGTGGGGCTGAGCACCTGCCAAAGGTACTAATGGCATCAGCTGGATTGAGGGGATGTCTAGCTCCATCCTCAGCTACACACTGTTCAAAGCTGAGGGCTTGTCTCTGCTCTCACTTGCATCCATGTGAACCGGCAGAGCTTTCACTAAAGACAGTGCAAAACTGGGACAGCCATAAAAGAGTCAGGCCTTGAGAAAGTGTGCGCTGTACACAGCAGTCACCAAGGAGAGCCAATCATCTCTAGTCTGTTTCAGTCCAACAACAGCAAACTTAATAAGCAGAAAAAATCTGCATAAAATGTTGACAAGAAAAATAACTGTTATTGTAAAGTCTAGAGTTTCTACGTTGCTTTAAAAACAGCATGCACAGGTGTAAAACCCCATTTTTCCCTATGCATTAGTACTATTTTATGTACGTAACAATATAGCATTCGTGACAGCAGTTCATCTGTTTTGTGCAATAAACTGTCTTCCTAATGTGATGCAATCACAACTAATTACTTTTCCATGGGCTATAATCAATATTTGCAAGTCAGTACTGCTAAATCATTGTTCCCACAAGTGGTAATGGGGAAGCAGATCATAAAACACAGAATCTTTCCTCAAGAGAAAAGAAAGCTTTGTGAAAAACAAAACCTTTTCTTCTAGTCTGCAGTGAATGATAATCTTGAGGTGAAAAGAGACCGCAGGGCGGGCCATTTTCGGCTTTAGATACAACTTTCCTGGAGAATCGCATTTCAAGTAACATCTTGGTTCTGGAAGGCAAGACATGGTGAACTATTTAAAACAGGCCAGCACCTTTGAAAATCATGTATCACTTTTGAAAACTTATGGCCTTGTTTTTAAACTTTGGGAAAAAAAACCAACAACAGAGGAATCTGCAGACTTGTTTCCCAGAAAGATTTTTCAAAGACTAATGCACAGAGGACATCACTAGTCGCTGCCTTTTGCCAGAAGCACCTGAAAGCTTCTGGACCTCTAAGAAGGGATGATTCTGTCTACTGTGCTCCAGTGAGCTTCCCCTCAAGCCTCTCCTGCACCCCTGCAAGTACATCTATGCACAGAACATTGCACACAATGAAAATCTCTTTCCTAAGATTTATCTTCTTGGGAAACAACTAGAGGTGCGCTGTGGAGAGGAGGCCTTAGGCACACTGATTTTTAGTAATGTCTTCAAAGAAAATGGAAGTATGTAACACAGCTCATGATAGGTATAGTACAGATACCATTGCCCATTGTTTGAGGGACTGAAACCTGCTTCGGTATGGGCAGTCACATTACACTCTGTACCTTCTGTCTCACAGAGAATGAGACCTTATTCTGTAGCGGCTGAGAGAGACTCTCCTCTAGGTTCAGGGAACAGATGCCATAGTCACTTGGCTAGGACCCTGAGCTCTGTTACCAGCGGAAAACTAAATGGAATCACTAAAGGGTCCTTAGTCCTTTCTAGTGTTATAAAGGGCTATAGGAAGATTATAAGGCATTACTACATATAGTACAGTTTATTGTAAGATGCATCATCTCTCCATTTCCCTTTTGAGAGATGCTTTTCTATAGAAACCTTTTAATTCAATCACTAAATTGTTTCAGATAGCATATCTTAATCCTGCAGTGGATATAATCAATCAGAAAGTATAGAGAAAACAAAGTCGTGCCAGCCCATTTAAAAAAAATGTAGCAGTGACAATATTGAAAAAAGTATTTAATTGAATCCTGAACTTCCCTTATCAATAGGGACAGCTACAATGCAGTACCATTGATCAACCTGTAATCCAGAACGAGGAAGAAATTTACTACATAGCCTTCTCTTCCCGGCCCATTAATTTCACAATCTATCATCAACTGTTTATGACAGCCTAATGTCAACATGCAACTTGTGCAAGACAGCAAAGCAAATGATCAAATATCAGTGGAGATTAGGGCAAGGACATGCACTGCTTAGTGTTTACAAACATCTCATCAAGACACCTTTAAAAAAAAACAACCGGCCAACCCTCACATTTTCAAAGAACACACCAATACAGACGTACACAGCATCATGGCTCTTCATGTCAATGATCCCTTCACAACATAAAAAGTCAACTTTAAACACCTCATTAAAAACAAACAGTGTCATTCAGGGGAATTGAAGAGGATTGAGCCAAACTGCCCAAAGCCATTAAGCAGTAAATGTTGGCATATATTGTCTTTCCTTTTCAGATGCTAAGGTCTACATACTGAATAATTTTATTTTGGCATTAGCCTTTAGGTTTCATATCTTCAAATCCACCTTTGTAAAAGGTGATTGGATTTTCTATGGATTTTCTAGTCTTTTATTTGGTCCTGGCTAGCTTAGATCAAGCTGTTTAGAGATAAACCAGAAAAAAAATTGACTTCTCTGAAGAACAGATCTTTAGGTGTATGGTCATAATGACGAAGAGACTTACTATAAATCTGGGCACTGACCTTGCTAGAGCGTGTCTGTATGTGTGTTGGTGTGCAAGTGTGCACAAGATGGCATTGTTATACAGAGCTTACTGTAAAATTGAGGCCCAAGGTCCAAATTCTCCTCTCTGATGTCGTACATTTGTATTCAATTAATGAGCAAGTGTAGGCATAAATAAGTGTAGAAGACAGGCTGGTGTTATATTTAAAATGAAAAATGTTAAAAAGAGGGACAGTAGTTCTTTCAGTAGAGAAAATTATTGGAGAAATCTAAAGCATACATAATAGCAAGCTATCCTCAAGGAAGAAAGTTTCATAACAAATTCTGTAGCAGTTCTTTTTAATCTTTGTAACTCATGGTCCTCTAAACACTTTGTAGAAGTGGCATGGGTTTCTTTGTGTTTCCTATGTGTAACTTTAATAAACCTGGGAGTTGGCTTTTCTTTTCTCTTCATGACTTACCTTTGTTCATCTTTGTCTCCTGTATCTGTAATTCTCTATTTTTCTAGTGAATCTTTTTTGTGAGCAGGGTAATCAAAACTAAATATTGTATTAAAATATGGGGACAACACAGATTTACACTATGGTATGTAATAATGTTTTCTGTTTTCTTCTTGGTTCATTTCTAATAACTCCTCATATTCTACTTGTTTTTTGAACACCAAAGGGAGTTTTAAAGCAGATTCGTCTTTTTCATCATTTCTTCTAAGGAGGTAGAGCTCATCCAGTGGAATTTTAAAAGCATTGAACTTAAACCAGAGGAAGAAGTTTTTAATATACCAAGTAGTTACACTGTGTAACTTGATGTTCCAAGATGTCAGAGAAGCTATAAATACAAACAGATTCTCATAGAGCACAACACTATGGTGATTATTGAAGAATACATGATGCAAATTTGTCTCAGAAAGTTCCTGAACTTCTGACTGCTGAAAACTGGTGAGAGACTTGTATTTATTCCTAAGCAGCTGCTATCAGCCATGATCAGAGAAAGAATATGGAATTCATCAGCTCTATCTCCCAGTCTAGTGTACCTGTTCTTATAGACAGTACATTATACAATTTTCAAGGGTTGGGATTTTTGTTGTAGTTGTTGTTTGGTTTGTGTTTTTTTTGTAATTGGAAATTTGAGAGAATTAAAACAAACAGTTCAAGGCAAGGCAAGTGGGGAGATAATGCCCTTAACCATGCAACATGGTATAAAACTTCTAGGGGTGTGTTAAACAATTTAAATAAATACAATAATAGAATATTAAAATCTACACAGGTAATTGAAAGCCAAGACCTAAAATTTTGCTCCATTGGTTTGGATAGAGTTTGCAACAACTAAAGAATGGAACCTGCATTTGTTTACAGGTAAAAGACTACAGCATGTTCCCAAGGGAGAAACCACTGGCATTGTGACCTTTCCTTCCGTTCATGAGGGAGGGAGAAGCTGCAGTCCTGACTGAATAATTGATGGCCTTGTCCACAATAAGCCTAAGGTAGCTGAGGACAGAGTCAATACATCACTTTCAGCAGGCCTCACCACCTGTGGGCTCACCATACCTCACCTATAAGTTATATCAGTTGTCTCTGGTGGAATCCAAATGGAAACATGGCAGTTGTGGCGTAAAATACCCTCAAAGAGAGAAGAGTTCAGACAAGGATGACGTACTTCTTTCTTCAAAGTTTAAGCTAGGATAAAATTTACTTCTTTGATTGGGTGATTATTCAAAGTGCAAAAGGAGAAAAGAATATCTAGATAAAAAATAATTTTAATGCAAAAAAAAAAAAAAAAAGAAATGTCAAGCATGAATTTGTTACAGTGAAATTTCCCCCAAAAGGGAAATTCCCCAAAGTCACAGCACCTTATGACTTCTTATGTTCTGCTGAATAAGATCCCTTCTATTTCTGCCATCCAGATTTCCTGGGATTAAGGGTTATCTTTATGTCAGCAGGGGTGTCACTGGAGGTGAGGTGACACAGAAAAGCGAAGTGTGAATGCTGGTAAGCATTTTCCATTTCATTCCCTTTCAGTAGAACAACACCTGTGAAATCTGGAGGTCAAGTCAAAATAACAAGAGGTTTCTGAAAGGAGCACCAGGGGATATTTGCAGCAAACCCTGTCAATCTGTGCTGTAAGGGTAACATAGGAAGTTCCATCTTAACATGAGGAGGAACTTCTTTACTTTGAGGGTGGCAGAGCACTGGCACAGGCTGCCCAGAGAGGTTGTGGAGTCTCCCACACTGGAGACATTCAAAACCCACCTGGACGCGGTCCTGTGCAACCTGCTGTAGGTGTTCCTGCTGTGGCAGGGGGGTTGGACTAGATGATCTCCAGAGGTCCCTTCCAACCCTGACCATTCTGTGATTCTGTAATTTTGTAATCCAATTTATCATGGGCAAGTAATGTAGATAGTGGAGAAAGAGGTAAAATATGGTACAGATGGCTCAGTAAATAAGAGTTCATATGGCAACTCACAGCCATTATACAGCTCTTTATTTTTAAAGCCTGCGTAACTTACAAAAAGATCCTTCCCAAGGCCAAGATTTTCTGTGGTCTGGACGTTTATTTTGTGTGGAACGTGTGAACTAGAACCTACACCCATAAGGAAGTTGTGTTTTCAGCAGAGTAAAAGAGAGCTGAATTGAGCCATAAGCCACTAAACATGCACTGAAGATTGACTTGTGTTAAGGCACTAAGGAAAACTCATTATCTTCCTCCAGCTGACAAAATGTCCCTGCAGCCTGGAGTAGGGAATGAGAAGAGGATGCTGGCAAGTGTTCAGCAGGGAAACTGCAGGCAGCACAGGATCATTTCAGTTTTACCCACCATGCAGTGGTTTTTTTGTCAACAGCATGAATTCCTGCCTAGAAAAACCCAGGAGGCTCACGCCTACACGTGGTCATTCAGGTTTTCGGTGGGTTTGATCACTTCCTGAGGTGACCATCTGGCTCACTGACCATGGAGTGCCTCATCTGTTGTCTCAGGTGCCTCAGTCACATGCTCCTCTGTAGGTGAGATGAATCTAGCTGTACACAGCCATGCTTTCAGGATGCTTGTAGATCAGAATGGACAATCAAAATCAGTAGCAAAATAAATGGATTGTAGTAAAAGTACATAGACCTTGCAGAAATCTAATCGCAGTTTGTTTGGAAATTGCTTCTATTTCAAAGCATATTCCCAACCCATTCATTTTTATTATATGTTCCCACCTGCTTGGTTTGTTCAGCTTCAAATAAAATAAGAAAGGAGCAGAAAGAAATAATGTTAGCAACACTGTAGATATTTCTGTTGGGTAAGTCTAATAAAAATTCTGTTTGCAGTTTTCCCCAGGGCAATCTGTTTGTCAGGGGTATTATCAGCAGTTAGGGACAGTGATACCGTGATACCTCTGCCAAATGCCTGTGTTTTTTTTTAATATTTAGACTGTGGATTTCAAAGAAATGAAATTTGAACTGCATCTGCACCTAGGGTACATACACAGGTACTGGGACTGGCACTCAACCTGTGTGGAACGTCTGCGCTTTCATGAGGTTGCCAGGCACATGGGTATAAATGAAAAAGAAAGGAGTTTTTTGCTCTGTTTGCAGGGCTGGCACAGAATCTGCCACCTGAAAGCACTTTTTAATTCTCAAGCTGATTCTTTTGGTGGAAGTTCAGAAACCTGCAGTGTTACAGCAGTGTTTCCTGTCAAGAGGCTGCTAACGAAAGCAGAAGTGGTTAGAATTCCTGAGGTGTTTCTGCTTTTCTGGACAGATACTGAAGTGGGCCTAATCCCATGTGCATTGGTGGTGCAAGCTGTCCCATTGATGCAAACAGAGTATGTGCAAGAGCAGGGGTGAGCAGAGGTTGGAACCTGTGGTACATGTATGAGAGAGGCTTCAAGTCAGAGAAGGAAAGCAGAAGTTTCAGGGCCATGAGAATTTATAAAAGATGTAGAGATGACAAGAATAGAGTCACATGTTAAAGCTTGTGGCTTAGTATATCCTGCCTCTTCCTTGGCCCTGGACTTGGCATCATGCCTTTAAGGAATCTGCTTTAGTAAAGATTGAAACAAGGCTGTTGCATGTTTAATGATAATGCATGAAAATTGGCACCTTTTTAACACCTACAGAATTTACTGGAGTCACACCATTTTTGTAAACGTTTCTATGCTTTCTTAAAGAATTCTGGAGGGGAGCTGCCACAGCCATGCTGAGTCCCAACATTACGTGAAATTCCAGAGCAAAAATATCTTTGTGACATATTCTAGAGCTTTCTTCAATGGATTACTTTTCAACCCTTTTTCTGTTCTTGCTGTTGTAATTTTTTGGACTCTCAGGTTCAGATTTGAGGGACCATCTCTTTTCCCATCATATCCCACTTGTCTTGAAGAGTTCCTTTTGTCACTATTTATTCCGACCACCAACAAAACCAGATATCTGCTCCCATCTCATGTGTTACATCACCTGAATGGGAACCTCTAAATCCTTCCTGTGGTCTCCATCATGTAGACCAAGTAACATTCTCGCTAGTGCCTCTGAAATTTCCTCATGTTGAAGTAGAAGCTCTGTCCTGAGAAATTCGAACTTACAGAAGAATGTTAGTGTCTATCCTGCCAGATAACAGGCTAATGATTGAAGCTGTAGAATTATTGGGGTTGTAGGCTCTTTCCTTGCCAACATTGTTTTCTTTTTTCAGTTTGTTTGACAGAAGAACAAGCACACAAACTGTTTCTGGTGACAGTCCAAAAATACAACACAGAATGCAGAGGGATTTTTTGTTCTTCCAAAATGTCTGCTAAAGGTATGGGCAATCCCTCAGCAAGATGATTTCATCACTAGATGATTGCTGTTATTAACATCCATTAAAGTGATCATTTCCAAAGAGATCAATTGGTGATAAAACTCCACTGACTTCAAAGAGAACAGAGTGCTAGTTCTCTTGAAAAGCTTGACCTAACCTAGGAGATTAAAAATGTTTAAATTAGTAGTTTGGTGCTGTCTTTTCTGAAAAGCTAATTTCAATAAGATTAAATTATTGCTCCAGAAGAGACGTCTATTATGACAGGACATATCTTCACATACAGATATGCACGTGTATGCTCTACATTCCCAAGCTGCAATTGCGTACAAAACAGGAATGGCTCCAGTGAGACAGTGCAGTCCAGGCAGTAGACCTAGGGAGAAATGGCGTTGTGTCCTCATATGGAGAAGGCCACCAGAGATGTAGGGTAAGAAAAGCTATGGGACGATAAACATGGAGGAAAGAAAAGATGTGGTAGAAACCATCTCAGAGAAACTGCAAAGGCAGTAAGGAACAGCTCATTCATATGAGGTCCCAAAGCTGGAAGCCAAGGCAGAAATTGCCCTGGATTCCCCTGTGGTTCTTTTTCTGGAGAAAAAAATGGCTAAAATCTTGTAAGTTTTAGATTAAAGAAAGTTCAAAGATTCAATCTGTATGTTCTGAGGTGTACCCTAGAGGGGAGGTTTCCTTCACTGTATAATGGTACAGCTGGTACGTGGCCTGCTGTACTGTCTGGACATGGAGGCACCACAGGCATTGCGTACTGCCAAATCTTCTAACCAGTGTCTCTTGTGCACTGTGTTGAGTGCATGTGTGGGGGCAGGTGAAAAAAGGCCTTCTCTGCATCATGCCAGACTCGAGCTAGAAACTGGTCACAGAATCACAGAATGGCTGAGGCTTGCAGAGACCTCTGGAAATCATCCAGTCCAACACCCCTGCTCAAACCAGTGTCAACTAGAGCAGGTTGCTCAGAGCCATAACCAGTCAGGTTTGGAATAACTCAAAGGATGGAGACTCTACAGCTTCTATGGGCAACCTGTGACAGGGTTTGGTGACTCTCACAGTTAGAAAGTTTTTTCTGATGTTAAAGTTGAATTTCCTGTCTATTTCAATGAAGTGGGAGCCTCACTGGACTGATTAGTTGCTAAAGTTGAACAGATTCCTGGCCAGTGTAAAAAACCATGATAATAATACCTGCCTATCAAACGACAAATTCTGTCTGAGACTGTGTAACAAAGGGAAAAGCCGTTTTTCCTCAAGGGTGCATGCTCTCGTGACAGGCTGGACAAATATAAATATTTTATAATAAATGAGCTGTCCCTTTCCATTCCATTGAATACTATGTGGCACTTGTGAATTTAATAATTTTCACCTGGTATTTAATGATTTTCACCTTGTTGAAGATCTAATTTTGCTGTGCTGTTGTTGAAATCATGGTGTAAACAAAGCAAATTAGTCACTGTACAATAACTGTTGTGCTCTAAGATGGACATGGATCTCTAAATGGCATTTGAATTGAAAGACCTACAGTCAGATGAATTTTCAGTGGTTTGTAAATAACTAAGGTAGGATAAAGTCAGTTCTCTGAGCCTGTGGATGCTATCTTTGTGAATTAATTATCTTATCCTTACTACCAATTGATCAACATCTGATTTCTCAGTGATCAGTTTCACTTGGCGTCCTCCTAAGTAGCACTGTTTTACACAGAAGGAGGTGAAAGTCTAGCTCTCATTGCTGGTAGCAGAAGTAAGGAAATATTTAAAATATCATTAGAACCAATTTTTTTCCTTATTCATAATTTTTCTTATGAGCTTCCAGCTTTATTGCTTATGGTTTGTGTTTTGGGGTTTTATCCATTTGCTTCCCTGCCTTGTTGAATCTAATTTCTTAAACTACAGTTCCGTGTTTTCTGTGGTCTGGAGCTGAGTTAATGCAATTGCAATATTTTGACATTTTCTGATTTTTTTTCTCTTCAGATTGGACAGAAAAAATGGGTAATATACTACTAGTAAACACTAGCTTAAGATGGCCCAGCTGATCAAATATGTTTGTTAAAGCCCTGAGACTGAATTAACTGGATCCGAGCAACTGCTTTGTCTTAACAGGTGGAAAATGTCCCAGTTTCAATCAGGGAAAAGAGCATGTATGGCTTTCCATAGAGTGATGAATCTGGGCATCTCCAGGGTATAGAAGTTGATATAAATCTTGTCCAAAATTCCTGTAGTCTTAGAAGTGGGACCTGAGATGTGACTAGGGACCAAGTTCCAGCGCTGGCCCTTCTTAACACCTTGCTACAAACCTCACAAGAATTCGTCTCTTGTCTTAACTGACAATTGATGCAGCATTCATTTAAAATGCTTTAAAGATCTCTAAGCTCTGGGATGGTGGAGAAGAGCTAAAGAAATTTGGGTGGCATAAGGACGCCCTGAAAGCTCAGGAGCACAATACAAATAAACTTAACAGCATAAATGAGTATGTGCCAGTTTGGATTTCAGTTGTATCATTATTTTTTCTCAGACAGGCCTGATGCATGATTTTTTTTTAATGACTGCATTGTCAATAGCACTATCTCTTGGAATGTTTCTAGCATTTTTCCATACCAGAGGAGTCCTGCTTTGGGATTGCATCCCATTCCCATTTTAGACTTCCTGTGGACCTCAGTGGCCATTGAATCAAATCCTTTCCTTCAAAATTCAAAAAGGGAGTGATGGAAAGAGTCCAGGCCTGTCAGGCATGTAATACCTAAACCCCATGATATCAATGGGAATCGAATACAGACATACCATGATTTGTATCATTAGGCACGTCGTTAGAGGAAGAAGTATATTTCTGTCTCAGTTTCATTTTTTGTCACTGGGCAAGTGAGGGCGCACATTAATATACTCAAACTATTTTTCTGGTTCTTTGAGTTCAGAATTTGGGATTGACCTTGCCATGAAAAGTGGTGGAGCTGCATTGTGCTATGGAAGCAGGAGTAGCTGTGCTGCCTGTGATCTCCTGGGTACACAGAGATGGTAAACAGTGTTCCCTCATTGTCCTGGCCTATGGCTGCAAGGCAGCAAAGGCAGAACTCTTCATTCTTAAGTTTCTCTTAAGGCACTCTTAAAAATCCGTTTCTTAAAATCTCATACAGAACTCATGCTTTTGCACACTGCTTAAAGGAAGAGAAGGCTGCACATGCCTACTTGTGTGTATACACAAGACCTTACTACATGTTTTAATCCTTAATATATTTGAACAACCCAGCTGCTACAAGTGAAATATAATTACATTTTACAGTTCTACCTTGAGGTCTTTTGCTAGGTAATTAAACTAAATAACTCTGAGCTAGAGTAAAATCTACTCAGTTCTGTTTGGTAATAATAACAAGGGATTGTGTTCAATTAAAAGATGAGCAATCCTGGCTAGAAACAGATCTTGCAAATGGTGTGACCCTTTTCTTTATATAGCTTATGTTGCTGTCTGTAAAATGATTCCAGGCGAGTCCTGGAAACATGGTAGCTCTTAGTTTCAAATGTAACTGTTTGCTAAGACAGAGTCTATTTCTTTTCTTGTGTCTGTGAATCTGAGGTTACTCACATTGCCAATCGCTGTTTAAAGGTAAGTGAGTACAACAGATGTTGGACCTAAATGACCGAACAGGAAACCAGAACAACTGATTTGCAATCCCTGACTGCTGTCAGTCATAGCATGTGGAAAGCCGCAAGGCTGTGATTGAATTGGGCGAAAGCAGTATATCCGCACAAATGCTTCGCTGGTGAGAATAATGTAAGACAGAATGAAAGGAGGAGAATAAATCAAGCTATCATAAAGCTGCACCCTTTGGTCATTTATAGAGTTATTGTATGCCCTGTGCAATATCTTGCTGTACAGCATTGAGCAATCATTTGCCCTTTGAATGTATTGAGTAACTGTCTGTGCTTTGTAATGCTATTAGGGTAATTGCCTGCCTGTGCAACAGTTTATTGAACACCTACCTAGTGATATTTTATTGACTAATTGCTTGATGGATGTATTGTTTTACTCAATAGCTCGTTATTTTGTTTGATGTTTTCTAGAACTATTTCTATGTCTGAACGGGGCGAGCTTTCTCAGGAGTGGGCAGTCTCTTGAGCCAGATTTCTTCAGGTTTGCCATTTGTTCTTCCAGAGACTTCTTTATCCCAAAGCAAACTTCATGGCCCTGCTTTTGGCACCACTGCTATTGTATTTTTCTTTGACGTCTGAGTATTTTTCGTGATTCTTCCCCTGTTCACCTAAACAGGCTGAGCCTGCTTTTTCAATGAATGTTTTGTGGTTACAAAGAAATTGCACTCATCAGGAAGCAGTTCGTTCTTCTTCTTCTATACTGTTTTAGCATCTGGACTCCTGACTTTTCAGTCCAGTGCTTTATGGTGTAGAACACTGACCACATCTGCAACTGATGTATTTTTTCACTGGAACTGAGGAAAATTCAGACCTTTTTCCATCATGCTTCAGGTCTGTGACAGGTAGTAGACCTTAGCTTAGCAAGCATTGCTGTTGCTGCTGCAGGGCTAGGGGCATCATTCACTTCCCATCGATTTAAGATAGGAAATATTTCAAAGAGAAAGTGTTATACACAATATATTTTTCAACATTACCTTTTGAAAAAGTGCAGTCTTTTCTAAAATATGCCAACTATCACCAATGCAGACCCATATTGCTAAGTCCTTCTTACTCTTCTTTTCTCATTCTTAGCATATCAGACAGTGAACCTGATTCATCAGTATGTCAAGCCTTACTCTGCAAGACTAGAATGCAAAGGAATTGTACAAGGCTATGATTCAGAATTATTAAAAAAGCTAGATATGATACAAGGCAACAGTGAACAGGACTGGCAATTTTGTATTTGGGATCAGCAGTTTGCTTGTTCTCTGAGCACTGAACAAGAAACTTGGAGTAAAGGCAAGAGCTGGATGACTCTGTCATCCACTGAAGTCGTATGTTGGGTGTTTAAGAGGTCTGTTATCCTCAGTGCTCTGAGTAAAACCCAAGTTGGTCTGTTCATGTGTTATTTGCCTAGAAAAATGCCCTCTTCTGATTCAGTTGTATGTATTTCTCTTTGTTGCTCCCTCTCTTTTCTGTTGCCTTTCGGTTGGATGTGGTGATTCAGTTCAGGGGTAGCTCTGTTCTAGTGGTGAAAAATATACAGAGATGCTTACATATTTCTGGCAAAATAAGGGCTGTAATAAACAGCACCATGCTACATAGAAAATGGCTTATAATGTATTATGAGTGATGATAAAGATAAGCAAGCTGTCTGTTATCTGAAAGGTTATGTGCAGAAGTGTCCCATGTGAAACCTGTTGCAAAGTTGGAGCGCATGCTATTCTGAACATGAATGGATATATGGAGCAGAAAGAACAGTCTCTGCCTTGTTTGAGGTTGTAGGTTATCCTCCACTCTTCGGGGAGAAGAGCTGATGCTGTCTCTTGTGCAGATGGTCTAAGCAGGGCCAGTTTCACCTACGCGAGTCCTCTTAAGAGCTATAGGTCCACTGTTGCTATGGTAACACTGCAAATATTTCACTTGGGCCAAGGCTTGGTGGCCCATGATGATGAAGGAGAGCTAGGGCAAGCACTCAAGGCTGGGTGTACAGGGCTGTACCTCTTCCCTTGCTTAAGGGCAGTCGTAGTATGTAGTGCTTTGTCCGTGTCCTACACTAATGAGAATGGAGGTAACCATTAAAAATAATTAAACAAGGTCCCTTTGTGGCAGAAAGTAGTCAGAATACCTATTAAAAAAATCTATAGGTACATACACCTATAGCAGCCAGGTAACCTAAAGGAAACTAATTTGCTGTGAACCAGATACATTGATTTATCCCAGGAATATAATAGCTAAAGGCAGGGGTCAGTTCTTTTGTGAACTGAAATGGTTTATTTTATCTCTAGTGGAATCAAGAAAACTAGCAGGGATGGCATCAACCAAGTCCAAAAGTTGCTGAAGGCCTGAAGGCAGAAAAAGGAGAACAAGTGACATACATTCCGTGGGAGCCAGTGCCAGACAATTCTATCTTTCTGTCTCACCTGAAAAAACCTCTTCAATTAATGTTTTAAAAGTCCCACTGAAACTCTACTGAATATTTTAGCAGGTGAGGTGATTCTCTTTTATATTCTCCTGGTAAATATTTTATTTTGCTCGCATGGACGCATCAAGTGAGAGAGGTTCCTATAGTTCTTGCACCTGTCTTAGTGCCTGTATAAGCTGCCCCAACTTTATCTGTTTTGTCATCAGTGCAAAGGAGTAAATTCTCCAGAGCTCCTCTTCACAGCACCATTGAAATGAGAGCTGGGAAACTCCACCAGACCACTAAGTCATGTTCCTCTGAACATCAGCTTTAGAAAGATCTCTGTTCATAGGACTTCAGCCACTGCTTATGGAACACTACTGCCAACATAGCCTAGTCCTTTATCTTGACCTTAACAGGAAGAGAAGGAATCAACAGAGTACCAGAAAGTCCCTCTGACAAAATCCCATTATGTCTTTTCATATGAAATCCAACTTGTTTCTCCAAGAAAGATTTAATTAACTTCTATAGATTCTATTTAATCTAAGATATTTAAACTCCAGTGAGACAATCTAGACACAAACTGAAGAGACTAATGCTGGTGATGTCTCCTGGTCATGTTTTCCTTTGCCTGCCTGCCAGTTCTCACTTTGGGAGAGCTTTGATGCAGTTGCTAGTTGCCATGTGGAGGTTGCTCTGATCTTGACCATGCATGTCCATACAGCACTTTGCTTCTGCATCCTTCCTTTTTTTATGTTGATAATTTTTCCCCAGTAACAGCTAGCTCTATGAAATGGTGGAAGCATTGCAATGCTTAGTGTTTAAGTACTAGGTGACTGCTGTCTACAGGAATCCACAGACCCAAGTCAGTCCCTTGAGTGCTTCTATTTTATGTAGGGGAGATTAGGTGCAAAAAAGGGTAGTCTGCTTGAGCTGCTAAATGTGCCATCTGACCTACCTGCTGGTGAGAGGAGTATGGCTTAAGGCTTACCTTTTTGAACAAAATAATCACCATTCGAGGGTCCTGGTGGAATTAAGAAACCTGAAAGAGGTGCCTAAGGACTTCAGGCAGTGTCAGACTTCAGAATGGGATCCTAAACAGGCAGCTGAGGAGAAAAACCAAGCATAAACATCCTATTCCTCTTCTCTAAACATCTGTTCTGGCTTTAAGGGGGACCTGTTCAGCCACTCTGGATACCTGTCTCTGAACCCTCTGCTATAGCTTGCCCCCCCCACTATGTATAGTACTTATGCAGGAGGGGACACAGCTGAGTTTCTTAGGATTCAAGCCCATATTTCTCATCAACAGGGGTCTGCCTTGCCTAGGTGACCCTTTGCACATGTTCAAGTCTTCCTGCATAGTCTGTGCCATCTCAGAAAAAAACCCAAAACAACAAACTCAAAACCCATGAAAACAAAAGCAAAAACCCTAAAAGACTTACTCAACCAGAAGACAAAACAAGATTCTTTTGACCTAAGACTACGTCCCTGTTTTACCTAGCAACTGCTTCATGTTAAAAAACTGCTCTTGTTATAAAAGGAGGCAGGGACTTCTTTCACTTCATTTGAGTATAGGTTGACTCTTCCTCTTGTGCTGTCTGGCAAGCTTATTGTCTTGAAATGTGGGTTTGAATTCCCTCAGGCAGGAGAAGGAATCTATGCCTCTCAGGTTAGGGGGATTATAAGCTCTTCCAAAGGGGGATGCTTCTTCATGTCTTCCCCATCCCCAGTATCTTAATAGGAAGTGGTGAGGTATGTCTTGTAGGAAGGTCCTGCCTACCTGTGCGTTGGACATAGAATCATAGAATCATAGAATCATAGAATGGTTTAGGTTGGAAGGGACCTTGAAGATCATCGAGTTCCAACCCCCCTGCCGTAGGCAGGGACGCCTCCCACTAGACCAGGTTGCCCAAGGCCACGTCCAGCCTGGCCTTGAACACCTCCAGGGATGGGGCTTCAACAACCTCTCTGGGCAACCTGTTCCAGTGCCTTACCACCCTTAAAGTGAAAAACTTCTTCCTAATGTTTAATCTAAACCTGCCCTCTTCCAGCTTAAAGCCATTCCCCCTCGTCCTATCACTACATGCCCTAGTAAAAAGTCCTTCCCCAGCTCTCCTGTAGGCCCCCCTTTAGGGGGGGACATGCTCCAAAACTTTCTGCCCCATCTGCCCCATCAGGGTATTTAGGCAGCGAAATATCCAGTGTCTTCCTCTGAGTGACCTAGGTATGGGACTGTTCAGGCCTGACAGAACCAAGGTGTCTCCACACCTGGGCAGAAGCAGATCACCTTGCTGCCCATGATAGGAAATCCCAGTGGAGCTCATGCACTTGAGTAGCTTGATTAGCAACAAGGTGGGAGAGGGGATCTCAGCTACGCTGTAGGAATTGAGTTAAAGCTAATGGTCAGACAGGATTTGGGGCTGTATTTTACAGGTGATAGGACAGTCAACAGTTTAAAAGTTTTACTTACCTTTATGTTTTGTGTGTGTGTAAATGTTAAGTTCAAGAAAAAAAAATCAGAAAATGGATTAATATTTTGACACATTCCTCTATCTAGTACTCCCTCAGCATCATCAGACACAGAGTACACAGTACACAGAGCACTGTTGGTGAGGCAACTGCAAAGAGGCCTTGTAAATGCCGTAATAAATACGGTTTGTCCAAGTCTGATGCCCAATTATCTTTTAATGACATTAGCTAAGTTTCTCTGTCAGGCTGAGAAATCCCAAATGAAGAAAAAGTTGGTTTAGAGTTTATGGATTTTTTAAATTGTTTATTTTTGAAAATACTTTCATTTTCATAACAAATTCAATTTTGGGCAATTTTTTAATACTTTTTTTTTAAGTCAGAACTACAGAAAAAGATGAAACCCTGATGTTGATTTTTTTTTTTCTGCAGGTCCATGGAGGAAAATAATGTTATATCAAAAATGTGAAGTTTACTCTATTGATATTGGAGTGTTAAATGTCATCTAGTGGGAGGTGAAAAAAACTGTTCTGGTATTTGCTACTTATCTCTATGAAAAGTTTCACTGCATTTATTTATTGTTTAGATTGCATTTAATCAGAAAATGCAAATATAGTTAAATAAAATTTCAAAATACTTATGGACAGAATATATGAAAAAATGAACCCAACTGTACTATAAAAGAAAGACTTTTCCTCATTTTAGAGCAGGATCAATCAATAGAAATTATTCCAGTTCCTGCTTGATTGGCTGAGCTCCGCACAATAAATGCTACAGTGCAAAAAGACAGCTAATTCCTTCAAGTTATGGTAGGAATAATGCTAGTAGATTCCTTTTCTTCTTTCTATTTTTTAAACAAGTGTTAAAGCAAACAATATGTGCGTCATCTTAGATTCTGTCTTACGCATTAGTTCCTTTGCTTTCCTTACCTCACACCTTCTGATGGTCTCTGATTGATAAATGTGCAGTGTTTCAGATCTGCTTGTTCACAGCTTTTCTACCAGCATGTTTCAAATCTTCCCTTATTTTTTAGAAGCCATATGGCTTGTAATGTCATAAATGGAGCTTGTGAGAAAGAAACCATCCAATCCAACACGTTTATTTTTTATGGTGGTGTTGGGCTAAGGGATCATTTTTATGTCACTTGTAAAGGTTCCTTACTCCAAGTTCCGACCCTCAAACATCCTGATTGTGAAAGTTATGATGCCAGTGAAGGTTTAGTGAAGAATGGCTCAGAAGCAGAGCATGGCAAGAAATGGCTCAGCAGCATTTATATCCTTCATTTAGAAAAGTATTGGAATCATTAAGTAAAATTAAAGCTTTAGTGTAAAAAGATGTCAGAAAACAACAAAGATAAATCTTCTGGTGCTTCTGAAGCTAATATGAACTGCTGAAATATTCCATCCCCTTGACATCTCAGGTCTGTTGTACAAAACTGTACAGAAAAGAGCTAGCAGAACCATAGAGTTACTGTTTAAAAAACTAATTTAAAAATGTGAGGGAATGCAACTCCCTTTATCTATATGAAAATAGATGGAAATATATTCACTGCATTTATGGCATACAAAAGGTTATATTTAATGTTATCTGGTCTTGACCTTTAGACTGAAATTTGCATTTGGTTTTCAATGCCTCTGTGACTGTTTTACTTCCTGCTCAAAATCCTTTCCAAACTGTGAAAACTGCATAACCTATTGCGAAATTGATCATTTTACACTGATGCTGGTAACTTTTCATGGCTTTATAAAGTTAACTATTGTTTTGAAGTGAAATTCTGAATTTTGGATCCAGTGGGATTGCACTGAGAATAGACTTATTCAAAGCTGAGACAATCCTTGTGCTCTAATTTATGTGCAGAGAGTGTGACTGCTCTTTGAGAAAGTTTATCATTATGTCCTGGCTTTGCTTGAGTTCACACCGACACAGAGCCTAAAAAATAAAGGCTTGCACTAAGACATAGCCTCACACTAAGACATAGCCTTAGACTATGATAGGATGCTTGAAGTTTCATTTTATAATCCCTTTTATATAGTCAGTCACTTAGACTTAGTAGTGTTATTCATTTTATGTCACACTGCGTTTCCTTATGCTATGAATGTCTATGCACAATCTCATATTTCACAAGTATTCATTCATTTTTCTTTTTTCTTTTTTTTCCTGTCTCTGTCCTCTCTCTCATACATAGAGTATAATAAACTCATTACCACCTTCATCTTAACACCACCACCTCACTCAACTGGTTTAATGTACTCAAATTCAGAACAATAATTCTCCACTTTTATGTAACGTTAAACCAGTGAACTCTACTTCAGAACTCAAGAAAGGCTTGTACTACTTAAAGTTTGTCTGCTTTTTTTGCCTACTCATATCAGTAGCAATATCTTTTTATAAAAGATATTGTCTCGGTTATTAACTGGTGTCATTAAAAAGTGACACTTGAAGATCAGGCCCTCACAATGAGACAAGGCAGTCCATTTGCTTACACGCAAAATTAGCATTCTATATAACTTGATATTCTCAGGTCTTTTATGTTTCCTGCATTTTTGGACCAATTTGTATATTTGTGTAGGACCCAGACATATGCTTGTGAACACACTACACAGTAGTCCCAACATGTGTCTCCCAGGACTGATCCCCTTCCTCGTCCTTATGCCATCTTTTTTGCCTCCTTCATGTTTGTGCCAGAGCAAATCAAAAGAAAGCTCCAACTCTTAAAAAACAATGGCTGAATTATCTCCCAAAGGAAGGTGTGATGCATCATTCTGCAGCAGTGGTTTCAAGAATTATATGACACACATTTTTTAAAGCATTTTGAAGTATCTTTTTCTATTCAGCTGTGAGCAAGATATGCCACTCAATTAAATAATGATCCTCTGTCCACTCTAGAATTAGCAATTTGATGACCAGCATCATTAGCACAATGAGGTTAGCAGGCTGCTGCATTAGACAATAGACTGCATCATCTACATTACACTTGGGTTCACTTGCAGCTCATGAAATGAAGAGGGATGTTCTCAGAGGCTTGTGTGGAGGTATTAATTCAGATCAGATCTCAGTTCAGAATGCATCAGAAATTAAAAAAATAATCTATCAAAATATTTGAAATGAGATACTGTGCTGATAAGCTCAATGGAGTAGTGTCCAGACATAATGACTAATGCAGGTCAAGCAACAAGGGGAAATGACCTGTATTTAATAAATTTAATTTGTGATTACACAATATTGATAGCCCTAATCAAATAACTTATTCAATACATAGTCCTAGTACTCATCAGATTTATTCTCTCAAGAACACTAGCAGTATAGAGTTTATATATTAAATCCAGAAAAGCTATTTACAATATGTATTACTTGTCAGGGCAGTCATATTTGCTGAGTAATGTATCTATAATATAACATAATAATATAACCGTCCCAAGCAGGAAAAAGCAATCTGGTTTCAAAAATTAAACCACCTTTCTTTAGAGGCATAGTAACATGCAGACTTGTCATTAATGTCATCAACACAAACTTGGCTGGGAATTCAGGTTTAACTTGCAATGTTTAAGGCTCCCACTTTGCCAATGTGCGGTTCCAAGACTGCCCCATGGAAGGATGACATAATGCAGTGCTAGTTACAAAACAAGACCTAGGGTTTTTTTCTCATTTCACAAATTGTTTCCTTCCCTATCTTTTACTTAGAATAACTGTGTGGAACCTGACCATGTTACAGCGATTAGCATTGCAGTAATCAGGGAACAGCTGTCACTGTTAGGGGGTAGGATTTACAAAGCTGAGACAGGTGTTGAAGTTCTTTGCCTGGGGAAGATACAGGTGTCAGGATGTTCTTTATAAGACATAGTGCACAAATATGCTGGGGTGGCCACACAAACAAATCAGAAAAAACCCAAGGAGAAGGTGTGTCATGTGGTGGGATGTCTGCTTTTTACATTATCCCCACCCCAGGTTAGACCACTTTCCCAGGAAGCAAGGAAGATGGGTTTCCATCCTGCTTTGGCCAGAGAGGTTTTGGCTGCACAGTCTCCTATCCAAAGAAGCACCCAACCTACCTGGCTATAGGTACTGGGCTGGAACTGGGCTAACAGGGCCGAAAGAGGAGACGTGGCAGTGTCATGGCAGTGTCCCTCAAATGGATGGGAGATCTGGGGAGTGGTGTCCCTGGATTATTTTTGGATTGTATCCCATGGCAGTCTCATACATAAACAGATCAGGGAAGTGGAACAGACTCCAGTGCATCTTCCTTCTAGTAGATGTTTCATTGCTCCAACCACTTTTGCTGCAGTCTAACATATAAGAACCTGGCATGGAGTGGCTCCTCACCTTGTATGTTCCATTTATGTTTCACTGTCAATTGAGCCACCCTCCTTTTGAGACTTTTCTGTCCCCAGACAGTCCCTCTTATAGTAAATGCAGCTGTAATGAACCCCCTAAAAATCTTCTGCACTGCACCTGTCTGAAAGGAAACTGTACCTTTCTCATCTGAAGTTTTTGGTTTTCTTCTGAAAAAAAAACCCAACCCAACCCAACCACAACTCCCTACCAAATCCCCAAACATTTCTGCTTTTCCTCTGAGCCCTTCAGCACCCCACTCCACTTTTGATTGTTCCAGTGCAGCATCTTTCTGCACTCAGATGAGGGATTATCTGGCATTATCTTCCCTCCTCCCTCATGCTTTGCATCCCTTCTCCTGGCACGCAGTGCTATATTTTGGGCACCACATTCTCCAGCAATTGACCTGTGAGTTCCTCCTTTTCTGGTGTAAATCTTCTCATGTCTGTTCTGCCTTCTGCTCTCTGTCACAGTTGTTTCTTTTTTTTTTTTTTTTTGGCTTATCCCTGTTTCTTCTTAGTCTTCTCTTCTCTGCTATCTTTTCTTTCCACTACCAAGCCACTTTGGGGTTAATGACCTCTCACATCTGCACAGTCTCTGTTATCGCTTCTCTTTGGAATTATGCTGCTTCGCTGCAACATTTTTTCAGTGTTGCTTTTGTGCTACAGAAAAGCAAAACAAAACAAAAAAAACTAAAAACCCCAAACCAATCAAAAAACCTCCAGGCAACCTGCCATGAAAATTCCTACTTGCAGCCCTCTGTTCACTGCCTTTCTTTCACTGATCTTCAGCATATAGACACCACTGACATGACTTCTTATTGCAACTGACTGCACACTTGCCTGATTCCATGCATCTTGTCTCTCTGACATGCCCCTCTTTGCCCACAGATGCTACAGGCTCTGTAACATCAAACATCAATTAGCAGAAGGAAAGTGTTACTGCTTCAGTATCTGCTGTTCAATATATAGCAACATAACACCTCCTGAAGAATAGTATACTGCTGGTGTTGGTTACCGACCTGGAAAACTACTGATTTTAATTGTCTATCTTCTGCTGTTTCAAAAGCAGCAACATTACTGTTGGATGAGACCATGTTATGGTTTGCGGAGATTTGGCTGGATTAGAACCAGGCCCACTTGTAGCTCAGAGTTGTGGGGCAAAAATTGCTTGATATGAGTGAAAAATCCCAATCAATCCCCCCTCCCCAAACTGGCACAATTTTTTCCCATTAAAGTGCAGAAGAGCTCTTCTAGTCGTGGCACTGTGTCACAAAATAAGTTGGCCTTCTTAATGAATAACCTGATTGTTTAACTGCGATAAGCAGATGATTGCAATGCAGTACTAATGCTTAATTCCCCAAAGGAAATGGAGGCTAATTTATCACTACCAAGCATATGCATACCTCCAAAAATCAGTGAATTGTGATACCCATCTCTGACAATAGGAAACATTTTCACAGGCTGAAAGTTCTTATCAGAAAAAGAGTTAAAGAAATTCAGTACATGTTACAATAAGAGACAGGATACTATTAAAAACATGTGCCTCATTCACTCTTCATTCAGTTGTCTCTCATTTAGAGCAACTGCAGAATAGACAACTGGCTAGTGACTCATTTGCAGGGGGAAGAATGGTTAGTTTATCTAACATATTCAGGAAAAGATGTGTGAATCAATAATATAAATTATTTTCACTTGCTCTTTTGATCTTTTCCCAACCTTCCTCTCCCTCAGGAACCTGACTGCTGCAAATACTTTAAAATTGTATGGATGTTTTTCTAATGCCAGCAAAGTATAGGCTTTGCCATTGCTGATCCACACATTGCAGCAGAGCGTCACTTAGAGAGAGGAAAACCACAGCAGTAATAAAAGGCCAATTTAATTGTCTTCACACTTTCTCTCTATTAGTTTATTTTTTTCTCTTCCTCTGTTTCATGACTTTCTTCTATCTTTTTATGTTGATGTAGTGTGTTTATTGATAAAGAAGTACTTTGGAGCCAAAATTATTCCAAAGATTAATGGATCTTGGTCACCAAAGATGGGCGTTTCTACAGCCCCTCAGTTTTTAAAGGGGTCGTTGTTAGGACTGCCTGGCTCTTTTCCCCTTTACATCACCAAAAGCACATAATATCTTGAAACTGTTCACTCTCTGCTACTCTGCCTACTGGAGAGAAAGCAGGAAACAGGTTTTCTAGATCCTGAAGCCCATTGTCTGAGATAAGAAAGAGCAGAGCCATCCAAGGTGTTATATGGAGTGGAATGGTGAATGTCGTCCAGAAGACCTGGGCTTTCCATAATAATCTCATACTGTGGAGGGACCGGGCTGTGTCTGCATTTGTTTCGCCAATCAGGATGGCTGTTACTCCAGAAACCCATCATCCTTTCACTGGCAATGACATTGAGGTAAGACCCTGCTTTCTCACACACTCTCTTATTTTCACAATTTTGGAATGAGTAAAGGCACTTATGGCATTTTCTGCACAGCGTGGGATACAGACATAGTGTCAAGGATCAGTATTTCTGATTTTCATGTTGCATTAGAGTCTAAATGCTGCCGTCACTCTTTCAAAAGTTTTTGCATTAGTCAGGACTACAAAACTGAAAAGAATCATGAGTCTCTGTGACAAAGTCCATTTCTGCTGCAACCTGTTAACATCTGCAGTACCGCAGCATTGCTGCATTGTCAAGGGGTGGATTTATGCAGGCACTCTATTATTTAAGAATGTTAGGCTTATTTTCTAAGCTTTGAAAAGCAGAGCCATCTTGCTTATGAACAAATTCACCTTCTTTCACCTCGCTACCTCTCTGAATTCATATCCCTGCTTTTGGGGAAAACGCTTGCTGCAGGGCCTCCTTCTTTCCAACCGTAGCAAAGTAGGTGGCAACATCTGGGTCCTGCTTAGAGGCAGATGGCAGCTAATGCCTGGCTGGAGGGGGCCCAGGGAGCGGAGGCTGCTGACGATATGACCAGAACCGTGTTTGTGCTGGCAACAGTCATGGTGCCATTTGCTGGTGCCTAGTATCTCTGGCTGATTCCCAACAGAAATGTAACAGCAGCTCGTTCTCATATGTGAGCCGAGCCTCTTTGAACAGGGCTTCCCTACTCTCTCCTGCTTTTACCTGCTGTAGATTTTCTTTGAAGAACCTGTGTGATTAGTGTGATCGCAGCAGTAAGTTTTGAAAGGCCTCCTTAAAAGCATGTGCCCTGTAGGAGCCATAATTATTGCCCTGGAGACATATTAGAAATGGGCATATATCAATGGGAAACTGCTCAGGTCAGTCAAAGTAGGTGCAGCCATTCTCTTCTTTCTTTACCCTGCATCCAGCAGGGCTGTTTGATTCTGCCCCAAAATGTTGCTGAAGTCCTTCTGTGCCATACATACTTATAAATTCTCCCTTCATAATGGCTTGTAAACGTACAGAAATAGTGGGGAATTATGTCTGTGCAGTTTGAATTTTGCATCTTGTAATATTGTGATTTTACCAGTTGACATATAGCTGAAATGGCTATCGGCTGCACCTCAACTTTCAGATTTCCCAGTGGTGTTGCTGTTGCTGGTTCTTGTTGCGAAATTTGGAAAATTTCCTTCTTTCCAGTCCTGGTCGGGACTGAGACCTACAGCACTTGGAGTATGTTGCCAAGTGTTTCCTCTTACTAAGCAAACCACAAACCATCTGTCAAGGCCTTTTCAAAGGCTAATTTAAAGGACAGATGGGTCACCACTAAAATAGCTCCAGCTAATTGCACTTGTCAAATAAAACTGTCCAAACTCTACCAGGACTTGCTTGAAAATATGCTTAAAACAATTCCTGAAAAAACAGTCATTGAAATAGCTGGGATGTTTAAAAACAAATAAAAGCTATCCCACGAGAAATCAGAGATTGCAAGACCTCTCTTCACAAATCTCAGGTAAAACTATTCTGTTGGTCTTGGAGCCTTCACAAACTGTTAAAAATGAACCCTTTTGAATCTTAATTGATGATGCCTTTTTCATATCCTGGCATCCAGGAAGGAATTGTTCTCTTATTCCAAATGAGATGTTTCCTGCAGAGCCAAAGCACACTGTGAAGGAAATGGCAATTAGGTATTGAAACCCACAACAGCAATAGCTGCATGTGAAAGTTAGTCATGCAGTTGCTGTGAGAATTGTTTACTTATTAAATTTCAAAATATGACCTTAGCGTTACTGTTACCATAATCTTGTAAATATTTAACAAAACTTCATTTGCTGTAAATTGCATTAGTTCAGTTGGTTTGTGTGGAACAGTGATTTATCCATGCATAAGTATGTATAAGTATGTATATAAGTAGTATCATTATCACTAACCTTGTGTCACTTCATGGTCAGATGTACCCGGGGATGTATCAGAGGTTCTCTTTTGTCAGTTTGCCTGGTTTACAAATAATATAACGGATACCAAATCAAAAGAATTATGGGAATGAATTACTCATGAGAGTATATGTACTTCAAGTTTTGCTGTCTTAAATAGATTGCTTCCTACTTTATCTCCTTTGACCACTAATTGCAGAGGGCAGTTCTGAGTTAAATAAGCTGCAGGGCAAGAATTATTTATAAAAAATTACACGCACAGTATTTGATAAATTTTTTAATGCAGGAGACTGTTGCATTTGTAATCGCAGCTTGAAATGCATTTACTGTAACAGGTGACACCATGTATCACAAATATCAAATGTGCAATATTCTTTTTGTACTTGGCGGAAACTAATGAAATCTTTAAAACACTGTGAGGCATATCCATGTAGAAATACGTTTGCCCTGAAACTGCAAGTCTGTAGAGCTTTCATACGCACGTCTCATGTCAAGTCCTTCTGTCATGAAAAGTGGGTACCAGTGTCTGTGCGTAAGCATAAACGTGTGTGTGTGTGTGTGTGCATATGCTGGAGGGAAACGTCAGTTCAGACTTCTTCTTGGGTTTCGTATAACTGAGATAATCCTTGTGATCTCCTGCTGTTTCCTGTTAGTAGACTGTCACAGGAAAGATATTTATTCAATGCCAAATGTAATTTCATTTTCATGTCTTAAGGATGTGTTTGTTGTTAAATTTAAGGAGGAGTTTTATCATCCACCAGAGCTAGAATTTTAGCTAGTATAAATCAGCTTAGAGCTGCTGAGATCTGTGGAGATGCAGTGCAACAGATCCTCAGCTCTTTTGTGTGTCGATGCAGTGATGGAAAACTTACAGTACGTGGCATAAAAAGAGAAAGAGCAAGAGGGAGAGGAGAAGAGTGCGAGAGAGGAGGTGTTTTCCTAAGAGACAAAAGTTAATTTCTCCAGTGTTCGAGATTTGGGGGAATAAGGAAATATTTGCATAATACTGACTAACTGATAAAAAAAAATAGTTGAGGTAGCCCATCCTCATTCAGTAACTAGCTGAGACGAGCAGAGGCACAGCATCTGGAGCTGATAAGTGAGAGGGCCATTCTGGGAAGCTTCCCTTCAGATTAGCCAGAGCAGAAACATAGCTCAGTCTCCAGCTGCACCATCAGCTGTGGAGCTTATTAGGATCCCTCTCACACTGAAAAACCTGTCACTCAGAAACCAGAGAAAGTCAAGTTTTGTTACAGGGCGCAGAGGTAGGCATCATGTGTCTGTCTGCTTCACTCCCCTGGCTTACCTGAAATCCAATTTTCAGGTGTATCTAAGCAAATTTAGATGTTTTAAAAGAGATATACAAAACTTAGAGTTTAATGTTGCGTCCTTTTAAAACTTGGTACTTGTGATTAATTTCATTTTGAGATTGTAAGTAGAGCTGAGAAACATTTTATGATTTTTTTTTTTGGAAGGGCCAATCTGTAGTAACCAAAACCTACTATAAGGAGGCATCAACTGAAATAACTTTCCTATTACAGTTTCAAAAATAAATGAGATTCAACACCCTTGAATGTTTCATTGCATCATTGCTAAAATGTAAAAATTGCTGGTTTTCCAAATCAAAAAGTTTTCATCTTGAAATACAGTGTACTTCAAAAAGTGGCTAAAACTTGAAACTTGCAAAATCAATATTTTTTCAGTTGCCCTATACTGTAATTTTATTTGGGTTTTAAGCTCATTAAAAACTTTTAAGAGTTTAAGTTTCACCTGATTTGTGTTAGGAACATTTTTGTTCACCTAGAAGCTTGTGTAGAATGGGCTTACTTCTTCCTCTATTGCTGTAATGATTAGCTCATCCGTTCAAGTGAAACGGTGCTTGCCTCATGAATTGGAAACTTATGACTTGACAAAGCTCTCCTAATACTTCTTATGCATCTATCGTCCCTTCCAGTGGATTAGAGAAAAAGGAAAAGACTCCATTGAAGGCACAATCAACTTGTCTCCTAAGCGTTAAAGAAAAGCAACAAAACTCAGAGGAGTTGGGCTGGTTTCACTCCTGGCTTACCCCCTCAGCTCTGCCTATCGGTGGGTCCTCCGAGTAGCAGGTGGCACTGGTAAAATATGCTCTCCATACGTTTTCCTGTAAACTGGACTCAGCAGAGCGATAGCTAGATTTCTGAGCATTTAGCCTTGACCTGTCCACATGCATTCCCAATTATATAATTTCATAAATAATTGCAAGGGGATGATATTTAGCCTTGAGTTCATTTTAGAGGGAGCAGCCTCCCTGTTCCTGTGATGATGTTTCCATATTTATGTGGCCAGTACTCGTACCCTTGGTTTGAAGCAATTGCCTTGTTACCATGCCCTGATGAGCCTTTCCTGTTGCCATTGTAGCCTTGAAAGCTGGAAATTGCAAGTGCTGCAGGTGGTGAGCAGCAGGGTTTGATTAATCCAAATTCCATCTTCGCATTATTGAAAAAGGATGGGGCAAAAGGAATGCTCTGCAGCTGAGTGTCAAACATAGTTAGAAATATTGCAGCTATGGGGATGATGATATGGGTCATGCAGTAATTACTTTGAGCCAGGAATATATAGTGAGACCATATCAGAAATTTGTCAGAGAGCATTGCTTTAGCTCATGGTTATATAAGAGCTCAGTGAGAAGGCCACACTGCAAGACAAGTGGCTTTTTGTCCATTGTTATATTAAAAATGTGATTTTCACCAAAACTATGCTGAGCTACAGGCTGTTAACACAATACATAGGACTGACATGAATTTGGTGCACAGTTCTGCGTCAGAAGATCATGCAGTCTTCATGCAAACAGAAAAACCACTCAACTGCTGGCCATGAAGTACAGCCTTGGAGTGAAAATAAGAATAACACCCAGAAGTAATTATGACCTTCAGAAATAACAATGGCAGCTTCATCCCTTTCCTTAGTCCTGTTTGCTACAGATCCACTGGTGGCTGGGTTTTTGGTTTGTGTTTCTTTGCTGCACCAGTTTAATCCTGGAGTTAATATTCTTCTAGATCCTTCTCTGTTGCTGCTGTCATAGCCTCATGCTTCCTCGCTGAGCTCATGAGAACTGAGGTGATTTTGTTAGTGCCATTTCACAGGTGGCTGTGAGGAGGGTGTGCTGATATTTCAAGAGGGAGCAAGATATTAAATGATACGCAAAATAGAGAACAAGATTTTATCTCTCTGATGTATAAATTCCATTAATTTAATCATTTCCATGGGTAGGAAGAAAATGGCAGAAACAAACTCCTAATGACAATGTTCATTTCTGCACAGTTCTGTCCAGAAATTGATGGGACTGAAATCCCGTTATCAAAATGCTTCAGTTCAGTCTTAAAACACATATTTGCTGTGAAAGCACCTGTAGATTTGGGACCTGTAGCGTTGGCCCAGAATTTTGTCTAACTGTTAAAACCTCAAAATTTTTTTAATATATGCTGTTTTATAAAACATTTTTGCCATTTACCATCCACAGGGTAATTCTCTGAGCATAAACAGACCAAGATATAATTCTTCTTGCAAACTCATACCAAAGCACGCAAACAAAAGTTTGCAAAGTGTCCTATGCTGGCAGAGCAGCTCTCTGAGGAGATGGCCGTTTGATATAGTACTTACAAGCACTGCTGAAGTCAAGCACAAGCCAGGTCAGCGTAACCTCTGTTGCCAAAGCTGCATGCCCAGGATGTGAGTTTTGGCCTGTGCCAAGCAGGGTCTTGCAGAAAATGGGACTGCGTGGGGCAAGGCACGATGTGTTTGAGGGGCTGTTCCTGGAGATCTGCCTGAAGCAGGTCACCCTCTTTCGGGGTGGGGATGGGGCTGGTGTCATGGATGTGTCACATGATGTCACAGCACCCTGCTGTGCCTCAGGGCCAGAAGACAGACCACGTCTTATTTTGCACATTGGATGAGATTCAGCTGGCGTCATCTTACCCCTCATGGCCAGTGCTGTGATTCTTCCTGTGGCATTTTTCTTGTGATGAACAAGTAGATTAAACAAGTAAATTGTGCAAGTAAATGCAAAGAGGCTTGGGAATGCTGGGCAGCTGTGGGCTTCATCACAGCAGTGAAGAGAGTAGAAGAAGCTGTTTTTCAGGGATGTTTTCTCTGGGTTGGCCTGGGTCTCCTTGTGTTTTCTGGCAGTATGCTTGGCAAAGGCACCACACATTGCTAATTGGCTCCTCTTCTCTAAGCTGCCCAGCTTCCAATAACAGATTCCCCTTGTGCCCATGCATTACTATGCTACCATCTGCATTGACTGGGGCGCGGAATGGCATTGGTTGAGTACAGTTTTTTCCTTTAGGGTTTATGTTCAGTTGCAGCTGCCCATCAACTGAGTCAGGCATCAGCTTGCGTACTTGTGTGGAATCACAGCACAGATCAGCAGCCAGCTTGTGTCTCTTTTACGGTATGATTTTTAAGCAGCTTATGTTCATATTGTTGGTAGCTCTTTTTACCATTAACTGGTTTTATAGGCACATATTTTGCTTGGATATGTACTGCAAGAAGGAGCATGAAAAAGCATTTAATAGGCAGTGCTATGCCTACCGTGTAGTGTGTTTTATGAACTTGCAATCCTTTCCTCTTATTCTTCAGCCCAGATTCGGTATTAAAGCAGTCACTTATGTAGGGCAGGAATCCTGCAGGGTGATCACCAGCAATCAGAACATTCAAACTCACATTGCTGTGCATGTGCACAGAAAGATCATGTCATACCTCTGCAGATTAAAATAACGTCAGTATTTCTAGTAGTCTGCACGTATGTCTCGGGCACCTTAATGTTCCTCTAATACAGGATTCATGTGCTGCCTTTTTTCTCCCCAGCTGTAGAACTTCCTCAAGTCTTTATAACAAAACCCAAAGCAACGTCAGCTATGTTGGGACAGCAAGCACACACCTGCATTCATAAGTGTTCAAGAGCTCAACCTCCCTTGTAGCTGGGCCAGTAGAACATGATGCCTATCCATCCTGGCCTTGAGCTGCTCTGCATCACTATCACTGCCACAGTGAATCCCTTCTTCGGGGATTTGCTGAGTCTGAGCTGCTCCCTTTCCAGCCAAACCACTCATTTTTATCTGTCAGTGTTTGGTGGCTTACAATGACCCCCGTGAGTCAGGGTGTGATCATATGAATTGTTACTGTCAGCGAGGATGGGATAAGCAGGCTAAGGAGGGTGGGGGGTAATCTCTTACTGGGTACAGTTGTAACTGAGAGAGGAAGTTAAATCAGACCTTGGACAGTAGGTGTCAAGGAATAAATCAGGGCTCTTAATTCATAAACATGGACATATATCAAATAGGAATCCTGCCCGCCTTCATGCGCAGCTTCCCCACAGAATGTGGTAGGAGGGCAGGAATCACTGAACGATGAATGCACTCCACAAGCTACACACCTGCTGTATTAAAAGTTAATATCTCCACTTCCCTGTCTTATAGAAGCTGATATAAGCCTGGAATAGTACTGTGAGAGCTCCCACACAGTGGAATTTTCCACTCAGTTTATATACATATGCATGCTGTGTGCTGCCGGGGTGTTGGCAGAATGGATGCAGGTATTACAGAACAAGTGGCTTCCTTGATGCTTTACAATACAGTGAAGAAATAAGGGGACAGTGATAAGAAATGGCTTATAAAACCTGGCTATTGAAAATGCTGTAAAATAGCATCTAGTCCAGGAATGAATGGCAGGGTTTCACAAAAGACTACTTATCTGAGACCCCACACATCAAGTTGAAATGGTGATTTTTTTGTATTTCTATTTATTTCAAATTTTGCAGTCATTAGAATTGATATAATATTATTTTTAAAAACCCCCAACATTTCTGACACCGTCAGCAAAGAGTGGCACTTGAATCTTTCATATCTGAATATATTGGGGCACAGTGTGCACTGTGGGGGCAACTGATCCCACGTTCCCCACTAACTTAGCTGAACTGTCTCGCTTGAAACTCGGGGCTGCTAAAGAAAAAATGGTCACCGCAGCTACTCTTTACTGTTATGGTTGCGTTTTATGAATGAGAACTGTTTTTAGGTTCCCGCCACCATGGAGGTGTTAAGAGCTGTGAAAACCAGGTAGTAAAAGTATCTTCTTGCAGATTAATGCATATGTACACCAGGCAGGGGAAGACGGACAGTACAATCCCTGTCCTTGCTTTTTGCCTGAAAAAAATGCTCCCTAGTTAACATGCTGACTCTGACCTTTAATTTTTTTCTCAGGCATTGTATGGTAAATCTGGGCCCACAACCCGGAACATAAATTCCACTGGGCAGATAGGCACATCTTGCAGCAGCTATATAATTTCTCCAGGCCTAGCGCTTACAGAATAAGGTAAACTGGAATGAATGAAGAAACTACTTTCATGAACTTATCATTAGGGTCTCACATACAGAGTCTTACTGTTATACAGCTGGATAAATATTTAATAGGAGCATTCAGTCTCCTCTAGGACCCTGCTTACATCCTGCTCTGTCAGCCAGTGTCCAGCTTGACTTTGGTCGTATCCTTGCTTGCTAATCTGAGAAGCAGTAATAAAAAAGTGATACTTGTGAAATGATGCATCTGCTTTCTTGTGTCCAATATTTGGCACAGGAAGGCAATTTAAAATTTGAGTTTCTTAAAAGAAGCCTCTAAAGCTACCTTGCAAACAGAAAAGAAACCTGACAGAAGGGATCTCGACCCTCCTGTCTCCTATTGATGCTAACTTCATGTCTGAAGAAAGCCCTACCTTCCTTCCAAAGGTCAGATTAACGAGGAAAAGTGAAGTTTTAGTTTCTTAAATGAAGTTTCCTCGCAGGGTGCTTCAAACAGGATGTTCTTCTCTTCTAGTCTGTGTCTCTGAGCCCCAGGTTCCCCTTCCACTTTGCTATAGATAAAAAAGAGTATGTTACACTTTTTTGTTACTGTTACACTTATTAGCATTATAATGCTTACTTTGAGTTCATTTTTCCTGGGTTCCTTGCTAAAAGCTGAAGAGATGACACATTGTAAACAACAAAAATCTGTGCTGCTAAGAGCTAGTTTTGCATACTGAGTTTTGTGTGTGCAAAGATTGAAAAAAAATGTGATTGATCTACAGATTATGAGATATGAAAAGAAAAAGAAGGAAATTTCATTATTTTATTTGTATTCCATTTCCCCTTTTTTATTTTTTGTGGACAGAGTGTTTGGGATCTTTTCCTGACCTCAGGGGCAAGGAATATTTTTAATAATAAAACTGAAATGTTTATACAATTCTCAAACACCAAAGTAGGGCTTTAATTAATATCCATAGCTACACATATTTTTGTGAGATTTTTATAAAATCTATATAGCTATCTCACACATTATAGAGAGATGTATTTTGTTATGCAGCTATCTATATATATATGTCCATCATAAGATAGGCTGTGAAAATGTTATGCATTGGCAACAGTTGATATTCATGCTGTGCTTAGAAATGTAAACCAAAAAAACCCTCAGATATTGTTCTGGTCTACCAGATTCAGTCTGTTGTTAATGCAGGAGTCCCTACATTCAATCATTTTTGAAGAGGCTCTTAAACCATTTCTTTCAGCAGTTCTTTAATTAATCCCTTTGTATAATGAATAGCAATAGAGCCTTCTACCCTCCTACAAAGGGCCTGTAATTCTAATGCCACTTTCAAGGTCTACAGCTTGCACAGTTAATATGTGTTAGACAAGTATAATATATAATAGTAGAGATATGTAAGTAAATCTGCAGGTATTTTAGAAGCATGGATGAGCCAAAGGAAGATCAATGGAATTTGACAACATGACAGAAATGCCACTGCACAAGTACATCCATCTCCAGGTTTTTTGTTATTTATTACTGTGAGGGAAACAGTCAGTGGAGTAAAACACCCCTTTGATGAGTGTAATTTGGTAACCATTTGCAAACATGATAATATGCCGTCTTAATTCGAAGGCATTTGACAAATGTCTTGATACTTTCATTACAGGAGCTGTCAAGAATAATCTGGAAGAGGAGAAGAGGCTTATTGGAAAGTGCCTACTTATCTTTGGTAATCTAATAATCTATAGTAGTAGGGTCAAGTAATTTTTTATGATACAGCCTTTAATCATCTATCAATTACTACTTTTAATTACAGCTGAGCTGCTGAGATGTATAGAGGTCTTCCTGGGGACAAAATGAACAGCTATAGCTCTGTTCTGAATAGTGCACTGTTGCCAAAGAGACAGCAATTCCCTTTCTCCATCACCACCTTCCTTTGAATGAACTGGCTGTAAAAATAAAAGGTGCTGAGCCCATTACACGTAACGCCAAAGATCTGGTTATGTCGTAACACATATCCATGTCAAACTGAATGAAGATTACAACAGAAGTTTTGGTGACTTTTCCTAATTTACAGCTACTTAACTTTGCCGTCCAGCATTTCTAACTAGCTAGGTACACTAACAGCTGTAGATACACTTTCTAGATAATTGTGAACATCTATATGGGCCAGGACTTTTTTTAATAGCAATCACTGGCACTGTTTGAGTCGCTGCCCCAGGGAGAGGGCAACACCTTGCCTGGGAGCCATGGAGGTCTGCTTAGAGCAGCATGATCCCAGTGCTAAGCAGTACCTCCCTCTGCAGCACAGTCCAGGTTGTCACATGCATATTGATCACTTGAACTGTTTTGGGTAGATAAATGAAAGTACACAACGTTAATACCCCTAAAGTAAAAATTTCATAGCCCACCAGCCACCCTGAGAAGCTGCAGTTCTCCCTGGATTTCATATAACAGATGAAGGCCCTATATAACAGATGAAGATTCCCTGAAGGCCACTGTGTCTTGCTGCTCCCCAGTGCCCCTGTTTTTCTGTGGATGGGATAGCTTCAGAGGGTTTGTCTGTTAATAGCACAGCAATAGCTTTACTGATTCTGCAGGCTAGTACTGCAAGAGTCCAGCTGTTTATAAAAAGCAAGTAAATCAAGACGCAGTGTACTTCATACCAAATTAAAACTCCTTTTTTTTTACCCCTTTCTGTATGTGTAGGACTCTTCAGTCTAAAACAAAGATGCATAGAATGACCCTGCAAATAAAATCAGCGTAATTCAGAGAATGAAATTAATCTGTCAAGACCTGGCTTTGTTTGTCACTTACCATCACCGTAGTTTCTTTTCATCTTCAATTTTTGCTCCCCTTCATTATTTGCTATAAAGGGTTTTATTTAGAGGAAAAAAGAGAAAGAGGATTTTATGCATCCATTATTTAATGATGGACTTTTGTCTCGATGGAAAGTGGGCAAGAAGGATTCTGATGGCATAGTGAAGTGAATTAAAGATCAAAAATTTCTTAAATTTGGCCGAGAGTTTATGACCTAATTTGCATAACTGGTTTTAATGTCAGTGACTTCTTTCCTGCTCCATTGTTGGGTTTGGGTTTTTTTCCCCAAATTAAATTGCTTGTGTATTAATTTTCACAATTCTGGAGCCAGCACCCCTGTGAGATCTAATTTAAGGGCTGTATTTCCTCTTTGGAAAATAACAGACTATTTCACAAAGAGAAGGAAAAATCAAGAACAATGGCATCTTTGAAATAACATACATTATTTCTTTTCAGAACAACATTTCTTTTCTAGGGCTTCTTAGGCAGGGGTATTGTCTTTACAGGAGATTTGCCTGAATACAATTTTCAGACTCTCACCAGGCAGCACAAAAGGCCAGAAGAGGCACCACAGCATTGCTCAAACTTGCCTGAGTGGACCTGATGCACAAGTGGTACCACTGTGATTAGGCTGGGCAGAGGGAATTTTACCCAGCTCCACCACCTCACTGGCTGATGTTTCATGGAGTGAGCGGGATAGCCTGCACATAGCTTCACTGTAGTAGAAACTAAATTACAGATGATCAGCAATGTCTTAATATATTGTATATACAATGTATATACAGAACTTTATTTTCCAAACAGAAATAATTTTGGGCATAAGTCAGGTGCCAAAAGTTTTCTAACCCACTTTTTGTGGTGTATTTTGTGTGCTCTGCGTTGCCATGCTGATGCAAAAGAGCCATGCAGCTGGCATAATGCACCACCCGCTGCACTGGTGTGGCCCTACAAAAGCTGCACCATCCATCGGCAAAGCTGCTGAGCACCATGTGAATGTGTGCCCAGGGGACACAGGATTATTGCCACACGAGGAGGCTGCTTTAATTCTCCTCTGAGGCAACACGGGTGGGCATCAGCTACTGGTGAGCGGCAGGGTTTGGGGCAAACCACAAGGCTGGTGCACTTGTTGCCAGGCCTTCACCTCCCCACTGCAGGATGACGAGTGGGGTGAACCAGCTATGGGGGCTCAGCTGTAGGATAGACAGCCTCTTTTCACCAGGGATAAGACAACAGACAACCACTTCCAAGATATGTCTCAACAATGCCCTTCCCATCTTCCTCTTTATTTCTCCCCATTTTTACCAATAAAATTGTGCCAAACTTCCTTCCTAAATCACTCCTGTGTATGTCTGTCTGCATTTTCTTGCCTTCTTTCCTATCATTACAGCTTCCAGCATTCATTCCCTCTTCTGGAAGAAATAAAAGGCCAAAATCACAAAAACCTTCCAAAAGTGAGTATTTGAAAAACCTTATTACTACAGAATGAAGCACAGGGTAGGACAAACAAAGAATTGTAGGGTTTGCTTTAGCCTGAAACCAGTATTTTTTGTAAGGGGACACTTGCCTGCTTTGCTAGCACTAATGGTAGCAGTGAAGTGCTGCACACTCGAAACACAAGGTGTTTGCACAGCCTGTCGCACCATGGGAAAGCCTCCAAGTACAGAAAGAACAGGCCCCAGGACTTGAAGGCATAAAATATGTTGCACCTGAGTCAAAGGAGCAAAAAAAACCCCAAAAAATCATGATTCATGGTCCTAATCTTGACTAGTGGGGCCTCTTCTGCTCTGCTGAGAAGAAGCCTCAGAGAAAGCTCTTTTGTGTACCATTTGAAATTAAATTTATGGACAAAGGTATGTTTCTGATAAGTGAAAACACTACATGTCTGGAAAGAGAATGAAAGCAAATGACCTTTCATTCATTTGGCCTCTGTGGGACTTAGAGGAGCTCCAGGTCTACTGTGTAAAAATGTCTCTGGGTGATTCTGGATTAAGACTACTCCTTGATCCAGAGGGGAACACATTGTCAAAATTTTGTCAAAATACTAGAGAAACTCCCTCCAGAGTCAGATACTCACAACAAGGTCCTTTCTGGCAAGCAACAAAGCCACTAACAAAGGCCTTTCTAAGTTTTATGGACACATTAGACTTTGGATGCTGCTGCTTCCATTTCTACCTCTATTTAGTCCTGCTGTTTGGCCTAAAAGCCCTGGGGAGCTTGGCTCTGCTGTGTCACAGCTCTCCTTGCAGTATCATAAATGCCAGCAAGACGTAAGAGACTGCAGACCATATGTGTGCATGGGGATAGGTTGAGAGAGAACTTATTTTAAGGCCAATGCATTATTTTCTGACAGTAACTGAGAGGAGATTCGCACTCAAAAGTTATTCTTGAAAGGATGATTTTTGCAGATCTGGGAACACTGACTCACTCCTGCCATCCCCTCAGACTCCAGAGCATGATGCAGAGGTGAGGTAGGAGCAGGAAGTGAGTGATGTCTTGCTTTTGCTGTGATAGAAATAAGGGCTGGTTTGTGACTTGGCTCTTTTCCTGAAAATTTTCAGCGTGAGATGGGAGACTGCAAATAGCGAATCACAAATAGCTGGCTTCTGCTGCATAGAACAGAAAGGCAAACTTCTTTTCCTCTTACTTTCAGACAATTGCCTAAAATACATCAAGACCGTACAGTCCCCAAGGAAGAGAAAGAAAGATCTGATTAACTGACTTTCACATGGTCTTCTCATACTAAATCTAACATAGGTAGAGTTACAAACGTCACCATGAGACAAGTTTAGTCAAGGCACATATACAAAGATACACCTTCTCCAAAGGAGAACTCTTTTTCTTTCTTTAAATTTCCTGTAAATGCCACATCTCAGCTCTGCTGTCACATAAGCGCATTTGCTAGTGGAAATGCTCTCAAATTTTTCCTCAAGTCTCACGGTGCAAGTGCTGTCCCAACACTGGGACACCACATTGAAGTAACACAGCTGAAATGAATGCAGTTACATTGGGATGCAGCCGTGTGTACAGCAATGAAAATGTGAGGAACTGAATTATCAGTCAATGAAGGCAGGAAAAACAATTTAAAGGAGATAGTTGGAATGGTTGATGCTTTTCTTTTGCTAAGGTAAATTATTATTTTTACATCTATGTACCAAAAAGGCAATTTTAATTTGTCTATGACTACAGGAAGACAATTTGCTGGTGATGTTTGGAAATACTATAGATAATATTGGACACAGAGAAAGAGCATTCTAACACAAATGCAAAAGGTGTCAAACATATAATGGTAATTAATTCCTAAAAAAATACCCTCATGAGTGCTTTGCAAATGGAAACTGTGTCTCTGAAATTTTTTCATCAAAAAAGTTTGATTTAGACTACAATCCAATTATTCATAAGGGTTTCTGTCAATATTTATGACCTCTTATTGAAAACCAAAATCCAGCAGGAATATACTTCTGTGTATTTTTCTGAAAACTGAGAAGTTGCATTTGGAAACATGATCCCTGTTAGCTGTACATTTAAGGCCAAAAATTCTGGTTTTGTGTTCTGAGTTGGGTTACATCACCAGACTAAATCTTACATTTAGACTCCCCCAAGAGATAAGCTGGGAATACAGGGGAAGCTTAACAAACCTGCCCCAGAAAAAAAACAAGTACAATGTTTCAAGGATGTCTTTCTTTTCATTAGAAATTAAATGAGTCATAAGCATGTAAACAGTAAGTAAATGAAGACTAGAGAAACACAAGAGATGTTACACAAAGACATGGGATTGTATCTTCCAGTACTTCGCATTATAAACGCAACAAAAGGCCACCCCAACCTTACTAAAGAGTCAGTAGCCTAGCTAGACTTCTCCAGTTTCAAAAGGCAAGCTTCAAAGAAGATTTGGGTGCATCTCCAGATGGGAACCTCAGTGTAAACAAGCACTTGTTTCCCAGCTGCTTGGAGTGAAGGCAACACTGAGGGGCCTGCTATAGCAATGTTACATCTAGGCAGTAAAATATTGCTCAGTGTAGAAAAATACAAGCTAATACATTTCAGGGGGGAAAATGCCAGCTACATTCCAATGGGAGGGAAAAACACTAAAAGCGAGTGATACTAGAAAAATCAGGTGTAAACTGTGTGGTTGTGGACTTCAGGATAAGAAAATAATATGCATGAGGAGTTCAGTTTTTCTGCTGCTGCAAGGCTCTAGGAAGATAACCCCTAGGTTTTTAGGACATTTCACTAGTTTCAGCTCTCAAACCCTAGCTCGAAGTGGCTGACAAAGAGTACAAAGGACTGGTGGTGATGATGAGTAAGAAGTCAGAAGAAATGAGGGCTGAACAATTGAGAAATTGTAAAAACCTAACCTTGGGGTCTGGAGGACAAGCCTTATGAGGAACGACTGAGGGAGCTGGGGTTGTTTAGCCTGGAGAAGAGGAGGCTGAGAGGTGACCTTATCACCCTCTACAACTACCTGAAGGGAGGTTTTAGAGAGATGGGGGCTGACCTCTTCTCCCACGTGGCAAGTGATAGGACAAGAGGAAACGGGTTCAAGTTATGTCAGGGCAGGTTTAGATTGGATATTAGGAAGCATTTTTTCACTCAAAGGGTTATTAAACATTGGAATGGGCTGCCCAGAGAGGTGGTGGATTCACCATCCCTGGAGGTGTTTAAGAAAAGGGTAGATGAGGTGCTTAGGGACATGGTTTAGAAGTGGGTGTTTTTAAATCAGGGTAGGTTAACGGTTGGACTTGATGATCTTAATGGTCCCTTCCAACCTCACTTATTCTATGATTCTATGATTCTATGAAAAAAAACCCAAAAAATCAGTGGCAGACCTGTGGAGAAAATGGTGAGATCTTCAGGATTTCCTCTTTGCTAGCACATACCTCCAAGTAGGCAAAAGTCTCCAACTTCTTTACAGTGCTAGAAAATCGTCTGACCCCTACAGCTGCAGGCGTCCTGGGCAGCTGGTGCAAGGGTTGCTCTGGGTTTAACAGCTAGGCTGTTTCACTGGGCTGTGGAGCAGACCTGTGTTGCCTCCTGAAAAAAATACCTTTTTTCTTTTAATGGTATTACAACACCTTCGCCTTCACATCATACGTTCTTGCGCTCAGCTCAACCATGGTCTGACTATGTCTTATTTGTCCAAAGAGTATTTAAAGAGAGGTTTCAAAATGCCAACAGAATTTAATAAATCCTAATATCACAGTAGTCAAAGGATACTCTTGAAAGGCATTTCAACGGTGTGGCCTAAAAAGAGGTTGAACAAGAGGGAGACCCCATGGTCAGTGAGGAAATACTGGGAAAAATACAACCTGCATTATGCGTTTAGTATCAGATGTTGATAATGTACTGTATGATACAATCCTGAGTGGGAAAAGAAGTAAGAGCCTTCACTCTCCCATGGTACCAAGTTGTCCACTGCCACAGTAGAATAAAAGTGAGAAACAGATGCACAAGAAGTGGAGAAACAACATTCAGGCAGCTTTCCTGTCAATATTATACAGTCTTTCCAAAAAGTTTGAGCAAATGGCTTGAATGAAATTAATAATCAGTTTTGATCAGAGGACGTTGCTGTATTGTCTGTCTATTTATTTATGTATTTGTGCACACCCACAGCCAGCAATAGGGTAATAGTCAATGTCTTTATTCGTAACGTGCCTTATTTTTTCCACGTTATGAAAGGCAGGTTAATATTTGATCTTATATCAATAAATCTCCTATACTAAACATATAAAGGTTATTCGGGAAAACACATCCTGGCACGACCATGAACTTGCTGTGATAGTTTGTAGGAGGAGAAGCTCACTAGGTATCTGAAGAATTTAACTGCAATTATGTAAATATGTGAATATTCTGATGCCAGTCCCTATCAGTCATTGTCATAGGTACTGTTACAGACTGGTATTGGAAAGATGTGACTTACAAATTTAATATGATCCCTTATGGACTCTGTTTCGACATCATACTAGCTGGATGGCATTGATTTCTTCCGTCTCCCCCTGCTTATCTCAAGCTCTTTCATTTTGCTTGGGTTATTGATTTTCATGTTCATTTCATACATTATCTTACCGGAAGCTGGTAATGATTCAATGTGGCCTCCTAAATATATGTTCTATTCTAACCCTTCGGAAAGAGCCACTTACAGCTATCTATATCAAAAGGCACTCAGTAGCTATTGTACACATCTAAACAAGAGAAGACATCTTTGTCTCAACCCTACCCCTGGACAGAAGGCCTGTACAGTCTTTCTGTTGAGCACATGTATTTTTAAATGCCTGCCATCTTAATATAGACTTAAAAGGAAAACACTGAAGCAAGCTAAAGAGACCTCAGTGTGAGTCCTTCATCTTAAGTAGGTCCATTTTTAGTGGCTCATTTCCCAACCTTCTGCCTGTAAGTTGTGTGCCTTCCTCTCAACCCCTTCTTTTCCTATATCCATTAATACTGGAAGCCCTTCAGAGCAGGGACCAGCTCTTATTCTCTGCTTACATTGCCCATAATGCGCAGTTGTTATCAGAAAGCGTCCCATTAGCACAAAAGGGACACCTGAAGTATAGATAACAGTAATACTAATTATTCAAAACAATGCCAGGGCAGCTATGATGACAAATTGTCATTATTTTTGCTTCCTGCTGTTCTTACATCTTTAGGTATGTCCTGGTAACATTAACATTTAATGGTTAATTCATTCCCACAGGTGCACTCTTATTTAGCCTCGCTGGCCTGCTGCAGAACATAAGGATATTGATACAGCTTTCTGCTATACAGAGACAGGTCTAGCTGAGAAAGGAGGACTTGTACTTGAAACTGCCACTTGAAACTAGCCAGAGTAATAACACAGGAATCTAATTTCCACTTGAAGATGTTTTAAATGGGTTCTTGAGGGAAGCATAATAATATCACAAACACCCTAAATTAACTGGTACCTCAGTGATAGAAAACAGTACGTTAAGATTCAGGGTTTTCTCCTGAGACATATCATGTAAGATAAAAATCTACTTGGCTGAACAAAAGTAGAAGATGCATATGTTCATTTTGGAGCTTTCCAACATAAGAGCCAACACTGAATTTTTAACATCTGTATATATAATGTAGAGTGATTACTGACAATAGTTGTGTGCCTCATTTCTTGTAGGCTCACACAAATCTCATCCTATTCCACACTGAAACTGGCTTAAAGCGGAGGTTTGTCACAGATGCCCACAGGGCCCCACAGTGCAGGTCAGTGGAGCCTGCAAGTCCCTGCTTTGTGTCAACCACCTGCATTTCCCAAGGGACAGTGCACCAACCGTATCACATCTGGTTGTTCTGGCTATGCACTACAGGACTTCTTGGTGGGATTAAAAGTGGGTTTCTGTGACTGCATTGTCTGAGCAGCCTCCTGTGACAAGCCAGGCTCAAGAGTATTTGCAAAGACTTCAAGGCTTGATTTGCAAAGATTGAGAGCTCTCTGATTCCCATCTAATTCACTAAGGGCTGCACAGCTAAAGACTTTTCTCAACCCTGAACAAATCGTGAATGCATTGGTAACAAACTTGCATCGCTTGCTTTGCTAGAAAACAGCAGCATCTTAGTGTTCCACTGCCTCTTTCTGCTTGTGCTCTTTATCAGAAAATGCTGTCCGAAACGTGGGCAGAAAGATTAAAATTCATGCTGAAGTATACAGAAAATGAACTTCCAGAGCCGAGTGAACACACGAGACTTGTATGCAAACCCTTTGGACACAAAGAGCTGCGTAACCCTTCTGCCAGGGGATGTTTTTGGCATGGAAAGGGGTTGAGTTATGTGAGGTGCTTCCCAATGCCTACAACAAACCTTAAATTGGCCTGCCTTAAGATCCTCATCAGGCACTTGGGAGACTAGATTACGTTGTCTGGGCTGAGGAAAACCTCCCCACTTTTACAACAACCACCTGGAAGCCCTTGCCCGATGGGGCCTCTCAAATGGGCTCTGCCGGTCTCTTGGGCAAGGAATTTAAATTTATTCAAGAATTCATTCACTTAAGCAAGAGGACTAAAGCACTTATTTCAAAGCAAAAACAGCTAAAAAAAAGAATCAAAATCTATACCCGTCTGCCTTTACAAGCTGTTTTGACTTTAAAAAAAAAACAACAGAAAAACCCCAAGAGGCACCACAAGGCTTACCAGAATTGCAATTAAACTATGAGCTGACAACATTTGGTGTTGTTAGCTCTGCTGTGGCTAAGTGAACAAATGGCTTATGTGATATTAAAAGATTTTTTTTTATCTGCTCAGAAGCTCTTCCTCATTTACAAGGCAGAGCATGTGATGCATTTGCCCTCCTCTTGTTTGCTTCTGGTTTTCAAAGTCTCAGTAAAGCTTCAACCAGTGGGCCCTACAGTAATGTCTCTGGACCAGCTATCATCATGCTTCACAACTGTGAGAATAATTCAATAAATGTCTCTTTTATATGGTGCTACAGGGAAATTCCAAAGCCCCTACATCTCCAGAGGTGCCTGCACCAGGAACCCTCCCATGTGAAGTCTGAGGACATTCATGAGCTACACCTTGCATCTGCAGCAGATTACCAACAGTAGTCAGTGACCACTTTAAAACATCCTCACAGTTCTTCCAGATAGTTTTACAAGAGGCCTAAGTAAAATGATCTTTGTTGAGGAATTAGTCTGTGAAGGTCTCTTAGGTAACTGCTTTGGTGTGCTTACAGTTTCCAGTTGTACAGGGTGCTTCACGGTGACCTGTGAGCAGTGGCAGGTCTGTGAGATAACTCCTTCTCCCCAAACAGGTCCCCCCACCGTGCTCTGCTTTAATCCCATTTCTACCTGAGTGAGCCCCTGAAAAGCATAGTTTTTACTGCCATCTAATGTCTACCCAGACTGCATAATCTCCTGCTGGTACGATATATTCGACTAATGCCATTAGAATATTTGTCCTAAACCTACTTATCCACAGCAGGACACCTGGTTCATTGCAAGTTGCCTGCCCCATTGCAGGACCTTCCCAGCTAAATCCCGCTCGGCTCTTTGCAACATCACCCTGCAGCCCGTGGGTCCCACAAACACCAGTGTCTCGTGTATCCACCGGCTAGCACGGTTGGGGCAAATGCACCAACTTTATTTGCTGAGACACTGGAGTCTGGGGCTCATTTTTGGTACTTTCTGGATCCAGCAGCACATGTGTCTTGCAGCACCGAGGAGCATCCAGGAGAGGGGCTGGGAAAGGCTCAGCTCTAGGCTAGCATGTGCGTGGCTGTTTTGGGAAGTCCATCTGGCAGTAGCACCTGCCATTGACCCTGCTGCCCTGTCCCAGCTCCTGGAGGAGGTGTCATGACTGAAGAACCCATGGGAGGAGGTTGGGGGGTATCACCACAGCCGTGTGGCAGCCACCCCTTGCTGGCCTGGGCAGTCCAGTGGGCTGCAGCTTACACAATCCACAGGGCAACACCAAGGAGAAACCCCGGCCTCCACTCACCAGGCAGATTTGGAGGGGCAGAAGAAAATTTCATCTGGTGCAGCCACCAAGGACGGTGGACTACAAAACCCTTGGCTTTGGCAAAGAGGAAAAATGGGCTCAGGTACCCTACATCCTGGCAAACGGCAGGGAAGGCATAGGCCTATATCTCACATACATACACTGAATTTAAACTGCCTGGGTGGAACTATACAGGTACAGCAGTGTCCTTTAACTAGAGACTCCAAGTGCTTATTTCAGCATTGTTTTCCACCATAACAGATTTGCACAGCACTTAATCTCATTCTAATTGACCAGAACTTCTGATTGTATTATAATTAAATTGCAGTCTAATTTTACTTAGCTATAACTGATAGAACACAAAGCTACAGAAATTAAACCACGATGAAAGGAAACTGCACTAAACACAGCCATGAATATTAGGCCAGAATTAGGCTGAAGAAATGCGGCAACAGACCACCATCACAGCCACCGCTGTTTATAGAAATCAATATTTAGGAACCAAGGGAATCTAAAATAGTTTTTTAATATGTGTTTTTTTTCTACATCCATGATTCTAAAATAAAATTTGGATTTCAGTTAAATGGACAAAAGCTGAGATTGTTGGATGGCTGTCATTGTGGGCTCTACTTTTCCAGTCATGTTGACTGGATACTTACTGTTGAGTTTACTGGTGGGGCTGAAGCCCGTGCTTCTAATACCCTTTTTCTACTGCTGTATTTCTTCCCTCTTGCCACACCAGCTAGTTTATTTAGTGTGTTGTAGAAAAGTCAGCTCATCCTGCAGATAAAAGATCAAAGGTGTTCATTGTACAAGCCCTAGAACTAGGTCATTCAGTTCCCTTTCCAGATTTAATCTTCTCTCTCTTTTGTATTAATGAACCTGCAATGAAGGTGGCTTTTTACATTCCTTGGGCATTGAAATGAAAGCCATCATCACTTCAGCCCATGCAGAAGCATGAGAAAAAGCTCTATTTAATGCTGAAGAGCAAATTCCTGGAGGTCCCAGTTGTCATGCCATGCTCTCTGTAGAGCGTACACATTACTAAAATAGTTGTACATGCATATTTCCAAAAGCTACTTTTCATGGGAAGATGAAAAATTATATCAACCCCTCTCCATACATAACAGGGACCACAGGCTGCACCAGCAGTGTTAACACTGGGGAATACTCCCTTTACGTCCACCCTTTCTGCCTTCTCCCACACTGGCCAGTAAATCCAAGCCTACATGGAGATATAAACTTTAACACATGCCAATAGGTGATATCATTCTCCTTGTGGCACCGCAGTGGTGACAATGCATCTACAGCTTTTACCTGGAAACAACCCCATGAGAGCAACTTAATCAGCTTCAGCCATTGCTAAGTTTATCTTGTGGTAAAATGTACACTACAGGTCTCCTCCAGGACTTTGTTTTTAAGGGCAGGGTAGCTCACAAGCTCTTGTTTTCGCATTGATAAAACATACCATTTTCAACAATGAAGCTAAAATCCCAAGTATGCAGTTACTTATGCGTCTAGGCCTTCTCAGGAGAGCTAAAAAGAAGAGCGATGCTTTATTTCTCAGACAGAAAAACCACCCAGAAGCCTGGTTTGGTCATTAGCCTGCCAGACCTAGGCAATGTTCCTCTGAGAGCTACGCGATGGCAGGAGTGACTTCAGCCTGAGAGCTGAAGGCTGAAAGCTGTAGGCCCATGCCATAAGATATTTTGTCTTTTCACTAACCAACCCACCGTGAGGTTAATGTGCAGAGCGCTATTAATCCTCCTACAAACAGATCATTTTTCAGTTCATTAAACATTATTGCTAAACTACCAGTAGCTCTTCCTCAATTATTCACCTCTGATAAAGTGGCTCACAACTAAGTAAGAGCAGAAATAGATACTAAACTGTTTGTTCCATTGAAATCTCGTGCTGTGCAGGATAATTTCTCTTATTATTTGGTTTCTTTGGTGGGGGTGGACAGAAAGACTGGGTTTATCTACACTGAAGTATTTTGTTAGTGCTGAAGACACTTGTATTTATTCAGTCCAGCAACCATTCATTTTATGTTTCCAGAAATCGTATGATGGGCAGAGCTGACCAACCTCTTCCCTCCAAACCCTTCCATCACCTCGCTTGACTCTCTCCCTCCAGCAATATAAAAACCTTTGCACCCAGCTGCATGGTTCCTTAGGAGAGATCTCCTGCAGACGTGGGTCCCTCCGTTTGCCTGAAGCCAGAAGTCTGAATTTCACACCCTGGTACAGCACTGTGGCACTAGGCAGGAGGTCACTTCTGCACTCTGCTTTTGCTGGTGGAGAGGGGCTGGAGGGATAGGATCAAGGTTTGAAGGAGGCAGCAAGAAAGAAGGTGACGAGATGAATACTGTATTTCAGCAGATCCTTTCCAACCTTGCCTTTAAAGGAAGGAGGAAAAATCCCCAATAAGGCTGCTGTTTCTGGTAAGAGGAGAGAACATTGGGAACAAGTTGGGGAGGGATGCCTGGTGCTAGTTAAGAATGGACAGTAATCTCAGAAATTTGATAAAATGCAAAGCTACCTTTGAAATAATTTTAAGCCCTGCCAATCTGGGTTATTAAATGCATCCGCTTTTACTTGTGAAAGGTATTTGCTCAAAAATCTGATTAATTTATGACTTTCTGATGTAGCCCATGGATACAACCCCCAGTAGAACTCCATTTCATGCCTCCAGAACAGCTATCAGTGTCATGAAACCTCAGTTTTTCATCCAAACCAACAACTGGCAGACCTAATTTCTTTACTTGGAAAAGAGCTGATCAAGGAATTAATTTCTAGCTAGGTCTCAATCATCCATACTTATTTAAAAGCAATGCCACAGTCCTCAGAGTAACCCTTCTACTATGCAATTCAAATTGGTCCAGTTGTTCAGTTGGGAGCAAAGCCCTTAAGTGCTACTTTATCCCTAGCCATCAAAATTGTTGTATGACTGTCATTTTGTGGAAAGGAATAACATTAATTTAGATTTGTTTTCCAAATTGTGGATCCAATTTTGAAACCTTTACTCTGTACTCTACATTCAAGAACGTTGATGGTAAAATGATGTATAGATGGCATCTTCCTTAATTCAATGGATAGATTCCAAAAAAGCAACTGACCCTGGTTTCTATGCTTTGCAGCATTATAGTTTTTCCTAAAGGACAGACTCCTTTTCAGGGTATTTGTTCACCAAGTCTGTTGGTCTCAAAGTCAGCTACAGACTGTGCTCCATCATGCAACAGTAAGCTCCTGACCTCAGGAGAGCTGCAGAGCCCACATTACAGCTGGTCTCTGGTGGGAATCTCTGTTAACTGCCAGATCTTACCCAGCTAATCAGCAGGTAAGAGATCCACGCTTCCAGTGAGTGACTAAGCTCACCTGTTATAGGAAGCATTAAAGTACCTACCTGTCTTCAGTAACGAGAGAGGGAGCTTACACAAAATGTTTAGATTAGCTGAAATTGAGCCCACCCAACATGTAAAAAGGCAGTACTTCCATTAAACTGACCCAAGCTAACCTACATAAATGTAATTCCAAATGGTTTTCTTACCGATATCTAGACTGATGGGCTCGGTCCCTAAATCTTATGAGAAGTCTTTGCTTGCAGGAGTGCACAATGCTCAAGTTACATTTACAGCTTTAATCTAGACCAGGAATAAAATTGGTAAGGATTACACTCTAAGTTATCTGACCTACAAACTATTTGGCTTGGGATTCCGTATCTTGTAATCAATACATTCCAGAATTAAGTGACATGTCAGCATGGGCTTGCTTCCTAGGGAACCTTTATGCTTCCCAAACAAACAAGCCAGTTCCACTCGTCTGATTTCCTGAAAGGGAAGGCAAGGAGAGGATTAGGAGAGCTTTGAGTCAAATAGAGAAATGTATTTAGGTGCCTACAGTCCCGCAGCAATCAATAGACGCTAAGGCACCTAAGAGACTTGCTGGAGCCTGTTCTTAAGCAATATTGGCAGTTTCCAAAAGGTGGTCTGGCAGCAGCTGGCTGGCCATATGTGCTGGATCCATTTCTGGGTGTGCACAGCCAGCAGTGAAGACGGTGGGAGGGGACTCACTCCTGAATCAGGATTTTGCCTGTGCTCACCTTGCCACCTCTTACATCACACTTGGAGACAGCCAGGGACTATCTAAGACCAATGCCATCAAACCTGGTAGTTCTGAAATTCTGTTCCTAAACCCACACCTGATGCCTACTTTCAAGTTATTTGGAGAGGAGCTGGCACTATCTTGTGATGTTGTATGGTGTCTAGTACCAAGGCCTCCTGGTCTGTGGGGTGATTCCTACTATTGTAATGTATGTTAATCTTGAGTAAAAGTGACTCATGGTTTAACTTCAGTGGCACCATATCATTGGTAGATCTGCCTCTGTCACGAAATCATGGCTTCAGTTTTCTGGCTTTATCAATAGACCACTTTTTTTTCTCTGAGGTAGCACAACCAGACTCTTCCTCTCACATACATCTTTCTGGGGAACAGCTAAATCTAAAGTTTTGCTTTGTGTGGTTTTTTTTTACATGAAATTAGAAAACTTCTTTAGGCTTCATCCAAGCTCTGCATAAGTGAGAGTGGCCAGAGCAGCAGATCACTTTGTAGCACTTAGGTACATTTACATACCTGAGTTAGCCTGCTGTGCCTATACAGGGAGGTATGTGGACTGGACTGTCAATGATCACATAAGACCATCTGACTTTTAAATATCTACTAAATATGACATAATTCAAATAATTTATATGAAAGTTAAATCCTACTAGAAAGCCATTTACCTGAAATTACTACTGTTTCTCAAGACCACCCTGAATGCAGCCAGGATCAGTGTCTGAGTTCCCAGTGTAAGCTCAGTGCCAACTTTCTGCTCTTGGTTGCTTTTCTTTCCTTTTCCTTTTTCTCAAGTTACCATTTTTAGCACCTTGTGCCAGAAAGAGGTCAGTGCTCCTGACCCAGGAACAATCAGCTGCTGCCTGCTGGCCATGCCAAGGCAGCTATCATTATTCCACAGAAGTGTGGAATAACTTACTGTAGCATAACAGCACACAGTAGGCTACGACTGCCACATCCGAGAGTGACATTACCCAGAATGACCTGAACCACTGTATGAGCTCACCAGCCCCAAAAGGAAGAGGCAATAAGACGTCTCAACCAGAAGAGTAAGTCCCCTTTCTTCAGGGCTAACATTTCCATCAGCAGCTGAAACTTTTCACATAGTTAACCTCAATGGAATTAATATACTCACAATACCAGGAAAACACAATAAAATCATTCAGTACCTTCTTACATTGCAGGAAGTGCTACTGATTTACTTATTTGAAAGACTCCCCACAGGGTATCAGGAAGTCCCTCGACATGTGAGTTAGGCTACATTTTGGATTAGAGCTTGTTCTGCAATACAGCTGCGTGGATGGCAGCAGTGAGGGTGCTGGAGCCAAGCTATTTACGCCTGCTGGCTGTGGTTCGAGATCTTACCAACAGTGAGATCAGTCAGGGCCTTCAATAGGAAAGAGCCCTTCCAGCTGTAGGGTAGGACATTATTCTCATGGAGTGTACTCTTAGGTCTATGGGGGCTGAACCAACCAAGTTTCTCTGGCAGGTGCAGGAGAAAGCCAATTTGTTTTCCTTCCATTACTAAGCCTGGGTTATGCTCCCATGTCCCAGCCTCAGCAGAGAGGAAACACGCCTGTGACTCTTCAGGGTCTCACTTGAAGTGCCTCAGCGCAAAGCTGGTGCCAAGTCAGAAAATGTGTGTCAGAGACAGAGATGCAATGAAACTCATGTTGAGTGGGTCTGATGGGCAGCAGCAAAAGCTGTGGCTGCTTGCCTGAGTGAGGAGTAGACAGTGAACAGCCTAGTCCCTTCCTGCGTGTCATGGACCCCGAGATACAGGCAGGGTCTCTGTATGAGCCCAGAGAGGCTAACTTCTCCCCACACTCCCAAACCCAGTCTCCCACCGATGTCATTGTAGCTGTATCTGTTTGGTTTCAGTAAAGTGTGGTTGGTTGAAATGAGCTACAAAATCACGGTGCATCCCACCACCAGCCCTAAGGGCATCAAAGACGTACACCAACAACGCCTGCAAGAGAATACATAAGCATTTAAAATTCCCAAGCGGAGGGATCAGCACCCCTGCTTTGACCAGAAAGACATACATTATTTTAGGAAAACGGGTTTCAAATTACCAAACACATTTCCCTGGAGCCGTATCGTGGCATGTGTCTGTGCTATATTCCAGCATGGCACTGATTGCAATCAAATGCCCATGAACTAGGCTCTCACTTCAAGAAGGACAGGGAACTGCTGGAGAGGGTCCAGCAAAGGGCTACAAAGATGATTAGGGGACTGGAGCATCTCTCTTATGAGGAAAGGCTCAGGGACTTGGGTCTTTTTAGTCTAGAAAAAAGAAGACTGAGGGGGGAATCTTATCAACACTTACAAATACTTAAAGGGAAGGTGCCAGGAAGATGGGAACAGTATTTTTTCAGTGGTGCCCAGTGATCGAACAAGAGGTAATAGGCACAAACTTGAGCATAGAAAGTTCCATCTAAACACGAGGAGGAACTTCTTTACTTTGAGGGTGGCAGAGCACTGGAACAGGCTGCCCAGAGAGGTTGTGGACTCAACAGTGGGACACTCTGGAGACATTCAAAACCCGCCTGGACACCGTCCTGTGCTACCTGCTGTAGGTGTCCCTGCTGTGGCAGGGGGGTTGGACTAGATGATCTCCAGAGGTCCCTTCCAACCCTGACCATTCTGTGATTCATGCAAGTCATCTACCTATTGGATATAACTGGCTCCAGAGTTTCAGAAACTCTGATCTTGTGGACACAGTGTACTTTCTAATCTCGTAATGTTGTAAGTTGTTGTACTGTTGCTGATGCTTTGCTCTTAAAAAAAAAAAAAAGGAAAGGTTAATATACAAAAGGGAGGTTTCAGTTTTACAAATCTCCCTTTATTCACTCGAATCCCACTAAGGTCAAGAGAAAGACTGCTACTGACTCATAACAGCATTCGAATCAAGTGCTGAATTAGAAATTACGCTTTGTACAATTTCAGCTCAGGAAAGAACTAGCTTCCTGAAAGATCACACGGTGACAACTTTCATCCTTTCTTAACAAAAGTCCTAGAAATACTTTCCAACACTTACTCACCAAATCAGAGCCGCCTTCTCTTCTGTGACAGTTTTAATAAAAGCTAGTTACAGTTTTGATCCTACAGATGTAAAAAAATGTGTTTCAGCCTCCTTTTATGAGCAAAATACCCACTGAAATCCAAAGCGTTGTGAGTGTTCGAGGAGCTCATCTCTAATGAGCTGCTTCCAATTCTTACAGTCTTGGAAGAGGAACAGGCCCCCAGGCATTATCGATACCCAGATCTACCCAAATACCCTTGTGGGCCCAGCCAGCCTGGGGTGGCACTAGAGAGGACCATCAGCCATTCAAACTTCTGATCCGTAAAGGGGCCTCCTCTGACTTCTGCCATGGTTTGGAACAGATTCTTCTACACCGGCTCCTTACAACTCTTTCCTGCAGGCAGCTGGGTCTGGTGTGCAGTCACTCCCATTGCCCCACACAGTTGTGCACCAAGCTCCTCTCCTCCACCTTGCTCCAGTAGACCCGACACCAGCACTTCTCTGAGCCTGCAAACTCAGACGACTAAGTGGACGAGAAGCAACTCCTCAATCCCCCAAAGCAAATAATTTCCTACAAATTCACCTCCCAGAACTGTCTCGCTACCAGGGGAGGGGCAGAACACATGGGCAGGTGGCACCGTGCTGACTTTTGCCTGTTACGAAATAGCTGTCATCTCCTGCCTCTCCCAGTAGACTTCTCTCTAAAGTGGTGCACTGGGACCATCTTCCTCACACCTCTTGCGCTGGGCTCTGCAGTAAGCATGTGCTGAGCTACGAGTCGATGATGTGCAGCCACCGTAGGGAAGGGCTACATCTAAGGACAGATTTCAGATCTTCTCCCTCTCATGCAGAAGAAATTTGGGGTACAGTTTCACACGGGTTATGCCTGCAACCAACGGGGAGTTTTACCAGATTTTCCCCTCTGCATTCCCCCATCTAAACTTTACAGTCATTTTTCCTGGCTTCAGTGTCACTATTCTTAGCATGTGCTGTCTTCCAGTGACATCTAGGGATAGAGACTGGGAATAGCAAGCTGGTCATTTACATAAGCATTGTTTAAAACATATTTCAAGCTGTTAAAATGGGTTTGTGTGATAGAGCCCGATTATTTAATTGCCTTTGAAACAAAAGGCCAGGAGTCCCCTATCTCCTCCCAGAAACTTAAAAAAAAATGCTCACGGCAGAACTTGTATTTTTAAAAATCCTTCGTTGCAGTCTCCCAATAACTACTTGTAAAACTTCAATTGCACAACGGACACAAATCTATAGATCTTAAACAAGCCAATAGCTGAAGGGACAGTTGCAATTAAGATCCGGAGAAAAGCATCTCGTGCGTTTTGCAAGATCGATGCATCACACTCCCCTAGGCTCATTCCTCGGCTCATGTGCATTAGCATTCATTTCAGAAAGAGATACCAGAGAAATGGCAGTGATTGACATAACATCCCACTCTGGTACAAAGAATGTCAGTGAGATGAAGACATTTCATTACTAGAAACAAAGCAGACAAAAAAGGGATAATGTCATCATGAGGACAGAAACACTTTAGGGTCAAAAGAACAAGCAAGTTGCTTTGTGTAGCTGTATCTATCTACTATCTACTCATTGCTACTACTACTACTAATTTAGTCATTATATTTGCATGTCAGTTCTCTGGTCACGAATCAGTCACCATGTCTGGTGTTTCACCTACACAGGATGACGATACGGGCCCTGACCTGGAGATCTTACCTGCAGAGCAGGACGTAACTGATGGATGCAGGAGTAGAGCAGAAGGAACAGTGGCTCCATCTAGAGTGCTTTGTAGCCTGGTTTGGTGTCAGACTGGAGCCCCCAGTGCTGAACAGCTTGTTCCTGTAGGAACAAAGCCGAGACAGGAGCAAGTCTTCACACCGTGGCTTCATTTCTTCACTGGAGGAGCAGGCAGGCTTCCTCCAGAGCACCGCCAGGAACAGCCAAACATGATTAGATAGAAAACGCATGATGTGCCTGTGTAATGCATCACATCAACGATGCAGAAGTGTATAGGCTAGCTCTTTTAAACCAGACTTTGTGTGACAGTACAGTCTACAGCTGCTCTGGATTTCCCTCTGTAAATTTAGACTTCCTAATTCTACACAACCTGCGAGAACAAAAGAATCCTGTGCTAAGTCATGCCTGGACCTTTGGAGAACCCCCAAAAATACATCTCTGATGGCAGGAGAAAACATGGAACATACTCTTGGAGAAGACATCAAGCGAAGTACTTACACACATACCAGGAGCTTGTATGTCCAAAACCAAAGTATTTAAATCTGCTCACATGGAAAACCAGTGTGGAGAGGGTGGGGACAGAGGCAAGCTGGTGGTTTTTCTAGATCTTTTGGTCTGATCAGATGGAGCTGCACCAGCTAAGGCCCAAATTTCAGTGAACAGGAGAAACTCTTGTCCAAAAGTAAAGGTCAAGTAAACTTTTGAAAAATAAAAGTCAGTAGATGCTTCACCAGTATCAGCACTACAAGACGTGATCCCGAAAATATGGTCTGTCCAATTCTATTAACTTCGGGGCCATTTCTCTTGATACGTACCTGTGAAGGAACTGGAAAAAAGTCCATCCCTTTGCTCCCAGTAGCCACTTTACCAGATCACAAAACCACTACAGAAAGTAGAAATTGCAAGCCAAACCTTTTGTTTCTCTTTCTGCCACCTCTGCTGTTTCCACCGCGCAGCGGCACTGCTCAGCAGCCAGAGCCGGCAGCCCATCCTGGGGCAGCGCACGTTCCCGGGGCTCACGAGAGCAGGACCAGTTGCAGCAGGCTTTCCGAAAGCTCATACCATCCATGCTGCGCCTTCCAGATGGGGACCTGGGAGAAAGCACTGCATCGGGGCTAATTTAGGGCACTGAAACAAACTGAGGAAGAACTCTTCTGAGCAGGAAATGCCTCTTAAGGTAACGCAAGAGAGGCTTCAACTTTAATAGCTTCTTTGCAGAAATATAACACCCAAATCATGAACTTGGAAGATTCTCACATTGTCTCCTCATATTCAATTGTTTCAGCTAAGCTTTCCTTTTAAAGCATGCTTAATGCCTTCCTCCTGAAAACACACCTTAACAACGTGAATATTAGTAGTCCAAAATCAAATTGAGACAGCTAGTAAAATACTAGAAATTAACAGATTAGAGATCAGCTCCTATTATTTAGGTGGTTGGGGAGAGGGGATGCACTGAGTAAACAGCTAAGAATACAGCCGACGCACAAAAATTTCCAGGTAACACCACTACCACCTCCTTTGCAAAACAGCCTGTAGGGCCTCGAGACAGCTATATGAGGGCTGTTACCATTTTAAGCACACTCCCTTTGCATTCCCGCTGCCTGTAGCTTCACCCAGCAATATGCAGCTGCTGGTGATAGGGTGCTCTTGCTTTTGTATATAAAATTGCATCCTCGGAAGCTCATTTGTTGTTCTGAGTGTTGGCCTTGATGATTTCTACAACTTTACATTTTTGTTTGGTTTGTTTTCCCCCTCACCCTGTAAATCTCCACAGTGGACAAATGGCAACTTTCCCTGTTTCCCAGGGTACTGCCTTGAAGTTGTCAAGATCCTACTTTTATCAGACAGACAAAAAGCAATTAAAGGACTGTAGGGACAGACCCACAGTATGTGTCCATTTCTCTGTGGTCAGATCATGGTACTTTGAATTTATTGCCAGAGACCCAGCTGTGTATCAGGCTGAACTGCTATAAGAACCAGCTAAGACATGGAAGTGGCGCAGCTGCTTCTGTGCAGCTCTCAAACCACAAGGCAGCAGGTGCTGCTGCGTTCAGACTGGCTTCAGGTGGAGGCAACTTGAAGGGCACTGCATTGCTCTACTTGGAAGCAAGGTGCAGACATCTCCTTCCCTCTCACCCTCTGCAGAACCCCTTTTTATCTTCCATAGCAGTACCGAAGGATGATCCAGTTTCAACACAACTTAAGCCAGCACTGGAACTGACTTCTGCTACAAGGAGAAATTAAGCAATCTGATGACCCCAAGAGATGTCCCTCCCCTTGGTGCCCTTTAACAACACCTTAGCATGCAAAGCAAGTGAGGCAGCAATGGGTGAGGACTCCAGTCCCAGCTACTTTCAAACAGAGCGCTGTTCACAATATTTTTCTGAAGTAAAACCACTACTGGACAATCAGAAAGTTTCTCTGTGCCACTGCAAAATCTTACCTAAAGGAAAGGTAGGTAAGGAAGGAATGATAGAACGGTTTAGGTTGGAAGTGACCTTAAAGATCATCTAGTTCCAAACCCTCTGCCACGGGCAGGGACACCTCCCACTAGACCATGTTGCTCAGAGCCTCATCCAGCCTGGCCTTGAACACCTCCAGGGATGGGGCATCTACAACTTCTCTGGGCAACCTGTTCCAAAACAATCTTCTCTTGATATTCCCTAGAAGGAACTTTTTTATACTGAATTGTCTCATATGAATTATCTTGAATAATACATGGATTAATTTACAGGTTACTATTTACTAAAGGAACCTGGACAGTGGTTTTGTTCTGTATCTTCAAGTCCTAATCTAGATCTGGGCTTTGAGTTACAGGTGTAACTCAATAGTATCAGATACTGATAAGTACTGTACGGACACTGACAAGTATCAGCTTGCAGGGCCATCTTTTTCACCAGTGTTGCCAAGCACAGGTGTGTTGATACCATCGATGAATCTGGCACTTATTGAGGTGTAGCCCATCATTCACCGGGAGGTACCCCCACCACATGAGTATCTAACTTTGTTGGAGAGCAGCTATAGGCTGCTTCCTCTGCAACGGGGTCTGCCCTTCAGTAGAGTTTTCCAGCAGGACTCTTGGGAATACACCATTTTAACCTTCTTACCCCTGAACTGTTCTCTGATTACATATCAACACATTTGTCATTTGTCAAAGAGCGCATTTCTAGTTCATTTGAGGGACAGGCTACCAAAACAACTGCGGCACGAGCCCTTTCGCATGGTTAACTGTCCGATCACGATACCCAAGGCTTGTCCGTCTGTACTGTAGGGACAGCGCTGTTTCCCGCTCCAATTGTGAGAGGTACCGCAAACACAGCTGACAGCTAAATCCTGTCTTTGAGGAGCACGACCAGTCTACTTGCAACCACGTCTGCAGAATTCAGCTACTCGTAACTTGGAGAACTAAGTCTGGATCACAGTATTCTGCTGCATAATCATAGCAAAGATGGCTTAAAATGGAAAAAAGCATTTATTATACACACAAGTACTTTTAATCAGACCCCAAATAAATTTCAGAAATGTGCTGTCACATTTCACAGATGCAAGGCATTCTAAAATAGCTGAGACCAGAACTTGAGTACACGTCACCAGCTTCATCTTAAAACACCGTGCATTTTGCTTATTCAAGAGATTAGATGATCATCTTCTACCCAAAATTTTAGACCTCAAGCCAGTACCATCATCTTGTTTTAGAGCTATGATATCCCAGTACAAGTCACAATATTTTTAAGTTGGTCAGTACAGATTATGGCAGAAATTTAAGAGGAAAGAGAACATTTCTTGAAGAAATCAAAGCTGATTACAGCAGGATCAAATACATCACTATTAAATTACACTACTTCTATCTTCCACCAAAAAACCCAATCCTCCTTAATAATAGCATAAAATTCCATTTGTTTTAGAAAAGCATACATAAAATAACATTGGTACACTTTATTTCAAAAGACTTTGTTGTCCCAACTCTCTAGCAATACTCCAATACAGGTTAAGACTTGTTCATAAATAGATCAGTCACAGGCATGTAGCAAACATTAAAAAGGCATGCCAAGAACAAATCTTCAAGATATTTTTTTTTTTTAATGTGAACTGGAAACAGTAGGTATGAAGCATCTGTACAGCAAACAAACTATGTCATTTTTCCCTTATTCATCTCAAGAGCTTTTGATCTTGCAACTGGAAACTAACCTTCATCTTACCGCACGTGGGGGACACGTTCCTAACTAAACTGAGTGTGGATGTATGGAGACTTATAGGAGGAAGGCAAATTTTTAAATACAGGTGACCCTCTGAGACCACTTCCATCTCCCTAATGGCAGTAGCACATTAATTAGAGGAACACTCAGTGACACTAATCGACACTGAACACACCAAAAGTGATAGTAGCCCCTACTGTGTCCCAAACCAGTCTATAAAAAGGCCTCCCCCATTCTTTACCTGGCTAAACACCAATCTTGGGCATACTTCACATAGTAAGAGGAACTCCTGAGACACTTTAAACAAGCGTGTAACACGTGGATCCTGTGCACCTGAGCCTTCCGGAAGGATTACGGAAAAGATAATTGACTGGAACTCAAGGTACATCTGTCCTATACTGTTAAATTAGAGTAGTACAGCCTGTAACAGAGCAGCACATTAGCTAAGATCTCACAAACGCTACAAATAGGGTACCGCACTGCAGCAGGGATATCTGCTTACTGGCAGCTCTGTAAATACACATGCATCTTTAGGGCAACTGCATACTGATTATAAGCAGGATGGCAGAATAGGACAAAATGGAAGACTTCTGCTTAATCATTATTTTTTCAAATATTTAAAACAAACTTCAACAACTCTTCACATTTTTAAGTTTTATAACAGCTTTAGATATATTTAGAATCTTAAATTCCAAGCTCTCAAGAAGTTTAATTACGATTTTTAAAGATACAGAAATAACAATGGTGTAGAGGTCTTGCAATCCAGGTGAATCTAAGTTAATGAAAACAGACCATATATATAAACTTACTTACCAAGGTGTTTGGTTTTTTTGCAGGATTCCCCCTCCCTCCCCAAAAAAGTTCTCTAGGACAAAATGCTTTTCATGGAGGCTGTGCAAGAATGTAGGGCAGGAAGTAAGGTTTAAGCTAAGCCACTGAACCAATGAACAGTACACACACAATCTAGGCACTATTCTTTTCAAAGGTTCTTTCACTTGAGAAAATTATCTGCCCATAGTTGTGCTCTTTGTGCTCATCTCAAACACATGGTCAGATTTAGGAGGCCACAGGTGAAGGTGAAGGGTCTGATAATTCACCCAACAAGAGGAATTAGGCAGCCTACAGACTTAAATTCCTAAATCTCATCTTCTACAAATAAGGACTGCTACCACTATTTGGAAAGTGATGGCTTCATTGTTCATAGCTGCATTAAGCAGACGTAGACTCTGAACAGACAATTCAATGAATTTATGCAACACCTTACTCCAGCGTATCAGGTAAAAGAATCGGCTACGACAGCCTAATACAACTACGGACAGCAAGGCTGTGAATTTGAAACAGCAGTTCCTACATCCAATTGCAGCTTGTGGCTAAGACTAGGTATCACCAAGAAGGCAGTCTTGATTTGGAGACCTGAAAGACACAGACTTCACAATATTCCAACAAAAAGAAGCCACAACTCTGCAGTTTGAGTTTGCCTAGTCTCAAATCCTACTAGTGCAGTTTAAGTGTGTTTTCCATTATTAGCTCCTTTTTACTGCCTCGACAATTATGGGCCACATCCTTTACCAGTTTTTAACCTATTTTGGAATAGACAGAAAGACTGAAACCTGCCTTCATTGTGCAAACACGTTTTCATGGCAGTCATTTAAACAGTTCTTTCCCCAAAGTCTTTCATGTTTTTCAGCATTCTTGAAACATACACATATATTCCAAATAGGCTGAGCTTTAACAAAGAAGTTTCAGGCTAGGATGATAAAACATGACATTGTTGAAGCCTTTCCTCTAGAACACACACAGAAGCTTGGGCTTCTAACAAGGGTAGTGACAGTCTCATCGAGACACTGTTCTAATTTAAAACACTTCCAAAACAAAAAATTCTGCTTTCCTTCTAGAAAGATTGATTGTGGCCCCAACAATTCTCATCTATTTGAACTTCAAATGTATTACTTCTTATACCCTCTCCTTTTAATTTTGTCCTTCAAAGGTCAAAACACAAGCAGCTCCACTACAGCATAAAACCCAAGCCACCTGTCAACTGCAAGGTTCTTCTCATCAGAAAGGGCTTTTAAATGAGGAGGAAGAAAACAAAGGTTTTTCTTATTTATTCCAAGCAGAATGACAATGGAGAAATGACTCAAGCTTAGGTAGTAGAAGTTAATGGAATGCCATCTGAAATGAAGACTGACTCAGTAACACATGAGACTTCCTAATCATTTGTTAATCTCCAATTCAAAAACCCACTAGAAGTACTCATGTAATACCAGTGAAATAGGAGATGATACTGCTTGTTTTTCCTCTTGGACAGGAGAACAAGCTTTAAATGATAACGTCTTTTTTTCTGGCATTTGATAAAATTAAAAGCACGAAGTGCTACGTACCCCCAAAGGATTAGTTATTTTAGCATCCATGAATCAAGATGAGGTAAACTTGCAGTACAATGATTTTATTCTGCTAATGTGCAAGACTTGCATAAGACTTATTCTTTGGATTTTCCTTCTGTGTGCTGGTAATTCATGTTTTGCAGCAGGCTTTCCCTCCTCCTGAACATATTATACCTTAACAGTATACAATCTTCTGGAACATCCTTTTTCTGGAACAATTAAGATCTGGAACACCAGGCAGAATTTGTGCAGATTGAGGGACTGGACACTGGATTCTTACAGGTAGAATTGTCTAGATCAGACAGAGAAAGAAATTGCCATATGAATGCTCTATAATGCTCCCCTAATTGTTAGTGCCATAAAGTTTCACGTCTGAATTCAGAAATCTTAAAAATAAAACCCAAAAGTTCAAGTGAATTAAAATTGAGCATTTCTGTTTAGAAAGGCAAGTCTGAACAGGAAACACAGTATAGGCACACGTGATATTAAGTAATACAGTTTTGCCTGTTTTTGATGCCTGTTCTTGACATAGGTAGTCATCAGTTCTTTTTTTCCTCTGAATAAGTTATTAATAAGTCTTAGCAGTAAAGAAATGTCTCTTTCTTCCTTTCCAGAGAATACATGATATTACAAGAAGTTTGGGTTTGTTTTTTTTAACTTTTCCCACTATTCTTATGCTTTCCCAGCTTAGCATGTTTTGAATTGTTTCTGAGAAAATTTCCATGCCTATCGCACAAGGAAGATAAGATTTGCATGTTTCACCAAACGAAGCAATTTCATTCTATAAAGAGACATCTCTTAAAAGCAAAATACCAAATGCCTACAGCTAACTAAAACCAGATGAAAAGCATGGTGGAACAAACCTATTATTACTTTAGATCACAGTGAATGCATTGCCTGCTAGAAAAGTAGACTAAATCACCCAAAACCATTACAAAACCCTCCATATTAATTGTGAGTTAAGCGCAAAACTTTTCACACCAGGAAAAAAAGAAAGGTTAATGTAGAGCCTGTTCCCTTCCTTACTTCCGTAGCTAACACTACCAGCTAATTAAAGCACTCTGCTTGCCAACATTAAATGCACAGTCATGGCAGAAGCCAACTCAACATCTTTCCCATTCACTCAGTGACAGAAGAGATACAAAATCCCATGCACTTCCTTCAAATATTTTGGGAGTACTATGTAGGACCTAGATGTTTAACATGTTCTCAGTAGTAGCAGCCTTAAGGAGTTCAGCTTATTTTAGCCTACTACGCTTAACACTAATATTTCATGGTCACTGCAGTAAATTTTAGAGAATATCCAGTTACTTACTCAGAAAACAATTTATGTCTTATCATGCTGCTACTAAGATACACCTACACAAGAGACTTTAAAGCTCTAGTCTTACAGCTACAAGATAAGATGACATCAAGCTAATGTACTGATTAATTAGCTAATACTTCATCATGTAGATTTTCCAATTTATTCAATGAGCAGTGAGCTACACTTGCCACAAAACATTTTAGCCATTCTTTAGTAAGGCTGCTGTGCTAGTTTAAATCTTAAGCTAAAGCATTTCAGATATCCCAGAAAATATATGAATAAACTTTTATTTCTAAGCAACAACACACACTATTTTAATACAACCCACTCATTTAAGTCAGGTGGAGAGTAGTAAACTGAACAATCATCGCTAAAACATTTCCATTGGAAATGTGTTAAGGTTCACAAGTGTCATCATTACCACCTTACTGAAGTTTTCTTATGTGTTTCTAGCCTACACACCACATGTTTCACGCAGTCATGCAAATCTGAATCAAATTTTAAATGTTCAGGTAACAGGGAAGTCCATTCACTACAAAGATTCATTTTTGACGGAAGAGCCAGGCTAGGTAAGACCAAATACTGCAGGGTTCTTCATGAGAGTACAGGTATTTTAGAAACCATGAACCTTCAGTTGTTCTTCCTTGACAATGCCAATCTAAAGGAGAAAAGCAACACATTTCAGTAAAGCTTACATGCTTAAGATACTACAGTTATATCAATTTACCACAGTCTTATACTCCGATTAAAGAAACTGCTACACAGTATATACTCAGTAAAGCAGTTTTCTAGTTTCCAGAATGTTTCTGGGCCAAGACAAGAATTAACTACACAAAAAAGAAAATCTTATCAGACATCTGTCTTGTTCTGTAGTCCTCCTAGCACTTATTTTTTGACAGCGTAACATCTCTACATCATGATTTGCATCACTAATCTAGTGGTGAAAGACTCTTTCCTCTATAGTGTCTTCAGTCTCAAACATTTGATTTTACAAATGAAGAACTCAAGTTGCACTGCCAGAGAACAAGCAGTATGTTGTTGCAGGGTAAATGCATTCTACAGTGCTTTGATTCTTACTCGCATTCTGCAAGTGTCATTTTACTTTTTGGCCGAAAATACAGAGGAACTATAGTGGATGTCTTTAGCTGGTTAATTAACATCAGTGCCACCTGTCACTCTACTGCTTCCAGAGAGGTTTAGATATTTATCTGCAGTCCCTCACCTCCAAGAGGAATTGGCAAATGTTCTTCCTCTGGTCACCTTGAAGCTGGATAACTTCACCGTATTCAGGATGTTCAATCACAGTACCATTACAAGCAAATTTCTAGAGAGAAACATTCATATTGTAAGACATCTGATGTACACTATGATTTTACTTAGTGAGTCTTTTCAGCAGAATTTTGTCACGGAAGCTGCGTACTAAATTCTAATGCCAAGCAAGGCAAAGGCTACATCTATTTTACAGTGGTTTTGAGAGCAAAGGGAATATATCTGCTGATGCGTACAGACACAAACTGTTTACTGATGGTAAATTCAGGCAAAGACAGGATTAGATACTGTGCAGGAGGAACTGGCCAACACTTGTTGCAAGAATGGAAAACAAAGTCATAAGACACAGCCTTTCAGCTCCATGCTATTTTAAAATAAATATTTTCATCCTGGTGAAACTCATTATCTCTATTTCAACAGCAACCCAGCTATGACAGAGGCTGGAATGCAAAAACAGTTCTACTTTAAACTGATTCTATTCTTCACATCAAAGGAGATATCTGTGAAATTTTAATTAAACATTCAGAATATATTTTATTTACTTCTTTATAAGAAAGAAACATTTAACTTTTTAGTGAAAATCAGCATCAGTAGACACTGATAGGAGTTTTGAGAAAGACAGGGAAAAGGATCAACCTAAATATGAAAGCGATGTGCACCAGCAAGAATGAAATAAAACAAATATTCAGGTACTTAACATTAAAAGCTATCATACTGCTTTATATAGTATCTTTGTTATTAAACCAAATCAGCAACTTCACCTTTTTGAAAGCTTTCACAAGTTTCTTCTTGTCATAATCATCTGCAATTCCCTGAACAGTTGTTAGTGTCTTTCTTCCGTTTCGTTGCTGGATCCTTATATGAATGTAATCCTCAGTCCCTGCTGGGAGTAAGTCGTCACCCTTTGTTGCATCAGCAAAGGGGTCTGCAGGAGGAAAAAGATTCATGTAATTCCCACATAGGAAAATACCCAAGCTCAAAAACTAACAGGTAAATTTCTCACTTCACAAAGAGTTTTATTTAAGGGATAATTGTCCTGTTTTGTCCCTGTTTAAAAATACACTGTTAAAATCAGAGTACTTTTTTTCTACAGCTGTATTAAGTCTCACTAGCCTACTAACTCAGCATAGTGCTCTCAACTATCCCGCATCCAGTTTCTTCAATGCCTTCCCGGATATAAACAATTTTCAGCTACAGTATCAATTTACTTCACTATATCTTGCACACTGTAAAACCTGAAGCTCTGAACCTGAAAACAGGGGTGTGAGAGAACATCAAGTGCATGTAAGTTTTAGACAGTCACATGTATTTTAAGTGAAATACAGAAGTCATATCTTTTATCAGATCAGCTGTTAAGGACAGAAAAATCAAAAAGCTCTTCTACACACACTCCTTTACAGGTCCAGAACAGAAGCCATACCATGACAGCCACCGCACTAACAGTATTTTAAGGCATGGATGTAATTCTTGGCTACTAATGTAAACAAAACATGGCAACAGACACTAACAGATGTCAGAAACTGCAAACCAGGACCCCTCTGCCAGTTAGTAGTTTTAGGAAAGGATTGTAACAAAATTCATTTAGGCTTTGACTATAGAAGCTCAGTTCTCAAATTCTTCCAAGCTTTAATTTATCTAGCACAGGTGAAATAGGAAGGTGTTTAGGAAGAAGAAGAGTTTTTGGGTAATACTTCTTATTCTCTGTTCTCCACAAAAACATATTTAACACTCACTCTATCAAGAAATTTGGTAGCCCCACGAGTTTCCTTATCAGTAGCTCCAAATAAATCTTGAAGCATGAAGTACTGTAACTTTTGCTGTTTTTTTTAAAAAAAAAAACTAATCACAAGTAATTTTTGGATATTAATCAGAATCACACTGAAGGGTCCGATCTTCAGAAAGTGTAGGTTCGACAGCCATGCAAGCTACAGTTTCCTAAACTTCCAACCAAAACTCAAACCTAAAACACTGATCAAGTTTTGCCACTCACTCGAAACAAACATCCCAAAAGAGTAAAACTTCGGCAGAAGTAGTAACAGAAGTGGTTCAACTGTAGACAGACTGACCCTTGTAGAAACAAGAGTGACGAGCATTAAAGCCACTGAAAGCATCACAGGAAAAGTACACCACTGGGAAGCTTGACTGGCTTAATTTCTACTACAGCATTTGTTAAAACATGCTGAATTTCACTGTCTCCTCACTGCTTGCAGGGCAAACACTAACAGAAAATTTCAGTCAAAGAAAAGGTGAAAGAAAAAGGGGCCTTGGGCATGAAGATCACTTGGCAGAATTTAGGATTCTAGGCTGGAGATAAGACAGCGCTGTAGGTGTTAACACTGGATTACTTCAAACAAATCCTTTGGGCATCACCTTCCTAAACCCTGGATCAGCTCCCAAATCGTGATTAACACAACATTCTCACGTGGCTTATACGTGCAGAAGATTAGAGACAAAAGAGACCAAAACCCTGACCACATTATCGAATAAAGTGTTAACTTGCTCACTTCTGTTGCCTATAGATAAGGAAGGTGGAGAACCATGTCCAGCATAGTAAATTTCCTGCTAATACAAATGAAATGACGTACTTATTACATACCTATAGCTCAATGTATAGAAACAATACCCTTTGCAGGGCACATATCAGATTTTGGCACATTAGTAAGGATGAGGCAGCAAATCAACAAGCAATTGGAACGGAGGAGATGATTCCCTTCCTTAGCCGGGGACGCGAACCCTAAACTCCTTCTGCCCACAAATTACAACTTTGGGACTGCCGAGTTGACAGAAAAGCCCAGTTTGGGGCGCAAGCAGGCATTCAGGCAAACAGCGCAGTATGGGGGGGAGGGATCAGAGGCCAGTACACGGCAGCATCTCCTAGGGGAGCGGAAAGAGAGCACACAGAGAGGGAGGCGACTCTCCCAGCCGCCGACCCCCCCCCCCCCCCACACACACAGCGCAGGTCCCGAGGCCGGGAGGACAAGGACGAGCCGTCGGAGCTGCCTTTACGGAGCTCCGGGGACGGCAACACCCGCTCAGCCACGGCCCCAATGTCACGACGGTGGTGGGGGTGATGGCGATGGGGGCACTAGCGGCCCGTGGGGGGGCCTCGGGAAAGCGGGGGCAGGACCACGCCGGGGGGGGGGGGGGGGGGGGGTGGGGGGGGAGGGGGGGGGGGGGGGGGGGGGCGGGGGGGGCAGCACGGACAGCGGGGGAGGGGGCAGCCACAGCGGCGGGGTGGGTTTGCCGGGGGTGGTGACTGCGGGGGGCTCCCCGCGGCACACAGGGGTGGCGGGGTGCCGGCGGCGGCCCTTACCGAAGGATTGGAGGTTCTGGATAGATGACATGCGACTCTGCGGCGAGAGGCTTGGAGCAGCGGGGAAAAGGCCGCGGCTGGGTCCGCTCGGGTCACGTCTGGCTCCGGCTCCGCAGTGCCGGCGGGGGCGGGGAGGGAGCGGGGGAGAGGGAGGGGAGGAAGCGAGGGGAGGGATAACAAAAGCGGAGGGAGGGGGGGGAGTGGGGCGAATCTGAGAGGGAGGGAAGGGGGGGGGGGGAGAAGAGAGAGAGAGAGAAAGGAGTAAAAGGAGGAGAAAGCGCAAAGGGAAATAAAGAGGGGTGGGAGACCCCCCGCCCCTCGCCGCCGGCGCCCCGCCCCACGCTACCGCTAACGGGCAGCGGTCGCCGTTTTTCCTCATAAAATGGCGGTTCGCCCGGGCCGCGCCGGGCACGTGATGGCCACCCGCCCCCGCGCTGCCTCACGGGAGGGAGAGTCCCGTCCCGTGTTCCCGCGATGCCCCGCGGCCGCGGCGCGGCGGCCCGAAGGACTACAGTACCCAGAATGCACCGCGCCGCCGCCCCGCGGCAGCTGCGTCGAGGCGGGCGGGGGGAGCAGGTGGCGCGGGTAGGCCGCTGCCTCGGGGCCGGGCTGTGTGTTGGCGGATCCCGGCTTTCCCCGAGGGGGCTGCGGGCAACTGGAAGTCACCATCTCAGGAGCCCGGTTCCCCGCAGGAGGGGCTCCGAAAGCAGTGCGGGCGGGTCGCTGAGGCCCCTCGTTCTCCAGGCTGCCCGCCTGGCATGGCTGCCTGCCCCGGCCCTCGGGGACGGCACAGGCCCCGGTGGGGTGACACCCCGCTCGCGTGTGCCTTTGATTGGGGTGGTGCCGGTTCCCGGTGTCTCTGTGTGTTCCCAAGCTGATTGGAATGCCAGGCTAACTCCCAAGAACCTGGGAGAGGGATTCCCCCTTCCCCTTCCCCACTTGTTGGAAAAAAACCACTTCCCTCCGGCCTGCCTCACTGGGCTAAAATGCTGCGCAACACACACGAATGCATTGGGGGAGCCAGTTTGCACCCCACAAACCGCCCGCATTTCCCCCTTGTTGTGCTCGCTTGCCCTTCCAGGTGGGCGCTGCCAGCAAGGCAGAGCTGCTGCGTCTCCAAGGCATCAGGTACCGCCATGGCTGCCCAGCCCGGCCGCCTGGGGACTCCCCACCCAACAGCTGCCCGCCGACTGCCTGCTAACCATTTATGTGGGGCTGCAATGGTAAAGGTTTGCCTTTAGAAAGGTGCGCTTGTGTTACGAAGCTTGCCAGTCCTCAGGAGGTGATTAATGGCTTTGCAGATGTACAATAACCTAGTTGCATTGGGACAACTGCCAGAACCTATTTTTTTTCTTCCTTTTTTTTTTTTTTTTTTTTTTTTTCTATTTTGGCTTTTATACTAAGCTTCAGTCCGCTTAAATCAGAGGGATATTTGTCTCCTGTAATCCAAGGCCTGGATCAGCACTGCAGTGGTTTTATGAATGTCACAATGCATTGGTCTAAGAAAGTTTCTGGTCCTGGCACTTGCAAGGAAGCTTTTCTTTTTCTGTGGGGGAAAGCAGGGCCATTTGCTGTGGTACAAAACCTCTGCTTATCCTTTGCTACCATCGCTGATGAAGCCTTTCACTGCAGTATGGGTTGTAGAGAAGGGTTGTCTAATTCTTTCCCAAGCAGCTGCAAAAGGCACTATTAGGACAGTGATGGGAGGATGGGGAGATGCTAATTACAGAGCTTGAGGCAGCTGCTTCAGTCACAGAGGCATGCCGTGGTTTGGACAATGCCTATGGATTAAGAAGGCAAAGCTAGACACAGACACATTCTGGGCAGGTTGAACAAGCTCAGGACACCCATCCTCAGGCACGTGTCCCCAGGATGTCTCCAGCACCTCTCTCGGAGAACTTATACATTCCTACTAATGTAGGAAATTTTTGGCTGTCATGCATTTTTGCAAACTTGTCATCTCTGTGCAAAATGTAGTTGTCTCTTTTGCTCTCCCATTGTCATCCCATGAAGCTTTTTTCCCAGCAGCAAAACAGCCTGCCATACCTTTTTTCATCCCAGCCACTGTTTTTTGTTACCTTTGCTGGGCCAGTCCCGCTGTCTGCGGGGCATTGTGATAAGCTAGATCAGCAAACTGATTTGAGTTAAAAAATAAACTCAAAGGTTAAAACCTCAGATCCGCTGCACTTGCATAATCCTGCAACAGTCGGGCTGGGACAACCAGAGAAGACAGAGGCTGGGGAGAGGCCTGCCCAAAGATGAGAGAACAGTGGGTCTTCAGACACAAAATCCGAGTCTGAGTCTGCAGGTTTAGGCGAGTGCTCTGCTCACTGTGGTGGTTCTTGTGCTTACTTTGAATCCCCATGCATTTAAAATTGTTTTGTACTTTTAGTTCTCACTGCAGGGTTAACCCGGGTCCATGGGTTCACTGGGCATCTCTGGGATTCATTGTACAGTTTACAAACAAATGGGATTTGGTGTTTGGGAAACAACAAAGCTCCTATATAAGCCAAGAAGATGTGACTTTGCTGTCCTTAAAATGAAACCACAATAAACGGTTCTGAAGTGCAAACCTTGACAACTGCAAAGGGAATGGAGACAAGTCCTGATTGCACAGCTTGGCATGCACTGGCAGTAATTAAAACAAAGGTGGTGGCCAGCACACTTATTGTTCCCTTGGTAGCCTACTGCAATGGCCACGTGCGTTGGCTTGGGGTCTCTGGGGGGCTGTGGCAATGCGAAGAGCTCTCCCTCTGTTGTCCTCCTTAGAGGGGGCTGCAGGTCTCCATGTCACCTCTGTCACTTAGGTCTGAAACAAACATAGTCTGTGCCAGCGCCTTGCACCAAATTTTGGCCACTGTGGGCAGAGACAGGTGGCATCCTGCTGGAGATGTGCTTCTCCTGCTTTTGCCCCTTGACAGCTGTCCTGAGGTCCTTTGTCCTGGCTGAGTCCTTCCCATTGCTTTTGAGCACCCACTCATGGCAATAGACCTGTGAAAGTCCTGGTTGCGAGGGCTTCCAGCTGCACCAGACTGCAGAAAGGTGGGCCAAGCAGACATGGCACAGCAGCAAACAAAAAAGGTAGAGGCAGTTAAAATAGGTTGAAAACCTAAGTGGAAGCAAGAGGTATTGTTGCTTAGGCTGTTAAGTTTCAGATTACGGCTACTCATCCTAGAGCCGAGGCTGGAGTTAATCTCATTCACTAATATCTATTAGACATCAGGGTTTAAGCAATGGATTGTCTTTCCATGACTAATGTATAACCTGGCAACTACTGTGCAGGAAAAGAAGAACATCATCTCTAATTATCTTGATCATGGCTTCAAGCTATTTAAGTGTAATAGTTGCAAGACCTGGTTATGAATAGCAATTAGAGATCTCCTTGCTTGCCTTTTGCTGTATTTCAGTTCATCTGTCAAGCTGTATGTGAATCATTAGAGGTTATTTATGACTGGATGAGCTGCAGGCATTAAAACCAGGGACTCACTGGCATACAGATGAAAAATATGACACACTGAAGCCATGAAGTACACACTTTTGTAAAAATTATCACCCTAGTGCAGAACCGCACTTTCACTGGATGCCCTCAGAAGTACTTTGGCAGCCCTTTAGACTTTTAGGAGCAGCGAATAGCCCAGACCAGTGAGAGAAACTTTTTTCTTCCAGAGAATTGCTGTGTTGGAAACATGGTCCTGGAATACCACGAGAAGGCCTTGCATGAGGAAAAAAACCAAGTCACCCACGTGGTAGGGGCTAAAGGTCTGCTTTAATGTAGGACTCTGTATGACGTCTGTCTTTGCATGTGTGCACACACAAGGCTGCTGTTACCTTCAGCTGCCTTCAATCCCCTCTGTAATAACTGGAACGAACAACATTGTTTTTCATTTCCTATAGACACTGTTCTAATATATACTATGACTACTATTTCCATGTGCAGCACTCTAATATTGTGAGTTTTATTCCTTAGGAGCCTTTACAAAGCCAAAAGGTCTGTTAATTTACTTAAGGATTGCTCCTGTAGGCAGATCCCCCAGACATGGTCTTACGGTCTGCCCTATCAGAACATGGCAGGCTCTTGTGCTGAACTGTCCTCCGCAACAGCCTGGAAACCCAGACAATTATTGTTTGAAGCACGCAGTGTTCAAAGAGCAAGTTTAAGTTGCCTGAGAAAGTGATTGTGCATGAATTGTGCAAATGGCATGTAGCAGCACTAATTTCCATCCTGTATTCCAGCCGTGCAACTACTCTTTACACAAATTCTGCCCAACTCCAGTGCCAGAAGCATGTTTGCTAGCCTAATGTTGGCATCCTGAAAATAACATCAGTGCTGCATGTTTCAGAGACAGGCAAAAACATTTCCATCCTTGATTTTTTTTTTCTTGAACTGTAATCTTACCTGCTCCTGCTCGACTCTACCAACAATATCCATCTGCGTTTGGAAGCTGTGCATCCCGAATCACTGTGCAGAAGGCTGTCCGGTGGCTTTCTAGCAGGCAGGAAGAATAGCAAAAGTTTGAGAAGAAACCTTCGCTCTAACTGCGCTGCCAGCAGAATAATTTCGAAGGTGGCTGTAACTGTGCCAAGCCTGACTCGTATTTTTCCATCCAAGCTCTAACTCTGGTGCAAAGCCTCCACAGCGTGCTGAGGAAGGGCTTGGGGAGGCTGGCTGATGTCTTGAGCTGTAGCACATGCCTGAGCTGCTCAGCTGCTAACAAGTTGTTCCAGTAAGCATGTGCTAACTGGGAGAACTGGGCAAACCAGGAACTGTGCTGGTAGTAAACACCGGGATATCCAGTCTAACTTCTCAGAATCAGGGTTATATGCAGTTTGGTTTAGCTTCAGTACGTGGTCAGATTTCAAGATGCACATGCTTTCATTTTATACCTGTGGAGGTTCATTCTTTGCTCAATAATGATTGAAAGCAAGAAGATAATGTCTGTGTTAACCACTAGATGGTCCTCTTTCTCAAAGAAAAAAGTAGCTCCAAAATAAAGCCAGTCCTGGCTTTTCTCTCAGCCTGAATGTTAGTAGAGAACGGCTTCAGTGTAAAGCTACACATAATTAACAGTCTTGTCTAGTTGCTTGAGTTGACATGTTTTTTTCTGCATAGATTTGAATAAAACTTTTCATCAGTCCTCTGAACTCAATTAGTGCAACTGGACCTCTTACCAATCAGCAAATACTTCCTAGTTAACATCAGTTAAGAATTTCTAGCTCCAGGCAGCACCAGGGTCAGTGTTATCCGTCCCTAAGGCTAAGCAAAGTCAAACCAGCAATGTTTTATTTCATTTCACACACAGAAGTCGTACTTTACCCCAGTACAGAAGGCTGGGCAGATTCACTGGTCAGGCATGGGTTCATGGCATTTTCAAAGTATTCACATGCTGGTATGTGAAACAATGAGAGTGGTGGGCTGGAAAAAAAATGTTTATGTTTCTCCATCCAATGCATCAAATGTTTTTGCTTTGGTGGTTTTCACCTTCTGTTTGTGGAAGGCTCCTACCAGCAGAAATACAGAAAAAAAGAAGTTTCAGATAGTTCTTTGACCAGACTAGATGGTAGAGTTTGGCATCAAAACACTAGTCCACTGTTTGCCTCTGGTGCTGTCTTCCTCCATGGCAGGCTTCCTGGATCTTATCCTCTTGGGTCACTCCAACCTCCAGGCAATACCTTCCCATTGCCACCATTAATTCTCCTCACCTTTTCCTGCCCAGGAACCTGACCTCTCCTTAGCCTTGGGAAGTTGCTTTCCTTCCCACAGCCCTTCACACCTGTGTATCATCTGCTGCCTTTCTAAGAAGTTGCATCCCACAGTGTCTTCCTGGTCAGCCATCTCACCGAGACACTGAGACACTTCTGCTAACAGTGGGCTCAGGCCCTGCTCCTGGTTCCCAAAACCCGTGCAGGAATTTTACATGCAGAACTCCTTGGTTGTCTGTGGGCCAGCGAAATGATGGAGGCCTGAGTCCTTCCCAGGGATCGCCAATGAAGAAGAGAGCATGTTCCCAGCCTCTCACCCAAACACAGAAAAAGGATGGAGGTTTTTAACACGCAAACCTCTGCCCCTTCACTACAGACCAAACTGTTCTCTAGACGATCTTCCTGGTTCACTCTTTCGTGATCCCCTTTCCCTTGACAACTCTTTCCCTGTTCCTCCCAAGTCTGAATGGCTTTCACATTTCTGTGCTGCCTGAGCTGCCTTGCTTTCTTCAGCCAAAGCATAAGCCTTGCTGTGAACGGGATACTAAAATACAATAAAATCACAACTGCCTGTAAAGACCCTAAGAAGACAGGACGATTTATGTGAAGCTTCTGAGTACTGCACATAGCGCTGTGGTAGTTCAGTTGTGGTCTGCTGGAAAGAAATGATGACTTATAGTCAATGAGGATGGAGTAAAATAGCACTTTGGTAAGAGAAATGCCTGATGAGGCTCATTTAAACAGACTGTCATATGCTTTGTCAGTCTTCATTGCTTAGAACATTTTGTAGTAGCCTTTCATGAAGGTGGAATGACTGAAATAAAAAAATGAAAAAAATAAGTACTTGAAACTGGAAAGTGGCATGTCCAGAACAGAGGCATAAGCGTGATCCTTCTTGTAGCAGGGAGAGAGCTCTGAAGTTCTTGGCACGTGATTTTGTGGACGCTGAGAATTTACATGTGTTCAGGAAGCAATCATAAGAGAAAAGTAGTCCATTAAGGGCTACCTACCACAGAGAAACATTTGGCTTGGGAAGCCTCTGAACAACAAATCTCAGGGGCCTGGGAGAATAGTCTAGAGAGTAATGTCAAAATAAGCTGCCCTGTTTTTAGACTCTTCCCTAGATGTTCTCTGCTGGCCACCATCAAAACCAAGATGGTGCAGTAGATGGACCTCAGGCCTGAATGAAGGCAGCTGATCATACTAGAGCATTTTAAATGCTGGGTCTCCTAATAATGATTTTTCTTTGTATGGCATATTATTTTGCAGACAGCATTTACCTATAGGCAGACCACGTTAACGTGAAGACAGCACAGTCTTATTTAACAAGGTAACTTCCACGTAGGTGTCAATCAATGAAAATGATCTGTGCTGTTGAAAGGCTCACAGTGCAGTGCTGGTAAGACTAGAAAGAGTAAATGGGATGAAAATGGCTTTTACTTCTGTTTTAAGATGATAGGATCACTTACCAAAACAAGACAGGATCCTACATATCCTGGAGAGAAAAAGCCCTGACTCCAGCGATTGCCCACTAGAGATCAAGAAAGGATACCCGCATTTTCTGGTCAAAATCAATGTGGAGAGCAGTAAGGGAAAAGGTCTACGAGGCAAAACCATGAAGGGCTTTACTTACTAAGAAGATACCCTCTCCATGCATGCACACCAAATTAGCACAGCGGAAGCACAGCTACCACCTGGTTCTTGGATGCAGATTGATTTTTAGGTAGGGAGCATTTGCAAGGTTCAAAGGGAACACGCTAAAAGGAGGTTGCTGAAGAAAGCGTGTATATACATTATTGATTGTGTTAGCTGTAGAAAGACCTTTTGTGCTATCATGGACTGGAAGTGCTCTTCATATTTTGCAATTGTAAGCCTGAGTAGTCTGAGTAAACTCTTGAAAACTTGAATGAGGAAGGCACTTCTTTTAGTTGTTAGTAGGTGGAAACTGGAGAATGGAAGAGTATTTCTCAGGCTTCTTTACCATTTGTGTTCATACACATCCCATAGAGCAAACTATTATACATAAATGAGAAATTTGTTTTAATCCCCCCAATTAGTGATTGTACCCTCCCCAGCAGTGGTGGTGGGGGGTCATCTACTCGATGCCTGGATGCTAAGGGCAGGGCCAGGCAAAATTTCAATTGTGCTTCCTTGTATGAGTACCCCACAAATTGCCCCCAGGAAAAAAAACACAACTCATTTCTTTTGGGAGGTGATTGCAGTGAAATGGTGTCATTTGTACTTTGAGGATTTCTCAACTGGAAGCAGCTTTATAGAAAAACTAAACAACAGATTTGCTACTGAACTGAACTTCATCCGAATGGGATTGCGGCATTTCCTATCCAGTCTCAGCTTCCGGACTGGGTCACGCCTCAGAGCCCTGTCTACTACGTACAGGTTTAAAAATTGTTTCTTCAGATAATCAGTCTCACCAGGAGTAGAGCACAACCCTGCGTCTGCAAAGATCTCTGCAAGAGAGCCTGTGGTCCCCGGGCAGCGCAGGGACACTTCACATCTCAGCCTCTCCACAGGAGGAGTGAAACACCTGCCAGCCCGACTGCTGCTCCTCTACAAAACCTCCTGGTAAACATGGTCTAAGCTATTAAATCACCCAGGTCCGGAGCAGCAAGACTGTGATGACACATTAGTCAAGAGATAGTCTTAAAAATAGCTGCGCAGAAGAGCTGCCTATTGTGGAAATACAATATTGCTCGAGATTGTTAGCCTCATGCAGAAGAAGTTTTCTCTGCCACAAACCAGGAGGCACCTGCCTAAGCACTGAATCACAGCTGATTTCATCAGCCACTTGGGTGCTGTGTTGCAGTATGCCCTAAAACATACGCGTGGGTGAATTGACCCCAGCCGTGGGTTAGGGGCTTCATGGAACAAGAGCTGCAGTCAAGTGAGATCCCAAGCAAAAAGCAACGGCAGGACAACGGCAAGAGGAGCAAGGGCTGGGAAGGGGCACATGGCCTGGCTGCTCCAGCTTGCTGGGCCTGATAGCTTCCCACTGTCCGTCTCCTTTTTCTCCCCACACTTCATCCCAAGCCATGAGTGTTTTCCCCTACCGCCGACATGTGCTTCAGACAGAGCATCTCAGCTGGGCAGCGGGGACAGCCGGGCTCTCCTGTGTGGAGAGTGTGGCAGCCAGTGCTGCTCTGGTTTGCCCGGGTCCCCCCATCCACAGGGACGTGGCAGCGGCCCCCTCCCCTCTCCTCCTGGTGGGCCGGGGGGAGATTGGGGGTGTCCTCAGCCAAGTGTCCTGCCAGGTCCCCCCCTGCAATCCCCTGGCGCCGCCCTCTGCTCCTGCTCCCTGCCCTGATCAATGGCTTTCTAATAGAGCCACAGTTCTCTTCCCCTCCCTTTGTAAATTTAAATTTTGCTCGCTAGTACTGCTGACGTCCTCCTGGCCCACCTCTTGACTCCCCCTCCTCCTTCAAGCCCACTTCCCTCCAGTATAAAAGGCGCAAGCCCCCAGCAGCTGCCCTGCTTCTGCTTGGAGCAGCGGCTACCCGAGGAGCAGCTTTGGTGCACACAGGTGAGTGCCTCCCCCCAGCTGCTTCAGTGCTTGTCCTGGCTCTCTCTTGCTGGATTTCCCTTTTTCTTTTTCTTTTTTTTTTTTTCTTTTTTTGCTTTAGCTTCTCTACATTAATGTAGACAGCCGTGCTCTGCGCTCAGTAACTTTTCTCTAGTTTTTGCAGTAAAGGCGAGTGTGCTGAGGCCACACGGCCGAAGCCGCGGGCAGTGCCACGTCCCTGCAGGGAGAGGACAGGCAGGAGCCAGCAGCCCAGCGGTGCGCCTTGGCTGCCACAGCCCTCAAATGAGCCATGGGCCCAGGCCTGGATTCACCCGGGGTTTGATCTCTTGGGGGGATTTCCAATGCTGCTTTCAAACGTGAAAGCCATTCATGTTTGTGTTGGGGTGTGTGTGTGGGGGTGCTACACAGCCACAGATTTGGAGAAAGATGCTATCCTAGGGTTTAAAGAGTTGTAGCACCTTGTCTTCTGAGGACATCCACGGTAGGTTTAGACCTGATGGATCTGCAGCAAAGCTTGAGTTTGGCATGCTGAGAGCCCCCCTGTGCCCAGAGGGAGAGCCAGGCTGGTCTCCCACTGCCCATGCTGCTTCACTCTAATTTTACTAGTGGCTTTAATGTGCTGTAACTTTCTCTTCTCATGTCGACGGAAATTCCCAGACCGCTGTCACAGATGTCGCCCAGCCCGAATTTAAAGGCTCTTTCTGCTTAGGGACCAGGCAGAAGTGGCAAGTTGACCAAATGGTAGCAGGGCTGACTTTTGCTGAGCTCCAGGAGCAAAATTATTCCAGAAACTTTTAATTGTGTCAAGTTTTGTTGGAACTAGTAAGTTTTTAAAGTTTTTGGTGATCATTTTAGGGTTGAAAATGGAGGGCACACACAGAGTGACTGTATGAGGTCTTGTTTTTTCAATTTTCCCTTTGGAAGAAAGCTGCAGGTCTGTGGGCTAAGGCAGGTCTAGACCTGAGGAGGTCACAGACCATCTCCCAGCCCCGTTACTTGTGAAATGACTGTGAGTGGGTAACCAGGATTTTGTGCTTTTCCTTAAAGCCTAGTGACAAGGTGGAGCTGGGGTTAGAAATGCTCAGCATCATGCCAGGTCAAGTTTATGGCATTATCTCTGCCTCGGTTTCTGTCCATACAAACAGGGGTGGGACAATTAGGAGGAGGAAAAATGAGGGAGGATTGGAGGTGCTGAGCCCCTTGATTATTTAGGTGTGAAATATTACTTACTGAGGAGCGGTGGAAGCCATGTGCTTCACAGAAATCCTAGCCAGGTCAAGGGTATGAGTAAAATTTTCACTAAATAACAGCACTGTAGAAGGTGGTCGGAATGGCTGACTTGGGCACAGGACCAGCTGGTGGAGACTGGGACACAGCATTGCTTAGGAAAAAGCTTGTGTTAAAGGCTTTGCCCTGTATTTTCATCTTTTACCAACAATGAGCTCAAGGGAAGCTCTTCCTTTCTATCACTCAGTTCTCAGAAAAAAAAGACGTAAAACCAGACAGCAAGTAAACTGGAAAACCTGTCAGCAGCCCTGTAAGCACACTGGAGACATTCCTCAAAACATCTTTTTGTCTAACTGAATTTAAGGCTTTGCTAAACATGGAGCAACAAGAGATACACGCCATCTGAAAATGGAGGCAGAATTCATCCCATGCGGTTTTACATGCTAGGCTCATTTAGCCCTGATTGTTCTGAGGCATTCGTGTAAGAAAAACTGATTTCACAGTTCTGTTGAAATTACGGGTTAAAATCACTTTCCTCTAAGGTGCCTGCTAAGTGACTGTCAGTGTGGAAAAAAAAAAAAAAGACAAACCTTCACTGCGTGCTAGGGGTTAAGGAGATTTTGACTTTGCATTTTAATGAAAGACACCACCAGATTCTCCACGTGCTTTTGTTGTGTTGCCTGTGCGGTGTGCTTGGGAGCATCTTGCATTAAAAGATTTTCATTGCCACTCTGCCCCTACTGAAGCAGAGCGCTTAGGCAGCAACAGGGGAAAAAATCCCGCCCTTATGTGGGGAGAAGCCTCTGTTTAGGCGTAGCTGAGAGGATTTCCTATAGCTCTGTAGCTGTATAGCTACTGTAAGTGATGCTTAAGCAAACAGGGCTCCTGTAGGCAGAGGCTCCAGGCTGTCAAATTCATAGGCAGACCTCACACGTTAGAAGGTACCTAGCATGACAGCTGGGAGAGCTGCTGCGAGGAAACTTGTCCAAAATGCCAGAGAAAGGGTGCAGCAGTAACCTGAGCCCGGGATCCTCATGTCCTGGATGTGATTTTCCTCACTCGGCACCTTCTGTCCTGCACAGCCCTTCTCTCAGCAAGGGTTTCTCATCCCTTTGCATCTGGCTGCATTTACAGGATCCGGACATCTAACAGTGGAAACTGTAACTGGAAATCTTATTTTTGCATGCTGGCTCTGAAAGGGTGAGCTCACATGGGAGGAATGTTCCCTTTCAGTACGCCTTTCTAACACATTTAGTTGTAAAGAGATTGTGTAAAATGCCAATGTCAGACATATTTTACAAGTGAGGAAAGGATGATGGAGATAGTGGCTAAAACACACTTTGGTGGCCAATGCCTGTAGTCATACAGAGGGCCACACAGAAAGTCAGCGGCAGGCTCAGGGCCAGGACTCGTGTGTCCTGTGAAGCCGTGCTGGGGGCTTTCACTGATGATGCATGAGAAAACGCTCAAGTTGCGCTCATCTTACCTCAGTAGATGGCTCACTGCATAGCCTTTGCTTTCCAACAGAAATATCCAGGACATCCTCAGCATCAGTGTTTCACAGAACTTTGTCACAAAATGGCTCTGATGGATAGGAACATGCTGTTACAGTTGACACCTTCCTTCACCATGTGTGCTTTAACTGATATACGTTCCCCATGTTCACTTTTCTCCTCACAGCCTTCCCACCACTGCTCCATCATGTGGCATCCAATCTCGTGGACACCACGTGCCCAGTGGTCACCAAAGCACTTAAAGCTGGTCACTGTCTATGTGCTGGTGCTCTTGGTATCGCTCAGCTTTGCTTCTGGACAGAGCAGGCCATTTAAACATCAGATAGACAACAGAAGTAAGTACCAGTCTCACCTGATGTAATGCAATGGACTCCCATATGGTGACCCCGTAGTCTTTGATGCATTGAGGGATCAGGGTCGGGCTGTTCAGCAGCAAATCCATGTGGGTGTTTCTATGGTAAGATGGGGGCATGGGGTCCTGTACTTCCATTTACACTTGTAAGAGCATACACAGAACCTAATCTCCTTCTCACAGCCCTTAATTAGCCAAGGAAATACTGTAATTTTTGATAAATACCGGAGGAGACACTAATGTACAAAAGAAAATGTAAGGTAGTACACATTGAATATTTAAGGATCAAAATTTCAGCTGTGTTCTGTAGACCTGGGGTAGTTCACAACTACTTCTATAGAGTAACAAGAAAGCAAGGGGCCAGAAGCTTAAGTTCGCTTTACAGACATCTTAATTTCTGTCTGGAACCACGACTTGTCTGAAAGGCAAAATACAAGTGGTTGAAGTGTCTCCATTCAGAGATGCTGTGAGGGACTGAGGCTGGTCAGGTAAGGGACAATAACCTATGTCCCAAGCAAAAGCTAATACACAGTCAAAGATATTCTTGAGAAAATCTTTATCAGGAAACCTCATCTTCCCCCTAGGAGCAAAGGCTGATAATTGTATGTGGAGTGGGAGAGAGAGAGGTGGGTGTGAGGAGTAAGGCACATGGGCTCTCAGCACACCTCTCCCCTTTCAAGGAGAACTAGGCATGCGGGGAGCCTCAGTTTTTAGGTATCCAGGTGAAAAAAATGAAATTACTTGGGTTTGGTGGGCAGAAGGGGTGTTATATACTGTGTAGAAAGACTTACAAGATGTATTTATGGAGAAATTCACAGCCAAAGTGGAGCTTTTATTTTCTCTGTCGAAGCATCAAAATGCACAGGGGAAAATCCTGTGGCCTCGCCCGAGACTTTCATGTGACTTGGATGATATATAATGCACTTAAATTGAAATTTATTCCTGTTCCTGACATTCATCTGGCTTTAGAATGATTTGGCATTTCCTTGGGGTGGCACCATCTCCAGCACTTTGTAGATTTTCCCTGTTGCTATATCTTAGTCTTTTAATGTAACTATACCCCTCTCCACACCTGCGCTAACACTAAACTAGACTGTAAAAATAAGTCAACTGTACTTCAGATACATTAAAAGAAAAAAGTGAACAAGAATTAGCTTTTTATGTTTACCTCTCACGTAGGAACCCCCTCTGCAATCCAGTGGATTTGTTACCCTTAGAAATACCGTACCTGATGCGTACAGCAGAAATGGAGGCTGGACAGTAGGACCTTCAGGACTTTAGCTAAGAGAGGACAGTTTAAAAGTGATGGTACAGAGAGCTACTATGGTCTTTCTGGACGTAGGCTTCATTGTAACCTCTTCCAGGGTTTGGATCAGTTTTAAAGCATGCTGTGGCCTCCTGAATTCATGGGTACTTTTGTTCAAATTGCAGGTTGCAGCCCAGATAGATAAAGATTAATTTTGCATCTGAAGCCTCTTCCTTTGGGCTCCGCATATGGCAGGTGACCCTCAAAGGCACCAGAAAGTTGTGTCTGGCTGCAGCCTTCCCCCCCACCCCCACTTTTTTTTTTTTCTGGACTACAAATAAGCCGTTTAACACCCTCAAGATGTTCAGGACACGGTGCCTTTAAGTACAGTGGTAGATGCTTCACTGACCGCTTTGAATTCCAGGTCCCGAGATCGATCCTTTTTGGTACGTGGGCCGTGGCGTCCGCCCCATCGGTCGGTTTGGGAAGAGGCAGCTGAGAAGCAGCCGTGGCAGCCTGAGGCCTGTGAGCCGGCACCTGGATTTCATCTTGAACGCTTTGTGGGAGCAAAAAGTGTCAGACACAGAAGACAATGACTGGTGATCCCTGTTCCCTGGGGCGGTGACCCAATCTCTGCTCTTTGAATTTGTGCCCTCCTCTGTACCTCAGACCTCTGGTTCTGCTTTTGCCTAGCAATCCCACGCCGCTCTTCTTTCCGCTCCTCGTGCAAGTTCCTTCAAAAAGAAACATATTCAGGGTGCAGGTGAAAGACAACACATGGACACTAGCAGCGAGTGCAACCATAGCTTATAAAAATGTTTCTTTGTCTCACATCCCCACCAATCTCCCGATGCTGTTCACTGTAACGTTACATTTATCCAAAAAACTACACAGCTTTTGTGCTGGGATTTAAACCCTGCAGTGTTAAGCGTATCATGAAGCCTTCCTGTCACATTTCAAAGTCAATGGCTGTTGATATGTAAAAATAAAAAGCAATGGTTGGAAGAAAGAAAAAAGGCTCCCACTAATTTTTAACGTACCTGCACCAAAGGCATGAAATGCCGGTGCTCTGTGTGCAGTTTTTATGTGGATTCTTAACATCCACTCTTAGGAAGGTAGCCCTGACATACCCACTGCCCCTGTATGATTCTTCCTGTACTGCTGGAGAGATATGTTAATGAACAAAAAGGACCTCCTATCAAAGATAAGTATTTTTTCTCCCTGCTGAAGAAAAAAAAATAAAAATTGGCTAATTAAACTCCTCAGAGTAGTTTTGTGTCTACTGCATGTAATCATGCACCATTATCCAAATGGGGTAAGGGCCTAAACTAGCTGATTTCCTTTAAAACAATGTAGTTGTTTGTAAGTACGTTATCTGATCAAGCTAAGGTCACTCTTTAAGGATCACGAGCAAAGTACCATCTACTACATGAGTCCACATCAAAAAGCCTGGGGCTGTGGCTCAATACTCATGTTTGCCATGGTAATTAACTTCGTTAACTTCATTATATTCATTTCATAAGAAGTGTTATTTACAATATGTTTATTCTTGATTAATAACTATTACCAGCAATAATACTCGAATGCTGTTTAATCTATGGCATATATCAAAAGAACATAGTTTACAATTTAGGTAATGACTGAAAGTTAAATCCAGGCCATGAATCATTCTTCAAAAGACAAATTAGAATGAACTTGCATTTCTAGTTGTGCTTTGTTACAATTACTACTAAAATTTAGTAGTGGTTGAATTAATCGTTGCAGATAATTGAACCCTTTTTTTCCTCTTTGCGAATGGTCTGTCAGCAAGGAGTGGATTTTTATTGTAATAAGTTAGTTACTCCTATTTATAATACAATGTATAACACCCGAAGTGTTACTTCAAACATGCTAGTTTAAATGAACGCCCTCATGATGGAGAAAATACGCTGATAAGTATTTTGATCAGCATTCATCGCACGTGACTTTGGAAATACTAGCCTAAGATTATCAGCAGGGTTCTTGCTCAATTTGCCATTTTGTAGCGATCCCAGTGAGAGTTATAAAAATTCTGCTTGAGATGGTATTTCGCCCAACAGACTCGGCACTTTGGAGGAGACTAACCATCAAATGTTCCTAGCAGGATCCCTCCCACCCCAGTGGAGAAAAATCTGAACCAAGTGTGTTACGGTGTATTCCTCCCCTCAGCTAACCAAGGTAATTCTGCAGAGTTGCGAGTCTCCTGGGTTTGACGGGGGACGGGTCGTTTGTGGACAGGCAGGACCTGAGCGCTGTGTGCAGCAGCATGTTCTGCACGCTTCCTGGCCAAAGTGCACATAAATCCAAACAACAGAGAAGAACTTTTGGTTTTTCTTTATGAATTAAGTCCTTGAAAAGGCATTCTTTTCATAAATCGCTTTTACTCTTTTATAATTTCTCTTGACAATAATTCTCGGTGAGTATGCAGATAACAACAACAAGGCAAGCTTAATATTCACTCAGACTTAATCAAATAGATCATATAGTCTTCATTTTACGCATTAAAATATTTTCATTTATAAAAATTAATCTAAATATAAATATTAACACTAAAGATTGAAATCACTTGATGACAAAATAATTCTTTGTGTGCTATAACATATGCTTTTATGATTTGTTTTTTTTTAAAACAGTAAATTATATCTTTGCACGTATTTGGCACAATAAACATTTGTAAAAATTCAATGCCTTATAGCAGGTGGGATTTTTTTTTTTTTGCAATGCCTACACAGTACACATTTTTCTGTCAAATAAGACTGAATATTTTAACATTGTAACACGATAATAATTGCTTTTCATGCCTCTTAAGGAAAACAACCTATTCCAAACTTTGTTGGCTTGTTTAAGTCACACTAACAGAACAAAAGCCAAAGAGTTATTCTATTAAAATTAGTCATTTCTGTATTGATATTACATACACAATATTAGTTATTATTTATTAGACGAATATGTAGACCAACCACCATTAATGACATTTCATAACACGCATACCTGCATAAACCAGAACCTGGGAATGTATTGTATACATACACGAGAACAGTCAAGGAAGGAGGAGGAGACTGGATAACCAAAAAAATTACTAGGCATCCTACTCTGTTTAATTTCCTTTACTGGATTGCATATATAAATAAAATCTATTTGTTTTATATATATATTTATATATTAAACAGAGTGGGCCAAATTCTGCTCTCACATCTGTGCAAACCAATTCCAGAGAACTCGCATGGGAGTAAAAGGTGGCATAATTTCACCCAGAATGAACACATCGGGTCAGATCTCGGGCAGGTGGAAATTCCTTGAAGGGATGGAGCGACACTTATGTATTCTAGGTGGGAAGATGGTTGTATCTCTTCTAAGGGTTTCTTACATGCACCTGGACATCAAAGTACTGACAAGCTAGATATCAAATACGGGTGGCAGATTTGCAACTGGCACTGTTCTTCCAACCATCCCATCCAGCCATTCTTCACCTGCCCCCCCTAAATCCAGCCTAGCCAGGAAATTTGCCCAGTTTTGCTCATATTTGCCCAAACATACACATTTCACGGCCTGGTGTCCAAGGGGACTGCTTTCCGGGCTGTATGGCAGGTAACGCGTGGCACCCTGCTCATGGAGTTGGCTGGGAGTGCAGGGAAAGCAGCAGGTCCCCTCTCCCCTGCTACCCACCGCTCTCACCACTCCTTAGTGCTGAGGAGGAACTTGCCAGCCTGTAACACCTTTCACATCAACCCAGTCTGCATTTGGATACTTGCTCTGCACTTTGTGTGGAAGATACGGGATTCGCTGGCTCATCACCTCCTCTAATGACCTCCTTTGTAATTCTTCAGAGCAAAAAGTACCACAAATTGCCTATGTCCACCCCAAAAAGGGTGAGAGGGACATCCCATAAGCAGCATCTTCCCTCCTGGGCATCTACTCAAGGGCCTTCTAGATTGGCTCACCTTTCAAATGAAAGAAGAAATTCTACTATTCCCAATCCAATTCAGAGTGGTCCAATGGTAGTGGGATGCACGTGGCACCAGTGGCAGGCCCCAGCAACTACGTTGGCTACAGACTAGTAAAGGAAGAAGTGTCTGGGCTACATTTGCCCCCTCCTCAGAAAAGCCAGGAAACCGCTGAAGGAATCTCTTACAGGTTGCAGCCACCCTACAACCACCAGGCAGTCAGAGAGGTCTCATCCAGAATGCATTTACTTTCTTTTTCCAATCTTAAAGATTTGGTCAGAATTTATTCTGAACTACAGCGTGGTTGGACATCACCAAGTGGACAATGCTACCCAAGAAGAACGAGACATACAAAGGTGTGGGTTTCACAGCAGTGTTCAGATATTTCCAGACGCCAGGATGGTAACTCAACAGACATCTGGTCCACATCTGCTGCCACCAATTCACGGTTCAACACAACATCCATGTTCCCCCCTGCCACTAAGAGCAAAATACACCAAGAGCTAGAACATTAACTCTGCCAAATGTACCCTCAGTGAACAGAGAAGTCTTTGCACATCGCATCTCCTCCTACAAACCCAGTCAAAACTTGCACTGACTCACTGGGAGCAGAGCTCGGTACGCTGATTCTCTGCTCCCACCACGCAGCTGAAAAGCAGCGTACACTCCACAGAGTTGTTCTTATTGCTCGACAAGATGGATGTCTGCCTGAACAGCGAGAGGCCAGCAAATATGGATCACAGGTCTGCTTTGTTCATTCTTTTTGTATGAAATATTGGCCTGTAATTATGATTGACTGAGTCTACAAAAACATACTGCAGTTTAAAGACGACATACTTTAGTACAATCAGTGGGGAGAAAAAAGTGCATCTTAAAATGTGGAGCCTTGCTTTTGAAACTCATCATCCTTTCTAGAGTCTTGTGAGAACTTTAAGGCAGAGTTTCCTTTAGCAGACCACAATGCTGAAGACTTGGACAGCTTTCTCAGTGAGGTATCCAAACGAAGCCCTATAACTGAGGCATTGTGGGTTCTTGAGGGTCCATTTTCAGCTGGACATACACAATGGCTGTTAAGTAAAGGCACTCTAGTGTACAGCCTTAGGCAGTGTGTTATTGGCAGTAGGGAAGTGTAAGTTTAGTACATCACAGCAGATCCTATAGCAGGTTCCTAGAACGGAGAGGGACAGGAAAGAAAAAAAACATGAGCAAAACACAAAACAAGCTTGCTGAAGCTTCTAGGGAGAAGGTCCTTCCCCTTGTCACCTCCCCTCCTATCTTCCATGTATCTAGTGGCAGACTGCTTTGGGACAGCCAGCTTTTTTTCCCTATCCCTCTATGGCTGCTCTAGAGGAAATGATTGACAGCCGTCCAGTGGAGCCTGTTTGTTCAAACCCTGCAGAGCCAACGCGTGGCCTACCTACCCCTTAAATTCAGCTTAGGCAGCCTTTGAACGTTTCTCAAAAATTAGCGAGATTCAAGGTGACTCCCGTGCTGAGTTACAGCGTGCAGCTGGTTCTGGGAGGGTCTGGTTCAGAAGTCTGAATTGCAGGGGAGCACTAATTTATTTCTTGTTTTTTTAAAAAGAAATAAGGGTAGCACATTCCTGGAGACCTGACAGCCAGAATACGTTCACACAGGCTGCCATTCAGCAGCGCACCGCTGCTATACTATGGCATATAGTCAGGCAGCTTCCAATGACACTGGTCATATTTGTTCGGAGGTGCCTCAGCAGTCTCTTGATTTTCCTCAAAACTATTAAGACAAGTTTTGCAAAGATGCTGAAATACAGCTGCCTACGCAGATACCACTATCTCTCTATTCACTGTTTTTTACAGCAGTTTTAAAAACATCCGTTATGAGCTTACCATTAAGTCCTTGGCAGTGCTTTTCCTCTCTTTAGTTCTTTGTGTTAGAGACCCTTGAAGCATGAAGTTTCTGTTAAACGTTCTGACAGTGGTAACTGGAGAACCATCTATTTTTTCACCTGGGAAAAATACAAAAAGAGAGATTTTTCACATAGCAGATTGAAGCAGATGTAACAATACTCCTGAAGAGTCACAGCTTCTAGAGATAAAACTTCCCCTAAAACATATGAGGAAACCTGGATTTAATTTAAGCGAAAAAACAGCAGACTGTGATATTCCAAATTTATTAAAGTTTGAGGCCATGTCAATCAGTGGAATTATACAAGAGTAAAACAAGAGCAATGCAGGGTGAAGCAGGCCCTAGAATTGTCAGAGATAATGCACTGTGGTGTTAAAAAAAAAAAAAAAAAAAGAGAGAAAACATGAAAGAAAAAAGCACTTTATTTTATAAAGCCAATTCACAGCCATAGCCTAACATACCAGGAACATCTCTGAGCCACACCATACAGACTGAACTCAGCAGACATAGGCTTTAATAAAGCAATGGTGGCTTGTGGAGGGTGGTAACTGGGTTTTGATAATTAAACACTGTGACTGCATGGGCCTCACAGCCTAATGCCGGGCGTGCCAGTGTAGCAGCGTCCCTGCTGCAGGACAAGTATTCAGCATTTCTCATTTGCTTTTCCCAGCCTTCTGCTTCTGCTCCTATTAATTTGCCACTGTCACAACTTCCACAGAAAGTGGTGATGCTTTTTAAAGTGACAAATGGGCATTTTATGTAACGCAAGTACAATGGGAAATGAGGAGGGTGGACATATTTAGGCTTTCTCTGTTCATTTTATGACTTAATCTTTCCCCTGCTTTGCTGATCTGTACATTATGTTGAACCTTATAAAGACAGACTCTGTATAGACTGTACGTAACAACTTAAGTGCACCTTTTATTGGTGGAGCTGGAAGTTTTCTCCTCTGCTGTCTTGATGTGTCTATTGTATGCATCTGTAAAAAATACATATGTATTACTCTACTCCATTACAGAGAAAGAGGCAAGATTTCCCCAATGTATTTTTGAATACTACATAATGTTCTGGCACCTGGTTTGTTTGCTTTTGATCCCGTTTCCTTGTCAGGCGAACACATGGAGCCACGTTCAAGCCTGCAACAGTGAGAGCTGATATTCTGCTCTCAATATCTGAAATCTTCAAAGAAAATAAAAGAGAGAGACAGACAGATGGGGAGGGGGAAAAAGAAGTTTTAAAATTACTGTGGATGCCACTACTAAAATATATCCCTCCCCCAGTCAAATTCTCTTTAATCAAAAAATACAAACAGATGGCTAACTTCTTCAGCAATTCTGACACTTTCCTGTATTCTTTAGTCCTGATGTTAAAAGGGGCTTAATTTGTTAGTAAAGATGGAGTAAAAGAACAATCCAACCTACCGTGTGACTCCGAGGAAGAAGCATTTTACTCCTTTTGAGCAAAAAAAGAAAGGAGGAGAGAAAACCCCCAGTCTGCCATCTCCCAGTTACCTTTAGCTGCATAATCCCAAGTTCACTGAAGGTGTGTTTTTCAAAGGCTACATTCAAAGAATAACTTTGTGGGACGCATTTCCTAATTCAAAATTAATTTCATGCACACGCCAAGCACATCCTCCCTCATAAAATCTAAACATTTGACCTTGAATATTTATAATGTATGCGTTAAAACACAAACACGGATAAATGCAGGTACACACTATGTAAAAACACTCAGTGGAAACCAACTTGCTAGGAAAACCAAAAGTCCAAGAAAGGAAGCATCGGGGTGGGGGAAGCAGGCTGACGCTGAGACTAGCAGAAACAGATGTTGGCAAAAGGGAAGGAAGCATCAGAGAAGTCAGTTGTACAACCTGACCCCTCATTCACGATGACACCTGAAGCTGTTTGTTCTGCAGAAGACCATCAGTTGGCCTCTGTCATCGTCCTCACATAGCATAGGCCTCTCTCCGCCTCACCTCCCACCCCCGTTAACAAATTTACTGTAAAATAACCAACAAAACGTCGCTGCCAGTTCGCCACCTGGTGCAGCAGTGCCCTTCTGAGATCAGAGGGATGCCAGACTCTCCCATCTTTGCTCAGTCATAATTGGAGGATGCTACTGCTGAGCAAAATAACCAGGTACGTCCCATTAAAGCCCGGCACAGGCAGGTCAGAGTGCTTTGCTTGGCACAGCCGGGTCAGTGAAATCATTGGCAGTGAGTTGCTAGCAGCGCTATCCCTTGACGTCTGGCAGCGTTACCTCCTTCAGCTTTTAGCACCAGATCACGATGTTCTCTCCCGAGCCCCACACTTTCTTGAGCTGGCTGGAGAGGCACTAGATCGCAGCCCACAGGAGCAATTGCCTTTTGGTGGGGATGTGTTCTGCGTTAAGTAGCTAAATACCAAAGCAAGCTTGCAAGCACTAGGCTCTCTGCTTGGCTCGGCAGCTGCCTGCTCTTGGCCTTTTTCAGTAGAACTGTACCAACACTGGCTTCTTTTATACAGTACTTTACAATCCGCTGATTAGATAAATACCCAAGACTGTATTTGCAGAGTGACAACAGCGTGTGACACAGAGCGAGCTGCCTGGGAGCAAGGAGCAGATTCAGCATTAGTATTGCAGCGAGAGGCTGTTGCGCTCCCGCCTCCGAAAACAAACTGGGGGAAGGAACAAACACACACAGCGCATCTGGCTGGGCTGAGTTATGCATCTCGGTTAAGCTTTGCTCAGCTCCCGTGATGCAGTAAGCATCCTTGGATCATGAGTTCACCGTGGTACAAAAGAGCATTGAAAGTAAGGGCGCGTGGACAAAAGATAAGCAGGAGGCAAGGCAGTGCGAAACCTGCAGGTGGGGAGGAGCTGCTGTCCTCACCTGAAGCTCTGCATGATGAACCTGGGCGGCTGCGGTGGCCACCTGATCCTCCAGATCGGCCAGCTCAGATTCTGCTGTAACACTGTTGATCTTGCGTGCGGCGTCCTCCAGGTTGGTCAGCTGCCCCTCCAGCCCGTACACCGTGCCGGCTGTCAAGTACACCTGCAGGGCCGAGGCAGGGAGAGGTGTTTTGTTGGGATTTCTGGGATTTCTGTTTTGTGGGCACGGAGGTCTGAGCAGACTGCACCTTCCACCATGCCTTTGAGCTTCCCTCCTTGCTAACCCACTGCGGGGAGACTTACCTGGCAGAGGAAAGTCAGGGGGGAATAATCTGAAAATGCACATCCACAAAGAGAAGGGAGGCGTGAGGCAGCTGCACTCCAAATTTGATAGGTGCTACAATGGTATTCCAAAACAGATTTGTTCCAGATTCACCAGCACAAAAAAAATAGCTGCAAAGTTGGCTTTTTTGTTTTTGATAGGCAGTTGCATAACAAAACCCCTGAAGTCTACAAGGGGAAAAGTCAACGGATCACAGCTCATATAAAGCTGTTTTTACTGAAACATGCCTAATTGCCCTCTGGCAATCAAAACTGTGTAAGAATTAACTGTTCAGCAGCATACGGTTATTAATTTCTTATAGAGTAACCACGCTTACATGCACAACACAGTTTTCCATCCCATCCTGCTCTCACTCATATACAGCAGCCAAAACCTTCCCGCCTCCTGTCTCTTTGGAATGAATCTGTGGAGGGTCAATAGGCTTACCTGGGCCACATAAAAGAGAAGAACAGATTATCATTTAGAGATCTTTCATAAAAACAAACAACTTTTAATATTTTGACCCACCTACGATACCTCTGATAACTGCAGGTAAAGGTTTCATTTCCCATTCAGCTCCTCGGAGCAATAATTCATGAAATACTGTGTTTTACATGTTTCTTTTATTTCACAAAGAAATCTACGGTACATGGCCTGATGGAGGTCTCTGGTTTACAGAAAAGGGTAATTTTCAAGCATTAGCTTTAGATATCTGTGCTTAAAATTGTGCAGACCCATGCAAAAATTCCGCACCATCTGCCTATTTGCTAGATAGTCAAGAGACTGTTTCCATGAGGCTGGTAACAGCACAATGGAAATAAAAGAGATATTCTGATTTTCCCCATTGGCAGCCTCACTCACTGTAAAGACTGTGGTGCTACAAAACTAGCATGAATTAAACGTATTCTGTGGCTGACTTCATGGTTCAAGGGGAAAGCAAACAGGATCTGAACCAGATCCTTGAGCAGATACCTTCACTTCATACCTGTTTTCCACTCAAGTCATTGTATCTGCCTACAATTCCTTGGTTGTTCAGTCCTTTGACATAACAGATATTCAAATAATTTCTAGCCATGCTGTAACTTTATAGATCAAAAGTCGTGGAGAATGACTAGATTAAGTGTTTAATTTTCATTATTTTTTATTTTATTATTGTTTCTTAATTGCTTGCAATATTCTTTTTTTTCTTTTGTATCAGTTGTTTCAAAGCATAAATGTATACACATTTTTTTGTGCATGTCACTTTTCTAAAAAACAAATTCACTACATCTTGTATGAACTGCATCTTGTAAGACCACAGTCTAACTGCAGGTATGAAATCTTTGAAAAATGTACCTAGAGCAAATAAGTGCTCTGATTTAACATCTTTGCTGAAGTACTTGGAGACACAGGTAGGCCATAAAGTTAACATGCCGCCTTAAATAGAAATGCTTCTGATTTCATGGGTTTTAATTATTCTTTCCATTCATTTAAATGGTACATCTTTGTTGGTGTGACATACCACAGCCACTTCAGATTAAAAAGTGATTTTTTTAAATTTTCCTATCACGTCTAAAAGCTCAGAGAAAAAAGAAAAAGGAACATTATGAACAGAATCATCTTTAGAAACGTAAAGAAAAGGTTCATTTAAATGCTGCGGCAAAATTCTCTGCACAATAAGTTCTACTTTTCAAGAGGGGAAAAAATAATCTAAAGAAATTAGGACTGATAGAAAAATGTGGGAAGGGAATGTCATCAATGTTTTTGTAACTGATAGAAAAATGTGGGAAGGGAACGTCATCCATGTTTTTGTAACTCAATCAGCCCCAACATTTGTTGAATTTTAATTTTATTGAATGTTTTGCAGCTAGATCTAAATAAAAGATTTTTCTAAAGAATATTCTCTTTACCCGAATAATTGTTGCGCTTCCAAACAGCAATGGGGTACTTGCAGGTCCCCGCTAAATTATGCCCTTATGCATACGTTCACTTTCAGATTGTGGAGACTTATTTTATTACCATTTAGCTATGCACAGCTTCCACTAAAATCCACCCGAACCTGTGCTGGTACGGGTGGCCCTACATTCTCCCCACTGATGCATGCACAGTCCCTGAAGTGCTACAGAGAGCAAAACCAAACAAAGTGTCTATATATACCCAGATCCTCTTCCAAAATATGCTGCGAAGAGGATGTGCTGCATGCAGATGTGCCCCCAGCTGCACTGGGGAAAGTTATGGATTCCTGGATTTCTAAAGGCTCTTTCTAACTTGGCTATGGAGTGTGGTGGTGAAATCTTGAAACCATGAAGTTTTACCACCTACTTCCAATCCTGTGTGGGGCAGAGAAAGATGTAGCATGGGGGCACAGCGAGGCTGAGTTGGACACCTTATGAATTGTGCAGGGCACTGAGAGAAGCTAAACCAGGGATATGCTGCATGGAGGGCAACACCACAGCAAGAAATGCTCTCCCTCCGTGCCCGGTCTCTGCTCAGTGAGAAATGCTTGGCCCGAATGAATGACTGGAGGCCACGGCACCACAGATGCCAAAGCTCCGCTAGGATGGGAGAGATTGTCAGAGTGTAATTGGGGGAAAAAACCACACCTCGGATAGTTTACAACATAGTTCTCCACAGAAAAAAAATCTCGCAGGAACTCTCCCAAAATTGCTCTCTGTCTTCCTGAGGAATTTCTTAGGTTTTTTTAAAGATGTGGTCCAGCAGGGACTTGGATTTTTGTTCTGTATTCACTCTACTGACAAATGTCTTCTGTGGTGTGTGGAGCTAGGATGCTTCAGTATTCACAGGGGAGAACATCTCCATCTGTTATTCTGAAAAAAATTAATCAAACTCAACTAGAAGTTGTGGAAGTCTGTCTGTCATGTAAGAATGAAAGGGATACCACAGCGGGTGGCATGAAGAAGGCACTTTGCTTGCCACAAGCTCAATTTATACCCTTCTCCGGGCACTAGAGCAGCAACTGCTACAGGAAGCCTTTACCATTCCACAGAGGGCCGTATCTGAGCTACTACGTGTCCAGTGTCTCATCCACACGTCCTCCTGTCCTGCCCTCCCAGCCCCATGGAGGACGACTCCCAGGCCTGTTTTGCTTGTTTGTTTTGAGTTCCCCTCCCAGAGAGGAGCTGGGAGCACGGCCACTGTGTGCGCAGCTCTGTGGCAGGGCAGGCTCAGGTGGCTGTGGTGCCCCATGATGGAGGGCAGGAGATGCCAGCAACCAGGACAGTCTGTGGGAGCGAGGCGGAGCAGAAGCACCTCAGCTGGCACAGCGGGATGACTGGGAAGGCTGAGCAGAGGTGGGAAGGGGAAGTTTGGAGGTCAGGTTATGATTGGAAGCTGGTTGGGGAGGAGCAAAGGTGCTCTGGGGTGGGTTGGAGGGCATCCTGTTGGTGTGGGCAGGGGGACAAGGTCTGAGATGGAAAAGGTTTTGGAGCAGATGAGGTTCAGAGGTGTAGGTTCTAGTTGGGGAACCTCCAAACCAAAGTAGGGATGGGAGATTTGCGCTCAAAAAAGGTGTGATGAGAGGGACTGGGGAGTTGTGGTACTGGTGGGAGGGCTCTGGAGTAAGACAAGTCCAGTGGCAGGAGTGGCTGGCATTGCCATTATCTCCTTCTCAGCCCCTAGCCTGGGGCTGTTGTGGAAGTACGTTTCTGTGAAGGAAACTGATTTTATCTCCCAAGAAGCGATTCTGTCTTTGAAAGTTTTCTGGCGGCTAAAGAAAACCAGGCTCTGTTTTCTTGAATTGATCAGGATGTTATAATGGGACAGCCCAGATTCCTACAAGATCTTTAAAAGCTCCTAATGAAGGGAAAAAAATCACTGACATGTAACCAGTTAAATGTGGGAAGAAGACAAAAATCGAAAGTCACAAGTGTACCAACTCCATTAAGCGAATGCATAAAAATTTCCAATGAGTAGTGACTTCCCTCTATGATTCCGCATTACACTTTTCCATGCAGATGACAGGTACTCACGAAAAAGGACGGGTGATGCGGATGTGGCCAAACAGAAATATTTGTTGAATCTTTCTTCTCCAGCCTGCTCTTTTTTTTTTTAAAAAAAGTGCAGCAGGCAGCTCCAGCTCCCTGGGTGCTCAGCACAGTATGCTGGGGAAGCGTGGGCGGAGGAAGAGCTCCTCCACTTTTTCTCTGTGACTGCTGGGGACATGCTTTCCCTACCTGGCCTTACAATAATGGGGCTGTGCTGGGACTTGGAGACGTGTGGTTTCAGCAAGGCACGGCACAGCCATGCAGCCAAAGAGATGCGGAAGGCTTAAGTTAGCTTTTGAGGTAGGCATTCTAAAATTAGTTGTAAACCCCAGCACATCCAACTTGCTCCCTCCCCCAAAACGTTTTAAAGCACACATTAAAAAAACCCAGTCCAACAACACAGCTGAGTACCCCTTTGAAACAGGATTTTTTGTTCTGTTTGTGTATTTGTTTAATAACCCCAAATTAATCCTGAACATCCCCTGATGCTGCCTATGCGCTTTTCCTTTCCAGTTGGTGCACACACACACAGAGGTACGCTCACTCACACGCATGATGCTTTCACATACTGATTCATGTTCTTACGTTCTCTTCCAGCGTGGTGAGCTGCTCATCGAGTCTGACGGGGTCCGTCCCCAGCGGGAACGTCCCTCTTCCTCTGTCCTGAACGTCAGCTGGGAAATCACAGGGACTGGTGGATTCTGCTATCAGTTCTTCAGTGGCATTGATGACTTTCAGGACCTCTGTAGATATGTTGCAGAGAGAGACAGCAGAGTACTTCTGTTTTGTTACAAGAGTAGACAGAGAAAACAACAGCATTAAATTAGCACAGAGGGGTAATATGTAAAATCACCTTGCTAATAGATGTAGCTTTGGCCACGCTACAACAATATACCTGGCTAACCGCTGCAAGCAGACACAACAACTGTGTGATGAAATTGGAATCTACGTGTCTTTTTCTCCCTTTTTCACCTATGTGCACTGATACAGCATGCAAAATAATGTACACGCGCAATTCTACCACGATGCAATTTCTACTGGAGGGGTGGTCCAAATCTTATCCCTAAGGAGCATACAAATATCCAGCTTTAAAATCCAAGTGAGCTAGATAAGGATATTTTTGCAATAGTGCTTTAAACAGGTTTTAAAACACAATCTTCCTGTTTGAGCACTGGCAAACAGATGTGGAATCGTCTGTTTCCATATCCACAGGAGTTAGTGCGCTGCAGCTGCAAACACGGGAGAGCAATCTTCAGCAGTCCTATCAGGACAGCAGTTTACAAAGATGCTTGCTATGAATTGTATGATAGCCCCAAAAACCAAAGGTTGAGCTATAAGCGTGTAAACATTTTTTAAAATGTCAGTTTACCTTTTTTTTTAATATTTATTAAATAAAGGATATAAAATACCAAGGAAAAGCATGCGGTTTTATCCATGTTTGTTGGTTTTTTTGGTTTTTTTTAACAACTGCAAGCCTTTTTATCAGTGTTCCTGATTTGTAATTTGTAACTAACTATCCTGATTCTGATGATTCTCACAGAGCTTTAGGCTTCAGGACATCTTCTCCGACAGCAATAAAATTTCACCTGATGTGCCCTCAAGCATCAAGCTCAACATCTAAACTATACAGCTTGGAGACTGAGCCAAAGCTTGTTAAAGCCAATACAAATACTGTCACTGAATTTATGTGCAAGGTCTTTATTGTGGCTTTGCCAAAAGAAAGTGTGGGAAGTTTAAACCTATATTTAATCCATTCCTCAAACCTGCAAATACTTATGCATGTGAATCTGTAAGTTTTTCCACAAACAAAGTATCCGAGGATCAAAACTGAGGAAACAGTCAGTCTTTGGATTCTATGTAGTAAATTCTGCAGTACAGAAAAGTATAACTGATTAAAAGTGTCTCTGTGTTATGTAAACATTGTATTAAACAACATGTCAGCCGGCCTCCTAGGCAGGATATAGGAGAAATAATGTTCTTTCGTTTCACGCAAACTCTGGTGAGTTTAACTGGAAAACCTCTTTTATGATCTCTTTCTTTGTAATTAGCTGTTCATTTTTATGTTAGGTAAGACTTTTACTGAAAAACTACTTTTTTTTTAGCAGTGTGTGCTCAATTGTTGCGCATCAATACATTAAGGCATCTTTAGCACTGTTACTTCTCCAAATTACAAAAAATAATTAGATACATGAGATTAAAGAGAAGGAGAACAAAGCAAATACAGTATGCTACAGCACACAGATCTTTAGCTTGTTAGGACAGCCAACACAGCCCCGGACAAGCAGGCCTAGGACTCTCTTACTGAGAACAAATACTTGAACCCCATAAATAGCCTACTGTTTTTTCCACTTATTTTCACAAGTGCCAATTATCTTAAAAACAGATCAATAATTTTATAGGACAGAGGAGGAAATCAATGTTACTTTGTTTTATTATTTGCTTTTACAAGCATCTAATTCTTATGCTATTCTATGAGTAGCGAACAAAAAGGGGTAAAGGCCAGACACTACATTTTCTTCATCATCTTCACTGATGTATGTCCTCCATTTGAAGAACTGTAGCTTCACTTCAGTGCTCATTATTTCTTAAACTTTTTATTATCCTTATGCAGCCAATGATGGATTTCCAAAAAAGATTAAATTAACTTAGAAAACAGTGTTCTTACACCAGAATATGAGAATCCATATTGGCATTTATTACGGAACAATTACTGCAAAACAGGTTTTTTGTTTTCCTGGTAGAGTGTTCTGTGATAGGAAGCTTTATGAAATCAAGATTTTGAGTAAAATACCCTACACTCTCAATAGGCAATGGATACGGGAAGAAAAGTTCAATGAGAAAGAAATGTAATTTTTTAGCTTTTCTAGAATGTTGAGGTAAGTTCTTAGTGGCAGATGCTGTTTGACTTTTAAAACAAAAGATTTGCTTCACATTAAATGTTGCACAAGGCAGCTAAATGCACGTTCATAAAATGTTTGCATCAACGAACGTATCTCAGTCCTAGCCTGCAGGCATCTAGACACAGGAGTCACAACATTAAAGCTTTTCTTTAAGCTTGTAAAACATCTGCTTTTATAGTATTAACAAGGATACAGCACCAGAGTTTAAACACCATAAAGAAATACATGGCAAGCAAAAGTGATTTTCCTTAGACTATATCTGAAGAGTAGATCTCCCAAAACTTTAGAGCACAAGCAATATTTCAATGTATTTAAAACTAAACTTAGTTTTTTGCTAAAGGGTATTTAGCACTCAGCTTTGCCCTGGGCTGCATTTTGCAGAGAAGTAAGAAGATATTAATGTCTCCCCAAGGGAGACATAAAATCAAAGTGTGGGGAGTTCAAGGGTTCTCAAATTGGAAAAACTGGATACTCAGTTAATGGTTTTGCATACGTCATTACCTCTTTTTTTTTTGAGCAACTGTCAGAAGTTGTTATAACAGCTCATGTTCCAAAACGACTAATTTGCAAACCTAGTGGGTTACTCTCAATATAACTATTTAACATGTGTAAGGAGGGGAAAAAAAAAAAATAGAAAGGAAAAATAAAAAGAAAAAGAAGAAAAAAAAAAAAGAGAAGGAAAAAAAAAGCAGAAAAAATGTCCTGGATTTCTAGTGCTTCACAGTCCTGTCCCTCCCCAACCACCCACGTCAAACTTAGGAGTTATGAGGTTCTATAAAAATCACCTAAAATTCACAGACACATGCACACCGAGATCATCCTGGTAGGTGGACATTTCAAATTGCTCTAAAGAACTCTTGGCTGTCTAATTTATCTTGCCCTTGCAGGAAAGGTCATTGTTAACACCTGTAAGCGATTCAAAGAGACAGCTATCATGCCATGATGAAGTCTCTCCCATCTGTCTTGTCGAGCAAGTAAAAGAACTAATATGGATGTGATAGACGCAGAAAGCAATCTCTGTTACAAATATCTAGCACAGAAAAGCTAAGTGCAACCATTCTTCTTGAAACACTGGGATGCATTCTGATTTCAGCTGTGCTTCCCTACTTCTGGATTAGCATCACCCCTCCCAAATGAAATCAAAGCAGCTGATCCAACTTTGACTTTTTGTACTGGTTATGAGAATTTAGTTTTTTTACTGAATTTGAGATTAAGAGGTTAGTGGAATGAAAAAACCATGCATTTACCCTTTTTATGATAATTAATGTTCACGCTCACAAATATGTTAAAGACACGGTCAAAAGAAGATGCTCAATTTCCCAAGTTCTTTGTGGAAGAGTTTTCAAACCAAGGTAATACTAAAAACCTGTGTGCGTGCAAGCACATACACATGTATGTGTGCCTGTGTATTGAATATAACAAACAGCATCTTGTAAAACTTCTTCACTGTCATTTCTATGTGAGGCTGGACAGATGGAAAGGATTCCTGTTTTGCTGAAGATAACGTTTCAGTGGTCTAAGCTAGCTCTTGCTGGCTGTTAGCCGTTTCCCTCTCTTCTGCTGTCTCTTTCTTTTCCCTGCTGATGCTGCAGATACTTCCTTTGTTTTTTTACTTAAGGATGCTACACTGGAAGGTGTTTTATACAACAGTATTTGCATTCTTGCACAAGGTAACGGAAGTAAAGCAGGATGATAAAACTGAAGCAATGTCCAAACTGCTGAGAGTAGGTAAGCATTAAGTCCTTGTACGCATCTCTGCAGCCTATGACATCTCCACATTGTTTCTTTTCCATGAACACTATTGCTTTCATTTTTAATGCTCCTAAAGTAGTTAAGTTCTCCATCACTTGAACTAATTTTTTCTCCACAATGTACTGAGCCATTAGCATGCCATGTTTTTTGCTACTACGATGTTATGGCATCGTTAGGCTCTGTTAAACTGGCATGGGAGGCAGTGACTTGCAATTCAATAGAGAACAGTTGACATCAACAGTTAGATCAAGAAATGGAACAAGGGAAACTTGCAGCCCTGGCAGTATTGACAATGTTAGCTCTGGTCTCAATCCGGTCCCAGTTGTATGTCCACTTCTCAGCCGATATCCTCATTTTTTTGTAGGGAGTTGAGGGGGGCTGGGGAGAAGACAAGTTCTGCTTTGCCACTGGTTGATTCATCTTTGCAGAGTAACCTGGCTGAATCCAAACTTGATGAAAACAAAACCAAAACCAAAACCTGCCTCCTCATCTCCCCACCTGGTTGGGAGTTCATTGTACAGCTCTGAGAAGGCCCTGAAAAGCCCACCAAAAGTCCATCTCCTTCACAGGCAAGCAAGATCTATGACTCTGGCTAAGCCACAGGGTGGGAGGAACAGAGCCATCAATGCCCAGCCATCAGCGGCAGTCATCAACCCCGACCTTCAAAAGATCTTTTGGCCTACAAGTGAGCCCTAACCACTCATTACCACAAAGACTGAGAAAGCAAGCCGAAACTTGCCTTGATATTTGAGGGAAGACGAATATACTTTGATAAACTATGCTATTATGGAATTCCTTTTCTGCGCAAGTTTAAGACTTCCTGCCTTGACTTTAACATCAATATCTTCATTTATGGGCACTCATTTAGAAAAAGAAAGCTAAATTATCTTAAAGGGTGAGCTATTATTCTACCAACATTCTCCAAAGTATGACACAGAAATGCAGTCTCTCTTTTTCATTGTGTTAGGTAATTCTGAATATTAGATTTTTACTAATTAATTCAATCCACTGCCCTAATGTAGTTACAAATATCATTCCTAATAATATGTAATGCCTCATTTCTAGAGACAAGTTGCCAATAATCATGAGAAAGAAGTTATTTTCCAAGAGGTGAAATATTATGGTCCAAGCTGGAAATGGACATACTTAAATCTTAAAATCCACACAGGATTCTATAACAGTATCTATAATGGACACAGGCTGATGACATTGCACAAATGGAAAAACATTTTTTCTTTAAAATCATCCTTGATATTTGCACTAAAGAAAACCAAGATGATTAAAAGGTGTTTAAAATTCATAGCACAACATTTAACTCTGAGTAAGGAAAAAAGAAGAAGTTGAGAGGAGTGTTTTGCTGAATTAAGGCACCAACTTTTGACACAA